>JAZKJV010000754.1:1775000-3063505 GCA_037367405.1 Ottelia alismoides
GTTCTTGAAAAGAACCGCAAGGCGATAGGATAAAGTGTAGTCAATCTCCAGGGGATCAGTCCGACTCTGTGCTCCCACCATATCTATCTCGAAGATAAGGCAAAGCCGTCACGTGAGTTCCAGCGGCATCTGAACCCGAATCTTCGAGAGGTTGTCATGAAGGAGATCTCGAAATGGTGGAGTGCCGATTTTATCTACCCCATCTCCGACTCCAAGTGGGTCAGTCCGTTACATGTGGTGTCCAAGAAGACATGCATCACTATAGTGGTCAGCGAGTCTGGAGAGGAGATCGCTACCCGGGTACCCACTTCTTAGCGGGTCTATGTGGACCACAGACGATTGAACCAGGCCACCAAGAAGGATCATTTCCCCCTTCCCTTTATTGATCAGATTATTGAGAGGCTGGCAGGGAAGAGACATTACTGTTTCTTGGATGGGTACTCCGGCTATAATCAGGTGGCCATCGCGCCCGAGGACCAGGACAAGACCACCTTCACCTGTCCCTTTGGGACATATGCTTTCAGACGCATGCCATTTGGATTATGCAACGCTCCGACGACATTCCGGAGATGCATGCTGTCCATCTTTTCGGACATGGTGGGGGAGTGCTTGGAGGTCTTCATGGATGATTTTTCGATCTACGGCAACGGATTTGATTCTTGTCTTGACTGCCTAGACCGAGTCCTTCAGCGATGCATAGAGGTTCACCTTGTGTTGTCTTGGGAGAAGAGTCACTTCATGGTGACTCAGGGGACGGTGCTTGGCCATATCATCTCCAACAGGGGCATGGAGGTTGATCCGGCCAAGGTGGATTTCATTAGAAAACTCAATCCACCGTCCAACTTGCGGCAATTACGGTCTTTTCTGGGGCACGTCGGATTCTATCGATGCTTCATTCATGATTTTAGCTGGATTGCCCGACCATTGACTGATCTGTTGATGAAAGACACCGAGTTCCTTGTAGATGATAAGTGTCTATCGTCGTTTGAGACTCTCAAGAGCTGTGTTGTAGAGGCTCCTGTTCTCCAGCCACCCGATTGGTCTCTCCCATTCGAGATCATGACGGACGCCTCCGATTTTGCTGTGGGGGCCGTGCTGGGACAGAGGAGGGATGGAGTCCCATTTTCTATTCACTACACTAGCCTTACATTGGATGCCGCACAGCGGAACTACACAGTCACTGAGAAGGAGATGCTAGCTGTAGTTTTCGCCCTAGATAAGTTCAGATCTTACATCATTGGATCTAGAGTGACCATTTACACTGATCATACTACCATCAGGTACCTCATGGCAAAGAAGGATGCCAAAGATAGATTGATCAGATGGATCCTTCTACTCCAGGAGTTTGATATAGAGATTAAGGATAAGCTTGGAGTCAAGAATGTGGTGGCAGATCATCTCTCCCGATTGGAGTATCTTGAGGATTCTAAGCAAATTGAGCCTATTTGTGAGACCTTCCCAGATGAGGCGATCCTTGCTATCGCCTCGTTCCGATGGTATGCCGATATTGTGAACTATCTTGTCGCCAAGAAAGTTCTACAAGATTGGCCCAGGCAGAAACATGAGACCTTCCTCGTGAAGGCCAAGTTTTACCATTGGGAGGATCCCGTCCTTTACCACGAGGGAGAGGATAGTATCTGGCATCGGTGCATTCCTCAGGAGGAGCACCACAGCATCCTTACTTACTGCCACAAGCTTGAGGCAGGAGGACATCACTCAGGGAGGAGAACGACACAGAAAGTGCTCCAATCCGACCTATGATGGCCTACTCTCTTCAAAGACTCTGATGAGTTCGTGAAGAGGTGTACTGACTGTCAGAGGATGGGCACTTGTGGACAGTGTGATATGATGCCGATGCAGCCCATACACTTCTATGAGTTTTTTGACGCATGGGGCATCGATTTCATGGGTCCATTGCCTAGGAGTCAGAGATTTGAGTACATTCTGTTGGTCGTGGATTATGTGAGTCGTTGGGTTGAGGCCATCCCCGCCCGAACCGCAGATGCTAGGACTGTTTGCAGATTTTGAGGAAGAATATCATTTCACGGTTCGTGGTACCTCGAGTGTTGATATCTGACGGGGGGTCTCATTTCATCAACAACATGGTAAATGCCCTTGCTAGCGAGTTCAGCATAGACCATCGAGTTGCCACTCCATACCACCCTCAGACGAATGGTCTTGCTGAAGTGTCGAACAAGGAGATCAAGACTATATTGCAGAAATTCATCCGCCCTGACCGAAAGGATTGGTCACAGCTTTTGGACTCGGTCTTGTGGGCATATAGGACGTCTTTCAAGACTCCTTTGGGTACATCTCCCTTTCGCCTCGTTTATGGAAAGACGTGCCATTTACCTGTGGAGCTGAGACATTGGTCACTTTTGGTTGTCACAGATATACTTTTGGATCCAGAGAGTGTCGGAGATCAGAGGAGGGCAGAGTTAGCAGCACTGGAGGTTCTCGTGATACCGCCTTTTTAAACAGCCTACATTACAAGGAGAGGTTTAAGGAGTGGCATGATTCTCATATCAGCCATAAGCAGTTTCAGCCAGGACAGAGAGTATGGTTGTTTGATGCTAGGCTTTGTCTATTTCCAGGGAATCTACATAGCAAATGTAAGGGACCGTATTTGATTATAAAGGTGCATGACAATGGGAGTATTGATATATCTGAGTTGTCTTCTGATGCTACCTTTCAAGTGAACGGCCAGCGGCTCAAACCATATCTAGATCATGAGCCGTGGGTCGTTGATGTTGCCCCGATTCACTTTGCGTGAGATGTGATCTCTTGACTCACATCTATTGCATCTCACGCCTGATTATCACTGTTCTTCCGACTTGTATAGATCCAGTTGTCCATATCACTCTATTCTTTAGTCCCACACCCCTTTGCTCATCTTATGATTATGCTATACTTAGGGTGTACTTTATCCAAAGTATAGGGGGGTGTAGGACTCTCGGGTATCCTATTGATTCTTTCTACTCATGTTTTGCTGCCTATACTTAGGGATATTTCACCCTAAGTATAGGGGGGGGGGGGTAGACCATGTACATCCTTCCACTCGGATTTCCCTTCATGTACAACTTACTATACTTAGGATTACTTGATCCTAAGTATAGGGGGAAACACCAAGTTCTCTTGATTCTATTCTTTGATTCATCATTGTACATACCATTCCTTTTCACTTCCCTATACTAAGAAAGAGTTATGTCTTCTTCATCGCTCTTGATCACTCTGAGGACATCGTTCGAGTTAAGTATAGGGGGTGTGCGTATATATTTCATATATACTTTAGCCATAACTCGTACTTTGTGTGAGTGTGTTTATAAATAAAAATGGCTAAAAAACCCATAAAAATTTAAAAATTTCCCTTGTATATAAAATTCATCTTGCACATACCTATTTATTTATAAAAATTATTTTTCTACAAATGATTGTAAAATCTTTTTGTGTAAATAGTTTGTAAATATTTTCATATCAAAATTATGTATATAGTATAAAATTTTTGTAAAATGTTTGAAAAACAAAAAGTTTGCGAAAACATTGTGTAAATTTTTAAATATTTTGCAAAACTTCGCATTCATGCATACATCCATGTTTTCAAACATTTTTCAAATATTTTGCACATGTGTAAATATTTGTAAAATAGCATATTTGTAAATACTTGTACAATTTTTATAAATCATAGTTGACATTTAAACTGGCCTGGAATTAAATTAACAAATGGAGCTTGGTTAAGACCTTAATCCACCTAATAATAAGAGGAACCTTAGAGGGCATAGGATTGAGACTTTTCAGGTCCATTGGGACTTAATTCTTTGAGTTCACTAGGCTATGAGCATATGTTATCTTGATGAGCCTAAGTAGAGCACTTAACAACACACGCATAACTCTCAGAGACAATGGCTTTACTTGCACCAGCACTTTACACATAGCTCTCCACGGATGAGGTGGTGAGGAGGCAGTTTCCTTTGGCTTGGGGTAGCATATGAGGGTAGTACTTCTAGGCGGAACCTCTCTTCTTCTTATAGTGAAGGAAGTGTGTCTCAACTTGGTCTGGTAGTTATGAAGTCTAAAGACAGAAGTCGTGGGTTGCAGTAAAGCTTCAAAAGAGGGATAGTCTACTGGCTCAAGAGGAAAAACTCCTTGTATATATGTTGCACCATGTAGATATGTTGTACAGATGCACACAAAAAAATGTGCAAAAAGAAAAGAACTCCAAATAAGTGGTGGGTCAGATTGAAAATTTAATAATCCCACCGAAGTGTATATAGTCAAATAAGCAAAGCTTATGTTATACATGACCATCTCATGAAGCTTGCAACGGGAGACTCAGCTACAGTGGTTAGAGCTCCCAAGGATACATGGCTACACTGGCCATGGTCCATTCTCTTCTTCCCCCTCTTCTTGAGCCGGTTGCACTTGAACTTAGAAGGGAATACCTCGCTTCTCGAGGAAAGAGTTGCTAGACCGAGGCATTAGAGTTACCGGGTTGAGGGAGGTTGTTTCTTTGTTACTTCTGAGGTGGGGAGCTACATATCACTTACACCGTACAAGAAAAGATTCATGGTCATTAGAGTTTGTGTATGTAGACTTGTTCTGATCTGGTTTTTTGAGGAGTCTTGACCATAGATTGGTGGAACTTAGAGGCTATTAAGTTTTAAGCTTAAGTCCAAATAAGGTTCTGACAAATTAATAATCCAAAGGTCTGATCGAGATCCATATTTCAATTTAATGAAGGAAAGTTTAATAATCAACCTTGATTTCTCCTCTTTTTCTTTTTCTTTCTCTTTTACACTTCTTTTTCAAATAAGTGTTTTCTAAGAGACTAGCAAAAGTAAAGTATAGGGGGTGATTGATGAATCCATGATTCATTAACTTTTCTGTCGCATTTTGTCTAAAAATCCTTAACAAATACATGTAAATATTCATTAATTCTCATATTTTAACAAAACAATATTCATGTGTAAATATTCACTTTTAACCACTAAAATCATGTAAATAAATAAAGAACCAGAAAAATAAAGAAAAGGCAGATTGAATATATGTATATATATGCAATATGACTTAAATATAAATATAGCTGTAAGATATATTTATAACCTAACCCCCGAGACCAAGTCAGCATGGATTGGTCGACAAACCAATAAGTAGGGGGAGATAAGGAAAGAAAACCAAAGAAAAATAATTTAACACACACAAATACACCCTTCATTATTTATAAAATAAATACAAAACTTCAAAGAATTTTAGTTATTTCATATGAACATATTTTTCACCAAACTCTTCTCCTAATTATTCTTAAAAATGTATATAAAAGTATAAAAATAAGTTAAAAATATTACCCTATATATATGTTAAGAAACCCAGCCTGCAAATTGTAAAAATCTCAACTTCCGAACATCATAACTTCTTCATACGAACTCCAATTTCACTCTACTCACCTTTAAAGTTCATAAAATAATATTCTCTAATTAATAAAGGTGATTTCATCAAATTCGGAGTCCGTTTGCAAAAAGTCGGTTTTGGGACCAAAAGACAAAGGGGTTTCTGGGCTATTTATTTTCTGTAACACACATTATTTATCATTTTCTTAATTTTATAATTTTTAATTTATTTCATGACCTTGTAGTTTAACCATAAATTATTTCATAATTTTTGGAGACTATTTATTATTTTTATAAAATCAAAAACCCCAAAACTTAGGTATAAATGACCTATGTAGATATTAACTTTATTTATTAAAATATGTAAATTAATTTATAAAGATCTATAAAAATTCGGATAAACTTTATTTAATAATCTAATAATTAAGAAAATATAAAATTAATTTTTATTTATTTATTTACTAAATTAAAAATCTAAAATCTTTTTATAAATACATATTTATTTATATAATATTTATATTTTAAATAGTAACTATTATTTATTAAAAGTAATCACGCCATAAATTAGAAAATTAATTTATTCTCACTTCTTGTATTTATACCTATTTAAAATAATGTAATTAACTATTTTATATCTAATTTATAAGTTCATTTCGCTTTCAGACCAACCAGGTGCTGACCCTTGTCAGCACCTGGGTCTTCTTCCCCCAAGATTCTGGTATGCCAGGCTGTTCAACCGGCCATCTTCAAGCTTTTTTCCCACGCCACTCCAGAACCTTCCGACCTATCTAACCCGTCCGTCTTCTTCCCCCAACTACCCTCTCCATCGCCACCCTTGGATCAACCTTGGAGCCCACGCCATTTCTCCTATAAATAGCCTCCAAGGTTCGCCATTACAACCAACTCTTCAACCACCCAGAGCCCAGCTCCAGGTTGTTCGACCACCCTACATTCCAAGTCTTATTTCAACCAACTAGAGGCGGTGACAGCGCCAAGGAGGAGCTCACGAGGAAGAAGGCACATCGGAGAAGGTTCCAAGGCAGCCACGCCGCCTTGCAGCGCCGCCATCGCCGCGTTTCGCTCCGGTCAAAAGTCGCCGTCGAGCTCGTCGTCCAGGTACTACACCTTGACATTTCACATACTTTTTCCTTCATCTTTTGCGATTTTGTTTCTCGATCTACGAGCCACGATTAGCGTGGCTAATTGCGCTGTTAGATAGCTTTATGATCCATCTGTAACGCCCATTCGAAACCCCCATTCAGATCGATTGATTTCGCCTTGGATTCGACTTCAAATCATTATCTTTTTCACATATTCTGGAGGTTCGCTGAAAACGTAACTTTTCTTCTCAACTTTCGAGCTTGATAATTGTAATCCCTCGGCTGATTGTACTTGGATCAAGCATATATCCTGAATCATTGTAGGTCATGCTTCATCGCGAATCGTTTCTTAGCCACTGGAAGCTAACAACCTTCATTAAACGTCACCTCAAAGATGGGGTGCCGTGACTGATCAACCACCAGTGAGCTGAAGACTCCATCTTCCTCGACTTGCAACCGCCGCTCGGAGCGTCGCCGCCACCAACCCTATCGCAGGCGAGCTCGAGGGGTGGAGGAGCCACCCCTCTGGCCCCGCCGGAGTGTCAGAACCTTCGTCGGTCAGCTGGGATAAATCGGGGAAGAAGGCGTCGCCGCCATCAGTTCTAACCGCCCAAGAACAGGGAGGTTACAGCCTTGCGACATGTGGCAGAAGCGTGAGCGTCAGATCCGCGCGAGGATGTTTTAATCTCAGTCGTTCAAGCCGAAACGGTGGGAAAATTTCATAATAAGTCCAGCAGCTTCCAGATACTTCATTCCGCCTCCAGACTTTTTCATATTTGCATTTAGGTCCCTCCGCAGGGACCTAAATGTAAAGATTCTTGTTCTTTTTCTTCAGAACAGTCCTCCAGGACCATTTTGAGAACATTTTAATTAGTTTTCTTGCGCTTATGCCCCTGGGCTGTAGGGGCTGTTTCTTGCTCTTGAGATCTCGGATTTCGACGCTTTCTTGAGGGTAGTTACACAACTACCCCAATTACTTAGTATAAAGTTTACGTGGCTTTTTGACGAGTTTTCTACGTGTTTTGATTTTATCGAAAGCCACCTCGTTTTGCTTTGTTTTCTTGTGTATTTCGAGTTCGCGGCTCGAACCTCGTTCACCCTATTATATCGTATCACCTAGATACTACTCGCCTACTATATAATAAATAAATCTTTTGAAAATTATCCCTTTTTGAAAATTAAATAAAAAAATTAAAAATAATAAAATCAAATAAAAATAATAAAAATAAAAAAATCAATAAAAAAATGTTTTGACTTAGAGAAGAATTAAAATAAGATTACGAAGAGAGGAATCTAGGGAATTTATTCTGCCTCCTTGAGTTCGACCCAGGAACACTTGCCTGGTAAAATAATTAGTGAACGATTTTCCGACAGAAAACCGTAACTTGTTTGATAGGTTCAAGAATCGTTTTTTTCTTGTTTCGCGGCTTTCGGCTACAACCGACAGTTTACTTACTTTCTTCAACAAAAAGTGAAAGCCACGAAACTCGATTCTTTTAGCCTCATCAAAATGGCGCCGTTGCCGGGGAGGCGTTAGATTCTTTTTGATTTTTCATTTCTTCGTGATTTTATTTTTTCTCTTCTCTTTGTTTCGTTGTTCGTACGGTTTTTCGTACGGTTTTTTTTTCGTGTTTTGCTTTTTCGTCTTCTTACGGCTTTCTCGACTTCGCGGTTTTCGCGGCTTTCTCGATCGACTTTTCTTTGCTAACCATCTTTGCAGGGCCTGCAGGATCAACCGGCTTCTTCGGAAGCCGAGCCAGTTGAAAGAGCAGAGGTCGGCTTCTTCTTCACGAGTCGACTGCAGAGGAGCAGAGTAGTTAGTACACTTTTGTTTATAAAAGAGAGAGAAAGGGAGAGAGTTGTAATAGACAATAAACAAACCCCCCCTATTTTCTTCGGGGTCTGATTCGCCGGATACCGTGTATCTGAGGATCAGGGCACCCACCGCGGCTTTTATCGCTCATCAGTTTTCCGCGGTTTTTATAGATGCTTGTTTAGGTTTTTTTACTCTATCTGCTTGTGCCGCGTAGCTAGTTCTAGGACTTGCAACCTAGGTGCTTGCTCTAGGGTTTCTAAATAAAAAGAAAAAAATAGACGTTGTCTGAAAAAAACCCATAAAAATCGCAAAACTAAAATCGAGACTGCTAAATCTATCTGAGTGCGCGAGCGAGAGACGACACTTAATAAATATCATGAAATCTTTCAAAATACTACTTAGTTCATACATCGAATCACTGCTTTTCAGTGGGTACGCTCGGGTAGCCGGCAACGGTCCGAGTTTACTTAGCAGAGTGGGGGATTTAGAGGACACTGCGTAAGGCTCCGTCCTCAAGTAACGCGGTCCGGAATCGGTTCGTGTACTTGCCACCATACTGGCTGAGAGCAAGTGGTTCTTTGTAAGGACTCGGGACAGTATAGCAGGAGATACATCGGGCACCTATCAGCTTGCACAGCACACGGTAAATCGCAATAATTTGTTTGCTAATTACAACCCTAAAACCGAAAAGATAAAAGACCGAACTCTTACGGTCTTCATCAGGGTTGAGTTGGTGAAAACGGGGTTTGCTTTGTGTTTGCTTGCGGGGCGTGAGTTTCCGCGGCTTTCGCATTTCTCTCTCTCTTGAATCGTATACGTGCTCTCCTGACTTTTCTCTTGACATCGAAGATGACATCTCGACGACTTTTCAGCTCAGACTCTGTGAGCTTTCAACAGTCCACCGTCGAACGTATGTCTTCACAGGCTCGGGATGACTCTCTTTCCGAGCCGGTCCTATCAGATCTCGAGGCGAGTAAGACCCAGACTCCCTCACCTCCTGGCCAGAAAATTGAGACAGACTCTCGTCTCAACAAATCATCTCCAGCTGAACTATCACTGAGTGCTTACGAGAGCTTTTCTTTTCCAGACGACTCGAAGCCAATGGCTCGCGGTAAAGCACCAGCAGCGGAAGAGAGGGCAGCAGCCGAGGAGCAAGATGACGGAAGATCAGAAGCTGCAGATATTACTACTGGGATTCTCGATACACTTCAGCAGATGAATCTACAAATTCGAGACAATTCCGAGTTCAGACGGAATTACAAGGGCAAATAGCCGCGCTGCGAGCAGGGGCCGGGAACCAATTACCGCCTGCGGTTCCCGCGACTTTACGGGACGAGTATGACCCGGGCGCAAGAACGCTCCACCATTGGTGTCGGCTACCGCCGAATCAAGGGCCATACGAACTCCGACCGTCCTTCATATCTTTGCTTCCCAAGTACTATGGGAATGCCGCAGAGGAGCCGTTCACGTTTTTACAACAGTTTGAGATGATATGCGGAACGGCTTGTTATCCAAGAGTAACGCAGGAAGCCGTATGCCTCAAGGCCTTTCCCTTTGCCTTAGCCGATAAGGCCCTTTATTGGCTGAGTCATTTGGGGAGAGAAATCTCCACATGGGACGACCTCAAGTCCACCTTCCTACGCAAGTATTTTCCTCTAGGAAGGACGAACATGATGAGGAGCCAGATCTCCAACTTTACACAACTGCCGCACGAATCATTCCATGAGGCATGGGATCAATTCAAGGACCTGACGGAGAGATGCCCGCATCATGAGATCCCGATGAAGGTGCTCGTACAAAATTACTTCGGAGGACTCCAGCCGGAAGTTCAGGGGCTAGTCAGTGCCGCATGTGGCGGCAGTTACTTGAACAAGGATGCCGAGTCAGTCTGGGCCATCTTCGAAGGGATGGCCGAGAACTCAAGAGTTGTAGACTCTACTCGGGCATTTCAGAAAGCCCCACAGCCACCACATCACCGAGAACATCACAAGGTGGCAAACATCTCGGACTCTGAATCCAAAACCAACATGGGCTTCATTAGCGAGAAATTGACGCTGGTGGATGTGATTCACAAGCAGGTCCAAGACCTACAGCCGCTGCGAGAGTTGGAGAAACTCTCATCTCTACCTCAGCAGCTGAGTGATCTATCGAAGAAGGTCGCTGAACTTCAGATCCAATACCAGCAGAGCCAGACTTCTTCGAATGTGCAACCATCACAGAGGATTGCACCCACTCCACCCACCCGTCAGATCCATTACATCTAGAGCGAGTCCGAGATTCCGCAGCTCGATTGGCATGAGGATCAGTCTCATGCCAATCCTGGCCAGATCACCAGTACCACAGAGATGGAGGTGGAGCCGCAATCCACTTTTGAGATCAACGGGATTTGGTATACTCCGATGCAGCAGCCGAGTATACCGAACCAGCAGCCGCAGCAGCCGTACGGTCATCCATAGCATGGACGTCCGCAATTTCAGCACCGTCAGAGCTTCACGCAGCAGCAGTCTCATCCAAATGTCTACCATCAGAGACCGCAACCTTCATATCAGCACCCTGCCCAGTTTTCACCGAATTATTCTTTTCAGCAGCCGCAGCAGTCTTCCTCCACACCTCAGCGCTACTCCCAGCCTTCCACTTCTCAGCATTTCACGCCAAGGCAGGAGAGAGGAGCAAGCCAGGGCCACCACACCGAACCAGAGATGTCTTCACAGGCCCAGGCGCTCAACCAGATCATGGATATGCTGAGTACGCTCCAGATCGCGCACAAGACAGAGATGGAGCAGGTTAACCGTCGTCTGGACGAGTTAACCGTACCGAAGACCACTCTCCCAGCCCAACCTCAGATGAACCCGAATAACAAGAGGAGGCATCCAGACCAGGTAGATACTACAGGTAAGATCTCCTTTCCTGAATTTTTATCTAACTTCATTCGTCTCAGGAGCGGTAGATCACCGCAAACACCTACTGGAGAGAAGGAGAGGGCACCAGAGGAGCACGAGCATGATCCAAAAGCCGAGGAGGAGAAACCGCAAGAGGATGAGGACCAGTATGCAGAATCGAGAGACGGGAGCAATGCCAACTCATCAGATATGGATACTGGCGACTCAGACAATGATATCACGCCAGATCAGGCAGAGAGCCCCGACAAAAACATTTCTTCCCTGTTTTAGAGAGTTTTGTAGATAATTCTGAGACTCTCAATGTAAATGTTGATTCTGAGTTGAATAAAACTTCTGAGTTTCTGAATCCCGACTTTATTCCTTTTCCCGATGCTTTATTTGGAAAAGAAAAGAAAAAGATCAAAAATAATCCTGAATCTCCACAGATCGAAAAGTTACTCAAAGATCACATCTTTCTGAAGATCCCTCTCCGTGATGCCTTAGATCAATTTTCTACGCTCAAGAATCAATTGAAGAACAGATGCACCACACGTAGGAAAAAGAGATCTCGAACAGAAAAGCATGTTTTGACTAAGTCTACATCCTGTGCGATACAGAATAAGCTTCCAAAGAAGAAGAAAGACTCAGGTGCACATTATGTCAGATGCGTGATCGCAAAAGCTGAGTTCGATCGCACTCTATTATATAACGGTTCCTCGATCAATCCGATACCCGCTTCCTTACTCGAGAAGCTCGAGTTAGGTCCTCTTTACAAATCCCGCGCGATCCTTCAGTTTGCTGATAGATCTGTAAAGAGACCTAAGGGTATACTTAGGAACGTTATCGTAACCGTGCAGGGTCTGCAATTTCCCGTGGACTTTACAGTCCTAGATATGAATTGCCCTGCACAGTTACACCTTACCCCGATCATTCTCGGGAGACCTTTTCTAGAGACCGCAAAGGCTCTCTTCGATTATAATACAGGGAAGGTATTTTTTTGCGCCGAGGATGAAAAGGTACATATAGAGATGGCGAGAGAATCAAACACCTTCAGTGATGCATCTTCGGATTTTCTGAGTTCATTAGCCTCCTGTGATTACATGGATGAGATTCGTCTTGACGATCTCGAAAGATATCAGGTAGAGACCCAAGAATGTTTGACAGAAGACGGGTCCAAGACCTCAGGAGGTAATTCTTCCGATGGGACTTTATATTTCAGTTTGGATGATGATGAGCAAAGGGATCAGACTTTTGATGAAATTAATGCATATCTTTCAGATTCAGAGACTATACACAATTCCTCCATCTCAGATGAATCAGAGTTTTATCTTGCTGACTTATTTTCTTCTGATCATTCTGAGGAGTCGGATGATGTCTTGAACATCTTCTGTAGTCCGACTCTAGAGCACATAGAGATGGTGGATAATCAGAATGTCGACAAATCCACAACCGACAAAGATCCCCATACAATTACAGATGATGTTTCGCCAGATACAGATACTACCTTGCCAGAACTTAAAACTTTGCCACCAAACATGAAATATGCCTTCCTTGCGGGTCTACATCAACGGTTTCCGGTCATTATCAGCTCAACTTTGACCGATGATCAAGAATCTCGTCTGATGGAGATTCTAGAAAGAAACCGCAAGGCCATTGAGTGGACTGTATCTGATCTCCGCGGGATTAATCCTGCTTTGTGTTCACATCATATCTATCTCGATCATGGCAGCAAACCCTCCAGAGAGTTTCAGCGTCGGCTGAATCCGGTTTTACGAGAAGTTGTCAAGAAAGAGATTATGAAATGGTGCGACGCAGGGTTCATTTATCCCATCTCCAACTCCGAATGGGTTAGCCCATTACATGTTGTCCCGAAGAAGTCGGGAATTCAGATGGTGAAAAATGAGAGTGGAGAGGAGATTCCAAAGAGAGTAACCACGTCGTGGCGAGTATGTGTTGATTACAGAAAGCTGAACACCGCGACGAAGAAGGACCACTTCCCTTTGCCTTTTATAGACCAAGTTATAGAACGGTTGGCAGGGAAGGGGTACTTCTATTTCCTTGACGGTTACTCCGGATACAACCAGGTATCAATTGCTCCTGAAGACCAAGAGAAAACCACCTTTACATGTCCTTTCGGTACGTATGCCTTTAGACGGATGCCCTTTGGATTGTGCAACGCTCCTGCGACCTTCCAGAGGTGCATGCTTGCTATTTTTGCAGACATGGTCGGTGATTTTCTAGAGGTTTTTATGGATGATTTTTCGGTCTATGGTGAGTCCTTTGACGATTGTTTAGCGCACCTAGACCATGTTCTGAAAAAGTATTGTGAGGTAGATCTCGTTCTGTCCTGGGAAAAGAGCCATTTTATGGTTACTTACGGGATCGTGTTGGGGCACGTCATCTCCCAGCGAGGCATGGAGGCTGACCCTGCCAAGGTGGATGTAATAAAGAAACTCGAGCCACCATCCAACATCAAACAGTTACGGTCATTTCTAGGGCATGTCGGCTTTTACCGACGATTTATCCAAGATTTCTCCAAGATTGCCCGACCGTTAACTGAATTGTTAGGCAAAGACATCGAGTTCATTTTAAATGACAAATGTCTTAATGCCTTCCTCACATTGAAAGAGAAAATAATAAGTGCTCCTGTCCTACAGCCACCTGATTGGTCTCTACCCTTCGAGATCATGACGGATGCATCAGATTTTGCGGTCGGGGCTGTATTAGGGCAGAGGAGGAATGGACTTCCCGTAGCTATTCACTATGCCAGCAAAACCTTAGATGATGCTCAGAGAAACTACACAGTGACAGAAAAGGAGATGTTGGCAGTAGTGTTTGCACTAGACAAGTTTCGATCATATCTGCTTGGCTCAAAAATCACCGTATACACTGATCATTCAGCTATCAGATTTTTAATGGAAAAGAAGGATGCCAAGGCACGCCTTCTTAGATGGATTCTTTTACTTCAGGAATTCGATTTGGATATTAAGGATAAACCTGGAGTAAAGAATGTGGTAGCTGATCACCTCTCCCGATTGCAATCAGATCATCCTTCAGATGAGTACACGCCAGAGATCGCAGAGAGATTTCCCGACGAAAGCATCTTTGCGGTTACAGAACTTCCATGGTATGCAGACATAGTGAACTTTCTGGTCACACAGAAAAGTCCTCAGGGTTGGCCGAAGAACAGAGTTGAGAAACTAGTTTCCGAGGCACGATACTATCATTGGGAGGATCCGCATCTTTTTCGTGAAGGACCGGATTGTGTTTACAGGCGATGTATTCCTCAGGAGGAATATAATAGTGTCCTCACTTTGTGTCATTCTCTAGAATCAGGAGGACATCACTCAGGGAAGAGGACAACGCAGAAGGTACTACAGAGCGGATTATGGTGGCCGACTCTTACCAGAGATGCTTGCACATTCGTGAAGAGTTGTCCAGATTGTCAGAGAGCTGTAGGGACAGTCAGTGCCAGAGATGCAATGCCGATGCGACCCATTATTATCTGCGAGATCTTTGACGCATGGGGCATAGATTTTATGGGACCGTTCCCTTCTAGCAGCGGCTTTGAGTACATTCTTCTCGCTGTAGACTATGTTAGCAGATGGGTGGAGGCTATACCCGCACGAACCGCAGACAGCAAAACCGTTTGCAAGTTCCTAAGGGAACACATCATTTCGCGGTTCGGGATCCCTCGTATTCTTATCTCTGATGGGGGTAGCCATTTTATTAATAAGGAGGTGAAAAAGCTAGTGAAACAATACAGCATCGATCACAGAGTAGCTTCTCCTTACCACCCACAGACGAATGGCATGGCTGAAGTCTCGAATAGGGAGGTGAAATCAATTCTCCAGAAATTAGTACGACTGGATAGGAAGAACTGGTCACTTCTTCTAGATCAGGTTCTTTGGGCTTATCGTACTGCTTATAAGACTCCCTTAGGTACTTCACCATTCCGGCTAGTTTATGGAAAGCCGTGCCACTTGCCCGTAGAGATCATGCACAAATCTGAGTGGGCAATTCGAGAGATACTGATGAATGAACAGAAAGCAGGAGCCAAGAGAAAGATAGATCTGAATGAGCTGGTAGAAATTCGAAATCAAGCATACGAGAACACACTCATCTATAAGGATAAAGTGAAGAAATGGCATGATAAACATATTCGACATAAGAGCTTTGTTCCTGGGCAAAAAGTCTGGTTGTTCAATGCAAGGTTAAGAATTTTTCCAGGCAAATTGAAAAGCAAGTGGGAAGGACCGTACGTAGTCAGAACGGTGCACGACAATGGCAGTATTGCGATATCAGATGTGTCACCTGGTGCAGAGCCGTTCGTGGTTAACGGGCAGATGCTGAAGCACTTCGTAGAGACTACTGATCATCTGGCCCGTACTGAAGTGATCTATTTTGTACAGGAATCATGATCATTCCTTCACTTCTTTCTGTACAAATTCTTTTGAGCCATTCTGGAGATTCACAACACTTGTATATTCTTCGTAGACCACAATCGTCCCCGTTTTTGCTCGTCTTCTATGCTTAGGATATCAGATCCTAAGTATAGGGGGGACCGATTGCCCGCTGATTTACGTTTTATTTTTTGTACTGATTCTTTTGTATAGCCATTCTTTCTCACGAATCACTGGTCCCCAATTTTTGGCTACACTCTTTTCTATACTTAGGATGCCTTATCCTAAGTATAGGGGGGACTGAGTGATTTCGATGATTTCGTATTCCTTTCCTTTTGAACTTTCGTTATTTATCCTTTTTATTCAGTCATCCCGTTTTTGCTCTCCCGTGATACTTACGATGACCTGATCGTAAGTATAGGGGGGGTTGACTGACTTGTACTCGATATCCTTTTTCACCCACTTTTACTTAGCACGAGTTATGTCCTCCTTTTACTCTTTTGACGCTATGAGGACATAGCACAAGCTAAGTATAGGGGGGAGCGTATATATTGTATATATACTTTTGTCCATAACTCGTACTTTTATGTATTTTCTATATCTATAAAATCCATAAAAAGTGGGCACGGGTTAATTTAAAATCCATTCTTTTATTTATAAAATCCTTGTAAATAAGTAAAATATGATTAAAACTTGTGTTTAAAACTTGTAATTAAAATTTGTATTTAAAATTTGTACTTAAAATTTGTATAATACTTAGTTAAACCCTATTTATTAAAATATGTGTAAAAACCATTCAATCCTTTTAAAATACTTTGTAGATAAAATTGTAAAAGACATTAGATATATAAATCAAATAAAATATATCTTGTAAAATTTATGAATAAAATCTTGTTTATAAAAATCATAAAATCCATAAAAAATACAAAGTCCTAAAATTCAGAAAAATTCCAAAATTCTTAAAATCCATAAAAATGAGTAAAATTCAGAAAATACACTTCACGAAAATATGGTTGCATTTGCATTCGCATTTTTCAGAATAAGTTTGATTTCTGGAACTAAGGACTGAGTCTAGTCTAAAAGATGGAGCTTGATTACAACCTTTAACGTTCATTGTAAGGAGCCTGATTAGGAACTGGAATTTAGACTCTTCAGGTCTACCGACTTAAATCTTTGGGTTCCGTAAGACCATATTCGGGAAATCAAGTCATCTGAGCTTAAGTAGACCATTTGGAGTCATCCGTATAACTCTACACCAGTGAACCAATCTTGAACACATGCACTCTGCACTTAGCTCGACTTGCATGGAGTTCCGAAGGGCAGTACACCTTGGTAATGCGTTTCTATCCTTATCTTTGCGGCATTGACTTCTAAAGACGGGAGAGATTGGGGTTGCGATAGTTGCTTCGGATGAGGGAAGGATCTGCTGACACAATTTTTCTAAGACCTCAAAAAAGGGACGGACTAAAAAGATGCTATATCCGTCGAGGCACAAAAAGATGAATGCAGTGCAAGCAAATTACAAAGTCAAAGCAAAGCAGAAGCCACCAAATAAGACCACAATGGTCCAAGCTTCCACCAAAAATGCCTGCACATCTTAGTGGAGACTCAGCTACACCGGTTGGGCTTCACAAGGAGATGCGTATCCACTGGTCGCACTCCACTTCTTTTCTCATTCTTCTAACTTGTCCCTATATTCGATTGTGGACATAGCAGAACTGAACTCAGAAGGGAATACCTCCCTCCCCAAGGAAAGAGTAGCGAGATGAGGAAGCCATAGGAGTGTATAGCCGGGATGGATGGTTTCTGCGGTTCTCTAAGCAGGAAGAGCTAATCAATTCACACACTGTACAAGTTGAATTCAAGGATGATAGAGTTTGTGATATGAATAAATGAGTCTGAATTAGCCGATGAAGTGATCTTGAGTAAGGATTATGGAACTTGAGGACTGTTGAGGATAAAATCCTAATCCTAGTTAAGGTTTCGACAAAATGCTTGTTTTAGGCCCGATCGAGCTCTGTCCTTTGTCCGTTCTCATGAATTGGTTTAGGAAAACAAATTCATTCTAACTTTCTTTCTTTTTCACTTACTTTTTAAAAATAAGTGTTTGCTAAGGGACTAGCAAAGTTTAAATATAGGGGGTTGATGAATCCATGATTCGTTAACTTTTCTGTCGTATTTTGTCTTAAAACACTTAACAAATACATGTAAATATTCATTAATTCTCATATTTTAACAAAACAATATTCATGTGTAAATATTCACTTTTAACCACTAAAATCATGTAAATAAATAAATAAAGAACCAGAAAAATAAAGAAAAGGCAGATTGAATATATGTATATATATGCAATATGACTTAAATATAAATATAGCTGTAAGATATATTTATAACCTAACCCCCGAGACCAAGTCAGCATGGATTGGTCGACAAACCAATAAGTAGGGGGAGATAAGGAAAGAAAACCAAAGAAAAATAATTTAACACACACAAATACACCCTTCATTATTTATAAAATAAATACAAAACTTCAAAGAATTTTAATTATTTCATATGAACATATTTTTCACCAAACTCTTCTCCTAATTATTCTTAAAAATGTATATAAAAGTATAAAAATAAGTTAAAAATATTTTCCTATATATATGTCAAGAAACCCAGCCTGCAAATTGTAAAAATCTCAACTTCCGAACATCATAACTTCTTCATACGAACTCCAATTTCACTCTACTCACCTTTAAAGTTCATAAAATAATATTCTCTTATTAATAAAGGTGATTTCATCAAATTCGGAGTCCGTTTGCAAAAAGTCGGTTTTGGGACCAAAAGAAAAAGCGGTTTCTGGGCTATTTATTTTCTGTAACACACATTATTTATCATTTTCTTAATTTTATAATTTTTAATTTATTTCATGACTTTGTAGTTTAACCATAAATTATTTCATAATTTTTGGAGACTATTTATTATTTTTATAAAATCAAAAACCCCAAAACTTAGGTATAAATGACCTATGTAGATATTAACTTTATTTATTAAAATATGTAAATTAATTTATAAAAATCTATAAAAATTCGTATAAACTTTATTTAATACTCTAATAATTACGAAAATATAAAATTAATTTTTATTTAATTATTTACTAAATTAAAAATCTAAAATCTATTTATAAATACATATTTATTAATATAATATTTATATTTTAAATAGTAACTATTATTTATTAAAAGTAATCACGCCATAAATTAGGAAATTAATTTATTCTCACTTCTTGTATTTATACCTATTTAAAATAATGTAATTAACTATTTTATATCTAATTTATAAGTTCATTTCGCTTTCAGACCAACCAGGTGCTGACACTTGTCAGCACCTGGGTCTTCTTCCCCCAAGATTCTGGTATGCCAGGCTGTTCAACCGGCCATCTTCAAGCTTTTTTCCCGCGCCACTCCAGAACCTTCCGACCTATCTAACCCGTCCGTCTTCTTCCCCCAACTACCCTCTCCATCGCCACCCTTGGATCAACCTTGGAGCCCACGCCATTTCTCCTATAAATAGCCTCCAAGGTCCGCCATTACAACCAACTCTTCAACCACCCAGAGCCCAGCTCCAGGTTGTTCGACCACCCTACATTCCAAGTCTTGTTCCAACCAACTAGAGGCGGTGACAGCGCCAAGGAGGAGCTCGCGAGGAAGAAGGCACGTCGGAGAAGGTTCCAAGGCCGCCACGCCGCCTTGCAGCGCCGCCATCGCCGCGTTTCGCTCCGGTCAAAAGTCATCGTCGAGCTCGTCGTCCAGGTACTACACCTTGACATTTCACAGACTTTTTCCTTCATCTTTTGCGATTTTGTTTCTCAATCTATGAGCCACGATTAGCGTGGCCAATTGCGCTGTTAGATAGCTTTATAATCCATCTGTAACGCCCATTCGAAACCCCCATTCGGATCGATTGATTTCGCCTTGGATTCGACTTCAAATCATTATCTTTTTCACATATTCTGGAGGTTCGCTGAAAACGTAACTTTTCTTCTCAACTTTCGAGCTTGATAATAGTAATCCCTCGGCCGATTCTACTTGGATCGAGCATATATCCTGAAACATTGTAGGTCCTGCTTCATCGCGAATCGTTTCTTAGCCACTGGAAGCTAACAACCTTCATCAAATGTCACCTCAAAGATGGGGTGCCGTGACTGATCAACCACCAGTGAGTTGAAGACTCCATCTTCCTCGACTTGCAACCGCCGCTCGGAGCGTCGCCGCCACCAACCCTACCGCGAGCGAGCTCGAGGGGTGGAGGAGCCACCCCTCTGGCCCCGCCGGAGTGTCAGAACCTTCGTCGGTCAGCTGGGATAAATCGGGGAAGAAGGCGTCGCCGCCATCAGTTCTAACCGCCCAAGAACAGGGAGGTACAGCCTTGCGACATGTGGCAGAAGCGTGAGCGTCAGATCCGCGCGAGGATGTTTTAATCTCAGTCGTTCAAGCCGAAACGGTGGGAAAATTGCATAATAAGTCCAGCAGCTTCCAGATACTTCATTCCGCCTCCAGACTTTTTCATATTTGCATTTAGGTCCCTCCGCAGGGACCTAAATGTAAAGATTCTTGTTCTTTTTCTTCAGAACAGTCCTCCAGGACCATTTTGAGAACATTTTAATTAGTTTTCTTGCGCTTATGCCCCTGGGCTGTAGGGGCTGTTTCTTGCTCTTGAGACCTCGGATTTCGACGCTTTCTTGAGGGTAGTTACACAACTACCCCAACTACTTAGTATAAAGTTTACGCGGCTTTTTGACGAGTTTTCTACGTGTTTTGGATTTATCGAAAGTCGCCTCGTTTTGCTTTGTTTTCTTGTGTATTTCGAGTTCGCGGCTCGAACCTCGTTCACCCTATTTTATAGTATCACCTAGATATTACTCGCCTACTATATAATAAATAAATCTTTTGAAAAATATCCCTTTTTGAAAATTAAATAAAAAATAGAAATAATAAAATCAAATAAAAATAATAAAAAAAAATCAATAAAAAATGTTTTGACTTAGAGAAGAATTAAAATAAGATTACGAAGAGAGGAATCTATGGAATTTATTCTGCCTCCTTGAGTTCGACCCAGGAACACTTGCCTGGTAAAATAATTAGTGAACGGTTTTCCGACAGAAAACCGTAATTTGTTTGATAGGTTCAAGAATCGTTTTTTTCTTGTTTCGTGGCTTTCTGCTACAACCGACAATTTACTCACTTTCTTCAACAAAAAGTGAAAGCCGCGAAACTCGATTCTTTTAGCCTCATCAGTGATGAATCCCAATTCATCACTCTTTATTCCTTTATTTTAGCTAGAAACCTTAGCCAAATACCATGTAAATCTGTGTAAACATCATAAATTGCCAAAACACATGCATCATGTAAATATGCATAATTAGCATGTTTGTGTGTGAAATAAAGGAATAAAGAAACACAAGAAAAAGAGGGAAATATTTAGAATAAATATTGAGTGATCTAATCCCAAGGGAGGGCTCAACATGGGCCTGACCGCAAAAGAATCCAAGTAGAGAGAGATAAGGTCAGTCATGTGTGTACATACTCTGATGTATTTAAATAAAGTTATTTTCCTCAAAATAAAAATTAAAAAGTGTTTCTCATCTTTTGTACATACTTGTAAAAAAAACTAAAATAAAAATGGGAAAAATTAAATAAAATAAAAATTAAATAAAAGTCTCTCTCATTAGTGTACATAGACCATGTAAATGCCTATTTATTTTCTCCTTATAAATAACTAATAAATCCAATAAAAAAAATATATTTTTATACTCCATATTTATGGTGTAAATAAATAAAATAAAAATCAGAAAAATAAAAACAAAAAAATCATTTCCCACCTTATATATATACCATGTATATATGTATATAAACCTATTTATTTAACCCATGTAAATAAATCATAAAAATAAATAAAAAAACCTTTTTATTCCAAATTTTATGTTGTAAATAAATAAAATATAAAATTGGAATAATTATACAAAAATAAACAAATAGAAATAAAAATAAAAAATCCATATGTATATATATATAATAATAATATAATGTAAATACATTATATATTTTTCAAAAAAATAAATAAAAATCACTAAAAATAATTTGAAAAATAATAAACATTTTTCATGTTTAAACTTTTTCGAAATAAAATTATATACTAATTTAAAATGTTTTTCAAATATTACATAAACGGAATAATGTGATTGGTCCACTAGGGATGTTGACCCCTGGTCAACTCCCCCTGGACCACTTTCTACTCGGACCCGACTCTCGACCCGACTTCGCCCCTTTTTCCCGAGTCGCTCTGACCACCATCAATCAAAACCCTGGGCTCCATTAACACTTGATCCATCCGAGACTCTCGCCCGGGGGAGATTTTAGGGATCCATGCACCAGGGCACCTCGCCTGACTCCTTCTTGTCGGACCCTTCATCATATAAAGACCCACCTCCGGCTGCAATTCCACTCCATCTTTGGCTCCGCCCTTCCATCACAGGACCTCCATCACCCTCCTTAGAGTGATCGCTATTCGAGGGCGGTGTCGCAGTGAGGAGGAAGTGTCCCCAGCCACTGATCCGGCGAGCTCTTTCGCCGTACGCCGCCGCGAGGTGCGCCGAGCCTCGGACCCCGACGAATCCTTGAGGCAAAGACTCCTAGAGCTCCTTCAGCTCATACACAGTCGACCTCAGCCATCAGGTAGCTTTGACACCTTCTAGATTAGCCTAATTTCCAGTTACGCCCAATTTGCGTCGCCGGCAGTCGCCGGCCAATTCACACCATCTCAGTCACCCATTCGATCATCGGACCCCTGATTCATCTTCACGAGACTCCTACCCACGTTCTACGCCCCTCCGTTCACCTTGGTTTGCCCAGGAACCAAGAATCGAGTCTCCTCCGTCGCCGCTTCGTCGGAGACCCCGCTCCGCTCCCTTCCGATCATCCATTTCACCCCCTGATGGGTCGAGGCACTTTGCCCTCGACCCAGCGTTCGTCCTGTGCCATTTTGCAGGTCAACGAGACCCATTTGAGGGTCCGCACGTTCAAGCACAGGAGCTTGGCTCCTCCGCCGTCGCCGGAGCTCCCCAGACTTCTCGGCCTCATCGGAGGTGCCCACCAGCTGCGGAAGAGTCTGAGCTTCCTTCTCTGCATCTCAGCAGCCGAGGAGGAGGTCCCGTGCACACGGAGCGAGCCGGCGAAGTTCACCGGAGTCGAGTTCTTCCAGGACCTCCAGCTATCGTCCGATCATCCCCTCCGCTCCAGTTCTGATCCAGACCCTCCGTTCACGCGAGATCTACACTGTCAGATCCATCAGGGTTTTGATCCGGACTGATCATCGACGAAGAGGCAACTCCTGTTCTCAGCCGTTCGATTTCCACGTGGTGCTTCCTTGTCCATCAGATCATAATAAGGGGGTAATTTCCCTTAGGCCCTTGTCGTTTTATTATTGCTAGTTAGTCCTGTAATGAGTTTAGTACGTTGTTTTTATTTTGGAACAATTGCAGTTAGGACCTTACACTTTTTAGTATTTGCAATTTAGTCCTTATTTATGTGAGCCACGTGCGTCGACACATGAGGATTTGGGTTATTTGCACATTTAGTCATGTGGTTCCTGTGTGTTATTGATGGAATCTTTTTAAATAGGAATTGCATTTATACCCCTCTGTATCTGAATCACATGTGTTGCGCGTGTTGTTTTGAGCTTTTTGCCAGTTAGGCCCCTGAGCTTTTTACACGTGTTATGGTTTGACCCTTGGAAATATGTTTCTTTACATTTAGGTCCCTGCTTGCTGTGTGCCTTGTTTTTATTGAATAAAATATCAAATTAAATCCAAATTAGATGAAATTTGGATACATGGCTCTTGCCACTATGAAAAAAATTCTCTAAATTTTTGGGACATTTTTGAGGCTTTTTACTATTTTAAAAAATAAAAAATATGCATTTTTATTACTATTTGAAAAAGAAAATCAAAGAAAAATATAAAAATTTGTCTAAAAATTCTAAAAAAATTAGAGACAGTTAATTTTGTTGTATTTTAGCTTAAAATTTTGTGCTATTTGGATTTATAAAACCCTTAAAAATTGAAAAACCCTAAAAAGCTTATAAAAATTATTAACAATTCTATAAAATTCAAAAAATGCAAACTCTTTTTCTGTAGTTTAGTTTTTTCATATATTTATTAGAAAAATTGCCTCCAGACTTTTATAGATCAATTTTACATTTTTAATTGATCTTTCAAGTCTGGCTGCACAGTAGCCCATATTTTTCCACTTTCTTGATTTTTAGAAAATCAAATAAAAATTGAAAAATTCTGAAAAATTCATCAAAAACACTTCAAAACATTAAAAACATAAAAATAATTTTGTTTGAATTTTCTTGTATTTTTGAGTGCTTTAATAAATTGTTGTATTTGCTTATTTCCCCTTTTTCTTATAAAATAAAAAACACAAAAACATTTAAAAATCATAAAAATCCACCAAAAATGTTTTCTTCCTTATTTTTCGATTTGACTACTTCGTAGGACGCAAGGCCATCCCGTGCTCCCTTGAGTCCGACTCTGGTCGCTATACCAGGTTAATAAAAATAGCGAGGACCACTATCTGACTTTGATTGTTTTATCCTCTATTTGGTGATTCCTTCTTATATTTTCTTGATTGACCGATTTGCGAGTGATTGAGGTCGCAACGACCTGAGTTATTTATCTCCATTAGTCTCTCGTCGATTTTTTGGTTCATCAGAATGGCGCCGTTGTCGGGGAGCACGGCTTAGTAGTCATTTTCGAGTTTTCACAGTTTTTCGCTTCCGTGGCTTTTTGTAGATATTTGTAGATATATTTTTCTTTGATTTATTTTTATATATTTTTCTAGACTGACACAGTTTTGTTTCTCTTTCTTGCGAGGGACCGAGGACCGAGGCGGTTTTTTCGAAAGTCGAAGCAACCACGGGAGTTAGGCAGCTTCTTTCTCTACGAAGCCACAGGAGAGCGCGAGGAGGAGGAGCCGAAGTTCGGGAGCCACGGAATAGCCGCGAAATAACCGCAGGATTAGCCGTAGAATTAGTTTAGTTTATTTTTCAGCAATTATTTTATTGTAATAATACAGGGACAAACACTTGGACACTTGGCAGTTTTCGGGGTCTGTTTCGCCGAGCACTGGTGTGCTCGGGGGACCTCACCGCCATTTCCATCGGTTTTTCGAGTTTTGACCGTTTATTTACTGCTCATTTGATTTACATGGTTTTAGCCCTAGCTTAGGAATTTCTGTGATTGTGACGTAATTAATTAGGATCCAAACACCTAATTATCTGCCTATGCCTATAGAACGTTAACTGGACCTAATTAATTAAATCACAAAGAAAAAGTCGGATTATTTGAGCTCTAGTCCACGTACCTTGAGGAGTCACATACAACGCGTGCAGGATCTGTTGTGGCAGACACCGAGTGGCTCCCAATATTGGACTCCTGACTTAGGCTCGAGTACCCGACTACTGTGCTTACATGTAGAAATTGCTCTGCTAGGACCGGATTCCCGTGCATCATATAGGTAGTTTATATTATGTCTTTTATTTTATGCGCGGATCATTTTGCATGTAGACTGCTGGAGTCAGGTATGCCTTCTATCTCGTGCATGTATCATTGATTTCTGCGCATCGGCTTTTTTGTCTTTTCCCCTGATTTTTAGACTTAAAATAATCAGGAGAACCGAAAAACTCGTTAGGCATTGTTTGATCTGAAAAATACCTAAAAAATAAAAACTATAAAATTGGGACTGCTAAACAAACTTGACCCTAAAAGACACTTCACTTAAAAATATGTCTTGGGGAGAGCAACCCCCTCATTATCTGGTTTGATTGCGTGAGTGAGTGACCCGCACACTAGGCTAGAGCCACATCCGAGCCGCGATCAGACTACCAGCCTTTTATAAGGGACAGTCTGGTTGGTGGATTGGATTCCTATCAGGTCACGTAACCGCTCTGATACCTGACATGATCATCTAAATAAAATTGACAAGATAATTGACCGAGCTCTTACGGTCTTCAGCTCATCGTAGAGTAGGTGAATCTGGGGTTTATTTGCTCATCTTGTTTGTTTCCAGATCTCATCCGCCCTACTCGCCAGATCAAGATGATGGGTAGTAGGTCTCTTAGGCAGCCTCTGGTTACACCGCTTTTTAGCACTCCAACCCGTTCATCTAGTTTGGTTCGTAAGAGCCCAGACCCGCTCTCCGAACCCGAGTTCGATTTCGCCATGTTCCCCCTCGACTACCTTCTTCTATTCCTGAGTTACCAGTACTAGATGTGAGACCACAGGCAGATGATATTTCAGAACCTGAGTTTTGGTCTTTTGCCTTTGCAGAGACCATGGCCAGCAGCGAGGATTGCACCGAGGGTCAGACGCCAGAGACGACCACATATGTACTGGACCAGGGTGCGATCAACACCACCATGTTAGCCTCCCTTGAGACGATGCAGAGAGAGATATGAGACCAGGGTGCTTTCATGGTGGAGATGAGGAGAGAGATGAAGAGGCTCCGAGAGTAGAGAGAGCAGCTGCGAGCCGATGGATGCATGGGTCCAGACCAGCCAGTTCAGCCAGACCAGCCGGCAGCAGCAGATCCGAGACCGATGCAGGAGTTGCACAACCCGGGATCGACACTGACGCACCGGTGGGTGGTTCTTCCGGCGATTGTGGGGGACTTCAAGTTCCCCCCGAACACACTTCAGCTTCTACCCCGCTTCCACAGACTCGCCACTGAGGAGCCCCATCTTCATCTCCAGGAGTTTGAGATGATCTGTAGCACCATCCACGATCGGCAAGTGGACGAGGATACTATTCGGATGATTGCTTTTCCTTTCTCCCTAGTCGACAGAGCAACCAACTGGCTGAAGCACTTGGGGAAATCTGTGTACACTTGGGAGCACCTTCGCACCAAGTACTTGAACAAGTACTATCCACTCAGGCAGACCAATGCAGCGAGGGCCCTGATCAGTAACTTCTCCATGCTCCCCAACAAGCAATTCCGTGAGGCATGGGAGAGGTTCCGTGAGCTTACTGACCGATGCCCGCACCACGACATCACGAAGCCAAACCTAGTTCAGAGCTCCTTCTGTGGGTTGACACCAGAGCTGTAGGGCCTAATGAACGCTTCTTGTGGTGGTTCCTACTTCACCAAGGATGAGGATCAGGTCTGGACCATCTACGATGAGATGGTCGAGAACTATACAGTGATGTCCCAGACCAGACTCTACACTCAGGGGCATCCTCAGCCACAGCCCGCACAGTTTCAGAGGATCGTACAGGTCGATGTCGGTCCTTCTACTTCGTCCGTGGCAGCCGCACATGATGAGTCTACAGCTGCAGACACGGGGATCATCAGCGACAAGCTGGACCGGATGGAGCTGATAGAGAAGAATCAGTGCCAGAGCATATCTCAGATGGATCAGATGGCACAGATGCTGAGTGATCTGAAGACACATGTCATGTGTCTCCAGGATGTTGGACATGTGAGCCCACGACGAGCCATTATGCAATAAATGTTATTGCGAATATCATTCCCTGATCTGAAATGAAGAATAAATAATTTGCATAATAGGTCCCTTTGTAAAATTAGGGTTATGCACGATGGCTATCTTAATGATCATACAGCCGTTGATTCAATTATTGAATCATAGAGGTTGGTGCTTGGATGAATATCTAAAGGGTTAGATTGAGGACTCATCAAGCACCGTCAAATGATTGTTAAGATGTGATCTCCAGCCTGAGCAGGAGATGGCAATCCTTTCTCACATAAGTTGATATCTGACCGATCTCTTGATGCAGGTCCTCTACATAGGAATAGAGATTCGGAGGTGTCAGATTAGTTAGGTCAAAGAGTTGACTTAACGAGATCGAGATAACCTAAGTCCTATGTTGAATGTTGTCACAGCATAGGCACGCATCCTCTGACTGGAGACAGACATGTTACTATATGTCTGGGTGTCTACATTTGGCAGACCAATAGGTTGATAACCTAACCAAGGCTCTATACACCGACACGCTGGTGTGCATATAAGGGCATATGAGTAATACGATCTCTCAAAGGGATCATACAAGTTCACTACTGAACCGGAAGACATGAGCTCACTCATGAGATATTGGGAAGAATCAAATTCCGTGCATGGTTGTCTTGCTTTGGAAGCTTGACTGAATTTGTAGGTTTGATATATACTTTTGGAAAGTATATGATCAAGACCTAGGTATGATATATGCTTTCGGAAAGTATATGATCGATACCAAATTCCAATGATCAAATGAGAAACTTATTGAAAAACTCTGAAGAAGACAGTATAAAATGGATCTTGATCTTCGGGTTGATCATGGGTCTTCCATTATGCAGGATGTACAGGTATTGGGAATACCTGAGGGTGATGTGATCATAAACGATTGTATATCCATGACGCTTCCATTCTGAGGGAGTGATGAAACAGGTCTGGATTTTAGTGACTCCTTCCAGTAGAGTAGCAATCTGATCTTAGTCCAAGTGTTGGACATTGGTCTGAATGAGATTCAGATTCAATGAGAAGATTAGATTAGTCTTGATTTAATCAAGCATCTGTGGGAGGTCCGTAAGATCTGGATTTGAGATGAGATCTCAACAGCCAAGTCACTATACGTGGAATAATACAATCGCCCTGTCCTTATCTCCAAGTATCTGCGGAGAAAGCACATTATTCTTGAAAGGGTTCGAGAATAATTCATTTGATGAACTTCATATCCAATCAAGAAAGACTTGATGATTAAATAAGATTTAATTATCAAGCATAATATGAATGAGAATCATATTGTGAGAATTATTATCCAAGATAATTAAATGGGATTTAATTATCGAGGATTAGAGAATGTGGAGAATATTATCCATGCTATTTGTGTATTATAAATATGATTTATAATATACATATATTAAAGAGAGAGAATTTATGTAAATAGCATTTGTTAATTAATAATGTGGATTGGATTCACATTGATTAATTAACTGGAAATGTAGTTTACAAGTTAGTTTGGGTTGTGAATATGATTCACATTTTTTCAATGGCGTGATTCAAATATTCACAAATTAATTTGGAATTAATTTGGTGGATATTTGTGATAATAGTTATCACAAATTATTAAGAGATAATGTGATATAATAAAAAGTAGATATAAGCCACCATTGATGAGGTGGCGTCACCCGTGAAAAAAGTCATGGGTGACACCCCAATTTTAGAAGGCTACATTATCTCCATTTTATTATCTTGATTAATCTCTTAACTTATTTTTTTATCTTAAATTAAAAATATGTTGATAATGTTGAAAAATATATTTAATTTAATTATAAATAAATGTTGTTGGTTTTAACCAACAACATTTATAGGCATTGATTATAACATAGACCAAGCATGGTCATTGGATCTATGTGTCCCATGGATTGAGATCCATTGGATCCCAAACTAGTATAAATGGAGGGCTAGCCTAGCCTTCCAAAGTACATCATTAAGAGTTGTACAAGGTTACAACTCTCTCTCTCTCTCATATTCTCGCCCTCGTTCTCTCCTCCAAAAAGGATGGTCGTCCATCTTATGTAGAGAAAGGAGAGAGCTTCTCAGCTTCGCCTTCAACGACTCGAGGATCTCCTTCTTCTTTGGGGATGCTTGTTCTAAAGGAAGACGATGGATTTCGTTTGACAAAATCAGGGGATCCATCGCTTGTATCTTCATCGAGGATTGGGGGAGGAACGCAACTCATCATCGTGCCCGCAAGTGCGTTCTTCGTGGATCGGACTTGAGACAAGAGGATCTCTCGTTTGGGATCTCGCGATCACAACCACGCTTCAAGAGGTATTCCTTATACTTTGAGGTTAGACGAAACGATCCGAGAAGTGTTCTCGTGATCATGTGATTTCATCTTTAGTTTTAAAAATTTTAATTTCCGCCGCATCTAGCGACTAGTGCGACTAGTCGCCCCGATCGCATACGATGCGATCGACAGGCTTCCGTGATGCGCTTGAGGATTCTCAATATCCTTCAAGTGGTATCAGAGCCATAGGTTTAATAAGATTTTGGATATGATCCATAGACCTTAGACGATTTGGTTCTTGAAAGGGTTGCGAAATTTTTACTGCATTTTAATTTTCGCACCTCTGTCGAATTGAATTTTTCAGTACCGTTTAAAATATTTAAAGACGAAATTTCCAATTGGATTTTGTTCCCCATTAATTAAGGAAATCATAGGATTTGAGTTTGTGAAATTTAAACTTCATTTGCTCAAGATATGGCTTTTTGAATATGCCTATATTCACTGTTGCGGGAACTACGGATTTAAACGTGATTAATGAGATAATTACGGTTTTAATCCGCCTCGAAATGCGTGAATTTTCACTTGGATTCTTCAATAAATCAAATAGGCAATCTTTAGAAACTTAGTTTGCATTTTTTGGATTTAAAGTGAGCAAGATAAGTTAATTTTAGTGATTGGGGGTCACTGCTGGAAATTAACATTTTTTGATCATGAACCTTGTGATAAGTCATTCAAATATGTTGATGAAAATTAATTGTTAATTTTCTGAAATAATTAGTGATAAAATATTTGTGAAATATTTAAAGAGATAATTATTTCATTAAATGACATTTGCGTAAACCCTAATGATAAGATTGTAGATCTTGATCATTAGTTGACATCAAATCATCAACGAACTTTTTTTTCATGAAAAACCCTTAGTTTATCTACAATAGTTGTAGGAAAACATTTACATGAAAACCCTCTTGCTTGAATAGGATTGGGGATTTGTTTAGCAAATCTCCTTATAATATAATCAAAATTATTTTGATGTATATTATATGGTATAATTTTGGTTGAAAAACCGATGAGCATCTCAAAGTACATGATGATCTATCTGGTATTATCCTTTCCTGAGGCAAATTTGGTGCCTAGTCGGAGAGCATTGGGGTCGCGGGTTGCAACGTATGTGGTCCGTCCCACTCTTGTCGGTACTGTCATGACAGCAGATAGGGACTGTATAATGCCGGAGAAGTCAGAGTGTATTTTTCTAATTATTCAAATTCGAATAATACGTACTTTGAGATTATACCTACTATTCAAGTAATAATCAAGTTTGTTGATTGATGATTGGATTAATGATTAATTTAATGTGATTAAATTAATTATATCCAATTAACACTCTATTATGAATAGATGTGTATTTCCCTTGGAAGAACTAATTATGTGAATATGATTCACGATAATTAATTATATAATTTGAATATGAGATGGAGGATCACATAAGTGACATCCATGGTCTCCCGTCAAGGCAAAGAATTCCGTCGCCAGTTGTTGTATATAGGAGATACCTATCCGAAGTGACAGATCCTATATATGATTTAATTGGATCGGGTTCTTTGCTTCTCGAAAGAGTAAGGATGTATGCGTAGTGACCCCAATATCGGGTCATCATATTATTGGGGCGATATTGGATTGCGCATAGCGAGTTGTATTCCTGTTGACGGTTGATTCAATTAATGACGGGTCAACATTGCCTTAGAGGTGATGGGCTCGGTTGTTAAAGACCGAATTGGGAAATGCAAGTTGGACTTGCAAGGTGGAAGGTGTTCCCGCTTCTTTTAACGAAGTCGTAGGTTCTCATATTATTGGGGTGTGACAAAGATAGGAAAGGAGGTCCCAGATCTTGCTAGAGATATAATGGTAAGAATATCTCTTACATTGAAAGTGATTAAGGGAATTTACTTTCATTGTTGACAAGGCAAGAGAACTTTGATATAAAGATTCCTAAATCAAAGTAAAACATATATATAATATATATACCCATATGCAAATTTCTTATTTCAGATAATCCTTCATTAAATCCACTCATTGTTATACTAAATGATAACCGGTAAAATATCATGGATTGGACTCATGATCTAGATATTGTACCTGCAATTGGACACATAATGTATGTGGTTGCAATGTGCAAGTTTCCTCAACATAATGAGGAATGACAATTATGTAAGATAATAAGACATCACCTTAGGGTTTGAATGTCTCGATAGTCTTGATCTTTCATCGAGTGTACTTTGAAAGTGACATGTCGATGGTGATCGTAATTGTCGGATAATCCTTATAAAATAAAAGAAGATTTTTTGGCATACATATGTGATCTAGACATTTAATCATGAATGACACGGTTTTCTGCATTATGCAGAATGGTGGCTCGAAAGAGATGATGTATTCAAAATGTTTGAATACCTACCTGAACCTAAGTCTCTTAGAGTTAAGATGTATGTAGATATGGTGAGTGGCATCATTCTACTGTCTATACTTTAGTCATTCATGAATCTTCATAATGTTCATATTATATGAATTTACTGAAGCGTGTATAATTGTTGAAGTGTTGTTGTATTGAAATCTTTTGAATTCAACATAAGAGATTCTTTGTCTTGAACAATGGTTGTTTATAGATAAAGAGAATACAGTGAAAGCGTGGGTCGGACCCATGTGAGAAGGAAAATCAAAGAGTTGATTGTACTTCTGTGACTTCCATATGACATCCAAAGAGTTGGATGAATGCCAATACTGCAATAAGTTGATGTGTTGATAGTATGACTATCAAGTCTGTCTAAAATCCTTAATGAAGGACTCAGATAGAGCATCAGAATAATCTACATATAATCATTGACACTGACTTTCTTATTTCATAAGATAAAGTCTGACAATTGTATCCCAATCTTCTAATGACATTTGCAATTGGTTGCTTATATATATATATATATATTAGAAGATTAGAAATTTGATCTTAAGATTTAATAGTCATCTACATGGATATTGATGTAATTGTTGCAGCAATCTTTGTTGGATAGATAGACTTCATATTCTCAGTGGGAGAGCCCTTCGTCTTGGAGAATGTCTCTATGACCTAGATAGTAGAGTACACTCATTGTTTGTTTCTAAGTGTTGGAAATAAACATGAATTCTGAGATAGAACTATCATAAAGAGTTATGATAGAAATATTTCAGATAGTAATCTAACATCTAGTGGACTCCACAAAATTAGAAAATTAATGAATGGTTCATTAAGATTTCTAATACTGAAAATCAAACCTTATAAGATCAATAGGAGGATGAAGATCATTTGACAATGATCTGGCATCAAGCCTTGGACATTTCTCTGTTGATTTGATCAATAGACTAGTAAGATATGAAACTTTAGAATGTCTAAAATTTCAAGTCTTATGTACTTGTGAATATTGTATTCAAAGTAAAATTTCCAATACGCCCTTCTATGAGAATGGTGTTAGATGTCGAGGTATTCAAGATCTCATACATATTGATGTATGTAGATCATCTATATCATAGCAAACATTATGGATATGTGATATCTATTGATGATTATGTATGATATGAGATTTCTTCTCTTCACCTGAGAAACCTTTGAAATGTTCAAAGATTTCACAATTTTTGTTTAGAACCAAAGTTTGAAGAAAGATGAAATGAATTTGATCTAACCTAGGTAGCTTGTACCTGTTAGATAAAATTCAAAGAATACCTTATGGAGATATAAATATCATTTATATCCCACTCCTCCTGATAAACCTGAACTCAATAGAGTTGTAGGGAGATACAATTGGATCATGTGTGACATGATTTGATCAATGATGAATTTTAGCATAATTATCCCTTAGTTTCCAGGTATATATGTAGTAGAGACTACACTATATATACTTAATAAGGTTCCATGCATGTAAGCTGAAATCTAGCACTTGAGAGTGCTACTTCATTAGGAAAATAAAGGATGATATTGGATACCTACTTTATGACCTTGAGATTCTTAAAAGATCTCATTTCTGAGAATGTGATTCTTAGTAGATTGAGACCCTCTTGAGAATCAAGATGAAAATGAAGTGAAGGAACTCATTTATTCTTGAGAAGATAATGAGGCTCCTGAAATTGGGAACTAAAAGGACAATTAAAGATGAAACACTAATACCTCTTCAAATGAGTTTGAGGATGTATTCCATGTGTCGATTAAGTCTGACAATGATCGGACTTCATGTGATGAAGCTCCTAAGGATCATGACATGTAAAGATGGATATTAGCAATAAAGTCTAAAGAAGACTTCATATACAAGTGTTGTATATGGACCCACGAGGATCCACCTATATGTGTAAGACCCATAAAGGTGTAAATGGATCTTCAAGAAAAGAGGGAACCTGATAAGAAGGTAGAGACCTTCAAAGCTCGGTTCCTAGCCATAAGCTACACACCAGAAGAGAAAACATTGCTTGCAATGAGACTTGCTCTTCGGTAACCATGCTTAAAATCATCAGAATATTGCTAACCTTAGGTACACAACTTGACTATTGCATCTTCAAGATGTAAGTCAAGATTGCATTCCTCTAAAAATACCTCTCTGAGGATATTCACATGAAGTAGCCCCAGGGCTTCATGGTTGAGGAAAGCAAGGTGTGCAAGATGAAAAAAAACTCCATCTATGGACTCAAATAAGCTTCTTGTAGTTGGAACATCAGATTTGATGAAATCATAAGTGTTATGATTTCAGATAGAATCTTGATGTACCATGTGAAGCTTAGTGGGAGTGCCATTGTGTTCATCGTGCTAAATGTAGATAATATCCTAATCATTTAGATTGATATGAGGATGATAATAAGTGTTTCATAGACTGGCTATTCCATACCTTGAGATATGATCTCAAGAATACCTCTTGGATCTTAGTTCTGAAGTTGTTCAGAAGCAAAGAAAAGAGGGTATTGGGACTGTCATATTTGTACTACACCTTGGACATATTCCATTCTTGGAAATTCCAAGAAAGGCTTCCTTCCCTTGAGATTTGGTACTGACCTATCTAAAGGGATAGCACCTCAAAGAGTTGAGGAAGTGAATGTTAGAATGCTTGCACTTGTGCATCAGTTATGAGAAGCTAAGTGTATGCTAAATGTGTATAAAAGCCAGATATCTGTCATGCAGTGGGAGTAGTAAACTGTTACTAATCCTACTATGGAGATAGAACAATTGATTGCAGTAATAATAATATATTCAAATATGACAAGGCTTTAGAGATGGTGATCTCTAGGTCTTATCTTCAAAAGCTTAAGACTTTATAAATAGAGATCTAAAAGATCTTAATTGTGGATACCTTAAGAGATAGTGATCTCCCAGGAATAAGGGTATTCTGATAAGGATTATGAAAATACTGGTTATAATAATTGAGCAATAGTGTCAAGGACACTATAACTGCTTTGACTAGATTGAGTATTGGTTGCATAAGATGCAACATTCGCATTGGATGCGAGCACTGTTACCTAGGGATATGCAAGTGTCGTAAAAGGACTTGGCATAGTCTTTTGGGAACATAGTGACTAATCAGCTTACCTAGCTATTTCTAAATAGCTTATGATTATCACATGAGTGTGGGTTTAAATGATTAGCCCATTAATGGCTCTTTGGGCTAGTGGGAGATTGTTGGACATGTGAGCCCACGACGAGCCATTATGCAATAAATGTTATTGCGAATATCATTCCTTGATCTGAAATGAAGAATAAATAATTTGCATAATAGGCCCCTATGTACAATTAGGATTATGTACCATGGCTATCTTAATTATCATACAGCTGTTGATTCAATTATTGAATCATAGAGGCTGGTGCTTGGATGAATATCTAAAGGGTTAGATTGAGGACTCATCAAGCACTGTCAAATGATTGTTAAGATGTGATCTCCAGCCTGAGCAGGAGATGGCAATCCTTTCTTACATAGGTTGATATCTGACCGACCTCTTGATGCAGGACCTCTGCATAGGAATAGAGATTCGAAGGTGTCAGATTAGTTAGGTCAAAGAGTTGACTTAACGAGATTTAGATAACCTAAGTCCTATGTTGAATGCTGTCACAGCATAGGCACGCATCCTCTGACCGGAGACAGACGTGTTACTATATGTTTGAGTGTGTACATTTTACAGACCAATAGGTTGATGACCTAACCAAGGTCTATATACCGGCGCGCTGGTGTGCATATAAGGGCATATGAGTAATACGATCTCTCAAAGGGATCATACAGGTTCACTACTGAACCGGAAGACATGAGCTCACTCATGAGATATTGGGAAGAATGAAATTCCGTGTACGGTCGTCTTGCTTTGGAAGCATGACTGAATTTGTAGGTTTGATATATACTTTTGGAAAGTATATGATCAAGACCTAGGTATGATATATGCTTTTGGAAAGTATATGATCGATACCAAATCCCAATGTTCAAATGAGAAACTTATTGATAAACTCTGCAGAAGACAGTATAAAATTGATCTTGATCTTCGGGTTGATCATGGGTCTTCCAGTATGCAGAATGTACAGGTATTGGGAATACCTGAGGGTGATGTGATCATAAACGATTGTATATCCATGACACTTCCATTCCGAGGGAGTGATGAAACAAGTCTGGATTTTAGTGACTCCTTCCAGTAGAGAAGCAATCTGATCTTAGTCCAAGTGTTGGACATTGGTCTGAATGAGATTCAGATTCAATGAGAAGATTAGATTTGCGGTCTTGATTTAATCAAGCATATGTGGGAGGTCCGTAAGATCTGGATTTGAGATGAGATGTCAACATCCAAGTCACTATACGTGGAATAATACAATCGCCATGTCCTTATCTCCAAGTATCTGCGGTGAAAGCACAATATTCTTGAAAGGGTTCGAGAATAATTCATTTGATGAACTTCATATCCAAGCAAGAAAAACTTGATGATTAAATAAGATTTAATGATCAAGCATAATATGAATGAGATTCATATTGTGAGAATTATTATCCAAGATAATTAAATGGGATTTAATTATCAAGGATTAGAGAACGTGGATAATACTATCCATACTATTTTGTGTATTATAAATATGATTTATAATATACATATATTAAAGAGAGAGAATTTATGTAAATAGCATTTGTTAATTAATAATGTGGATTGGATTCACATTGATTAATTAATTGGAAATGTAGTTTAAAAATTAGTTTGGGTTGTGAATATGATTCACATTTTTTCAATGGCGTGATTGAAATATTCACAAATTAATTTGGAATTAATTTGGTGGATATTTGTGATAATAGTTATCACAAATTATTAAGAGATAATGTGATATAATGAAAATGATATAATAAGCCACCATTGATGAGGTGGCGTCACCCGTGAAAAAAGTCATGGGTGACGCCCCAATTTTAGGAGGCTACATTATCTCCATTTTATTATCTTGATTAATCTCTTAACTAATTTATTTATATTAAATTACAAATGTGTTGATAATGTTGCAACATATATTTAATTTAATTATAAATAAATGTTGTTGGTTTTAACCAACAACATTTATAGCTATTGATTATAACATAGACCAAGCATGGTCAGTGGATCTATGTGTCCCATGGATTGAGATCCATTGGATCCCAAACTAGTATAAAAGGAGGGCTAGCCTAGCCTTCCAAAGTACATCATTAAGAGTTGTACAAGGTTACAACTCTCTCTCTCTCATATTCTCGCCCTCTCTCTCTCTCCTCCAAAAAGGATGGCCGTCCATCTTATGTAGAGAAAGGAGAGACCTTCTCGACTTTGCCTTCAACGACTCGAGGATATCATTCTTATTTGGGGATGCTTGCTCTAAAGGAAGATGACGGATTTCATTTGACGAAATCAGGGGATCCATCGCTTGTATCTTCATCGAGGATTGCGGGAGAAACACGACTCATCATCGTGCCCGCAAGTGCGTTCTTAGTGGATCGGACTTGAGACAGGAGGATATCTCGTTTGGGATCTCGCGATCACAACCACGCTTCAAGAGGTATTCCTTATACTTTGTGGTTAGATGAAACGATCCGAGAAGCGTTCTCGTGATCATGTGGTTTCATCTTTAGTTTTAAAAATTTTAATTTCCATCGCATCTAGCGACTAGTGCGACTAGTCGCCCCGATCGCATGCGATGCGATCGACATGCTTCCGTGATGCGCTTGAGGATTCTCAATATCCTTTACAGGAGGCACAGACAGCTTCTCAGCCCTGTCTTCAATCACGAGGAGATCCGAGCAGCAGCGGCAGCTCGTCCCAATGCTCTAGTCAGGCTAGACAGGTTCACTTTGTACAGGCAGAGCCGTACCAGCAGCCGCAGCCATACTACCAGTCACCACCATCCCCTGATACTCAGATGGTGGTCTACCAGTCGGATCAGTCCCTGGCAGTACTCCCGCCACCCCCTTACGAGCCAGAGCCGTTGATGGATGTCAACGGGATTTGGTATGACCGACCCCGGCCCGGTATCCAACGAGACCATCCCGAATTCTGTTGGTTAGCCGGAGGTGCCAGTTCCCAGCAGCAACCTCCAGTTCAGGGTAGCCAGTACGGCCATCAGCGAGAGCAGCACCAGCAGCCCCAACCCCCAGTACACCACTAGCAGCAGCAGCAATCATCCTAGTATGGCCCTCGTCCCTATCAGCAGGGACAACCGTGGAGGCGAGATCAGCCTCCACAGCCGCAGTATCATCCACAGCAGTACCCCTCTCACCCGCACCAGCAGCTGTAGCCTCACTACCAGCGAGGCCACCCGTCAGGTTCTCATGGGCCAGCCTATGAGAACCCCGCCTTAGACGACTTAGCCCGCCTCATGACAGAGCAGCAGGCTACCTTTAGACGGGAGATGGATGAGTTCCGCCAGGAGATGCGAGAGATCGTGAGAGGGAAGGTCGCCATCCCTTCCCAGAATGAGCCGAATCCGAACAACCTGAAGAGGAAGTCTGAGCAGGTAGAGTTCACAGAGGTTACCACTCCTAGTGATTCATTTGGTGATTTGTCTGCATACATGTTTGATGCTCATTTTGTTACACTTAGGAGCGGTAGGATGCCAGCAGGCGGCGCCTCGTCTGAGCGACGACCCCACGCCACTTCCAGGGTGCTAGGCGAGGAGGAGCGCGGTATTGACGCCGCGGGAGATGATGATGGTTGTGCTGACGCCACCATGGATGTAGATCCAACCGATGGTACTGAGGCCATCGTTTCACCAGATGGAGGAGGTGTTACTGACGCCACCACAATTGTTGAGCTAGAGCGCGGTACTGATGCCACGAGACGACATGCCGAGGGTGGTACTGAGGCAACCATTTCTACTTTTGCTAGTCCTGTTGTCTTTCTGTCTGTACATGTATCTAAGGACGTTTCTGAAAATAAAGAAAAGGGTTTGTTGTTTTTGGATCCATATGTGTTGATTGATGATGATTGTGTGTATTCTATTGTTCATGAGCATGCCAGGCCCTCTCCTAGTCCTTCATCTGAGAAGGACCCTGTGATCCCCTTTCCATGAGCACTGCACATGGCAAAGGGGAATAAAACAGAAAATTCAAAAAAGAATCACCAGATAGAGTTCAACCAGCAGATGATAGATTGATTCCATATCCAGCTGACTCTTCAGGAGGCCTTGGAGCATATCCCTCTACTCCAGAGATCACTCAGAGACAGGACCACAGTTAGGAGGAGGAGGAGGAACCATCAGTCTGAGATCTGTGTGCTTACTCGTGCCACTTGTTTCGCGATACTGAACCGTCTGCCAGTCAAGAGGCCAGATGCAGGAGCCCCGTATGTCAGATGCCATATTCATGAGTAGAGGTTCGACCGCACTCTATTAGACAACGGTTCTTTGATCAACCTACTTCCGGCAGCCCTTCTCGACCGCTTCGAATTGGGCACTCTTCGACAGAGTAGGACGGTCCTTCAGTTTGTTGATCGATCAGTCAAGAGGCCGAAGGGGTTGCTGAAGGATGTTGTTGTCACGATTCAGGGCCTGAAATTCCCCGTGGACTTCGTTGTGTTGGACGTGGAGATCCCTGAGTCCGTGGCCGATACCCTGATCATTCTAGGATGCCCGTTCTTGGCCACAACCAAGGCAGTGTCCGACCATGATAGCAGGAAGGTGTACTTTTGCGTCAAGGGCGAGAGTATAAAAATAGAGATGGTCGAGGAGACTAGAGCCAGAGATTCAGCTTGCTCAGAGCCGACTTCCGATTCAGAGCTGACGACAGAGGCAGGGCTAGACATCCATCAGGACTGTGACTTTGTGATTACATATGACGAGGCAGTTTGGGCAGATTCAGTCGCAGAGGCCATCCTCTCACCTTCAGAGTTCGCTGATGCAGTGACGCCAACAGAGGAGAGCTTGGAGAGCGCATTCCTGCTCCATGATACATTTCAGGCAACAGACCCGGTTCCCGACCGTGAGACAGATTTTTTTGAGTATGATACAGATCCCTCGGAGTCAGATACTGATTGGGCAGAGTTCGATGATTTGATACTGTGTCTGACTTCTACTGAGCCTACAACTAGGGAGGAGGTTGATTCCATGCAGAGCAGAGACAGTCCAACCGAGCAGCCTTCTCAAAATCCAGTTTGTGAGCGAGAGTTCTCATTCTCCCATGCAGATTTGGCAGCATTCACTCAGATTCTTCAGAAGCCAGATCTGCCAGCACCTACTTGTCTAGAGCTGAAGCCGCTACCGTCGTCGCTGAAGTATAGGTTCCTCGCGGGTGAGCAAGAGATGTGCCCAATCATTATCTCCGCTGATTTGACTGGAGAGCAAGAATCCTGTCTGATGGGGGTTCTTGAAAAGAACCGCAAGGCGATAGGATGTAGTGTTGCCGATCTCTAGGGGATCAGTCCGGCTTTGTGCTCCCACCTTATCTATCTCGAAGATGAGGCAAAGCCGTCGCGTGAGTTCCAGCGGCGGCTGAATGACGAAAAGCAAAATCGGCCCTTTAATAGTGTGCTTTTAGCACTTCAGTATGTCGTAGCAGTCGGGCCGAAATGGGTTCATCAAAAAGATCCTCTCATTTAGATATGTGTATGATAGTCAAAATGAGAGGATCGTAATTTATTTTACTTGGCAAGAAACCAAGGTCGAACTCAGGGACACGCGCTTTTCTCGTATTAGTTAGATTTAAGTCTGTTTAACTAAGTGTTGAGTTGAAGCATATAGGACAATTATGCAAGGACACAATAATGCATTAAAAATGAACATGCAATTTTTTTTTACATTTTGAACTATGCAGATATATGCAAGTAAATGCAAAGCAAATAATATGCCCGAAATGATCATTACTTAAGCCATAAATTAAACGAGTTGAACAGAATTAGTTAATGAAGCAATTTTCATTTATATAGCAAGCATGCATGAGAAACAAGGAAATCAGGACACTTAGTTGACCAATATAGAGCAGAACATATCGAAGTGTCAAAGTGAGAATCTAAGCATGCCAGAATAAAGATGACGAAAAGAGCTTCGATATGAAACTGAAATCACCTCAATCGGACATACGAGGCTCAAGATATGCAAGATCAAAGGCAAGGGCATAAATGAAAGAAAACATAAAAAGATATCTACAAACCAGTCCCTGAAAAGGACTACAATGCAATAAAAATAAGTGTGGGGCCTTCCCTGTAAATAATCCATACGCGCGGGGGCATATTTGCAATTATTGAAACCCGCAAGGGTATGAGTGCAAATAGCCCCAGGCGCGCAGGTGCTGCACGTGCTCAGGACCTGTTTGCAATTTTGACGAACTTCATGGGCGACTCTGCAAATAACCCAGGAAGCACGTGCCACGCACGCGCTATCTAGGCTCGGAGGGCGGCTCGGGCTCGGCAGAGGCTCGCTGTTGCTTCGGGTTGGCTCGGGATACACGAGCCTCCAGGCTTGGTGACGATGGGGCTCGGCGTGGGCTCTGGGACCGCCACGTGGTATTAGGACCTGGATGTGATATGCGGAAGGTGCGAGGGCGCCGATGCAAAAAGGCCACACCCACGTGCGTGAGGCACGTGAGCTAAGGCTCGGATGGGGGCGAGGTTCGGCGCTGCTTCGGTTGGCCGTTGCAGGTGGCTCGGGCCACGTGGTGGCTCAAGGTCGCCTCGGGCGAAGCTCGGTTCCACCGAGCCTCCGCACTCCGGAGTAGTCGACGTGGCCGCTCCAGGGCCGTTGGATCTCCGCCGGGGGGAGAGATCCAACGGTATCTGCTCTATCTTCTCCTCCGTAGGGTGGCGGCATGATTGGAGCTCCGGCGTGAGGCCTGGAGCTCCTCCTCGCCTTTCCGTGCTCGATGAAGCTCGGGGACTGACGCTGAAGATCCTGCGATGAAGTTCCGAGGTCGGAGAAGATGCGGGGGTACCTGGGATGCTCTGTCGCCGCCTGATCGCCGGAGGCGGAGCTCTAGAACTCAGCTCCGCCCGAGGTCCGGCCAATGATGATGGTTAACCTGCAAAAGTGGTTAGCGGTGTGTGTACGTGCGATGCGAGGCGAACGGTGGGTTTAGGGGCGAAGAAGCGGAACCCGTAGTGTGTCCTCCTCCGCCTCCGGTGGAGGAGGATTCCTGGGATGGAGGAGGTTGTGGCGGAGTGATCGGAGTGGACGGCGAAGGTGATGAGTTAATGGCGAAGGTCGGCAGGGGATTAATGGAGGTCGATAGCATTTGAAGAGACCTAGAAAGTTATGCAAAATTAAAGAAAAACTACATGAAGGATCGGAGGACTTACCTGGCCGGAGATGGAGGTGTTGGCCTGGGCTGAGAATCCCGGTGATGCTCGGGTCGTCGCACGTACTGGCCGGCCGTGCCAGCGAGCTCGAGCGGGGCTCTAGGCCACCGCAACGCTGCCTGGAGGTCGGTGGGTCTCATCAGGAGTGACAGTTATCATCGCTCGATCCAAGCTCCTCCTCCTGTCACGGGGAGGAGCTGGAGGGCTGGGCTTCATCCCCTTGGTCGATGGACGAGGATGAACGAGGGATGAGGAGGTGTATTTAAAGGAAGGGGGGTGATGGTCCAGGTGCTTGGAGCTGAGGATTGCGAGGAGATTATGGAGCGACTGGAGGAGGGTTGTGGATGGAGGACGTGCATGCGAGGATCGTGGGAGGATGGGCTCGGCCGTGGGGTGGTTAGAGCATCGCGAGGATGACCAGGGCTATGGCTAAAATTATAGGGGTGGAGGAGGTCTGCGAAGCGGGACGCTCGGGCGGAGCTTGCGGGAGGAGGAAGACGAGGTCCGGACCGTTGGATCGTGAGATCCAACGGTCCTGGTGAGGGTGCATAGGAACGGTTAGGATTATATCGGAAGCGACATGATCGGAGGGCTTCTGAGTGGCCACGTGGCGGACTAGCCGCGAGGCGCTGACGATCGGTGGAGATGAAATCCAGAAGGTGATCAGACGGCTGAGGGCTAATGTGGAGTTAGCGGCTGAGATGGATGGCTGGAAGTGCGATCGTAGGGCACATGAGGAGACACGTGGCGGCTTCTGGTTTAGGCGCTAACGGGCGGTGATGATTGAAGGATGGAGCTGATCGAGCGGTTAGGAACAGAGAGTGGTCTGAGCGGCTCAGATCAGCATGATCAAGCAGACTACACTGCGCCACGTGGCGTGCTCATCTTGAGGCGCGAACGTGCGGCGACGATTCGAGGAGCGGGATGATCAAGCGGCTGAGGATTGGGGCGGGTCGTGGAGAAAGAGTCACCGTTAGATCATGATGTAGATCCAACGGTTCAGAAATGCGGCGGATAGGACAAGAGAGGCGGGGCCACGTGGCGCCCCCAGAATGGGCCACGTGGCCCAATCTGATTATTACAGACTTCAAGTTGAAATATGAAGGTCAACATGGCCGAATTTGAGAGAACTCAAAACATGAGAGTTGTAGATCTTGATGAGATCTACAAGTTTCATGTTGACCAAAACTGGAGATGAAGTCAAACGAAGGCCCGAAATGTTTTTGAGGGTATTTTTTTAAAACTAAGAATACCACGGATTTTAGTTTTGCCATTTTTTTGTGATTTTTAATTTATCTGAGACTCTGTGTACGCACTCCGGCTCTATCTTTTGCCTATCCCTATCCCCTGGCTTTCTTGACAGCTTAGGGGTGAGAGGTTGAGGTAAGTTAGGAATAGTACTATCCCTAGGCTAGTAGTTGTAGAAGGTCAGTCTGATAGAAAGAAAGAATGTGATCTCAAAGTTTCCCTCTACTTCATAAAGAGAAAGAAATAAATATGGGACATTGATAGGGGTTTATTGACAAAACTTTAAGCAAGGGGGTTAATTATGCAAAATAAAGATGATGAAATTGGGTTTCATCACCCTCCTATACTTAAGCGATGCTCATCCTCGAGCACTATGCTCGTCCTCGAGCACCACAGAATGACTAAGTTGGATTAACCTCCTTGTGTATGTGAATACAGGATCCAATCTGATCAAGTCGACTCGACTTTAGAGATCCAAAATTCTAGAGTTCAACCCAGCCTTAATCAAGAGGCTTTCAATTCCTCTATTTCCCTAGACTCTCTCTGATGTACATATAAGCTAAAGGATATGAAGTTTAGTGTTGACTGCAATTTCGAGAGTAGAGTCAAGTCTTCACCCAAAGTCTTAGTCCGAGAAAATCTCCTAAGGACCCAATCCTCAACACTAGGGAATAAATCAAATCTTGCATTCAGTCCACCATCTCTTTAGTTGTCAGACTTAGAAAATGTAGATGGTAGGCCAGAAATGGAGGGCATGGGATTGTGTCAATTCTTCTCTCCCTCTCATTGGAACAAGGATTCTCTCTAGTGCCATTTACGCAACACATTTTTTTGGTGTTGGTCAGTGCGTCCGTCAAGAGAAGTTGGAGCCGTCTGCACTTGTTTTCCTGGGAGTACACCGGGGTGTGTCTCTTTTGAGTACCTATTGTACCTTCGACACCCAGACTTGTAGCATTTACGATGCAGAGCCCTTTTTTGGTGCAAGCCCGACTCCTGGTCCTAATAGCGGTGGTCCAAGTGGACACTTTGAAATGGTTGGGAGCGCTCGCCTTTGGTGGAAGCTCTTTGATATGTAACTTTGTGGAATGAGAGCTCTTCTTTGAATTTAATTGACTTGTATAATTTGTGGCTAGCTCCACTGCTTTTACCAAGAGTTGGCGCACACTGATCAACATTTTTTATTTTTCACACCCAGGCACTTAGGTCAATGTCAAGCGAATAGTATAAGAACCAAGTTCTCATACTGGCTAATATTGCTGACACTCAGGTTTCATGAAGCCTCCAAAGACTTTATCCCATCCTCGAGCATCATTAGATCAAGTCCAGACTCGACTTCCTCATCCCAATCCCTCAGGTGAAAAATCAACTCATCTCAATCAAAACCGCAGTCGTGCATGTGATGTGCTGATCATATTCTTTTTGTCTGAGATTAAGCATGGAATATAGCATGCAAATCTATAGACCTAGGGGAATGTGGATGATTAAGTCTAAGACCCTGATGGCTAAGGCTGGTTAACCTAAAATCTCAAAGACCTAAAAAAAAGCTAAGTCTCCTTGACCAATTCAGATCCTGAGTGAAGGTGTAAGAGTAGAGGTTTAATCCAACTTCTTCACTCAAAAACACATTTTTTTTACTTCAAGAGATATGAGGACGAGATATGAGGACTACCTAATCTCAATTAAATAGTTGCATCTGCATTCAACCAGTATGGATGTAAGTACAGGCCGGAGCCCGTTGCTTAAGGACGGAGCCTTACGCAATGTCCTTTAAACCATCCACTCCGCTAAGGGCGAACCCTCACTGAACACGGCTATTTAATGGGGCTTAGTAGTCACTAATGGCTCCTAAAGGATTTTTGGATTTTTCTCATTTTTGTGGATTTAATTAAAGGTTAAAACACAAGTTAGACTCACCTTTCCTTGATAAAAGATTTTCAAAACCATGTCACACAAATAGAAGATTTTCTAAACATTTTCAAAAAGATCTTTCAAAACAAGGGAAACTCATTTTTTTTTTCATTTTCGAAAATATTTTTATCAAAATAGTGTAACATAGTATAGAAAAAGTCGTGAAATCATTTGAGTTCTCTTAGTCCAAAGAATTTTACTTTAGCCAAAAAGTTTTAAATTTTTCAAAATTTTTCAGTTTATAGCTAAAGTAAATATACAGTATATACGGTATACCCCCCTATCCTTAAACTTTGCTATGTCCTCATAGCACTAGATGTTACGAGTCCATAGGTCCATTTTAAGTGTAGAGAAATATACGGGGGCTAAGAGGGGCTCCCCCTATACTTAGGTTAGAAATAACCTAAGTATAAAGGCAAGAAAAGATGAGTAGAGAAATCACAGGGACTCGGGCCCCCCCTATACTTAGGCTGAGATTAGCCTAAGTATAAAGATGGGAATTGATGCTGGGAGGGACCCAAGGTGAACTAAGAAGAAGGATGGATTTACAAATGAGCGGATGAATGAAATGGAGGGACTAAGGTTTTGGGGTGTGTGTTGCAACAAGCATGGCTCAATCAAGCAAGCAAACCCTTAGTTTCACCAACTCACACATGAAACCAACCAAGGTTGGTTTATTATCTTGTCGGTTTTATTGGTGATAAAACATTAGAATTTTGTGTAAAGAAAAGATTTGAAGTGAAAATCATTATGTAAGCGAGGGTATTGCTCTCCCAAAACCGAATTTTACTCCATTTTTGGTTGACTTGCAATTAACAGTCCCAATTTTATTTTAGGTTATCACTGAATTATGGTTAGCCCAAAAATCAAGAAATCATCGTCTACCACTCATTCCCTTTTTCCATTAACCTAGATGATCAAGCTAGGAGAAAGAAAGCCGAGAAAAACATGTATTCGATAAAAACCGCGATCTAAGCTAAGCGAGAAATCATGCAGTGATTTGACAATAAATCCGTGAAAAACTGGGGCCGTTGTGAAAACCCGATTCAACATGTATGCAAGTCGAAAAAGCTGCACCTAATCATGCATCTATTAGCGGTGATTGATTTTCATTAATTGTAGCTAAGTGATGTGAGACTATGTGCGTCTAAGTTTAAAGTGTGTCCTAACCTACTAGCAAGCACGTAAAAGAAGAAAAGTTAAAACTTCTCAAAGAGCCGCGTGCCTGGTCCTAAGTCGACACTCAAGTGGGGACGATCCCCACACAATCATGATCGTTCGATTACAGCCGCGAGTCTTCAATCGAAGACCGCTGTAAACGACGAATTATTACATGGAAATAAAAATGCAAGAAATTTTTTTCTTTCTTCTCGACGTACTCCAAGTGTACTTCTACGGCTCCTCTCAGCGGGAATCATCCTGCTCCTCACCTCTTTCAACCATCAAGGGCCCCTGCACTAAAGCAATGGTTAGAGATCGATAGAGAAGAGAATTTTACAATGCTAAATGAATTGACAAATTGACCTATAAAATGAACACTAAATTAAAAAATCCAGAAAAATGCAAAAAATGAGCCGTGTCCCCGGCAATGGCGCCATTTGACGAAACGCAAAATCGGCCCTTTAATAGTGTGTTTTTAGCACTTCAGTATGTCATAGCAGTCGGGCCGAAATGTGTTCATCAAAAAGATCCTCTCATTTAGATATGTGTATGATAAGTCAAAATGAGAGGATCGTAATTTATTTTACTTGGCAAGAAACCAAGGTCGAACTCAGGGACACACGCTTTTCTCGTATTAGTTAGATCTAAGTCTGTTTAACTAAGTGTTGAGTTGAAGCATATAGGACAATTATGCAAGGACACAATAATGCATTAAAAATGAACATGCAAATTTTTTTTACATTTTGAACTATGCAGATATATGCAAGTAAATGCAAAGCAAATAATATGCCCGAAATGATCATTACTTAAGCCATAAATTATACGAGTTGAACAGAATTAATTAATGAAGCAATTTTCATTTAGGGATTTTATCACTTGTGCCCCTCCGAGATATCGCAATATCAGTTGTGCCCCTATCTTTTTGGTAATATCAGTTGTGCCCCTCACTTCTTTCTCCGTCTTCAGTTGTGCCCTTCCGTCAGATTGACCGTCAAAAAATTGAAATAACCATAGTTTACTCAAACCATAGTGTGGTTAACAGGGGTATTATGGTCAGAATAAAATCAAATGAGGAGGGGGGTTGGGGAGAAGGTGCGAGGCTGTGGAGGAGGTGCGGGCTGGCGGCAGGGGCTGGGGGAGGTGCGTGGCTGCGGGAGGAGGTCGGCTTCACGACGTGGCTGCGGGTTGCGGTGCGGGACAGGGGGGAGGGGGAGCAAGGGGGTGGCGCCGGGGAGGGGAGGAGGTGCGGGGTTGGGAGGGGCCGCAAGCTCAGGGGGAGGGGGAGCAGGGGGAGGCGGGCTGGGAGGAGGGAGGTTGGGGCGGAGCTCCTCTCCTCCTCTCCCCTGTCGTTCTCCCTGGCTCTCATCATCGCCATCGTCATCTTCTTGTACATAGCTCTGCAGATCAGATCCACCAGAGGCTACGCGCCCATAGCCGGCATCGCCTTCCATCAGCTGCTCAATTTCCACAGGCTCTACGATTACTCTTCCGCAAGCACAAGACCTTCACGATCCTCGTCACCCCCTTCCAGAGCTATTAAATGGGCACAAGAGTTGAAGCATGACTCGTCAGGTCTGGGCGCCGGGGGTAAATCACAATATCATCCATATTCCCTTGGTAAATAAGAGTCATCCATATTCCCTTGGTAAACAAGAGGGATGATTTGAGTCAAACTGAACGGATATGAGAGGAGAGTTCAGAGAAGGTAGAGAGATGGATCCATCTCCGTCCAAACCCCTCCACCTCCGCCGCCGAGATCGACCCACTCATTCCCGGGCGGAGCAGCTGCCATTGGATCCGAGAACAGCTCCTCCTGCAGCCTCAGCTCCTCCGGATACGGATCTCCAAACCCGTACCCGATCATCGCAGCGAAGCTACCGGCCTCCTCCGGCTCCGGCTTCCACGTGCCGCTTGGCGGCGGGGACAACATGCGGGCTTTGGGAGGCGGCGGAGGAGGGGAGGAGGTGGCTGCAGCCGTATCGGCAGCGGGGCGTTTGGAGGACTTGCGGCGGCAGCCGCCGCCAACGGGGACGTTACGGAGGACGCCTCCGCGGGTCCAGTAGCGGCGGCACGAGCGGCAGAAGTGGCGGGGCTGCGAGAGGGTGTAGTGGTTGTAGTAGCAGAACCTCGTGTCCGGGGAGTCGCACCGCAGATACTTCAGGCCAAGCTGCACCTCCTGCGGGGGCGACGCGCGGTGGCGCGCCGTGAGGATCCGGCCGTCGTGGCCGGGATTCGTGCGCAATGTAGACGTACCTTATGGATTAAGAGATCTTTGCGGTGGACGGAACGAAGTGGCGGCAGCAGAGGAAGATGGTGAGCCACGAGTTCTCGGTGAAGTTCCTCAGGGACTTCAGCAGTTCGGTGTTCAGGAGCAACACCATCTAGCTCGCACGGATCATCTCCAAGACTGCTGCTCCGGGATTTGACCGGGCGTTTGACATGCAGGTCGGGGCGGAGGGGCGGCAGGGGATGGAGGGAGGTCGGGGCGGAGGGGTGGAGGGAGGTCTGGGCAGCAACAGGTGGGAGAGGAAGAAGATGGGAGAGAGGAGAAGGGAAGAAGAAGACAGAGGAGGAGGAGAAGGGAGGAAGATGACATTTCAATCCATTTTTTAAATTTAATTCCTGATGTATCCCTAAAGATAACGTCCGTTTATGTTTGGGATGGACGGAAACTAACTCGAGGGGTACAAGTGATAGATTTGCAAGAAGTGAGGGACACAACTGATATTATCAAAAAGATAGGGGCATAACTGATATTGCGATATCTCGGAGGGGCACAAGTGATAAAATCCCTTTCATTTATATAGCAAGCATGCATGAGAAACAAGGAAATCTGGACACTTAGTTGACCAATATAGAGCAGAACAGATCGAAGTGTCAAAGTGAGAATCTAAGCATGCCAGAATAAAGATGACGAAAAGAGCTTCGAAATGAAACTGAAATCACCTCAATCGGACATACGAGGCTCAAGATATGCAAGATCAAAGGCAAGGGCATAAATGAAAGAAAACATAAAAAGATATCTACAAACCAGTCCCTGAAAAGGACTACAATGCAATTAAAATAAGTGTGGGGCCTTCCCTGTAAATAATCCATACGCGCGGGGGCATATTTGCAATTATTGAAACCCGCAAGGGTATGAGTGCAAATAGCCCCAGGCGCGCAGGTGCTGCACGTGCTCAGGACCTGTTTGCAATTTTGCCGAACTTCATGGGCGACTCTGCAAATAACCCAGGAAGCACGTGCCACGCACGCGCCATCTAGGCTCGGTGGGCGGCTCGGGCTCGGTAGACGCTCGTTGTTGCTTCGGGTTGGCTCGGGATACACGAGCCTCCAGGCTTGGTGACGATGGGGCTCGGCGTGGGCTCAGGGACCGCCACGTGGTATTAGGACCTGGATGTGATATGCGGAAGGTGCGAGGGCGCCGATGCAAAAAGCCCACACCCACATGCGTGAGGCACGTGAGCTAAGGCTCGGATGGGGGTGAGGTTCGGCGCTGCTTCGGTTGGCCGTTGCAGGTGGCTCGGGCCACGTGGTGGCTTGAGGTCGCCTCGGGCGAAGCTCGGTTCCACCGAGCCTCCGCGCTCCGGAGTAGTCGACGTGGCCGATCCAGGGCCGTTGGATCTCCGCCGAGGGGAGAGATCCAATGGTATCTGCTCCATCTTCTCCTCCGTAGGGTGGCGGCATGATTAGAGCTCCGGTGTGAGGCCTGGAGCTCCTCCTCGCCTTGCCGTGCTCGATGAAGCTCGAGGACTGACGCTGAAGATCCTGCGATGAAGTTCCGAGGTCGGAGAAGACGCGGGGGTACCTGGGATGCTCTGTCGCCGCCTGATCGCCGGAGGCGGAGCTCTAGTACTCAGCTCCGCCCGAGGTCCGGCCAATGATGATGGTTAACCTGCAAAAGTGGTTAGCGGTGTGTGTACGTGCGATGCGAGGCGAACGGTGGGTTTAGGGGCGAAGAAGCGGAACCTGTAGTGTGTCCTCCTCCGCCTCCGGCGGAGGAGGATGCCTGGGATGGAGGAGGTTGTGGCGGAGTGATCGGAGTGGACGACGAAGGTGATGAGTTAATGGCGAAGGTCGGCAGGGGATTAATGGAGGTCCATAGCATTTGAAGAGACCTAGAAAGTTATGCAAAATTAAAGAAAAACTACACGAAGGATCGGAGGACTTACTTGGCCGGAGATGGAGGTGTTGGCCTGGGCTGAGCATCCCGGTGATGCTCGGGTCATCGCACGTACTGGCCAGTCGTGCCAGCGAGCTCGAGCGGGGCTCTAGGCCACCGCAACGCCGCCTGGAGGTCGGCAGGTCTCATCGGGAGTGACAGTCGTCGTCGCTCGATCCAAGCTCCTCCCCCTGTCACAGGGAGGAGCTGGAGGGCTGGGCTTCATCCCCTTGGTCGATGGACGAGGATGAACGAGGGATGAGGATGTGTATTTAAAGGAAGGGGGGTGATGGTCCAGGTGCTTGGAGCTGAGGATTGTGAGGGGATTATGGAGCGACTGGAGGAGGGTTGTGGATGGAGGACGTGCACGCGAGGATCGTGGGAGGATGGGCTCGGCCGTGGGGTGGTTAGAGCATGGCGAGGATGACCAGGGCTATGGCTAAAATTAGAGGGGTGGAGGAGGTCTGCGAAGCGGGACGCTCGGGCGGAGCTTGCAGGAGGAGGAAGACGAGGTCCGGACCGTTGGATCGTGAGATCCAACGGTCCTGGTGTAGATCGGAGGCGACATGATCGGAGGGCTTCTGAGTGGCCATGTGGCGGACTAGGCGCGAGGCGCTGACGATCGGTGGAGATGAAATCCAGAAGGTGATCAGATGGCTGAGGGTTAATGTGGAGTTAGCGGCTGAGATGGATGGCTGGAAGTGCGATCGTAGGGCGTATGAGGAGACACGTGGCGGCTTCTGGTTTAGGCGCTAACGGGCGGTGATGATTGAAGGATGGAGCTGATAGAGCAGTTAGGAACAGAGAGTGGTCTGAGCGGCTCAGATCAGCATGATCAAGCAGACTACCCTGCGCCACATGGCGCGCTCATCTTGAGGCGCGAACGTGCGGCGACGATTCGAGGAGCGGGATGATCAAGCAGCTGAGGATTGGGGCGGGTCGTGGAGAAAGAGCCACCGTTAGATCATGATGAAGATCCAACGGTTCAGAAATGCGGCGGATAGGACAAGAGAGGCGGGGCCACGTGGCGCCCCCAGAATGGGCCACGTGGCACAATCATATTATTACAGACTTCAAGTTGAAATATGAAGGTCAAGATTGCCGAATTTGAGAGAACTCAAAACATGAGAGTTGTAGATCTTGATGAGATCTACAAGTTTCATGTTGACCAAAACTGGAGATGAACTCAAACAAAGGCCCGAAATATTTTTGAGGGTATTTTTTAAAAAACTAAGAATACCACGGATTTTAGTTTTGCCATTTTTTGTGATTTTTAATTTATCTGAGACTCTGTTAATTATGGGACATTGACAGGGGTTTATTGACAAAACTTTAAGCAAGGGGGTTAATTATGCAAAATAAAGATGATGAAATTGGGTTTCATCACTGAACCCGAATCTTCGAGAGGTTGTCATGAAGGAGATCTCGAAATGGTGGAGCGCTGATTTTATCTACCCCATCTCCGACTCCAAGTGGGTGAGTCTGTTGCATGTGGTTCCACGAAGACGAGCATCACTACAGTGGTCAGCGAGTCTGGAGAGGAGATCGCTACCCGGGTACCCACTTCTTGGCGGGTCTATGTGGACTACAGATGATTGAACCAGGCCACCAAGAAGGATCATTTCCCCCTGCCTTTATTCATCAGATTATTGAGAGGCTGGCAGGGAAGAGCCATTACTGTTTCTTGGATGGGTACTCCGGCTATAATCAAGTGGCCATCGCGCCCGAGGACCAAGACAAGACCACCTTCACCTGTCCCTTTGGGACATATGCTTTCAGACGCATGCCATTTGGATTGTGCAACGCTCCAGTGACATTCCAGAGATGCATGTTTTTCATCTTTTCGGACATGGTGGGGGAGTGCTTGGAGGTCTTCATGGATGATTTTTCGGTCTACGGTGACGGATTCGATTCTTGTCTTGATTGCCTAGACTGAGTCATTCAGTGATGCATAGAGGTTCACCTTGTGTTGTCTTGGGAGAAGAGTCACTTCATGGTGACTCAGGGGACGGTGCTTGGCCATATCATCTCCAACAGGGGCATGGAGGTTGATCCGTCAAAGGTGGATGTCATTAGAAAACTCAATCCACCGTCCAACTTGCAGCAGTTACGGTCTTTTCTGGCACGTCAGATTCTACCAACGCTTCATTCATGATTTCAGCAGGATTGCCCGACCGTTGACTGATCTGTTGACGAAAGACACTGAGTTCCTTGTATATGATAAGTGTCTATCGTCGTTTGAGACTCTCAAGAGTTGTTTTGTAGAGGCTCCTATTCTCCAGCCACCCGATTGGTCTATCTCATTCGAGATCATGACGGTCGCCTCCGATTTTGCTGTGGGGGCCGTGCTGAGACAGAGGAGGGATGGAGTCCCATTTGCTATTCACTACGCTAACCGTACATTGGATGCCATGCAGCAGAACTATACAATCACTAAGAAGGAGATGCTAGCCGTAGTTTTTGCCCTAGATAAGTTTAGATCTTACATCATTGGATCTAGAGTGACCATTTACACTGATCATACCACCATCAGGTACCTCATGAACAAGAAGGATGCCAAAGCTAGATTGACCAGATGGATCCCTCTACTCTAGGAGTTTGATATAGAGATTAAGGATAAGCCTAGAGTCAAGAATGTGGTGGCAGATCTCTCCTGATTGGAGTATCTTGAGGATTCTGAGCAGATTGAGCCTATTTGTGAGACCTTCCCAGATGAGGCGATTCTTGCTATCGCCTCGCTCCCATGGTATGCCGATATTGTGAACTATATTGTCACCAAGAAAGTTCCACAAGATTGGCCTAGGCAGAAACTTGAGACCTTCCTCGCGAAGGCCAAGTTTTACCATTGGGAGGATCCTGTCCTTTACCACGAGGGAGGGGATAGTATGTGGCGTCGGTGTATTCCTCAGGAGGAGCACCACAGCTTCCTTACTTACTGCCACAAGCTTGAGGTAGGAGGACATCACTCAGGGAGGAGAACGACACAAAAAGTGCTCCAATCTGGCCTATGATGGCCTACTCTCTTCAAGGACTCTAATGAGTTCATGAAAAGATGTACTGACTGTCAGAGGATGGGCACTTGTGGACAACGTGATATGATGTCGATGCAGCCCATACACTTCTGTAAGGTTTTTGACACATGGGACATCGATTTCATGGGTCCATTCCCTAGGAGTCAGGGATTTGAGTATCTGTTGGCCGTGGACTATGTGAGTCATTGGGTTGAGGCCATCCCCGCCCGAACCGCAGATGCTAGGACTGTTTGCTTATCTTTAAGGAAGAATATCATTTCACGGTTCAGGGTACCTCGAGTGTTGATATCTAACGGGGGGTCTCATTTCGTCAACGACAAGGTAAAGGCCCTTGCTAGCGAGTTCAGCATAGACCATCGAGTTGCCACTCCATACCACCCTCAAACGAATGGTCTTGCTGAAGTGTCAAACAGGGAGATCAAGACTATATTGCAGAAAGTCGTCCGGCCTGACCGAAAGGATTGGTCACAGCTTTTGGACTCGGTCTTGTGGGCATATAGGACGTCTTTCAAGACTCCTTTGGGTACATCTCGCTTTCGCCTCGTTTATGGTAAGCCGTGCCATTTACCTGTGGAGCTGAGACATAGGTCACTTTGGGCTGTCACAGATATACTTTTGGATCCAGAGAGTGTAGGAGATTAGAGGAGGGCAGAGTTAGCAGCCCTGGAGGAGCTTCGTGATACCGCTATTTCAAACAACCTACATTACAAGGAGAGAGTGAAGGAGTGGCATGATTCTCATATCAGCCACAAGTAGTTTGAGCCAGGACAGAGAGTATGGTTGTTTGATGCTAGGGTTCGTCTATTTCCAGGGAAGCTACAGAGCAAATGGATGGGACCGTATTTGGTTAGAAAGGTGCATGACAATGGGAGTATTGATATACCTGAGTTGTCTTTTGATGCTACCTTCCAAGTGAACAGCCAGCGGCTCAAACCATATCTAGGTCATAAGCCACGGGTCGTTGATGTTGCCCCGATTCACTTTGCGTGAGATGTGGTCTCTTGACTCACATCTATTGCATCTCACACCTGATTATCACTATTCTTCTGACTTGTATAGATCCAGTTGTCCATATCACTTTATTCTTTAGTCCCATACCCCTTTGCTCATCTTACGATTATGCTATACTTAGGGTGTACTTTACCTAAAGTATGGGGGGTGTAGGACTCTCGGGTATCCTATTGATTCTTTCTACCCCTGTTTTGCTGCCTATACTTAGGGATATTTCACCCTAAGTATGGGAGGATAGTCCCTGTACATCCTTCCACTTGAATTTCCCTTCATGTACAGCTTACTATACTTAGGATTACTTGATCCTAAGTATAGGGGAAAATACCGAGTTCTCTTGATTCTATTCTTTGATTCATCGTTGTACATACCATTCCTTTTCACTTCCCTGTACTAAGCACGAGTTACGTCTTCTTCATCGCTCTTGATCACTCTGAGGACATTGTTCGAGCTAAGTATAGGGGAGTGTGCGTATATATTTCATATATACTTTAGCCATAACTCGTACTTTATGTGAGTGTGTTTATAATTAAAAATGGCTAAAAACCCATAAAAATTTAAAAATTTCCCTTGTATATAAAATTCATCTTGCACATACCTATTTATTTATAAAAATTATTTTTGTACAAATGATTGTAAATCTTTTTGTGTAAATAGTTTGTAAATATTTTCATATCAAAATTATGTATATAGTACAAAATTTTTGTGAAATGGTTGAAAAACAAAAGTTTGCAAAAACCTTGTGTAAATTTTTAAATATTTTGCAAAACTTCGCATTCATGCATACATGCATTTTCAAACATTTTTCAAAAATTTTGCATATGTGTAAATATTTGTAAAATAGCATCTTTGTAAATACTTGTACAATTTTTTTAAATCATAGTTGACATTTAAACTGGCCTGGAATTAAATTGACAAATGGAGCTTGGTTAAGACCTTAATCCACCTAATAATAAGAGGAACCTTAGAGGGCTTAGGATTGAGACTTTTCAGGTCCATTGGGACTTAATTCTTTGAGTTCACTAGGCTATGAGCATATGTCATCTTGATGAACCTAAGTAGAGCACTTAACAACACACGCATGACTCTCAGAGACAATGGCTTTACTTGCACCAACACTTTACACATAGCTCTCCACGGATGAGGTGGTGAGGAGGAAGTTTCCTTTGGCTTGGGGTAGCATATGAGGGTAGTACTTCTAGGCGCAACCTCTCTTCTTCTTATAGTGAAGGAAGTGCGTCTCAACTTGGTCTGGTGGTTATGAAGTCAAAAGACAGAAGCCGTGGGTTGCAATAAAGCTTCAAAAGAGGGATAGTCTACTGGCTCGAGAGGAAAAACTCCCTGTATATATGATACACCATGTAGATATGTTGTATAGATGCACAAAAAATGTGCAAAAATAAAAGAACTCCAAAAAAGTGGTGGTTCGGATTGAAAATTTAATAATCCCACCAGAGTGTATATAGTCAAATAAGCAAAGCTTATGTTATACATGACCATCTCATGAAGCTTGCAGCGGGAGACTCAGCTACACTGGTTAGATCTCCCAAGGATACATGGCTACACTGGCCATGGTCCATTCTCTTCTTCCCCCTCTTCTTGAGTCGGTTGCACTTGAACTTAGAAGGGAATACCTCGCTTCTCGAGGAAAGAGTTGCTAGACCGAGGCATTAGAGTTACGGGGTTGAGCCAGGTTGTTTCTTTGTTACTTCTGAGGTGGGGAGGTACATATCACTTACACCGTACAAGAAAAGATTCATGGTCATTAGAGTTTGTGTATGTAGACTTGTTCTGATCTGGTTTATTGAGAGTCTTGACCATAGATTGGTGGAACTTAGAGGCTGTTAAGTTTTAAGCTTAAGTCCAAATAAGGTTCGGACAAATTAGTAATCCAAAGGTCTGACTGAGCTCCATATTTCAATTTAATGAAGGAAAGTTTAATAATCAACCTTGATTTCTCCTCTTTTTCTTTCTCTTTTGCACTTCTTTTTCAAATAAGTGTTTGTTAAGGGACTAGCAAAAGTAAAGTATAGGGGGTGATGAATCCCAATTTATCACTCTTTATTCCTTTATTTTAGATAGAAACCTTAGCCAAATACCATGTAAATCTGTGTAAATATCATAAATTTCCAAAACACATGCATCATGTAAATATGCATAATTAGCATGTTTGTGTGTGAAAAAAAAGGAATAAAGAAACACAAGAAAAAGAGGGAAATATTTAGAATAAATATTGAGTGACCTAATCCCAAGGGAGGGCTCAGCATGGGCCTGACCGCAAAAGAATCCAAGTAGAGAGAGATAAGGTCAGTCATGTGTGTACATACTCTGATGTATTTAAATAAAGTTATTTTCCTCAAAATAATAATTACAAAGTGTTTCTCATATTTTATACATACTTGTAAAAAAATAAAACTAAAATAAAAATGGGAAAAATTAAAGAAAATAAAAAATAAATAAAAGTCTCTCTCATCAGTGTACATAGACCATGTAAATGCCTATTTTTTTTCTCCTTGTAAATAACTAATAAATCCAATAAAAAAATTATATTTTTATACTCCATATTTTATGGTGTAAATAAATAAAATAAAAATCAGAAAAATAAAAACAAAAATAAAAATCATTTCCCACCTTGTATATATACCGTGTACATATGTATATAAACCTATTTATTTAACCCATGTAAATAAATCATAAAAAAATAAAAATACCTTTTCATTCCAAATTTTTTTGTAAATAAATAAAATATAAAATTGGAATAATTGTACAAAAATAAACAATTAAAAAGAAAAATAAAAAATCCATATGTATATATATATATCTATATATACTAATAATATAATGTAAATACGTTATATATTTTTCAAAAAATACATAAAAATTATTAAAAAAATAATTTGAAAAAAAAAACATTTTTCATGTTTAAACTTTTTTGAAATAAAATCATTTACTAATTTAAAATGATTTTTCAAATATTTAATAAACGGAATAATGTGATTGGTCCACGCGGGATGTTGACCCCCGGTCAACTCCCCCTGGACCACTTTCTACTCGGACCCGACTCTCGACCCGACTTCGCCCATTTTTACCGAGTCGCTCCGACCACCATCAATCAAAACTTTGGGCTCCATTTACACTTGATCCATCCGAGACTCTTGCCCGGGGGAGATTTTAGGGATCCGTGCACCAGTGCACCTCGCTCGACTCCTTCTTGCCTAACCCTTCATCATATAAAGACCCACCTTCGGCCGTAATTCCACTCCATCTTTGGCTCCGCCCTTCCATCCCAGGACCTCCATCACCCTCCTTAGAGTGACAGATATTCGAGGGCGGTGTCGCAGTGAGGAGAAGGTATCCCCAGCCACTGATCCGGTGAGCTCTTTCGCCGTGCGCCGCCGCGAGGTGTGCCGAGCCTCGGACCCCGATGAATCCTTGAGGCAAACACCCCCAGAGCTCCACCGGCTCATCCACAATCGACCTCAGCCATCAGGTAGCTTCGACACCTTCTAGATTAGCCTAATTTCCAGTTACGTCCAATTTGCGCCGCCAACAGTCGTCGGCCAATTCACACCATCTCAGTCACTCTTCGATCATCGTACCCCTGATTCATCTTCACGAGACTCCTACCCACATTCTACGCCCCTCTGTTCATGTTGGTTCACCGCGGAACCAAGAATCGAGTCTCCTCCGCCGCCGCCGCTTCGCCGGAGACCCCGCTCCGCTCCCTTCCGATCATCCATTTCACCCCCTGACAGGTCGAGGCACTTTGCCCTTGACCTAGCGTTCGTCATGTGCCATTTTACAGGTCAAGGAAACCCATCTGAGGGTCCGCACATTCAAGCATAGGAGCTTGGCTCCTCCGCCGTCGTCGGAGCTCCCCGGAGCTTCTCGGCCTCATCGGAGGTGCCCACCAGCTGCGGAAGAGTCCGAGCTTCCTTCTCCACATCTCAGCAGACTAGGAGGTGGTCCCGTGCACACAGAGCGAGCCAGCGAAGTTCGTCGGAGTCGAGTTCTTCCAAGACCTCCAGCTATCGTCCGATCATCCCCTCCGCTCTAGTTCTGATCCAGACCGTCCGTTCACGCGAGAACTACACCATCAGATCCATCAGGGTTTTGATCCGGACCAATCATCGACGAAGAGGCGTCTCCTGTTCTCAGCCATTCGATTTCCACGTGGCGCTTCCTCGTCCATCAGATCATAATAAGGGGGTAATTTCCCTTAGGCCCCTGTCGTTTTATTATTGCTAGTTAGTCCTGTAATTAGTTTAGTACGTTGTTTTTATTTTGGAACAATTGCAGTTAGGACCTTAGAGTTTTAGTATTTGCAATTTAGTCCTTGTTTATATAAGCCACGTGCATCGACACGTGAGGATTTGGGTTATTTGCACATTTAGTCCTGTGGTTCCTGTGTGTTATTGATTGAATCTTTTTAAATAGGAATTGCATTTATACCCCTCTGTATCTGAATCACGTGTGGTGCGTGTGTTGTTCTGGGATTTTTGCAAGTTAGGCCCCTGAGCTTTTTACACATATTATGGTTTGGCCCTTGGAAATATGTTTCTTTGCATTTAGGTCCCTGCTTGTTGTGTGCCTTTTTTTATTGAATAAAATATCAAATTAAATCCAAATTAGGTGAAATTTGGGTACGTGTCTCCTGCCATTGTATAAAAAAAATTCTAAGTTTTTGGGACATTTTTTAGGCTTTTTACTATTTTAAAAAAAATAAAAAATACGCATTTTCGTTACTGTTTGAAAAAGAAAATCAAATAAAAATTCTAAAAAAATTAGGGATAGTTAATTTTGTTGTCTTTTAGCTTCTATCAAATTTTTGTGCTATTTGGATTTATAAAACCCTTGAAAATTGAAAAAACCTAAAAAGATTATACTATTTATTAAAAATTCTTTAAAATTCAAAAAAAAATGAAAACTCTTTTTCTGTAGTTTAGTTTTTATTTATATTTTTTGTAAAAATTACCTCCAGACTTTTATAGATCAATTTTACATTTTTAATTGATCTTTTAAATATGGCTGCACAGTAGCCCATATTATTCCTCTTTCTTGATTTTTATAAAATCATATAAAAAATGAAAAATTCTGAAAATGCACCAAAAAATACTTCAAAACATTAAAAACACAAAAATAATTTTGTTTGAATTTTCTGGGTATTTTTTAGTGCTTTAATAAATTGTTGTATTTGCTTGTTTCCCCTTTTTCTTATAAAATCAAAAACATAAAAACATTTAAAAATCATAAAAATCCACCAAAAACATTTTCTTCCTTATTTTTCGATTTGACTACTTCGTAGGCCGCAAGGACATCCCGTGCTCCCTTGAGTCCGACCCTGGTCGCTATACCAGGTTAATAAAAATAGCGAGGACCGCTATCTGACTTTGATTGTTTTATCCCCTGTTTGGTGGTTCCTTCTTATATTTTCTTGATTGACTGATTTTGCGAGTGATTGAGGTCGCAACGACCTTTATCTCCCTTAGTCGCTCGTCGATTTTTCGGTTCATCAATCCTCACGAAGACTCATCCTGCTATCACTGATATAGAATTTAAAGCATGGTTTGTCGACAAGTGCCAGGTAATTACTTGGATGACTAATAGTGTAGATCAAAATATTGCTACAAATCTCTTATATAAAGATACTGCAAAAGCCATGTGGGAAAATCTAGAGCACACATATTCCCAGAAAACAACCAAGTCTCGTCTCTCTGATATATACACAAGAATCTGGTCTACTAATCAAGAAGAGACCAGTCTAACTGAATACTACCAGACACTTACAAGCTTGTTTGAGGAACTTCTAATCCTTCAACATGCATGTTGTGATAAACAAATAGGCGAACATGCTGAGTGGAAGGTCTACAGGTTTCTCTCGGGACATCACCCGAAGTACAAAATTACAAAAGATCAATTTCTTATGGCAGATAAATTGCCTATGATCGAAACCATATTTGATCGACTACAGGAATCGGAAGCTCCGGTTCAAAATTCTCTGGTTCATTCTTCCACAGAAATAACATCCCACTATTCATCTGGGCAAAGAGGACGACAGTCCTATCCTAGAGGCCGGGGTCGTGGCCGCGGACGTGACCTTGGACGAGGTCGTGGTTGTGATTCCTCTACTGGTCGTTATCCTGCATGCATACACTGTGGTCGCATGAATCATCCGTATGAACGTTGATGGGCAACATTTGGCAGGCAATCAAGTGCTCATAACACTTATGACGATGAATCACATGATACGAATAGGGATACAACTACTCGGAGTACAGATGGACAACATACTCCATTCACTGCTTCTGAATATATCGTATGCGACAACTTCTAAATGATTATGCTCCCTCAACAAAAGATACGACCGCATCTGATGCTACTGCTAGCCTTCACACTACATCATGTACAGTAGTAAACTCAATTTCTGTTACCAAACATGCATGGATTATTGATTCTGGAGCTTCCACTTATCTAACGGGAGTTGTAAGTCTACTCACCTCATCTCAATCCTATACCTCTATAAAGAGTGTTTGTGTTGCCAATGGGGATCATTCTCCCGTTACTGCTGTTGGAACTATTGAATTCTCCAACAAACTTCGACTGACAGATGTGCATTGTGCTCTTGCTTTCCCGCTCACTCTTTTCTCTGTTCAGAAGCTATGTCGTGAGCTACATTGTCGTGTTATTTTTGATGAATTACGCTTCTTTTTTAGGACATCTGGACGAGGCAGATTTTTGGTGGGGGACATGAGAGGAATGACCTATATTACCTCAACAACCCTACCACTTCCAACTTTGCTGGCGCTACCTCCATCACTGAAGATCCCCTTCTATGGCATCTTCGTCTAGGACATCCTTCTGCCAAAGCTCTCTCTATGATATTCCCTGAACTGTCTACGCTAAAACCTTTTGAGTGTGAAGCATGTCAGTTCGGAAAACATCATAGAGTTTCCTTTCCTTCTAGAACTAAGCCTCGTCGTACTACTCCTTTCTTCCTAATTCATTGTGATATTTGGGTACCCTGTCCGGTCAAAACCATTAGTGGTCCTAAGTACTTTGTTGTTTTTGTGGATGACTGCAGTCGCTTATCTTGGGTATTCTTGTTAAAAGAACGTTCTTGTCAAGAACTTCTTTCATTATGTCAAAAATTTCTTCTCTACTATCATAAAATCTTTCATTCTGATAATGCTCTGGAATTTACTCAGAATGACTTGATAAGATCTTTTGCCTCCCAGGGAACCATACATCAAACATCTTGCCCATATACATCCCAACAAATGGGGCTGCTGAAAGAAAACTGAGACACTTTCTTGATATTGCTCGATCCTTACTCACCCATATAAATGTTCCCATGATACATTGGGGCCATGCTATCCTTACTGTTGTTCATCTTATAAACAGGGTCCCCTCCGCATCTCTACATGGCTCCACTCCCTTCAACTTACTATATCCCAAGGAGAAACCTTTCCCTCTGCCCTTACGAATTTTTGGATGCACAATCTTTGTCCATAATTTCCATACCATGGACAAATTATCTGCTCGTGCTATCAAATGTGTTTTTTAGGGTATTCTCAAACTCAAAAAGGATACATATGTTACGATCCTACAGGACATCGTTATTACGTTTCTCTTGATGTCACCTTCTTTGAACAAAACAACTTCTTTATTCAGACAGTGTCTGATATTCCCCTAAAATTCCCCCCTCCTCCAATTGTGTATAAAAGATAAACTGTGTCTAATCCTGTTCAGGTTCCTTTACCTATTCCACTGTTGCAGGATACTACGCCATCCTCGAATGCTCCCACCAATTCTACCCCAGATAGTCCTCAGGAGTTACCAATCGCACTACGAAGAACAAAGAGGCAATGTACACTTCACCTAATATATCATTTCACCTCTACTAATAGGTTACCTTGCTCTGACAAAAGATATGCAGATGCCATAATGGCTATTTCTGTTCCCAAAGATCATCATAGTGCATTACAAAATGAGGGATGGAGAATGGCAATGAATGAAGAAATGGAAGCATTCTCGAAGAACATGGGACCTTGTCAAACGCCCTCCTGGATGTAACCAGTTGCATGTCGTTGGATCTTCACTACAAGCAGTCCCTTGACGGTTCTACTGATCGTTTAAAAGCAAGACTTGTAACAAAGGGATTTACTCAAACATACGGGGTAGACAACTTCAAAACATTCTCCCCTGTGGCTAGAATGGGATCCATACGAACTATCATCTCTGCGGCAGTGAACAAAGGGTGACATATGTTTCAGTTAGATGTCAAGAATGCATTTCTATATGGAGAACTTGATGAAGAAGTCTACATGATACGAACCGCAGGTTACGAAGTCAGGGGGTATGTATGCCAACTTCACCAAGCTATCTACGGACTAAAGCAGAGTCCAAGAGCTTGGGTTGATAGACTGAGTACAAAGATTGGCACCATGAGTTTCCAAAGGACTACATCTGACTATTCAGTTTTTGTCAGGAGGCGACAGACTGGTGTTATAATTCTTGCCGTATATGTAGATGATATGATTATTACTGGAGATGATGACCAAGGGATACTAGAAGCCAAGGCTTTCTTGCAAAAAGTATTCGTCACCAAGGATCTTGGACAACTTCGTTATTTTCTAGGCATAAAAGCTCTACGTACTAAGAAAGGCTTACATATGTCACAGAGGAAATACTGCCTTGACATACTAACTGATAGGCAGGACTACCTTGGGTGCAAAACCTCAGGAATTCCAGCATAGCCTAGAAAACATTCTGGATCCAATGATCCTCTCTTTGAAGACACTGCACGATATAGGAGCCTAGTTGGCAAACTTCTACATCTTACAGTTACTAGACCTGATATATCTTATGTTGTAAACAGAGCCAACCAATATATGGAGGAACCATGCTACAACCATTGGCAAGATGTACTTCAATCCTTCGCTACCTAAAAGACTCGTTAGGACGAGGAATCTTCTATGGGCAAATGATCACACAAATCTTATTGCATATGCTGACGTCGATTATGCAATCTCTCCTGAAGACCGTCGATCTACAACTGGATATGCCATGATGGTAGGAGGAAACCTGGTAGTTGGAGAAGCCAGAAACAAGCAGTTGTTTCAAGATCTAGTGCTGAAGCTGAATATAGAGCAATGGCTCATGCTACATATGAGATCACATGGTTGCTCACTTTTCTACAAGAACTAAATGCTGCTACATCCACTCCTATTCCCTTGTACTGTGACAACAAATCAGCTACTACATTGCTACCAATCATGTGTTCCATGAGAGAACAAAAGTATTGAGATTGATTGTCACTTTATCAGAGATGTTGTACGAGGAGGAAGATAACCACGCCGCACATTCCAACAGATCTTCAACTTGCTGATATCTTTACCAAGGCAGTAACTAAGAAGCGGCTTCCTGGATAACTTCCAAGTTGGGCATGATTGATGAATATGCTCGAACTTGAAGGGGAGTGTTAGATATTACCATATATTGTTGTTTCTTTATTTACCTCTATTTCCTTATGCATTGTTTCCCTATGTATCACTGTTTCCTTATGTATTGTTTCCTATGTAACCCCATAGGGGTATTTGTGAGCACCCTAGGGTTGAGTCCTATATAAGGACCCCTAGACCTCAGAATAAACACACAATATTCTTCTCTTCTTTTATCCACACACACACACACACACACACACACACACACACATATATATATATATATATATATGGGTAAAATGGGGCTGCCCCCAGGGAGTATCCAACTTGGCTACTTGATGAATCCATGATTTCACTAACTTTTCTGTCGCATTTTGTCTTAAAACCCTTAACAAATACATGCAAATACTCACTAAATCTCATCTTTTAACAAAACACCCTTCATGTGTAAATATTCACTTTTAATCACTAAAATCATGTAAATAAATAAAGAACCAGAAAATAAAGAAAAAAGGCAGATTGAATATATGTATATATATACAATATGACTTAAAATATAAATATAGCTGTAAGATATATTTATAACCTAACCCCCGAGACCAAGTCAGCATGGATTGGTCAACAAACCAATAAGTAGGGGGAGATAAGGAAAGAAAACCAAAGAAAAATAATTTAACACACACAAAATACACCCTTTTTTATTTATAAAATAAATACAGAACTTCAAAGAATTTTAATTATTTCAGATTAACATAATTTTCATCAAACTCTTCTCCTAATTATTCTTAAAAATGTATATATAAATATAAAAATAAGTTAAAAACATTACCCTGTATATATGCCAAGAAACCCAGCCTGCAAATTGTCAAAATCTCAACTTCCGAACATCATAACTTCTTCATACGAACTCCAATTTCACTCTACTCCTTTAAAGTTCATTAAAATAATATTCTCTAATTAATAAAGGTGGTTTCATTGAATTTCGGAGTCCGTTTGCAAAAAGTCGGTTTTGGGACCAAAAGACAAAAGGGTTTCTGGGCTATTTATTTTATGTAACACACACTATTTATTATTTTCTTAATTTTATAATTTTTAAATTATTTCATGATCTTGTACTTTCACCATAAATTATTTCATAATTTTTGGAGACTATTTATTATTTTTATAAAATCAAACACTTCAAAATATAGGTATAATTGACCTATATAGATACTTACTCTATTTATTAAAATATGTAAATTAATTCATAAAAATCCATAAAAATTCGTACAAGCTTTATTTAAAACCCTAATAATTAAGAAAATATAAAATTAATTTTTACTTAATTATTTATTAAATTAAAAATTCAAAACCTATTTATAAATACATATTCATTAATATAATATTTATATTTTAAATAATAATTATTATTTATAAAAAGTAATTATTCCATAAATTAGAGTATTAATGTATTTACATTTCTTGTATTTACACCTAATTAAAATAACTTTATTTGCTATTTAATATTGAATTTTACAATAATTATTACTTGTCTGGCCAACCAGGTGCTGACACTTGTCAGCACCTGGATCATCTTCCTCAAGAAGCAGGTTGAACAGAATCTGTTCCAACTAGCCACCTTTCCCTATTTTTCCCGCTCGCTTCTTGAAGCTTCTGGCCAATCTAAACCGATGGATCTTCTCCTCCAACAACCCTCTCCATCGCCCATCGTCGATCCAACCTTGGGCCCAAGCAAGCTCCCTATATAAGGGCCCCAATTTCGCCAATCACAGAAGAACTCACTCCAACTACCAGGAACCTAAGTTCCAGTAACCGAAACCCCTACTTCCAAGCTTCATTCCGGCCAATCGACGGCGGTGACAGCGCCAAGGAGGAGGTCGCGTGGAGGAAGGACGTCGAAGGAGGAGTCCCAAGGTGCAGCAACGCCTTGAATCGCAGCCTCGTGCCGCGTGAAGCTCCGAGAAGACCGCTCGTCGAGCCATTACCAGGAGGTCATACACTCCAGTTTCCAGGTCACTTTCATCCATCTTTGCAATTCCGTTTCTCGATTCTCGTGCCACGATTAGCGTGGCTAATCACGCTTTTAGATAGGTTAATCACTTAGCTTTCACGCAATATCAAAAGCCCTTTCGATTCGTTCCCAAATCGCTTCAAATCAATCATCAAACCTTCATCTTCTTCGCATTTTGGTTGCTTTGACTGGAGACTTAAGATTTTTTTTCACCATATTTGGAGCTTGTGATTTGTAACATTTTGGCCGATTCGACAAGAATCGAGCATATGTCTTGATTCATTGCAGATCCAGGTAGTTCGCAAGATCTTTCTTCGTCAGTATAAACATTCGATCATCAGCGAAATCCACCTCCAAGGTCGGACTCCAGAACAGCATCAGCCCCATGGTGGTCAAGACTACCAGCTTCTTCGACCTGTAACCGCCACCCGGAGCGCCTCCACCTTCATCCCTACCGCGGGCGAGCTCGAGGGGTGGAGGAACCACCCCTTTGGCCCCGCCGGAGAGCCAAAGTCGTCGGAGGAAGGTCGCGATAAATCGGAGAAGAAGACCGCTTCGCCAGGAGTTTCAACTGCTCAAGAACGCCCGGTGCACAGGCTGTTGACACGTGGCGCATCCGTAGCCTTCCGATCGCGCCTGCATGTTCTAATCTCGACCGTCAATAGCGAACTGGTGGAAATTTTACATTATAAGCCCAGCCAAGTTTCCAGAAGTGCAACCCGCCTCTAGACTTTTAAATAATTGCATTTAGGTCCCTCCGCAGGGACCTAAATGTAAAGTTCTTGTACTTTTCTTTCAGAACAGTCCTCAAGGACCGATTTGCAAACAAATTTTAAATAGTTTTCTTACGCTTATGCCCCTGGGCTGTAGGGGTTGTTTCTTGTTCTTGTGACCTCGGATTTCGACGATTCTTTGAGGGTAGTTACACAACTACCCCAGCTACTTAGTACAAAGTTTTCGCGGCTTTTTGACGAGTTTTTGACGTGATTTGATTTTCTCGAAAACCGCTTCGTTTTGTTTTGTTTTCTTGTGTAGTTCGAGTACGCGGCTCGAACCTCGTTCACCCTTACTATATCATATCACCTATATTCTATTCACCTACTATCCTTTTTGAAAAATATCCTTTTTGAAAATTAAATAAAAATTTGAAAAGAATAAAATCAAATAAAAATAATAAAAATAAAAACCAATAAAAAGAAGTGCTTTAACTTAGAGAAGAATTAAAATAAAATTACGAGAAGAGAAATCTAGAGAATATATTCTGCCTCCTTGAGTTTGACCCAGGAACACTTGCCTGGTTAAATATTAGTGAACGGTTTTTCGACAGAGAACCGTAATTTGTTTGATAGGTTTTTAAGAATCAAAACTTGTTTCGTGGCTTTTGCTACATCGACCACTTTCTTCATCAAATAAAAGAAAGCCGCGAAACTCGATTCTTTTTGACCTGATCACTACTCCCACCCCTATTTTCCCCCATTTTTTTTATTTTTTTGGAAAATAAAAATCTGTATATTCATCATTATATCCCTCTCCACATTCTATTAAAATTTCGTCAGAAACAGAGACTACTAAGCCCTCCATCCAGACGTCATTTTTTTAACGGTCGCAGGATTTTTTAAATCGACCATGTTTGGATGGAGGCCGTAGGAGTCTCTGTTTCTGACGAAATTTTAATAGAATTGTGAGAGGGATATAATGATGAATATACACATTTTTATTTTCCAAAAAAATAAAAAAATGAGAGAAAATATGGGTGGGAGTAGCCAAGTTGGCTACTCCCTAGGGGCAGCCCCATTTACCTATATATAGACACACACGTGCGTGCGTGTGTGCCTTATATATTATGTAAGTACTTACCTTTTCCCTTAAGTTGTTTTCATGTCTTATAATGTTTTTATAGATTGTAAATTTTTTTTAGTTACAACAGGCTTACTAACAACAAGTGTACGTCCGTAGCGAAGTGCGGTATTTTCACTCTAGTACTTGGAGTAAACGGGAACATCACACGCTCAAAAGCAGAGAAGGTTCAAAGAGAAGAACAAACCACCCAAGCGAAGGACAGCGACACACTATCTCCAGCTGAAGGGGGCAACCAGAACCATGTAAATAAGCTTCTATAGTTTCTCTTTCTTGCGGATTCTTCATCTACCAGTAATTAAATATAAATACGTAGTAGCTTGCAGTTATAAATTATCTTTCTCTACTTGTATTCCCATGCCACCTTGTTCAATTCTCATCCTCCCATATTACATCTGCGTCCCCTCACCCGCCTTCAGATTTTATCTATTTTTCTACTCTCTTTCTCTCTCTATTATATACCGTACACTTTCCCTCCTTCCTCCTTGGGAAGCTAACAAAACCAAGAGGAAAAACGAGCCATGCATCCCTCCCCAACCTCCGACCACCGCCCCGTGACGCCCCTGGGTCTCACACGCTTCGCCTCCGCCCCGGGCCATTTCCTCTCCTCACTCGCCGACTCCATCGGCGGCGACTTCTCTGCCAGCAAGCAACCCCAACCATCACTACGGAGCCGCTTCTTCTCCGGAAACTCCCCCTCCCTCACCTCCGAATCCTCCTACAAGCTTGCCGTCATCAGTGGCAATGCCAGCAGCCTCGAAATTGGGTTGGATCACCATTGTGGCCTCCTCGGGGACTTCTCCACGGTCGATCTCACCATGAGCAGTGGAGGAGGAGGTGGTGGGTCCACTTCTCTGTTCAGGCACATCAGCTCTCCGGCGGTGTTCCTATCCAATCTCACCGTGGACAATGGTATCTCTCTCTCTCTCTCTCTCTCTCTCTCTCTCTCTCGTTGGTTAATTTAGATGCAGCTCCTTTGATCATTGTGTGGTTTCATAGGAGTTTGAGCATTTTGCACTCAAAACCTTCACTCCTGTTTTTTTATTTATAACATTTTTTTCGACGGTTTATTTAACATTTACAAACAAGTTGCTGACGCATACGTACGGTATGGACGTAAAGATGTCTACTTCTAAGTTCGGAGAACATATATAGCACAAGACAATCGAGTTATATATAAGAAAGATTAGAAACTTCTTATTGTAGATCTGTAAACTACTATCTCGTATTGTTGCTAGACGATTTTATCTTCTTAGGTACTTTACAACGTACATCTCCTCTTATAAAATACTGATTTCACAAAAGTATCATCATCTTCATTTTTCAATTCTATTTTGGGAATCAAGGACAAGACTTCATTATCTTGAAATAATCAATTATGTGATAAGATAATTCTTTTGTCATTACTCAAATCACTTGTCTATTAAAACGAGAAATCCTCTCTTATTCTTTTGAATAATTCCTTAAATCCTACTACTTGGATTTGTAGCCGTAGTTATCTTTCTGTTATGTGATTCAAGTAGCAAAGGGGTCTACTCGTGGTTTATTCTGTGATGTATGCATTCAACTCATGATGGATTTTAGCAGTAGTTCTACTTATATCTAAGGATTCAATTTCTCATGGAGATTATATATTGATATTATTTGAATCCTAAATGATTAAGATCAATCTAGATTCTAATTTAGAATATCCATCTAGGTTATAATCAATTAGAGGATCCGTCTGGAATTTGATTGTTTCATTAGGTGAAACTTGGAGATCCTCATGTTTAAGGAGTTTTGGAAAATATGTTTGTCCAGAGAGATTTTAGGATCTATCTATTTTGGATATTTTATTCTATAACCCCTACCGTTGACAAAGATGTAGTCCAGCTATGAGTGAACCTTGTAAATCATGTGTTGTAATTGTCTTCATACTTGTTTGTTCATGTGTTTGTTCTGCATTCTACTTCCGCTTAGCCCAACAAACTTGTATCAGAGCCGTCAAGTTTGTCTGAACTAAGGAGGAGATGATGCCATGCAACATAAAGATCAAGAAGCTTACCATGGGGAACGGGACTACCCTTTGAAAAATAATCAAGCAGTAGCCCAATAAGGTGAAGGTAGTTGTACAATCTAGCAGGCTATGTTCTGCATTTTGAGGATAATATCCAATGTGGGATTGTTGATAATTCCTTGAATCCTAATATCCAAATTCGTAGCAATGGTTATTTTTCTACTATCTAAGAATCCAGCTGTTATACAAGAATTCAACCAATGGTGGAATCAAGCAATGGTTTATTCTGCTACATGAGAATTCAACTCACGGTCAAGTCTAGCAGTGGTTATTCTTCTATCTGAAAAATGAAGTCACTGTCGACTCTAGCAGTGGTTTTTCTGCCATCCAAGAATTTATCTCACAACGGAGTTTATCTCTATTGTTTGAGGATTCTATTAACGATGGTGATTTGTCGGTGTGATTTGACATTTAGTGATCATGATCCATCCATATACTAATCTATTTGGTACATTTTGATATATGCATTATCCTAGCCATATATTCTGATGAACTCAGTTGAAGAACCGTCATATGCACTACCCTTCACATCATACCCTATTTGATCGGGGTCTCGTTGTCGTCCAATGTCATAGCCCAGTTATACGTGAACCTTGTAAATCCATGTGTTTGTGTTTTGCGAGATTTATTGTATTTGTACGTGTTTACTTTTGTGATTCACAACAATACTAATTGTAACTGATCAAAGCATCCATTCATATTCTAATTAGATAATTCATCCAGACAATAACTGATTTGAGGATCCATGTTGATTCTAATTGTTCCATGACCATCTTCTTTTCCCATTGGAAGAGATTTGGAAATTCTGCCCATATAGTGATATTCTAAAATATGTCCATTTGTGGAGATTTTTCGGTATGAGGTACTATATAAATCTCATAGGATTAGTGTTTTCACGTCCCTTTATACTCTGATCCTTCCACCATCTTGAAAAAGATCATTTTTGTCACAAATGACCTAACCCTATTACAAATGATCTTGTAAATCATGTGTTGTGGTTATCTTCATTCTTGCTTATTAATATGTTTGCTTCCACACTTCTCCTCTGTTGCATCCGACAATTCTTTGCTTGCAATTATTTCCTACCCTTCATCCAATTAACTTAAGTTTATGTTGTCCTCAAGATAATATAGCTAAATTTCAAACTGATGTATTGAAGCAATTTTTTCTTGTACATATGTTGATAGACCTTACATGTATGTGTAGTTATGTGAATTAGACGTATGTGTTGAACTATCACTATGAAACTTAAATACTTATAGAAAGTGGGTAGACATGGCACTATATACTTAGAGGGAAGACATGATATGACATGAACTAGGGTCCATCGATCCTTCAACACCTCTTGCTTTAAAACTATATACTTAGAGGGAAGACATGATATGACTTGAACTAGGGTCCATCGAACCTTCAACACCTCTTGCTTTAAAACTAGCAGCAAATGCATCCCCGCCCGATCATTATGTAGATAAGGTTCACCTTACCAATGACCTAGGGTCAGAGATCACTCTGATGAGTAAATTGCTTAGTTAGTTATCAAGTCTAACCTATCCTGTGGAGTGGACTTGACCAAATTAAGGATAGAAGCGACATCTTCTACTAATCAAACTTTTAACTAACCAGTTGCACAAACTCTGTGTTTCTTTGTTTTCTAGGTGTATGATAAAGACAATCGAGAATGGCACTACAATCAGACAAGTGTTATGCTTATAACATGTATAAGAGGTAGCCGGTGATTTCATTACGGAGTGGCAGTATCAAACATAAATTGTGCAAAGAAGGATGAGGGCCTAAACATAAAGACCTTCAGAGGTAATATTTAATCGATAGATAAGTTATTATTATATAAGGCAACACATAAACTTATTGTAGATGAAGGAGCAACCCCATTTTCACATTGGATTGGTCAAAATAAGTGTGTTTTCTTAATTTTTTCGAGGGATTAGATCCAATAGCATGGGTTATATGGTTAAGTGATATTTCTCAACATCATTTAGCTATTGCACTCTGTTTCCTTATAGTGGGTCATATGTATAGGACCAACTAAATTATTAGTCATAGCTTGAGAGACATTGACGAGGCTCATAAGAGTCTATTTAAAGACATTATTGTGACTCTAACATATTGATTAAATTTAACAATTAAGTATTACATTATCATAGGTATTGAACAAGCAGAATTCTCAAAATAATGTATATAATATTATAGATTTTATCGTCCTTCTTAACTTCGGCAATATTAGTTATATCTGTCCTTTTTATATATTAGTTTTAGTTGTGACCCTGACATATTAGTTAAATTTAGAAATTAAATATTAAAAGTCATAGGCATTGAACGAACATAATCTCAAAACAATTTATACAAATATTAAGGATTTTATCACTTATGTCCTTAACTTTAGCAATATCAGTTATACCATCCTTTTTCTAGTATTAGTAGTGACCATGATTTCTTAAGAAATTACAATTTTATCCTTCTGTTTAGATAAAGTAGGAGCATAAATGATATTAGAAAAGGGTAGAGATATTAGAACAAGGAGGTGCATAACCAATTGGAGGCGCATAACCAATTACGGAAGTTAAGAATGCCACAAATGATGTGCTGGGAGTGCTTAATGAGTTTAGAACTGGCAATAGGGGATTCGAGAAGATTAATCGAACACTGCTTTTCCTCCTTCCCAAGAAGGATTATCCGATAAGAGTGGATGACTATAAACCAATTGCGTTGTCCAATGTAATTTATCTAATTGTTGCTAAGGTGCTTGCAAATAGGCTGAGACAGGTGCTTGATACAGTAATTCTGCAGAATCATACATCTTTTATCCCTAGCTAGCAGATGTCGGACGGACTAGTTATAGCATCAGAGATTTGTTTACAGTGGTGGACGGAAAACAAGAAGGGCTTGCTTTAGAAGATTGATTTTGAGAAAGCATATGACTGCGTGGACTGGATGTTCTTGGGGGCGCCTCTTAGAAGTCGTGGTTTTTCCGACCTTTGGATTGCCTGTATGAAGAGGTGTGTCACGACCTCATCATATACAGTTTTGGTAAAATGGAAGGTCTGAAGGTGGTTTTTTCCAGCCACAGAGGGGTGTGAGACAGGGTTGCCCGCTGGCACCGATGCTCTTTGTTTTGGTGGTGGGTGCTTTAGCTGTCATGTTCAAGAGAGCAGTTGATGACAGATGGTGCGAAGGTTTTCATGCAGGCTCCATTTCAGCTCTGTTTTTGCAATATGCAGATGACACGGTGATCTTCTTAGGAGGCACGGAAGAAATGGACAGAAGAGCGAGGCAGTTGGTAGATATCTTCAACAGTATCTCAGGATTCAATATAAATAGAAGCAAGTCAATTGTCATTCAATTTGGGATGGATGAGGTGGAGAGTAACACTATAATGGCTTTTTTTGGTTTCCCCTTGGGCGAATTACCCATTATAGACCCGGAGCGGAAAGGTTCTCCGACTATGGCGGGATGACTGGACTGATGAATGGGTCCTATGCGATAGGTTCCCTGGGCTCTTTGCTTTGGTGTCAAACAGAGGATGTTCTGTGGCTGAGGCTTGTGATTCTAGCTCGTGGGTCCCTCAATTTATATCTAATCTCTTGGAGCGGCGAATGGAGGACATGGCTAGATTACAATCTGAGCTGCCCTCTCCTACTTGTATCTCTCGTGGGAGGGATCGTTTTGTTTGGGAAGGGTGGCAGATTCTTGGTGAGGAAGGCATACAAAGTGTTCAGAGGGAATCCGGAGGTCTTGGATCCGGATTTGATTCAGGATATGAAGATAGTTTGAGCAAGCAAGATCCCATACATGGTAAGGTCTTCCTGTGGTGCCTTCGAATGGGTAGATTATGTGACAAAGCAAGAAGGGTCATGTTGTTTGGAATCACGGACACACACTGCGATAGATATGGTGCGCAACTAGAAGATGCGGAGCACTTATTCTTTAACCCTTTTCAGAGCAGGTTTGAAAGGAGGTGGGAGTACCATGGGTCTTTCACGGGGGGGGGGGGGGGGGGGGGGGGGAGGACTGAATTCTGGAGGTTGGTAAGGTCGGTACTCGGTAGGGGGCAACTCGACGGACGACTGTGTACTTCCGTTTGTAATGTCGTGGGCCATTTAGGGAGGAAGAAATGGTCTAATTTTAAAAAATAGAGATTTTATTCAGAAAATATAGTAGCCTTGTATCTCTCGCTTTACCGACTCTGATCCACAAGGTAATATATTATGTATCTATTGTTCCATTATTAATATAATTGCTTTTGCGGTGTGTTTCAGCTTGAGACGTCACCCTCTCTTTTAAAAAAAAATAAAAACTCTAATATTAAATACCATATAAAAAATCAGATTTTATACCAATAGCAAGACGGAAAGATGACACTCCTAAAGATACGCAACATAATGGGCCAAAACGTCAATATCCACAAGTTAATAACTCTTCTGCATATATGTCTTGTTGCCTAAGTTTACTTTCCATTTTCACTGTCACTATGCAACTGATGGATTTCTTGTTGTTTCACATATCAGAACCCTAAAATGATTTTTTTTATTTATCTTCCTCTCCGTACCAAACTATTCCTCTGCAGATAGATTTTGCTATTTAATTGTTAAGCTTATTTTACAGTTGCATTCTTTTATTTCTTTATATTATTCATGAAATTTGTTTATATAGAAGCTGCATATAAACATCCCAACGAGGGAAAAAACGGCACGCACTAATGAATAAGCCTCTAGTCAATCAAGCAATAATTTCCCACACTCACAGTAGATGCCAGCTATGGGGTCTTCCTCCACCCACCCGCTTTCGTCTCTGCCTTTATTTGTCTTCTACTACAGAGACCACGGAGAAGATTTACCATAATAGTAATGCCCATAATAGCCAGATCGCTCCACCACCTCACGACAACGGATAAACAGGAGGGAAGGGCTGCTGTGGTCCTTGTCTTTGGGTAAAAGAAACACTCAACTGTTAGTTATTATGATGAAAATTTATTATCACTGGACTGGTCTTTATTTCTGCATCTTATTTAATAATAATTGGAAAAAAAGATTTAATACGAGTAAAGAGCTCGGCAGCTGACCATTGTGCCCTAGGCTCCCGAGAGCCGGGTCTGGGAAAGATGGATTGGATTCGACAATAGGTAGGCGGTACGGAGCATGCTTTTGGGGCAGGTGAGTGGGGGTTCCAACTTGGATAGGTGATGGAGATGGTGGATGTGGCGCTCCAGTGCAGGTGCCTTGTGGGTGCTTGGATGCACGCTCAGGTTCCTTGAACCTCAACAGGACTTTGGCCCATGGATGCACAGAGGGACGTACGTGTGGGCACATACCCATGCAGACCCACTTGTAAAAGATGCATTCCCCTGTCCTCACGTGATCTCCCCTCCTCTATCGACCATCACGTGACCTCTCTGTTTGAACAGATCACACAGATATTAGCACATCCAGTCAGACTGATGGAATCATGATCATATAAATCCGTGGCAAACTTGGGACCGTGCTAGCTATTTGCTATTTGCATAGATCTTCCTTTGCTCGGAGGAGCACAGGGGACCAACTACTTTTGGAAATAAACTTTGGTGAAGAGGCATCCAAGTGCTGGTTGTTCTGGTAGTTTTATCTCTTCTTACTGGCGTTGGATATTATTTCGTATTTGTGGAGCAGGAGGAGGATATCTCCTTTCTAGTTTTTTATTCCTTTCATTTATATTGTGGTGAGAGGGTGCAGGTTCCCTTCAAACCATCCTAAAGCATTATCATGGAGCACCTGTAGTGACCAATAGACTGTTTAATGGCCAGTGGGGTTCTTGCTTTAAATTTCATAACCTAATAAAGCATGATTGAACAAAGAGATCAAGAACAAAGGCAGAACACCATGGTTTATGTGGAAAACCTTACAGAGAGGGAAAAACGACAGTAGCACACACAAACCCTAATCTCCCTCACAAGAGATTAAGGATCACTCTTCACTAAGATGATCAAAAACCAAGGGGGGATGAGTACATTTATAGGATGGTGGGTAAACGGTCCCTCATCCAAAGACACGTTTACCCATCTAAAGATACACACAACTCAACACTCTCTCTCAAGTTGGGCATACATATCAACCATGCCCAACTTGCCTACATTCAACCCTAAAAACGTCGTAGGTAACCCCTTTGTGAAGAGATAAGCAATCTGATCACCAGATCGCAAGTATGGAAGGCACAACTGACCACCATCAATCTTCTCACGTATGAAATGCTTATTGATCTCCACATGCTTCGTTCTGTCATGCATGACAGGATTATTTGCCAAGTTGATTGCAGCTTTATTATCACATAACAGCTTTAGTGGCATGAGTGGTTCAATACCCAACTCATTTAATAAAATTTTTAACCATATGACCTCAGCGACCCCATTTGCAAGTGCTCGATACTCAGCTTCCGTACTGGATTTGGAGACAATATTTTGTTTCTTGCTTCGCTAGATGACTAAGTTACCACACATATAAACAACATATCCTGCTGTTGATGCCTATAATCAACAGACCCTGCCCAATCTGCATCAGTATAGCCTTCAATGTTAATAACATCATGTTTTCTAAACAAAAGTCCTTGACCAGGAGATTTCTTAATGTAGCATAAAATCCTATTGACGGACCTCATATGAACTGTGGTGGGGGCATGCATGAACTGACTGACTACATTTACCACATAAGTGATGTCAGGTCTTGTAAGAGTGAGATAAATTAACTTTCCAACCAGCTTTTGGTACCTGCTTTTCATAGCTTCATTGAGGGGTTCACCATCTGCTTTGTTGAGTTTATGGTTAGAATCTATAGAAGTAGAGGTTGGCTTACAGCCAAGCAGACCCGAGTCATGAAGTAACTTGAGAGTATAATTCTGTTGATTTAAACACACACCTCCAGGAGAGAGAGAGCCACCTCAATGCCTAGGAAATACTTCAACTTACCGAGGTCCTTTCGTTTGAATTATGTAGCTAGAACTCTTTTTATGTTGATTATTTCAGCATCATCATCACCAATCAAAATCATGCCATCGACATATACCAATAGAACTGGCCTCTTTTCTCCTTACCTTTTAATGAAGAGGGTATGATCTCCATTAGCTTAGTGGTAGCCATGAGCAATCATCACCACCCTAAAACATTCAAACCAAGCCCTAGGTGATTGCTTTAGACTATATAATACTTTTTTTAATCTGCAACACTTAATCAGTACACCATACCCAGGAGGCATCTTCATGTAGACTTCCTCTTTGAGTTTTCCATTAAAGAACACATTTTTTACATCCAACTGATACATCTTCCATGAGAACTATACATCAAGACATATCACGACACATACAGTATTCATTTTGGCCACCTATGCAAAAGTCTCGAGATAGTCTATCCCGTATTTTTTATTGTACCCACGTGCTACTAAACGTGCCTTGAATCTATCGACTTTTTCTCAGAATTATACTTGATAGTGTAGACCCACTTCGAATCAACAAGATGAGAACCTTTCGGAATATCCACAATATCCCAAATGTCATTTTTTTTCATGGCAATCATCTCCTCATCCATAGCACATGCCCATCTTGGATCCGCTTTTGCTTCATCTACATTCTTGGAAATTTCATGTGAGTCCAAAAGAGTAATAAAACTTTTATAACATGATCTCACCTTGGAGTATGAAACAAAATCTACCATAGGATAACGAGTAGAAGGCCCGATTGACCTAACTGCCTTTCTCAGTGCAATGGGAAGGTTATCTTTATCATTCTCATTCAAGTCATTTAGAGCACTAGTTTCATCAACATGATTATCAAGAGTAGAAGAGCTATTTACAGAGTTAATGAGACTTGGATCATCCGGGGGATGATTGAGATTATAGCTAGTATTACAATTTCTTCACTATCATTATGATCAACTCTGATCTCTTCTTCGTCATTCACGTTCTCAAGAAGCCTGATACGGTCATAGTTGTTGACATCAGCATTAGTGTCTCTATGGTCATCATGATATGGTCAGAAACTCATCCAAACAATAAACACTGGCCTCAACTCCTGTAGACTCCTTTTGAGTACGAGATACCCCATAGTAATATTCATGTTCATTAAAAGTAACGTCCTTACTCACATATAATTTCCTTGACAATGGATCATAACATTTAGTACCCTTTCTAAGTACAAGATTAACCAAGGAAGATGCACTTTATGTCTCTAGGATCCAGCTTCCTTTTATCAGGACTCGAGTTGTGAACAAAGCAAACACAACCAAATACACGAGGATCCAGATCAAAGGGAGATTTATCAGGTTACAATATAAAGAAAGGAACCTTCTTTCTAATAGCAACATAAGGTCATATGTTAAGAAGGTAAGTAGCAATGAGCAAAGCCTCGCCCCAAAAATGCCTAGGGACAGTTCTTTGAAATAAAAAACCACGAGTAACATCCAAAAACGATCGATTTTTTCTTTCATCCAACCCATTTTGTTGCATATAGATGCACGAGGTTTCATGTATAATTTATTTTTCTCTTAAAATGATCTGAAGGGACCCTTCCATATACTCCCTAGCATTATCCTTTTGTAACATCTTCACCTTAGTCTCATGTTGAGTTTCTATCATGTTGAGAAAGGTACCAACAATGGTAGGTACTTCGCTTCTACTCTTCATTAAGTATACAAAGGTATAATGGGAGAAATGATCTGTGAATGTAATAAAATATGTGTGACCACCCAAGATTTTCACACTCGATGATCCCCAAACATCAGAATGAACTAACTGAAATAGAACCGAACTTGTACTATTAGAGATAGGATAAATAGTTCTTGTATGTTTGGACAACTAACACACTTCACATGAAAAAAATCCCACGATCTGCTTTATTGCATAAGTCTGGAATAAACATAGAGAGTGGAATAACCAGGGTGTCCCAGATGTTCATGCCACTTCTGCAGTTGATAAACAACTTCAGTTCTATGACCAGTAGTTGCAGCAACCCAAGCCGAGACAATATGAGCAGGAAGATGATAAAGCCCATCAACAACCAAACCAATCCCAATCTTCTTCCCCTTCTCCAAGTCCTGCAACATACATGCATTTTCATCGAAAATCGATCAACAATGTAGGTCCTTAGTGATGCGGTAAACATATAAGAGACTAATCAGAAAATCCAAAACATGAAGAGCATTCTGTAGAACAAATTTGTCTATGATAGATATGCTTCCTTTTCCAGTTACAATGGCAGAATATCCATATGCCAAGTTAACTCTTTTTCGTCTCGAAGCAAGTCTATACTCGTGGAACATCTTAGAATTTCCTGTCATATGATCAGAGGCCCCACTATCAATAATCCATTCATCATGAAAAAAATTTTTACCTTCACATTTTGCAGCGACCATGGCAACATTGACGATATCAGCATCGCTTTTGCCTTTATCAGAAATAGATATCTTCTGGACATATGCATGCAAGTCTTTGATTTGATATGTTGTCATCCTTTTTCCTTCAGCAACCATTGCGCGAGGTTTCTTTCCCTTAGTAATCTTCCTTTCTGGATGGTGTTCCCAGCAATAATCAACCCCACACCCTGTTTTCTTACAATGTCCACACTTTTTATCCTTTCAATACACACTCTTGCTTCCTTTCATCAACAAAGCAGTCCTTTCAAAAATGGAGACTTGTTCTTCTTTCATAACAATTCATCATTATTCCTCAGACTCAATAACATGATAGATCTCTTCGATGTCAGACCCAATCCCTCCTATTAAAAGTTGGCTTATAGTAGCCTCAAACTCAACATTCAGTCCTCCAAGAAAAATGAAGATCCTCTGCTTCTACACCTCGTCCCAGTATTTCTTCTAATCAGTAGGACTTGTCCAAGTATCATCGCAATAGTAGTCAATTTCCTCCCATTTGGTCTTCGGTGCAGCATAGTAAGCAACGATTGTTAACCTTCCTTGTTTCATAGTGTAGACACCTCTACTCAACTGATACATTCGGATATCTTGCTTTTCTTGCCCATACATACTCTCGAGGGTGAGCCATTGTTCTTTTTCGAAGAATAAGAGGCTGAATGTCAAATGACATAACATTGATGATCCAATTTCTGCATTGGTTGTCCTCAACGTACCATTGCTCATAAAGTTTATCAGTATCGAAAGGATATTTTTCTGTCCATCAATGTATCCTCCCCTGCCACGGGAGTCTAAATCTACCTCCATAGCCGCAGATCACATCAAGTAATTAGTCTTAGTTAATTTAATAGTAGTAACCTAAGCCGGAACATCTTCCATCTTAAAGCTTATAGTGTATGTAGTCTCTTCTAAAGCCATAGATCTACAACAATGATTTTCCTTGGAGTTTTGAATCACAACACAAACCTCACCCACCAATACCAATGAAAAAATCCACGTTGAGAATAGCAGGTCTCCACGACCCTTTTGAATCACAAAAGGATAAAAAGGAAAGGCTAATAATAATAAACTCACAACCATTTTGAATGACGGTGGCAATCACGTTTCCGTTGCATAGGGAGAAGGATCAGGAATGGCAACCTCGCTAGGAACGAAGAGCATGGCCAGGTGGGGCCAGACACGCAGGAGCAGGGGCATCGCACTACGCTCAGGGAGGAGGAGGGCCACACATTTCCATTGCATAGGAAGAAGATCTCGTCAGGAAAGGCGACTCCACTCAGGAGAGGAGGGCATGCCCAGGCGAGCGCGTACACGTAGGAGCAAGGGTGCCGTACCGCGCTCAGGGAGGAGAAGGGACGTACTCACAGGGCGACGCACAGAGAATGTCGCCAACGACGTAGGGAGAAATGAGAAGGGCGTGCTTATTTTAGAGAAGAATCACCGATTAATCCTTAAGTAGGCTCTGATACCATGTTGAAAACAAAGATCAAGAAGAAAGGCAGAACACCATGGTTTATGTGGAAAACCCTACAGAGAGGGAAAAACCACAGGAGCACACACAAACCCTAATCTCCCTCACAAGAAATTAGGTATCACTCTTCACTAAGATAATAAAAAACCAAGGGAGGATGAGTAATTTATAAGATGGTGGGTAAACGATCCCTCATCAAAAGACCCATTTACCCATCTAAAGATACACACAACTCAATAATTGGTTTTTTAGTAAAATTGTGATTTTATTATTCAAGGACAGGTGAACAGACACGACTCAAAACCTGGTTGCATTACCAAAGGAAGAACTTGGATTACAAGGTTAATAAAATGGCTTGCTCTCATGTATTCTCCCATTTCTTTTCTTCCGACCAAACCATATAATGCCAGAGATAGCTCGTCCAGTAATATTCCAATCCGTAAACTAAAGGCCCATGAGGTATAGGGACACATTATTTGACACATAAACAAAGAGGGCTAGTGAAGGTTGACAAAATATGTTGGACTTGTAAGTCATTGAAGACCCATTAATGCAATAAAGATTATTGTTTTCTCATGTCTATTTGAAACGAATGTTTGTCAATGCACTTAATCTAAGGTCCCTTTGTACAATTGATGTTATGTACCATGGCTATATTGAATATCATAAATATTCAATATGATCGCCAGTCTGAGAAAGAAATGTCAATCTATCTCTAAAGACTGATCTTTTATTGATCTTCTCTGCGTATGAATAATGATTTGGTGATGTTGGAATAGTGAAGATGACTTGATGAGACCAAGATAAACTAAGACATGAATTGTAACTATGGAGCTTTTTAATTTTATATAATAGATTTTGGAGGTTTTTAATTTTATGGTTTTTATTTTTCTATTTTAAAGGGTTTTCGATGTAGAGTTGTAAGATACAAAAATACAAAAAACATATTTTATAAATTTTTCAAAAAGTTTTATTTTTTGGTAATTTTTAAGTCAAACAGGAGTAAAATATGCTCTTTTTTATTTTTAATAAATAGATAAAATACATAATACAAAAGTAAAAATATAACATGAATGTATATACTTCCAAACCTCTATCCCTATTTTTGCATTTTTTTGGAGCACAGATACTATTTTTAATAAATGAGATTCAAGCACAAAAATGCATGTACTAATGAGGGCATATTTACAGTTAAAAATAAAGTCAGGGCACATGTGCAAAATTTTCAGTATATACAACTAATATTCAAACTTTATGGATTGTTTTACACTTCACAAAATCACTAGGGCATATGAGCAATTTTCCCAACTCACAAAACATCAGAGGCATCTATGCAAAATTTACAAATTTATTTAGACGACATATTTTATTTACAGGACATATAAGTAAAAGTAAAAAGGAAGGGGTTAAGTTTGCAAATTACAACTTATATGGCATTGGCGAACAATCATGATCATCACACTTAAACACATGTTATCATGTGAACGATCGATACCTCTTCACATCTGATGTCCATGATGAGATTTGAGGAGGAGATCTGACGATTAAGGCACGCGTTGATCTGACGTCTCCTAGTCCTCATGAAGAACATGACACAATCGGATGGTCTTGGATGGACCTGGAAGAACTGGGAAGCAGGCTTCGCTAGAACTCGTTCGATTGGCCCTAGTTGCCTTTTCCAACCATCGATCAAGCTGTTGAAGTGCTTGAGAGCATGCTGGAAGGGTTCCAAGTTGATTGACATCCTGATGAAGATTCGGGCTCATTAATCGAGCCATGGAGGATGAGTCTTCCTAGAGGTGTTCCTGAGTCTCAAATCCATCCAGATGGGGTTCTTATGGGCGTAAAACCTGCACAAATGAACTCACAGGTCAAGGGCAAAATGCCTCGACCCAATTAGGCATGGATTGAGTGGGAGATGGAGTGGCTGGAGTGCTCCAGTGAAGTTGCACTAGAGGGAGCACCGATCTCCAGATCAAGGATTGGTCTGGGTGGCTAGTGAAGGGTGAAAGATGGAGAAATGGATAGGGAAGGTGATGGGGTGCTCACGGTGGTCGGAACAGGTGTAGGATGGCGTGGAACACTGGCCAGAGCTCTAGATCTCTGGTGAGGTGGTTAACCTAATCTAAGTCTATTCACTAACTAAAACACGAAATAAAATGCAGAAACGAAAGACAAGAACTAAATCTACCTAGAAAAAAGTAAAGGTACAACTCGAACCTAGTTGGAGCGAACAAGGAGCAGGACGGACCGAAACTCCACCGTGGGTCGCCTCTCCTCCTCTGTCAACCACGCCAACGCCTCAGGGGTGCACCATCTGTCACATGGAGACACTCTTGACCGAGGGTAGGGGGTTTCAAGGATAAAAAAGGACCAAATCGAGATCGTAGGACGAAGAGGTTTATTTAAGAACATGGGTTTTGACCCTTATTGACCTAGAGCTAATGAATGATTAGGGATATGTACAGAACATCTAGGTCTTGAGCGAGAATCATGGAAGATCAAGGATCAGAAAAATGGTGTAGGCTCGAGGGTGAAGGAGATCCGATGGAAGCGGGGAAAAGGGAAAAAGGTGGGACTCGAAACTTCTGACAAAATTAAAATTAGAAAATAGGTCCCAAAAATGCAATATTGATGAATAAAAGAATGAAATTTTTATTGGGTTCTTGGCCCTTCACTCCCTTACTTTATTCCTTGTCAACCCAGTCATCAAGATGCTTAGGTATCGGGGTTTAGCGGTCGTAAAATACCTTTGGTATTTAATTCTTTATTCTTTTTTATTTATTCAATAATTTTGGCATTAAAAAATATATTTTACACACAATAAATAAAATAAATACTGATTAACGTACAAAATAATGCTATTTACATGCATTAGCTAGGGTTTTTAAGGCTAAACGGATAGAATAAAGGTAATGAAATGGAGTTTCATCACTCCCATATACTTGCCTTTGCTAGTCCCTAGCAAACACTTATGCAATAAGTGTAGAAAATAAAAAAAAAGAAAAAGAAAGAACTTCAGTTGATTTTAACTCTCAAACTTGTCTTCACTAAATCAAAGTTTGGAGCATTATTCGGACCTTTGAATTTTAGGTGCAGTCGAAACCTTAGTGGGAAAAGGATTTGAAACACAACGGCCTTCGAGAATCTCACAACTCTGCTAAAGTCTCGTCAATATCCAAGTCAGAATACTTCAACTCATACGTAATACCTTATGACTATGAATCTACCTTGACAATGTGTGTGACATGTAGCTATCCTCGTCTAAAGTAGTAAAAGTCATTATTCTCCAACATGGTGACCCTAATTCTCCAATCCAACAACTCTTTCCTCAAGAAGTAGGGTATTCCCTTCTAAGTTAAAGTGCAACCTGCTCAAGAAGAGGTGGAGAGAAGAATGGACGGTAGCCAGTGTAGCTACATATCCTAGGATGCCTGGTTAGTGTAGCCAAGTCATCCAGCTGCATGCTCATAAATGTACGACTTTGAATCTCAAGCTTGCTTATTTACTATATAAAAATATACACTATGGAATGCATTTTATTTTCAATCAGGCTTGTCCATTTTTTGGAGTTTATGATTTTTTTAATATTATATAAAAAATCATTTACATAAGGAGTTTTTCCTCTTGAATCAATAGACTATACCTCTTTTGAAGCTTTATTTCAACCCTTAACTTCTGTCTTTAGACCTCATGGCTAATGGATCAGGTAAGGGAACAATGGCCACATATGTTTGACTTCTGATGTTTCCATTGTCTTGTGTCTCACGTTGGCAAATCCAGCCCACTAGCACTTCAATTGAGGTGAGAAAAGTTAAAGGTGCAGGTGTACAAGCTAGGTCATTATCAACAAGAGTACGTATTCCAAAATATTCTACTTAGGCAATCAAGATGACATCGAACTAAGTCTCATGATTCTCAAAGAATTAAGACTATAGAGTTGAAGTATCTCAATTCCAGTTCTTATTCGGTTCTTGGGATTAAGTAGATTTAAGGTCCAACCAAGCTCCAATCTTCAGATTTTACATAGACTTGTTCAATTATGAAACTCAATCCGAAAAGTGAAAATGCTATGGCCAATGCAAAGAATATTTTTGTGATGTAATTTTCAAATTTTGAACTTTTTATGGATTTTTTAAAAAGGTTTTGCAAATTTTCATGCAAATTTTCAAAAAGGTTTGGCAAATGTTTTTGTTTTTCAAAACAAAAATACTTTTGGAGAAAAAAAAGGGAGTATGTGCATATATTTACATTGGCGTGCATCTATTATTTACAAGAATTGAGGTTTAAAGGATTTACGATGTATTAGTTGTTTTATATGTATGTATATATATAGTTGGTGAAAATATTTATTTATTTGAATGGTGTATATATTCCTCAAACTTATTTTTAAAATAATTTTGAAAAATATAGTTCCAAATAATTTTTAAAACTTTTTTTACAAATATTTGAAAACCGTTTTGCAAAGATTTTTCAAATAGTATATAGAGATTTTTCAAATATTTTTGTAACCATTTTTAAAATTATTTGCAAATAAATTTTCAACATAGTTTTATTTAGACAAAGAAAATTAATTTGTATAAATAAAATCATTTTATAAAGATCGAAAACATTTTATAGAATGATTTTAAATAATTTTCAAAATATTTTTCAAATAGATTTTAAAACTATTTTCCAAACATTCTGCTAAATATTTTTACCTAATTCATTAATTAGATATACAAAAAGCAATTTGAGGAATAATATACATATTTTTATTAGTTGTTTAATGAATTGTATCTATATAAATAGTATTCTAGCCATATTATTCAAAAATATGAAAGTACGAGTTATGGCTAAAGTATGTACAAAGTATATACGAACCCCTATACTTAGCTTGAGCTTTGTCCTCATAAATCGAAAAGAAAAAGAGAATATATAAATCGTACTAAGTATAGAAAAGCCTATACCATAACGACTAAATATGGAATGAAAGAATGAAATGAATGAATATGAAGTTGATGGTCCCCCTATACTTAGGGTCAAATTATCCTAAGTATATCGGACTGTATCTACATATAGGGAGGGTTGAGGGTGGGAATACATAGATCACAACTTAGTCTGTCTCTCCATATACTTAGGGTAAAATATCCCCAAGTATAGCAGAGAAAATCATTATGAGAGGAGACAAGCGAGAGGATCAATAAGATAAAAGACAAAAATATGTTGGGTTAATATACACATCACTCCCCCTATACTTACGGTAAAAGAGCCCTAAGTGATGAAATAAAATGAAGAGAACAACATGATAGGTGCATCCCCTATACTTAAGACAAAGTACATCCTAGGTATAGATACACAGATATGATGAATAATCTGGGGTACACATGACATACAGAAGAAGGAAGGAATAAAAATATGAAACATATATATATATATATATATATATATATATACAAGGAAAAAAAGACTGATGAAGTGCAAGATGGTATATGTTAATTGAATATCGTACTTTCGTCATAGTCTCCCTATGAGAATGATGACACCGTCAAAAATAGGTAGACACCCTAATATGTAATTAAGTATGTGTTAGTTATTGAGAAAACTGATCGAAACAAATCTAGTATCCGATAGCGAGAAGTAGAAAATCAACTCATAAGAAAACAACATGAGATCAAAGCTGATATTATAAGACATGGAGGAGGAAGGATCAGTACAGATTCCTCCATATCATTCATAGTCTCAGGAAGGCATGAAAATCAAAGAACATGAGACTCTCTGAGCAGCTCGATATCTGGTGTACACAAGGTTGAAAGATCAAGAACACACCGAATATCACAAGACACGACTCAAACTTGCGAGGGTCTTCAAGGTGAGTAGACTTTAACAAGTAAGAGATCTCAGAATAATTACAAGACTCGGTCTCGTGATCCACTAAATACGATGCACAACCAGAGATTAGACCGAGTACATAAATAAGAAGACTCGGCTTCGTGCTCCAACAGATTGGAGACGACATAAGTGAAACCGAGTACCTAGAAAAGGATGAACCCTCCCGCGGATACCCATAGGGATTGATACATACTAAGCAATGAGAAACCATAACAGAACTCATCCTTGCAAGGTTCATCAAGGAGAGCAATCTAAAAAGAGATAGATCCATCAGATGGATCAAAAGAAGCGATCTCGGTAGGTGACATATCGGCTACCCAGCAGAAGAGACCAAAGAGCTTGAATATATCATAGTCTCCCACAGATAACCCATGGAGAATACTGTGAACGAGACAGAGAATAATCAGAATAATGCGACTCATCCTTGTGAGGACCATCAAGGAGAGAAGACTCAAAGGAGTCTAGACAGCTAGGATACTCAGTCTCGTGCTCCAACGGATCAGACACATAGTCAGACAATGAGTCTAAAAACTCATATCAAATGACTCAGTTTTGTGTTCCACCAAGATGGACACACAAGCAGTGAGTGAACCCGATCGTAAAGAAAATGTTGCATTATCGAACAGACGATCCTCGAGGAGTAATGAAAACGAAGTCAATGAAATCAGGGAAATGCTGGCATTAAGTCTTAGGTCCTAAAAAATAATTAGTCATTCATCAGTAGGAGGGCATAAGGCTATGGGAGGGATAAGAGATTATCATGGCAATTATAGTGTAGTCCATCAAATACCCAAATCTATTGAGATGGATCAAGATGTCAGAAAGAAATCCTCGAAGTGCTAAATGGGGATAGGAGGGTCAAGAGATGGATGATGGATCAATCAGGAAGATGAGTGAAATCAGGTGGGTTATGATCACCGTATCTTTGAAGCACACATAGAGATAGTACATCAAACATTAGAATCATGATGGGTGGGACCGAATAAGAGATTGTATTGCCAATGATCGAGAATCAAAATCCTCAACCCGGTGTGCGAGATCAAAAATCCTCAATAACGAAATACACATGTAATCGTGCCAAAATCAAAATCCTCAATAATATCTATGCAAATATCAAAGTTGGATCCACAAAAAATAGCACACCAATCTCAACATCCTCAAATTTGCTCGAGTTACTCAAATTTGCTCGAGTTACTTAACTAATTCCTGAAATCAAAACCTCAATACATGCCTCATCTAATCGCACAACATCTCAGGTGAAAGAAGGTATGATACTGAAGGGAACGAGGGGGGTGGGCAAGAATGGCAAAACGAAGACAAAATTGTGGTCCAAGAAGAGAGTCTTATTGAACTGGACTAGAGATAGGGTGATATGGGTAAGGAGATAGTCGCAAAATCTGGCTTCTAAAATGAAGATCAAGACTCGATATCATGACTCAATAAAGAAGACAATAAGATGGACAAAGAAAGGGAGATGGACTAAATAAAAAGAAGACCTCACAAACTCATGGATCTACAAATTCAAAGAATGTTGAATGTGAATGAACCCAAAATCACAATCAATGTACATAGCGACCTCTAAGTTCGCCTACTCAACATAGTGAAGATTGAAGATGGTGGCCTTTTATCTTTTCTATTTTAGAGTTAGGCGAGCTTCAAAATATTTGTACAAGCACATATGTAGTCTTGGGGTTTGGGCACTAATCCTTCGTTTGTATGTATCACATGTAAAGTGCAGAATACGATGAGGGGTTGCTCTCCCCAAGATAATGAATACATTACATTTATTTTAAAAATCATATAGGGTTAGTAGCCCCAATTTTATATATTTTTTCCCAATTTTATATATTTTTGGTTATCACTTTTTCTGGTATTTTTCAATGCAATCGTCTCATGAGTTTCTAATTCTATTAACACCCTAAGTGATCAAAATCGGAAGGAGAAGGTTGGAAAAACAATGCAAGTCGGGAATTGATGATGCATGCATAGTCAGAAGACTTACAGTACTTCTCAGCTCTCTCCATGCGAGATGTATAACAGAATTGAAAGCTACCCTATATGAGATGCAAGTCGATGAAATCACCCTAAAATAGTAATTGCTATTAACGTGAAGTACCTGTTGCTAATTACCTAGATATGAAACCTAAGTTTCGATCTTGGAGATTCCTCGGTGCCTGCCACATGGGCCCTGCAAGCGATGTATGGATCCTCTCACAATGCATGGTTTCAAATCTAAATAATCAACGATTAAATTTGACTAAGTCGAGAAGCGAATCTATAGGTACATGCAGTAGGGCTTTGGACCTTAATCTATCGTCAACCAATTTCCTAAGCTAGGGATCAATCACACAAAGCAGATAAAAAATAAAGTCAAAAAATAAAGAAAAAAGTGATGAAAACACGACAAAAATCGATGAGGCCCTCAAGAGAACAATCGCTTGGGGCACTGGACCTTGTAAAGTAGTAGTTTCCATGAGAATCCAAATTATTATAAATTGATTGTCACTTTCTCACTTTAAATTACAGATGAAATAAAATAAAAAAGTGAAGAGATTGTCTTCCAAATTCCTCCAAGTATTCATTTGATGCTCTCTCCTACAAGCTAAGTCAGGAAGCTGGCTTTGCCTCGCTTGGGTGCTTAGGTTCTCCTAAGAAGTCCTCCCTCACTTAGCGATCCCTCACACAAAATCAAATAAAGAGGATGATGAGACAAGTCTCCAATAATATCAATTAAAAATAAAGTAAATAAATTACAAAAATAGACAAGAGTAAAGAAATAATTAAATAAATACAATCTATGCGTTATTGTTCCCTGATAAGGGCACCATTTTTTAAAGAGGTTTTTACGAGGGTCTAAAAATGTATCCTTACTTGAATAAATGTGAAGATATTTTCTCATTGAGGCAACTTCTCACAAATCCCTCATTTAGACAATAATTAACCCATAAATGAATAAGTTAATGGAAGGCAAAAATGTAGAGTTAAAATTTATAACAACTCTACAACAAATGTGTATAGTGTGCAAGCATGTCTGGAGGTCGAACTCAAGGAGAAAACGGTAAATTGTGCAAATACATGCAAAAATTATCCTTTTCTTTCATCTATATATTCTCTTTTTGTGTCAGTTTTAATTTTTATACTTTTTGTATTTTAACGTTTACATATTTTTTTGTGTTTTATTTATACTTTTTATTTTCTTTATATATTTTCTGATTTTTAACTTATATTTTTTCTTAATATATAACATAAGCTTATATAAGTCTATATATACAATATATGCTAATATACTTATAAATGCTAATAAAGATAAAAAAATATAATAAATGAAATGTTTTTGGGTTTTAAAGAAAAATATTTACTATTTTGGGATTTTCTGAATTTTTTTATTATTTTTATGTAATTTTAAAGTAAAAAACATCTCAAAATGGGGATTACATAAAAAGGGAGGATTGATATGCAGATTAAAAATAGAAATTATAGTACAAAATTATCCAAATAAATTTTAATAAATAGATAATAATATATAGAAAATTCAGAGACATGAATAAATATTTTTGGATTTTTTTAGTGATTTTTCCTATTTTTAATGGATTTTGGAGCTTTTTATTTTATGGTTTTTTCTTTTTTTATTTTTAGGAGTTTTTGGTCTAGAGTTGTAATGTTCTAAAATACACAAAATATATTGTTGGGATTTTTCAAAAAGGTTATATGTTTTTTTTGTAATTTTTAAGTTAAATATGGGCAAAATATGCTTGTTTTTATATTTAATAAATAAATTAAATGCCTAAAGTGCAAAAGTAAAAATATGGTATGAATGTACATGCTACCAGGCATCTATCCCTATCTTTGCATAATTTGTGGAGCAATGATACTATTTTTAATAAATAAAATTCAAGCGCAAAGTGTATGTACTAGTGAGGGCCTATTTGCAATTAGAAATAAAGTTAAAGACACATGTGCAAATTTTCTAAAAATATACAACTAATATTGAAATTTCTATGGACCATTTACACTTCACAAAATTGCAAGGGCATACCATCTCACGTGGGATGACACGTGAGCTGATCTGGACTCAACCCAGTTGCAATATCACTAAATGTCAAGGACACTATGTAAAATTTACACATTTATTTAAACGTCAAAAATTTATTTACAAGACTGGTAAATAAAAGCAAAAATGCAGGGCTAAGTGTGCAAATTACCCCCTATATGGCATTGGTGAACGCCTGTGATCATGTCACTTAAACACGTGTCATCATCTGAACAACCGATAGCCCTTCGCATTTAACATCCACGATTAGATCACGAGAGAAGATCTGATGGTTGAGGCGCAGGTTGATCTGACATCTCCTGGTCCTTGCGAAGAATATGGCACGATAGGACGATCCTGGATGGACCTGGAATAATTGGGAAGCAAGCTACCCTGGAGCTCATTCTATTGGCCTTAGTTGCCTCCTCCAGCCTCTGATCAAGCCGCTGAAGTGCTTGAGAGCACGTTGGAAGGGTTCCACGTTGATTGGTGGCCTTACAAAGATCTTGGGCTTACTGATTGAGCTCTGGAGGTCGAGTCTTCATGTTGGTGTTCTTGAGTTTCAAATCCCCCCAAATGGGTCCTCTTGGGTGTAGAACATTGATGACCGCCCCCGCACCCTTGGTAATTCGGTCAGATTAATGTCCAAATTAATTAGATGTCATTCGTTGTAGTCGGATACGAGAGGGCTAATCAAAAACCACTTTAATTAGATTTGAGTTAATTTCAAGCGGCAATTTTTTTACTTGGTGAAGTCCAAGGTCGAACTCAGGGAGGCAACTGTCTCCTTAGATTGATTCGAAGCAAATTTCCAAAGTTTGATTTTCAGAGGAGATATTTTTGGTCTTTTTCGGTTTTTTATGCAAGACACATGCAAAATCAGGCCAAATTAAATGTTAATTCAGAAATATGGTCAAATTAATTCCAAAAATTATCAAACTTGGCCAGATGGTGAAATGGGATGAAATTAAGCTACACTATTTTTTTTGTAATTTTTAGATACTAAATGAATTTACTGTGAATTAAACATACAGACATGGTGATTTTCACTAATTTAATTGTAATAAATATCAAATCACATTATTTTCAGGAGCAAAAATTATCCTAGATAGATCTTATGATGAGGGATCTAGGAAAATTGACAGACCTAAATTTTAATGTGAAATCAACCTATTAAAATTAGAGTAAGAAAATCACTAAACAATTTATTCAAGCCTCGATATGTGCGCAAATGACATGAAATTTTTATGCAATGTTAAGTTCACTATTTTAGAGCTACTATGCATTTTCGAGAATTTTTGGAATCACAGAAAGTTAATTAGAATTTAAAAGGTCTCACTGGGCAAAATATTCCACAAATCAACCAATTAATTCATTTAAAAATCTACTGTAATTACAAAAAATATGACACGTGGCACAATAGATAGAGGACAAGTTTCTCAACCAAATGTAACTTTTGGAATTTAAAAATGATGTAAGATGCAACCTAGGGATGCGTGCAAACACAGGGGTGTATATGCAACACAGGAAAATAAAATTACATAAATATGCTGACAGGGACTTAAAATGCAATTACCTGTAATGCTGGGGGACTCAATGCAATTTCTCCACGGCTACACGTGTTCCTCACGTGTGGGACGCTTCAAAGGGACTGATTTGCAATATCTGAAAGTTCCGGGGGCTTCTATGCAATTTACCCAAGGCACACGTGCTTCTCACGTGGGGCGCCAAGGCTCGGATGATGAAGGCGGCTCGGATTGAGGCTCGGGCTCCTTGGAGATTTGGAGTGAGGTTGGGCGAAGCTTCGGGCTGTCCGAGCCTAGGGTCGGGGAAGAGGCTCGGACCCGTTCTGCGTGGCTTGATGAGGATCGTTGGATCAAGTTTGATCCAACGGCGATCTGGGCTTCGATGAAGATGGCGACGTGGCTCGCTACGAGCTGTTGGATCACTGGTCCATCCAACGATGGAGTGATGATCTGGGCGCGGCTACGTGGACGTTGTGGGACCGTTCGATCAATATGATCGAACGGTGGCTGGACCTCCGTCCTCAACGGTCCTCTGCCTCCTGCGGAGGAGTTGGCGGGGCCCCGGCAAAGGGGTCGTCCCTCCGCCCGTTCCTCCTAGCGTCGATGAAGCTCTCCGATTGCTCGGAGCTATCCCAGAAGGTTCTCGAAGGTGCGGCGAAGGAAATGGTGGCCTCCGGAGCTGGAGATGGGCGGTGGAGCACGACGGTGGTGAAGCTCAGGAAGAGCTCCGGTGAACTTCCGATCAGTGGACGAAATAGTACCTACAAGTGTTAGAGAAAGAGCCGAAGCTCGTGCGTGCACTCGTGGAGAAGTGAAGGTGATCGGAGAGGCCTAAGGGGTACTGAGGTTGTCTGGCGAAGGAGCTCCGGCCAAGTGGCTGAGCTGGAGCTTGCTGGAAGATGAAAGGCGTCGTCGGAGGATGTAAAGTGTATCGCGAGGATGAGAACTCCGTCGCGGAGCTCGGTGAGGTGAACACGAAGCGAGAATGTGGACGTGGAGGGCGAATTTAATCCAAGAAAAACAAGAAAAATGAAGAGGAAGATCAATAGGGAAGTGGAGGTGATTACCTGGGGATCGGAATTCCTCTTGGAGTCCCTGGTCGTCGCTCGAGGGATCGGTAAGGTCCCGAGCTCAAGCAGCTACGCGGAGGGTGGCTGCGACACGGCGGAGGGTGCCGTGGATCTCGTCGGAGAAGACGCCTGTCTTCGCTCGAAGAGATGGTCAATTGCTGTCACCAATCGAGAGCTCTGAGCTCAGGGGTTTCTCCTTTAATGGCGGGATGGGGATGAAGTTGGCCGGAGAGGGGGTATTTAAAGGATGAAGGTCTCGGCTGGAATGGAGATGGGGCGAGGTTTATGGAGCTAGTGGGGCGTCTAGAGCGGTCAACGTGGGGAGTGAGGTAGCTCGCGATGTTGAGGGTGGAATGGTGAAGGTCGTGGTGGTGTTGGCGGCCGGCGAGGTGGTCTGACGTGTGGCCAAAAATAGAAGGGGGCAACCCCTCCCGCAAGGAGGAAATCGTGGGAGAGAGTGGTAGCGGGAGGTTGACGACGATGGTCAGCCGTTGGATCTGGAGATCCAACGGTGGACCTATGAGCGCTCATGAGCGGATTAGATTAGATCGGAGTGGAGCGATCTAAGGGGTGTGAGGTTGTCGCGTGTCGGGCTAAGCGTGAGGCGGTAGCGGGCGGTGGAGATGACATCAAGGAATTCATCGGACGGTTGATGGTAACTGCGGAATTAGCGGCTGAGATGGATAGATGAAGGCGCTATCGAAGGACGCACACGCTGCCACGTGGCGTGATGAGATTAAAGCGCCAATGAGCGGATCAGATTAAAGGCTAAGGTAGATCTGACGACTGGAAATCAAAGTACGTGTGGAGAAGGCTTGGCCGTTGGATTATGAATGTAATCCAACGGCTGTAGCTGCGGGCGGATGAGGCAAGGGCAGCGGGCTACGTGGCGCAACCAGAGGGTGCCACGTGGCCTGCTGTGGTTGGCTGGACAAAGAAATAAGGTTAGAGAGAAGAGGGGGCCGAATTTGGAAAAACTCAAAACATGAAATTTGTAGATCTCGATGAGATCTACAAGTTTCATGTTGACCAAAGACGGAGATGAGATCAAATATGATATAAATACAATAATAGAAATATACATACATGTAGTATACAAAGAGGCCCAAAAACCCATCTTTCTCATACGAGCTCCAAATTGGATGAAATTAGTCTCATTTTAAAGGTCTTTTAATGTGTATTTTTCTAAAAGTGATTAGACCTATTTCGGAGTTTGTATGAGGGACTTGTGTGTATTTTCTGATCCAGGGATTCTAGGGCTTTGTTGGCTATTTTACAAGGAGGATTTTTGGCCTTCTTCCCTATATTATTAACTAAGGAGTTCATATTATAAGGAAGAGGTTATTTTGGTAAGTGGATATTTTACAAGGGATTTTGGCTTCTTATTTAAATGCAAATGGACTGCTAAAATGCATGTATTATGTATGCATGCATGAATGCTATTTATGTATTATAAAGGGAAATATGCCTCTATTTACTCGGGAACAAGGCTCTATTTTTAACTTTTGAAGTGATGAATCACAGATTCATCAACCCCCTATACTTAAACCTTGCTCGTCCCCGAGCAACTAAATGAAATGCAAGATTGAAATGATTTTGGGTTCCATACCAAGGTCATGAACAAAAGTTAAAAATGGAGCTTGACTCGACCTTTGGATTAGTTGTGTGGCAGAACCTTATTTGGACCTGAACTTAAGACCTAACAGACTTCAAGTTCCACAAGTCTTCTATTCAAGACTCCTCAATAGCCAGGTCAGAACAAATCCTCAAACGTAAATTTCTGATGACTATGATTCTTACTTGTACTGTGTAAGTGAAATGTAACTCTTCACATCAGAAATGACTCGGAACCAGCCTCCTCTAACAAGGTAACTCAATAACCCGGTCCAATAACTCTTTCCTCGAGGAGCAGGGTATTCCCTTCTAAGTTCAAGTGCGACCAGCTCAAGAGGAGGGGGTGGAGAAAAGAATGGACGGTAGCCAGTGTAGCTACCTATCCCGGGATGCCTGACCACTGTAGCCAAGTCATCCAGCTGCAGACTTCTTGCTAATATACATACTCCGACAGGTATTTTATTTTCATTTGTACCTGTCTGATTTTCTTGGAGTTCTTGCATTTTTTTGAACTATATACAAGGTGCAACATGTACATCAGGAGTTTTTCCTCCTGAGCTAGTAGACTATCCTTCTTTTGAAGCATTATTGCAACCCACAACGTCCTGTCCTTAGACTTCAACACTACCAGACAAGGTTGAGATGCACTACCCTCCCTAGAGGAGGACAGATGTTTCCACCCGTGTGCTACTCCAAGCTAAAGGATTCTACTTCCTCAACACCTCATCAATGAAGAGCTATGTGCATTGTGCTTGTCCAAGTTAGGTCACTGTCTAAAAGAATCATGCGTGTGCACGAGATATTCTACTTAGACTAATCAAGATGACATGTGAACATAGACTTGCGGACTCAAAGAATTAAGTCACCTGACCTGAGAAATCTTAACTCCAGTTCCTATAAGGTTCCTCTGAAATTAGGTGGATTAAGGTCAAATCAAGTCCATCCTCAATCTCTACTCATAACTCGGTTCAGAACCCACTAGCTTTCCACCTTGCATATGCAAGATATGCAGATGAGATGCAGATGTCCTGCTATGAAGATGAGTGAAAATGCAAGACTCTTTTTAGATGCAGAGATGATATGCAAGAGTAAATAAGAAGCCTTTATTTTCTGTTATACAATTATTTACAATAATTTTTGGTTGATACAATTTGTACATAATATACATAGTATACAATTTTTTTCACAATGTTTACCCACCTCGTAATTATTGTATAATATATACAAAAATACACGAAAGTACGAGCTATGGGTAAAGTATATATGTAATATATACACGCCCCCTATACTTAGCATGTGCTATGTCCTCAGAGCACGAAAAGCGAATAAAAAGATATAGCTCGGGCTAAGCGTAGGGAAGCGAAAAGTATAAAAAGTATAGAAGTCGTTCCGCCCCCCTATACTTAGGCTCTGGCAGCCTAAGTGTAGAAAAAATGGGGAGGACGAGGGCAAGAGGAGAAGTGGATGAGTATATACGTGACAGGCATCGCTCCCCCTATACTTAGGCTCTGGTCAGCCTATGTATAGGACAGGAGTGAGTATGAGAACCGATGTGATCTGGAGGATGTACAATGAATAGATGCGGGTCACTCTCCCCCTATACTTAGGATCTAGTTATCATAAGTATAGTCATAAAATGAGATGAGCCGGGCGAGTGATTCGAATCACTGGGGGAGGAGGGAGGATAGGATGTACAAGAAAGATGGTATATACAAATGAGTCGGTTTGAATCTTTCGAGATGTTGCGGATGGCTGGAGCGCACTGTTGCAAGGCCTCATACGCTGCTCGAGGTGTATCTGCTGAATCTGTCTCGCGCATGAATACAATCTCCTCAACATGGACTAACTGTTCATTGGATTCGACAAAGTGATTCAACAACTGTCCATTCACAAGGAATGTCGGTGCGTCATCTGCGAGATCTGAGATCTCGACAATCCACTATCATGCACCGTACGGACGACAAATGGGCCTGTCCACTTGGACTTCAACTTGCCTTGGAAGATCTTCAGCCTAGCATTAAAAACCATACCTTCTGTCTAGGAACAAAGGTCTCTCGTCTGATATATCTATCATGCCAACGCTTCACCTTGTCCTTGTACACCAAACTGTTGTCATATGCGCGGTTTCTGACTTCCACAAGCTCATTCAGATCCATGTCTCTCTGCTTCTGCCCCAGGTGCGTGTTCCAGTTGACCTTCTTGATTGCCCATTCTGATTTGTGCACTAACTCTGCGGGCAAATGGCATGGCTTTCCGAATACCATTAGGAATGGGGAGGTGCCTAACGGTGTCTTGTAAGCCGTCCTATACGCCCAGAGGACTTGATCCAAGATCTGAGACCAGTCCTTCCTGTCCGGGCGGACAAGCTTTTGCAATATGGTTTTCACCTCCCGATTCGACACCTCAGCCATACCATTGGTTTGTGGGTGGTAAGGACTCGTGACACGGTGTTCGATGCCGTAGTCCTTCAGGAGCTTCTTCACCTCACGATTCAAAAAGTGGCTACCCCCGTCTGATATCATCATTTTGGGGATCCCGAACCTAGAGATTATGTTCTCTCTGATGAATTTACAGACAGTTCTGCTGTCTGCAGCTCGGGTCGGGATAGCCTCCACCCATCTGGATAGATAGTCTACTGTAGGATATGGAAAATATCCTCAAGCGCATCACGGAAGCGTGATCGTCGTATCGAATACGACGAAGAACGACTAGTCGCACTAGTTGTTCGGTGCAGCGGAATTTAAAAATTTTATTCGATGAAACCACATGATCCGAGAACCATTCTCAGATCGTTTCATCTATAACCACAACAAGTATAATGCAATACCTCTTGAAGTGTGGTTGATCGAGTCTCTAAGAGAAGAGACCTCCTGTCTCAAGTCCGATCGTCGGCGAGACCGCTTGCGAGCGCGGGGATGAACCGCGTTGTCCTCACAATCCAAGAAGATGATCCAAGCATGGTTTCTCCTGATCTCGTCGCACGAGATCAAACGTCTCCTTCATGAGAGGAATTCTCCAAGAAGACGGAGAACCGAAGAACGTCGAAGCGACGGCGCGGTGGCGAAGGCGACGACGGTTCTCTCCTCTAGGGCATGGTGGACGGCCACCAACAAGAGAGGGAGAGAGGGCTGGCGTGTATGAAGAAATGAGGGAGAGAGAGAGCTCCTATATTGCAAGTTCTTAGAGAGCATAGTATGCCTCTCTATTTATAGGGTTTTGGGATCCATGGATCTCAATCCATGGGACACATAAAATCAATGGGTGAGATTGATTTGTGTCAATCCAATGGCCAAGATTGTTGTTGTCAAAAGCAACAAATTTAGGTCAAAATATATTTGAAAAAATCAAATATAATTTAGTCCTAAATCAACCCAACAAATAAGGAGAGAATGTGCATGGAGATTTCATCTCCATGCACCTTCCATGTTGGACGGCCACCCATTCCATATAGGAATGGTGTGCCGCCCACTATGGGAGTCCAAGGAGGCAATCTCATGGATTCCCATGAGATTACATATCTCCTTGATTTTCTCTCTTATTTATTTGCAACAAATTTATTGGGTTTTATCCTTCAAAAAATAATTCACAATTATCTTTGAGAATATTGCATTCTTGCCATGGAAAAGATTGTGAATCATATTCACAACCCAAAACAACATATAATTCTTATTGTTAATTAATTACACAATGTGTATCCAATATACATAATAATTAATCAACACATATAAATTATAATTAGCTCTCTCTAATACATTATAAATCACATTTATAATATATTATGAATAATTGGATATTTCTATCCACATTATTCTTATCCACATTAATTAAATCACATTTAATTAAATTGGATAATTTCTTCACACATTAAGATGATTAAATCACATTTAATCATTATTTCTTCATTGCTTAGATCTTATGGAATTATTCTTGAACCCTTCAAGAATAATGCAATCTCTCCGCAGATACTTGGAGATAAGGACAGGGCGATTGTATTGTTCCACGTATAGTGACATGGATATTGAGATCATATCTCAAATCCAGATCGCGGGCCTCCCATAGATGCTTGATTAAATCAAGACCGTAAATCTAATCTTCTCATTGTATCTGAATCACATTCAGATCAATGTCCAACACTTGGACCAAGATCAGATCACTTCTCTACTGAGAGGAGTCACTAAAATCCAGACCCGTTTCATCACTCCCTAGGAATGGAAGCGTCATGGTTATACAATCATTTATGATCAAATCACCCTCAGGTATTCCCAATACCTGTACATCCTGCATACTGGAAGACTTAGACTAAACCCGAAGTATCGGATCAACTTTATACTGTCTACTTCATGGTTTTATCAGTAAGTTTCTCATTCGATCATTGGGAGTTGGTATCGATCATACACTTTCCAAAAGCGTATATCATACCTAGGTCTTGATCATATACTAAAAGTATATATCATACCTACAAATTCAGTCAAGCTTCCAAAGCGAGACGACCATGCGCATGGAATTTGATTCTTCCCAATATCTCATGAGTGAGCTCATGTCTTCCGGTTCAGTAACTAAACCTGTATGATCCCTTTGAGAGATCGTATCACTCATATGCCCTTATATGCACACCAGCGCGCCGGTGTATAGACCTTGATTAGGTCATCAACCTATTGGTCTGCCAAATGTACATACTTGGACATATAGCAACACATCTGTCTCCGGTCAGAGGATGCGTGCCTATATCATGACAGCATATAATATAGGACTTTGGTTATCTCGATCTCGTTAAGTCAACTCTTTGACCTAACTAATCTGACACCTCCGAATCTCTATTCCTATGCAGAGGACCTGCATCAAGAGGTCGGTCAGATATCAGCCTTCAGAGATAGGATTGCCATCTCCTACTCAGGCTGGAGATCATCTCTTAATAATCATTTGACGGTGCTTGATGAGTCCTCAATCTAACTCTTTAGATATTCATCCAAGCACCAGCCTCTATGATTCAATAGTTGAATCAACAGCTATATGATCATCAAGATGGCCATGATACATAACCCTAATTGTACTATGGGACCTATTATACAAATTATTCATTCTTCATTTCAGATCAGGGAATGATATTTGCAATAACAATTATTGCATAATGGCTCGCCGTGGGCTCGCATTTCCAACAATCTCCCACTAGCCCAAAGAGCCATTAATGGGCTAATCATTTAAACTCACACTCATGTGACAATCATAGGCTATTTAGAAAATAGCTAGGTAAGCTGATCAGTCACTCTGTTCCCGCGAGACTACGCCAAGTCCTTTTACGGCACTTGCATATCCCCAGTAACAGTGCTCGCATCCAATGCGAATGTTGCATCTTATGCAACTAATACTCAATCTTGTTAGTTATAGTGTCCTTGACACTACAGCTTAACAATTATCATAACCAGTATTTCCATAATCTTTATAAGAATATCCTTATTTCTGGAGATCTCTATCTCCTAAGGTATCTTTAGTTAAGACCTTTTAGATCACTATCTATAAAGTCTTAAACTTTTGAAGATAAGACTTTGAGATCACTATCTCAAAAATCTTGTCATCTATGAAGATTTTGTTATTACTGCAACCAAGTGTTTTATTCCCATAGTAGGACTAGTAACAGTTTACTACTCCCACTGCATGGCAGCCATCTGGCTTTTGTACACATCTAGCATACACCCGGCTTCTCAGAACTGATGCCCAAAGGCAAGTAGTTCTAGCATTCACTTCCTCAACTCTTTGAGGTGTTATCCCTTTAGATAGGTCAGTACCATATCTTAAGGGTTAGAAGCCTTTCTTGGAATTTCTATGAATAGAATATGTCCAAGGTGTACTATAAATGTGACAGTCCCATTATCCTCTTCTCTTTGCTTCTGAACAACTTCAGAACTAAGATCTGAGAGGCATCTTTGAAATCTTATTTCAAGTTATGGAACAACCGGATTATAAAACACTAATTATTATCCTTATATCATTTTTAAATGATTAGGATATCATCTACATTTAGCACGATGAACACAAAAGCACTCCCACTAAGCTTCATGTGGTTCATCAAGATTCTATCTGAAATCATAACATTTATAATTTCATCAAATCTTATGATCCAACTTCAAGAAGCTTATTTGAGTCCATAGATGGATTCCTTAGCTTGCACACCTTGCTTTCCTCAACCATGAAGCCCTGGGGCTACTTCATGTGAATATCCTCAAAGAGGTATTCATAGAGGAATGCAATATTGACTTACATCTTGAAGATGCAATAGTCAAGTTGTGTAGCTAAGGTTAGCAATATTCTGACGGTTTTAAGCATGGTCACCGAAGAGCAAGTCTCATTGCAAGCAATGTCTTCTCTTCCGGTGTGTAGCTCATGACTACGAACCGTGCTTTGAAGGTCTCTACCTTCTCATCAGGTTCCCTTTCTCTTGAAGATCCATTTACACCTTTACAGGTCTTACCCATATAGGTGGATCCTCGAGGGTCCATATACAACACTTGTATATGAAGTCTTCATTAGACTTTTATTGCTATCCATCTATCCATGCTATGATCTTCAGAAGCTTCATCACATGAAGTTCGATCATTGTCAGATTTCTCTAACACATGGAATCCATCCTCAAACTCATTTGAAGAGGTATTAATGTTTCATCTTTAATTGTCCTTTTAGTTTCCAATTTCAAGAGTCTCATTATAAATGAGTTCCTACACTTCATTTTCATCTTGATTCTCAAGAGTCTCAACCTCTAAGAATCACATTCTCGGAGATGATATATTTTAAGAATCTCAAGGTCATAAAGTAGGTATCCAATACCATCCTTTATTTTCCTAATGAAGCAGCACTCTCAAGTGCTAGATTCCAAGATACATGGAACCTTATTAAGGATATACATTGTAGTCTCTACTACACATATATACCTAGAAACTAAGGGATAATTATGCTAAAATTCAACATTGATAAGATCATGTCACACATGATCCAATTGTATCTACCTATAACTCTTTTGAGTTAAGGTGTGTTAGGAGGATTGAGACATAAATGATATTCATATCTCCATAAGGTATTCTTCGAATTTATCTAGTAGGTACTTGCTACCTAGATTAGATCAAATTCATTTTATCTTCCTTCAAACTTTGGTTCTAAACCAAAATTAATGAAATCTTTGAACATTTCAAAGGTTTCTTAGATGAAGAGAAGAAATCTCATATCATACATAATTATCAATAGATATCACATATCCACAATGTTTACTATGAATAGATGATCCGCATACATCAATATGTATGAGATCCTGAATACCTTGGCATCTTACACCATTTCCGAAGAAGGGTGTATTGGACATTTTTACTTTGAATACAATATTCATAAGTATGTAACTTTTGAAATTTTAGACATTCTAAAGTTTCATCTCTTACTAGTCTATTGATCAAATCGATAGACAAATGTCCAAGGCTCGATGCTAGATCATTGTCAAATGATCTTCATCCTCCTATTGATCTTATAAAGGTTTTAATTTCAGTATTTAGAAATATTAATGAACCATTCATTAATTTTCTAATTTAGTGGAGTCCACCAGATTTTAGATTACTATCTGAAATATATCCATCATAACTCTTTATGATAGTTCTATCTCAGAATTCATGTTTATTTCCAACATTTAGGAATAAACAATGAGTGTATTCTAATATCTAGGTCATAGAGACATTCTCTAAAACTAAGGGCTCTCCCACTGAAATTAACAAGTCTATTAATCCAGCAGAGACTGTTGCAACAATTGCATCAATATCCATGTTGATGACTATAGACCTTAAGATCAAATTTTCCAGTCTTCTAAAACATATGCAACCCATTGCGAATGTCATCAGAAGATTGAGATACAATTATTTGACTTTATCTTATTCAATAAGTAAGTCAATATCAATGATTTATGTAGATTACTCTGATGCTCCATCCGAGTCCTTTTCTAAGGATTCTAGACAGACTTGATAGTCATACTATCAACACATCAACTTATTTCAGTATTGGCATTCATCCAACTCTTTAGATGTCATATGGAAGTCATAGAAGTCCAGTCAACTCTTTGACTTTCCTTCTTTCTTGGGTCCAACCCATGCTTCCACTGCGCTCCCTTTATCTATGAGCAACCATTGCTCAGGACAGAGGATCTCTTATTTTAAATTCAAAATAAAAGTATTTCAACATTTATTTATGCTTCATTAAATTCACACAATATGAATACTATGAAGCTTCATGAATGACTAGAGTATAGACAGTAGAATAATGACACTCATCATCTACATCCATCTAAACTCATAAAACATAGGTTCAGGTAGGTACTCAAACAATTTGAATACATCATCTCTTATAGAGCTACCATTCTGCATGATGCAGAGAACCATGTCACTCATGATTAAATGTCAAGAGCACATATATGTATGCCAAAATATCTTCATTGATTTTATAAGGATTATTTGACAATTGCGATCATCATCGACATGTTACTTCCAAAGTACATCCAATGAGATCAAGACTATAGAGACATACAAACCATAGGGTTGTAGTCCTATTATCTATTTAATTGTCATTCCTCAATATTATGAGGAAACTTGCACATTGCAACCACATACATTATGTGTCCATTTGCAAGTACAATATCTGGATCATGAGTCCAATCCAAGATATTTCACTGGTTATTATTGAGTATATCATTGAGTGGGTTTTAATGAAGGATTATCTGAAATAAGAAATTTGCATAGATGTATGTATTTATATATACATATTTTACTTTGATTTAGGAATTTTTATATCAAAGTCGTCTTGCCATGTCAACATTGAAAGTTCATTCCCTTAATCACTTTCAATGTAAGAGATATACTTACCATTATATCTCAAGCAAGATCTGGGATCTCCTTCCTTATCTTTGTTGCATCCCAATAATATGAGAACCTACAACTCGGATAAAAAGAAGCGGGAACACATTCCGCCTTGCAAGTCCAACTTGCATCTCCCAATTCGGTCTTTAACACCCGGGCCCACCACCCCTAAGGCGATGTTGACCCGTCATTAATTGAACCAACCGTCAACAGGAATACAACTCGCTATGCGCAATCCAATATCGCCCCAATAATATGAGGACCCGATACTGGGGTCACTACGCATACGTCCTTACTCTTTCGAGAAGCGACGAGCCCGATCCAGATGCGCTTGCATACAGGAGCTGTCACTTCGGACAGGCGTCTCCCACATGCAATCCCCTGGCGACGGAACCCTCCGCCTTGACGGGAGACCAAGGATGTCACTTATGTGATCCTCCATATCAAATTCAAATTTTAATTAATTATCGTGAATCACATTCACATAATTAATTCTTCCAAGGGAATTATTAGCTCTAATCATATTAGAGTATTTCAATTGGACATAATCAATTTAATCATATTAAATTAATTATCAATCCAATTCAATCAATCAAACTTGATTATTTTACTTGAATATATATATGGTAATATCTCAAAATACGTATTAATTCGAATTTTAATAATTAGAAAAATACATCTTAATCCCTCGAACATTATCCCGACCCTACCCGCTGTCATGTCCAGTACCGACGAGAGTGGGACGGACCACATACGTTGCAACCCGCAACCCCAATGCTCTCCGACTAGGCACCATATCCGCCTCGGGAAAGGATAATGCCAAATTGATTAATTTGTACTTGAGATGATAATCGGTTCTTCAACCGAAATTGTACCATATAGTAATAATCAAAACATTTTTGATTATAAGGAAATTTGCTAGACAAATTCCCAAATCATATTCAAGCATCAAGTTTGAAAGATTGTGGTTTCCAATTATGATTTAGATCACATCTTAATCAATTATTGGTTAAGGCAATGTCATTTAAGGGAATAATTATCATCAAATATTTCACAAATATTTATGCACAATTATTCTAGGAAATTAAACAATTTAATTTCACTAAATGATTAAATGACAATCACCAATCAAACATTAAGTTTGATGAATGTGTTTCCAATTAAGATTTAGATCAAATCTAATCAATTAATTGGTTGAGGCCAAGTCAATTATGTAAATAATCATCTCCAAATATTTCACAAATATTTTTCATGATTATTTCACGAAATTAACAATTAATTTCACTAATTGACAATCACTTGGTTCTAGATTAGGACTGTAATTTCAGCAGTGACCCCTTCTTACTAAAATAAGCATATCTCAATCATATTAAATCCAAATTAGACAAAATCAATTTTCATAGATTGCTAATTTGATTTAGGACAGAATCCAAGTGATGTTACACGCATTTCGAGGCAAGTCTAAACAGTAATTAACATTTTAATCACGTTCAGATCTACAGTTCCCGCAACAGTGTATACATGTTCATTAAAACAACCATATCTAGAGCATACGAAATCCGATTTACGTAAACTCAGATCCTATGGTTTCCTTATTTAATGGGGAACAAAATCCAAGTATTAAATTCGTGTTTAAACAATTTAAACAGTGCCGAATTTATTTACTAAACAGATCTGCGAAATCAAATGCGATAAAAACTTTCGCGACCTTAACGAACCCAAGTCGTCCTCGGTTTTTCGAATCATATTCGAAACCGTCGACCTAAGGCTCTGATACCACTTGTAGGATATGGAAAATATCCTCAAGCGCATCACGGAAGCGTGATCGTCGTATCGAATACGACGAAGAACGACTAGTCGCACTAGTTGTTCGGTGCAGCGGAATTTAAAAATTTTATTCGATGAAACCACATGATCCGAGAACCATTCTCAGATCGTTTCATCTATAACCACAACAAGTATAATGCAATACCTCTTGAAGCGTGGTTGATCGAGTCTCTAAGAGAAGAGACCTCCTGTCTCAAGTCCGATCGTCGGCGAGACCGCTTGCGAGCGCGGGGATGAACCGCGTTGTCCTCGCAATCCAAGAAGATGATCCAAGCATGGTTGCTCCTGATCTCGTCGCACGAGATCAAACGTCTCCTTCATGAGAGGAATTATCCAAGAAGACGGAGAACCGAAGAACGTCGAAGCGGCGACGCGGTGGCGAAGGCGACGACGGTTCTCTCCTCTAGGGCATGGTGGACGGCCACCAACAAGAGAGGGAGAGAGGGCTGGCGTGTATGAAGAAATGAGGGAGAGAGAGAGCTCCTATATTGTAAGTTCTTAGAGAGCATAGTATGCCTCTCTATTTATAGGGTTTTGGGATCCATGGATCTCAATCCATGGGACACATAAAATCAATGGGTGAGATTGATTTGTGTCAATCCAATGGCCAAGATTGTTGTTGTCAAAAGCAACAAATTTAGGTCAAAATATATTTGAAAAAATCAAATATAATTTAGTCCTAAATCAACCCAACAAATAAGGAGAGAATGTGCATGGAGATTTCATCTCCATGCACCTTCCATGTTGGATGGCCACCCATTCCATATAGGAATGGTGTGCCGCCCACTATGGGAGTCCAAGGAGGCAATCTCATGGATTCCCATGAGATTACATATCTCCTTGATTTTCTCTCTTATTTATTTGCAACAAATTTATTGGGTTTTATCCTTCAAAAAATAATTCACAATTATCTTTGAGAATATTGCATTCTTGCCATGGAAAAAATTGTGAATCATATTCACAACCCAAAATAACATATAATTCTTATTGTTAATTAATTACACAATGTGTATCCAATATACATAATAATTAATCAACACATATAAATTATAATTAGCTCTCTCTAATACATTATAAATCACATTTATAATATATTATGAATAATTGGATATTTCTATCCACATTATTCTTATCCACATTAATTAAATCACATTTAATTAAATTGGATAATTTCTTCACACATTAAGATGATTAAATCACATTTAATCATTATTTCTTCATTGCTTAGATCTTATGGAATTATTCTTGAACCCTTCAAGAATAATGCAATCTCTCCGCAGATACTTGGAGATAAGGACAGGGCGATTGTATTGTTCCACGTATAGTGACATGGATATTGAGATCATATCTCAAATCCAGATCGCGGGCCTCCCATAGATGCTTGATTAAATCAAGACCGTAAATCTAATCTTCTCATTGTATCTGAATCACATTCAGATCAATGTCCAACACTTGGACCAAGATCAGATCACTTCTCTACTGAGAGGAGTCACTAAAATCCAGACCCGTTTCATCACTCCCTAGGAATGGAAGCGTCATGGTTATACAATCATTTATGATCAAATCACCCTCAGGTATTCCCAATACCTGTACATCCTGCATACTGGAAGACTTAGACTAAACCCGAAGTATCGGATCAACTTTATACTGTCTACTTCATGGTTTTATCAGTAAGTTTCTCATTCGATCATTGGGAGTTGGTATCGATCATACACTTTCCAAAAGCGTATATCATACCTAGGTCTTGATCATATACTAAAAGTATATATCATACCTACAAATTCAGTCAAGCTTCCAAAGCGAGACGACCATGCGCATGGAATTTGATTCTTCCCAATATCTCATGAGTGAGCTCATGTCTTCCGGTTCAGTAACTAAACCTGTATGATCCCTTTGAGAGATCGTATCACTCATATGCCCTTATATGCACACCAGCGCGCCGGTGTATAGACCTTGATTAGGTCATCAACCTATTGGTCTGCCAAATGTACATACTTGGACATATAGCAACACATCTGTCTCCGGTCAGAGGATGCGTGCCTATATCATGACAGCATATAATATAGGACTTTGGTTATCTCGATCTCGTTAAGTCAACTCTTTGACCTAACTAATCTGACACCTCCGAATCTCTATTCCTATGCAGAGGACCTGCATCAAGAGGTCGGTCAGATATCAGCCTTCAGAGATAGGATTGCCATCTCCTACTCAGGCTGGAGATCATCTCTTAATAATCATTTGACGGTGCTTGATGAGTCCTCAATCTAACTCTTTAGATATTCATCCAAGCACCAGCCTCTATGATTCAATAGTTGAATCAACAGCTATATGATCATCAAGATGGCCATGGTACATAACCCTAATTGTACTAAGGGACCTATTATACAAATTATTCATTCTTCATTTCAGATCAGGGAATGATATTTGCAATAACAATTATTGCATAATGGCTCGCCGTGGGCTCGCATTTCCAACATCTACCGCAAGAAGGATGTATTCGAACCCGTTGCTAACAGGGAATGGGCCCATGAAATCGATGCCCCAGGCGTCAAAGACATCACAAATGATGACTGGCTGCATTGGCATCTCATCCTTGGAACCGACGGTTCCTCCCATTCTCTGGCATACTGGGCACGACTTCGCGAAGGCGGAGGCATCGCGAAACAAAGTCGACCAATAAAAGCCACAATGAAGTACCTTCCATGCGGTCCTCTTCCCGGAGTGGTGTCCTCCTGCCTCTAAGCTGTGGCATAAAGAAAGGACACTCTGATATTCCTCCTGAGGAATACACCGTCTCCAGACATAATCCGGTCCTTCGAAGAAAAGGATCGGATCCTCCCAATGGTAGTGTTTAGTGTCCGACTTCAGTCGGTCGATTTGGCTCTTGGGCCATTCTTCGGGAACTTTCTTGGAGACAAGATAATTCACGATATTGGCTTACCATGGGAGTGAGTCGATAACAAAAATCGACTCGTCAGGGAAGGAGTCTCGAATTGGTGAATCTTAGGAAGTATTAAGATCTTCGAGACGAGAAAGATGATCGGCCACTACATTCTTCTTTCCAGGTTTATCACGGATGTCTAAATCAAACTCCTGGATAAGTAAAATCCATCGAAGAAGACGCGCCTTCACGTCCTTCTTCTCCATCAAGTACCGTAGTGCCGTATGGTCAGTGAACACAGTTACCTTGGATCCAATGAGGTGAGATCTGAATTTGTCCAAGGCAAACACTACCGCAAGCATTTCCTTTTCCGTAACTGTATAGTTACGCTGAGCGGTATCAAGCACTTTTCTTGCGTAGTGAATTGCAAACGGGACGTCATCTCTTCTTTGTCCCAACACAGCCCCAACAGCATAATCTGAGGCGTCCGTCATGATCTCAAAAGGTAGAGACCAATCTGGGGCTTGTAGGATGGGTGCGTCCATAATCAGTCCTTGCAAAAGCTTAAAGGCTTCAAGACATTTGTGATCAACAATAAACTCCATGTCTTTGCCTAAAAGCTCAGTTAGCGGCCGGGAAATCTTAGAAAAATCCTTAATAAACCTTCGATAAAATCCAACATGCCCGAGGAACGACCGCAACTGCTTAATGTTGGTTGGTGGCTGGAGTCGTCTGATCACATCCACCTTGACAGGGTCAACCTCCATTCCTCTCTTGGAGATGACATGCCCCAACACTATGCCCTCCGTCACCATGAAGTGACTTTTCTCCCAGGAGAGCACCAGATTGACCTCACAACATCTTTTTAGGACTCGATCCAAATTCCTAAGACAGGAATCGAAGGAATCGCTGTGGACCGAGAAGTCATCCATGAAGACTTTCAGGAATTCGCCGACCATTTCGGCGAATACAGCAATCATGCACCTTTGGAAAGTACCTGGAGCATTGCATAACCCAAAAGGCATGCGCCTGAAAGCATAGGTACCAAAGGGGCATGTGAATGTGGTCTTTTCCTGGTCCTCTGGAGCTATGGCTACTTGATTGTAGCCCGAGAACCCATCTAAAAAGCAGAAGAACTCTTTCCCTGCTAGTCGCTCTAAGATCTGATCAATGAATGGTAGGGGGAAATGATCCTTCTTCGTCGCGGCATTCAGGCGTCTGTAATCCACACAGACGCGCCACGAAGTGGGTACTCGCTTCACGATCTCCTCTTCGTCCTCGTTGGTGGTCGTCTGAATTCTCGACTTTTTCGGGACAACATGGATTGGGGCCACCCACTTAGAGTCGGAGATTGGGTAAATGAAACCCGCGTTGCACCATTTTTCTATCTCCTTCTTCACGACCTCTCGTAAATTTGGATTCAACCGGCGTTGGAATTCATGAGAGGGTTTGGCTTCATTCTCCAAGTAAATATGGTGCGAACATAGAGCGGGATTTATCCCGTGGAGATCGGAAATGCTCCAGCCTATCGCCTTACGGTTTTTCTCTAGGATCTCTAGCAAGCGAGATTCCTGCTCCTCGGTCAATCGCAAACTGATGATGACCGGAAATTTCTTGTCTTGTCCCGCAAGGAAGGCGTATTTTAAAGTTATGGGTAAAGGTTTGAGCTAAGGAATAGTGTGATCGTCTAAGAAGTCTGGCTCTATCTGATCTGGTTCGGTGTTGGAAGTGGTTGGATCGTTCTCTGTGATAGTTGCCACTAAGTTGTTCGGCTCAGGAGTTGGATCGTCAAAAGTCTCCATGCAATCGGCAAAAGCCACGTCCAGCTCGTCATCCTCATCTTCCGATTGTCCTAAAGAGGGGAGGACAGACAGGCCCAACTGGGCCTCTATGTCATCGAAGATGTAGGGCGATGCAGGTTCTGAGCTGTACTCGTCTCTGAGGACCTCGCAAACTGATTCATGAACTGGATCATCTCCGGAGGGGAGGGACTCATCGGCGCTGGCTGGGTTCTGTCTCCATGGCCCAACTGTGTCTACATGATCGCAGTCTGTTCCGGTAGAAGAGTACTCGGTGCTGGATTCTGAATCCGGTCTCTGCCATCTTGTCTGCTTCAGTTCGAGTCCCTCATCTCCGCCTGGAGTTTGGAACTGAATCTTCCCGATCTTATAATCAAATAAGGCCCCTGCTGTTCTGAGGAAGGGCCTACCTAGAATGATCTGGGAGTCTCTCCAATTACGAGGGGTTTCCATATCCAGGACAGTGAAGTCCACCATGTATTCTTGTCCCTCGACTTTGATCACAATGTTCCTCAGTTCTCTCTGGGACCTCTTGGTTGATTTATCAGCAAACTGTAGAAGGTCTCTAGATTTCCTAAGAGGTCCAAGATTAAGCCACTCATAGAGGGTTGTCGGCATCAGATTGATGGAGGAACCGTTGTCCAGGAGAGTGCGTGCAAACGCGATGTCATCAACATGACTCACTCCATAATGTGCACCCATGTCTCTTCGTTTCCTTGGAAATGAGTTCTTTATTGCACAAGTCGTAGCTACTGATAAAACGTGTTTCTCAACACGGCTTTTGGTCTTCCTGCTAACCCTAGTAGGTGTGCATCTCACCTTAAGGTATTTTTGGAATGCAGGGGTCATCTCCACGTACTTGTTAAAGTGGATTGTGACCTTGATATATTTGTTGCAGAATTCAGCCATCTCAGGGTCATCTTTTTGGATTTTTTTGGTATTCTTCTTTCCACCCGTAAGAGCTCGGGAGAAAGGGATTATTGACTCTAACTCATGTTCTGAAACTGAAATCTTTTCATTGAAAGCTGGAACTGAGTTATGTACATGACTCGGACTCTGAAACATATTAAGACTCTGACTCGAACTGAAAGAAACATGCTGGGGCGAAATTGGTGATGCGTCTTCCGCTTCTTCTGGACGGTCCTCCTCAGATGGAGGTGCGGGCTCTTCATCAGTTTTGCCGGACTCACTAATGGTGCGGGAATGCTGCTTCGAGGACTCAGATGTCCTCTTCTTCTGCCGATGATGGTGGTGGTGGTGATGCTCCTCTTCCTCCAAGTTCTCCTCAGGTAGAGACTTGGAAGTTCCTTCCTTCTGTGCCTGTGCCCGATCAGGTATGGTCATGGTCCTTCCGCTCCTGAGGGACATATGATTTACATTATCGTACGAAAGGATCTCATGTTCAGATAAATAATTATCTGAATAGAATACCTGATCACGAGGTCGGTTCTGGCCATGGAGTATGTTGTTCGGGTTGGCCTGAACCTGTGCGGGAATCGGGATCTTTGGCACCATCTGTTGGTCCTGTGTACGAGAGACACGATTGATATCAGTTCTCATATCCAGATAATCATTCTGCATCTGTTGGACCCTATCAGACAGGGTTTGGATCGCCAAGGTGAGGGACTCCAATTCAGTGGGTTGGGCTAGCTGATGTGCAGATGAGGTTCTGTATTGGCCCTGCTGGCCATGCCGATATTGCTGCTGCTGATGGGACGGTGCTGACCCCTGCTGATAGGTGCGCTGCTGCTGCTGGTACTGCTGAGGCTGGTACCCTTGTTCTGGCCTGGACTGAAAGCGCGGTGTGGGAACGGGCCTGGTTTCTTGGTAGGCTGGGGATGGGCGGTGAGGCTGATCCTTCCCCATTTCGGCCTGCCTGACAACCGGGTCACGGCTATACCAAAGCCCGTTGATCTCGTACACTTGCGGAGGCTCCTCGTATCCAGTCTCCACTTGTGGGGGTGCATGCTGGTCCTGCTGGGTGTAAGTCTGATCCCAGCTACTCTGAGACCCCGGTGCCTATTCTTGTACAAGATGGACTCGATGTACAGGTACAGGTGATGCAGAAGGGGCAGGTAGCTTTATCTTAGCTACCTTCTCAGAAAGTTCCTCCACTTGCTTCGGTAGACGCGAAAGAGACTCAAGTTCCGCGACTCTCTTGTGGATCTACTCGACCATGGTTAGCTTGTCAGCAATCATCCCCATGCTGGGAATGAGGTCCTCGGTCAGATCTGCTACAGTCCTTCGGGTTGTCTCATTGGATAGGATTGAGGGAGACAACGCATAGGCCCTTATGGCCTGCGACCAGCCGGTCTCCGCCATCTGCTCCAAGATCTTCCATACAACGCGCTCATTTTTGTTCAGATAGCTTCCTCCACAGGCGACACTGACTAACCCCTGCATCTCCGGGGTTAGACCACAGAACAAGGTCAGGACTAGGATCGCCTTAGAAATGCCGTGGCAAGGGCATTTCTGCACTAAGTCATTGAACCTATCCCATGCATCGTGGAAGGGTTCACTCGGTCCTTGGGAGAAGCTGGCGATCTTTGTTCTCATTTGATTAGTCCTACTGAGAGGGTAGAACTTTTTCAGGAAGAGGTCCTTGAACTGCATCCAGGTAGTACATATCACCCCTAAGTTCTTCAGCCAATGAGCAGCCTTATCTCCTAAGGCAAAAAGGGTGGCCTTCAGTCGGATATAATCTTGGCCAACATTGGGATGGCTAAGATTGTTGCATACCAACTCGAAGTCATGGAGGAAAGTGTACGGTTCTTTATTTATGTTTCCGTTGAACTTCGGAAGCAGACTAAGGAAGTGGGGCTTCAGCTCAAATGCCTGGGCGGGAAACGCTGGTGCTAACCAATTCTGAATCTCGTTTTCCGCCGGGTTGTAGGTATCGACCATTGGTCGGTCGATTCCTCCAGCTACTATAATCTGTCCCATCTGCGCTGTGAGATCCGCATTCCGCTGTTCAGCTTTGGCGAGGCGAGCCAATACTTGCTGAAGCGGGTCATCTGTGTTCTCCTCATCTGGGGATTTCTTTGGTGGCATCTTATCCTCTAGTCCTGAGAAATGAAAATGATCTGGTTTAGAGGATAAATCAGGGAAGGAATTCTTACCGAGGCGATGGTCTTCCTCGGTAAGATCAGAGGAGAGGGAAGGGTTGGTTTGAGAGTAACTACCCTGGTTGTGAGGGATCCAGAACTCAAGAGGGTCATGAGTCCTGGGTGGCTCAAGGTGCGCTTGGGCCTGTGAAGATGATTTTCGTGGGGGACTCAGAGAAAGATTGGCAAATAACGTGTCGATATTCCCCCAGTCATTCATCTTGCAGTGGCGAGAAGAAGATAGGATTTTACTCCTACATGAAGCAAACAAGTTAATCCAAGACCCTGGGTTCACACTAAACACAGTGAAGGACTCGAAACCGAGTCCAATTTATCTTGTAAATTTTAAGTGTGATTTTTCAAGCAAGATAGCAAGGATTACGCGACCTATAGGGAAGTCGGCTCAGAGCCGGATGCGTCTTCCCTGTTTATCCTGTCGCCTAAGATATCGCCGATCCTCCCTTTCTTCGTTCCTATCCGGAGTTGGGGACTCAAAGACGTGCCCCTATCTACCTGCAAGCAGGCGGAGGCTGACAAAGCTAGGCCTTGTCGCAGAGCACCGCTGGTTCGCCCCTATCTACCCGCGAACAGGAGGAGGCTACTTGGTACTTGTCAATGAGCTAAAAGTATCCAACTCGTGATATTTGCTAGGATCAGTTGGCCCGTGATATGGAAGGCGGGGATTTGGGCTCTACCTTAAGGTGTTCACACACACTCAAGTACCCTCACTCAGCCTGAAAACAAGGTCGGGAATTAGTCTCCCGCAAACAATTTTTCCACTTTTATCAATTTTTTTTGGTCAATACTGTTAGCAGTCCCTGTTTTAAGTTAAGTTCTCACTTGTTTAGTCCAACCACACAGCACGCCTAACGTCCAGTCCCAATTTCTGTTTAATTTAAGTTCGAAAAACTGAGGGGGAAATCGAGAAAAGCCGATGCACGAAAAACAATGATGCGTATGCTGAGTTAAGAAGACTTACAGTGATCCCTTCGCTTTTATGCAGGATGCAATACAATATTGAAATTTTACACTATATGCAAATGCAGACGACAAAATCCGTTCCTAGACAGGCAGTTCTATTAGCGAGTGAAGAACATGTTTATTTGACTAGATCTGCGGTCTAGGTGCGTCTTTTAAGTGTATGTATGGTCCTAAAAATTACGAGCACAAGCAATTCCTAGAGTGGCTCAAGGAGCAACTAGTGCAGGTCTAAGTTACAATTCAACCACACAGCACACGGGGACACGGTTCCACTATTTTTACACACGCGAGAACCCAAACGGGAACCGCTGGAAATGATGCGAAAAAAATATGGAAAGAAATAAATAAAATACAAGTTCTCTCAAATCTCTCAAACAAATTAAAATGCAGTTTCCTCGAAGCGTCTTCGACTTCGGCGTCCCTCGCACAAAAACAAGTTGATGTCAGATAGAGAACGGCACAAAAAATGCAAAAATTTTAAAAGACAGAAATATTCACAAGAAAAACCGGGGGTCAGACTACCCGAGGATTGAAAATCAAATAATCAGAATTTCACTTCAAATTAACCTAAGCCGTGCCTCCCCGACAACGGCGCCATTTTGATGACCGCCCCCGCACCCTTGTTAATTCGGTCAGATTAATGTCCAAATTAATTAGATGTCGTTCGTTGCAGTCGGATACGAGAGGGCTAATCAAAAACCACTTTAATTAGATTTGAGTTAATTTCAAGCGGCAATTTTTTTACTTGGTGAAGTCCAAGGTCGAACTCAGGGAGGCAACTGTCTCCTTAGATTGATTCGAAGCTAATTTCCAAAGTTTGATTTTCAGAGGAGATATTTTTGGTCTTTTTCGGTTTTTTTATGCAAGACACATGCAAAATCAGGCCAAATTAAATGTTAATTCAGAAATATGGTCAAATTAATTCCAAAAATTATCAAACATGGCCAGATGATGAAATGGGATGAAGTTAAGCTACCCTAATTTTTTTGGAATTTTTAGACACTAAATGAGTTTACTGTGAATTAAACATACAGATAGGGTGATTTTCACTAATTTAATTGTAATAAATATCAAATCACATTATTTTCAAAAAATTATCCTAGATAGATCTGATGATGAGGGATCTAGGAAAATTGAAATACCTAAATTTTAATGTGAAATCAACCTATTAAAATTAGAGTAAGAAAATCACTAAATAATTTATTCAGCGATATGTGTGCAAATGACATGAAATTTTTATGCAATGTTAAGTTCACTATCCTAGAGCTACTGTGAATTTTCGAGAATTTTTGGAATCACAGAAAGTTAATTAGAATTTAAAAGGTCTCACTGGGCAAAATATTCCACAAATCAACCAATTAATTCATTTAAAAATCTACTGTAATTACAAAAAATATGACACATGGCACAATAGATAGAGGACAAGTTTCTCAACAAAATGCAACTTTTGGAATTTAAAAATGATGTATGATGCAACCTAGGGATGCGTGCAAACACAGGGGTGTATATGCAATACAGGAAAATAAAATTACATAAAGCAAATATGCTGACAGGGACTTAAATGCAATTACCTATAATGCTGGGGGACTCAATGCAATTTCTCCACGGCTACACGTGCTCCTCACGTGTGGGACGCTTCATAGGGACTGATTTGCATTATCTGAAAGTTCCAGGGGCTTCTGTACAATTTACCCAAGGCGCACGTGCTTCTCACGTGGGGCGCCAAGGCTCGGATGACGAAGGCGGCTCGGATTGAGGCTCGGGCTCCTTGGAGGTTTGGAGTGAGGTTCGGCGAAGCTTCGGGCTGTCCGAGCCTAGGGTCGGGGAAGAGGCTCGGACCCGTTCTGCGTGGCTTGATGAGGACCGTTGGATCAAGTTTGATCCAACGGCGATCTGGGCTTCGATGAAGATGGCGACGTGGCTCGCTACGAGCCGTTGGATCACTGGTCGATCCAACGGTGGAGTGATGATCTGGGCGCAGCTACGTGGACGTCATGGGACCGTTCGATCAATATGATCGAACGGTGGTTGGACCTCTGTCCTCAACGGTCCTCAGCCTTCTGCGGAGGAGTTGGCGGGGCTCCGGTGAAGGGTCCGTCCCTCCGCCCGTTCCTCCTAGCGTCGATGAAGCTCTCCGATTGCTCGGAGCTATCCAAGAAGGTGCTCGAAGGTGCGGCGAAGGTAATGGTGGCCTCCGGAGCTGGAGATGGGCGGTGGAGCACGACGGTGGCGAAGCTCAGGAAGAGCTCCGGTGAACTTCCGATCAGTGGACGAAATAGTACCTGCAAGTGTTAGAGAAAGAGCCGAAGCTCGTGCGTGCACTCGTGGAGAAGTGAAGGTGATCGAAGAGGCCTAAGGGGTACTGAGGTTGTCTGGCGAAGGAGCTCCGACCAAGTGGCGGAGCTGGAGCTTGCTGGAAGATGAAAGGTGTCGTCGGAGGATGTAAAGTGTACCGCGAGGATGAGAACTCCATCGTGGAGCTCGGTGAGGTGAACACAAAGCGAGAATGTGGACGTGGAGGGTGAATTTAATCCAAGAAAAACAAGAAAAATAAAGAGGAAGATCAATGGGGAAGTGGAGGTGATTACCTGGGGATCGGAGCTCCTCTTGGAGTCCCTGGTCGTCGCTCGAGGGATCGGTAAGGTCCCGAGCTCAAGCAGCTACGCGGAGGGTGGCTGCGACACGGCGGAGGGTGCCGTGGATCTCGCCGGAGAAGATGCATGTCTTCGCTCGAAGAGATGGTCAATTGCTATCACCAATCGAGAGCTCTGAGCTCGGGGGTTTCTCTTGTAATGGCGGGATGGGGATGAAGTTGGCCGGAGAGGGGGTATTTAAAGGATGAAGGTCTCGGTTGGAATGGAGATGGGACGAGGTTTATGGAGCTAGTGGGGCGTCTAGAGCGGTCGACGTGGGGAGTGAGGTAGCTCGCGATGTTGAGGGTGGAATGGTGAAGGTCGTGGCAGTGTTGGTGGACGGCGAGGTGGTCTGACGTGTGGCCAAAAATAGAAGGGGGCAGCCCCTCCCGCAAGGCGGAAATCGTGGGAGAGAGGGGTAGCGGGAGGTTGGCGACGATGGTCAGCCGTTGGATCTAGAGATCCAACGGTGGACCTATGAGCGCTCATGAGCGGATGAGATTAGATCGGAGTGGAGCGATCTAAGGGGTGTGAGGTTGCCACGTGTCGGGATAAGCGCGAGGCGGTAGCGGGCGGTGGAGATGACATCAAGGAATTCATCGGATGGTTGATGGTTACTGCGGAATTAGCGGCTGAGATGGATAGATGAAGGCGTATCGAAGGACGCACACGCTGCCACGTGGCGTGATGAGATTAAAGCGCCAATGAGCGGATCAGATTAAAGGCTAAGGTAGATCAGACAGCTGGAAATCAAAGTGCGCGTGGAGAAGGCTTGGCCGTTGGATTATGAAGGTAATCCAATGGCTGTAGCTGCGGGTGGATGAGGCAAGGGCAGCGGGCGACGTGGCGCAACCAAAGGGTGCCACGTGGCCTGCTGTGGTTGGCTGGACAAAGAATTAAGATTAGAGAGAAGAGGGGTCCGAATTTGGAAAAACTCAAAACATGAAAGTTGTAGATCTCGATGCGATCTACAAGTTTCATGTTGACCAAAGACGGAGATGAGATCAAATATGTTACATAAATACAATAATACAAATATACATACATGTAGTATACAAAGAGGCCCAAAAACACATCTTTCTCATACGAGCTCCAAATTGGATGAAATTAGTCTCATTTTAAAGGTCTTTTAATGTGTAGTTTTCTAAAAGTGAGTAGACGATTTCGGAGTTTGTATGAGGGACTTATGTGTATTTTCTGATCCAGGGATTCTAGGGCTTTGTTGGCTATTTTACAAGGAGGATTTTTGGCCTTCTTCCCTATATTATTAACTAAGGAGTACATATTATAAGGAAGAGGTTATTTTGGTAAGTGGATATTTTACAAGGGATTTTGGCTTCTTATTTAAATGCAAATGGGCTGCTAAAATGCATGTATTATGTATGCATGCATGAATGCTATTTATGTATTATAAAGGGAAATATGCCTCTATTTACTCGGGAACAAGGCTCTATTTTTAACTTTTGAAGTGATGAATCACAGATTCATCAAACATGCACAGAAGAACTCATGGTTTGAGGACAAAATGCCTCAACCCGATATGGCATGGAATGAGTTGGAGATAGAGTGGGTGGAGTGCTCCAGCGAAGTGGCGGTAGAGGGAGAACAGATCTCCACAAGGAGTGATATGGATTGCTGGTGATAGGTGAAAGACAAAGAAATGGATAGGGAAGGTGATGGTGGTGGTCACGTTGGTCAGAATGGGTGTTGGACGACGTGGAATAGTGGTCGGATCTTTAGAGCTTCGACGAGGTGGTTAACCTAATCTAAGCTAATTCACTAACTAAAACACAAAATAAAATGTAGAAAATGAAAGACAAGAACTAAATCTACCTAGAAAAAGTAAAGGCGCAACTTGAGCTTGGCCAGAACGACCAAGGAGCAAGATAGGACGAAGCTCCACAGTGGGTCGCCTCTCCTCTTGCGTCAACCATGCCAACACCTCAGGGGGTGCACCATATGTCACATGGAGACTCTCTTGATCGAGGGTAGGTGGTTTTAGAGATCAAAAAGGGACCAAATCGAGATCAAAGGATGGAAAGGTTTATTTAAGAACATGGGTTTTGACCCTTATTGACCTAGGGCTAGCGAATGATTAGGGCTATGTATAGCAATCTAGGGCTTGGGCGAGAATATGGAAGATCGGGGATCGGAAATGGTGAAGGACTCGAGGGTGAAGGAGATCTAGTGGAAGCAAGAAAAAGGAATAAAAGGTGGGACTCGACACTTTCGACAAGTCAGAAGCTCGGGGGGAGGCGGTTGACTTGGGTCAACATTCCTCGACGCCTAATAGTTCCACAGAGGACGCTATAGGACAAAATAAACATCTTTATTCGAAAATAATTAAGTAAAAGTGGTAAATGATTTTATTAATTTTTTGTTATAAAATAGAAAATATTTATTAATTTATGTAGTATTTTGATATTATTTTTATTATTTTATGGGCTTTTTAATTACAAGTTAGTTTTAAGGACATATTTATAGGTATATTCATCTATTCTTTGTATATTTTGTTTTTATTTAGTATTTTTGATTTTATAATTTCATTATCTCAATTTAAATACTTATAACTTATTTCTATATACATAAATATATTTTTATTTTTTCTGATATATTATGTACACTTAAATAAATAGGGGTATTAAATATATATGTTTGAGCACATGCATTTCATTTATGTATATATATTATTTTATTTTTGTGTTTTATGATTATTTCATTCTGAATGTGTACATATACTATAAATAATATTTACAAATTATAAAAATATAAAATTATAAAAATAATAAATAATAAATAGAATGGATATTTTATTAAGGTAAAGTGTACAATATTTTATATTCCAAATTAAATAAAACCATCTTCATTAAATATCTTATTAAAAAACATATATAATTAAAAGTGATTTTGATACATTTTAGTTTTTATTTGAGGAGATAAGAGTATGGGAACTTTATGTTTTGGCTTTTTATTTAGAGTATAAAAGGTACAATGCATATTTTTATATGAAATAAATTTTGTATTTTTATTTATATTTTTATCTACAATTTTCATGAACAAAATTTTTTATTTGAGTTATAGAAAAAAAGGTACCAAAAATGTAATATTAATGAATAAAAGAAAGAGAGTTTTGTTGGGTTCTTGGTCCTTATCTCCCTCTACTTTATTATGTGTCGACCCAGTCATCAAGATACATAGGTCTCAGGATTTTGGGTCATAAAATGCCTTTAGCATTTTATTCTTTTCTTGTCTTTTTTGTTCTGTAATTTTGGCATTAAAAAATTTATTTTACATTCAAAAAATGAATGAAAAATGAATGCTAATTTGTACAAAATAATGATATTTACATGCATTAGCAAGGGTTTTTAAATCCAAATGATTGAATAAAGGTGATGAAATGGAGATTCATCACAACCCGCTCAAGCTCAGTTATTCTATCCTAAGAATTTCAAGCGACAGCCAGAGCGATTTGAGCTCTATCTCTAGTCTTGTTATTCATATTCTTACTCGTCTTCATCCTTCCACTTTTAGATAAATCCCCAATTCCACCACTATTTTTTCTCTAGTTTTTATTCATAGTTCACACACCATCACATTTCATTCCGATCACCCCTAAACCTTCACATTATTACGCACATCTTCATGTATGCCATAGTTCTCTCCATCTCTCTCTAGATCAATCCACCTTCATCGATCCCTTTCTTCTTCTTCTCAGGGAAGAACCCACTTGGGCTCTCAATCATCTCGCACGAACACCCCTCATCCAACCTTCCAGTCATTCCCATTCGTGTCTGTTGCATATTGGCTTGGCTATTAACACTTATAGGAGTCCTCATCTCACTAACCAGAGAGCTTGGTAGTTTCTTGGTCTCGAGTATCATCATTAAAGAATTTCCACTAACGAGGAATTACAGAGTTGTCCTCCTCTTCTTCGAGCCATAACGACCTTTGCCTTCTCATGGAGAAGGTATTTGGGCCATTCATATCATAGGAGGAGTACACTAGAACAAGGAGGCCATCATCGAAGCTCTGCTATTTATCTGTTGTGAGAGGAGGAGGGGGAATAACTGTAGTAGCAACAAGTATCCAATTAGACCGCCCCAATCTAATCTAACGAATCTTAGGCCTCCACGTAGCACCATCCGAAACATCATTTCACTCTTAGCTAATAGCGCTCGAGCCAACCCCGAAGCAAAATAACATGCCACACATTCTGAGCCTCCATCAACGCTCGAGCCTCCACCCCACACATGAGTCATGAGATCGCGAGAGGAGATCTGATGGTTGAGGCGCATGCTGATCTAATGTAACCTGGTCCTCACAAAGAACATGGCACGCTTAGACATAATCATGGATGGACCTGGAAGAATTGGGAAGCAAGCTACCTTGGAGCTCGTTCTATCGGCCCTAGTTGCCTCCTCCGGCCACTGATCAAGCTGCTGATAGTGCTTGAGAGAACGTTGGAAGGGTTCCACATTGATTGGGAGCCTCACAAAAATCCTTGGCTTGTTGATTTAGCCCTGGTGGTCGAGTCTTCCTAGAGGTGTTCCCGAGTTTTAAATACACCCATATGGGTTATCTTTAGGCGTAGAACATGCCCAAATAAACACACGATTTGAGCGCAAATTTCCTCAACCCGATAATGTGTCGAATGAGTGGGAGATGGAGTGGTGGAGTGAACCGAAGAAGTGGTGGTGGAGGGAGCATAGATCTCCACATCAATGAATGATATGGGTTGCTGGTGAAGGGCGAAAGACGAAGAAATGGATAGGGAAGGTGATGGGGTGGTTACATTGGTCAGAACGGGTGTTGGACGACATGGAACAATGGCCGGAGCTCTAGAGCTTCAAAGAGGTGGTTAACCTAATCTAAGATAATTCACTAAATAAAAAATAAAATAAAAACCAGAAAATAAAATAAAAGAACAAAAACTACCTAGAAAAAGTAATGGCGCAACTTGAACTTGGCTAGAATGACCAAGGAGCAGGACATGCCGAAGCTCTACAATGGGTCGACTCTCCTTTTCCGTCAACCATGCCAACGCCTCAAGGGTGCACCATATGTCACATGGACTCTCTTGATTGAAGGTAGGGGGTTTTAGATATCAAAGAGGGACCAAATAGAGATCAAAGGATGGAGAGGTTTATTTAAGAACATGGGTTTTAACCCTTATTGACCTAGGGCTAGCGAATGCTTAGGGCTATGTATAGATATCCATGGCTTGGGCGAGAATCTTGGAAGATAAGGGATCAGAAATGGTGAAGGGCTCGAGGGCGAAGGAGATCCAATGGAAGCGGGGAAAAGGGAAGAAAAGGTGGGACTCGATACTTTTGACAGGTCAGAAGCTCGAGGGGTGGCGGTTGACTTGGGTCAACATTCCTCGATGCATAATTGGTCCATGGAGGACGCCACAGGACAAAATAGACATCTTTATTTGAAAAAAATTAAGTATAAATAATATATTATTTTATTAATTTTTGTTTGTAAAATAGAAAATGTTTATTATTTTATGTAGTATTTAATATGATTTTTATTTATTTTATGGGATTTTTATTACAAGTTAGCTTTTAAGGGCTTATTTATAGGTATATTCATCTATGCTTTGTATATTTTGTTTTTTTTTGTATTTTTGATTTTATTACTTTATTTTCTCAACTTAAATATTTATAATTATTTCTATATACAGAAATATATTTTTATTTTATTTTTATGATATATTATGTACACTTAAATAAATAGGGGTATTAAATATATATGTTTGAGTATATGCATTTCATTTATGTATCTATATACTATTTTATTTATGTGTTTTATGGTTTATTCTATTCTAAATATGTACATATACTATAAATAATATTTACAAATTATAAAAATATAAAATTATAAAAATAATAAAGAATAAAGGAATTAATGTTTTATTAAGGTAAAGTATACAATAGGGGTCCAAAACCTAACTTTTGCACATCAACTCCAAATTAAATTAAACCACCTTCATTAAATAAGTTATTAAATATAAACGAAGGTGATTTTGATACATTTTAGTTTTTATTGAGGAGATATGGGTCTGGGAAGTTTATGTTTTGGCTTTTAGTAGAGTATAAAAGTTGCAACGTATATTATTTTTATATGAAATGAATTTTGTATTTTATTTATATTTTTATCTACAATTTTCATGAACAAAGTTTTTTATTCATGTTATAGAAAATAAAAAATAAAATGTGTCCCAAAAATGCAATATTAATGAATAAAAGAATAATATTTTTATTGGGTTCTTGGTCCTTATCTTCCCTACCTTATTCCTTGTCGATCTAGTCATCAAGATGCGTCGGTCTCAGGATTTCAGGTCATAAAATACCTTTGGCATTTTATTTTTTTCTTATCTTTTTTTGTTCTATAATTTTGGTATTAAAAAAATTATTTTACATAAAAAATGGAATAAAAAATGAATGCTAATTTGTACAAAATAATGCTATTTACATGCATTAGCGAGGTTTTTAAATCCAAACGATATAATAAAGGTGATGAAATGGAGATTCATCACGACCCGCTCAAGCTCAGTTATTCTATCCTAAGAAATTCAAGAGACAACCATAGTGATTTGAGCTTAATCTCTAGTCTCGTTATTCATATCGGTTCTTCCTCATCTTCGTCCTACACTTTTAGATAAATCCCCCATTCCACCACTATTTTTTTCTATAGTTTTATTCATAGTTCACACATGATCACATTCCATTCCGATCACTCCTACATCTTCGCATTATTACGCACGTCTTCGTGTATGCCATAGTTAATTTCATCTCTCGCCAGGTCAATCCACCTTCATTGATCCCTTTCTTCTTCTCAAGGAAGAACCCACTTGGGCTTTCCATCATCTCGCACGAGCACCCCTCGTCCAACCTTCCGGTCATTCCCATTCTTGTCTATTACATCTTGGCTTGGCTGTTAACACTTATAGGAGTCCTCATCTCACTAACCAGAGAGATTGATAGTTTTCTGGTCTCAAGTTTCATCATCGGAGAATTTCCACTGATGGGGATTTGCGGAGTTGTCCTCCTCTTCTTCGAGCCATAACTACCTTTGTCAGCTCAAGGAGAAGGTATTTGGGCCATTTATATCGTAGGAGGAGCATAGTGGACCAAGGAGGCCATCATCAGAGCTCCGCTATTTATCTGTCATGAGAGGAGGAGGGGGGAGAATTGGAGTAACAACAAATGTCCAACTAGACCGCCCCGATCTAATCTAACAACTCTTAGGCCTCCACACAGTGCCATCTGAAACACCACTTCACCCTTAGCTACGTAGCGCTCGAGCGAGCCCCAAATCACAATAGTATGCCACATGTTTTGAGCCTCCACCAACGCTCGAGCCTCCACCCCACACGTGAATCTTGTCACCTGGCCTGGGACAATTGTCTCCCACACCCAATGACTTTCTATATTTGCAGAATATCATGTGCATGGGTGTCCTATAAAAGCAAAGTATGAATTTTAGAAATTGCATTTAGATCCCTCTAGGATCTATTTTTATTGATTTATGAAGTTTTTTTTGTAAAAATGCCCATGTCTCTAATATTAAACATCTTGAGAACCATGTGTCAACTTTTAATGAATCAGGTTCATTTTAATGGCCATTTAATTCTCTTTCATATGATGTCAATATTTCTTTGATTCGATCTGTTAAATCCAAATTAAAATTCAAAATGTTTATTTGGCATTTAAACATTATTTAAATTACTCAATTTTCATGATGACCTGATGGAATGCTTCCTTAATGCAATAATTTTCCTTAAATCATTAGAATCTAGTTAGGATCTTAGAATACCATTCTAAATAATCACGTCCTGATTAGTATTTAATTGAGGTGCTATTTCATATTGAAATTTTGATTAGTCCATTAAGTGTGTATTGAGTAAATTAAATACCGTTGAGCTTAATCATTGAATATTTCAGTTGGATAACTTTAGTATCTATTATTTTGATTGAATATTCAATTGACCATGAGCATTTTAGTGTTTATTATGTTTTGTGGATTTGTTGTGATCTTCATTATTGCCATTAGCATTTTGTCATATTCATATAATTGTATATAAGGTCTAACAAATATACATGCATGCATTATGTTTTGAATAACTTGACCTAGATTACATTAATTATTCACTTAATAAAGTAGTTAACACACCTATATAAGATTAGTCAATTGCTTGTGTCCTTATGTTCGACCCTAGACTTATCCGGGATAAATTAAATAGAGTCCTCTTCACAGAGATATTTCTACTTGATTCTGATAAATTGTTAAGTGGTCTTACTAAAATATGATATAATGAACTTAGCCATTTAGCGATTCATCGGAGATAGATCTCACTTATGATATATTTTGGGGTCATAAAGAATTCCATGCATGGTCATCTTATTTATGAAATAAGACATGGATTCGAGATATTAGTATATACTTTTGAAAAGTTTATGGTTAATATTGTTGCCCAATTATCGAATGAGAAATCTATTGATATATCAGAAAAAGACATTCAAACTAGGGTTTAACTTCGTATATATCAAAGTCTTCTAGTATGAAGAATGAACGAGTATTGGGAATACACCGTGTTAAATCTATCTTATAGATCATACACCATGACTCTTCCATTTCGAGAGAATAATGAAACCAGAAGGATTTTAGTGCCTCCACTTATTGGCTTAATGATATGAGAATTAATTGGACTAAGTCTCATTTCATTTGATTCCAATATCCAATTCCAAATCCAATTTCATTGTCCAAATATTGGAAAGAGAGATGGTGATGAAAGTGGAGATAAACTTACTCCTTAGGCTCATTTCTCAGCTCCAAATGGTTTGACCTGTGATTAGAAATGGGTTCGAAAGATGAGTTCATTATTGTGCTAATTCATTGATCTCGTGGAGAGTGTAATGCATTTCATTTAGCTCACTTAGAGTGTAATAATTTTAGCTCAAGTTCAACATTTGTAAGCGACACATTTCACTAAAAGTTGTATAAAACTTGAAGTGAGATAATTATCCAAATTTCAAGCCATGTACATGAATAGTATGAACTCCCCAACATTATCCTCAAATATTTGCATTTGTATCCCACGGGTCCTAATTGGATTAGGACTTGTACTATGTGATGCCAAAAGTAAGCAACATATGTTATTATCGTAATCAAATTTCAACAAGGGTATTTTTATGAATATGATCACAAATATTATTCATGAATAACAATTCATAATAATTAATATTTATATGAGTTTGATTCACGTAATTATTTAAAGGCACTTATATGAATATGATTCACATTGGAATTGAAATGTAAATTGGAGTTATATTTTTCTTTGGATTTATGAATAAGATTTATAAGTTATGAGGTCTCTCTCATTAATTACCAACTATGATAATTATATTATCATGAAGATAATTAAGCAACAACTTTAACAACAAACAAGGTGAATGCCAGAAGCACAAACGTCCACCATGAGAGTCCTAATGTGATTAGGCTATCTTATTTTTAGATTATTTGTAGCTTTATTTTAAATGATAATTAAAGAAGATATTTTCAGTCATATTTCTTGATGAATAATGATTTAATCATAGCCTATAAATGGGAAGTGTGCTATGAGGAGTAGGACTTCTCACAAACATCCACCACTATATAAGAGAGGGCATAACCTCTCTCCCAAGAGCAGGCTTCATTCCACCAAAGTTCTCTTGCCTTGAGAATTGAAGAAGAGAAGAGTATTGTGATTTGGAATTCTCATACACATGTGTTGTCTTCCTTCAACAAGCCATACACATCTAATATCAAGCCTCTCTTCTTAAATTTATAGGCATGGCCTTGTGAAAGAGAAGATCATCTTCTTTTCTCCGCATCTCATGTGCGAAGAAAGGATTGATTTCGTGACGAAATCAAGAGCTTGATCAAATCCTTGCATGGACAACTTCAAGAAGTCGACATCAAAGTTCGTAGGAAGCTATGTGATTCATCATCATGCCTACAAGAGAAATGACCGCAAATCAAAATTGATTCGGGAGGTTTCTTTGTTTAGAAACTCACATTTCAAGATGTAACCCTGATATCTCAAATATTATCAACATGAAATCACATTAGGATTTCTTGAGATTATGGTTTCAAAATGTACAATTTCTTGTGCTCAAGTTGTAAGTTCTTGCAATGAACTCCTTTTAGAATGTAAATCATTTGATATCTTCTATGTTTCCATTATGTATAGTATTAAACATGATAAAGTTAGAATTAGAGTCTTAATTTTAATGATTTGGATTGCATCCAAGTCCAATGAACAAGTGGTCATATTATCTCAATCATCAGGTACATTGTCTTGTGATTATTTTGACAATTTGAATGAGTCGGTGCCATACAATGTTGTTGTTATCCAAATTTAGATCATGTTTTTGGGACACACACACACACACACATACACACATACACACACACACACACACAAATATGATGTCTATAAGGTCTGGACTCATGTCCAAAATACACACCAATAGTTTGTGGCATTTGAGAAAATATTTGAATGTCGAAAACTATCATAAACTTGGCTTCGATTAGGAATTGTAGATAGAAAATATTAATTTTTTATACAGTTTTTAAGTGATATAACATAATAAAATATTGATTAATAAGTCATAAATAAAATTTCCAATGGGTGCAAAAAAGTTTCACGCGATTCCGACCATGCGACCTTGAGAAATTAGATTTCTACAGAGACGAAGTTGGAAGAGGACTTGACATGAATCTAAAATTATTATTTGTTTATTTAGGTGTATGAAATAAAGTAGAGTATCTATTTATTTCATATTTTCTTCATTATTTTTTGCACTTGCTTGTTTGTGAATCAATTAGACATTTTGAATCGAAAAAATTGATTTCGTAAATTGTCTGGTTGTTGCATTTAAAATTTGAGGAAGTTAAAATTATTTTAAATTGCTAAATATCTAAGTGGTCATTATATAGTATAATAAATGATTGAAAGGTCGATAAAATCTCTGCGTACAATATGTACCAATTGTGTTATCTAGAACTGGAACGATGATGGTGACTAAACCTGGATATGTTGATGGGTTATTTAATTGGCATCCTGTAACACTTGGCAATAGAAGCGCTCTCTGTTGGCATAGTCTGCATGACTTGGCCGGATCCTTTCACGAAAGGGTAGCATGATAAGTCATTGTGTACTTTTAAGAACTAAAATTGGAATTACAAATTGTACTATGTCAAGGTGTTTACTATATGATAACATTATGTGCATAAAATTAAAATTCTTGAATTACTTGATTATCGTTGTTTTTATTTGGATTAAAACTCAGATAATATTCAAGAACCCTTGCTAGATCCCTTATTAATTTAGTTATGAGAATATGATTTGAAATGATTATAAACAAAATATGGACACATCATATGAATAAATCAATGATCTTCCCTCATAGGGAAGAACTCTGTCACCATGGGTTGTATTGTTAGAGACACTGATGAGTCCCTAAATTTCACTCTTTGTTCTTTTATTTTAGCTATTTATCTTGGCAAATCAACATGTAAATACCTTTCAATACAATAACATAACATTCAACATGCATTTGTTAATATTGCGTAATTAGCATTTATTTGTGCAAAAATAAAATAATAAAGGAAAAGAAAAAGGAAGGCGGTATTTAGAATAAATATAGAGTGATGCGAATCCCAAGAGAAGGTCAAGACTTGACCTGATCTCCAAATAAAATAAGTAGATAGAGATAGGGTCCACCTTGTATTGTGCATATTACCTATGTGTATAAATAACTATTTTTGATAAATTAAAATTAAATCATTATTTTTACCTCCATGTACAAATAAAAATAAGAATAAAATTTCCCTTTTCATTGTACAAGGCATATGTATATTATAACATTCACTATTTGTTCTATGCCTATAAATAACTCATAAAAATAAAATAAAAATTATTTTATACTTCTAAAATTATGTTGAAAATAAGTAAAATATAAAATTGAGGTATTTGTGTAAAAATAACAAAATAAAAATAATTGTACATAATACATAGGTATATTATACTTGTATATAACACTATATATTATATATACATTAATTTATTTTTCATAAAAATAACTAAAAATTGTAGAAAAATAGATTGAAAAATATACATATTTCTTATTTTAAACACTTTTTAATTTAAAAATCATTTATTATTTTTTACATAATTTATAAATATTTTGTACATCCAAATTTTCTGATTGCTCCAAACAAGTTTTTGTCCCCCGATCAATGCCCCCTTCCTAGATCAGACCCGGAATCGCTCGTCGGAGCTCCTTCTAGAATTTCTCCAGCTCGACTTCGAACTCCTTTTGCCTCAAAATTTAGACTCGATAATCCTTGTACACCTGACATCCTCACAAGTCCCTTGGATTATCCGGATCTCTCTAGGGTTTCACACTTTTCGCCGATCTTTCTGGACCCTCGAGCGACCTATAAAGTCTCTGTTCCCCCTCCTGGTGCCGCAGCTCGTGCCTCGCCCTTTCCTTCACCACTAGAAACTTGTAGTTGAATGACAACAACTGGAGCGTGTCTTTGGATTTAAGTTTGGTGGCGTGTACCCGCAGCTCATCCACATGGCTGGAGCTCTCCGCAACATTCAACCTCCCTGCCCGTCAAAGCACGGTTGAGGCTACGACCCCAACCACTGTCTTCGCTTGACCTTGCTGAGTTCGTCAGCACCCTCAGGTAACCAATACTTCCACTCCACTTCTCATTCTAATCGATTCTTCCATTACGCCCCTGCAGCCGTAAATGTGCTCCGACCACCCTGTCAGAGCTTCATCTTCCATCTTTATCCATTCAGATCAACTCTACACTTCGTCCTCCATCTAGCAATGCATCCTGATCACCCTTAGGCTTGACCCTTAGGTCAAGATTAAGGACAAGGTCGCCTTCCTTCACATCCACCGAAGACCAACTTCCATCCCCTGACGTTTCTTCTATTTCCTCATGCAATAAAATCGATCGGAGCTACGCCCCCGAGTCGACCATCCATTTACATGTGCCTGTGCGCGTGGAGAACCCATTTGAGCCCCCAACTGCTCAGGTGGAACAACTGTAGGCAGAGCTATCTCATCCAGCACACCTGACCGTTGGTTCCTTCATCAGAACCTCCCATCAGACGCGAACCACGCCTACGACTGTGTTGGACTCTTCCGATCCTCCATCGGAGTGGTGGATCTCGATCCTTCTTCTGTTGAAGCTCACTCCCGACTAGTTCTTCCGGACTTTCTTTCTATCGTTAATGAGGAGCGCCATCTCCCAGATTTGATCTAGGCCGTATGCCCTTGCTTTATCCCTAATGGTCAATCAGAGCGGGGGACAGATCCGCACTACACGTCTTCGCCTTTTCAGAGCCGCCAGAATCGTATTTTAGCAGAGCATCACGACCACACGTAGTTGACATACCCTGGAGCGTAGGATCTAAGGCTCCAGGTAAGCAGAGCTGCAGGATAGTGACCCACTCCACACGCACCACGTACCTCTGTAGGGGTAACTTGCTTCTTCACCCCTTGCACTTTTCTTTTTCCTTAAGTAGTTTATTAAATAAAAGTTGTAGTACAAAATTTTTCCGTGTCGGACATCATATTTTCAATATTTGCATTTTATTCCTTACAAATCAAAGACACATGCATGTTCACACGATTTAGTGGGTTTATTGCCTGTTATATCCTGAGGTTGTGAAATGTTTATGGATGAATGAATTGTTTCTGATATTTATAGTTATACCCTTATGCGTGGTTTATTGTGCATGTGCATTTACCGTGGGTATTTTGCAACATTGGACTTGAGTTTCTTATATTTGTTACTTTTTGGCCTGCGAACTTTATTTTAATTATTGCAAACTGTTTCTCTAGTTTTTAATAAAATAATTACAAAAAATTGTGCAAATATTACTGTTAGCTCCTATTAACATATAATATTTGGTGTGACTTTTGGGATTAATTTAGTTGAGTATTTTATTTTCTAAAAATATAAAAACCCCTAAAAATCTTATTGTCTATTTTAGAAAATACATAAAAATTAGAAAAATTATGTAAAAAATGGAAAAACAATTAATGAATGTTTGTTTTCCTGTGTTTTAATTCTAATACCATTTTTGTTTCAAAAATTATTATAAAAACCCTAAAAATTACAAAACTCTTTAAAACTTATAAAAATCATAAACAATTCTAAAATTCAGAAAAATACAATTTTAGTGTCTGATTGTAGCTCTTTTTATATAGTTTATCATAAATTTGTTCCCCAGAACATTGAGGCATTTATTTATTTTTAATTTGCAATATTATACTGGCTGAGCACTATTTACATTTTGAGATCTTGTTAGATTTTTATAAAAACCTATAAAAATTATAAAAACCCCCAAAAAAATACCCAAAAGGATTAATATTTAAACGACTAAAAAATATTGTTATTCCTTACTTTTGAGCTTTTTAGTCTTGAATAAAAATGGCAAAGGCTTACTTGTGTATTTAGTTGTCGTACTTTCTTGTTTGCCTCCCTTAATTAAAAACCATAAAATTTTGCAAAATTTAAAAAAATAATAAAAACATGCAATTTCTTGTCTGATTTCGACAACTTCAGAGTTTTTCTCGTACTCCTTGAGTCCGACCCTGGTTGCTGTAGCAGGTTAAAATAAATAGCGGAGACCGCTAACATTGTTTTGATTGCTTTATCTTGTGATTGTGTGGTTATCTATCTTTTCTTGTTGAGGTTTGCCTACTGATTGGGGTCACAACTACCCTTGCTTATTTACCTTACTTAATCCTAATCGTTAGGCCTCTCGTCAAACGCTCTTGTGTAGTCATGATTCCATAATATAAATTCACATGGATTGAAATTTTCATTTCTCAAAAGTGATGGGTTGCATGAGAATTAACCCCAATATTATTCCACATACTGTTGAGGTAATATTTAATTGTGCATAGCATAATATTTTGAATATTCTTATTGACGATTGTGTTTAATCGACAACATGCTAACTCTGTATATGTAGGGATGTGGGTGTTGCATACCAAACTGGGAATACAAGTTGGACTTGCAAGATGGAAAGATTTCTCACTTCTTTCCTTGTAGTTGCATTTCTCAATTATTGAAGTGCAATGAAAGTGGAAAGGAGACTCAGATCTTGTAGTGAGTCCTTTGGGTTAGCGGGCAACATGCATTGAAAGCTCATAAAAAAAACTTTCAAAGTGCAAAAATACAAGAACATATTGATTTAAAATATAATATCCATAATCAAGATTATTTATAAAGTGCATTTAATTCAGATAAAATACCTCAACCCACTGAACACATAGCTTAAGGTCAATCAGTTGACCTGTTCAAACTATATTCGGGTTGGATCCGAAATTTGGAGCTTGTACTTGCCATGGAGCGCCTTGGGTATATTCTCTCGAGCGTAAAGTAAGATAACCATTAAACTGATGATGCCATATATTTCTAAAAGAAGTGGGATGAGGACCACATGTTGGCCCATTACTACATTCTTGGTTATTTAACCAATGTGCTTCAGAAGCATCATGTGGATATAGAAGCTGCTCAAGACATCTTAGCAATTTGAAGGAGTTTGGCAATGTGAACCGCACTCAATGATACAATATCATGCAAGTCATGATTCATTGTAAGATGTAGGAAACTCTGGTTAGGGAACACATACTTAAAATGTTTGAGCATTTCTCTGAGCTAGAGACTATAGGGGCAGAGTTGAACACTGACATGCAATCTGATTTCATACCCCTATCTCTCCTATCATATGAATAAAATAAAACATTCTAATGTTGAGTTACTCTATTCACTAAAATACACTAAGGATATCATGAAGAAGGAGCATCCCTCTAGTAGTGCAATTGTTGCACAAGTCAAAGGGAAGCTTAACAGAAAGCATGGATTCAAGAAGTTCTAGTCCACAAGAAAAAGAAGAAGAGCCAAGATGTTGTCACATCTTATAAATCTTTTAAACAGCTGGCATCCAAGAAGACATATGTCTGCCATCACTACAATAAGTAAGGAAACTGGAAGTGCAACTGTTCAGAATACCAGAAGACCCTTGAGAAGGGTAATGGTGTAGCTCCGATAAGTAACTCATCTATTTTCATCATTGAAATCAACTTGCTCATAGGATGAGAAGGTAATAAGACTGTTGTCTAGTGCATATGTTCATTTATGCAATTTGTTGCATATGTTTTAAGAGATCGAAAGTCTTGATGATGGGGGAGATAATCATCCTTATGGGATCTGATGCAATGGTTAGAACAATCGTCATTCGAATGAACTGACTATCACTTTCAAGTGGAAGATTCCTTTTAATTAGAGAATGTCTATATGTTCTTGATGTTAGAAGGACCTTTTATATGTATCTAAATTAGTTGGACATTAGAATTTTTTTCTTTTTCTACAATAAACTTATCATAAGTTGTTATGGTAATTTTGTAGCAGATGGCTTTCTAACAGCAGGTTGACTGTAAATTGAACATGCATGAATGTGTCGTGAATGTTAATACCATTATTAGTAAAAATACCTAAACGATTAATAGAGGATGGGGATCATTTAACTGTGATTTAGCTTCAAGGACTTGGACATATGTCTGTTGATAGGATCAATAGACCGGTAAAGAATGGACCTTTGGATTTCCAAGAAGTTTGTGATTTGCCAACTTTCAAATATTCTATTCATCGAAAAAATGTCTAGTACATGCTTTTCTAAGAAAGGTGGAAGATTTGAATGTATGTAAGACCTAATACATATTGATGTATGTGGTCCCTTTCGTACCGCGATTCGCAATGGGCATCAATATTATGTGACTTTTATTGATGATCGACCACATAATGGTTTTGTCTTTTTGCTATTTTACAAATATGAAACCTTTGAAAAGTTTAAAAAGTTCATTGCTTTGGTTGAGAACCAAATTGGAAATAAGATAAAACGGATTTGATCGGATAGAGGTGGTGAATACCTCTCAGATGAATTTAAAGAATATCTTAAGGAGAGAGGAATTATTTCTAGTTTCATTCCTCTAGGTACATGATGAATATGTAATTCATCATCTTTATTCCTTCATTTTGGCTTAAATTTCCTTATAAAACACATGTAGATATCATTAATTCACATCTATTAAAAAAACTAACAACATCTATTAATATTGTATCATTATCACTTATTTTAAGCTCAAAATAAAAGAATAAAAAAGAAAGAAAAGAATTGATGGATGTATATATTTATCATAGATATAGACTCATCTTGACTCCGAGAGTATGTCAAGTATTTACCTAATCGACAAGGAATAAAGTAGGAGGATATATGGTCATTAACTTATAAAAGTCGTAGAAAACCAAGTTCACATTGTACATAGCCATCACTTTCACTTCTAAATATCTTGTATAATATTTTTATCATCCAAATGACCTCAAATAAAAATATTTTCTTTATCAAACTTGCATACAAAAATATTCTTTAAATAATAAAAAAATTACAAAAATAAATCATGCATTGAATAAAAGGCACAACACTCAAAAAATGTAAAATAAGAATTTAAATCTCAATATCTGCTCTATATGAATTCAAAATGAACTAAACTCCATTTAATTATGATAAAATAAAATAATGTTTTAAATGAAGGTGGTTTCACAAAATCTAGAGTTAAGATGTGAAAGTCAGTTTTTTGGGGTTTTATTATACCTGTACATATTAATCTTATTTATTTTATTCTTTGTATTTTTTTACATATTATGTTTTATACATTGTGAATATCTTCAATTTTTTATATAAAATACAAATAAAAATTAAATCCAAAAAGAACCAAAAATAAATAAGTGTATTGATTATACTATATAATGTACATATGTTGTGCATACTTGTAATTATTTGTAATATTTAATTAATTTATAAAAATAAAATAAAATTTTTCTTATAAACCTTAAATTACTATTTAAATAAATAAATCATAAAAAGTATAATGTATAATTGCAAAAATAAATAATTAAAAACCAGTAAATATTGTATATATGTAATTTATACCTGTAAATACAACCTTATAAATTAAATTATTAATATCAAAACAAAAAAAAATAAATTATAAACATTCTATATATTGATTGTTTTACTTAAAATTAGTTTTATTTTTTTATAATTATTTTTCCTTTGCCTCTTGTCCCTCGGGTCGACCCATGCTTGGCCAAATCTAGTTTGGTTGATCTGCTCTATTAACTATCCCTTTCCACCTCCAACCGATTTCCAATGCCTGACTTGCCTCCATCTCCCTATTTCCAAGCCCTACTCCGACCGTCTTCAAACCAGTTTTCTCCATCTGAGTAGCCATTTTTTTCTGAGATCTGCTCCCATATACTTCTCGCATGAATCGATTTCATTTTCACACATTTTATTTCGATCCTTCTTGACTCCTCTTCCACCTATAAAATTATTTCCAAGTTCTCTATCCTGAGTTTGATCCGTATTCAACTCCATTTCTCCCTGAAGTTGAGCCACAAGCATGAATGATTTGTAATAGAGATTGATTCCCCTTCGAGCAGGAGCGTAAGAGAACGATCAGAGGTGAGATCCACAGTTATGGCATTGAGATCATTGAAGTCCACCATGATGAGGCATTTGTGGTCATCCACATCTTCATCGAGGCAACAATCACCCTAATGCCATCCTTATTCTTCTTAGATAATCTTAGCATAGATTTAATTCAAATTCATTTGATTTTATTACAATTCTAGTTATTTTTCATACCAGAAGCAGTAGATATGATCTCAACCTTTGATTTGCAAGATCGAAGGTCACCATCATGCTTGATCCCTCCGATTCGACTCATACAAGCACATTTGACTACCTTCGCTTCTTCATACCTGCTTCCATAACCTAATCACCTCGTATCCATGGATCCAAAATATCTCTCCTCTTCTACTTCATCGAGGATTGATTCCATACATTTCTATTCTTATTTTATGCTTCATAATAATGATAGGCCAAAGCACCTCATCTTCAAGCCTCTTAATAACCGACATGACTCTTGAAAAGCGTATGGGCTTGGGTCGGGTCGTCATAGAACTTTCAACAGTTGCACGGCTGCAACCACTCTAGGTCTTTGATCAATGAGAACCATCCCTGATCTACCCTCATGATGACGAGGATTCATCGCACGAACCTATTGGACCCTTCGAAGATTCGATCCCGCATGAAACAAGCGAGATCAGATCGATAAAAAGTGACTCCTGCCTTGTTCTTCCAAAGGGCAAATTCTTTGACATCAGATCAAGAACAAGGCATTCCAGATTGTATCCATCGATTGGTAACCAAATCTTGTGCATTGGATTAGATCTAGGAGGGATACTCACAGCTACATGCCACCTTTTGCCCTCGTGTACACCTCATGAGCACTTTGATGAAATTGCACTTTTCTATTTATTATCTTGTTTATTGAAGTTCAGTCCTTTCTTTTGTTAAGAGTTATATGGTTGTAAGACAACATTAATGATACAGATTCCATGTATCAGAAGAGTGTGACGATGATCCGACTTCATATGATGAAGCATTAGGTGACCATAACATGGGCAGTTGGATGCTAGCAATGTAATCTAAGATAGACTCCATGCACAAGAATGTTGCATGGATCTTCAAAGATCAATCAAAAGGGGTAAAATACATTGGATGCAAATTCAAGAGAAAGGGGAGAGTTTATGAGAAGGTAGAGAGCTTCAAAGAACAGTTTGTAGTCAAAGGATACACACAGAAAGAAGACATCGATTATGATAAGACATTCACTCATGTAACCATGCTTAAATCCATCGGGTCATTGCTACCTATTGTTGCACATCTTGATTATGACATCTAGAAGATGGATGCCAAGACAACATTTCTAAATGGATACCTCAAAGAGGACATATATATGTTGTAGTCCCAGAGATTCCTAGTTGTGGAAGGCAAAGTATGCAAGCTGAAGAAATCCATCTATGGGTTCAAACAAGCTTCTCGTAGTTGAAATATCTGATTCAGTGAAACCATACAAAGTTATGACTTGCTCAGAATCCAGATGAACCATGTGTATACAATAAGCTTAATGGGATTGTCATCATGTTCATTGTGCTTTATATATATGGCATCATTATCATTAGGAATGATATTGGAATGATGACCGACGCTAAGATCTGATTGTCCAATACTTTTGAGATGAAAGATCTTGGAGAATCCTCTTACATCTTGGGTTTGAAATTGTTCAGAAGCAGAGAAAAGAGGGTATAGGGACTATCATAATTCACAACAATGATATACCAAGAAGATTTTTTTAAGTTGTTACAAATCCTACTATGGAGATAAACATTGTATCACGATGAAAAACATCTTCATGTACCTAAGAAAACTCAATGCTACTTCTTGGTTTATCAAGATAATGATATCCAAGTTTTAGGGTACACTTATTCATATATCCAATCAAATGTGAATGATAGGAAGTTAACGTTAGGGTTTTTATTCCTATTGAACAATGGTGTTATGAGATGGGGAAGCAAGAAAGCATGACACCACAACTGATTCAACAATTGAAGCAGAATACATAGCCGCATTGGATGTTGCTAAAGAGGTCAAGTGGTTGTGGAAATTAATCATGGAACTTATCTTAGTTTCCTCATCGGAATCTCTCATTTCATTGTTTTGTGATAATATGGGTACATAGTGCAAGCAAAGGAGTCCCGATGGCATCAAAAAAGCAAATATGTGGAGAGGAAATATCACATTATCCGGGAGATACAGAAGTGTGATAATATCATAATCACCATTGTTGCCTTTGTTAATAACATCGATGATCCGCTTATCACACCTTTGACACAAAAGGTCTTAGACCAACATGTAATAAATATGGGTTTAAGAGTTGTACATGAATGCCATTAAGGGCTAGTGGGTGAATATTGGACTTGTAAGTCCTTGGCGACCAATGAATGCAATAAAGTTATTATTTTCTCCTATCTATCTGAAATGAATGTTTGTGAATGCACTTAAATTAAAGTCCCTTTGAACAATTAGGTTTTTGTACCATGATCATATTGATTATCATGAATATTCAATAACGGTCCCCCGATCTGAGAAAGAGATGACAATCTTTCTCTGAAAACTAATTTCCAAATGACTTTTTGATGCAGATTCTCTGCATAGGAATAATGATTCAAAGGTGTCAGAAATGTCAAGTCAAAGAGTTGACCTGATGAGGTTGAGATAAAATAAGACATGAATCGTAACTGACACGATCAGGCACACATCTTTTAACACTAGGCAGATATACATCTATAAGCATGGACATGCACACTAACAAACCAATGGGTTGAAGGCCTAACCAAGGTTTATATACCGTTGATTGGTGTACGTATGAGGACATATGATAAGTATGATCTCTCAAATGAATCATACAATTTCATACTTGTTGAACCGAGAGACAAAGCTCACTCATGAGATATTTTGGGGTCATAAAGAATTCCATCCATGGTCTCTTATTTATGAAAAAAGTTATGAACTCGAGATATTAATATATGCTTGTGGAGAGTATACGATTAACATGGTTGTCTTTTTATCGAATAAGAAATCTATGATATATCATGAAAAGACAGTCAAATTATGGTTTAAACTTCGGATATATCAAAGTCTTCTAGTATGATGGACGAATGAGTATTGGGAATACTCTGAGTTAAATATATCTTAATAGATCATCTACCATAATACTTCCATTATGAGGGAATGATGAAACTATATGAATTTTAGTGACTCCATTTATTGTCTTAATTATATGATAATTAATTGGATTACATCTCATTTCATTTGATTCCAATATCCCATTCCAATTCCAATTTCAATGTTCAAATATTGAAAAGAGAAATGGTGATGGAAGCGGAGATAAACTCTCTCTTTACGTTCATTTCCAAGTCCAAGCCAAATGGTTTGGACAATGATTAGTAATGGAGTAGGAAGCTGAGGTCATCAGTGTGCTCATTCATTGATCACATGGAGAGTGCAATACATTTCGTTGCATACTTGGACTGTGAATCATCAGCTCAAGTTCAACATTTATAAGCGACATATTTTCTAAAGGTAGTATAAACCCTGAAATTAGATAGTTATCCAAATTTCAACTCACTATACATAGATAGTATGATCTCCACAATATTATCTCCAAGTATCTACATTTGTATCTCATGAGTCCTAATTGGATTATGACTTGTACTATGTGATGTCAAAAGTGAGATAATAATTGTTATTGTCATAATCAAATATCAACAAGGGTATTTTTGTGAATATGATTCATAGATAGTATTCATGAATAATGATTCAAAATAATCAATTTTATATTAATTTGATTCATATAATTATTTCAAGACACTTATGTAAATGTGATTCACATTGGAATTTAAATATAAATTGAATTTACATTTTTCTTAGGATTAATGAATAATATTCATAGGTTATGTGGGTTCTCTCATATATTATCAATTATGATAATTAGATTATCATGAAGATATTTAAGCAACAACCTCGACAACAAATAAGGTGGACATCCATGCTTGGGGAAGCATCAACGTCCACCATAAGAGTCCTAATGAGATAGGCTCTCCTTTTTTATTATTCATCGCTTTATTTTAAATTATAATTAAAGGAGATAGTTTAAGTCCTATTTCTTAATGAACAAGCATTTAATCATAGCCTTTGATCCACCATCCAAGGGATGAGAAAGTGGAGACATCTACCACTCCTATATAAGAGAGGGCATAGTCTCTCTCCCTCAGAGCATGCTTCATCCTACCAAAATTCTCTTGCCTTGAGAATTGAAGAAAAGAAGAATCTTGATAATTTTGAATTCCTATACTGGTCTACTCTTTCCCTTCAACCAGCCCTACACATCCATCATCAAGCATCTCTTCTTATCTTCATAGGCATGGTCTTGTGAAAGAGAAGATCATCTTCTTTTCCATGCATCTCGTGCTAGAAGGAGAGATTGATTTTGTGCAACAAAATCAGGAACTTGATCTCATCCTTGTGTAGAAAACTTCAAGAAGTCTACATCAAAGTTCATGAGAAGCGACGTGACTCATCATCGTTCCCGAAAGAAGCGACTACTGATCAGATTTGATTCGAGAGGTTTTTTTGCTTAGAAACTCGCGCTTCAAGAGGTAACCATAATCTCTTTACTATATTCATTAGAATACATAAAACCATATTGGAAAATTGTTTCTTAAGATTATAGTTTCACAATGTACAATTTGTTGCGATAAAATTGTAAGCTCATGCGATGAACTACTTCTAGAATTGCAAATAGTTTGCTATTTTCCGTTTTTTCATGATACGAATATTAAACTTCAAACAAAGTAGTGGTACCATGGCTCCGATGGATTATGCCATTGACGTCTCAGAAATGGCGCGATATATCCATATCTCAACAGATCTCTAAATTTAAATTATTTAATCTAAGTTAGTTGTTGGATGATCCAATAGATGGGACTCTCAGGCAAGGTGGAGAATCACAGAGATGGCTCTCATACCAGTTTATAGAAGATGATCTAAATACGCAAATAAACACAAGCAATCAATTATGAAGAATACACACAATTTACATGAAAAGGCCCTACCGGTGTAGTCGGGAAAAAAATCAAGGGCAAAGAAAGGTTCCACTAGAAACATGAGTATAGATACAAGAACCCTAGGAGGAAGAGACACTCCCAGAATGAGACTCTTTGATAACTCACAACCCTATAATACATATATGTTGGGGGTAATTGGTAAACAGATCCTAATTGGATCCAAAAATCCGTACATTGGGTCGGACAAGATCGGTTTATGGAAAGTATTCAAATGAGAAAACAATCGGTGCTTCAAGGCATATCTCAACGAGTATGTCAAGGATCATTCAACTCTGCAAAAGGATTCTTCCTCCGCTATAGAAAGAAAGACATTGTGAAGAATGTGTCTTAACCAAGTTAAGTAAAAGAGTAACGAAAAGAACTAAATAGAAATAAAATGCGTTGAAAACTGACGATGGAAGCTTGAATGCAATGAGAATACCATGAAGAGAAAAGTTTCTTCCTTCTTTTTCATTAGGAAATTCATAGGATATTATGAGATGAATTGTGAGTGAGTTTATGATTTGATGGGACTACCGAAGGTGTCCTTTTATACTAAAAGTAATTGTTGTGAATCGCGGAAGCATGCACAACCGAGATTAATCATACTTGTATGAAGACACACGAGTTTACAAGGTCCACCCATAACTTATCTATGTCCTTGGATGACAGCAATCGATTTTCACTACGTGGAGAAAGAATAGAGTACAGAGGATAAAGAGAGTACTAGCTCTAGAGGAGTTTATATACTACTCCAATACAAACAGATTTCTGATACAAATTGATATCCGAACACAAATATAATCGCTTATACTGTAACGTCCCGGGCTTAGGTCCCCATTCCGTTATCGAGGAAAACTCGCCCTGACATCTTGTTGGGTTTGAGCCTTGATGGACCCGTTGACAACCACCCAAAATGCTTAAGCCCAAGTTGTCAAGCAGTAATCCTCATCACTTATAGATCACACCAACACTTCGTGAGTTTTAGATGTGGTATTATCTTCGGGGGTATGGGTGTTACAACCTCCCCTGCTTATATTTGCAGCGTCCTCGTTGTGATTTGGTCCATCACTTATTCCCAGTGACAGTGGCGGCTGCACGCTCTGGGTAGCCGTTTCCTTCTATCTCTTTGTAGGGGTGGCTCCACCTCTCGGGTAGCCCTTTCCACTATCAGAGGGAACCCGCTTTGATACCATTTGTAACGTCTCAGGCTTAGGTCCCCGGTCCGTTATCGAGGAAAGATGACCCTGACAACTTGTTGGGTTCGAGCCCAGATGGACTCGTTGACAACCACCCAAAATGCTTAAGCCCAAGTTGTCAAGTAGTAATCCTCATCACTTATAAACCATACCCACACTTCGTGAGTTTTAGGTATGGGTCCAATTGGGCACGAACCCAACAAGTTGTCAGGGTCCGTTTTCCTCGATAACGGACCGGGACTTAAGCCTGGGACGTTACATATACCTATACAACTCTTGGCGAAAATATGGTAATGATAAGAAGTGCGTTGATGTACCAGTGGATTTACCGGCATACTTAATGTCATGACCAAAATTAGAATCTTGAACGATGGATTGATGCAAGCATTAAATGTACATGTGGAGCCAGAAATACTGGTATTGAAAAATTTTATACAGTTATGGAACATATAAGAAATTAGTTTGAACTGGATTAACTGAGGAAGTACCGGTGTATTAAGTTCAATATAAATGAGATCAGATAGAAGGTATGTTTTGGGTGTTGTAGTTGTACTGGTGAAAGTGTAAAAGAAACTAGTGTACCAAGGTATGAAGGGGTTTTCAAGAAACATTTTCGACCCTATGTGCCTAAAACATGCAAAAAAACTGAAGGCTTTTTTCATAAACTTCTTAGATCATCACGACCTTAGAAAAAAACTTCCTAGCAAATCCTGCTCTCAAAACTCATTGTAGCACAACAACAACAACAACAACAAAGCCTTTTCCCACAATTAAGTAGGGACGGCTACATGGATTCTTCGCCTCCATTCAGATCTATCTTGGGCCAATCCCGGGCTTATATCCACAAAACTAAGATCCCTTCGTATGGTCTCTGTCCAACACTTCTTGGGCCGTCCTCGACCTCTCATAGCCGGCTCAACATCCCAACACTCGCATCTCCTAACTGGTGCATCAACTGATCTTCTTTGCAAATGTCCAATCCATCTTAAGTGATTTTCTTGCATCTTATCCTCGATTGGAGCTACACCAACTTTCTTTCTGATTGCATCATTCCGAATCCGATCTTTACGTGTGTGTGTCTACACATCCACCTTAGCATTTTTATTTCTGCTACATTCATTCTCTGCACATGTCTATGGTTCACAGGCCAACATTCAGATCCATAAAGCATAACAGGTCTTATGGCTGCTTTGTAAAACTTTCCTTTAATCTTTAAAGGAATTTTCTTATCACAAAGAACAACAGAGGCTCCTCTCCACTTTAGCCAGCATGCATTTATTCTATTAGTAACATCTCCATCAATTTCCCCATCATGTTGCAGAATAGATCCCAGATATCTAAAGGAATCTCTCTTCTGAATGTTATCGTCACCAATCTTCACCTCGATTCCTTCATCATTGCTTCCATCAAAGGTGCACTCCATATATTCCGTCTTAGCCCTACTTATACGAAATCCTTTAGTCTCCAACTAATGTCTCCAGACCTCAAGCTTCTCATTTTCTCCATCTCTAGTCTCGTCAATTAACACAATATCATCAGCAAATAACATACACCAAGGTAACTCATCTTGAGTGTAACTGGTCAACTCATCCATAATCAAAGTAAAAAGAAATGGACTCCAAACAGAAACTTGATGTGAACCAATGTTGATGTCAAAATATCCAGTCTTCCCAGATGGAGTCCTTACACGAGATAAAGCCCTATCATACATGTCCTTTATGAGGTTAATGTATAGGACATATATTTGTCTCTTCTCCAACACTCTCCACAATATCTCTCATGGGACAGAATCATAAGCCTTCTCCAAATCAATAAAGATCATGTGGAGGTTCTTCCTTTTAACTCTATAAATCTCCATTGTTCTCCTCAGCAAATGGATGGCTTCAGTCGTTGAGCGAGCTGACATGAATCCTAATTGATTTTCTTTTACATTGGAAATTTGCCTCAACCTTCTTTCGAACACACGTTCCCAAATTTTCATAGTGTGACACATCAGCTTGATACCTCTATAATTTGAACAATTCTGAATGTCTCCTTTATTCTTATAAAGAGGCACCACGATACTCCTCCTCCAATCTTCAGGCATTTTCTTGCTTCGCCAAATAACATTGAATAGATTCGTAAGCCAAGTCAAACCACGCTCGCCTAAAACTCTCCATACTTCTACAGGGATGTCATCCGGTCCTACACCTTTTCCAGGTCTCATAACCTTCAAAGCCTTCTCTACTTCCTTTCTTTGTATCCGTCTATAGCATGCACGATTCTAGTAACTTTCACTACAAGCTAGATCACCCAAAGTGATATCTCTATTTCCTTCCCCAATGAAAAGTTTATGGAAGTACTGCTCCCATCTAGTCTTTATATCCTTCTGAGTAACAAGCACATGACCTTCCTCGTCCTTAATGCATCTCACTAGAGAAAGGTCTTTGGTTTTTCTTTCTCTTGCTTTGTCCAACCTGAATATATCCTTCTGTCCCTCCTTAGAATTGGGATTTTTACTCATTGTAGCACAAGCTTCAAAAAATTGATAGCATAAACTGCACTTAAAAATCTATGTAGTTTTTTCATATATTAGCTTAACTTTTGACGTTATGCTCAGGTTCTAGATCCCGAAAGCTTATTCTCAACACAAGAACAAATATTTGATTTTCAGTTTCACTGCAATTATCAAAATCAGAGTTCACACACTCGTATCTGGATAAGGATACATATGAAAACAATGCTGCCAAACAATAGTAAGCAACTATAGAGATACAGACTTTAATACTGATAGGTTGTGTTTTGCTTAAGCTGAAAGATGCATATATTTAGATGAGCAGCATACGACATCACTTTATGTCCTATATATTTTATATCAATAACAAAGATAATAACAAATGTTAAAAGTCATGTTAATTGCACGCATCTATTAATTTAAAATGGGCGATGTCTTGAAAGGTTTTACAGTTGGAAGAAGTGGCGGGCGATATTCCCTTGCAGGGGCTGAAGACTATATGGGCACCAACAGGCTCAAATCTCAACTGAGCTTTTCCTCAAGACAGGGCTCCATTTCGCACAACTTGGGGATAGCAATCCCCGATGCTGGCGATTGCTCTGCTGCTGGAGAAAGCTCCAATGAGGTTTGTGGTCACGCGAGCCAGTCCTACATCTCCTCTGATGTCCAAATAGGGATGTGGGAGGATCCCAACTCCATCGACTTCTCAGGGACCAAAGGGGAGTGCAGAAGGGATGAGAGTGACTGCATTTTGGCTTCTCTAAGTAGCATTGATTCTCAGGTATCGTCCTGCGATTTTATTCATCTAAGGAAGATATGCTTTTTTTGACAAGTTTTTCCTTGTTCACTATACACGGGCAATTTCAGAAGGTGCGCTAAATAAATATTTCTGACAGAAAACACCTAATGGTAATGTAGAAACTTCAAAAGGTAATAAAAATTCATATTAAGTTTAATCTTTCGGAAAAATCATGTTTTTTTGGAAGGCTCTCGTAACATATATTTCCTTATAGTACTTGTTATTGTTCATGAGATTTATCTAAACACGAGTCTAAGTATTTTTGGTGTTATTTTAGTATGCATTGCCAAGGACTGCACTAGAGATGGTCAATGCAGAAAACCTCTTCCAAATCCAGCAAGATACAGTCCCCTGCAGGGTCCGGGCCAAGCGTGGTTGTGCAACGCATCCGCGAAGCATCGCTGAGAGGGTGAGTAGGTGAATTGCCTCGAGACATATATATGGGTAACAATCCCAACATTGCAGTTGACTCATTCATCCTAATATATTTCTGATCATTTTTTTATAAGCAGCAAAGGAGGACAAGGATAAGTGACAAGTTGAGGAAGCTACAAGAGCTTGTTCCAAATATGGACAAGGTAGTGAAATTCTTCTTCGCTAAACTTCATGGTGAACAAACAAATTCAAACAATGCAAGCAAAAGGGAAAGAATGCGAGAACAAAAAGATGCCCAAGTCTCTTTTTCTATATTTCCCCTTTTTCTAAATATAAATCTATCATGTTGATTCCTTTAATTACGAATATAGATCTTACAGTTGACAATCAGATTACGACTTTTGATTATGTCATTCATGTTGCAAGTAGTTTTTGTTGAGAAATCCGTCAATAGCATACATACAAAAATCCAATTTACCACAGATTTCCGGAACAGATTTTCATATGTATGAATCCAGGTTAACAATGATAAGAGAAATATCCGATTAAATAACATATGCATATTCACGCAAGGGAAAAATCCGGAAACCAATATCACGACAAACAATGCGACAAAGAAAGAGTAGAGTTAGAAATCACAACTGAAGCGTCCTGTTGTAGGACTCCCCTTAGAGAGACAACGCCCCCACTTTACCGGCGCACAGGGCCTTGACGTGCCGCTCCCAGGGTCCGACGGTCCACGCTCGTTGACGGTGCGCACCGTGCTTGAGCGTCCTCGTTAAAGGCGTCCGGGCGGTTACGCTTCGTGAGAAGATAATGGGGCGTAACTCTTGGAATTCAAAACACGCGGTTACAAAACCGACTCGGTCTTTATCACGCCACGCCACGCCCCGCCGCAGCCGCAGCCGCGGCCCACGTCCGAGCCCGAGCCCGGCCCGGCGCGCGCGTGCGTGCGTGCGTGTGTTGTGGTCTAAGGTCCTCTCTAGTCTGTTTCCAGACTAGACTCAGGACTTCCCACATATAAACCAAGTCCCAGTTTTATCTCTCCACGATGTGGGACTAAACAGCACCCCACAGGGTTGAAACATTGAAGTCCAGGAATTAAGATACATCAATGCAACTTGATATTGACCATCAAGTTGCATCAAACTATCCCAATACAGTTAATTCCAACAATCCCCCACGAATTCACTGTTGAAACACAAAGAGCCAAGAATCTCGGTTTTCCACACTCTGCTTTCAGTAAAGGTACCTTCCGGTTTGAACCTTTAACTGAGTTATCCCCTTTCACCATCACAGGAATAAAGTGAACTAAGTCTTGAACTTTAATCCTTTGATGTAATGGTATCGAGGGGTAACAACAGAATGAAGTCTATGGTGACAATCTTCTGATTTTGGTGCTATTAATGGCCTTGCACCCTTCCCTGTTTAATGAGTATATTAAGGATAAACCCTCATCCTTTATCTGCGGCCCACAGAAATACTCATATAGGTGGCATTCTCTAAGGATGCACTGCTCACATCCTGCTTATAAAAGCTTGAATCCATTAAGATCATAATGCTCAACCTTTTCCTGCAGCTTTCAGGCACTCGACTTTCCAGGGATAGGACTCACATGCAAGGTATTGCATATTGAGTGCCAACCAGTTCCCCTTACAGCTTGTTTTCCCATTGAACCTATTTTGTGGGATCTCCACTCATTTAGGTTGGGTTGCTACTGCGGGTAAACTCTCAGTGGGTTTCAGCCCCATCCCAAGTCTGGATTTTTGGACTAAAGATCTATGAAGTCCCTTTGTAAGTGGATCTGCCGTGTTATCTTTGGTACCAACAAATTCCACAGCAATCACTCCAGAAGACACCAAATCCCTAATAGATTTAAGTCTAACTTGGATATGTCTTCTTGTTTTCTGATTGTACTTTGAACTCTTTACCTTTGCAATAGTAGTCATGCTATCACAATGTAAAGAAATTGCCGGTATCGGCTTACCCACCATGGACATCTCAGAGAGAAGCTCCCTAAGCCATTCAACCTCTATACCTGTTGTGTCCAAAGCACACAGCTCTGCCTCAAAAGTAGACCGAGCCAAGATGGTATGTTTCACAGACCTCCAGGAGACTGCACCGCCTCCAAGGGTAAATACTTACTCCCGGAGTCCTCCATTTGACCTATCCAACTTGCATCACTATATCCTTCTAAGACAGGAGGATATTTACCATAATGCAGTCCAAGAAGTGTAGTACCCTTAAGGTACTTCAACACTCGATCCAAGGCCTCCCAATGAGTACGGTCAGGACAGCTCGTATACCTACTCAACTTTGCGACCGTGAATGAAATATCAGGTCGAGTACAGTTCGCAAGATACATCAAGCTTCCTATAATCTGGGAATATCGTAGCTGTGCTACGGGTACTCCACTTTTGTTCTTGCAGAGGGGTTTAGATGAATCATAAGGAGCGCATACAGATTTACAGCTCTGATAGCCAAATTTTTCAAGAACCTTCTCAGTATAATGTGACTGAGACACAGCTATCCCATAAGTAGATCTAATCAGTTTGAGCCCCAAAATCACATTTGCAACTCCTAAGTCCATCTCAAACTTACTGCTCAAGAACCTCTTGGTTTCTTCCACTATCCTTATGTTTGATCCAAATATCAAAATATCATCTACATATAGGCATAAGACAACAAACATATCACCTTTAATCATAGAGTACACACATTTATCCGATTCATGAACAATAAAGCCATACGACTGGATAGTCTTATCAAACTTGTCATGCCACTATTTCGGAGCTTGTTTTAATCCATAAAGAGATTTTACAAGCTTACAGACCTTTCTTTCATTACCTGATGCCACGAATCCCTCAGGTTGGTCCATATAGATCTCCTCCTCAAGATCACCATACAAAAAGGCAGTCTTCACATCCATTTGATGAATTGTGAGATCATGAATGGAGGCCAACGCAATGAGCATCTGAATCGTAGTCATTCTAGTAACAGGAGAATAGGTATCAAAATAATCAATACCCTCTTTCTGTTTGAAACCTTTAGCTACAAGTCTTGCCTTATATTTTTCTATGGATCCGTCCGGTCTAAGTTTTCTTCTGAATACCCATTTGCTTCCTATGGTGGAACACCCAGGAGGTAGATCGACCAATTCCCACGTGCCATTTGAAATGATCGAATCCATTTCAGATTTATTGGCGTCCTTCCAATGCCTTGCTTCAGAAGAAGCCATGACATCCTTGTATGTGGGAGGATCACCCTCGATTTGGTAGGAGACAAAATCGCTACCTAAATCCTTGGCAATCCTAGGTCTCTTACTTCGTCTAGGTTCAACATCCTCCAAAAATTCATTGGGTTCAGAAGAGCTAGCCCTCACATTTGACATCTTTTCTATTTGTTGTGGAATAGAACCAGATGTTGAGGCTACGTCACTGGTCAGATTTTCAGGAATCCCTTTTTTCATTGGAAAAATATCCTCGAAAAATGTAGCATCACGAAGTTCAACAATAATATTAGTATCTATGCCTGTGATCTCAGACCGAATTACTAAGAATCGATAGGCATAACTATTTTCCAGATACCCCAAGAAGACCGCGTCAATTGTTTTGGGTCCAAGCTTCTTTCTCTTGTGTTATGGGACTAAGACCTTAGCCATGCATCCCCACACCTTAAGATATTTTAGGCTTGACTTCCTATTTCTCCAAAGTTCAAATGGACTCTTATCTTTATGCCTTAAGGAAACTCTATTCAGAATATGGCAGGCCGAATTCAAAGCTTCCCCCCACATGTAAGATGGTAGCCCAGAACTTTGTAAAAATACATTGACCATATTAGTTAGGGTCCTATTCTTTCGTTCTGCTATTCCATTGGATTGTGGTGAATATGGTGCAGTAACCTCATGAACTATGCCAAATAGTTTGCATTGTTCATCAAATATTTTAGATGTGTATTCACCACCCCTATCTGACCTTAGACGTTTAATTACTTTCCCGACTTGTGTTTCTGCTTCATTCTTAAAAATAAGAAATTTTTCTAAGGCTTCATCCTTAGTTTTAAGCAGATAAACATAACAGTATCTACTGCTATCATCTATGAAGGTGATAAAGTATCTTTTGTTATCTCTAGTCATCACACCACCAAACTCACAAATATCAGAATGAACTAAGTCTAGAATTTCAGTTTCCCTATTCACAGAATGAAAATGCTTTCTTGGTAACTTAGCTTGAGCACACATTTCACATTTGGTGAGTTTGTCTGTAGTATGATTAGGAATCATGTCAAGTTTCATCATTCTTTTCATAGAATTGAAATTTACATGTCCTAACCTAGCATGCCATAAATCAGTAGATTCAATATTTGAAACAACATAAGTAGAAGAATCAAAACCAGAAATATTATTAACTAAACTATCAATGTCACATCTTATTCTAAATAAAAGATCATGATCAGCCAAATATCCTTTGCCAAAGAAAATACCATGTCTCAGAAAAACTACTTTATTACATTTAAAGTCTAACTGAAAACCCTCTCTAACTAATAAAGAACCAGACAAGACATTCTTTTTAATATCAGGAACGTGCAGCACCCTGCGCAAAGTCCAAACTCGTCCAGTTGAGAATCTCAGCTCGACTTGTCCGGACCCAAGCACCTTGGCTGCAGATCTGTTCCCCATCATTACTGTACCACCGGCTGAAGCCTGATAAGACACAAAGAATGTTCTGTCAGTACAAATGTGGACATTTGCACCTGTATCAACAAGCCACTCATTAGGCTCGTTTACAAAGTAGAGTTCAGGGTTCACTGAGACATACCCCTCACCGGACCCGCCTCCCTCAGTCAGCACAAGAGCCTGAGGAACGACATCTGTAGACTTCTGTTGGGCCTTCAGAGAAGGACAATCCTTCTTCCAATGTCCAACCTGTCCACACTGCCAGCAAGGTTTGTTCTTTGGTTTTTTCTGGATTTTTCCCTTGGCTTTCAGTTTCTTACTTTTCCCTTTAGCATTGTTTCCCTTTGAGGTTATCACATTGACCTTAGGGTTCACGTCTACAAGCATCACAGGTTTTTGTTTCCTATGCTCCTCTTCAATAGCTATCGAGACCATCAAATCATCCAGAGAAATTTTCCCCTTCTTGTACTTTAGGGACATCCCAAAATCTTCCCAGGATTTGGGAAATTTCTCAATGATCGACATGACCTGAAACTTTTTGGGAAGTTTCATTTCTGCCTCGGCTAACCCATGGAGCAACAACAAAAACTCATGAGCCTGTTCCGAAACCGATTTACCCTCAATCATCTGAAATTTTAGGAACTTGGATACTGAGTATTTTTCAATACCCAGATCCTCCGTGTTATATTTCTTGTCCAGTTCCTCCCACAGATCCTTAGCGGTCTTGGTGGATGCGCCATAGACATCGAACAGAACGTTCGATAGTGCAGTGAGAATGCACCCATGACACAGACGGTCATGTTCTTTCCACGCATCCACCATCTTAACCGTCTCAAGATCCGGATTTTGTTCAGATAACTTAGGACACTCGATTTCCAGAACCGAAATCAGACCAATCGTGGTTAACCAGATTTTCATGCGTTGTTGCCAACGCTTGAAATTCTGACCCCCGAATTTCTCTGGCATACCAGTGAAATCCACACGAGACCGAAACCTCAAATCCGATATTTTTCTTATCACGTTATAACGATGTCTCTCTAAGATTGTTGACAAATCCGTCAATAGCATACATACAAAAATCCAATTAACCACAGATTTCCGGAACAGATTTTCATATGTATGAATCCAGGTTAACAATGATAAGAGAAATATCCGATTAAATAACATATGCATATTCACGCAAGGGAAAAATCCGGAAACCAATATCACGACAAACAATGCGACAAAGAAAGAGTAGAGTTAGAAATCACAACCGAAGCGTCCTGTTGTAGGACTCCCCTTAGAGAGACAGCGCCCCCCACTTTACCAGCGCACAGGGCCTTGACGTGCCGCTCCCAGGGTCCGACGGTCCACGCTCGTTGACGGTGCGCACCGTGCTTGAGCGTCCTCGAAAGCCACCTCCGTAGACGAAACCCGAGATCGAGAGAGGAAAGGGCGTCCTCGAAAGAGAGAGGGCGCGGAGAAGGAATATAATGGATGTTCGTAACCCACACCCACACACTTTAAGAGATACTTAAAGGCGTCCGGGCGGTTACGCTTCGTGAGAAGATAATGGGGCGTAACTCTTGGAATTCAAAACACGCCGCAGCCGCAGCCGCGCCCGAGCCCGAGCCCGGCACGCGCGCGCGCGTGCGTGCGTGTGTTGTGGTCTAAGGTCCTCTCTAGTCTATTTCCAGACTAGACTCATGACTTCCCACATATAAACCAAGTCCCAGTTTTATCTCTCCACGATGTGGGACTAAACAGCACCCCACAGGGTTGAAACATTGAATTCCAGGAATTGAGATACATCAATGCAACTTGATATTGACCATCAAGTTGCATCAAACTATCCCAATACAGTTAATTCCAACAGTTTTGCCTTCTTTCTTTGTTTGCAGGTTCAGTTTCAAATTTAAATAAATTTTATGCAATTGCCATCATATGGAGCAGATACCAATCTGATGATTAGTGACAGAATCAGTTAATCTGTTTTTATAATGTGATGGAGAACTAATAACAATGTGAAACATTTGCAGCAAACAAGCACATCTGACATGCTGGATTTGGCAGTTGAACACATTAAGGCACTTCAAAGTCAGGTTCAGGTTTGTAGTTATCACCATTTCTCATAAACAGTTAAACAAGATGTTGTTAAAGCCAATTCTATTGATGCGTAAACATTCTAATTGTCACCAAATTGATTTTTCTCTAGATTTGTCGTATTTAGCATATTCTGAAATTTCTTACTTAATATAATTTTGGAGAGATTATATACACTTAAACGATCATTTGGAAGTGAATAGGGATTACCGTTAAACGGATTGGACTGTACGATTCTTGGACGATTAAACAGAAACTAATTTCACTATCACATCTGTGGATTAAAAAACCCAAAAGGAAGCAAAAGTTGCTCAGACAAAAATGATCTATTTTAGATTCCTCAGTCACTAGTGTCAAATTGGTTGGTAGCATCCTTGACTTAGGACTGCCTGAAGTGATTTTTTTCTCCAAAAGCTAACTTCCCTTACAAAATTTAAATCACCAAATTTTTATTTGCTACCATATAATGTGTACGGTTTATGTGTCAAATTCCATTAAGCATTTGGTGGCTAAGGCTGTGCCTCACTGCACTAACTGAGATGTCTGCATTTGCAGGCACTGAACAAGGAGGGTGCTAGCTGCATATGTGTGAGCAAGCATGCAGTTTCTTAGATAGGAAACTGCACGTGTGCGCATATATTGCAGGACTGGAGGTTTAATCAACTAATCAAGGTCTGAGATCAACATTGATTATTATTATTATTATTATTCTCATTGTAGACCATCAAAAGGAGGAATGCTAGTTCTATCGCGTTATTATTGTTCCCTAAGTCATGCTAAGAAGATGCTCATGATTTTTTGCTGTGTAATCTCTCACTTTCTAATGAATTATAAAAGAAGACAGTGTGTTCATTTATAAGTTGTTCAAACTCTTGTTCAGCATGATTTTAAAGATATGTGGAACAACATTGACTGAGTGGTAGGGTGAACGTGTGAAGAAAATGCATTGTAGCCTTGGAGGTGAATGGGCAGGACTTTTTTTAATTGCCTAAAAGTGAATTTCAAATTTCTGAATATATCTAATTCTGCAAGGACAAGAGAGGAGGTAACATAAATTTTTGACTGCACTCTGAACATGTGAAGAATGGGTTAGAGATGAATAGGCAACTAAACGCCCAAAATTTGACTTCAAATATCCTAATATATTTGTAAAATGATGTGCGGAGGTAATATAGTTTTTTTGATAGTGTTCTGAACGATGGAAGCAAACTCGCACAAAATGCAAACGTATGGATTTACATGGTTCCCCGTAACTAGGCTACGTACTTAGGCAGCGACAATCTATTTTCACTATTTGTGGAGAAAAAGGAAATATATATGATGTAGAGAGCTTTAACACTGGGGAGTTTATATAATGCTCCATGTACAAACATATCCCTAATGCAAATGGATCCATATACCCAAATAGAAAAGTAACTTCTAACAAATTTTTGGTCCGGGGCGTTAAGCAGGGATGTGGTTGGGAGAGGGAGCACCTGCTCCCCCTAACCCCACTCCCCATGCTCATTGACCGACTGGTGAGTAGACATGGCCGATAGGTTGGGCGCTCGCCGGCCCAGCCCATTCATGGGCCGGGCTTGGGCCAAGATATTTTGAGAATGGGCTGGCCCAACGCACCTCGCTCTTTGGCCCACCCGTCAATTGGGCAGGTCGTGGGCATGTGTCATAAAACCCGACCCAACCCACCCATATAAAAATATATGTTTAAAAATTATATTTTAGATACATTTAATATAATATACTTCAAGTTTTTATTTTACATTATCAATATTACATCTTATTTTATATTTTACATGCAAAGTAACACATATTATAATTACTTGGATATAGAAAGATTAGATGATTCCAAAAAAACTTAATTATCTCCATAAATTTGATTAATTAATAAAAAATACTATACATTCGGCCTATGGGCCGGCCCAGCCCGGCCCAGACCTGGGCCGGGCTTGGGCCTTGAAGTATGGCTTGTGGACTGGGCCGAGCCGGGCCTTGGACAAGGAGTTTTAGAACCTCGACCCATTCGGCCCGGCCCAGCCTGCACTTTGGCCAGGTCTACCTGTGAGACCCCCATCTGGCTTGGTACACCATGTTTGGGGGATACATATGACGACTCTTCAACTGGGTTCAACAGAACATATTGTTAGAATTCAAGGCATATCAATAATCTACACCTCGAATTGAATCATCTTAGAAGCTTTGCCAAGCTTTGTCGATGCCAGCCCCTCCTTGAGGCTACTTCCAACTGTCGACATTGAGAAAGTTTAAATAATATTTGAACTTACTCCTATGAACTACCTTTGTGAACATATCAACTAGATTATTTGTCGTACAATCTTTTTCATTCTTGATCCTCTTCTCAGAATGAATGAAGTGATATCTAACATCTATGTGCTTATTCCTCTCATGGTGAAAGGTTTGAAAAAAATGAAAAGCAAGACGAGGCATTTTCTATGGAAGTGTGGCAAGGCGTAACCTCGAGGCCGTTGAGGTGTAAGCCTCAATTTATAAAGGAAAATACCCATAAAAATTACAAAAAAACATGTTAATGAAATTATATAATACCTGACTAACATATAATATATATAACTATAATATATGATGAAATTATAGATATATGAAACCGAAGAAATTATATACAACTCTATATACTTTTTACTAAATTTTCATTCAATCAAAGAGGGAGTCATTGGATATAATCGTCATTAGACTATATGGGACTACATCGTTGTCTCAAAATATTAATAAATGAGGGAGTCATTATATATATTTGTCTCTAAAGTATACGATATGTTTATATTCCTTGAATCTTAACTGTTTATTCTATTAAACCCAGTTGAAGAACTGTCTGATGTCACCCCGTGCCACCATACCTTACCGCTACAGAGGTTGCAGGGGAAACGCTCCTATCCCATTTTTTTCTTATATGGGTATTTGGATCCATATAAAAAATTCATCTTGTATAAATATATCATGAACAACCTAACCTTTATAAACCTCTGAACTATCAAGAGGATAAATGACTTTCTTATGAAATTACTACAAAAATATGTATACACTCAGGGACCACATTCTCCCACCTCGCTGTCGTGCCCCACCTGCCTCGATTATGTGAGGTGCTCTCCTTAGACAAAAGACCTCAGGTGGTTACCTTAAGGCTCTTTGGCCCCTCCTCCCCTCACCTCATCGACCTTTGCGCCAGTGAGGCATGCGTTTTCGTACCATGATCATGATGTACTTGATCATTGGATAGGAATATTACATTGGGAGTCTGAGACTACCGCAATATACCATAGCCTGATCATATTATAGACCGAGATCTCCAACTAAGCCTATCGACATAATGCCTTCATTTGTATCTTCCATCAATTCTTATACTATGCGTTTGAGGTAGATAAAGTAACTAATGGTTGTAAAGTAGCCTTCCAACTACTGACAAAACTCTCCAAAGTAAAGGCATATACTGCCATTGATCTCTTCCATCAATATCTACAACATAGTCTAAATATAAATATCTAGAAACCAAAAACTTGAATAATTTGTGTAAATGTCAATGTTAGATGATCCTCTCAGATAGGGAAAATCCATGGAATGCATGCTAATGCTCCTTTACTAGATTACCCATGAATCTGCTAATAATGTTTATAGTATGAACAATATCTGGTCTTGTACATACCATTGTGTACATAAGACCCCCAACTTCACTGACATAAGGAACATGTGACATGTGCTCCTTTTCCGCGTCTGATTGAGGAGCAAAATAAACTGAAAGATGAATATTTGTAGTGGATGGAGTACCTAGGGGCTTGACGGTAGACATCCCAATTCACATTATAACTTTCTCGATGTAGATCTTCTGAGAAGAAAATTTCCCTTTTGCATGATCCCTAATGATCGCCATCCCTAAAATCTTATTCGATGCACCAAGGTCCTTCATGACAAACTCTGGATTAAGGGGCTTCTTCATATAATCTACGGTATACTGCTTCTCAACAACAATCAATATGTCATCAGTGTACAACAACAGATAGATGACGGAGTCATCCTCCACCTTGTTGTGGTAAATAAAAAACATGCTCATGTCGAATTGATGAAACCATATTTCATGCTCTTAATTCACTGAAATTAACCCCCTAGCTTAGACTAAGTGTCGATAAGAACCAGACAAATCTCTGTAAATATCAGTCATTGAATAAATTACAAATACAAAAAAATTGGCAAATTAAAAAATGTAGTGTTTTTAACCTTAAAAATGCCCTCAAAAATATTTTCTACCTTTATTTAACCTCGTCTCCATTTTTGTTCAACATGAACTTTTAGATATAATCAAGATCTACAACTTTCATGTTTTGCGTTTTTCTAAATTTTGTCATTTTCGTCATCTTTTGCTAGGTTTTTCTTTCGAATAACCAGATTGGGCCATGTGGCGCTCTCTGGTTGCCCCACGCGGCCCGTCTCTTCGTGCGCCACTCGTCCACCACTGATGGCCGTTTGATCAACTTCTCCCTCTCCAGATCCAAGCCGTTCATTTCCTCCCGTATCTCAACCCTTCAATCAAGCTCCGAATCTCATCGTAGCCATTCAATAGAGTTGTTCTCTCATCGTGCCACGTGTAACCCTTCTATCCGCACAATCGACTTCGAGAGGTCTCCATCTCCACCGTACATCACCGCACTACCCTCTGCCCTTGGATCGGATCCAAGGATCACATCATGACCATGCACTTCCACCTTAATCTCCTTATGCCACGTGGCGATTCTACTGCCACCCGATCGTATCACCCTAGATCTAATCCCATCCGCCCCTTAGCGCCTATTTCTCAGCCGTCGGATCGCGAGATCCAACGATAGAGAACTCATCTTCTTCCTTCGAGTGGCCCCACAACCACGATCACCACCTTGCGAGACCACTTCGCCCTTCCCATTTCCTCCGCGTCTCCCGCCATCTTCTCCAAGATCCGAGCATCCCACGATGGAGCCTGAACTTCCTTCATCCACGCGCATCTCGTGGGATGTCACCTAACTGCCCTTCTAGATCCATATCTGCCACTCAACGCACGATGTCAACCATTTGGGATCAAAACCTCCTACTTAAAATACCTCATCTCCGACCACTTGCACCTCCGTCCACCTTTACGCGGGGCTCCGCCCAGCCCCTCTCCTCCTCCCCGTGACAGGGGGATGGCCGATTGAGGGACAAAGACGGCGACCACCCCGGTGATGACCCCTGGCCATGGTACGCGAGGACCACGGTGGCTCCGCCCCGCCTAGCTGCCTCCAGTTGCCACGGAGGTTCAGTGATGACCAGGGTCCTTCGTCGGAGCTCGAGCACAGGCAATGCGTTATCCATCTTCCCAGGTAAGTGACTCTGATCTCCACCTGTATTTTCTTTTGATTTCTTCCTTTTTATCACGGTCGCACACACTCCATAACCGTTAACTAACCATCCCTCTCGCTACGCCTCGCTTCCACCATCCACTCACGACACTCCGATCATCCTCCTCTTTCTCCCCTAACCTCCGGCCAATCCGACCCATCTGCTCACTGAGTTGCCACCTTTTTCACTCGTCGCGGCTCCCAGTCCATTCCACACCTCCCTCACTACGTTTCGACTAGGCACTAACCTATGCAGGTTGCTAAATTCAATGATCGGAGGGCTCATCGAACCTATCTTCGTGAACTTCATCTCCGACAAACATTAGTAGGTCTCGTCTTCCAAGAATTCAAGATGCTCCCTTGAACTTCAATGATGACATCCAGTCATCCATGAACGGTCGGGACTCTTCACTAAACAGGTTAGACGACGACGAAGCAAGGAAGTTCTCATTGGAGTTCTATTCTTGCCGCTAGCCCCCGGCGGAGGAGGAACCTCCAGATCCTACAGGCACTGTCAGATGCACCTCATCAGTGTCCATCCAACGGTGTTGATTCAGCTACATACTCTCCAGTCACAATATAGGTACCGTTGCATCCTCAAGATTCGATGGTCCATACACAACCACGTTATCAGCTCCGACCCTCTTACCCGAGCCTCTATCGTGCCAGCATAGCCTGCATCCGAACCCTGAGACGTCTCCGAGCCTAGCCGAAGCTCCCCCGAGCCTCCAGTGCCACCTGAGCCAGGACTCACTTGTTTCTCACGTGCATTCTGGACAAATTACATGGAGTCCTTGCTAATTTTCACAAATTGCATACAGGTCCTAATAGTGCCTGGGGTATTTTGCACTTATACCCTCGTGGGTTTTAATAATTGTAAAAACACCCCTGCGCGTGTGGGTTATTTACAGGGAAGGCCCCGAACTTTGTTTTATTCGCATTTTAGTCCCTCTCAGGGATCTGTTTGCTATTTATCTTTCATGTTTTCTTGCATTTATGCCCTTGGCTTCACTCTTGCATATCTTGAGCATCCTAGCTTCGAGTCAATTTCAGTGGTGTTTTGAAGCTTGTTTGATTCTTTTTTTCTTGGCATATCTCTTGTTTTGAGTTGGATACTTTGAACTATGATGACTAATTCTAATGAAATAGTGTCAATTCTTCATTGATTCTCATGCCTTAATTACTTATCGCTTTATAAATGGAACTAAATAGATTATCTTGTATTGGTCATGCATTTAATCTAATTAGGGCATAATTGCATTGCATTTAATTGCATATATTTACATGATTAACAATAAAAAAATGCATGTTTTGTGTTTATTTAAGAATTGTGTCTTCATGCATTCTTTGACCTATGATTCATTAATCCAATACTTAGTTAAATTGATTTAGAGTCCGAATGATATGAAAGAGGCTCGTGTCCCTAAGTTCGACCTTGGGTTTGCCCGAGTAAAATAAAATCGACCAATTGATTTGATTGATTAATTTAATTAGATGGTCTGTGATCAATCCGATTCGACCCGACTGCAATGACATCAACAGTGTTAATTTAACGCTATTAAGAGGTCGATTTTTGGGTTCACCAAATGGCACCGTTGCCATGGACATGGCTCATCTTTTGTCTTGCTTGGATTTTTATTCGTTTTATCAAGTGTTTTCTACTTGCAGGTCAAATTGTTCATTTATCTTGCATCATTAAATAAAAAAATTCTTTTCGATTGACATCTAACATTTGCTTTTGTGGCAGGGCCCTTGATGTTCAAGGAGGCGAGGCAAGGCGAAGGTCCCTGCTACGAGGAGCCACAGAAGCAATCTAGGAGAAAAGTTGAAAAAAGTGTTTTGCAATTTTCCAGCTCATGTAATAATCGTGATAATCGTATTTACAGAGGTCTTCGATCGAAGATTCGCGCTTGTAAATGAACGAATTATATGTGGTTGTATGGGGATCGTCCCCACTTGAGTGTCGACCTAGGACTAGGCACACGGCTCTTTGAGCTTCTTTCTCATTTTTATTTTATGTGCTTGCTCATAGGTAGGACACACTTTAAATAATAGACGCACATAAGCATCGCTTCACTTAGCCAAATTTGAAAGATGTTCTTCCCCACTAATATAAGCATGTCAGGTGCGGTATTTTTTACCGACTTGCATTCATAATATTTTGGTTTTCAATTTAGTCTGAATTTTCACGCATTTTTGCTATGGCATTGCATGTTTCTCGCTTAGCCTAGATCATGGTTTTTATCGACTGCATGGCTTTTCTCGGCTCCCCCTCCTAGCTTGATCACCTAGGTTAATGGAAAATGGGAATGAGCAGTAGACGATGAATTTTTTATTTATGTGCTCATCTTAATTTATTGATAACCTTATGCAAAACAAATTGGGACTGTTAATTGCAAGTCAACCTAAAAATGGAGTAAAATCTTGTTTTGGGAGAGCAACACCCGTGTTTACGCAATCGGTTTTATTTGACATTTTTCCCGTGTAAACTAGAATGTTTTTTTATCACAAATAATACCGACAAGATAATCAACCAACATTTGTTGGTTTCACATGTGAGTTGGTGAAATCAAAGGGTGTTGCATGCTTGTTTGCGCCTTGGTTGCTTCGACGCCCTCCCTTAGACCTTAGGTACTACAATAATCTCAGAAAATTCATCCGCTCAATTGTATATCCATCCGACTTCTTCGTTCACCTCGGGTCTCTCCCGCCTTGGTTGCTTCGACACCCTCCCTTAGACCTTAGGTACTCCATAAATCTCAGAAGATTCATCTGCTCAATTGTATATCCATCAGACTTCTCCGTTCACCTCGGGTCTCTCCCAGCATCAAATCTCAATCTTTATACTTAGGCTAATCTCAGCCTACATATAGGTGGGGACTTGAGTCCCCATGATTTTTTCTACTCATCTTTCCTTGCCTCAATACTTAGGTTATTTCTAACCTAAGTATAGGGGGAGCCCACCTCAATTCCCGTATATTTTTCTATATTTAAATGGACCTATGGACTTGTATCATCTAATGCTATGAGGACATAACACAGTTTAAGAATATGGGGGTATAACGTTTATACATTATATGTACTTTAGCTATATTTCGAAAATTTTGAAAAAAAAATTAAACTTTTTGGCTAAAGTATAATATCTTGAACTAAGTGGATAAAATTATTTCAAGACTTTTCTATATTATATTACACTATTTTTCAAGAAAATTATTTTCGAAAATGATTTGAAAAATGAGTTTCTCTTGTTTCAAAAAATCTTTTGAAAATGTTTTGAAAATCTTTATTTGTGTGACATGGTGTTGAAAATTCTTTTTGATTTCAAGGAAATTTGAGTTTAACCTGTGTTCTAACCTTTAGTCAAAAACCAATAAAAATTGAAAAAAAAATAAAATCCCTTTTAGATTCAAATTGACCACTAAACCTAAATAAGTAGTCAGATTCAGTGAGGGTTCACCCTTAGCAGAGTAGATGGTTTAGAGGACATCACGAAAGGCTCTGTCCTCAAGCAACAAGCTCCGGCCTGTACTTACACCTATACTGGCTGAACGCAGATGCATCTACTCATTTGAGTTTAGGTAGTCATGATATCTTTTAAAGTTTTTAAAAAAATAAAAAATAATAAAATATATTTTTTTAAATTGTTGAAGGAGTTGGATTACATCCCCTTTTCACTTCCACCCAGGATTGAAAATGTTCAAGGAAACTTGGTTTATGAAGTCGAGATTTTAGGTTAACCAGCCTTAGCCATCAGGGTCTTAGACTTAATCATCCACATTTCCCTAGATTTCTAGATTTGCATGATCTATTGCATGCTTAGTCTCCGACCATAAGAATATGATCAACACATCACATGCACGACTGCGGTTTTGATGAGATGAGTTGGAATTTCACTTGAGGAACTGGGATGAGGGATTCAAGTTTGGACATGATCTAATGATGCTCGAGGACGGGATAAAATCTTTGAAGGCTTCATGAAACCTGAGTGTCAGCATCTTTAGCCAGTATGAGAACTTGGTTCTTATACTAATCTCTTGATATTGACCTAAGTGTCAGGGTGTGAAATAAATAAAAATGTTGATCAGTGTGTGCCAACTCTTGGTAAAAGCAGTGGAGCTAGCCAAAAATACTATAAAGCAATGAAATGTCAAAGAAAATCTCTCATTCCATACAAAGTCAAATTTCAACCAGAGCTTCCACCAAAGGCGAGCTCTCCAAACCATTTTCAAAGTGTCCATTTGGACCACCGCTATTAGGACCAGGAGTCGGGCTCGAACCAAAAAAGAGCTCTGCATTGTAAATTCTACAAGTCTGGGTGTAGAAGGTATGATAGGTACTCAAAATAGATACATCATGATGTATTCCCAAGAAAACAAGTTCAGACGACTTCAACTTCTCTTGACGGATGCACTGATCAACACCAAAAATATGTGTTGCGTAATAAGGCACTTGAGAGAATCCTTGTTCCAATGAGAGGGAGAGAAGAAATGACACAATCCTATGCCCTCTATCAACTGGCCTTCCATCTACACTTCTAAGTCTGACAATTAAAGAGACAGTGGATTGGATGCAATATCTGGTTTATTCTCTAGAGTTGAGGATTGGGTCCTTAGGAGAATTTTTTGGACCAGAACCTTAGGTGACATTTTGACTCTACTCTCGTGAACGCGGTCAACACTAAATGTCATATCTTTAGTTTATATGTATATAAGAGAGAGTTGGGAAATTAGAGGAATTGGATGCCTCTTGATTAAGGTTGGGTTGAACTCTGAGATTTTGAATCTCTAAATTTGAGAGGACTTGAACAGATTAGATCATGTACGTACATGCACAAGACGGTTAATCCAGCTCATTCATTTTCTTTGATGCTCAGGTACGAGCATAATTTAAGTATAGGGGATTGATGAAACCATGTTTCATACTCTTAATTCACTGAAATTAACCCCCTAGATTAGACTAAGTGTCAATAAGAACTAGACAAATCTTTGTAAATATCACAGTCATTGAATAATTAAAAATACAAAAAAATTGGCAAAATTAAAAAATCGTAGTGTTTTTAACATTAAAAACACCCTCAAAAATTTTTTCTACCTTTATTTAACCTCATCTCTATTTTTAGTCAACATGAAACTTGTAGATCTCATCGAGACCTACAACTTTCATGTTTCGCGTTTTTCCAAATCCAGCTGTTTTCTTCATCTTTTGCTAGGATTTTCTTTCGAATAACCAGATTGGGCCACGTGGCGCTCTCTGGTTGCGCCACGCGACCCGTCTCTTCGCGTGCCACGTGTCCACCACTGATAATCGTTTGATCAGCTTCTCCCTTGCCATATCCAAGCCGTCCATTTTGGACCTTATCTCAACCCTTCGATCAAGCTCAGAATCTCATCTTAGCCATCCGTTAGCGTTGTTCTCTCCTCGTACCACGTGTAACTCTTCTATCTGCACAATCGACTTCGAGAGGTCTCCATCTCCACCATACTTCACCGCACTACCCTCTGCCCTTGGATCGGATCCAAGGATCACATCACGACCATTCACTTCCACCTCAATCTCCTTACGCCACGTGGCGATTCCACTGCCACCCGATCGTATCACCCTAGATCTAATCCCAACCGCTCCTTAGCGACTATTTCTCAGCCGTGGATCGCGAGATCCAACAACAGAGAACTCGTCTTCTTCCTTCGAGTCACTGAAAAATGAGAATGCGAGAGCCACTAAATAGTGGTCTGACAAATCAGACTCACTGTCGCTGGGGCGGCTACTCAAGCCTTCACGTTCGTCAACAATTAACCCACACAATTAATTAAACAATCAAGAGCAAGGATCAAAATTTCTTATTCCCTACTAAAAATGTACAGTGGCAAGCAAGTAGGGGTCGAACATAGGAAACAAAGGTGCAGAGTGCAGACAAAAAGCCAAGACCTATATCTAGTGAACTACTTAGCCAATCTAGATTTTTTGTGGTTTTTTTTAATTTTGAATTTTTTATTTTATTTTTTTCATTTTATATTTTTGTCTTTTGATTTTTAATTTACTGATTTTATATTTTCTTTTTTTGTATTTTATATTTTTATATTTTCTTTTTCATTAATGGAATATATATACAATATAAGGAGAGAGGAATAAAGTATTTATAAAAATAGGGGAAAATGCTCAAAATTCAGGGAATAAAATGTTTTTGGTCTTTTTATATTTTTATAATGTTTTTGTGGTTTTTCTAGATTTTTCTTAGTTTTTTTGGTATTTTTAAAGTCAAAAATACTATAAACAGTGAATAAAGGTTGCTGGCCGAAATAAAAATGGGAATGAAAAATAGTAAACAGTGACAAAATTTTCCCAAATTATTTTTAGATCAAAGATAATAAAACAAAGAAAATTTGGAAACCGAGTTTGTATTTTTAGGATTTTCATAGAATTTTTAATTTTTTTAGGAAGATTTTTGGGGTTTTATAATTTTTAGGAGTTTTCTTTTGTAGTTTTTAGTGATTTTTGGTATGGAGCTAAAAGACACTAAAATATGCAAAATATATTTTTTTGGGAATTTTTTGAGACGTTTTTGATAATTTTTATGGGTTTTCTAATGCAAACAGTAACAAAATGACATGTTTTTTGAATTCTGATAAATAGAAAAATGCAAGAAAAATGCAATGCAAAAATTTAGCGTGAATCTACACTAAACATGAGCTTAAGTTGATTTTTGTAGAATTTTTGGGTGTTTAGAGATGCATGCAACAATTAAAGACAACAAAAAGAAACTTCAAGCAGGTAAGGGCATAAATGCAAATATTAAAAACTACAGGGCAAGTATTGCAAATTCATTAAAAGACACGCGTAAAGCACGTGTTATGCTGTTCACAGGGGTATATTTGCGAATAACAAAAACCGACAGGACATGAGTGCAATTAGCCCAATAATATATTTAAATCACTACGCACAGGAGTATAAATGTGAATACATGAAAGTTCAGGATCAAAAGTGCAAAATACCCAAAAACCATGTGTTCAGTCACGTGAGGTGATGTGGCCGAGGAATGAAGTGCAAATATGAAAAGTTAAGGGGTCTAGTTGCAATTATTACAAATATTTTTGAACTGCAAATTAAAGTTTCCAGACTAAAGCGTAAATGCAAAAAGCGCGGGGGTTGGGTGCAAAATACCCCTCGCAGTACGCGTCGGACAGCTGATGACGATCTACTTATCGACGTGTCCTGATCTGGTGACCCGATGACGCTTCGCACAGACGTCCAAGATTAGATCCCCACGAAGAGATCCGACGATGGAGGGTATTGATGATCTGACGACTCCTGCGCGTTCTGGACGATGCCCTTGATCCAATGGCGGAGAGAGGTTCACGAAGAACACCCTCCCCGGCGAGCTTCGACGATCGATTCCGACCGACAAACAGCCACTCCAGCCCTAGGATCAAGGGCAAAATGATCCTGAGGCCCTTCCGCGTCGAACGATGATCTCAGCAGCTGATGGGACGACGAGTTGAGGTTCAACGACGGCGGCGACCTGGGAGGTGCTCCCCCTGGTTGTCGAGGCTCTTTCGAGCCTCCTCTTGCATTCTTTCCTGCAGGGTTAGACGCACGGCAAAAAGGTGGAGTTCGGAGTGCTCTCAGATGGTGCGATGGTGGCGATTCGTGGCTCGGGCGTGGAGCTCCGGTGATCGGCGAAGAAGGAACTCGGGTGTCTCGATCTGAGCGAGATCGAGGTGGATGGAGGTGCATCGGGGCGAGAGAATGCGAAGGGGAAGTTGATGAAGGTGGAGGGGAGTCAAGTCAACGGATGGATGAGGCGGCACACGGTGGCATAGCGGAGCTCGACCGTGAAGAGATTTGCGGGTTTACGACGAGGGAGTGGTTAAAAACTAAATCTGTTACAACCCTAAGCTAACTAAGACTACAGCTACAGAATGAAAGAGGAATGAGGCGAAACGCTCACCGGGAGACCAAGGTCGAGCTTGGTGGCGGAGCTCCGGCGGTGAGGTGGATCACAACTCGATTTGACACCGATGTCCTTCGAACCAAGCCCTACGGCTCCCCACTGTCACCAGGAGGTTGATGGGCTCAAGGGATTAGGAATTCAATGGTGGAAGAGGGATCAAGAGAGAAGGGAAGTCGAGGGGTTCTTTTTGTATGGTTGACGAAGTGGCGTCAAAGATCGATGGAGATAGACCGAATTGTGGGTCCAATCCCTGATGTTTCACCTGGGCGTGAATCAACGTTCATCGAGGACAAAAAGATGCGAAGACCTCGACATCAAAGGATGCAAGACGAGGCCTCGAAAAAAGGTCGAAAATGGTCAAAAACTCAGATCTGACAAGGTTCAGACCTCGGTCAGAGAGTTGATCGAGGTCAACCAAGGGCACCTTCTGGTTGGTCCACGTGGACCAACCAGAAAAATCCTGTGAAAAATTCTTGTAAAATCTTTTAAAAATAGAAAATGAAGTAATTAAATTTTGGTTATAAAATAAAAAATGTTTATTATTTTATGAATTATTTTATGGTTAGTTTTATTTATTTTTTAGAGGTATATATTTACAAGTTACTATTTTAGGCCTATATAGGTATATTTACCTATATATTTTATTGTTTTATTTTTATTCTGTAAATATAATTTATTTATTTTTGTTTATTAATTTATAAATTTATAAAATATTTTTATTTACTTAAATTTATTTTTATTTTATTTTTCTGATGTCTTTTATACACTTAATAAAATATAAATATGTATTATATAGGTGTATATATAGGTATTATACCTATGTATTGTAAATATACAAGTATTTTATTTTTGTATTTATCTTGTACTTTTATTCTGATTTTAATGAACAAGTTTATTATAAATAATATTTACAAAATAAAAATATAAAATTATAAAAATAGTGAATAAATAATAAAATAAAATTTTTAATCTGTACAGGTATACAAGTGGGGTCCAAAACTCAACTTTCAAACCGTAGCTCCGCCAAATGCGAAACAATCGCCATTAAATAGCTTATTTTAAATTATATACAATTAAAGGTGAGTTTGATGCATTTGGAGTTTTCATTTGTGAGATACGGGTGTGAGAAGTTGGGATTCTAGATTTTTATTCAGACCATAACTTTTTATCTGTACATTATTGTTGAGTGAAATCAATTTTGTATTTTTCTTTATTTAATTATCTATAACTTTCATGTTCAAAGTTTCGTTATTTTAGGTATAAAAAGTGAAACCAAAAATAGGTCTTAAAATGATTAAAGAATGAATTAAGTAGAACAGGTATCTGGCCCTTATCTCCCCCTACTTTATTCCTTGTTGACCTATTCATCAAGATGCCTAGGTCTCGGGGTTTCGGGTCATAAAATATTTACAATATTTTATTCTTTTTCTTTTCTTTTATTTATTCTATGATTTTGGCTTTAATTGCAGTATTTTATACACTATTTACATGCACATGCATGAATGACAAGATGCGGAAATTAAGGTTATTTACACGCATTTGCTAGGGTTTTTGATGCCAAAATGATAGAATAAAGATGATGAAATGTGGATTCATCATCCCCTATACTTTACCTTTGCTAGTCCCTAGCAAACACTTATGCAATAAGTGCAGAAAGGAAAAAGAAAGAAAAGAAAAAGAATAAGATGGGTTAAATTCGATCATCAAACTTGTCTTCACAAAATCAAAATTTGGAGCTTAAGTCGGACCCTTGGAATTTTAGTGCGGGCGGAACCTTAATGAGAATCGGATTTGAAATCCAACAGCATTCGAGAATCCCAAAACTCTGTTCAAATCTCCTTAATAGCCAGGTCAGAAATATTTCAACTCATACGCAAACCCTTACGACTATGAGTCTGACTCGTACAGTGTAAGTGATAGTGGCTCTCCCCAATCAGAATGACAAAGAGACTGACTTCTCCAATATGACAACCCAATGATTCCCCAATCCAATAACTCATTCCTCAAGGAGCAGGGTATTCCCTTCTAAGTTCAAGTGGCAACCAGCTCATGAGGAGGGGGTTAAGAGAAGAATGGACGGTAGCCAGTGTAGCTACCTATCCAAGGATGCAAGACCAGTGTAGTCAAGTCATCCAGCTGCAGGTTCACATGATTTAACTTTGAAGCTCAAGCTTGCTTATTTGACTTTACACATATGTACACTCCTGTAGGAATTTTTATTTTTGTACAGGCCTGTCCACTTTTTTTTGGAGTTTTTGCTTTTTGCATTTTTTTGAATACTATATGCAACAGCATTTACATAGGGAGTTTTCCCTCTTGAGCCAATAGACTATCCTCTTTTGAAGCTTTATCGCAACCCACGATCTCCTATCCTCGAAACTCATCATTACTGGATGGGTTAGGGTGCACTTCCCTCCCTAGAGGAGGACAAGTGTTTCCACCTGTGTGCGTCGCATACCGGCAAATCCAATACCCTCACCACTCCAACTGAGTTGAGCCAAGTGAAAGGTGAAGGTGTCCAAGTTAGGTCATTATCAACAAGAGTCGTGCGTGTGCTCCGAAATACTCTACTTAGGCAGTCAAGAACCCATTGAACCAAGTCCCGCGATCCTCAAAGAATTAAGTCAACTAGACCTGAAGTACCTCAATCCCAGTTCCTATAAGGTTCATGTTAATTAGGTAGATTTTAAGGTCCAACCAAGCTCCAATCTTCTGATTTTACTTAGACTCGTTCAATTATCAAACTCAATCCGAAAGATACGAATGCCATGCAAATGCTATGCAGAAAATATTTTTATGATGCAATTTTTCAAAGATTTTAAACTTTTTATGGATTTGTGAAAAGATGATGCATATGCATTTTTTTAGATTTTTCAAAAAGATTTTTCAAATGTTTTTGGATTTTAATTTTGCAAATGTTTTTTGGGATTTTTTTGCAAAGAAAAGATTTTGGCTAAAAACTAGGTACAAATATTTACACGGGAGTGCTTCTTATATATACAAGAAGTGGATTTTAAGAATTTACAAGGGTAAGTGGTCAATTTTTATAAATATATATACAATGAATTTTGGTGTGATGTATGTATTCCTCAAAGTTATTTGACACAGGTTTTTCAAACAATTTTGAAAATTATAGTCCAATTTTTTTTACAATCATTTTACCAACATGTACACGCATTTGAAAATCATTTTTGCAAAGGTTTTCAAACAGTATAGATAGATTTTTCAAATATTTTTGCAACCATTTTTCAAACTATTTGCAAATTGTTTTTCAAACATTTTATTTCACACAAAGAAAATATTTTTATAATCAAAATATTCTATAAAGGTTGAAAACATGTAACAAAACATTTTCCAAATAGTTTTCAAAAGATTTTTCCAAAATATTTTCAAACTATTTTTCAAACATTTTGCAAAAAATATTTTCACCTGATTTATTAATCAGTAGATACAAAAGAATTTGAGGAAGAATCACATCTTTTTATTAAGGTTTTTTATGAATTTAATTGTATAAATTGCCATAGTTATTAGTAAAAATACGAAAGTACACGTTATGGCTAAAGTATATACGCAGTATATACGACCCCCTATACTTAGCTTGAGCTATGTCCTCATAGATCAGAGAGAAAAGAGAAGACATAACTCGTGCCGAGTATAGGAAAATCAAAAGAATAAACGAATGAAGAAATGAATGAAACAATGAGAAGTTGACCGTCCCTCTATACTTAGGATCAAATAATCCTAAGTATAGCAGACTGTACACAAAGCAGGGAGGGTCAAGGGTGGGAATGAACAGATCGTACTCAGGTTGTCTCCCCCTATACTTAGGGTAAGATATCCCTAAGTATAGACAAGAAGAGGAGACAATGGAGAGGATCAAAGAATTGAGAAACTCGGGGTGCACATCCCCCCTATACTTAGGACAAAGTACATCCTAAGTATAGAAGACTGTCTACAAGGGGCGACACCTTTTGATAGATAAAGAGAATAGACAAGGAAAAGAAGAACCGAAGAAAAGAAGAAAAAAAGAATGAAAGTGGATATGAACAACACGGGATGCGCATCCCCCCTACACTTAGGATAAGGTACATCCTAAGTGTAGTAGTGATGAAAGGGATGACATCATGTCGGTAGAATAAGATAAAAGAGAAGGAACAGAAGAAAAGAAGAAAAGTCATTAAAAAATGTTTTGTTCTGCTTGGCCTTCCTCGGCTTCTTTGGAGATATCCGGCTCATCCTTGTAGATTACTTGAATCGAGTCAACGGAAACCATGAATGTATCATGTTCAAGGTATGGCTTCAGAAGCTGTCTATTGACTACAAATGGCTGTGCGTCAGCTGACAAGTTGGATATCAATACACTTCCGTTGTCACGCACCTTCCTAACAATAAACGGCCCAATCCATTTGCTCTTCAATTTTCCTGGAAAGATCTTTAATTTCACATCAAACAACCATACCTTCTCACCCGGCTCGAAGGACTTGCGGCGGATATGCTTGTCATGCCACGTTTTGACCTTCTCCTTGTACATCAGGCTGTTGTCATATGCATAATCTCTGAATTCCAATAATCTATTCAGATCCAATTTTCTGTTCTTTCCTGCTTGCTTGGAGTCCAAATTACAGATGTTAATGGCCCATAAAGATTTGTGAATTAATTCAACGGGCAGGTGACATAGCTTGCCATACACAAGGCAGTAGGGAGACATTCCCAAGGGTGACTTGTACGCTGTTCTATAAGCCCAAAGAATGGAGTCAAGCAGCTGAGACCAGTTCTTGCGATCCAGATGCACAAGCTTCTGTAAAATTGTTTTGATCTCCCTATTTGAACATTCAGCCAAGCCATTGGACTGCGGGTGGTAGGGTGAAGCAACGCGATGTTCAATGTAGAATTCCTGAGTCAGCTTCTTCACCTCTCTGTTTATGAAATGACTACCCCCGTCAGATATGAGAATTTTGGGAATCCCGAACCGTGCTATGATGTGATCTCTCAAGAATCGACAGACAGTCCTACTTTCGGCGGCTCGGGCGGGAATAGCCTCCACCCAGCGACTTACATAATCGACAACGAGTTAGAATATATTCATAGCCCTGGCTTTTGGGAATGGGCAAATAAAGTCAATGCCCCATGCGTCGAAGACGTCTGATATCTGAATGTATTTCAGAGGCATCGTGTCTCTCATTCCTATGGTTCCGCCCATCTTCTGACAGTCAGTGCAACATTTGACATAATCATCTGCATCTTTAAATAGTGAAGGCCACCAGAGGCCACTCTGAAGAACTTTTGCTGCCATTCGTTTACCTGAATGATGTCCTCCAGAATCTTGGTCATGACATAGAGCGAGGACACTTGGAACTTCCTCCTGAGGAATGCAACTTCTCCAGATACAATCTGCCCCCTCATGGAATAAATACGGATCCTCCCACTGGTAGAAATGGATTTTAGACAAGAATCTGTCTATTTTCAACTTCGGCCAATCCTGTGGGATTTTCTTGGTCACCAGATAATTCACGATGTCTGCATACCAAGGAAGCGAGGTGACTGAAAGAATTGCCTCGTCTGGTAAGGTCTCTGTGATAGGCTGCAGGTTCAGCTCAGGAGATTCCGGCTCAGGAAGTCTCAATAGATGATCGGCCACCACATTCTTTACCCTAGGTTTATCTTTAATTTCCAAGTCAAATTTCTGGAGGAGAAGGATCCACTGAATGAGACGTGGTTTGGCGTCCATTTGCTGTAAGTACCGAATGGTCGAATGATCAGTGTAAATGATTACATTGGATCCAAGGAGGTATGATCTGAACTTTTCCAGGGCAAAAACTATCGCTAGCAGCTCCTTTTAGTGACAGTGTAATTCCTCTGGGCTTCGTCGAGCGTTCGACTAGCGTAGTGAATCACAAACGGTACATTATCTTTTCTCTGTCCTAACACATCACCTATGGCATAATCTGACGCGTCAGTCATTATCTCGAAAGGCTGAGTCCAAATCGGTGGCTGCAAGACAGGGGCCTGTGTGATGAGTTCTTTCAGCTGATTAAAGGCAAGGAGCACACGGTCATCTACAATGAATTCATTCTCCTTGCCGAGCAACTCAGTCAACGGTCTGGCCAGTTTGCTGAAATCTTTGATGAATCGTCGGTAAAAACCGACATGGCCCAAGAATGACCTGACTTGTTTGATGGTTGTCGGTGGCTCAAGTTTGGAAATCACATCCATCTTGGCTGGGTCAACCTCCAAACCACGTGTAGAAACAACATGACCCATCACAATTCCTTCGGTCACCATGAAGTTGCTCTTCTCCCACGAGAGCACAAGACTGACTTCGCAGCACCTCCGTAAGACTCGGTCTAGATAATCGAGACATTGATCGAATGAGTCCCCGTAGATCGAAAAATCGTCCATAAAGACCTCGAGAAAATTCCCCACCATATCGGCAAAAACTGCAAGCATACACCTCTGAAATGTGGCTGGGGCATTGCAAAGCCCGAACGACATCCGTCTGAAGGCATTTGTACGAAAAGGACAGGTGAACGTAGTCTTCTCTTGATCTTCAAGAGCAATAGCAACTTGATTATACCCAGAGTATCCATCCAAGAAGCAGAAATATTCCTTCGCGGCCAATCTCTCCAAGATCTGGTCGATGAAGGGTAAAGGAAAGTGGTCCTTCTTGGTAGCGAGGTTAAGTCTCGCCAAGAAGTGGGTACTCTGGTTGCGATCTCCTCTCCTTTGTCATTCTTCACAATGGTGATCCCTGATTTCTTTGGGACAACATGTAGAGGGCTCACCCATTTGCTTTCGGAGATGGGATAAATAAATACCGCATCACACCACTTCTGGATCTCTTTCATAACAACCTCCCGCAGATTAGGATTTAATCTTCTCTGAAGTTCTCGAGAGGGCCTGCAATCTTCTTCCAGAAAAATGCGATGCGAACATAGTGATGGATTGATCCCATGGAGATCCGAAGTTCGCCAGCCTATCGCCTTGCACTTGCGTTCAAGAACCTCCATCAGATGAGATTCTTGGTCTTCGGTCAGATGTGCATTGATAATGACAGGGTACATGTTCGGTTCTCCTGCAAGGAAGGCATATTTCATGTTGGAAGGCAAGGGTTTTAGCTCTGGCGGGGTCCGAGCTGCTTCATAGGTGATCTCAGCTATTACTGCAGGTGGCGATTCTTTCAACTGTTCGGTGTCCACCATAACCGGTTCTGCCTCCTCACTCAGATTCTGACAGAATGCTTCAATGGTCTTCTCTTCATCAAAAGATTCTTAAAAAATTAGCTCTTGGTTTTGAAGGCACATCACCCTCGCGGCAGTCTCTTGCAGCACATCAGCGAGTTCCTCATCCTGATCGATAAGGGGAAATTCGACCGCAGTCTCCACTTCCTCCTCGGGGCAGAGGAGTTCATGGATATCATTGTCATCCAAAAATAAGTTGGTTTCTTGAATTTCTGCTAGGAAGTCGCAGTCGTCAGAATACTCAATCACCCTTGCACATGATGCATATGTTCGTGCGGTTGGTGTTCCCTCAGGCAGGGTCTCCACTCTGATTGTTTCATTGCCAGCGCTAAATGTGATTTCTCCCTTCCCATAGTTCTCTACTGCGTTTGATGTCTGCGGAATGGTCTTCCAAGTATGATTGGGGTAAGGAGCAGTGGAGCGGGGACGTCCATATCTAGCACCACAAAATCGGCCGAGAACTGCTTTCCATACACCGTAACTATCACATCCTCCAACAGGCCCCTAGGCCGCTTGACTGATTAGTCTGCAAACTGCAGAATCATCTTTGTAGGCTTGAGCGGTCCTAGCCTGAATTCCGTAAGTAGCGAAGCTGGCATCAAGTTGACAGAAGAACCGCTGTCGAGGAGTGTTCGTTCAAACTCCTGATTGAACATCTGACAACGCACAAGAGGTTCTCCCATATCTGACTTTTTATCTGGGAGGTTGCTGATGGCATTAACGGTGGCCATTGTGAGGATATGCTTTTAGGACTTGCCACCCTTGCTTCTGGAGTTGTGAGGGTGAGGCCGATGCTTGGTTGTACATGCCTCTTTCAATCCTTTCTTCACGGCTGGCATGTACTCAAGAGCTTTCATTAATGGCATGTTCAATACCAAATTCTGGATGATTTCTATGATGGCAGGATCAGACAAAGCATTTTTCAAGTTTTTCATTTTTTTGTGTTTTTTCATTGCTTCTGGAAAAGAAATATTTACAAACTCTTCACTGATGTCATTCAAAATATTGTCCGTATTGTTGTTTACAGGTAGATGACAAAAAGGAGTGGGTTCATCTACAATTTGTGGACCAAAAATGACGGGCTCGGCTTCAGGTGCTGGCGTTGGACTCGCTGCAGGTGCGATGCTCCTTCCGTCAGGAACTGGCTCTAAGGCAGGTGCAGACGTCTCCAAGGCTGACCTATCTCCACCGAGGTTGCTGCTATCTTTTTGTGTTTTACTATTTTCTTCATTTTTTTGTGATTTTCTAAATGACGGTGCTGCCCTCAAAATACTGCTTGGCCCTGATGTTGGCATTCATGGCTCGAACTAGCTGCTCCAGTAGTTGAGCAATTAAATCAAGCTTCTCCAGTCCTTGGGTTCTCTTCTCAATAACAGATAATTTTTCAAGGTCTTGGGACCTCTTCTCGATGATGTCGACCTTAGACAAGTGACTCCCGATAATGCTGAGGTTGGAGCTCTCATCCTTGTCTTCGGTGTGGCTAGAGCATCTTCATGTATGCACGTGATGAGGACTGAGCGGCCTCTCCCTCGGCCATCTCCTCAAAAATATTCCAGACGACGTCCTCTTCTTTGTTGAAATGCGAACCTCCACAAGCGGCATCAACGAGTCACTGACTCTCTAAGGTCAGACCACCAAAGAAATGCTGTACAAGACTGGTCTTGGGAATCTCGTGGTGGGGACACCGTTCTTGTAGTTCCTTGAACCTCTCCGAAGCTTCATGGATCGTCTTGCTGGGCTGCTGATAGAAGCTTGAGATGCGGGCTCGCATCTGGTTCAGACGACCCAGAGGATAGAATTTGTGAAGAAAGGCAGATTTCAGCTCCTCCCAAGTCGTGACTACCTTTCCCAAGTGATGCATTGTCTTGAAGACTGAAGGGAAAAGCAGTCATCTTGACTACCCCCACAGGGATACCGGGGTAGTGGGCAGTGGCACAGATGCGGCCAAACTTTTTGAGGAAGATATATGGTTCTTCAGTGGGATTCCCATGGAATGTGGGAAGCAGAGATAGAAACTGCGGCTTCAGCTCGAAGTGGGCATGAATTCGTGGAACTTGAATCCACTCAGTGATACGACCTGCCCCAGGGTTGTATGTTTCCTTCAAAGTCGGCTTCGGCTGTGGTGTTTTTGCATCCATTCTTTCATACTCAGATCCCTCCACTGAGAGTTCGTCTTCGGCACTTCCTCGATTGACCTCCAGATCGTGATCATCCTCTCGTCTGTCATCTCTCTCATCAGCTCTCTGCCTCAGATCATTGAGCATTTCCTGGAATGCGATCTGGGCCAAGGCCTGATTGGTCAGTTGCTGTTGGATAGCCTAGATAGAAGCAAGCAACTAACTGTTGACTTCATTCTGCGTGGTGTATTTCCCCTCTCCTTGATCTTCTTGTTCTCCTTGCTGAGGCTGTGTTCCCTTTCCTCTGTCAGTTGGAGCCATCTCATAATGAACTTGAATTTCTGGCTCGTGATCGGGTGGAGAATCTGCACGACGGAGTAAACCCTGATCAGTATCTTCATGAGCACCCGCTGTTGAGATGAATCTAGAATTAAGGTCAATCCCAGAATAATGTGAATGGAGCATTGGATATTGACTGAAATCGATCTCCATCCACAAGGGGTTAATTCGGGGACAGGAGTAATCCCGGTTTATTTTAAGGGGAAGAGCTAATTCGGGTTGCGAGTCCATCCCGAACAACAGATTTATTGGTGAAAGGCAAGTGTTGAAAGAAGAGAGAATAGGGAAGTCCAAGGAGAAATTCGCAAGATCCGAACTAACTTCTTGGAGATCACCCCTCTTTATGGAAGACGTTGACGACACGGAATCGATGTGGGCGTCAGCTAGGTCCCGACTAAACCATCCGTGTGACGACATCTTGAGAAGGTCAAAAGGAAAGGATGATGGATGAAGAGCATGAAGGTAAACAAGAAATAAAAGGAATGTAAAACAGTAGAAGGCTCACAATGAGCGAGGGTCAAATGGAAGGAGAGCAAAAATGGCGCAAGGGCGCGATGTTTTTGATCTTGACCTTAATTCGACTAATCAATCAAACCCAAAGCAATGGATTCACCAACTCTACCCGTGAAGCCGTTAAGGTTAGGCAATTATCTTTGTGAGTTTTAGGTTTGATTTTCAAGCAATTATCTTTTCACGAGTCCTTAGAGCGCTACGCCTATAGGAGCGAGAGTACTGCCGGAAAAGTATCCCGTACTTGTCCTCCTCCTATGTAACATGTAGTTTGCACTTTTTAAGGTCCTTGTAACCCTTCCTGGATCCCTACTCAGCAAAAGAAATAAAGAGAGGAAGCCAATAGGCGAAACCAATACTTCGGAACTCACTCACAACGGAATCATTCGTGAGCGTGCAAGAACCTACTCGAACGCAAGATGATGAGACAGACACCCCCGTGAAGGCGTGGCCTATGCTCGATACTTCGGACAAGGTCAGTGCTCTACACAATAGAGAGTCACTAGTGTCGACCAAGCCCTACTTGTCTACGTACGATAGAAGCTCCAATACTTCGGAAATCCAGGCGATACACAAGGCATCCACAGACTGGGTTTTAGGCTCTATTCCTTACGACGTCGCTCACCTCACTTGGAAGGAGACCTTCCCATGCAACCTGAAACAAATGAGGGCTTTGCTCACCCCAAGGCAATGAGTCCAATTAATCAATTTTATTAAGGTCAAGTATTTTTAGCAGTCCCTTTTTAAATTCTTTTTGGTGTTATCACTTGTTTAGAGTAAATTCAATACAAGCACCTAACGTTTTTTTATTTTCTTTGGTTCCTATTTGTTCCAAAAACAGAGAGAGAAGAGTCGGAAAAGCCAATGCAAGTTGATACTAAGTTTGAAATCTCACCTTAGTGCCTAAATGATGAATGCTAAGTTAGAAGACTAACAATGCCTCCCAGCTCTCTCCATGCGGGATGCAAAACAAGAATTTTTAAACCTAATCTATATGCCGATATGCACACGAAAACGTCCTAAGCAGGAAATTGCTAGCGTGAAGAACCACAAGTCGGTCACCGATCCTCAATCCAAGAGTCCGGTCTAGGCTCACCCCTCCTCTTCTCGACACATCGAGTTCAGGAGTAGCGCTTGATAGGGTGGGCTCGCGGAGCGTAGGTTTGAAGTCGATAAGGCGACTGTTTAAATTAAACTAAGTCCAAATCGCACTATAGGTACATGCAATGGTTATTAGGGGGTTTGGACCTAATTTACTCGATCAAGCAAGCCTAAAGACTAAGGGCTCATTCCACAAAAGAAAGGAAAAATAAATCAAAATCGGAAAATGACAGCGGTGAAAACGCGTCAAAACTGCGGTGAGCCCCCAAGTGAACAGACACTTGCAAATTGGGCCCGAGTGTCCAAAGTCCGGGGTACCTGTATTATTACAAATTTATCAAATGTCTCTCTCTCACAAAAATAAGAAAAATCTAACTATCTCTCTCTCTCTCTCTCAAGTTCTCTTGCTCTCTCTTGCCGGCTAGGGTAGAATAGCCGGCTCCTCCTCCCAAGGTTGCTCAGGATCCCCTAGGCGATCCTCCTCGGTCAGTGGTCCCTCGCAAGAAAACAAGAAGAGATGTCAGACAGTTCAAAAACGATTATACAATAAAATCAAACAAGTCAAAAATGGCTAAGCAAGTAAACAAACACAAGTCTACTCTACAAGCCGATGCTCCCCGGCAACATCGCCATTTGAAAAACGAGAATACGAGAGCCGTTAAATAGTGGTCTGACAAATCAGACTCACTGTCGCTGGGGCGACTACTCAAGCCTTCACATTCGTCAATAATTAACCCACACAATTAATTAAACAATCAAGAGCAAGGATCAAAATTTATTATTCCCTACTAAAAATGTACAGTGGCAAGCAAGTAAGGGTCGAACATAAGAAACAAAGGTGTAGAGTGTAGACAAAAAGCCAAGACCTATATCTAGTGAACTACTTAGCCAATCTTGATTTTTTTGTGTTTTTTTAATTTTGTATTTTTTGTATTTTTTTTAATTTTATATTTTTGTCTTTTGATTTTTAATTTACTGATTTATATTTTCTTTTTTTGTATTTTGTATTTTTATATTTTCTTATTCATTAATGGAATATATATATACAATATAAGGAGAGAGGAATAGAGTATTTATAAAAATAGGGGAAAATGCTAAAAAATCAGGGAATAAAATGTTTTTGGTCTTTTTATATTTTTATAATGTGTTTGTGGTTTTTCTAGATTTTTCTTAATTTTTTTGGTATTTTTAAAGTCAAAAATACTATAAACAGTGAATAAAGGTTGCTGGCCGAAATTAAAATGGGAATGAAAAATAGTAAACAGTGAAAAAATTTTCCCAAATTAATTTTAGATCAAAGAAAAATAAAGAAAATTTGGAAATAGAATTTGTATTTTTAGGATATTTGTAGAATTTTTAATATTTTTAGGAAGATTTTTGGGGTTTTATAATTTCTAGGAGTTTTCTTTTGTATTTTTAGTGATTTTTGGTCTGGAGCTAAAAGACACTAAAATATGCAAAATATATTTTTTTGGTGAATTTTCTGAGACGTTTTTATAATTTTTATGGGTTTTCTAATGCAAACAGTAGCAAAATGGCATGTTTTTTGAATTTTAATAAATAGCATAATGCAAGAAAAATGCAATGCAAAAATATAGCATGAATCTACAACTAAACAGGAGCTTAAGTTGATGGGTGTTTAGAGATGCATGCAACAATTAAAGACAACAAAAAGAAACTACAACCAGGCAGGGGCATAAATGCAAATATAAAAACTACAGGGCAAGCATTGCAAATTCACCAAAAGACACGTGCAAAGTATGTGTTATGCTGTTCACAGGGGTATATTTGCGAATAACAAAAATTGATAGAATAAGAGTGCAATTAACCTAAAAATATATTTAAATCACTACAGACAGGGGTATAAATGCGAATACATGAAAGTTCAGGATCAAAATTGCAAAATACCCCAAAACCACGTGTTTAGTCACGTGAGGTGACATGGCCGAGGACTGAAGTGCAAATATGAAAAGTTAAGGGTTCTAGTTGCAATTATTACAAATATTTTTGAAATACAAATTAAAGTTTCTGGACTAAAGCGTAAATGCAAAAAGCGCAAGGGTTGGATGCAAAATACCCCTCGCAGTACGCGATCGGACGACTGATGATGATTCACTTATCCACTGTCCTGATCTGGTGACCCGATGATGCTTCGCACAGACGTCCAAGATTAGATCCCCATGAAGAGATCCGACGGTGGAGGGTATTGATGATCTGACGGCTCCTGTGCGTTCTGGACGATGCTCCTGATCCAATGGCGGAGAGAGGTTTACGAAGAACACCCTCCCCGGCGAGCTTCGACGATCGATTCTGGCTGACACACGACCACTCCAGCCCTAGGATCAAGGGCAAAACGATCCTGGGGCCCTTCCGCGTCGAACGATGGTCTCAGCAGCTGCTGGGACGGCGAGTTGAGGTCCAACAGCGGCGGCAACCTGGGAGGTGTTCCCCCTTGTTATCGACACTCTTTCGAGCCTCCTCTTACATTCTTTCCTGCAGGGTTAGACGCACGACAAAAAGGTGGAGTTCGGAGTGCTCTCAGATGGTGCGATGGTGGCGATTCGTGGCTCGGGCGTGGAGCTCCGGTGATCGGCGGAGAAGGAACTCAGGTGTCTCGATCTGAGCGAGATCGAGGTGGATGGAGGTGCGTCAGGGCGAGAGAATGCGAAGGGTAAGTTGATGAAGGTGGAGGGGATTCGAATCAATGGATGGATGAGGCGGCACACGGTGGCGGAGCGGAGCTCCGCCGTGAAGAGATTTGCGGGTTTACGGCGAGGGAGTGGTTAAAAACTAAATCTGTTACAACCCTAAGCTAACTAAGACTACAGCTACAGAATGAAAGAGGAACAAGGCGAAACTCTCACCGGGAGACCAAGGTCGAGCTTGGTGGTGGAGCTCCGGCGGTGAGGTGGATCACAACTCGATTCGACACCGATGTCCTTCGAACCGAGCCCTACGGTTCCCCGCGGTCACCAGGAGGCTGATGGGCTCAAGGGATTAGGAATTCAACGGTGGAAGTGGGATCAAGAGAGAAGGGAAGTCGGGGGGTTCTTTTTGTAGGGTTGATGGAGTGGCATCAAAAATCGATGGAGATAAACCAAATCGTGGGTCCAATCCCCGATGTTTCACCTTGGCGTGAATCAACGTTCATCGAGGACAAAAAGATGCGAATACCTCGACATCAAAGGATGCAAGACGAGGCCTCGAAAAAAGGTAGTAAATGGTCAAAAACTCAGATCTGACAAGGTTCAGACCTCGGTCAGAGAGTTGACCGAGGTCAACCAAGGGCGCCTTCTGGTTGGTCCACGTGGACCAACCAGAAAAATCCTTGGAAAAATTCCTTGTAAAATCCTTTAAAAATAGAAAATGAAGTAATTAAATTTTGGTTATAAAATAAAAAATGTTTATTATTTTATGAATTATTTTATGGTTATTTTTATTTATTTTTTTAGAGGTATATATTTACAACTTACTATTTTAGGCCTATATAGGTATATTTACCTATATATTTTATTGTTTTATTTTTATTTTGTAAATGTAATTTATTAATGTTTGCTTATTAATTTATAAATTTATAAAATATTTCTATACACTTAAATATATTTTTATTTTATTTTTCTGATGTCTTTTATACACTTAATAAAATATAAATATGTATTATATAGGTGTATATACAGGTTATTATACCTATGTATTGTAAATATACAAGTATTTATTTTATATTTCTCGTGTACTTTTATTCTGATTTTAACGCACAAATTTATTATAAATAATATTTACAAAATAAAAATATAAAAATTATAAAAATAGTGAATAAAGAATAAAATAAATATTTTAATCTGTACAGGTATACAAGTGGGGTCAAAACTCAACTTTCAAACCGTAGCTCCGCCAAATGCGAAACCATCGCCATTAAATAGCTTATTTTAAATTCTATACAATTAAAGGTGAGTTTGATGGATTTAGAGTTTTCATTTGTGAGATACGGGTCTGAGAAGTTGGGATTCTGGATTTTTATTCAGACCATAACTTTTTATCTGTACATTATTTTTGAGTGAAATCAATTTTGTATTTTTTCTTTATTTAATTATCTATAACTTTCATGTTTAAAGTTTCTTTATTTGACATATAAAAAGTGAAACCAAAAATAGGTCCCAAAATGGATAAAGAATGAATTAAGAAGAACATGTATCTGGCCCTTATCTCCCCTACTGATGAACGCGCCTTTTATCAAGGGTCTGAATATGTCGTCGTGGCGACCCTCAATAAAAGGCGAGTGATCAACAATTGACCCACAATCAAAGAATAAAACAATCAAGCTCAAAGGAAGTGTGAATCAATCTTTATTTACTCTACCATAAAATGTATAGGGAACAAGCATGTAGAGGTCGAACCACAGAGAGCAATACAAAAATGCATGAGCCTATATGTGCATACCAGTCATTCTTGAGTGAAGTGGGTCTCTCTTTTTTTTTATTTTTATTTTATTTTATTATTTTTAGGGTTTTTCATTTTCTGGACTCAACATAGAAATAATTATACCATATGCAATAATTTTTTTTTTTTGGAATTTTCCAAAAACATTTTCTAATTTTTTGTATTTTCTAAATCAAACTGTGCAAAAATGGCTCCTACTCTATTTTTAATAATCAGGAAAAATGCCAAAAATTCAAAATAAAATACGCGCGTGAACCAGCATGGCATAGAGCATCTACCCTAATTTTTGTGGATTTTTAGGAGCCATCTTGGTATTTTTAATAAATAGGTAAAGATACGAAATTAAAACAGCCTGGCAGGGGTATTTTTGCAAATAAAATAAACTCCAGGGGCATCAGTGCAAAAATACATACTAAGATAAACATTTATTTTAATTTTTAGAACTATTCTACAATATACAAAAACCGCCAGGGCATACTTGGCAATTTTCACGCGCCTCACGTGGGACTGCACGTGAGGCGCGGAAGGACCTAAATGCAAATCTAATAAACTTAGGGTCCTTTCTGCAAAATATACAATTTATTTACAACGTGCTATTTAATTTACAATATTAAAAATTAAATATACAAAAGAGCGGGGGTATATGTGAAAATTACCCCCTAAGTGCGCGCGATCCAACGGTTCTTCGTTCGCCACTTGACACGCGTCACCATCTCCTCGCCCGATGACGCTTCGCCGATGAAGCGTTAGGATTAGATCATTTGAGATGATCCTACGGTTGCTGCGTGGCTTCATCGGACGGCTGGGCTTCGATCTGGACCTGCGCTCTTGATCCAACGGCTGCTGCTGCTCGTGAAGAACAGGGAAGAACGGCTGACTTCCCTGGCTTCGATCGGTGATTCCTCCGCCTCCAGGCGCTTAATGTTGCTGCTTGTGCCCTCCAGGCGTCCGGCGAAGCGGTGCGCACCGTTCGAGATGCTCCAGAAGGTCCAGGACCTCCTGGATCGGCTGGACGAGCTCGGAGAAGACAAGGGGGTCCTGGCACCTTGAAGGGACTTGAATCGAGCCCCAGAGGGCTCCTTTCAGCTTGAGTCCTGCACCAAATGAAAGACGGGCTCGAGGGGGTCTTCCTCGACCCAAGGTTTAGGGTAGACGAACGGGGAAAGGTGGAGGGCGGCGAGGTCCGACGAAGCGGAGGAGGGAGGACCTCGATTCGCAGAGCTGGGCGAGCTCTGGTTGATCTTGGAGCGTGGGTGCGTGGAGAATACGTAGGGAAAGGCGATGAGGTGGGGCGAAGGGTCAGATAGCGTGCTGATCAGAGTAGAGAGGTTCGCCGGAGCTAAACTCCGGCGAACTTCGATCTTAAGCTAGTCGAGCACCTGAGGCTCTACTGACTGGTCTAAAAGCTAAACTACGAAGTAACGACTAAAACTAAGCTAAAAACGGAAAGAAAGCAGCTCTTATACCTGGTGTGCGACCAGGGAGCAGGACCTCTGGCGACGCGGCGGCCGTGGGCGCTCCTTCGACTCCTCCAACTGCCTGAAGCTTCCAGGAGGACCCTCCTGTCACAAGGAACCTCAGAGGACTGGAATAGACGGTGGAAAACGACGGAAAGGGAGGCCAAAATGGATGAGGAGGTCGGAGGGTTTATTTATAAGCAAAGTTTGCGCCCTTATTGGTCGGCAGATCTTGGTGAATCTAGATGCTGTACAAGGAATCATGGGATGCGGCGTGATTCGTGGATGTTCGAGGAACAAATCTCATAAAGGGTCTTATCACCCTCGAGCAACACAATCGGCGTGAAAAAGCGAGGAAGAGGGACCTCTCGTGACTTGTCAGAGGGGCTGTCCTTGAGTCTGAAGAGTTGACCCGAGGTCAACTTTTGTCGGCCTGTGGTTGGTCCACGGGGGCCGCTAGAAGACAAAATAGGCTGGAGTATCAAAGAATGAATTATTTAAGCTAATAAACGATTTTATTATTTTTCAAGTATAAAATAAAAAATCTTTATTATTGTATGTAGTATTTTAATACGATTTTTATTTATTTTTATGAATTATTTTATTACGGTTTTAATTGAATAATGTGTATATGTGTATATCTACATGTATTTTTGTATATTTTATTTTTAATTTATTTATTTTATTTTATTATTTTAGTTTCTTATTTTATAATTTTATAACTTATTTTTGTGAGTATAAGTATATTTTTATTTTATTTTTATGAGTTTATTTATATTTTTAAATAAATAGATGTATGTGTATGTATGTATACTTATAGGTACTTTACCTATATATTATATTCATTTAATTTATTTAATGAATTTTATTTGTTTTTATTTTTGTTTTGTAGTTTTAATGAATGATATATTACATGTACATTATTATAAAATATGGATGAATCAAAGAATAAAAGAATTAAGTTCCCCTTTTTTTTTTTTATTTACATGTATGTAGCATAGGTCTTTTGTCTATGATTATTATAGACTTATTTTATTTATCAAATTCTTTTTGGTTTTCTTGTAATTTCAACATGTACATGTATTATATATACTATTTACAAACTTTTAAAAATATAATTTTGTACAATTACTAAATATTGAATAAAATGAGTATTTTAATCAGTCTTATGTACAAGGAAGGTCAAAAACCTAACTTCCACAGATGGACTCCAAAAATTATGGAAATAATTTTACAAAATAGTTTATGAAATGCTAGATACAATTAAAGGTGAGTTTGATTGATTTGGAGTTTTTATTTGCAAGATATGAGTCTGTGAAGTTGAGATTTTTGCTTTTTATTTTGTGTATAAAATGTACACTGTATATTATTTTTGCACAAACTCAATTTTGTAATTTTATTTACATTATTATCTACAACTTTTATGTACAAAGTTTCTTTATTTGATGAATAAATAATTATTTACAAAATAGGTGCCAAAAATGCAATAATGGAAGAATGAATAAATGAAGTATTTATTGAATGTTGGCCCTTATCTCCCCCTACTTTATTCCTGGTCGACCAAGTTCATGCTGGCCTTGGTCTCGGGGTTAAGGTCATAAAATCTTTGCAATATTTTATTCCTTTTTCTTTTCTTCCCTTTATTCTATAATTTTGGCATTAAAAACCTTATTTTATGTACAATTAATGCCAACAATAATAGATGCTAATATGAACAAATTAATGCTCTTTACATGCATTTGCTGGGGTTTTTAAGGCCAAAATGATAGAATAAAGGTGATGAAATGGAGATTCATCACCCCCCTATACTTGCCTTTGCTAGTCCCTAGCAAACACTTATGCAATAAGTATAAAAGAATAAAGAATCAGAAGAAAAGAAAAATGAAAGGAAGATCGAGTGAATAGGGGCGCTTTCAGTGCGATGCTTGTCTTTACAAAATCCGAGACTAGAGCTCCTGTTGGACCTTGGGTGTGGATGTGTGTGGAACCTGGTAGGGAGCCAAATTTAAAACACAACAGCCTTTGATAGTCACAGAACCTGGTTCAAATTGCCTCAATAGCCAGGTCAGAACTAGACTACACCATACACAAACCCTTATGACTCTGAAGCTGACTTGGACAGTGTAAGTGATAGCGGCTCTCCACCTCAGAAGTGACAAAGAAACAACCTCCCCCAACCCGGTAACTCTAATGCCTCGGTCTAGCAACTCTTTCCTCGAGAAGCGGGGTATTCCCTTCTAAGTTCAAGTGCGACCGGCTCAAGAAGACGGGGAAGACAAGAATGGGTCAAGGCCAGTGTAGCCAAGTACCCTTGGAAGCTTGACCAGTGTAGCCAAGTCTTCCGCTGCAAGCTACATAAGGTGGATCATGGGTCTCAAGCTTTGCTTATTGCGCTTTATATACATACTCCGGTGGGATTATCATTTTCTATCAGACCCACCACTCTTTTGGAGTTATTTGCACCATTTTTTTTTTCTTCTTTTTTTTTTTTTTCAAGTGCATCTATACAACATATACATGTGCAGCATATATACAAGGAGTTTTTCCTCTTGAGCCAGTAGACTATCCCTCTTTTGAAGCTTTATTGCAACCCACGGCTTTTGTCTTTAGCCTTCATCACCACTAGACCAAGTTGAGGTGCACTTCCTTCACTATAAGAAGAAGAGAGGTTCCGCCTAGAAGTACTACCCTCATATGCTACCCCAAGCCAAAGGAAACTGCCTCCTCACCACCTCATCCATGGAGAGCTATGTGAAAGGTGCAGGTGTCCAAGTTAGGCCACGGCCGACAAGAGTTATGCGTGTGTTTTTGAAAAGTTCTAGTTAGTCCACTGAGGTGACTTGAACCTAGCCCTGATTTCTCAAAGAATTAAGTCTAAATAGACCTGAAGTACCTTAAACCTAGTTCCCATAAGGTTCCAGTGTAGTGAGGTGCAGTAAGGTCCAACCGAGCTCCATTCTGAGACTTTATTAGACTGATTCAATCATCAAGCTCACTCAAAAAGAGTATGCAAGGTATGCTTATGCTATGCACAATGAATGATGCAATTTTTCACAAAGGATTTTTTTAAAGCATTAAAGAATATTTTTACACAACGGAATTTTGCACATAAGAGCTTGACACAAATACAAGGTATATACCCTTATTTACACGGGTGTACTGCTTTATTTACAAAATGTATGAATTTATACAGACTTTACATGAAATAGTTTATTTAGGTTGTTGAGATAGAATTTTATGTACTTTATTTCTTATTTACAGGTATTTGTAATAGTGATCTTATCCTTCGGTTCTAGTTTTGAAAATAGTTTTTGCAAACTGTAGTACACGATAGTTTTTGCAATCATTTACACACATTTGAAAACTATTTTTGTAAAGAATTTTCACACTATATGTACATTTTTCACAATAATTTTAACAAACATTTTTCAAGACATTTGAACTTCGGTTTTTCAAATCCTTTCTTTCACACAAAGAAAAATTTTTGCCATCAAAACAATTTTCACACAGTTTGAAATCATTTCACATCAAATTTTTCAAAACTGGTCACACTATTTTTCAAATCATACTATATAGGTATCTGATTTATTAATCAGTATATACAAAAGAAGGAAAACTGTATTTGCTGTACAATAAGGTTTTGGGTTTTATAGGCTTTATTTGAACTTATTCCTTATTTACAAATGAGAGATTTTTGTGCAGACTCCTCAGACTTATTCTAGAATCAGTTTCACAAGCATTTTGGAAACTATAGTCCAAAATAATTTTTGCAATATTTACACGTATTTGAAATTGATTTTTGCAAAGGTTTTACACAACATAGATAGGTTTTTCAAAACAATTTGACAATCAATTTTCACAATCAGTTGCACACTAGTTTTCACACATTTTTATTTCACTCAAAGAAAATTTTTCACACCAAACTGATTTTTCAAAGGTTGCATACTTGTGCACACTATTTTCAAACTATTTTCACAAGGTTTTTCAAAATAGCTTTTTACATCAAACATTTTTCTGACTTAATAATCAGTATAATTACAAAGAGTCTGAGGAACTCACAATCATCTTTCTTTATTATAGAGCTACTTTTTATATCCTATTTTATCGAGGTGATATTTTATTTTTCAGTATGAGTTATGGCTTATAGTATATACATGGTATATACGACCCCCCTATACTTAGCTTGAGCTATGTCCTCATAGATCGAAAGGAAAAGCAAAGACATAACTCGTACTGAGTATAGACAGATCTAAAGAATGAAGGAATAATTAACGGGATGAATGAATGAATGAGAAGTTGACCGTCCCCCCTATACTTAGGATCAAATAATCCTGAGTATAGTAGACTGTACACAACACAGGGAGGGTCAAGGGTAAGAATAAACAGATCGTTCTCCGGTTGCCTCCCCCTATACTTAGGGTAAGATATCCCTGAGTATAGACGAGGAGAGGAGACAATGGAGAGGATCAACGAATTGACCTACTCGGGGTGCACGCTCCCCTATACTTAGGACAAAGTACGTGCTAAGTACAGAAAACTGTCCACAAGGTCGGCACCTCTTAGATACAAAGAATAGGCTAGAAGAAGAAAAGAAGAAAAGAAGAAAAGAAGAAAATCAGAGAAGAATTTGTTGGATTGCATAGTCTGAATCTTTCAATGCCGCAGGTGCTGTCGAGATATCGTCATGTTGCATGAGCTGGACGGAATCAACAACGGCCAAAAATGTATCTGGTTCGAGGTAAGGCTTCAGTAGTTGGCCGTTGATGACAAATGGCTGTGCGTTAGAGGACAATTCGGATATGGCAATGCTTCCATTGTCACGCACTTCGCAAACTCGAAATGGCCCTGTCCACTTACTCTTTAATTTGCCTGGAAATATTCGCAACTTTGCATCAAATAACCACACTTTCTGCCCAACTTCGAAGGTCTTTCGTCTGATGTGCCTGTCGTGCCAGCGTTTCACCTTCTCCTTGTACATCAAGGTGTTATTGTATGCATAGTCTCGAAATTCCAAGAGTCTGTTCAGATCATCTTTCCTCTTCTGACCACTTTTGTGTGAGTCCAAATTGCAGCTGTTGATTGCCCATAAAGACTTGTGAATTAACTCCACGGGCAGATGGCACGGCTTTCCATATACAAGACGATAGGGCGACATGCCCAAGGGAGACTTGTAGGCGGTTCGATATGCCCATAGAACCGAGTCCAAGAGTTGAGACCAGTCCTTTCTGTTTGGCCTAACAAGTTTCTGCAGGATAGTCTTGATTTCTCTGTTCGATAATTCTGCCATGCCATTGGTCTGAGGATGGTAAGGAGTGGCAACCCGGTGGTCAATGCCGTACTCCTTCGTCAACTTCTTGACCTCTTTATTGATGAAGTGACTACCCCCGTCTGAGATAAGGATTTTCGGTATCCCGAACCGCGAAATGATGTTCTTTTTGAGAAACTGGCAAACTGTTTTGCTATCGGCGACTCGAGCAGGGATAGCTTCAACCCAACGACTCACGTAATTGACGGCGAGAAGGATGTGCTGAAATCCTTGACTGTTAGGGAAAGGTCCCATGAAGTCAATGCCCCATGCATCGAAGACATCTGCTATCTGAATGATTTTCAGGGGCATTGAATCTTTGGCAGTGAGTGTACCTTTCATTCGCTGACAGTCAGTGCATCGTTTAACAAATTCAGTTGCATCCTTGAATAAAGTAGGCCACCAGAGGCCACACTGAAGTACTTTGGCTGCCGTCCGATCTCCAGAGTGGTGTCCGCCAGATTCGAGCGAGTGACAATGCTCGAGGACACTTGATTGTTCCGTCTGAGGGATGCACCTGCGCCAAATACAATCTGCCCCTTCTCTGAATAAAAGAGGATCTTCCCAATGGTAGAAACGGATGGTCGACATAAATTTGTTCTTTTGGTTCTTCGTCCAATCCGACGGTATTACCCCAGAGACGAGGTAATTGACAATCTCAGCATACCAAGGAAGAGAATCCATAGCTAAAATGGTTTCGTCAGGGAAGGTTTCTGTGATAGGTGCATTGCTCAGGGGAGGTTCGTGATGCTCTATTCTGGAGAGATGATCTGCTACCACGTTCTGGGTTCCAGGCTTGTCCTTGATTTCCAAATCGAATTCCTGGAGTAGAAGGATCCAACGAATCAGCCTTGGCTTGGCATCCTTCTTCTGTTGTAAGTAGCGGATAGCAGAGTGGTCTGTAAAGATGGTGACTTTGGATCCCAACAAATAGGATCTGAATTTCTCTAAGGCGAAAACCACAGCCAGCAGTTCTTTTTCTGTTACAGTGTAATTTCTTTGAGCTTCGTCTAACGTTCTGCTGGCATAGTGAATGGCGTAGGGCGCTTTATCTTTTCTTTGCCCAAGAACAGCTCCAACTGCAAAATCGGACGCATCGGTCATTATTTCGAAGGGAAGAGTCCAGTCGGGCGGCTGTAAGATCGGAGCCTGAGTGATAAGCTCCTTCAAGTGATTGAAAGCAAGGAGAACTGGCTGATCAACAATGAAATCCGTCTCCTTGCACAAGAGTTCTGTCAGAGGTCGGGCAATGCGGCTGAAATCCTTGATGAATCGCCTGTAGAATCCCACATGCCCCAGAAATGACCTCACATTCTTGACTGACTGAGGTGGCTGAAGATTTGAAATGACGTCCACCTTCGCCGGGTCGACTTCCATGCCACGTTTGGAAACGACGTGGCCCAGCACAATACCTTCGGTGACCATAAAGTGGCTCTTTTCCCATGAGAGCACTAAATTGACTTCCCGGCACTTTTGAAGTACTCTGTCTAGATGCTCAAGACAAGAATCGAAGCTATCACCATAGACAGAGAAATCGTCCATGAATACCTCGAGGAAACTGCCTACCATCTCGGCGAAGACTGCTAACATGCATCTTTGGAAGGTTGCAGGTGCATTGCACAGTCCAAAGGGCATTCTCTTGAAGGCGTAGGTGCCGAACGGGCAAGTGAAGGTGGTCTTCTCTTGGTCTTCAGGGGCGATCGCCACTTGGTTGTACCCAGAGTACCCATCCAGAAAGCAGAAGAACTCCTTGCCTGCTAATCTTTCCAGAACTTGATCAATGAATGGCAAGGGAAAGTGATCCTTCTTAGTTGCTGCATTGAGACGGCGGTAGTCAACACAAACCCGCCAGGATGTTGGTACCCGAGTAGATATTTCCTCTCCTTTATCATTTGTAATTACGGTAAGCCCTGATTTCTTGGGAACTACATGCAATGGGCTTACCCATTTTGAATCGGAGATGGGATAGATGAAACCTGCATCATACCACTTCGTGATTTCTTTCATGACGACGTCCCGAAGGTTAGGGTTCAACCTTCTCTGAAATTCGCGGGACGGCTTGGCGTCTTCTTCTAAATAGATGTGGTGTGAACACAAGGCTGGATTTATCCCGCGGAGATCTGATACGTTCCATCCAAGTGCCTTGCGGTTCTTCTCTAGAACCTCGAGAAGTCGAGATTCCTGATCTGGTCTCAGCCTGCTGCTGATAATGACCGGATACATTTGCTCTTCACCCGCAAGGAAAGCATACTTCAGGCCTGCCAGAAGTGGCTTGAGTTCTGGTGTTGATCTGTCCACTTTGTCTGTCACCTCTGACATCATACTGTAGGTGGGCAGTGCTTCTGTGAAGAGGCTGCCATCTTCAATATTCTGTTGAGATCCCGGTGATGCACCGAACGGGTCTGCGCTAAGCTGATCATGTTCGGTTTGGAATGACTGCTCCAGAAGATGCGCCTGCATCTGAGAATCTATCTCCCAAGAATCATCGGAGCACATGCTGACTGCGCTTCCCAAGTCCTCCTCGAGAGTGAGGATTTCTAGGGTCCATGAATCGTTCAATGATAAAACTGAGTCTCTGATCTCCGCAATAAATTCACAGTCCGCATCTGACGCTGCCTGGCTCTCATCTGTTGTGGCATTCTGCTCTTTGTTCATGTTTATCGTGATTTGCTGGGAATTCGAGCTGAAAGTGATCTTCCCAGACCCGTAATCGACCACGGCGCCTGAAGTACGAAGGAATGGTCTGCCAAGGATGATAGGGGTCTGGAGCAAGGGTGCAGGTGAGTCCATATCAAGGACTACAAAGTCAGCTGGGAATTTCATTTCCTGCACTTTAACTATCACGTCTTCCAAGAGACCTTGGGGCCGCTTGACGGATCGGTCAGCAAACTGAAGGATCATGCGTGTCTGCTTGAGCGGTCCCAGCCCAAATTCCTGCATTATGGTCGAGGGCAGAAGGTTGATGGAAGAACCACTATCCAAGAGAGTGCGCTCGAAGACTTGGTCAAAAATCACACAACTGATCAGAGGTGCTCCGGTGTCTTGTTTCTTCTGGGGGAGATTGCTGATAGCTGCGACTGTGGCTAATGAGAGGACATGTTTCTCAACTTGCTGGCGTCTGTTCTTTCTTGATGGGCGACGCTTAGTGGTACATACTTCCTTCAGTCCTTTCTTCACGGCTGGCATGTATTCCACGACCTTTAGCAAGGGAATCTCAACAGTCAATTTGTCCAAGATGTCCACAACACCTGGGTCAGACAATGCATTTTTTTGTTTTGCAATTTTTTTGGATTTTTGTATTGCATGAGGAAAAGGAATAGGTACACTACTGGCAGGAAAATCAGAGTTCTTATTTACATCAAAATCATCGCCCACAGAATGTTGTACACCCGAATTACTAAAAAGGGTACAAGCTGGGTCTTGGCATGCTGGTGTTGTTGGGCGATCAAAAAGGGTAGCATCTGCTCCATCGACTGGTGAAGGATCGGCGGTTGCTGTCGGCTCCTCCGATGCTGGCGCGGCTTCGCTTCTGCTACGAGCTTCTTTTTGTTGTTTTTGTTTTTGCTGATTTTTTTGTATTTTCGCCTGAGGTTGTTGCTGGCATGGCACGACGGCTGGACTGGCTTCTCCTTCTTCTTCCTCCTCACCCGCCCCTGTGGCTGGTACGGCTGATACGGAAGATGACGATCCACCTGTTTCTTTATTCACCCCATATCTGGTAGCAGGCGGAGGCAAGGCCCTACCGCTCCTGAGAGTAACAGCATTAGAAAAAGCAGTAATATCATTATCACACGCGGACTGGACATCACATTCTACCTGCTCCTTCTTCTTGAAATTGTTGGGGTTGGCTTCGACCTGCGCCGGAATGGTAGTGCGAGTGGCGATCAGGTCATCAAGCCGCTTGGTCATCTCTGCTAGCCCTTTGACAAGTTGGGCTAGACAGTCCATGGAGGGGTTCACTGGAGGTGCCTCGGTGGTGTCAGCGTGCAGACCACGCTGTTGTTGCATCTGCTGATGCTGAGACTGTTGCTGGTGATGCTGAGGCGGGGCAGGAAGTTGAAGTTGCGGAGGTGGATACTGCTGGTATTGCTGAGGCGGAGCAGCCGCGTACTGGTGATACGGCTGTGGGTGCCGGTATTGCGGCTGCTGCTGGTATGGATGGTTCTGCCTCCACTGATGTCCAAACTGGGGAGGCTGCTGGTATTGATGGTTCTGCTGGGAGGATTGCCCAAAGCGACTACCCTGAGGTTGGTGGTATTGCCGGTTGGCCAATGGCTGACCCTGTGGTTGTCCCATAGGACGGGTCGGCTGTGCGTCATGAGTCCAAACCCCATTAACTTCCTGGACCAGGGGTGGTGGTGGGAACACTGAATCGGATTCTGAAATAAACTCTGGTTGATACACAACCATCTGCTGTTGCGGCTGGCTCTGATCAGGTGCCTGCACGTAGTACACGTGCTGAACCGCCGGTGGTTGCTGGCTCGGTTGAGGCTGGTATAGCGGTGGTTGCTCGTCTTTTCTCTCAGCTGGAGCTTCGAGCGATGCTGCCGACTGAACAGAATTGATGGTACCTACCAGCAGTTCTAGCTGCTTGGTGATGTGATCCAGCTTGTCCAAACTCTGGGTCCTCTTCTCGATCACGGCGAGTTTTTCGAGATCCTGTGATCGCTTCTCGATGATGTCGACTTTAGAGAGATGGCCCCCGATGATGCTGAGGTTGGAGCTCTCATCTCTCTCTGATTCCTTAGACGCTGCCATGTGCACTTGCTTTTGAAGGATCTGGGGTTGCTTCTGATAAGCCTTGGATGAAGAGAGGGCGGCCTCTCCTTCGGCCATTTCTTCAAAGATCTGCCAGACGACATCTTCATCCTTATTGAAGTGTGAGCCCCCACATGCTGCGTCTACGAGCCTTTGACTTTCGATGTTCAGTCCCCCGAAGAAATGCTGAACCAAGCTGGTCTTCGGAATATCATGATGGGGACATTTCTCCTGCAGGTCAGTGAATCTTTCCCATGCTTCATGTATCGACTCATGGGGTCCTTGGGAGAAATTACTGATACGGGCTCGCATCTGGTTGAGCCGACCCAGAGGGTAGTACTTGTGCAAGAAGGCGGACTTCAGCTCCTCCCAGGTCGTCACAACTTTTCCCATATGATTGACCCAATAAAGGGCCTTATCCTGTAGGCTGAAGGGGAAAGCCGTCATCTTGACAATGCCCAGAGGGACATTGGGATAGTGAGTCGTACGGCAAATGCGGGAGAATTGCTGCAGGTGGATGTACGGCTCCTCGCTGGTGTTTCCATGGAATGCAGGAAGAAGAGCAATGAATTGGGGCTTCAGCTCAAAGTGAGCGTGTACCGGTGGAATGAGGATCCATTCGGTCATCTGGCTGTCTCCCGGGTTGTATGTTTCTTTAAGGGTAGGTTTCTGTGGTGGTAATTCAAGATCATCATTGTGGTCATCACCACCTCCTCCACCTTCACCTTCTCCTCTCCTGCCTCCTCTGCCTCTGCCTCCTCCTCCATCATCTCGGTTAATCACATCATTCAACATGTCCTGGAAAGCTGTCTGAGTGAGGGCCTGTTCGGTCAGCTGCTGCTGGATGGCCTGGATAGATGCCAGTAATTGTGCATTGACCTGATTCTGATCTGGCGCCTGTCCCTCTGGTGTGGGTGGCTGCTGACCCTTGCCCTTTCCTCCGGGAGCCATGTCAGGGTCTGAGTCGGAAGAGATGAACTCCGGAGTAGTCTCCAGGGCTTGCTCTGTCTTCTATCTGCATGAGGAGATAGTCCTGATCAGACTGCTTGTAATCAATGTTCAGCTGTCGAGATGATGCTGGAATTCAGGTTAACCCCAGCATGTTGTGAATGGAAAAGGATGTAGCCTGTGATCGACTTCCCTTCACAACGGCGAAAGTGGGACAAAGGTGATCCCAGTTTATTGGGTGGTCAAGAGAAAGGTAGAAAACGAGGAGTCTAGAGACCGATCCGCAAAGTCCGGATTAGGTTCTCGTGAATCACCTCGAAGTTATTGGCGGAGTTGAGTCCATGGAATCGATGTGGGTGTCGGCATGGTCCCGACGGAAACCATCCATGGATCAACTTCGCGAAGTACAAGAGAAGGTAGGATGTTGGATGAAAGATACGATGGTCAACGAGGATTTCAAAGGAGTGCAAAACAGTAGAAAAGGCTCAAACTGAGTGGGGGTCAAAGAGGAGTGACACAACAAAATTTTGCGCAAAGGCGCGGGACTTGGATCTTTGAACCTTAATCTAGATCCATACAAACACAAGACAAAATCGGGTTCACCAACTCACGCCATGTGAAGCCGTGAAAGCTCGGCTATTTATTATCTTTTCATTTTTAGAGTTGTTATTTCAGGCATATCTTGTAACAAGTCCTTAGTACGCTACCCTATAGGAGAGAGAGTACTGCCGGAAGGGTATCCCGTACTTGTCCTCCTCCTGTGTAACCTGTAGTCTGTACTTTTTGGAGTCCTCGTAACCCTTCCTGGATCCCTACTCAGCCAAAGAAATAGAGAGAGGAAGCCGATAGGCGAAACCGCTACTTCGGTTCTCGCTCGCAACGGAATCACCCGTGAGCGTACAAGAACCTACTCGGACGCAGGACAATGAGACAGACACCCCCGTGAAGGCGTGGCCTATGCTCGATACTTCGGACAGGGTCGATGCTCATCACAACAGAGAGTCATCGTTGGTGACCAAGCCCTACTCGCCTACGTACGATAGAAGCGCCATTACTTCGGAAATCCAGGCGATACACAAGGCAGTTGCAGACTGGGCTTTTGGCTCTAATCCTTAGGGGGTCGCACTCGCTCAAGGGAGTAGGGTTTTGGTCCCCCTCCAAGGTACCTGAAAACAATGAGGGCTTTATGAACCCGGTACAATGATAGTTCATTACGGATTTTAATTAAGGTCAAAGTTTATTTAGCAGTCCCCTAGTTTTAATTTTTGGGTTTTCACTTTTCTTTTTTTTTTTGGATCTATTTCATACCAGCGCCTAACGTTTTGGTAGATTTTCGTTTAAGTCCTAGGTGCTCAAAATCAGAGGGAGATAGCGGAAAAGCCATGCAAGTGGTTCTATGATGGAAATCTCATCATTGAACCGAATGATGCATGCTGAGTTAGAAGACTTACAGTGCATCCCAGCTCTCTCCATGTGGTATGCAAAACAGAATTTTTAAACCTATCTACATGGCGGTGTGCATTCGTCAAAATCGCCCTAAACATTAGCTGCTATTAACGTGAAGAACCACAAGCTTGGTCATTCATCTTTAACCTAAGGGTCCGGTCTTGGCTCACCCCTCCTCTTCTCGACACACTCGAGTTCAGGAGTAGCGCTTGATGGGGCTCGCTCACGGCACGTGGGTTAAGAGATAAATGACTTAGCTGTTTAAGTTTGACTAGATCCATACGAAGTAGACTATAGGAACATGCATTCTTATTAATGTTTGGACCTAGCTACCGAGTCAAGCAACCTATATCTAGGGGCTCCAAGCACACAAAACAAAGTAAAATAAAGGCGAAAAGCACAAAACAGCGGAAAACAAAGGAAAGAAGGCGGTAGAAATCGCGGAAAACAGCGATGAGGCCCCCAGGTGAACAGACACCCGGGCACTGGACCTCATTGTGAAGAGTAGAGTCCGGTTAATTATTACATGCCAAAGTTGTCTCTCTCTTACCAAAAATTACAGAGATAATCCTAAATGTTCTAAGCCTATCTAATTCACATCTCCTTGCTTCCTTGATACTCTCTCCTGATGGTCATGAGAAGAGAAGACCGTCCTCCTCCAAGCTTGGCTGCCTTGGCCTCCTAAGAAGCCATCCTTGCGTGGCGGACCCTCGCATCAAAGTCACAAAAAGAGTGTATTAGAATAGTTCACTTAATCAATCATAGAGCACGTAAAGATAATCACAAGAATTGAATCAATTAAGCATAGTGATTAATGTCAATAAAATGGCTGCTCACAGAATATAATCAATCATGAATCAAAAATGAATATCACCAAAAATGTACACAAGAATGACAAAGAAGAAAGTAGGCTATGCTCATTGCTCCCCGGCAACGGCGCCATTTGATGAACGCGCCTTTTATCAAGGGTCTGAATATGTCGTCGTGGCGACCCTCAATAAAAGGCGAGTGATCAACAATTGACCCACAATCAAAGAATAAAACAATCAAGCTCAAAGGAAGTGTGAATCAATCTTTATTTACTCTACCATAAAATGTATAGGGAACAAGCATGTAGAGGTCGAACCACAGAGAGCAATACAAAAATGCATGAGCCTATATGTGCATACCAGTCATTCTTGAGTGAAGTGGGTCTCTCTTTTTTTTTATTTTATTTTTTTTTATTATTTTTAGGGTTTTTCATTTTCTGGACTCAACATAGAAATAATTATACCATATGCAATAATTTTTTTTTTTGGAATTTTCCAAAAACATTTTCTAATTTTTTTGTATTTTCTAAATCAAACAGTGCAAAAATGGCTCCTACTCTATTTTTAATAATCAGGAAAAATGCCAAAAATTCAAAATAAAATACGCGCGTGAACCAGCATGGCATAGAGCATCTACCCTAATTTTTGTGGATTTTTAGGAGCCATCTTGGTATTTTTAATAAATAGGTAAAGATACGAAATTAAAACAGCCTGGCAGGGGTATTTTTGCAAATAAAATAAACTCCAGGGGCATCAGTGCAAAAATACATACTAAGATAAACATTTATTTTAATTTTTAGAACTATTCTACAATATACAAAAACCGCCAGGGCATACTTGCAATTTTCACGCGCCTCACGTGGGACTGCACGTGAGGCGCGGAAGGACCTAAATGCAAATCTAATAAACTTAGGGTCCTTTCTGCAAAATATACAATTTATTTACAACGTGCTATTTAATTTACAATATTAAAAATTAAATATACAAAAGAGCGGGGGTATATGTGAAAATTACCCCCTAAGTGCGCGCGATCCAACGGTTCTTCGTTCGCCACTTGACACGCGTCACCATCTCCTCGCCCGATGACGCTTCGCCGATGAAGCGTTAGGATTAGATCATTTGAGATGATCCTACGGTTGCTGCGTGGCTTCATCGGACGGCTGGGCTTCGATCTGGACCTGCGCTCTTGATCCAACGGCTGCTGCTGCTCGCGAAGAACAGGGAAGAACGGCTGACTTCCCTGGCTTCGATCGGTGATTCCTCCGCCTCCAGGCGCTTAATGTTGCTGCTTGTGCCCTCCAGGCGTCCGGCGAAGCGGTGCGCACCGTTCGAGATGCTCCAGAAGGTCCAGGACCTCCTGGATCGGCTGGACGAGCTCGGAGAAGACAAGGGGGTCCTGGCACCTTGAAGGGACTTGAATCGAGCCCCAGAGGGCTCCTTTCAGCTTGAGTCCTGCACCAAATGAAAGACGGGCTCGAGGGGGTCTTCCTCGACCCAAGGTTTAGGGTAGACGAACGGGGAAAGGTGGAGGGCGGCGAGGTCCGACGAAGCGGAGGAGGGAGGACCTCGATTCGCAGAGCTGGGCGAGCTCTGGTTGATCTTGGAGCGTGGGTGCGTGGAGAATACGTAGGGAAAGGCGATGAGGTGGGGCGAAGGGTCAGATAGCGTGCTGATCAGAGTAGAGAGGTTCGCCGGAGCTAAACTCCGGCGAACTTCGATCTTAAGCTAGTCGAGCACCTGAGGCTCTACTGACTGGTCTAAAAGCTAAACTACGAAGTAACGACTAAAACTAAGCTAAAAACGGAAAGAAAGCAGCTCTTATACCTGGTGTGCGACCAGGGAGCAGGACCTCCGGCGACGCGGCGGCCGTGGGCGCTCCTTCGACTCCTCCAACTGCCTGAAGCTTCCAGGAGGACCCTCCTGTCACAAGGAACCTCAGAGGACTGGAATAGACGGTGGAAAACGACGGAAAGGGAGGCCAAAATGGATGAGGAGGTCGGAGGGTTTATTTATAAGCAAAGTTTGCGCCCTTATTGGCCGGCAGATCTTGGTGAATCTAGATGCTGTACAAGGAATCATGGGATGCGGCGTGATTCGTGGATGTTCGAGGAACAAATCTCATAAAGGGTCTTATCACCCTCGAGCAACACAATCGGCGTGAAAAAGCGAGGAAGAGGGACCTCTCGTGACTTGTCAGAGGGGCTGTCCTTGAGTCTGAAGAGTTGACCCGAGGTCAACTTTTGCCGGCCTGTGGTTGGTCCACGGGGGCCGCTAGAAGACAAAATAGGCTGGAGTATCAAAGAATGAATTATTTAAGATAATAAACGATTTTATTATTTTTCAAGTATAAAATAAAAAATCTTTATTATTGTATGTAGTATTTTAATACGATTTTTATTTATTTTTATGAATTATTTTATTACGGTTTTAATTGAATAATGTGTATATGTGTATATCTACATGTATTTTTGTATATTTTATTTTTAATTTATTTATTTTATTTTATTATTTTAGTTTCTTATTTTATAATTTTATAACTTATTTTTGTGAGTATAAGTATATTTTTATTTTATTTTTATGAGTTTATTTATATTTTTAAATAAATAGATGTATGTGTATGTATGTATACTTATAGGTACTTTACCTATATATTATATTCATTTAATTTATTTAATGAATTTTATTTGTTTTTATTTTTGTTTTGTAGTTTTAATGAATGATATATTACATGTACATTATTATAAAATATGGATGAATCAAAGAATAAAAGAATTAAGTTCCCCTTTTTTTTTTTTTTATTTACATGTATGTAGCATAGGTCTTTTGTCTATGATTATTATAGACTTATTTTATTTATCAAATTCTTTTTGGTTTTCTTGTAATTTCAACATGTACATGTATTATATATACTATTTACAAACTTTTAAAAATATAATTTTGTACAATTACTAAATATTGAATAAAATGAGTATTTTAATCAGTCTTATGTACAAGGAAGGTCAAAAACCTAACTTCCACAGATGGACTCCAAAAATTATGGAAATAATTTTACAAAATAGTTTATGAAATGCTAGATACAATTAAAGGTGAGTTTGATTGATTTGGAGTTTTTATTTGCAAGATATGAGTCTGTGAAGTTGAGATTTTTGCTTTTTATTTTGTGTATAAAATGTACACTGTATATTATTTTTGCACAAACTCAATTTTGTAATTTTATTTACATTATTATCTACAACTTTTATGTACAAAGTTTCTTTATTTGATGAATAAATAATTATGTACAAAATAGGTGCCAAAAATGCAATAATGGAAGAATGAATAAATGAAGTATTTATTGAATGTTGGCCCTTATCTCCCCCTACTTTATTCCTGGTCGACCAAGTTCATGCTGGCCTTGGTCTCGGGGTTAAGGTCATAAAATCTTTGCAATATTTTATTCCTTTTTCTTTTCTTCCCTTTATTCTATAATTTTGGCATTAAAAACCTTATTTTATGTACAATTAATGCCAACAATAATAGATGCTAATATGAACAAATTAATGCTCTTTACATGCATTTGCTGGGGTTTTTAAGGCCAAAATGATAGAATAAAGGTGATGAAATGGAGATTCATCACCTACTTTATTCCTTGTCGACCTATTCATCAAGATGCCTAGGTCTCGGGGTTTCGGGTCATAAAATATTTACAATATTTTATTCTTTTTCTTTTCTTTTATTTATTTTATAATTTTGGCTTTAATTACAATATTTTATACACTATTTACATGCACATGCATGAATGCCAAGATGCAAAAATTAAGGTTATTTACACGCATTTGCTAGGGTTTTTGATGCCAAAATGATAGAATAAAGATGATGAAATGTGGATTCGTCAGTCACCCACAACCAAGATCACCACCTCGCGAGACCACTTTGCCCTTCCCATTTCCTCTACGTCTCCTGCTTTCTTCTCCAAGATCCGAGCATACCACAATGGAGCCGAACTTCCTTCATCCTCGCACATCTCGTGGGATGTCACCTAACCGCTCTTCTAGCTCTATATCTACCACTCAACGAACGATGCCAACCATATGGGACCGAAACCTCCTCCTTCAAATACCTCATCTCCGACCACTTGCACCTTCGTCTACCTTTACGCGAGGCTCTGCCCGGCCGCTCTCCTCCTCCCCATGACAGGGGGAGGGCCAATTGGGGCACAGAGATGGCGGCCGCCCCTGGTGATGACCCCTGGACATGGTAGGCCAGGACCGCGGTGGCTTCGCCCGCCTAGTTGCCTCCAGTTGCCGAGGAGGTTGAGCGATGACCAGGCCCTTTGCCGGAGCTCAAGCACAGGCAATGCGTCCGCCATCTTCCCAGGTAAGTGACTATGATCTCGACCTGTATTTTATTTTGATTTCTTCCTTTTTATTACGCTCGCACACACTCCATCATCGTTCACCGACCATCCCTCTCTCTCTGCCTTCCTTCCACCATCCACGCACGACACTCCGATCATCCTCCTCTATCTCCCATAACATCCAGCCAATCCGACCAATCTGCTTCACCTTCCATGGTGGAGGAGCACCGAGCCTCCACCTTCTTCACTCGTCAAGGCTCCCAGTCCATTCCATACCTCCCGCACTACGTTTCGACTAGGCACTAACCTATGTGGGACTCTAACTTCAATGATCGGAGGGCTCGTCGGACCTATCTTCGCGAACTTCATCTCCGACGAACATCAGTAGGCCTCGTCTTCCAAGAATTCAAGATGCTCCCTTGAACTTCAATGATGACATCTAGTCATCCAGGAACGGTTGGGACTCTTCACTGAATAGGTTAGATGACGACGGAGCAAGGATGGTCTCGCTGGAGTTCCATTCTCGCCGCTAGCCTACGGCGGAGAAGGAACCTCCGGAGCCTACAGGTACCGTTGGATGCACCTCCTCAGTGTCCATCCAACGGTGCTGATTCAGCCACATACCCTACAGTCACAGTACAGGTACTGTTGGATCCTGAAGATCCGATGGTCCATATGCAGCTACGTCATCAGCTCCGACCCTCTTACCCGAGCCTCTACTGTGCCAGCAGAGCCTGCATCTGAACCCCGAGCCGTCTCCGAGCCTAGCCAAAGCTCCCCTGAGCCTCCAGTGCCACTCGAGCCTAGATTCACGTGTTGTTCACGTGCAATATGGACAAATTACATGGAGGCCCTACCAATTTTTGCAAATTGCATACAAGTCCTGATACCACGTGATACCTACGTACGCTTGGGGTATTTTACACTTATACCCTCGTGGGTTTTAATAATTAGAAAAACACCCCCACATGTGGGTTATTTACAGGGAAGGTCTTGAACTTTGTTTTATTCGCATTTATTCCCTCCCAAGGACCTATTTGCTATTATCTTTCATATTTTCTTGCATGTATGCCCCTGGCTTCACTCTTGCATATCTTGAGCATCCTAGCTCCGATTAAGTCAATTTTAGTGGCATTTTGAAACTCGTTTGATTCTCTTTTTTTGGCATAGCTCTTGTTTTGAGTTGGACACTTTGAACTATGGTGATTAATTATAATGAAATAGTGTCAATTCTTCATTGATTCTCATGTCTTAATTACTTATCTCTTCATAAATGAAACTAAATTGATTATCTAGTATTACTCCTGCATTTAATCTAATTAGGGACTAATTGCATTGCATTTAATTGCGTCCATTTGCATGATTAAAAATCAAATAAAAAATAGCATGTTTCATGTTTATTTAAGAATGGTGTCTTCGTACATTCTTTGACCTATGATTCATTAATACAACACTTAGTTAAATTGATTAGAGTCTGAATGATACGAAAGAGGCTTGTGTCCGTGAGTTCGACCTTGGGCTTACCCAAGTAAAATAAAAATCGACCATTTGATTTGGTTTATTAATTTAATTAGATGGTCTTTGATCGATCTGATTCGACCCGACTGCAATGACATCAATAGTGTTAATTTAACACTATTAAGAGGTCGATTTTCGTGTTCACCACGAATCCAAGACCAATAATGAAGTTGCCATGGGAGGTTGCTTAAACCCATAAAATGATTGTATGTCACACATGGTTTTCCTTGTCGTGAAATGTGAATCCTCTAGTTTATTCATCAGAATATCTGCTTCTAGTTCACCATACAAGAAAATTTGTCATCACATCTAACTACCCCAGCTCCAGGTCTCGATGTGCAACAATAGCTAGCAACACCTTGATGGATGTGTGTTTTACAATGGTAGAGAATATCTTGTTGTACTATCCGCCTTCTTTCTGACTGTATACCTTCACTACTAGATGTGTCTTGTATCTTATGTCTTCACTACTTAAGATCTCTATCTTTCCCCGAATGGATATTTGCAGACAATGACTTTCCTCTATGTTGGAAACTTGACAAGCTCCCTTGTTTGATTATTGTGAACAAACTTCATATCTTCACCCATATCAGCAATTTGCTACCCAGTTTTCCCCTCTATTATAACCTCCTTGTAAGGGAAGGGGCTCTGGAGACTCTGCCTCCTCAACAATCAGCAGTGCAAATGCAACTACGTCTTCAAATCCATGTCTCAGAGGCATATGTATCTCTTTATGGGGATGATTAGTAGCAATACTTAGTTGCCTCTCCTATGGTTGCTCAACTTCAACCTGCTTAGAATCAGCCTGATTAATGCGTAATCCCTATTTGGTGCAGGTTCGAACTCCACCTGTCCATGCATATTATCGCATGTCCTTATATCAACAAACTCACTCTTCCAGTAAAGCATGGAATTCTCATCATATGTAAGATTCCTGCTAACAATAATTCTATACTCGGAAGGGGACCAAAATGTGTGCCTTTTACTCATGCACCATAGCTTGAAACACCCCTTTATTTACCCTTGGTTCCAATTCCCATTCACTAACATGATTATATGCAACACAACCAAAGACATGTAAAATAGAATGATCAACATACCAAGGTTAGCATTTGATAACATGCACCTTGCTCTCTCTAGAAGCATCATGTTCATTTTTTCTGCACCTCCATTTTGTCATGCCGTATTTCTGACAGTGTAGTGTTTCGCAACACTCTCCTTCATGCAGAATTCATTTAACTATGATGAATAGAACTCCAATTCGTTATTAATGCGTGAATGCTTAACCTTCTTAGAAGTCAGATTCTTCACCAAGATATTCCACTACATTAAGTTATGAAGTAACTTGCTCTTGTGCTTCATCATGAATAGGGGTGTTAATTGAATCGAATAGCTTTGAATCCAATAAGATTCATATTCAAAATTTTAAAAATTTTGAATCTAAGCTCCAATCATATTTTAAATGAATTTTCTAACTTGAATTAAAATTCGATTCAATATAAGTTTTGAATACTCAAATTCGATTCAATTTCTTTCAAAATTAATATTTTATTATGATTTCAAGTTTATAATTTTTTTGCATAAAAATATAAATAAAATATTATTTATAACTTTGTTTTTGAAAGTAGATTAGTAAAATAAGAAAAAGAATATATAAAAAGGCTCATTTTCAATGTTTATCTTAAAAGAGGATAGTTAATTTGCAACATTTACAACCTCAATTGGAAATTAAATGAGGACATATCAACTAGCGAAGTTGTACTTTGTTGATCACGATGAGCAGCTTGGTAAGCTTTTTGATTGGGACTCTTTTGCTTTAAAGGATAGCCTTATTTATGAGCACATGATACAAATAAATCTTTTACAGAAAGACATTGTCACTATGGAAGTTTGATTCAAGACAATATGTCCAATTAAAATATCAATGCGGTAAGCCCGAGGAACAAATGGAGATCACATGCATGAATCAAAAGATCACCAACAAAAAATACTTCTAACTACAAAGAGAGTGTTCTTAATACTGAGTCTAGTGTTGATGAGTTTACTATGGAGGTAAGGTTTAGTAATAGAGTAAAGGGATCCTACACCCGGGGGTGTAGGTAACTACCTACACCCTGGTCATTTTTTCATGATTTTTTATTTTTTTGAAATGAAACTTTGGGGTAATTAGATCACTATATATCACCATGATTTCATTCCAATTTCAACTTAATTTGAGACTTTTATCATCTCCATCAAGATCATCAAATTTTAACGGTCTGGAATTGCTGAAAATGACCCACTCTAGATGAACATGTTAGGAATGTTTGTTTTGCATGAAACTTGAAACACATATTCTCCATAATATATTAAGTAAATCCCCCAAAGAATTTTTTTTTGAAAAAACCAAAAAAATAATGAGAAAAAAGGTCGGGTGTAGGCTCCCAGCTCCCTTAATAATAATAGCAGTTTGAAAATTATGAACTATATGCATGTTGGCAACTATTTCAATATTATTAGAAGTTAGTTTCTTTCATCTTACTAGAAATTAGTTCTCTTGTACTTTGTGAGAGTATGTATGTTTTATATGTGTTTATGTATATATATATATATATATCAAATCAAATCAAATTATTAACGAACAAATTCAGGTTAATCTACATTCAGTTCATTTAGGAATTGAATCCACAAGTTAAATTCATATTTAGTTCATTTCATTCTGAATCAAACTTTTTTGATTTTTTACTGAACGAATCATAATCAAATTTGAATGATTCAATTCAACTAGTACCCCTAATCATGAACACTAAAATTATCCTAGAATAATCATCAAATATGGACATGAAGTAATGCAACTCCTGGGTTCGTTTGGTTGCAGGGTTGGGCAGGGTTGGCTACTATTCACAGGGCTGGGTGAATAGTAAACTGTGAGGAGGGAGTACCCCTGTGAATAGTACACAGCCCAACCCAACCCTGCCCAACCCTGCAACCAAACGAACCCCTAAAGATGGGACTTAGGAGGGGCCCCAAAATCCTCATGGATGTAATCGATCGTCTCCTTCATCTTGTGAATAACTTTATTGAACTACATCCGATGTTGTTTCTTGAATACACAATGCACACAAAACTCCAGCTTGGATCCTTTATGATTTCCGATGAGACCCTTTTAATTGAGGAGATTCATCCCCACATGGCTCACAAGGTTTGTAAAAATAAAAATGGAACGATGCAGTTTCCATGGAATAGATGTGTAAGCCTCAATTTACAAGGATAAATATCTATAAAAATTACAATAAATATATACTGCTGAAATTGTATATATTCTGACTAACATATGATATATATCACTATAATATATGATGAAATTATAAAGATAGGAACACCGAAAGAAAGATATACAAATGTATGTTTTTCCATCCTATCAGAGAATGAATCTGTTGATATTCTCCATAATTTTAACTATCTAACCCAAGTTTAAGAATTGTTGTATGCACCCCGTCTACCATACGATACCCCAACAAAATGGGGGTCTCGTTTCCCGATTAGAGAGCCTAGGGGGGTCTAGGGGGGAGCAGGTGCGCTTCCCTTACATGGGTTTGGGGCAACATCCCTGGTGAAATTTTTTATTAAATATTTTATTTCTACTCAAATATGTGGATCTGTTTGTATGGGAACAACACATAAACTCCCCTTGAATTCTATCTTGTTTGTCCTTCTTGGAATATTTCATAGCTTATTATGCAATAACTCCTTAAAATTAAGTTTACAAGTTATGTTTTCTATGATATTTACAGATTTGTATGTTTAAGGATATAATTTAATAGTTTTTGACATAAATGGACATGTTTAATGGTAAATATGAACATAAAAATAATGAAATTTAAGAATTCATATTGTATATTTATATCTTAAACAACTAGACCTTTATAAATATATTAAATTTCTAATAGGACAATGATTTACATAAAAAATAATCTGAAAATAAAAAACACATCGAGGACTGCTTCGCCTCTACCTCGGCCGCTTCGACCAACTAAGGTGGTCGCCTTAGAGACCCCCTTGAGGCGGTCATTTTTGGGGTGATTCTAGGACGCCTTGCCTCGAGATGCATTTTTTCAAACCATGTTGGCTCATATGCATCAATCATATATGTCACAAATCTTTATTTGATTTCAGGACTTGGGATGGCACTGCAACAGATCCAATAATTGTGGACCCTTGCATAATATATAGTGTGTTCTACTTGTTTTTCATGATGACAACCATCCCAGCTTTGGCAACCTGCATAACTCCACCTTCATCGTTGTATTTGTATCTTTTGAAGTCAAAGATTCCAAGGGATATCAGGTTCTTTCTCAGATCATGAAGATGGAAAAATTCAATCACCGCCCTCATGACTCCATCATGCACCTTGATATTCACATGAGACATTTCTTATGATTTTGCATGTTGTATCAAGCCCCAGAGTTTTTGATTTCACGACTTGGGATTTCACTGCAATAGATCCAGTAATTGTGGACGCCTGCATAATATATTTTGTCTTATGCTTGTTTTTCTTGATGACAACCATCCCAGCTTTAGCTAACTGCATAACTCCATCTTCAACATTGTATTTATATCTTTTGAAGTTCATGACTCCTATTGATACCATGTTCTTTTTCAAATCATGAAGAAGGAAAACTTTAGTCACCATCCTCATGACTCCACAGTGCATCGTGATATTAACAGGAGACAATCCCTAGGATTTTGCATGTTGTATAATTCCCCATACGATGTTTCCACCATCTATCATCTCATATATAGAACTAATTTTTGTTAGAGGTCATATGGTAAGAATAACTGAAATCAAGTATCCTTGTGCTATCGGTTTGTTGGACATGCGAGCCCACTACAAACCATTATACAATAAACATTATTACAAGTATCATTCCCTATACTAAAATGAAGAATAATTAAATTGCATCATAGCTCCTTTAGTACAATTAGGGTTATGTATCATGGCTATCTTGAGGTTGGTGCTTGGATGAATATCTAAAGAGTTAGATTGAGAACTCATCAAGCACAGTCAAATGATTATTAAGAGATGATCTCCAACCTGAGTAGAGTTGGCATTCCTTTCTCTAATGTGTTGATATCCATCCGACTTCTTTATGCATGTCCTGTCCATAGGAGATTCAGAGGTGTTAGATAAATTAGGTTAAAGAGTTGACTTAACGAGATCGAGATAACCAAGATCTATGTTGTATGCTATCACGATATATACACACATCCTCTGACCAAAAACAAATGTACTAATATATGTCTGAGTATGCACATTTGGTAGACTGATAAGTTGATGGCCTAATCAAGGTCTATACACTGACGTTGGTGTGCATATAAGGTATATTAGTAATATGATCTCTCAAAAGGAACATACATGATCATTTACTAAACTGAAAGACATGAGCTCACTCATGAGATATTGGGGTCAAACTTTGTGCATGGTCATCTCATATTGGAAGCTTTATTGAATTTGTAGGTTTGATATATGCTTTGTAAAATATATAATCAACACCTATGTATGATATATGCTTTGGAAAGTATATTATCGATACCGAATCCCGGTGATCAAATGAGAAACTTAATGATAAAACCCTGAAGAAGACAATCAAAAGAGAAATACAACTTCAGGTTTCTTCTAGGTCTTCCATTATGCAGGATGTACATGTATTAGGATTATTGTTGACAAGGGATTTCTCGGGTTTTTATTTATGAATATAAATGTGTGTCGTCGCAACCCAAATAATCCCTTAACAATTTTTTTATTCTCAATAGAAATAATAACAAAAAATGTAACAAGAGAATTTTTGCTATTTAATTTACATGTATAATAACAGGATTTGACTCAGGGAGGGTTAAAATCCTGAGGGTTAAATAATTGAAAAATTAATTAAAAGAAAGAGGAAATTCAAATGCAAACTATCTTTGGTTTTTTGTGAGATTTTTTTCTTTATAATTATTTTAAATTTTTATTTTTTATTTTATGATTTTCAAAATTTTAATGATTTTAATTTTGCAAATTTTTAATTTTCAAAAATAATTAAAATTTTCAAAGCAAATTTATACATCAAAGAAATGCATTTTTTAGATTTTTCAAATATAGTAAAAATGATAAAAATGCTTAAAGAAAATATTTTTGTGTTTTGATGATTTTCTTAATGTTTTTGTAACTTTTAGAGATTTATATATTTTTTAGGATTTTCAAAATAAACAAAAATAGGAAATAAAGAAAACAGTGAATAGACATGAAAATTTTTTAATTTAAAAATATCTAACAAAATAAAAAATTATTACATTTAGTTTTAATAAAAATTAGAATGAATTATCTATAAACAGGAAGTGAAGTCATTATTTTTGGAATTTTCTAAAATTTTATATGATTTTTATAATATTCTGACTATTCTACAATTTTTTCGGGTTTTAAATAATTAATGTGTGAAATTAGCATAGAAAATAATATCCAAAAAAATAAAACAAATTTAATTTTCTGGAATTTTGACGTAATTTTCAAATTTGTATGAATTTTCTAATGTCAAACAATGAAAAATGTGATTTTTTTTAGTTTTTAATAATAGCATATGACAATAAAATGCAATGAGAAAATTACACTATGAAGAGACAACCAACAAGAGTATAACATGATCTTTCAAGAATTTATTGAGCACATATATATTTATTTCACTGATAAGACCATGCAATTTTATGTCAGGAAATACAGGGACAGGAAATTATTTAATGTTTTTGCAACCAAAATTAATAAGAAATAAAATAGGGGTGGAAATTGTAGTTTTCCAAATGCGAGGCGTGCGATGCACATGACTTGAAGTGGTAGTGGGCTTTACTGAAGTTTTCAGAAATTTTGGGGGGCTTTCAACAATTATATAAAAAAATTAGTTTTAAATTGGGGAATTGTTATTTGTGCCCCGACCAAAAAGGGAAGAGGTCGCCGCCTCTTCTTCCTTCATGAACAAAGCACACGGGCGGTGACATCTTCGATCGATGGCAGCTAGAGGCAGTGCGATCGATGGATGAATGATAGTTGGCAAATGTCGGGCTACTGCGGGATGGTTGTGGGAGTGGTGAAGCTCTCCTCGAGGAAGTGGAAGGTGTGTGCTTCGAGCGGAGGTAGATGTCGAGATGACACACGATGATGGGGCTCGCGCAGATCTTCTCCAGGCGAAGGGAAGGAGGTGGATGTCGACAATGTGCTCCTTCAGGTGGTGGACGACAGTGAGGGGGGTTGCGTGAGCTCTAGACAGAAGGCAGCTCGTACGACGGTGGTGCTGCGATTGGAAGGCGACAGGTAACGGTTGGGGAGGGCGGTGCATGTTGCCTTATTTATTATTTTTTTTTAAACAAAAAATGCAATTTTTTTGTATTTTTTAAATTTCTATGTACCTGCAATGGAATAAAAATGCAAACGACCGACTTGAGCACGATGTCTTGACCCACAAAAATCAAATACGAAAAATATGAGTGGTTGCAGATTCTGCGTTGTCAATGGATGGATCTGGATCTCTGACCATAGTGCACGGTCAGAGATGTGTGGTGGCGTGATGTAGAATGTGAAGATAAGTGATCGAGAAAATGAGATGGAAGATCAGATCGGATTCACTCGTAATGAATAATTAGGAACGATTAACTATGTAGATCTAAAAAATGGACTATAAATCAAAGATAAAAAATTACACTATGATTAACCTAGATAAAAACGAGAAATATAATGGACCTCTCCGTGGGAGCGGATGGAAGCTATGATGGCCTCAATGAGGACCGACTCACTGTCATCTGACAACTCGAAAGTTGGGCACCTTTCTACAACAAGAATGCTCTTGGAGGTTAGACTCCTCTTACCAAAGATTGATTAAATTGAAATGATGGAGGAGGAGCCTAATAAATAGAAAAAAATGGATATGAATTTTAAAATTCAAATGGAGAGAAAAAGAAGGAAGGAGGTTAATGGCGGGATTAATAAGGTAAATTATTTACATAACTATTTAAATTATTAGTCACTTTATTAAATTAAATAATAAATGTAATTATTTAATTTTTAGTTTGGTTGTTTAAGGAAATTAAATACATACGGTACATTATACATATAACTAAATAAGGATTTTAAAAAACATCATTTTTATTCTTATTTTAAATAATTTTTAAAAACAATTACAATTATTTACAAATACAATATGTATAAAAATAAATACGGATAAATATATATAATAAATAAATGGTAAAATTACAAAAACCAATCCAGAAAACTATCTTTCAAATCGTAACTCCAAAAATTATGAAACCACACCATTTTAAAGATAATTTAATTTAAGAAAACGATGGAGGTGAGTTTGATTCAATTCGAGTTCATATGGAGCCAGAATTGGTCTTTTAATTATTGCTTTACGGTTTTTTCTGAATGTTGTTACCTTTATTTTTACATGATTTTATTTTGAAATTTTTTTATTAGTTAGAAATCATTTTTATTTACAACTTTTATTTTGAAAATTATTTAATTTGAGGTCAATCTATGGACAAATATAGTGTATGTTTTATACAAATATACATTAAATAAAGACTGAAAAGTATTTACAAAATATATTTTTCCTGAATTTTCTGAATAAAGACCCTATCTCCCCCTACTTTATTCCAATCGATCAGGTCAAGTCTTGACTTGTTTGGGTCAGCATGTACCTATTACATATATATTGTTCTTTTATTTTTTATTTTTCCTTTATTTCTTTCTTTATTTATATTAGGGTAAAATAATAATATATGTACAATATTTACACACATACGCATGCTAGTAAGAATATGGATTTATCAATATATAGGGTTTTTTATAAGATATTTTAAGCTAAAATAAATGATAAAATATGATGAAATGCAGATTCATCAAATTCGTGATGGTGATTTGATAAATAAATGATTGTATAACCATGGCGCTTCCATTTCGAGGGACTGATGAAATAGGTATGGATTTTAGTGAATACTCTCATAAAGAAGTGATCTAATCTTAGTCCAAATGTTGGGCATTGATCTGAATGTGATTCAGATATAATGAGAAGATTAGATCTACAGCTTTGATTTAATAAAAAATCTATGGGAGATCCCTAAGATCTAGATTAGGGATATGATCTCAATATCCAAGTCACTTTACATGGAACATACAATCACCCTGTCCTTATCTCTAAGTATCCGCGGAGAAAGTGCATTATCCTTGAAAGAGTTCAAGGATAATTTCATTGTCGATAATGTGTCAGAGCATTAGGGATGCAAATGGATGGATACAAATAAGGATATATGTATTACTGTATCATTATCTATTTTTGAATACGAATATGGATGCGGATACTGATATTGACAGGTATTAAAACTATCTTACAATATCCTTAAAAAACAGATACATATGTAAAATGGATATTGATTGCATATGGGTAATGTTAGAAATACTCTATAGAATCGGCTTAAATATATATGAATTTGATGGAAACACGTGATATAAATTTAGTAAATGTATTTGTATCATTAAAGTTATACAAAAATGGTAAAAGAAGGTATTTAATTATGTTATATAAGGTTAAAACAATCCATGACTATATTTATATATGAAAACATATATACGGATACGAATACATATGTTTGAGGATACCAAAATGACATCCAAATCTGTATCCATTTTAAAGCGGATATAGATATAGATGGCAAAATCTATATAAATTGGATAAGGTGCTGGATTAGATGCAAACATATCCATAACCGTTCGCATCCCTATTGAGCATTGAGGAAAATTGATAGTTAAATGTGATTTAATTCTCGGGGATAATATGGATATGATACATATTATTTGGCCATATAAGGATAGTTATCTAAGATAATTAAATGTGATTTAATTATCAAAGATGTGAATAATGTGAATATGATTCTTATTATTTGGGCACATGAGAATAGAGATCCAAGATGATTAGATGTGATTTAATTATCATGGAGATGAATAATATGGATAGCACTATCCACATTAATCATATATAATATAAATGTGATTTATAATATAAAAAAGAGAGAGTTATTTGTAAATAACATTTACAATTTAAATATTGATGTGAATTGTATTCACATTGGGCAATTAATTGAAAATGTAATTTTTATTTTATTTTGGATTGCTAATGTGATAAACAATTTTCCAATGGCATGATTAATATTTCATAAAAATGTTATGAATTATTTTTGTGGAATTATTTACAATAAATATTGTTGTAAATATTAGAGATTCACATGAAATATGCAACCTCATGTAATAGGAAGGTGGAGCCACCTTATGAAGAGGATGGATAGCCACCCGCTCCTTATGCGAATAAGTGGTTGTCCCCCTTCATATGGAAGGAAGATTTCCTCCTTCCTATTTCTCCAAGGAAAATTGATCTAATGAAAAATAATTTATATTGATTATTATTCAATATAATTAATTTAATTAAATTAATTTTTACTGCATTTTTAGCAACAAAATCATGGCCATTGAAAGAAACACAAATCAATGTGAACCATTGTATTTGTGTTATCCATGGATTGAGATCCATGGACTCCCAAAAAATTATAAAAGAAGAGGCAACCCTAGATCTTCTTTACACAACATAATATGCTCTCTCTCTCTCTCTATTTATCTCTACACACCAAGTCTCTCTCTTTCTCATTGTGGCCATCCACCTTGATGCCCTTGAGAGAGATCATCGTCGCCTTCGCCATGATGTTGTATTGTCACTTCGACCACTCGTAGATCTCTGTCTCCTTCGGCGCATCACACTCATGAAAAATATGTCAGATTTAGTTAGATGATATTAAGAGATTCGTCGCTTGGATCGTCAACATGGATTGCGAGGAGCACATGTTTATCAATGCGCTCGCAAGCATCACCTCCATCGGATCATACTTGAGATAGAAGGTCTCTTCGTTTAGAGACTCGATCACAACCACACTTCAAGATGTAACCTTAATACTATTTGTGATTTAGATGAAACGATCCAAGAAGTGTTCTTGGATCATGTGGTTTCATCGGTTTTAAAATTTTTAAATTCCACTACCTTGAGCAACTAGTGCAATTAATTAGTCGCTCCTGATCACATATGATGCGATCTCCATGCTTTTGTAATGTGCTTAAGGATCTTCCCAAATCCTTCACGGTCACCTTCTGATATATGACTGTGAGGACCAAATCATCTTCAGTATCTCCACCTTTGTGAGCTACTACAACAACTATGACCTTACCTTTTGTCTTCAAGTAGTCTTTCTTCCCACGTTTAAGTTTCTTACAACATTTGTAGATGTACATAGAATTGTGATTTTTCAAATTAGACTCTTTCTTTGCTTTCTTTTCATAGCCAGAACCATTATTGATCTTTTCATGAGTCATAACCAAATCTGCAACCTGAGAGTCTTGCTTGTCAGTAGCCATATGTCGAAGTTCACGCATATGAAAAATCGTACGAACTTCCTCCATGATTAAATGTTATCTTCAAGCAATAAAAGAGTAAATACAATTCTCACATGACAATGCAAGAGAAATTAGCAATTTCAATGCATCATCCTCATCTTCAAACTTAGAATCTATATTTCTTAGTTCCATCAACAATATATTTAAATGATCTAGATTTTCTATAAGAGATTTATCTTCCTACATATTGAGAGAAAATAATTATTGCTTCAGTAGAAACTCGTGGGTCAGAAACTTCGTCATGTACAAAATTTTGAGTCTCGAACACAGGCTGGTCGTGGTCTTCTCATTCATGAACTACATAGTAATCACATTTGCCAGATATAATATGATCATCAAGTATGCTTTTGTCTTCTTACACCATCAACTTAGAGGGATAGAGTGCTGATGAATCTCCATTTCATCACCTTTATTCTATCATTTTGGCCTTAAAAAGCTTAGTAAATGCATGTTAATAGCAGCAAATTATGCATAATAGCATTCGTTATTTATTGTATTATTTGTATATAAAATAAGATTTCTAATGCCAAAATTATAGAATTAAGAGAATAAAAAAAAGAATGAAATATTTAAAATAATTTATGACCCTAACCCTGAGACCAAGTACAAAATGCAGTTGGTCGACAAGGAATAAAGTAGGGAGAGATAAGGGCTAAAAATACCATTTATTTATTCTTTAATTATGCATTTTTGACACCTACTTTATTCTTTATTATTTAATACTCAAATAAAGAAACTTTGTACATGAAAGTTGTAGATAATAATGTGAATAAAATTAAAAATTGAGTTTGTACAAAAATAATACATAATATACATTTTATACGCAAAAATAAAAAGCCAAAAACCAAACTTGACAGACCCATATCTTTCAAATAAAAACTCAAAATATATCAAAATCGCCTCTAATTATATATAACTTTTCACAAGCTATTTAATGGTGGTGGTTTTATATTTTTTGAGTTACTATGTAAAAGTTAGGTTTTGGGTCCTCCTTGTACATTTCAACTGATTAAAATATTCATTTTTTTTACAAATTTATATGTTATAATTTTGTAAATATTATATAATATATGTGTATATTGAAACTAGAATAAAACCACAAGGAAAATGCAAAATTAAATAAATCTATGTGAAAACATATATTAAATACCTATGTTGTTATATGTATATAAATAAAAGGGAATTTTATTCTTTTATTTCCATATTATTTATATTTTTATAATATTGTATATATGTTTAATATTCAATTAAAAATACAAAATAAAAATAAAACTCAATACAATACACTAAAACAAAATCATATATAAAAAATATAAGTAAAATACCTATAAACATACATATACAATACACATATCTATTTATTTTAATGTACAAATAACATCATAAAAATAAAATAAAAATATATTTAAACTCAAAAAATAAGTTATAAATATATAAAATAAAAGAATAAAATAATAAAATAAAATTTACAAAATAACAATAAAATGCACAAAACATAGCTGAATATACCTATATATACACTATTCAAAATCAACTACTAAAAAATGCCAAAAAATAAATAAAAATCATGAGAAAATAATACATAAAATAATAATTTTTTTATTTTATACACAATAATTAATAAAATCGTTTATTTTTTAATTAATTATTATTTAATTAAATTTCCTATTTTGTCGTTTTGTGGCCTGCGTGCCCCAATGACTGCGTAGGGACTGTTGAGCTCTGGTCAACTATCCCATCTGGGACATGACACATCAGAACTGTCTCCTCCCCAATTTTCCTTCATTTTTCCTGGTTTATTCGTTCATCCATCTCCATCCCTTCCTTCATGAAAAATGATCTACCATCATTGTATATCCTCGCCGAGATCTTTGATCCAATGTATATAGCATCAATTCCTTAATTTTGGCTGGTCAAAATAAGGGTGCCTTAATGTGTTAAATAAGAACCTTCTCCGTCCTCAAATTTGTTTCCGAGCCTTTCTACACCCGCCTTCGGCGTAGAGAGCTTCTTTTGATAGGGAGGAGACCCTAGAGGGACCGAGCGGGTGGAAGGAGGAGGAGGTTGCACCCACACCATTGCTCCGACGTGGCCCAGCTCCCTGGCGTCCAACCAGGTTTGAGCTGTGCATTTTATCTATTTTAGTTAGGTTTTAATTCCAACATTTCGTCTACACATCTAGTTTAGTGATTCAGGTTTAGAGTTCAAGTAATTGGCCAGATTCGTAGTTCGCTGGATCTCTACTCCGACGATCGATTCCACTTGTGCCCGACCGCTTTCCACCTCACCAACCCACCCCCACTTCTTCCTCTCTCGTTCTCTATGCCCTTCACCTTTTCTCTCAACCATATACTCCTTGGATCTGGATTTGGAGGTCCATCTCCACCGCAGTCCGCCAGACCTCTCCGCCCGCACCACTGGCCATTTCCCATCGCCAATAAGGTCCCCAGACCCTTCCTTTGTGCTTGTGATACTTTCCTACAGGGTCTGGTGCGCCAAAGGTGCCCTCTTGGGTCGATTTAGACCATGCGAGAGGCACCTGGAGCTCTACTCCTTCTCAGAGTTGATTCCATGTCTTTAGGGCTCCAGCGTGCCTCATGAGGATTCAAGACGACGCGGAGGATGCCCAGGAACGTGAATAAGCCATCGACGGAGGAAATGGTGGCTAGAGGAACCCCTAGTGTTCGATCGAAGCTCGTTTACGACGAGTTCTTCCCCAGCTCTTCCAGCCATCATCTCCACCTTCCGATCTACGAGGCGCCTCCGGATGCTACAACTGATGTCCGATCTTGCCGAGCTTCAACCATTGGATCACCTCCAGTGATCTAATCACAGACGTCCATCGCCCATCGTCATCGGTCGTTAGATGAATGCCATGTGTATAAGTGAAATGCATCTCATCGTCTGCTCGTGCCTATTATAGGGTAATTTGCATTTTCTACCCCACATATTTGTATTTACATTTTAGTCCTGTAAATAAAGTATAACGATGTAAAATAAGTGGATATTTTGCATATCAGACCTTGAGTTTTTTAAATTTACTATTAGGTCCAGTCCACGTCACCTCACGTATGGGGTAGAGAAATTGCAAGGACGCTCATACAAGTTTTTATATTTATGATTTAGTCCAATAGGTTGAAATTCAAGTTATATATTTTTGTATAAATTGCTCGCAGATCCCTGAACTTTTACATATTTGCATTTTGGTCCCGGCTTGTACTATACGTCACGTGTTGTCCCACGTGTTGGTAAAATTTCACATGTACCCTGGTGGATTTTGTAATTATTAAATGGTTCAATAACATTTTAATTATGTTGCATACTTTTGGCATTTTTACACTAAGACCCCATAGACTTTATTTTATTTGCAAAAATGCCCCGTCTAGGACATGTATTTTTGTGTTATTTATCTAATTTATTAAAAACAGATAATGTACTCCAAAAAATATGCAAAAATAGAATTAGATGCATTTTGCCATATTTTCAACCATGTATTTTCTTGACTTTTTGAGCATTTAATCATTTATTAAAAATGAAAAAGAGTACATATAATTCCTATTTATATATATAAAATTCCCAAAAAATATTAAAACATTTTGAAAAATCACTGAAAATTGTATATATATATATATTTATATTTATTGAGTCTAAAAAAGAAAAACCATAAAAATAGAAAAAGTAAATGATAAAAATCATGAAGCTCCAAAATCCAACAAAAAATATAAAAATTCTAAAAATACCAAAAATATGTTTTTTCTTTTTTATAATTATCTAAATACTATTATGTATATATAAAACTCAATTTGGGTGATTTTGGGACTATTTTCTATTTTAAAACCCAAATCAATTTCAGATTATTTATTAATCCCATAATTGAGATTTTTTGACCTTAATAATACATAAAAACTAGCAAAAAAATAAAAAATATAAAAATAACAAAACATTGTTTTTACTCTATTTTATATATTTTTTACATATCTTTATCTATATAGTATCTATATATCTCTTACATTATATTTATACATATATATATATATACATATACATAAAATAGATATGTATAATATTTAAATTTAAAAGAAAATTTAAAAATGGAAAATATAAAAAGAAATACAAAATTATAAAACAAAAAAAGAAACAAAAATATAAAATTAAAAACCCACAAAAACAATAGTTGGACAAGATATAAAAGACAGAATTTTGTGTGCATCTATGTTGCTTCCTTCTCCCGTTTGCTCCCATTTTTCGACCTCTACACATGCTTACACCTATACACATTTGCCTGTAGAGTTATAATAAATTTTAACTCCACATTTTTGAGATTTCATTGCTTTATTCATATTATGGGTTAATTTTTTATTAAATCCGAGGTTTTTGTCAGCCACCACAACAATTGCATTCCCGTCTTGTGTGGAATGCACGACCGATGATAATTTTGGATTTATCGAGTGCCTTCTCCATGTCCTGGTCCAACAACGCCCAGATGCCATATTGCTTCTAAATGGCATGCATCTTGGTTTGACATAGACTGAATCTACCCCTTCCTTTAAACTTCTTGATCTTTAGATGGTGCAACATCATCTGTTTGATGATACATAAGAATCTTGATGCTCTGATACTATCTTGTTGTGAATATCATAAAAAAACACATACAGATAAAATCAAGCAAGAAAAATGCAAACACATAAATTTACATGGTTCACCCTTAATTGGGCTACGTCCTTGGGTGACAGTGATCAATTTTCACTATTTGTGGAGAAAGAATAAAATACAGAAAGAAGAAAATACATATCATACAAAGAGCCCTAACCCTAGGGAGCTTATATATACTACTACGAATACAAATGAATCCTTAATGCAAATGAATCATACACTCATACAGAAACGGGGTCGCTAATAAAAACTTTAGTAGGGGTCAATACACCCATACCCCTACAAAGGGGTGTTTGCACCTACTCCCCACAGACAACCCCCTCATGCTCGTTGATCGAGCAATGAGACCCCGTCATGTAAAGTATGGTGTGACTGGGGGGTTACATATGGATGATTTTTTAGTTAGATTCAACATACCAGACATTTAGAATTCAAGGCATATCAATAAATAGTATTTTAGAGCTCGTTGAATCTCAAATAAGAAATCTAGGGTAGAAAGTAGGATAAAAAAGGTATATAATCCCCTTCCCATTTGATTGATGAAGTAGTAGATATATAATGTGGAAAGGAATCGGGTTCATTACATCGCAAAAAATGACAAAAAAATCCAAGCAATACTCGAAATTATCTCTTCATACTTAGAAATAATAGATAAAAATTAAAACAATTATGTTCCATGAATCACAAGAGATCAAGATATACCTTTGGAGGTACAAGAATATCTATCAAAAGTCTGATCCATATGCACGTTGCGTATGTCTACATGTTGATAAAACATGAACTAAGATAGTGTCAAGAACTTCTTCTCTTCTTGAAAATGCGTCAAAGATCAATGCATGACTTATCCTCTTAAATATCCAATTGGGTTATGTGCAATCATATTTTTATGTACAATAAAAGTTGTACCCAGGGAAGGAGATGGTGTTAGACATATAACCTCATGGCGAGTCATTGTACAATAAAAGTTGTTGTGAATATTTCATTCTATTATCTTAATTAAAGAATAATTTTGGTTGCATTGATAAGTAGGTCCATAAAAATAAATAGGGTTATGTACAATGGTGATCTTGATATCATAGATTGGTTGATTTAAATAGTTAGATAATAGAGATTGATATAGAGTTGTAGATCTAAAAAGTTAGATCAAGGAAACAATTGGAAGCATCAAGTGATATTCAAGAAGGATTTACAGCCTGAGAAGAGATGGCAATCTTCTTTAAAGATTGATATCTGATTGTCACTCTTGATGTAGATCATATGCATAGAAATAGATATTCGGAGGTGTTGAATGAGTCAAATTAAGGAGCTAACTAACGGATCGAGATACCGAAGGCATGTATCATATATTATAACGAACATGCACACATCCTTTAATTGAAGATAAGTATACATCTATATATCTGAGTGTGTACATTTAATAAAATAACAGATTGATGGCCTGATAATGTCCGATAATATTGAACTAGTATGCATATAAGGAAATATGAGATGTATAATATCTCAAAGGAATCATACATGTTCATACATTCTGAATTACAAGATGGGAGTTCGCACATGAGATATTGGGGTTACAAAAAAATCCATCGATCGTCATATTGTTTATGAAAGGAGAGATGAATTCAAGAATATTACTAAATGCTTTTGGAAAGCATATGATTCATATTGTCACCTAATAATTGATTGAGAAATCCATTTATAAAACCTCAAAGAAGACAACCAAATATAGGATTGAACTTCATGTTTATTAAATATCTTCCGGTATGTATGATGCATGAATATTGGGAATGCACAAGGTTAATGCGATAATAATAAATTTTATACCATGACACTTCCGTTCCATAGGAATAATGAAATTGGGTAGATTTTAGTGACTCTATTTTGAGTCTAGATGAATGAGAAATAATTATATTAAATAAAAATTCATAGAATTAATTTCTAGATACAAAGAGTTTGAAATTGACATGAGAGAGTTGGAGTCAATTATAATTAATTCAATATACGATTAAATTAGACAACTCAAAGTGATGTAAATCATGATATTAGATTTTAAACTAAATATGTACATAATCTCTATAATCTCCCTATATTATCTCCAAGTATTTCGTGAATACTGCACATGAATTTTAATTGGATTAAGAAATGTACATTGAGAAATTGACTATCAAGCTAATAATTGTTATTTCATTCATAATTAAAATGGGAACAATGAATACGATTAACATTATTGGAATTGTGTATGATATAAATATGAATATGGAGATGCTTCATATTAGTTAGGACATATGTGAATGTAATTCACATAAGTAAATAAATTTAAACTAGATTTAAATTTTATTATAGACTAATGAATTTGATTCATTGTTTGATTGGATGATTTTAAAATTATCACATGATGGATGGTGGAAATTAAATATTCAATAAAAAAGTCAGTTTCCATAAATATTATGGTGTAATATTTATATGATTTAAATTATATGGAATGTAAATTGATGGAGATAAGTCTCCATATTTGGCCTTTATGTGGGCATCTGTAATGGAGCCAAAAAAGGCAACAACTTGTTTCTTTCTTAACAATTAATTCAATTAAAAGGAAATCCATAATGGAAATCAAGACTAATTCAATTCCAAGTTAAAATAGAAGAGTCCCATTAGAAGTTGAATTAAACGAGATAAAAAGAGAGTCCCAACTCTCTATTCTTCCTTTATGGTTGTCCACACTAATATATAAAGAGAGGCTTGGCCTCTCTTATCTTCATTTAGTTCAACACCAAAGAAATGCTCTCTACTCCTGATGATTACATTATATACTGCTATAATATGATCAAATTATGTGAATAACAACCTCAGTATTTGATGTATACACTTCAATCTTGCATAAATTCACATTCTATTTATACAACAGAGGAGACCATCATAATTACATAAAATCGATCAAACCATTGCATAAATAAAAAGATCATGATTATATATATGGCAAAATATTTTGAGATGTTGATTCACATATTATTTTATGGTGAGATAATATTTATAAATCATCCAAGAGAAACACCAACGATATAAACTAAACAAATCATATATATATATATTATAGAAAGAGGGAAAATAAAATTGTATCTAGAGCGTTGAATTAAATCAAACAAACCTACACATGGTTTCATCCAACCTTGCTCTACAAATATTTTGTTGGAAAGAAATGGAGAGGGGCTTTAAGGTAAAATACCCTTTCTTTATTGGTTGCACATGGGGCATCACAATTCCCTTTCCGATGCACATGGGGCCCCACGTACAAACACAATTCCCATGCATTTAAATTCTCTCTTTTCTTTCCATACAAAAGTAGCCGTGCATGCTCTCTCCATGCACATGAATTTAATTCTTGTCTTTATGTGTGCATGTGTAGTCATATATGGTAGCTATAAAAGGGATACAAATGCAAAAGGGAAGGAGGACTTCTTGGCCCAACGCACATTCTCTCCCTCAACATTTTCTCTTTCCAACATTTTTTTCCATGCATACGTGAAGGTCCTTCTCCTTGTGCATCTTGCGCACCACCTCCTTCGCGTGCCCAACGGACAACCTCCTCCTCGCGTAGCTAGCAGCAGCAACCCTCTTTTCCGCCCCGTGTGCAAGCCTCTACTCCAGCCCGTGCGTGATCAACCCCCGCACCCTCATCTCCACGCCTCCTTCTTCACGTCACCAATATCTCTTGGTTCCACCATCGTATGCGAAAGCTCCAAGTGAGAAGAACTCCTTTCTCCTTTTTACATCTCCCTTGTATTTTGCTATATTAGTGGTTCTTGTTGAAGTTAAATTTGATGAAACAACTATTTGATAACATCTTTTATTTACTCTAGTTTGTTTATCGAAATATGCATTGCAACTCTTACATTTTTATTCCATCTTGAAATATTGCAAGTGTCACACTATTATCTATATATTATTTTACGATTCATCCCCCACTTCCTCACGTAATCACACTCATACCCACATTTGCTTAATCTAAGTTCTCAGAAATATTTTCACCGTAGATTGCAATTTCTCATATTTTTTCTTCCATCGCAAGAGATCAAAATTCGAATCAAGTTTTAAAGAAAGAATAAAATAGCGAGTTTGCCCAGTCCCTACGGATACGAACCTCTACTTGCACTATACATCTTGTGTATTTTTATTATGCTTGTGGCTGTAACTTTATTTGTTTTATTACGGTTTTTGTGGGATAACAATGACATGGTAAAATCGACTTCTTAAACCGCGTAAAATCGTGTCAACATTTTGGCACAGTTGAAAGGCCACCGTAGTGGCCCGAGCAGAAAGTGGGCAAAATTCCTGAATGCTTATTTTGATGCACATGTATAGCACAAAAATCACGAGCACATAGAACCCTTGGATAGAGACAAAAATCTTTGGTGCTACACGGGATTGCAGAGAGAAATCGTAACTCCTCGACACGTTGGGCAAAGGTTCTTGTGGGAAGAGCAGATCCTCGATCTGAGTACCGCACCTTGGATCCCCAAACCGGATTTAAGTATCGTTTTATCACAATCTTACACACCCACCTCTTCATTAAGGACTCTTAAAATTCTCTGATAACATTTGTTGAATCACTAAATTAAAATTGAAAAGATAATCGCTTCCGCTGTAATTTTTGTGTGAGTTGGTGAATCAACAACTTGTCTGGTGTTTTGTGCTGTGTATGCTAGGTCATAGGTCTCTAAAAAATTCATTACAACAACCATTAGAATATGACCCGATCTATAAAAGAAAACCTAACCCATCTCCTTCAACTGAGGAACCTGAAAATTCACCTGACCTAGGAGACATGGGAGCAGAAAATAGACCAAACCCTATGGATCTCATTCTGCATCAACTGCAATTGTTGAGAGATAAAAATGCGACGATCCGCCATACCATATCACCTCTCATCCGACCACCACCCATAAGCACGCATTACAACCCGACTGCTGAAGACTTAGTTCATTGGGTCCGAATCCCGCCTGAAGTAGGAGACTTCGAAATAAAGCCCGCATCCCTCTCCTTGATCCCAAAGTACTGTGGAAATGACTCTAAAGATTCCTTCCTCCACATCCAAGATTTCCGATCTGCTTGTGACACAATGAGCATCCCTGGGGTAGAAAAAGAATACATCTACACGAAAGCCTTCACCTACTCACTCAAAGACAAAGCACTCAAATGGCTTCGGAATTACGAAACTCCTCTAACTTCATGGGATGCATTAAGGGAAGCCTTCATCAAGAAATATTTCCCTATAGGAAAAGTCAACGCCTTGAGACAAGCCGTTTCATCTTTCACCCCGAAAAATAGAGAGCCCATTCATGAAGCCTGGGAACAATTTAAGGAACTTCAAAGGAAATGCCCTCATCATGCCTTCCCCAAATGGAAGTTAGTTCAAATATTTTATGAGGGCATAGATACACCATTTAAGAGAGTGATTGATGTCTCCTGCGATGGAAACTACATCACCCATGATGAGCATTTCGTTTGGACTTTATTTGAAAATATGGCTGATAATTCGGTGAATAGTTCCTCAATTGAACAATACAGTGGGAACACGAGGACAGTCAACATCATCGACCATGAGAGATCTAGCAAAGAAAATCTTGACAAATGGGAAACCCTCTCAAAACAAATGGACCTCATGACTCAAGCCATAGGAAAATTGGCCATGAATAATCCCATCGTCCAAGAAGTTGACCACACCACATTCACCCATAATCAAGATATGACTCTTGAAACTGTGAATTGGGTGCAGAGAAATCAAGGAGGAGCATATTCAAACAACCACAATACAAGATGGAGAGAACAATCAAATTTTGGGTGGAATGGACAACACAACTATCATTTCCAAAATCACACCCAACCCAGACAACCGATAGCACCGCTCGTAACTCAACCCTCCACCACTGCGGTAAACTTCGATGCCTTGGCTCAAGCAATACAACAACTGGCTATAGCACAACAACATGCCACTGAAGCTCAACATCAAGCCAATTTTGAGAATGGCTAACAATTCGTAGAGATCAGGTCATACATCCCAGCCTTGTCACCTCAACCACTGCCCAATCCCAATACCAACAAGGCTAGTTCATCTGGAGTACTTCAAAACCCTCTACCTGTCAGATATTTTACCTCACCACCTGGCTTCCAAAACGAGAATCAAGGATTTTTCACATCTTCTAGGATAAATCAAGGGAACACACAGCAAGCATCTAGAAATCAAGTGAATTTCAAAACTCCACCCCGTCCAAACCAATCCACTAATGTTGTCACTCTGAGAAATGGGAAAACTACTTCTGCCTTCACCAGACCACTAGCTTCAGAGGATCAAATAGAAATTGAGGAAGACATTGATGATGAAGAAAATCTAACTGGGACAACCATGCTCCCTCCTTCCTCCCCAACCATAACCATCCCCTTTCCCAGAGCTCTTCACTGAAGAAAAACTCGATCATCCACCATTGATCCAAAGCTAGAAAAACTGTTCTCAGACATTGTCATTGAAATCCAGCTCCTAAAATCTCTCGAACAAGTCCCAGCCTTCTCCCTCTTCTTAAAAGAGAAATGCACACCAAAAAGGAAATCAAGAGAAAAGAATAGGGAAAACCAAGAAGAAAAGTACGAGATTCCCCAAGCCACATCAAATGCCATTTCCCAATTCCTGCCCACCAAGAAGAAAGATCCAGGGGCACCCTTGGTTAAATGCACGATTGGTGAATTGACCTTCGAGCATACCGTACTAGATAATGGTGCTTCAATCAATCTCCTCCCTACAGCTATCTTAGAGCACTTTGACTTAGGGAAACTGAAACCTGTTTCAATGATTTTACAAATGGTTGATCGTACGATGAAGAGACCAAAAGGATTACTTAAAGATGTGATAGTTGATGTTCAAGGCCATAAATTCCCGGTCGACTTTGTTGTGATGGGTATGGATCAAGCAAATATACTGATTGAGACACTGATCATACTGGGACGACCATTCTTGGCCACTGCTAAAGCCCATTTTGATTATGTGTATGGGAGAGTTGAATTTAAAATCAATGGTCATGTCATTCCTGCTGATCTTGTCACCGCTAAACCCACTGAATCTGAGACTGAAGACTATGGTTGGATAGAAAGATGTGTTGTTCTCAACATTCAAAATGATTTTGCCCCCATCCATCTCACCAAAGATCCTTTAGAGGTTAATATGAACACCTTTAGATCTATTATAAAAACACTCTCATGAAATTGCGACATACAACCTGAATCTAGCACTCGAAGCTCCACCATGCCCTCTCACCATACACGAAATTGATGAGCTTTATAAAGGCTGGGAGACACTCAATTATGAACTTGCATCACCTCAGCCATGATCATGCCCATGATGGAACCACCATTCGAGACCGTGTCCTTGATAAACTCATCAGATGAAACCACACCGCTGATTCCATTAACACCCATTATCGAATTAAAACCTCTACCCCTTGATTTGAAGTATGCTTTCTTGGATGATGCACACACTCTACCAGTCATTATCAATGCTAACCTAAATCATATGCAAGAAAGGCAACTCATGGAGGTTTTGAAAAAGAATTCTCGGGCCATTGGATGGAAGATTACAAATATAAAAGGAATAAGCCCAACATTTTGTACACATCACATATATCTGGAAAATGATTGTAAACCATCTCGAGAAATGTAAAGATGGTTGAATCCCAATCTCCGAGAGGTTGTGAAGAATGAGATCTATAAATGGGCAAGTACGGGTATCATTTATCCTATTGTTGATAGCCCCTGGGTCAGTCCTCTCCAAGTTGTCCCCAAGAAAGATGGATTAACAATTGTCAAAAATGAGAAAGGAGAGGACATACCCACCAGAGTAGTGACATCTTGGAGAGTCTGTGTCGATTATAGAAAACTCAACAAGGCTACCCGAAAAGATCATTTCCCACTGCCATTCATTGACCAAATAATCGAGAATTTAGCCGGGAAAGAATTTTTCTGCTTTTTGGATGGATACTCCGGTTATAACCAAGTGGCCATAGCACTTGAAGATCAAGATAAAACCACTTTCACTTGTCCATTTGGAGCATATGCCTTCCGCCGCATGCCTTTTGGACTATGTAATGCCCCAGCAACATTTCAAAGATGCATGATGGGAATTTTCACCCATATGATAGGCGATTGTATGGAAGTATTTATGTATGATTTCTCTATTTTTGGAGACTCTTTCGAGGAAACACTCGGATTTTTAGATAGTGTCTTACAGAAATGCATTGAAGTGAACCTGATATTATCTTGGGAGAAATCACATTTTATGGTGAAACGAGGGATTGTCTTAGGACATTGTGTATCAAAGAAAGGGATGGCAGTGGATCCTTCAAAAATTTAGACAATCACCCATTTAAGTCCACCGGTGAACAAAAAAGGTGTTCAGTCCTTCCTAGGCCATGTCAGCTTTTACCGTCTCTTCATCAAGGAATTTTCGAAAATTTCTCGTCCTCTCATCAAATTACTGGAAAAAGATCAAGACTTCCATTTACTGAGGAAGCATTTGAATCCTTCAAAAAACTGAAGAAAATCATCACTGAAGCACCCATACTACAACTCCCTGATTGGAACTGTGAATTTGTGATCATGTGTGATGCGTCTGATTATGCTGTGGGGGTAGTATTGGGTCAAAGGAAAGATGGGAAACCCTATGCCATCCACTATGCCAGCAAGACTCTGGATGATGCTCAAAAGAACTACACTATGACTAAGAAAGAACTTTTGGCTGTGGTGTTTTCACTAGAGAAATTTCGGTCTTACATCCTAGGATCCCACATCATAATCTACACAGACCACTCTGCTTTGAAATATCTCTTCACAAAGACAGATGCTAAGCCTAGACTCATTAGGTGGGTATTACTGCTCCAAGAATTTGATTTAGAAATTCGAGATAAAGTCAGAGCATATAATGTCGTGGCCGACCATCTTTCAAGAATCCTCCATCAAACACAGATACAATCCCAATTTCTGATAACTTTCTAGACGAAAGTATCATGTCTGCTTCTCAACTCCCTTGGTATGCAGACATCGTCTATTACATCGTCACCCCCACATTTCTTGATGTCTGGCCAAAACATAAGAAAGAAAGAACTAAGGCCCAAGCCCAATACTATCACTAGGAAGACGCTTTGCTCTTCAAAGAGGGTACTAATTTGATATGGAGACGATGTATCCCTGAATCTGAAGTCAACGATGTCCTAACTCACTGCCACACTTCTGGGTGTGGAGGACACCACTCAGGGAAGCGCACAACCGCTAAGGTCTTACAATGTGGTTTCTATTGGCCTACACTCTTTAAGGATGCCCATCATTTTGCTCAATCATGCCCTGCCTATCAAACCAATGGAACAGTGACCCGACGCAACATGATGCCCCTCCAACCGGTGCACATAGTCGAAAACTTTGATACTTGGGGAAAAGACTTCATGGGACCTTTCACCACCTCACAAGGATATCAGCACATCCTGCTCATTGTTGGCTATGTGTCTCGTTGGGTTGAAGCCATTCCCACTCGCGCTGCTGATAGCGCCACTGGTGTCAAATTCCTGACCAACCTTTTCTCTCGATTTGGATTGCCTAAGGTGGTCATTAGTGATGGAGGCACCCACTTTATGAATGCTTCAGTTAAGAGTTTACTTAAGAATAATGGAGTTGAACACCATGTCTCAACTGCCTATCACCCACAGACCAATGGAAAGGCTGAGCTATCAAATCAAGAAATTAAGACCATCCTCCAGAAGATTGTACGCTCTGATCGTAAAGATTGGTCTCAACACTTACCTTCTGCTCTCTGGGCCTGCTGCACAACTTTCCGCACACCCTTAGGAATAAGCCCATATCGATTAGTCTATGGAAAGCCTTGCCATCTACCCGTTGAGATCTACCACAAATCACTCTGGGCGATCAAGAAATACCATTTGGATTATGATGAGGCTGGAAAGAGAAGACTATTGGATTTATCTGAACTGGAAGAATTGAGATCACAAGCCTATGACAAGAACTTGTTGTATAAAGAGAAAATCAAAAGATGGCACGATGTGAACATTTCGAGGAAAACAATTCAAGAAAATCAAAAAGTTTGGCTTTTCGATGCAAATTTGAAACTATTTTCAGGAAAGTTAAGATCGAAGTGGAAATGACCATACATTGCAACCAAAGTATTTGATAACGGTGCAATAGAAATCAGTGACCCACACACAAAAGCCACTTTTAGAAACAAAAGTCAAAGATTAAAACCCGTTGTTGAACCATCTGTTCCCATTCCTGTTTGTGCAACATACCTTCTACAGGAACAATAAGCAGTACACATCGCCGAGCTGAGGCGTTAAATCATGCATTCTCGTGAGCCTCTTCTCACAGGTATCTTTTCTTCTTACTGTTCGCATGTTTATTTTCACTGCATTGCTTTAGATAAGTATGGGGGTACACCTCTTGACAAAAAAAACCTTTTCACATCACTCACCCCTTCTTTTGGTCCTCCTATTACCCATTGTCTTCACCATGAGGACATAGTTTCTGATAAGTATGGGGGGGGGGTATGTATGCATAGTTTTCAAAATTTCATACTTTTCAAAACATAAAAAAATGTTCAAAAAATTTGCAAAATTTTCCCTAAAAAATATTTTCAAAAAGCAAGAAAACCACTAAAATTACGTCCTTCCTAGTTTTATCCTATCTTTTGAGAAACCAGCTCTTCATTGCATAGATCATAGATTGAGGTTGAGTTGACCCTAATCCACTTAACTTCATCAAAATTTCACTAGGCATGAGTTTTTTAAGCTTTCTTCAGATCCATATGGACTTTATTCTCTCAATTCCACTAACTCTACTGGTGAATGAACTTCTGCATCTAACTAGATCACTTGAGCAACTAGTAGCACTCTTAAACTCTTCAGTGGATATTAAGCAACTGCACATTGAACATAGCTTGATTGAGTTTATTTTACGAGATACAATCACAATCTAGTTGAGGTGAGGAGTTGTCCTCTTGGTTGTACCAATGCCTAAACCTTATCTATAGTCAGTGAATGAACTTGACTCAGGGGCAACATGATCTCTCTAGTCTAAGTATGTCAGCAAATAAGCCAATATCGTGCCTCCAAAGTCAATATTAAGCCGATACTACCTTTGATTCCAAACCCAAGATAAAAACACCACAAAAAGGCATATCACAATACAAAATGCCAAAAAGACCACCAATCATGCAAAGATATGCAAAGCAAAAGCAACGAAAGAAGACCACCAAATAACACTTCTCCACCAAAAAGACGTTGTAGCAGCCCAATGATGCAACCTAAATTCTTAAAAGAGGCCCAGGGCTATGCTCTGCAAATGGAAAAGAATGAGAGCAACGGACCAAAGCGGTCTATAGAAAACCCCGAAAGTTAAGTCCCATCTCTAAAGAATTATGACCTATATTTTATGCTGACATACTTGGGTAAAAAGAGAATATGCCTGAACTCAGGTGAGGATTGAGGCTATATGAGTAGGGAATCATTCGGTACCTCAATAGATCATATTGCTAGCTCGTTCTCTTGTCTCACGAAAGCTAAACTATCACTAACACTGTTTATATCCATTCAAAGTCAAAGAGAATACTTGTTTCTTAGAGATGAACTGACCTGATCGACCTTCTGAAACCATGTCTGATTTTGTTGGAACTGAGAGGCTGTTGAAACTACAAAACTCAAGTCAAGTCAAAAATTCGAACAAATCATTAATCCATGGGTCGAGTCTATTGAAGTCCGTGTATTTTTATTGTTAATAATCGAAAACTCGAAGACTTTGTGGGTATGTCTGCTGCAAACCCTCACTAGATCTATCTTGGCTATTTTCCTTGTCCTTCATTATTACTTATCTTATTCTTGCTTGAGACTAGCAAGATTTAAGTATGGAGGTGTGATGATTACATTATACAATGCTATAATATGATGAAATTATGTGAAGAACAACCTTAGTATTTGATGTATACACTTCAGTCTTGCATAAATTCACATTCTATTTATACAACAGAGGAGACCATCATAATTACCTAAAATCGATCAAATCATTGCATAAATCAACAGATCATGATTATATATCTGGCAAAATATTTTCAGATGTTGATTCATATATTATTTTATAGTGAGATAATATTTATAAATCATCCAAGAGAAACACCAAAAATATAAACTAAACAAATCATATATATATATATATTATAGCAAGAGGGAAAATAAAGTTGTATCTAGAGTGTTTAATTAAATCAAACAAACCTACACATGGTTTTATCCAACTTGGCTCTACACATATTTTGTTGGAAAGAAATGGAGAGGGGCTTGAAGGTAAAATACCCTTTCTTTATTGGTTGTACATGGGGCATCACAATTCCCTTTCCCATGCACATGGACCCCCACGTACAAACCAATTCCCATGCATTTAAATTCTCTATCTTCTTCCCATGCAAAAGTAGCCGTCCGTGCTCTCTCCCCATGCAAATCCCATGCATATGAATTTAATTCTTGTCTTTATGTGTGTATGTGTAGTCATATATGATAGCTATAAAAGGGATACAAATGCAAAGGGAAGGAGGACTTCTTGTCCCAACGCACATTCTCTCCCTCAACATTCTCTCTTTCCAACATTTTTTCCATGCATACGTGAAGGCCCCTCTCCTTGTGCATTGTGCGCATCATCTCCTTCGCGTGGCCAACGGACAACCTCCTCCTCGCGCAGCTGGCAGCAACAACCCTCTTCTCCGCGCCTGATGACCGAAAAATCCCAAGCGACTAAGGGAGATAAATAACTCAAGTCGTTGCGACCTCAATCACTCGAAAATCGGTCAGTCAAGAAAATCTAGGAACCACACCAAACAGGGAGATAAATCAAGAAAATCACAAGCGGTCCTCGCTAATTTTATTAACCTGGTATAGCGACCAGGGTCGGACTCAAGGAGCACGGGATGGCCGAGACGGCCTACGAAGTAGTCAAATCGAAAAATAAGAAAGAAATTATTTTTGGTGGATTTTAATGAATTTTATTTTTTTGTGTTTTTAATTTTGTAAGAAAATGATATAAACAAGCAGCAACCACAATTTATTTAAGCATATAAAAATATCCAAAAATTCAAATAAAATTGTTTTTGTGTTTTTTATGTTTTTAAGTGTTTTTGGTAATTTTCTGGAGATTTTAAAATTTTTATTTGATTTTCTAAAAATTAAAGAAGGAGAAAAACAATGCTCACTGTGCAGCCAGACTTGAAAGACCAATTAAAAATATATAATTGGTTTAGAAAAGTCTGGAGATAACTTTTATGAAAAATATATGCAAAAACTAAGCCACTGAAAAAGAGTTTGTATTTTTTTACTTTTATAGAATTTTTTAGAATTTTTATAAGTTTTTTAGGGATTTTCAATTTTTATGGTTTTATAAACCCAAATAAGCCAAAAATTTAACAGAAGTTATAAAACTACAAAATTAACTATCCTTAATTTTTTTAGAATTTTTAGAGAAGTGTTTTTATTTTTCTTTGATTTTTCAATTCAAACAGTAATAAAAATACATTTTTTTTGAGTTTTTAAAAGTAGTAAAAAGCCTCAAAAAAGTCCCAAAAATGTAGAGAAATTTTGACACAGTGGCAGAAGCCACGTATCCAAATTTCACTTAATTTGGATTTGATTTGATATTTTATTCAATAAAAACAAGGCACACAACAATCAGGGACCTAAATGCAAGAAAACATACTTCCAGAGGCTTAAACGTAACACGTGCTAAAACCTTAGGGTGGAAAGTGCAAAAAATCCAAACAGTCAACACATGCTCGAATTAACTCACGCACAGCGGTATAAATGCAAATATCAAAAACTTAATTTCATTTCATAACACAAACAAACCCCAAGCCCATACATTCAAAATATCCCAGAATATCACGTGACGATGCACATGTTCCACGTAGACAGGGACTAAAATGCAAATAAAATAAACACAAGGTATACAGTACAATTTATCCAAAATTAAAACAACTACACTAAATATTTACAGGACTAAACTATAAATGCAATCAAAAGAGGGGCCTATGTGAAATTACCCCTTTATTAATATCTGACGGATGAGGGGTCGCCACGTCGAGATCTGACGGTTGATGTGTGTGGCTACCCCTTCGTCGATGAACGCTCCAAATGAGGTCCTCTGGCGATCCGATGGCTTCTAGATCCTCACAAATGGACGGACAAGATCTGAACTGGGCGAGGCGCTCTATCAGACGGTGGCTGAACCTCCTCCAAGAACAGCTCGCCGGCGAACTTCACCGGCTCGATACGCGCAGTGGAGGGGTCCCCAGACGCTGCTGATATAGGAAAAATGATGCTCGGCGACTTCCGCAGTTGGTGGGCACCTCCGATGAAGCCGGGAAGCTCCGGGGAGCTCCGGCGATGAAGGAGGAGCGAAGCTCTTGTGCTCGAACTGTTGGACCCTCAGATGAGGTCTCTTTGACCTGCAAACTGCACAGAAGGACACCTGGGTCGAGGGCAAAGTGCCTCGACCCGTCAAAGGGTGAAATGGGTGGTCAGATGGATCGGAGCGGAGGCCTCCAGCTAGGCGATGGCGAGGGAGGGCCCTTCTTGGTTTCGAGGCGAACCAAGGTGATCGGAGGGGAGTAGAAGGTGGGTAGAGATCTCGTGGTCGTGAATCGATGGTCAGATGGATAGATGGATGATCGGATCGGCGTGAATCAGCCGGCGACGATCGGCAGCGCGAATGGGTGAAAATAGAAATTAAGCTAACCTAGGTGTAATCGAAGGTACCTGATGAGCGTGGTCGACTGTGGATGAGATGCTGGGTCTCTGGGGTTCGTCGCCTCGATGGAGCGTTGCCTCCAGAGGCTCGGGCGCACCTTGCGGTGGTGCACGACGAAGAAGCTCGCCGGATCAGTGGCTGGGGCCGCTCTCTCCTCGCTGCGACACTGCCCTCGGATAGCTGTCACTCTAAGGAGGGTAATGGAGGTCCTGGGATGGAAGGCGGAGAACAAAGATGGAGTGGAATGTGCGACGTAGGAGATGTTAAATAGTGGTACGGGTCCGAGAAGATGGGATCGGGCGAGGCTCGGTGAACCACAGACTCTTAGGAAGCTGATAGGGCAAGGGTCTCGGATGTGGGAACTTCAATCGGAACTCGGGGTTTTGGCGATTGGATGTCGGGTCATGGCACGAAAATCGGTGAAGTCGGGTCGGCGCCAAGATCCGCGGGCGAGTGGTCCAGGGGGGAGTTGACCGTGAAGGATATGGTATAAATCCTCAAGTGCATCGCGGAAGCGTGAGCGTCGTATCGAATACGATGAGTAGCGACTAGTCGCACTAGTTGCTCGATGCAACGTAATTTATTTTTTTCATACGACGAAACCACATGATCCAAGAACACTTCTCGGATCGTTTCGTCTAAACCACAAACAAGTAATAGGATTACCTCTTGAAGCGTGGTTGCGATCGAGTCTCTAAATGAAGAGACCTCCTGTCTCAAGTCCGATCTGACAGAGGAGACGCTTGCGAGCGTGGGGAAGAACCACGTGCTTCTCGCAATCCATGTTGATGATCCAAGCAGCGGATCTCCTGATCTCGACACATGAGATCTGACGTCTTCTTCACGAGCGAGGCTCACCAAAGGAGACGAAGATCCACGAGCAGACGATCGAGCAGCATAACGACGACGCTGCAGCGATGGAGACTTCTCTCTAGGTCATCCATGGTGGACGACCATGAGAGGAAGAGAGATGGTGTGTAGAGAGAAAGAGAGAGAGATGTGCTTCATAAGCATTATTTGTGTGTGTAAAGAAGAGCAATGGGGTGCCTCTCCTTTTATAGGGTTTTGGGATCCGTGGATCTCAATCCATGGGACATATAAAAATCAATGGATGAGATTGATTTATGTTAATCCAATGGTCAAGATTGTTGTTGGTGAAACCAACAAATTTAGATTAAAATATATTTGACAAAATCAAATATAAATCAATCCAAAAATCACATCAATAAATAAGGAGAGAATATACATGGAGATTACATCTCCTTGTATATTAAGGGGGGACGACCACCCATCCATATAGGAATTGGGTGCCGCCCACCTCTTTCCTATATGAGGCAATCTCATGGATTTCCATGAGATTGCATGCCTCCTTGATTTTCTCTCTTGTTTATTTCCAACAAATATTTGTTTGTATTTTAGTCACCAAAAATAATTCTCAATTAATTTTAGGAATATTGCAATCTTGACATTGGAAAATTGTGAATTATATTCACAACCCAAAACAACATATAATTTACATTATCAATTAGTTACACAATGTGTATCCAATACTCATAATAATTAATCAACAAATATAAATTATAATTAGCTCTCTCTAATACATTATAAATCACATTTATAATATATTATGAATAATTGGATATTGCTATCCACATTATTCTTATCCATGATAATTAAATCATCTCGGATCTCTTTTTCTCATGTGTTCAAATAATATGAATCACATTCACATTATTCACATCTTTCATAATCAAATCATATTCAATTAGCTTAGATAACTCTCTTTATAATATGAATCAAATTCATATTAATCATGATAATTAAATCACATTTAATTATCCATCTTCTTAATGCTTGGATACATATATCAACAATAGAATTATCCATGAACTCTTTCAAGGATAATGCGCTTTCTCCTCGAATACTTGGAGATAAGGACAGGGCGATTGTATTGTTCCCCGTATAGTGACTTGGATATTGAGATCACATCTGAAATCCAGATCTCGGGCCTCCCATAGATGCTTGATTAAATCAAGACCGTAAATCTAATCTTCTCATTGGATCTGAATCACATTCAGATCAATGTCCAATATTTGGACTAAGATTAGGTTACTTCTCTACTGAGAGGAGTCACTAAAATCCAGACCCATTTCATCACTCCCTAGGAATGGAAGCATCATGGTTATACAATGGTTTATGATCACGTCACCCTCAGGTATTCCAAATACCTGTACATCCTGCATACTGGAAGACTCAGATTAAACTTGAAGTATTAGATCATCTTTACACTGTCTACTTCAGGGTTCTATCAGTAAGTTTCTCATTCGATCATTGGGAGTCGGTATCGATCATATACTTTCCAAAAGCATATATCATACCTAGGTCTTGATCATATACTTCCCAAAAGTATATATCAAACCTACAAATTCAGTCAAGCTTCCAAAGCGAGATGACCGTGCGCACGGAATTTGATTCTTCCCAATGTCTCATGAGTGAGCTCATGTCTTCCGGTTCAGTAGTGAACCTGTATGATCCCTTTGAGAGATCGTATTACTCATATGCCCTTATATGCACACCAACGCGCCGGTGCATAGACCTTGATTAGGTCATCAACCTATTGGTCTGCCAAATGTACATACTTAGACATATAGCAGCACATCTATCTCCGGTCAGAGGATGCGTGCCTATATCATGACAGCATACGATATAGGACTTTGGTTATCTCGATCTCGTTAAGTCAACTCTTTGACCTAACTAGTCTGACACCTCCGAATCTCTATTCCTATGCAGAGGACCTGCCAAGAGGTCAGTCAGATATCAGCCTTTAGAGAAAGGATTGCCATCTCCTTCTCAGGCTGGATATCATCTCTTAACAATCATTTGATGGTGCTTGACGAGTCCTCAATCTAACTCTTTAGATATTCATCCAAGCACCGACCTCTATGATTCAATAACTGAATCAACAACTGTATGATCATCAAGATGGCCATGGTACATAACCCTAATTGTACTAAGGGACCTATTATGCAAATTAGGTATTCTTCATTTCAGATTAAGGAGTGAATTGCAATAACATTTATTGCATAATGGCTCGCCGTGGGCTCGCATTTCCAACAATCTCCCACTAGCCCAAAGAGCCATTAATGGGCTAATCATTTAAACCTACACTCATGTGACAATCATAAGCTATTTAGAAAATAGCTAGGTAAGTTGATCAGTCACTCTGTTCCCAAGAGACTACGCCAAGTCCTTTTACGACACTTGCATGTCCCCTAGTAACAGTGCTCGCATCCAATGCGAATGTTGCATCTTATGCAACAAATACTCAATTTTGTTATAGTGTCCTTGACACTGTAGCTCGATAATTATTATAACCAATATGTCCATAATCCTTATTTGAATACCTTCATTCCTAGAGATCTCTATCTCCTAAGGTATCTACAGTTAAGACCCTCATAGATCACTATCTACAAGGTCTTAAACATTTGAAGATAAGACTTTGAGATCACTATCTCTAAGTTTCATCATCTTTTGAAGATATTGTTATTATTGCAGCTAAGTGTTTTATTTCCATAGTAGGATTAATAACAGATTACTACTCCCACTGCATGGCAGACATCTGGCTCTTTTGCACATCTAGTATACACTCAGCTTCTCTTAACTGATGCACAAGTGCAAGCAGTTCTAGCATTCACTTCCTCAACTCTTTGAGGTGCTATCCCTTTAGATAGGTCAGTACCACATCTTAAGGGAAGGAAGCCTTTCTTGGAATTTTCCAGAAAATGGAATAAGTCCAAGGTGTACTACTAATGTGTTGGTCCCAATACCCTCTTCTCTTTGCTTCTAAACATCTTCAGAACTAGGATCTAAGAGGTATCCTTGAGATCATATCTCAAGGTATGGAACAACCAAATTATAAAACACTTATTATTATTCTTATATCATTCTAAATGATTAGAATAATATCTACATTTAGCACGATGAACACAATGGCACTCCCACTAAGCTTTACATGGTTCATCAATATTTTTATCTGAAATCATAACATTTATAATTTCATCAAATCTTATGTTCCAACTACAAGAAGCTTATCTGAGTCCAAAGATGGAGTTCTTTAGCTTGTACACCTTGCTTTCCTCAACCATGAAGCCCTGCGGCTACTTTATATGAATATCCTCAGAGGTATATTCATAGAGGAATGCAATCTTGACTCACATCATAAAGATGTCATAGTTGAGTTGTGTAGCTACAGTTAGCAATATTCTGATGGGTTAAACATGGTCACAGAAGAGAAAGTCTCATCGCAAGCGATGTCTTCTCTCCGGTTTGCAGCTCATGGCTACGAACCATGCTTTGAAGGTCTCTACCTTCTCATCAGGTTCCCTCTTTCTCTTGAAGATCCATTTACACCTTAATGGGTCTTACCCATATAGGTGGATCCTTGAGGGTCCATATACAACACTTATATATGAAGTCTACATTAGACTTTTATTGCTAACATCCATCTTTCCATGTCATGATCCTCAGGAGCTTCATTACATGAAGTTAGATCTTTGTCAGATTCAACTGACGCATGGAACCCATCATCAAACTTATTTGAAGGGGTATTAGTGTTTCATCTTTAATTGTCTTTTAGTTTCCGATTCTAGGAGCCTCATTATCATCTCAAGATTAAATGAGTTCCTTTTCTCAAGAGAGTCATCCTATAAGAATTATATTATCAAAGATGAGATCTTTTAAGAATCTCAATGTCATAAAGTAGGTATCCAATACCATCCTTTATTTTCCTAATGAAGTAGCACTCTCTAGTGCTAGATTCCATCTTAATCACATGGAACCTTTATTAAGGATATATATAATGTAGTCTCTACCACATATATATATACTTGGAAACTAAGAGATAATTATGCTAAGATTAATCATTGATCAAATCATGTCACACATGATCAATTGTATCTCCCTACAACTCTATTGAGTTAAGGTCCATTAGGAGGATTGAGATAGGAATGATATTCATATCTCCATAAGGTATTTCTTGAATTCATCTAATAGGTACAAGCTATCTTGGTTAGATCAAATTCATTTCATCTTCCTTCATACTTTGGTTCTAAACCAAAATTGTAAAATCTTTGAACATTTCAAAGGTTTCTTAGGTGAAGAGAAGAAATCTCATATCATACATAATCATCAATAGATATCACATATCCTACATTTTTTACTATGATATAGATGATTCACATACATCAATATGTATGAGATCCTGAATACCATGACATTTTACACCATTCCCAAGGGAGGGTGTATTGAACATTTCTACTTTTGAATACAATATTCACAAGTATGTAAGATTCGAACTTTTAGACATTCTAAAGTTTCATCTCTTACTTGTCCATTGATCTCATCAATAGACATATGTCCAAAATATGATGCCAGATCATTATCAAATGATCTTCATCCTCCTATTGATCTTTAAAGGTTTAATTTCCAGTATTAGAGATCTTAATGAACCATTCATTAATTTTCTAATTTAGTGGAGTCCACTAGATTTTAGATTACTATATGAAATATCTCTATCACAACTCTTTATGATAGGTTTATTTCAGAATTCATGCTTATTCCCAACATTTAGAAATAAACTATGAGTGTATTCTAATATCCAGGTCATAGAGACATTCTCTAAGACTAAGGGTTCTTTCACTGAAAATATGAAGTATATTCATCCATGTTGGAATTGATGCAACAACGACCATTAAACCTTAAGATCAAATTTCTAATATTCTAATACATATGCAACCAATTGCAAGTGTCATTAGAAGATTGATATACAATTATTAGACTTTATCTTATCAAATAAGTTAGTCAATTTCAATGATTATATGTAGATTATTCTGATGTACTATCTGATTCCTTCTCTAAGGATTCTAGATAGATTTGATAGTCATACTATCAACACATCAACTTATTGCAGTATTGGCATTCATCTAACTCTTTGGATGTCATATGGAAGTCACAAAAGTACATTCAACTCTTTTGACTATACTTCTTACTTGGGTCCAACCCATGCTTCCACTGCGCTCCCTTTATCTATAAGCAACCATTGCTCAAGACAGAGGATCTCCTATGTTAAAATCAAAAAGAAATTCAATATAAGAGAATTTCAACATTTATACATGCTTCATTTAATTCATACAATATGAATATTATGAAGCTTCTGGAATGACTAGAGTAAAGATAGTAGAATGATGACACTCATCGTATCTACATCCATTTAAACTCTTAAAACTTAGGTTCATGTAGGTACTCAAACAATTTGAATACATCATCTCCTATAGAGCCACCATTCCGCATAATGCAGAGAACCATGTCATTCATGATTATATGTCGAGAGCACATATGTATGCCAGAACATCTTCTTAGATTTTATAAGGATTATATGATAATTACGATCATTATCGACATGTTACTTCAAAAGTACATTCGATGAGATCAAGACTTATAGAGACATACAAACCCTAGGATTTTAGTCCTATTGTCTCATTTAATCATCATTCCTCATTATTATGAGGAAACTTGCACATTGCAACCACATACATTATGCGTCCAATTGCAAGTACAATATCTGGATCACAGGTCCAATCCATGATATTTTAGTGGTTATTATTGAGTATAATATTGAGTGGGTTTAATAAAAGGATTATCTGAAATAAGATATTTGCATAAGGGTATATATTTATATATATACATATTTTTACTTTGATTTAAGAATTTTTTATATCAAAGTTGTCTTGCCATGTCAACAATTAAAGTTCATTCCCTTAATCACTTTCAATGTAAGAGATATACTTACCATTATATCTCAAGCAAGATCCGGGATCGCCTTCCTTATCTTTGTTGCATCCCAATAATATGAGAACCTACAACTCGGATAAAAAGAAGCGGGAACACATTCCGTCTTGCAAGTTCAACTTGCATCTCCCAATTCGGTCTTTAACACCCGGGCCCACCACCCCTAAGGCAATGTTGACCCGTCATTAATTAAACCAACCGTCAACATGAATACAACTCGCTATGCGCAATCCAATATCGCCCCAATAATATGAGGACTTGATATTGGGGTCACTACGCATACATCCTTACTCTTTCTTGAAGCGACGAGCCCGATCCAAATGGATCATATGCAGGAGCTGTCACTTCGGACAGGCGTCTCCTACATATAATATCTAGCGACGAAACTCTTCACCTTGACGGGAGACCATGGATGTCACTTATGTGATCATCCATATCATATTCAAATTCTAATTAATTATCATGAATCATATTCACATAATTAATTCTTCCAAGGGAAATAATAACTCTATTCATAATAGAGTGGTTTAATTGGATATAATTAATTCAATCATATTAAATTAATTATCAATCCAATTCAATCAATCAAACTTGATTGTTATACTTGAATATATATATATATGGTATTATATCAAAGTACGTTTTAATTCATATTTTAATAATTAAAAATACATCTTAATCTCTTCAGCATTATCCCGACCCTACCCGCTGTCATGGCCAGTACCGACGAGAGTGGGACGGACCACATACGTTGCAACCCGCTACCCCAGCGTCTCCGACTAGACACCATATCCGTCTCGGGAAAGGATAATGCCAAATAGATTAATTTGTACTTGAGATGAGCATCGGTTCTTCAACCGAAATTATACCATATAGTATTCAAAAACAATTTTTGATTATAAGGAAATTTGCTAGACAAATTCCCAGTCCTATTCAAGCAAGGAGTTTGATGATTGTGATTCCAATTATGATTTAGATCAAATCTAATAAATTAATTGGTTGGGGCCAAGTCAATTAAGGAAATAATCATCTTCCAATATTTCTCAAATATTTTCCATAATTATTTCTCGAAATTAACAATTATTTTCATTAATTGACAATCACATGGTTCTTGATTAGGACTGTAATTTCAGCAGTGACCCCCTCTTACCAAAATGAGCATATCTCAATCATATTAAATCTAAATTAGACAAAGTAAATTTTAATAAATTGATAATTTGATTTAGGACAGAACCCAAGTGATATTTCACGCATTTCGAGGCAAGTCTAAACAGTAATTAACATTTTAATCACGTTCAGATCTACAGTTCCCGCAACAGTGCATACATGTTCATTAAAACAACCATATCTCGAGCATACGAAATCCGATTTATGCAAACTCAGATCCTATAATTTCCTTATTTAATGGGGAACAAAATCCAAGTAATAAATTCGTGTTTAAACAATTTAAATAGTGCCGAATTTATTTACTAAACAGATCTGCGAAATCAAATGCGATGAAAAACTTTCGCGACCTTAACGAACCCAAGTCGTCCTCGGTTAGCGAATCATATTCGAAACCATCAACCTTAGGCTCTGATACCACTTGACGGATATGGTATAAATCCTCAAGCGCATCATGGAAGCGTGAGCATCGTATTGAATACGACGAGTAGCGACTAGTCGCACTAGTTTCTCGATGCAGCGGAATTTAAAAAATTTTTCATACGACGAAACCACATGATCCAAGAACACTTCTCGGATCATTTCTTCTAAACCACAAACAAGTAATAGGATTACCTCTTGAAGCGTGGTTGCGATCGAGTCTCTAAACGAAGAGACCTCCTGTCTCAAGTCCGATCCGACGGAGGAGATGCTTGCGAGCGTGGGGATGAACCGCGTGCTTCTCGCAATCCATGTTGATGATCCAAGCGGCGGATCTCCTGATCTCGACATACGAGATCCGACGTCTTCTTCATGAGCAAGGCGCACCAAAGGAGACGGGGATCCACGAGCAGACGATCGGGCAGCATAACGACGACGCTACGGTGATGGAGACTTCTCTCTAGGTCGTCCATGATGGACGGCCATGATAGGAAGAGAGATGGCGTGTAGAGAGAAAGAGAGATGTGCTTCATAAGCATTATGTGTGTGTGTAAAGAAGAGCAATGGGGTGCCTCTCCTTTTAAAGGGTTTTGGGATCCAGGGATCTCAATCCATGGGACATATAAATATCAGTGGATGAGATTGATTTATGTTAATCCAATAGTCAAGATTGTTGTTGGTGAAACCAACAAATTTAGATTAAAATATATTTTACAAAATCAAATATAAATCAATCCAAAAATCACATCAATAAATAAGGAGAGAATATACATGGAGATTACATCTCCTTGTATATTAAGGGGGGACGGCCACCCATTCCATATAGGAATTGGGTGCCGCCCACCTCTTTCCTATAGGAGGCAATCTCATGGATTTCCATGAGATTGCATGCCTCCTTGATTTTCTCTCTTGTTTATTTCCAACAACTATTTGTTTGGATTTTAGTCACCAAAAATAATTCTCAATTAATTTTGGGAATATTGCAATCTTGACATTGGAAAATTGTGAATTATATTCACAACCCAAAACAACATATAATTTACATTGTCAATTAATTACACAATGTGTATCCAATACACATAATAATTAATCAACAAATATAAATTATAATTAGCTCTCTCTAATACATTATAAATTACATTTATAATATATTATGAATAATTGGATATTTCTATCCACATTATTCTTATCCATGATAATTAAATCATCTTGGATCTCTTTTTCTCCTGTGTTCAAATAATATGAATCACATTCACATTATTCACATCTTTGATAATTAAATCATATTCAATTATCTTAGATAACTCTCTTTATAATATCAATCAAATTCATATTAATCATGATAATTAAATCACATTTAATTATCCATCTTCTAAATGCTTGGATACATATATCAACAATAGAATTATCCATGAACTCTTTCAAGGATAATGCGCTTTCTCCGCGAATACTTGAAGATAAGGACTGGGCGATTGTATTGTTCCACGTATAGTGACTTGGATATTGAGATCACATATCAAATCCAGATCTCGGGCCTCCCATAGATGCTTGATTAAATCAAGACCGTAAATCTAATCTTCTCATTGGATCTGAATCACATTCAGATAAATGTCCAATATTTGGACTAAGATTAGGTTACTTCTCTACTGAGAGGAGTCACTAAAATCCAGACCCGTTTCATCACTCCCTAGGAATGGAAGCGTCATGGTTATACAATCGTTTATGATCACATCACCCCCAGGTATTCCCAATACATGTACATCCTGCATACTGGAAGACTCAGATTAAACCCGAAGTATTAGATCATCTTTACACTGTCTACTTCAGGGTTCTATCATTAAGTTTCTCATTCGATCATTGGGAGTCGGTATCGATCATATACTTTCCAAAAGCATATATCATACCTAGGTCCTGATCATATACTTCCCAAAAGTATATATCAAACCTACAAATTCAGTCAAGCTTCCAATGTGAGACGACCGTACGCATGGAATTTGATTCTTCCCAATATCTCGTGAGCTCATGTCTTCTGGTTCAGTAGTGAACCTGTATGATCCCTTTGAGAGATCGTATTACTCATATGCCCTTATATGCACACCACCGCGCCGGTGTATAGACCTTGATTAGGTCATCAACCTATTGGTCTGCCAAATGTACATACTCATACATATAGCAACACATCTGTCTCCGGTCAGAGGATGCGTGCCTATATCATGACAACATACGATATAGGACTTTGGTTATCTCAATCTCGTTAAGTCAACTCTTTGACCTAACTAGTCTGACACCTCCGAATCTCTACTCCTATGCAGAGGACCTGCATCAAGAGGTCGGTCAGATATCAGCCTTTAGAGAAAGGATTGCCATCTCCTTCTCAGGCTGGAGATCATCTCTTAACAATCATTTGATGGTGTTTGATGAGTCCTCAATCTAACTCTTTAGATATTCATCCAAGCACCGGCCTCTATGATTCAATAACTGAATCAACAGCTGTATGATCATCAAGATGGCCATGGTACATAACCCTAATTGTACTAAGGGACCTATTATGCAAATTATGTATTCTTCATTTCAGATTAAGGAGTGAATTGCAATAACATTTATTGTATAATGGCTCGCCGTGGGCTCGCATTTCCAACAGACCGGGGGTCAACAATCCCCCGTGGACCAATGGGAGGCCGCCATTTGTTAAATATTTGAAAAATCATTTTAAACTAGTAAGTTATTTTATTTCAAAAAAGTTTAAACATGAAAAATGTTTACTATTTTTCAAATTATTTTTTAGTGATTTTTATTTATTTTTTTGAAAAATAAATAACGTATTTACATTATATTATTATTATATGTTGGTATATATACATATGTATTTTTTATTTTTATTTTTATTTGTTTATTTTTGCATAATTATTCCAATTTTATATTTTATTTATTTACAACATAAAATTTGGAATAAAAAGGTATTTTTATTTTATTTTTAGGATTTCTTTTCATGAGTTAAATAAATAGGTTTATATACATGTGTACATGGTATATATACAAGGTGGTCAATGATTTTTATTATTTTGTTTTTATTTTTCTGATTTTTATTTTATTTTTATATTTAAAAATATGTACAAATTATGAGAAACACTTTTTAATTTTTATTTTGAGGAAAATGAATTTATTTAAATACATAGGATTATGTACACCACGATTGACCTTATCTCCCTCTACTTGGTTTCTTTTGCGGTCAGGCCCAGGCTGGGCCCTCCCTTGGGATTAGGTCACTCAATATTTATTCTAAATATTTTCCTCTTTTTCTTGTGTTTGTTTATTGCTATATTTTCACACAAAAACATGCTAACTATGCATATTTACATGATGCATGTGTTTTGGCAACTTATGATATTTACACATATTTACATGGCATTTTGCTGAGGTTTCTAGCTAAAATAAAGGAATAAAGAGTGATGAATTGGGATTCATCATGCCCCTATACTTTACTTTTGCTAGTCCCTTAGCAAACACTTATTTGAAAAAGAAGCGCAAAAGAGAAAGAAAAAGAGAGGAAATCAAGGTTGATTATTAAACTTTCCTTCATTAAATTGAAATAAGGAGCTCGGTCAGACCTTTGAATTATTAATTTGTCGGAACCTTATTTGGACTTAAGCTTAAAAACAGCCTCTAAGTTCCACCATTCTATGGTCAAGACTCCTCAATAAACCAGATCATAACAAGTCTACATACACAAACTCTAATGACTATGAATCTTTCCTTGTACTGTGTAAGTGATACGTAGCTCCCCACCTCAGAAGTAATAAAGAAACAACCTCCCTCAACCTGGTAACTCTAATGCCTAGGTCTAGAAACTCTTTCCTCGAGAAGCGGGGTATTCCCTTCTAAGTTCAAGTACAACCGACTCAAGAAGAGGGGGAAGAAGAGAATGGACCATGACCAGTGTAGCCATGTATCCTTGGGAGCTCTAACTAGTGTACCTGAGTCTCCCGCTGCAAGCTTCATGAGATGGTCATGTATAACATAAGCTTTTGCTTTATTTGACTATATACACTACAGTGGGATTATTAAATTTTCAATCCGACCCACCACTTTTTTGGAGTTCTTTCTTTTTGCATATTTTTTTGTGTGCATCTGTACTACATATCTACATGGTGCAACACATATACAAGGAGTTTTTCCTCTTGAGCCATTAGACTATCCCTCTTTTGAAGCTTTATTGCAACCCACAACTTCTGTCTTTGGACTTCATAACCACCAGACCAAGTTGAGACGCACTTCCTTCACTATAAGAAGAAGAGAGGTTCCGCCTAGAAGTACTACCCTCATATGCTACCCCAAGCCAAAGGAAACTGCCTCCTCACCACCTCATCCGTGGAGAGCTATGTGTAAAGTGCTGGTGCAAGTAAAGCCATTGTCTTTGAGAGTCATGTGTGTGTTGTTAAGTGCTCTACTTAGGCTCATCAAGATGACATATTCTCATAGCCTAGTGGACTCAAAGAATTAAGTCCCAATGGACCTGGAAAGTCTCAATCCTAAGCCCTATAAAGTTCCTCTTATAATTAGGTGGATTAAGGTCTTAACCAAGCTCCATTTGTCAATTTAATTCCAGGCCAGTTTAAATGTCAACTATGATTTGAAAAAAATGTACAAGTATTTACAAAGATGCTATTTTACAAGCATTTACACATGTGCAAATTTTTTGAAAAATGTTTGAAAACATGGATGTATGCATGAATGCAAAGTTTTGCAAAATATTTACAAAAATTTACACAAGGATTTTGCAAACTTTTTGTTTTCCAAACATTTTACAAAAATTTTGTATTATATACATAAATATGAAAATATTTACAAATCTTCTACACAAAAAGATTTTACAATCATTTGTACAAAAATAATTTTTATAAATAAATAGGTATGTGCAAGAAGAATTTTATGTACAAGGGAAATTTTTAAATTTTTGTGGAATTTTAGCCATTTTTATTTATTAACACACTCACACAAAGTACGAGTTATGGCTAAAGTATATATGAAATATATACGACACCCCCTATACTTAGCTCGAACGATGTCCTCAAAGTGATCAAGAGCGATGAAGAAGACATAACTCGTGTTTAGTATAGGGAAGTGAAAAAGAATGGTATGTACAAAGATGAATCAAAGAATAGAATCAAGAGAACTCGGTGTTCCCCCTATACTTAGGATCAAGTAATCCTAAGTATAGCAAGCTGTACATGAAGGGAAATCCGAGTGAAAGGACGTACATGGCCTACCCCCCTATACTTAGGGTGAAATATCCCTAAGTATAGGCAGCAAAACAGGGGTAGAAAGAATCAATAGGATACCTGAGAGTCCTACACCCCCCTATACTTAGGGTAAAGTACACCCTAAGTATATCATAATCATAAGATGAGAAAAGGGGTGTGGGACAAAAGAATGGAGTGATATGGACAACTGGATCTATACAAGTCGGAAGAACAGTGATAATCAGGCGTGAGATGCAATAGATGTGAGTCAAGAGACCACATCTCACGCAAAGTGAATCGGGGTAACATCAACGACCCACGGCTCATGATCTAGATATGGCTTGAGCCGCTGGCCGTTAACACGAAAGGTAGCATCAGAAGACAACTCATATATATCAATACTCCCATTGTCATGTACCTTTCTAACCAAATACGGTCCCTTCCATTTGCTATGTAGCTTCCCTGGAAATAGATGAAGCCTAGCATCAAACAGCCATACTCTCTGTCCTGGCTCAAACTGCTTGTGGCTGATATGAGAATCATGCCACTCCTTCACTCTCTCCTTCTAATGTAGGCTGTTTGAAAAGGCGATATCACAAAGCTCCTCCAGGGCTGCTAACTTTGCCCTCCTCTGATCTCCTACACTCTCTGGATCCAAAAGTATATCAGTGACAACCCAAAGTGATCTATATCTCAGCTCAACAGGTAAATGGCATGGCTTGCCATAAACGAGGCGAAAGGGAGATGTATCCAAAGGCGTCTTGAAAGACGTCCTATATGCCCACAAGACCGAGTCCAAAAGTTATGACCAATCTTTTCGGTAAGGGCGGACGACTTTCTGCAATATAGTCTTGATCTCCCTGTTCTACACTTCAGCAAGACCATTTGTCTGAGGGTGGTATGGAGTGGCAACTCGATGGTCTATTCTGAACTCGCTGGCAAGGGCCTTTACCTTGTCGTTAACGAAATGAGACCCCCCGTCAGATATCAACACTCGAGGTACCCGGAACCGTGAAATGATATTCTTCCTCAAAAATCTACAAACAGTCCTAGCATACGCAGTTCGGGCGGGGATGGCCTAAACCCAACGACTCACATAATCCACGACCAACAGAATGTACTTAAATCCCTGACTCCTAGGGAATGGACCATGAAATCGATGCCCCATGCGTCAAAAACCTCACAGAAGTGTATGGATAGCATCGGCATCATATCACGCTGTCCACAAGTGCCCATCCTCTGACAGTCAGAACATCTCTTCACGAATCATCAGAGTCCTTGAAGAGAGTAGGCCACCATAGGCCGGATTGGAGAACTTTCTGTGCCGTTCTCCTCCCTGAGTGATGTCCTCCTGCCTCAAGCTTGTGACAGTAAGTAAGGACGCTGTGATGCTCCTCTGAGGAATGCACCGACGCCAGATACTATCCCCTCCCTCGTGGTAAAGGACAGGATCCTCCCAATGGTAAAACTTGGCCTTCGCGAGGAAGGTCTCAAGTTTCTGCCTGGGCCAATCTTGTGGAACTTTCTTAGTGACAAAATAGTTCACAATATAAGCATACCATGGGAGAGAGGCGATAGAAAGGATAGCCTCATCTGGGAAGGTCTCACAAATAGGCTCAGTCTGCTCAGAATCCTCAAGATACTCCAATCGTGAGAGATGATCCGCCACCACATTCTTGACTCCAGGCTTATCCTTAATCTCTATATCAAACTCCTGGAGTAGAAGGATCCATCTGGTCAATCTAGCTTTGGCATCCTTCTTTGCCATGAGGTACCTGATGACGGTATGATCAGTATAGAAGGTCACTCTAGATCCAATAATGTAAGATCTAAACTTATCCAGGGTGAAAACTACGGCTAGCATCTCCTTCTCAGTGACAGTGTAGTTTCACTACGCGGCATCCAATGTACGGCTAGCGTAGTGAATAGCAAATGGGACTCCATCCCTCCTTTGTTCCAGCACGACCCCCAAGGCAAAATCAGAGGCGTCCGTCATGATATCGAATGGGAGAGACCAATCGGGTGGCTAGAGAACAGGAGCCTCTACAACACAACGCTTGAGAGTCTCAAACGACGATAGACACTTATCATCTACAAGGAACTCGATGTCTTCCGTCAGCAGATCAGTCAACGATCAGGCAATCCTGCTGAAATCATGAATGAAGCGTCGGTAGAAACCGACGTGTCCCAGAAAAGACCGTAACTGCCACAAGTTGGACGGTGGATTGAGTTTTCTAATGACATCCACATTGGCCGGATTGACCTCCATGCCCTTGATGGAGATGATATGTCCAAGCACCGTCCCTTGAGTCACCATGAAGTGACTCTTCTCCGAAGACAACAGAAGGTGAACCTCTATGCATCACTGAAGGACTCGGTCCAGACAGTCAAGATAAGAATCGAATTCGTCGCTGTAGACCGAGAAATCCTCCATGAAGACCTCCAAGCACTACCCCACCATGTCCGAAAAGATGGACAACATGCATCTCTGGAATGTCGCAAGAGCGTTACGCAATCCAAATGGCATGCGTTTGAAAGCATATGTCTTGAAGGGATAGGTGAAGGTGGTCTTGTCCTGGTCCTCGGGCGTGATGGCCACCTGATTATAGCCCGAGTACCCATCCAAGAAACAATAATGGCTCTTCCCTGCTATCCTCTTAATAATCTGATCAATAAAGGGTAGGGGGAAATGATCCTTCTTGGTGGCCTGGTTCAATCATCTGTAGTACACACAGACCCGCCAAGAAGTGGATACCCGGGTAGCGATCTCCTCTACAGACTCACTGACAACTGTAGTGATGCCCGTCTTCTTGGGTGCCACATGCAATGGACTGACCCGCTTGGAGTCGGAGATGGGGTAGATAAAATCGGTGCTCCACCATTTCTAGATCTCCTTCATGACAACCTCTCGGAGATTCGGGTTCAGCCGTCGCTGGAACTCATGCGACGACTTTGCCTCCTCGAGATAGATATGGTGGGAGCACAGAGCCGGACTGATACCCTGGAGATCAGCTACACTCCATCCTATCGCCTTGCGATTCTTTTCAAGAACCCCCATTAGACGGGATTCTTGCTCTCCAGTCAAATCAGCAGAGATAATTACTGGGTACTTCTCATGCTCACCTGCAAGGAACCTATACTTCAGCGACGACGGTAGCGGCTTCAGCTCTGGACAAGTAGGTGCTGGCGGATCTGGCCTCTAAAAAATCCGAGTGAATGCAGCCAAATCTGCACAGGAGAATGAGAACTCTCGCTCACAAACTGGATCTAGAGAAGGCTGCTCGACTGGTCTATTTCTGCTCTGCTCGGAATCAACCTCCTCTCTAACTGTAGGCTCAGTGGAAGTCAGACATGGTGTCAAATCATCAGACTCTGCCCAATGATATCTGACTTCGAGGGATCTGTATCATACTCACAAAAATCCGTCTCGCGGTCAAGAACCATGTCTGTTGCCTGAACTGTATCCTGGACCAGGAATGCGCTCTCCAAGCTCTCCTCTGTTGGCGTCTCTGCATTAGCAAACTCTGAAGGTGAGAGGATGTCCTGTGTGATTGGATCTGCCCAAACCACCTCGTCATCTGTAATCACAAAATGACAGTCCTGGTGGATGTCTCGCCCTGCCTCTGTCATCAGCTCTGAATCGGAAGTCTGGTCTGAGCAAGCTGAATCTCTGGCTCTAGTCTCCTCGATCGTCTCTATTTGTATACTCTCGCCCTCAACGTGAAAGTACACCTTCCCGCTATCATGGTCGGACACTGCCTTGGTTGTGGCCAAGAACGGGCGTCCTAAAATGATGGGGGTATCAGTCACAGACTCAGGGATCTCCATGTCCAACACAACGAAGTCCACGGGGAATTTTAGGCCCTGAATCATGACGACAACGTCCTTTAACAACCCCTTCGACCTCTTAACTGATCGATCAGCAAACTGTAAGACCGTCCTGCTCTGTCAAAGAGTGCCTAACTCGAAGTGGCCGAGAAGGGCTGCCGGAAGTAGGTTGATCGAAGAACAGTTGTCTAATAGAGTGCGGTCGAACCTCTGCTCATGAATGTGGCATCTGACATACGGGGCTCCTGCATCTGGCCTCTTGGTTGGCAGACGGTTATGTATCGCGAAACACGTGGCACGAGTAAGCACATGGATCTCAGACTGATGGTTCCTCCTCTTCCTCCTAACTGTGGTCCTGTCTCTGAGTGATCGCTGGAGTAGAGGGATGTGCTCCAAGGCCTCCTGAAGAGACAACTGAATATGGAATCTATCTATCATCTGCGGCCTGAACTCTATCTGGTGATTCTTTTTTTTGATTTTCTGTTAATTCTTCCCCTTTGCCGCGTGAAGTGCTTGTGGAAAGGGGATCACGGGGTCCTTCTCAGATGAAGGACTAGGAGAGGGCCTGGCATGCTCATGAACAACAAAATACACACAAACATCATCAATCAACACATATGGATCTGAAAATAACAAACCCTTTCCTTTTTTTCCAGAAACGTCCTGAGATACATGTAGAAATGGAAAGACAACAGGACTAGCAGAAGTAGAAATGGTGGCCTCAGTACCACCCTCGGCATGTCGTCTTGCAGCATTGTCACTCTAGGGAAGGTAGTGGAGGTCCTGAGATGGGAAGGAGGAGCCAAAGATAGCGGGGAATGTGCGGCGGAGGTGCGGTCTTATACTACTAGGGGTCCGGCAAGAATGGGTCGGGCATGCAAATCAGAGCTCGGATCCCTAGGAAGAACCATCGGGTGTGGATCAGGAATGGATCTAGTACAATCAGTGCCCGAGGTTTGAGTGGATGGTGATCGGATCATGCTGGAAAAATTAGGCAAAGTCGGGTCGGGAGCAAAGATCCGAGTATGGTGGTCCTGGGGGGAGAGTTGACCGGGGGTCAACAATCCCCCGTGGACCAATGGCATAATTCCATTTGTTAATTATTTGGAAATTCGATTAAAATTAGTAAATGATTTTATTTTGAAAGATTTTAAACATGAAAAATGATTATTATTTTAAAAATTATTTTTTAGTGATTTTTATTAATTTTTTTGAAAAACAAATAATGTATTTACATTATATTATTATTATATGTAGGTATATATACATATGTATTTTTATTTTTATTTTTTTAATTATTTATTTTTGTATAACTATTTCCATTTTGTATTTTATTTATTTACAACACAAAATTTGAAATAAAAAGGTATTTTTATATTATTTTTCTGATTTCTTTACATGAGTTAAATAAATAGGTTTATATATATGTACATGGGGTATACACATGGTTGAAAATGATTTTTATTATTTTTATTTTTATTTTTCTGATTTTTATTTTTATAAATATGTACAAATTTTGAGAAACACTTTTTATTTTGATTTTGAGGAAAATAAATTTATTTATAGACATAGGGTTATGTACATCCATGGTTGACCTTATCTCCCTCTACTTGGGTTCTTTTGCGGTCAGGCCCATGCTGAGCCCTCCCTTGGGATTAAGTCACTCAATATTTATTCTAAATATTTCTCTCTTTTTCTTGTGTTACTTTATTCCTTTATTTTGACACAAAAACATGCTAATTATGCCTATTTACAATATGCATGTGTTTTGGCAATTTATGATATTTACACATATTTACAAGGTATTTTGCTCAAGTTTCTAGCTAAAATAAAGGAATAAAGAGTGATGAATTGGGATTCATCAAGCATCAGTATCACACTCTGGCTCAGCAACTGTGGTGGCGTCAGTACCACCTCCTCCAACTGGTGAAACGACGGCCTTAGTACCGTCGGCTGGATCAACGTCCATGGTGGCATTAGCACCACCGTCATCATCTCTCGCGGCGTTAGTACTGCGCTCCTCCTCGCCTGGCGCCCTGGAAGTGGCATGGGGTCGTCGCTCAGACGAGGTGCCGCCTACTAGTATCCTACCGCTCCTAAGTGTAACAAAATCAGCATCAAACATGTATGCAGACAAATCACCAAATGAATCACTAGGTGTGGTAATCTCTTCAAACTCTACCTGCTCAGACTTCCTCTTCCGGTTGTTCGGATTCAGCTCAATATGGGAAGGGATGGCAGCCTTCCCTCTCACGATCTCCGCATCTCCTAGCGGAACTCGTCCATCTCCCGTCTAAAGGTATCCTTATACTCTGTCATGAGGAGGGATATGTCGTCTAAGGCGGGGTTCTCATAAGCTGGCTGATGAGAACCTGACGGGTGGCCATGCTGGTAGTGAGGCTGCTGCGGCTGAGAGGGGTACTGCTGAGGATGATACTGTTGAGGCTGCTCTCGCCTCCAAGACTATCCTTGCTGATAGGGATGAGGGCCATACTAGGATGACTGCTGCTGCTGCTAATGTACCGGGGGCTGGGGCTGCTGGTGCTCTCGCTGATGGCCGTACTGGCCACCCTGAACTGGAGTCTGCTTCTGAGAACTGGCACCTCCGACTGACCAACGGAATCCGGGATGGTCTCGTCGGATACCGGGCTGGGGTCGGTCGTACCAAATCCCATTGACATCCATCAATGGCTCCGACTTGTAGGAGGATGGCGGGAGTACTGCCAAGGGTCGATCCGACTGATAGACCACCATCTGAGTGTCTGGGGTGGTGGCGACTGGTAGTATGGTTGCGGCTGCTGGTACGGATCCACCTGTATAAGGTGAACCTGTCTAGGCTGACTGGAGCGCTGGGACGAGCTGTCGCTACTGCTCGGATCTCCTCGTGATTGAAGACGGGGCTGAGAAGCCGTCTGTGCCTCCTGGAGACACGACCTGTGTCTTCAGATCACTCAGCATCTGTGCCATCTGATCCATCTGAGATATGCCCTAGCACTGCTTCTTCTCTATCAGCTCGATCTGGTCCAGCTTCTCGTTGATGATCCCCATGTCTGTAGCTGTATACTCGGCATGTGTGGCTGCTGCGGACGAAGTAGAAGGATCGGCATCGACCCGTGCTATCCTCTGAAACTACGCGAGTTGTGGCTGTGGGCGCCTCTGAGTGTAAAGTCGGGTCTGGGAAATCACGGTATAATTCTTGACCATCTCCTCGTAGATGGCCCAGACCTGATCCTCATCCTTGGCGAAGTAGGAACCGCCACAAGAAGCGTTCACCAGGCCCTGCAGCTCTGGTGTCAACCTGCAGAAGAAGCTCTGAACTAGGTTCGGTTTCGTGATGTCATAGTGCGGGCATCTGTTGGTAAGCTCACGGAACCTCTCCCATGCCTCATGGAATTGCTCGTTGGGGAGCATGGATAAGTTGCTGATCAGGGCCCTCGCTGCATTGGTCCGCCCGAGTGGATAGTACTTGTTCAAGTACTCGGTGCGGAGCTGCTCCCAGGTGTACATAGATCTCCCTAAGTGCTTCAGCCAATTGGCTGCTCTGTCGGCCTGGGAGAAAGGAAAAGCAATCATATGGATGGTATCCTCGTCCACCTGCCGATCGTGGACAGTACTGCAGATCATCTCAAACTCCTGGAGATGAAGATGGGGCTCCCCAGTGGCGAGCCCGTGGAAGCGGGGTAGGAGCTGAAGTGTGTTCGGGGGGAACTTGAAGTCCCCCACGATAGCCAGAAGAACCACCCACCGTTGCGTCAGTGTCAATCTGGGGTTGTGCAACTCCCGCATCGGTCTCGGTTCTGCTGCTGCTGCCGGCTGGTCTGGCTGATCGGGACCCCTCCGTCCCTCAGCTCGCGGCTGGTCTGCAGCGGCTCTCAGTCTCTCCATCTCTCCTCATCTCCACCATGAAAGCCCCCTGATCTCGTATCTGTCGCTGCATGGTCTCAAGGGAGGCTAACATGGTGGTGTTGATCGTACCCTGGTCCAGAACGTATGTGGTCGTCTCTGGCCTCAGACCATCGGTGCGCTCCTCGCTGCTGGACATGGTCTCTGCAAAGGCAAAAGACCCAAACTCAGGTGCCGAAATATCATCTGTTTGATGTCTCGCATCTGCACTGGTAACTCAGGAATAGAAGAAGGGTGGTCAAGGGTGAACAGGGCGGAATCGAACTTGGGTTCAGAGAGCGGTTCTGGGCTCTCACGAACATACCTAGATGAACGGGCTGGACTGCTAAAAAGCGGTGCAGCCAGAGGCTGCCTAAGAGACCTCCTTCCCATCATCTTGATCTGGCGAGTTGGGCGGATGAGATCTGAAAAACAAACAAGATGAGCAAACAAACCCCAGATTCACCTACTCCATGCTGAGCTGAAGACCGTAAGAGCTCGATCAATTATCTTGTCAATTTTATTTAGGTGATCATGTCAGAATATCAGAGCGGTTACGTGACCTGATAGGAATCCAATCCGCTAACCAGACTGTCCCGTATAAAAGGCCGGTGGTCTGATCGGGGCTCGAATGTGGCTCTAGCCTACTATGCGGGTCACTCTCTCGCGCATCCAAACCATACAATGAGGGGGTTGCTCTCCCCAAGACAAAAATTTAGGTGAGGTGTCTTTTAGGGTCAAGTTTGTTTAGCAGTCCCAATTTTATAGTTTCTCTTTCTATTTAGATATTTTTCAAGCAAACAATGCCTAACAAGTTTTTTCGGCTCTCCTGATTATTTTAAGTCCAAAGCAGGGGGAGAAGACGAAAAAGCCAATGCGCATGAATCAATGATGCATACAGAGTAAGAAATGCATACCTAACTCCAGCAGTCTACATGCAAAATGATCCACGCATAAAATAAAGACAGAATATAAACTACCTATATGATGCACGTGAAAATCGGCCCTAAACAAAGCAGTTCTACTCATGAAGAACAGTAACCGGGTATTCAAGCCTAAGTCCGGAGTCCTATCTTGGGAGCCACTCGGTGTCCGCCACAACGGATCCTGCACGTGCTGTATGTGACTCCTTAAGGCACATGGACTAGAGCTCAAATAATCTGACTTTTTCCTTGTGATTTAATTAATTAAGTCCAATTATCGATCTATAGGAACATGCATATAATTAGGGATTTGGCCTTAATTAATTACATCACAATCAAAGAAAACTCTTAAGCTAGGGATAAAGTCGCGTAAATCAAATAAGCAGTAAATAAATGGTCAAAATTCCAAAATCGACGAAAATCGCGGTGAGGTCCCCCGAGCACACCGGTGCTCGGTGGAATAGACCCCGATATCAACCAAGTGTCCGAGTCTGTGTCCCTGTATTATTACAATATAATCATTCTGCAGAAAAAATAAATCTAAACTAAGATAAATCAAAACTACGGCTAATCCTCGCAGTTATTTTGTGGCTATTCTGCGGCTCCTGAACTTCTGCTCTCCTCCTCGCACTCTCCTGCGGCTTCGTAGAGAAGGAAGCTGCCTCCGACTCCCGCGGTTGCTTCGGCTTCCGAAAAACCCGCTTCGGTCCTCGGGCCCTTGCAAGAAGTAGATACAAAAGTGTGTCAGTCCAGAAAAAATATATAGATAAAGCAGAGAAAATATATCTACCAATATCTACAAAAAAGTCGCGGAAACGAAAACCACGAAAAATCGAAAAAGACTACTAAGCCATGCTCCCTGGAAACAACGCCATTTTGATGACCGAAAAATCCCAAGCGACTAAGGGAGATAAATAACTCAGGTCGTTGCGACCTTAATCACTCGAAAATCGGTCAATCAAGAAAATCTAAGGACCATCAAATAGGGAGATAAATCAAGAAAATCACAAGCGATCCTCGCTAATTTTATTAACCTAGTATAGCGACCAGGGTCGGACTCAAGGAGCACGGGATGGACAAGACGACCTACAAAGTAGTCAAATCGAAAAATAAGGAAGAAAATATTTTTGGTGGATTTTCATCATTTTGAATTTTTTGTGTTTTTAATTTTGTAAGAAAATGATATAAACAAGCAACAACCACAATTTATTTAAGCACTAAAAAATATTCCAAAAATTCAAATAAAATTGTTTTTGTGTTTTTTATATTTTTAAGTATTTTAGTAAGTTTTTAGAGATTTTCTAATTTTTATTTGATTTTCAAAAAATTGAAGAAAGAGAAAAACAGGGCTCACTGTGCAGCGAAACTTGAAAGACCAATTAAAAATATATAATTAGTCAATAAAAGTCTGAGACAATGTTTACGAAAAATATATGCAAAAACTATGCTACAGAATAAGAGTTTGTATTTTTTTGATTTTTATAGAATTTTTTAGAATTTTTATTAGATTTATAGGGATTTTCAATTTTTATGGGTTTTATAAATCCAAATAAGTCAAAAATTTAAAAGAAGCTAGAAAACCACAAAATTAACTATCCCTAATTTTTTTAGAAATTTTAGAGAATTTTGTTTATTTTTCTTTGATTTTTCAATTCAAACAGTAACAAAAATATATGTTTTTGAATTTTTAAAAATAGTAAAAAGCCTCGAAAATGTCCCAAAAATTTAGTGAAATTTTTAAACAACGACATAAGCCACGTAACCGAATTTCATCTAATTTGGATTTGATTTGATATTTTATTCAATAAAAACAAGGCACATAGCAATCAGGGACCTAAATGCAAGAAAACATACTTCTAGGGGCTTAAACGTAACACGTGCTAAAACCTTAGGGTAGAAAGTGTAAAAGTCCAAACAATCAGCACATGCTCGAATTTACTCACGCACAGGGGTATAAATGCAAATATCAAAAACTTAATTTCATTCCATAGCACAAACAAACCCCAAGCCCATACATGCAAAATATCCCAGAATATCACGTGACGATGCACGTGTTCCACGTAGATAGGGACTAAAATGCAAATAAAATAAACACAAGGTCCACAGTGCAATTTATCCAAAATTAAAACAACTACACTAAATATTTACAAGACTAAACTATAAATGCAATCAAAAGAGGGGACTGAGTGAAATTACCCCTTTATTAATATCTGACGGACGAGGGGTCGCCACGTGGAGATCTGAAGGCTGATGTGCATGGCTACCCCTTCGTCGATGAACGCTCCAGATAAGGTCCTCTGTGATCCCACGGCTGCTAGCTCCTCGCAAATGGACAGACAAGATCTGAACTGGACGAGGCACTCTATGGGACGGTGGCTGAACCTCCTCCAAGAACAGCTTGCCGGCGAACTTCGCCAGCTCGATACGCGCGATGGAGGGGTCCCCAGACACTGCTTATAGGCAAAATGATGCTCGGAGACTTCCGCAGCTGGTGGGCACCTCCGATGAAGCCGGGAAGCTCTAGGGAGCTCCGGCGACGAAGGAGGAGCGATGGGAGGCCGCCATTTATTAAATATTTGAAAAATCATTTTATATTAGTAAATGATTTTATTTCGAAAAAGTTTAAACATGAAAAATGTTTATTATTTTTCAAATTATTTTTTAGTGATTTTTATTTATTTTTTTGAAAAATAAATAACGTATTTACATTATATTATTATTATATGTAGGTATATATACATATGTAATTTTTATTTTTATTTTTAATTGTTTATTTTTGCACAATTATTCTAATTTTATATTTTATTTATTTACAAAAGAAAATTTGGAATAAAAAGGTATTTTTATTTTATTTTTAGGATTTCTTTTCATGAGTTATATAAATAGGTTTATATACATGTGTACATGTATATATACAAGGTGGTCAATGATTTTTATTATTTTTGTTTTTATTTTTCTGATTTTTATTTTATTTTTATTTTTACAAATATGTACAAAATATGAGAAACACTTTTTAATTTTTATTTTGAGGAAAATAAATTTATTTAAATACATAGGATTATGTACACCATGATTGAACTTATCTCCCTCTACTTGGTTTCTTTTGCGGTCAGGCCCAAGATGGACCCTCCCTTGGGATTAGGTCACTCAATATTTATTCTAAATATTTACCTCTTTTTCTTGTGTTTCTTTATTCCTTTATTTTCATACAAAAACATGCTAATTATGCATATTTACATGATGCATGTGTTTTGGCAACTTATGATATTTACACATATTTACATGGCATTTTGCTGAGGTTTCTAGCTAAAATAAAGGAATAAAGAGTGATGAATTGTGATTCATCAGTGTTGTGTGCATGCCTCTACTCCAACCCGTACGTGATCAACACCCGCACCCTCGTCTCCACGCCTTCGTCTTCACGTCAACAATATCTCGTGGTTCCGTCATCATCTCCGAAAGCTCCAAGAGAGAAGAACTCCTTTCTCATTTTTACATCTCCCTTGTAATTTTCTATATTAGTGGTTCTTGTTTAAGTTAAATTTGATGAAACAACTATTTGATAACATCTTTTATTTACTCTAGTTTGTTTCTCAAAATATGCATTGCAACTCTTACATTTTTATTCCATCTTGAAATATTGCAAGTGTTACACTATTATCTCTATATTAATTTACAAATCCCCCACTTCCTCACTTAATCACACTCATACCCACATTTGCTTAATCTACGTTCTCAGAAATATTTTCACCGTAGATTGCAATTTCTCATAATTTTTCTTCCATCGCAAGAGATCAAAATTCGAATCAAGTTTTAAAGAAATAATAAAATAGCGAGTTTGCCCAGTCCCTGCAGATACGAACCTCTACTTACACTATACATCTTGTGTATTTTTATTATGCTTGTGGTTGTTACTTTATTTGTTTGATTACGGTTTTCTTGGGATAACAATGACATGGTAAAATCAACTTCTTAAACCGCGTAAAATCGTGTCAACAACTCCCTATAAATTAAGAGGAGAAATTATAAGAGAAAATTTCTCTTCATTATCGCCTTCGGTTAGCCCCTTACCACACCAAAAACCCTAGATCGTCCATAGTATAACATATGTTTCTCTCTCCGTTGGCTCATCCCATTGCAAGTGGTTTGTGTATATGGATAAGGACTCAATTTTTATGGTGAAATCAAGATGAAGAGATCATTCACAATCTCTTTTGGTGTAAACAACTTGGTGGAAATCAACTTTCAAGTTTGCGGGGAGTACCACAAGTCATTATCATGTCCACGAGTACAAATGTCCATCGGAGAAGGCTTGATTCAGGAGGTATTGTGTTTTAGAACTCACAAAAAATTCCCATACTTTTGTGGTTTGTGAAATTGTACGGAAATAACGTCTATTACCTTGTAGTTTCGCAATTACGATCAAAATTTTTGTTATACAATTGCAATGTCCCTCATATGATGGCCATTTTCTATTTCAAATTTGATTCTTATTTTTCACAATTCAATAATGGAAAAGTAAAACCTCCTATAAACCCTCATTCAGAGGATTTAGATTGCATCTAGGTCCAAAGAACAAAAGGTCATAATTTTTGTGATTGCGGAATATTACTTTTGTGATATCTTTCGTATTTCAAATTATTCGACGATATTTGATATTAATGTTTTATCCCCTATTTATAACTATAATTTTGAAATATCACTGAGGTGTAAAAGGTTTTGACTCATTTCCAAAAGATCTTTCAAAATTTGGCGTGGTTCATGTGAAGATTCAAAGGTAGAAAGTGCCTACACATGTGGGTTTCAACCATCAATTAGGATAATTATGGATTTTTTTACAATTTATTCTGATTCATAAAACATATTAAATATTAATTAATAATTCATTAATAAATTGCAGAATTAGTATGAAAAGGTTTTACGCAATTCTGACCATTTGACCTTGAGTAATTGGATTTCTTCATATGTGGAGCTGAAAGAGGGCACGGTAAAATCTAATGACTAGTTTTTATTGTTCCAAACTCAAAATTGATGTGAATGTAGTTTATATGTTCATATGAGGATATGGATCTAATAAATTAGAAATATTTGAAGTTGCAACAAACTTTAAGTCCATGTTATATGATACCTTCCAATTTATAGTGTGATGTTGCACCTTGCAAATTTGGAACTGAAATTATTTCATTTCTTATTGATTTATTAAATAATTATAAAACCTTTCTATTTCATCTTTTCATGTTAGGATGTATTTGTATGCATAATTATGAATTGACTAAACTCGCTAATTTCAGATTAAACAACTAGTAATGGGCTACTTCACTCACATAATTTTAAACAAGTATGTGAAACAACACTGTATCCCCTCGTATCTGATATGATAACTCTGATTACGTACCAATGTGAATGTGAATGACAACGATTTTTTATCATTATGTCACACAATTTTGTGTTGAGGAGAGTAGGTGAATAGGTTTAGTTGTAATTCTAAATGCAATTGTAAGTATGCATATTACAGGTTGAATGAACATGATATATTTACATGTTTAAAAGGTATATCGACCTTGATATATCAATTATTTAATTAGTATAAAACATATGGATTAGTCTAAAGTTTAACAGGATTTGATTAAATTTGATGTAATGATTTATTAACGACAGTACAGATTGGACTTCCCATAATAGATTAATTATGTGAATAAGATTTAAAATAATTAGTCATTTAACCATGATGTAGAAATCCATATGATGACATCATGGTCTCTTGTCATTGCAAAGAGTATTATCACTATTGATTATCTTAAGTTTAATAAGATTAAATTAAAGATGATCTAATGATCTCTTAACAACAGTAAATGCTGGATTTCCCTTAGTTGATAAATCATGAGAGTTAGATTAAAATAATTAGTCATTCCATGAATAGCCATTCATCCACCTTTATTCTTCCATTATCTTTCCCTAACAAGACACCTGTAAATATAGTTATATTGACAAATTAACATTCATTATTCATTTATAATTAGTCTATAACTAATGCATAAATACATGCACTTAAATCCAAAATAAAATAATAAAGAAAATAAAAAGAAAATAAACGAAGTTTCAAAGATACTAAATGACCCTGAACCCCGAGATAAGGTCAATATTGACTAGGTCGACAAGGAATAAAGTAGGGAAGATAAGGTTAAATACAATGTAAAAACCCTAATTTAGTGTTATGAAAATACCCATTTTTATTCTTTTTATTCTTAACTTTACATACTCCAAATAATAAAATTTTCAACGTGAAACTTGCACATAATGATGTATAAAAATTACAAAAATAATTGTCAACAAAAATAATGCATAGTGCAAATGGGACACGCAAATGAAAATGCTGCAAACCAAACTTCATAGATCAATATCTTCTCTATATAAGATCAAAATTTACAAAAATAAAATACATTATATTTAAAATGAAATTATTTATCTAAAGAAGGTGCTTTTAGTAAAAATGGAGTTAAGATGCAAAAGCTGGCTTTCTGGGGTCCCATTGAACTATGTATATGTATATTTTATTCATATATTTTATTATTTATATTTTTAATCTTATTATACTTTTAAATAATTGTAGTTATTATTTAAATATTTTTAAAATATAAACATAAAATAAATCAATTAAAAGACACTTGAAATAAATAGTACGTTAAAGTATTTATATATACTATTTCTATAATGTATACACATACAATTATTTGTGTATGTAAATAAAATATTAAAAATATGTAAATGTGTATTTAATTATGTTATAAATAAATAAAATATGTAAATATGATAATGAAAAATAAAATTACAAAATAAAAATAAAATACTCAAAATATAAATTAATATACCTATATCTATACATGTAAGTAGTAAAATCCTACAACTAAGGTTGTATAAATAAATAAAAATTACCATAAATGGTTTGAAAAAAATAAGAAATAGTTTCATGTTTTGAGTTTATATCAATAAAATCATTTAATATTTTTAATCAAACTGATAAGGAATTTAATTCCTATTTTCCTTGACTTGGTCCACATGGACCAATCAGGACCCAACTTTTGTTGATCGTTAAGTCAATTGCACATCCTTCACTTCTGACTTTATCAAAAGTCACGAGCAGTCCCTCTTATCCATTTGCTTCACCTTCTTCTATGCCTCCATTCTTCTCGAGCGGTCCCCCCATTCTGCAGCTACCATATCCCTCATCCACGCCCATATCATAGACCCCACCAACCACTTCATCTCACGTAATCTCCTTCACAACCTCACAGATCACACATATCAATAAATAAACCTATCCACCCCTTTGTCTTTTATCATCTTCTAGCCTATGTAACCTCAATCCAGGTGTGAGAGAGTGATTGAGTGATAGGAGCTTTACCCTACCGGTGTCGGCATGGAGAACGTTGGCTGAGAAGAGTTGATCCAGCCGTTAGTCGGATCTCCTCTGATAAAGGTTCTCTAATCCATGTATCCCTTGTGTTGAGGTACTGATTTAGGTTCTTTTCATAGGAATTTAGTTCCTTATCTTATATTTTGTGAGAAGTTAGTTTAATTTCCAGTCATTTAGCATATATTATCTCAATCATAGTTTTCTGGAGATAACCTTCGACCACCACCATCTCATTGTGATCCGATTGCGAATAGTACCCCTGAGCATATTTACACCTTTCCCCCTTCATCATTAATCACCTTGACCATTTGCTACTCTGGTCTCGCAAACATCAGGGAAATCAGTGTTCCATCTTCGTCAATTGTCGGACCACCTCCATCGTTCCCATTTCCACCTTTTTTTGCACTTCAAACGGGTCGAGGAGCATTGCCCTCGACCCCGAACCATTTTGTGTTGATCAAGGAGACCCAAGGCAGGATATGGAGTATGCTTGAAGTACTTGCAAGTCAAATTTGTAGCCAAAGTTTCCATGCCTCCATCGTTGAGGTTTGGAGCATTTTGAGGTCCCCAATTGCTATGGAATCGTCCCAGGAATGAGTAGAGCATCTCAGTAGCATGAGGGACCACCAAAGTTTTGCATGAGAAGAGATTAAAGCTCCCAATGTCGATGTTCATTGGTTGTTCTTCCATAGTAGTCCAGACCCGTCAGATCAAGAACAAGTGCCAAGTTGAGCAACAGATATCCGATGAATTCATGCCATTCATCTGATCATATCCCAGATCTAATCTAGGCGCTCCATCGGTGAAGCATCGTCGACCTTCCAAAGTGCGACACATGGTTAAGTGAGGAGATCTGAACCGTCTCCCAAAATACTGTTAGCATAAATTACACGAAGCCCCTCCCACATTTTTGTGTGTATAAATAGTCATGTAAAAGTATAAATTACTGTAATATTTTTAAGTTATTTTGCAATAATAATCTAAACTTCCAAGATATTACAAAGAAGTCCTTCCACCTCACGTGTAAGATTGTGTGAGGACCTGTGTATTTTGCACCTATGCCCTTGTATTTTTTAGACCTAAAATTAAATGCATTTTAAATTTATACAAATTGCAATCTTGTCCATTTAATTGTAGCCTTTTTATTTTGTGAATATTTATCTTATTTAATATTTTTATTACTCTAAAAATTATGGAAATTTATATATATGCATGTAACCATGCTTAATCTCGTATAATTTTCATTTGGCATTTTACCTAATTTTATTCTTTACTAAAAATACAAAAAGAGGCTTTTAGTCCCTATCTAAATAATAAACTCCAAAAAATTTGAAAATCTTCTTTAAAAAATTTCAAAAAATCTTCTTATCTATATTATTGCATTTTCTACCACATATCCAAAAATCTCTAAAAAATACAAAATATAAAACTTAAATATAATAAAACCCTAAAATAATATAAATTTGGGATAATTACACCCACAACCCTGAGTAATTCCTCAATCTCAATCATAACCCTGCATAATTGTGAATTACATGAGAAACCCCGAGTAATGCTTAACTCTTACATGGCATAACCTTGGGTTCAATTCCGTTTGAAATGTCTTTACGGTTTCCGTTGAAGAAGACAAAATTACCCTTATTGTTCACTCATATTTGCAAAACATGCCAGCCCTCCCCCCTCCCATAGCATCGACGCCCGCCCCTCTCTCCCCTATCGAGCACCATCTCCTCCTCCCCTGCTGTCGAGCTCGTCCCCTTCGCCCCACGGCCTGACGTCCTCGTCGATCTCCCTCTACCGGAACCTCTCCATGCTCCACCGATCCCCTGTTGGAAGCTCTCTGCAAGCAAAGCCCCCCATCTCGGTATGCGAATCATGGCCCGCCGCACCCCCGTTGACCTCCCTCTGCAAGCAAAGTTCCTACTCCCGTCGTCCCCTCCCCCCTGCCCCTCGGCGGACCTCTCCAGACCCACAGATCCCCACGCCCCTGCCAGACCCACCTATATCCCCTTCTCTTTAAATCATCCCAAATCGAACAAACAATCATCTATTTCCACATCGAGTCCACTCCGTTCCATCGTTCCATTCAGAGCAGTGCATTTTTGCATTGTCTACATTCGATCCATCATTGCATCCAATGGAGCTTTGAATCCATGCGTCTGAACAACATGCATCACAAAGTAGAAGTTTGATCATCTGGTCGACATCAAGCTATGCAGAACCTGCACATCTGAAGCCACGACTTTATCACTGTCGACTATTGCTCGGATGAAGCATCATCACATGCATATCGATCTGTAACCTTCAATTAACCATTCCCGGAGATGCGAAGACCGAGCTGATAGAGAAGCGACGACGAGTGATCTAACTCGAGATCCATCATGCTTCTATCGAGAAATACGTATCATCTGGAAATCTAAAATGAAGAATCCAATCCGAAATGTTTGTTGGAGAAATGAAACTGATTTGATAGTCGGAGACAGGGCATCACATTCGAGTATTGAGTAAAGCCACTGAATGTCACCGACATTGTTTTGAATCACCGCAACATCCAGGGTAACGGACCTGCAGCATCGTCGTCAACCTGGAGAGCATCTTACTTCAAGCGTAATCAGAACCGAGGATGCCGTATGTGTAGAGATATATCCACATATCCACGGATTTGAAGAAATTAGAAAAATATTCTAGTCTGGATTTCCGTCAGATTGAATCTAAGCACTCATGCATTTGAGATCAGCATCACCTGAATTTCATATGATTTTGGAGAAATGGAAACTCCCAGACCCACCGACCTGCTCGAAGCTAATCCTCCGCCGCCCCCTCACAAAGCACCTCTCCAGACTCACCCCCCAAACCCCGCGGACCTCCCCAGATCCGCCGCTAGAAGCCCCATGTCGAAAGCAGCCCCCACCGTCGAGCCTTCCCCTCCCTGCTTCAAGCCCCCGTCGAAGAACTCCCCCTCCCGCGCCGACCCTTCCTCGCTCCCCACCCCGCAGAGCTTCTCCTCCTGCTCGAAGCTGGCCAACGACCTCTCCTCCGTCCGAAGCTCAAAGCCCCACTCACTCCCAACCAAGCTTCCAAACGCCACCAGCCCACCGACATTTATTTTTTTTCCTTCTATTTTTTTGGCTAATCCTAGCCGTTAGATCATAGTTTGGTTAGATAAACCCACTCATATGATTGAGTTAACATATTAAACTAACGGAGGGTTATGTGTGTGAAACGGAGTAACTATTCGGGTTTCACATGTAATTCGCGATTATGTAGGGTTATGATTGAGATTGAGGAATTACTCAGGGTTATGGGTGTAATTATCCCTATAAATTTTAGCAAGAATTATTGAAAAATCTAAAAATATAAGTTTCTAAATTTTCTATATCCTATATAATATATATTAAAAATAGGTTAAAGTAAATTTTGGATTATTTTTATTTACTAAACCTAAAACAATCTCAGAAAATTAATCTTTACACTATTTTACTATATTTATTACTTTAAAATGCTAAAAATTAGTGAAAATTTGTATACAACTCATCAAAAATAGGGAAAAATATAACAAAGACAAAAATATTGTAGTTCTTGTATTTTATTTATATGTTGATGTACTTAAAATTATAATACCCTATATATACTGCATACCATATATATTAATTATATACCATATAATATCATTATTATCGTATAAAATTTTATATTTTATTTATACATTAAAAAGAATTCAAAATTTTGCAAAATTAACAAAAATAAAAAAATAAAAACCTAAATATAAAAATCTAAAGTAACTAAAAATCCATAATAATTAAATAGAACCAAAATCCGACATAAAAACAAGAAAAAGAAAGAAAAATATAAAATATTTATTATCAATTAGAGATAGTTATTAATAATTAACACCCTATCATTTTCTCCCTGAGTTCGACACTCTACCTATATGCATCTCGTGTAGAGTTATAATAAATTTTAACTCACAAACAGATCGCATTTCATTCATTTATCATATTATGGGTTAATTGTTGATTAATTGCATGGATCTCTAACGCAACTACTTGAATGTCTAATTTGTCAGATTACTTGACTGATCTGTGGTTGTCAAATGGCGGCGTTGATGGAAGAGCAACTACATACATATTGCTTATGTTATTCCCTTGTCTTCTTATCTTGCTTTATATATTACCTCCTTTTCTGCTTTATTTTTGTATATATATATATATTATGACCTATTGCAATATATCTCTTTTTTTACTATTCTGCGAGGGCTTGCCAACTGAGGGAGAACTTCTTAGGAGGTTATGGCACCTGAGAAATGTGGATGTCGACTATTCTGACCAAGTTGACATGGGAGAGCGGGAAGGAGGATGAGAGCTATGTGGTTTAGTTCTTAAAGTAAATTTTTATTTTATTTGTGTGATAAAGAAAGACATTATTAATTTCAATAATACATGATACACTGGAATCTTGAACTATTTGTGATTGTTTTACCAAGCGCTTATTCAGTTGGGGGCCCAATTGTTTTATGAATTTTCATTGTGTTCTCACATTTTATCCTCCCTATTTTCTCTATATTTTTTTATTTCTCGCATTTGTGATTTTCACCTTATTTATATTTCACATCTTCGCTGATGGAGCCCATAAATCTTAGGGTTGCTTACTCACTACTTAGGTCCAAAACCAAATTACATCTCATGCATCCATAGATCATTATGCATGGACTTAGTCAAATCAACTGGTTCTTCACGTTAATAGTAATCCCTACTTAGGGTGACTTCAATGTATGAATTGCATATAGATTAGTTTAAATTTATGTGCGGATCACTTTGCATGTAGAGTGCTGGATCAAGGTATGCATTCTGACTTTGCATTTGCATTCATAGTTTTCTCGTGCATCGACTTTTTCGACTTCTCCCCTTATTTTCTTAGACTTAGAATAATTGAGAATCAGAAAACTTGTTAGGAACTTGTATGAATTTAACTCAAATAAGTGATAACCCAAAAAATTAAAGAAAAAGGGATTACTAAGAAAACCTTGACAAAAAAAATTGATTAATGACTTCATTGGATTGGGTTTATAAAGCCCACATTGTTTCAAGTACCTTCCATATAGTGTGAGGCACGACCCTAGGATTTAGAGCCCAAATCCTAGCCTAGGTGTTGCCTTGTTTAATGACTAGATTCATGAAGCATTGGCACTTCTATCATCGTGTCGACGGGTAGGGTTGAGTCTATTTACAGACTTAGTTTGAAGTACTGAGCAAAGTGGAACTTCGATGACGGGTCCATGTCTTATCATGCCACGTCTGAGTAACCTGCAAGGGAGAAGTATTTGATTCATGTAATGGCTTCTGAAAACCATGGTCTTGCGAGGGTCTAAAATATACTCATGGAGTGCAAAGATAAATTATCATTGAGGCGACCGCTCATAAGACTCGTAGTATTTCAACAATTAGCCCATAGAATGAAAAGAATGATCAATGCAAGCTAATGTGAATCAAAGTTTATTATAACCCTACAAATAAACATGCATAGTGGTCAAGTACAAGTAAAGTGTCGAACACATGGAGAACGGGGGATAGACAACCAAAATTGAGTATACAACAACAAATGTTTTAGGCATTTAGGTATTTTTGAATATGTTGTGGGTTTTTAAATATTTATTTTTTGCATTTTCGTATTTTTTAGAATTTTAATTTATAAAATTTTATTTACATTTATATTTTCTTATTTTTTATTTTTCTTTTAATAAGTTATAATATAAATATAAGTACTAATATAGATAATATGATTAATACAATTATAGATATAACTATAAATAATAAAAAATTAAAGAATTGAATATTGTATTTTTTATATTTTTCTTTATATTTATATATTTCTTATATATTTTACTATTTTTTGTATTTTAAATAGAATAAATATGACAAAACATCGATAGAATAAATAGGTCGAATTATTTCAGAAATTAAAAATAGCTAAAAGGCTCAAAATTTTCCTAAAATATTTTAATATATAATAAATATAATATACAAAATTCAAAAAATAAGTATTTTGAATTTTTAGAATTTTATAAGGATTTTGGAGATTTTTTATTTTTAGTGATTTTTTTCTATTTTTAGGGATTTTTGGTCTATAGAGGCTAAATAGGGTAATAAGCAAAATATATATTTTTTGTAACAAGACAATTTTATATTTTTTTTCATATTTTACTAAACTAAATAGGGAAAAATATCTTTGTTTTTTATTTTTAATAAATATAATATAGAATAAAATAACTTAATAAAATTATACGTGGTAGAATATTATATAAGGTATTTATCCAAATTTCTATGAAATTTTAGCGCACAGGAACTATTTTTAACAAAATAAAATCTACAACTAAATCTAGTAGGGGCATTTATGTAAATATATAAAATGTATGGTGAAGGATATGGTAAAATCCTTAAGCGCATCACGGAAGCGTGTGGATGGCATCGGATGCAATCAGGAGCAACTTGTCACACTAGTTGCTCAAGGCAATGGTATTTAAAAATTTAATCCAATGAAACCAAATGATCCAAGAACACTTATCAGATCTTTTCATCTAAATCACTAACAAGTATTAGAATTACCTCTTGAAGCATGGTTGTGATCAAGTCTCCAAAGGAAGAGTCCTCATGTCTCAAGTTCGATCCGATGGAGGAGACGCTTGAGAGAGCATTTATGAAACATGTGCTTCTCGCAATAAATGTTGATGATCCAAGCAATGAATCTCCTAATCTCGTTTCACGAGATCCGATGTATTCGTTACGAGTGATACATACAGAAGGAGATGGAGATCTACGAGCAATCGAACCAGCAGCACAGCGACGATGCCGCGGTGATGGCGACCCTCTCTTGGGCTCCATGGTGGACTGCCACATATTGAGAGAGAGAGAGAGAGGAGGACATGTAGAGAATGAGAGAGAGAACATATATTGTTCTAGCGTTGTTGTAACTTGAATAGTAACGAGTGCCTATTGTTATATATTATTTTTGGATCCATGGATCTCAATCTATGGACAACACAAAATCAATGGATGAGATTGATTTGTGTTTCTTTCAGTGGCCACGATCTTGTTGTAAAAAACACAACAATAATTAATTTAGTTAAATAAAATATATTGAATAATCAATATAAATTATGTTCTAATAAAATCAATTAACCTTGGAGATAATTGGGAAGAAAATTAACCTCATCCCAAAAAGGGGGGATGACCACCCATTCCTTTTAGGACTTGGTGGCCTTCCACCACATTTGAATGGATGGAGGAAATCTTTTACCAATTTATGAGATTACATTCTCTCATGAAAATCTCCAATATTATCTTCACAAAAATAATTTCTCAATTATTTTATGAATATTGTAATGATGCCATTGGAAATTTGTGAATCACATTCACAACCCAAAATAAAATGTAAATTATATTTTCAGTTAATTATCCAATGTGAATTCAATTCACATTAATAATTAATTAACAATTGCAATAGGATCTCCCTTATATATTATAAATTACGTTTACAATATATATGATTAATATGGATAATGCTATCCACATTATTCATTTCTATCATAATTAAATCACATTTAATCCACTTTGATCTCTATTACCATGTGCCCAAATAATATGAATCTCATTCACATGATTCACATCTTTGATAATTAAATCACATTTAATTATCTTAGATAACTATCCTTATAATATGAATGAAATTCATATTATTCATGATAATTAAATCACATTCAGATATCAAATTTATCAATGCTCGGACACATATATCACAAATGAAATTATCCTTGAAATCTTTCAATGATAATGTGCTTTCTTTGCGGATACTTGGAGATAAGGACATGGCGGTTGTATGTTCCATGTATAGTTACTTGGATATTGAAATCACATCTCAAATCCAGATCTGGGGGACCTCCCATAAATGTTTAATAAAATCAAAGTCGTAAATCTAATCTTCTTATTATATCTAAATCACATTCAGATTACTGTCCAACATTTGGACATAGATTAGATTACTTCTCTATTGAGAGGAGTCACTAAAATCCAGACATGTTTCGTCACTCCCTCGGAATGGAAGCTTCATGGCTAACAATCATTTATGGTTACATCACCCTTAGTTAGTCCTAATTCCTGTACATTCTGCATACTGGAAGATCTGGAATAAACTCGAAGTTTTTGATCTTTTTAGAATGTCTCCTTCATGGTGTTATCGTCAAGTTTCTCATTTTATCATTGGGATTTAGTATCGATCATGTACTTTTCGAAAGATATATCATACCTAGGTGTTGATCATATACTTTCCAAAAGCATATATAAAACCTACAAATTCAGTTAAGCTTTCAAAGTGACATGACCATGCACGGAATTTGATCCCAATATCTCATGAGTGAGATCACGTTTTCTGATTCAGTCAATGAACATGTATGATCCCTTTGAGAGATCGTACTACTCTTATGCCATTGCATGCACACCAGCACATCAATGTATAGACCTTGAGTAGGTCATCAACATATTGGTCTGCCAAATGTACATACTCATACATATAGTAACACATCTGTCTCTGGTCAGAGGATATCATGAAAGCATACGACATCGGTCTTTGGTTATCTTGATTTCATTAAGTCAACTCTTTGAACTAACTTATCTAACACATTCGAATCTCTATTCCTATGCAGAGGACCTGCATTGAGAGATCGGTTAGATATCGGCCTTTAGAGAAAGGATTGCCATCTCCTACTTAGGTCTCATGTCATCTTTTAATAATCATTTGACAGTACTTGATGAGTCCTCAATCTAACTCTTTAGATATTCATCTAAGAACCAACATCTATGATTCAACAATTGAATCAACAAATGTATGATCATTAAGATGGCCATGGTACATAACCCTAGTTGTGTTAATGGACCTATTATGCAAATTAGTTATTCTTCATTTTAGATCAGGGAATGATATTTGCAAACATTTATTACATAATGGCTCACTGTGGGCTCGCATGTTCAACAATCTCCCACTAGTCCAAAGAGACATTATTGGGCTAATCTTAAAACCCTCATTTATGTGACAATCATAGGCTACTTAGAAAAATGGTTATGTAAGTTTTATTAGTCACTCTGTTCCTGAGAGACTACGCCAAGTCCTTCTATGAAACTTGCATATCTGTTAGTAATAGTTCTTGCATCCAATGCGAATGTTGCATCTTACGCAGCCAATACTCAATCTTGTTAATTATAGTGTCTTTAACACTATAATTTAACAATCATTATAACCAGTATGTAATTTCTATTATCCTTATCAGAATTCCCTTATTCGGGAGATCTCTATCTACTAAGAACAATGTGAAGTCTTATAAGGCGTCAACACCTAAGATCTTTTAGATAACTATCTATAAAATCTTAAGTTCTTGATGATAAAACTTTGAGATCACCATCTCAAAAATCTTTTCATCTTTGAAGATATTTTTTACTGCAATCAAGTTTTTTTCCTCCATAGTAGGATTAGTAATAGTTTACTACTCTCACTGCATGGCAGACATCTGTCTTTTGTACACATCAAGCATACATTGAGCTTCCCAATGCTGATTCACTAGGGCTTATTGATTTGGTATTCACATCCTCAACTTTTTGAGGTGCTATCCCTTTAGATAGGTCAGTACCAAATTTTAAGGAAAATAAGTATTTCTTGGAATTTTCCAGAAAATGAAAATGTCAAAGGTGTACCACTAATGTGATGGTCTCAATAACCTTTTTTCTTTGGTTGAAAACAACCTAAGAACTATCATCTAAATTTATCCTTGAGATAATATCTCAAGGTATGGAATAGCCAGACTATAAAACACTTATTATGATCCTTATATCATTCCAAATGATTAGGATATCATCTACATTTAACATGATGAATACATTGGCACTCCCACTAAGTTTCACACGGTTCATCAAGATTCTATATGAAATTATAACCTTTATAATTTAATAAAAAATTAATTTCCAACTTTACGAACTGAAAATCAGCCGCTTAATTTGTCATTTTAGTGCATTGTAGCTGGCCGGAATGGATTCGTCAAATACCTTTTAATCAAGATAGTCAATAGAATAAAAAGGTCCATTTAAATTTTTACTTGGGTAATTCCAAGGTCGAACTCAGGGACACGAGCCTCTCTCGTGATTTGGACTTAAACTAATTTAACTAAGTGTCTAAACGTAGGTCGATGAAAGAAGGAAGACAAAACAAGATGCATTAATTAAACATGAAACTATGCATTCTTTTTTATTTTTATCATGCAAATAGATGCGATGAAATGCAACACAAAAATATGCCCGAATTAAAAGAATACTTGAGCCATTTAATCATAGGTCAAATCAAGATCAAATTATTAAAGCTATTTTCATTGATGTGAAAATGAAGCACATGAATCGTTATATTAAAGACACTTTTCTAATAAAATGATACATCAAAACTCATAGTATCAAATCTGAAATATCAGCATGCGATCAAGAATACAATGAACAAAATGAGACTGAAATCATCGAATTGGGATTTAAAATTCTCAAGATATTCGACATTAAGTCCAGGGGCATAAGTGCAAAGAAAATAGAATTAAAATAAAACAAAAGATCACAAATAGGTCCCTGGAAGGACCTATCATAATTATACAAAGTTGGAGGGACATCCCTGTAAATATTTTTTATGCGTGTGGGGGTATTTGTGCAATTATTGGAACCCTGGGAAGTTGGATGCAAAAATATCCCAGGCGCGCATGCCTTGCACGCTCCTGAAAGGACCTGGATGCAATATGACAAAGATGCAAGCGGCGCCGATGCAAATACCCGGCCCCACGTGCCTGAGGCACGTGAGTCCAGGTTCGGCTGGGGGCAAGGCTCGATGCAGGTTTGGACGGTCGTTGCAGGTGGTTCAGGCCACGTGATGGCTCGAGGAAGGCCTCAGGTGAGGCTCGGTCCCAATGAGCCTCCATGCTCTGAGAAAGGGTAATGCGGATGCTCATGGACCGTTGGATCTCCGTCGTGGGGCGAGATCCAATGGTGCTTGTACCTCTTCCTTCCTCACAGATGGGCAGCGCGATTGGAGCTCCGGCGTGAGGTCTGGAGCTCCTCCACACCTCTCCGTGCTCGGTGAAGTTTGTGGAAGAATGCTGGATGCCTAGCGATGAAGATCATAGCTCAGGGAAGCTGCGGGAGGGCCTGGAGTTCGATGGAGACAAGTGATCATCGGAGGCAGAGCTCTAGAACTTGGCTCCGCCCGAGGTTAGTCCAATGAAGTCTTTAGACCTACAAGAGTGGTTAGGTGATAGCCGAGGCATGTGTGCGTGCGAGCTGAGGTGAATGGAGGGATGATGGAGGCGAAAGAGCGGAGCCCTTGGTGGGTTTTCTTCCACCTCCGACGGAGGAAAAATCCTGGGATGATGGAGGGTTGTGATGGATGAGGAGGATGATCGGAGGAGTTGGCGAAGATGACTGATGCTTAGTGGATCTCGTGGGAGGTTCAGGTGATCGTGAAGGTCTATGTGGAATGCTAATTAATTAAGAGAAGAATGAAGGAATTTACAGGAGGGGATTAAAGAGAAGCTTACCTGAGATTGGTCGAGTAGAGCTTGGGCTGAGCACCGGGAGATGCTCGGGTCATTGCACATGCTGGATAGCTACTCCAGCGAGCTTGGGGCATACGGAGGAGCCCGGTCATGGCCGACGAAGGCCATGGGTCTCACCGGAGTTACCGTCGTCATGGTGTCTCGATGCAACCTCCCCATGTCACAGGGAGGAGGAGAGATGCTGAGCGGAACCCTCATAAAGGCAGACATTGGTGTCATGGGGCAGAGATGGGATATTTAAGGAGTGACGGAGGTGGTTTTTGCGGGAAGGATATGGAGCGAGCGGAGGGGGATCGTGGAGTGAGTGGTCGCTCGCGAGGAAGATGGGTGATGGGGGTAAGTCGTGGGGCAGTTAGTGAGAGAGAGGGTTGACAGAGATGGTGGAGAAAATGGGAAGGGGTAGGTGGTTGTGCGAACTGGTGAACGTGGGAGGAGAGGGGGTCCGAGGTAGGGGATGAAGCTTCGACCGTTGGGTCTTTCAATCCAACGGTGGAGCGGAGGGTGCTAGTGAGCGGTTTGGATGAGATCTAGGGTGGCTGGGATGGAAGGTGATTGGGAGCGCGACATGTCGTGCTAAGAGCGCGACGCTGGCAGGCGGCCCAGATCACATCTGGAGAGCGATTGGATGGCTAGGAATAGTTGCGGGAAGGTGTGGTAGAGATCTAAGCTCCAGAAAATGATCGAACGGTGGGCAACAGAGGTTGCGTGGCATGCATAGGAACGGGCCGCGTGGCGCAGCCAGATGGTGCCACGTGGCCCAATCAAATTATTGCGACAAAGAAAACGATTTATGAAGGGGTTGATGGACGAATTTGGAAAAACTCTATACATGAAAGTTGTAGTCTAGGTGAGATCTATAAGTTTCATGTTGACCAGAAATAGAGATGAGGTCAAACAAAGATAGAAAATATTTTTGAGGGTGTTTTTAAGGGTAAAAACACCATAGATTTTAGTTTAGCCTTTTTTTTGTATGTTTTAATTTATTCAACGACTCTGATATTTACAGGGAATTGTCTTATTTTTATTGACACTTAGTCTAAGATAGGGGGTTGATTTCAGTGAATTAAAAGCATGAAACATGGTTTCATCACCACTATAAGAAGCTTATTTGAGTCCATAGATGGAGTTCCTCAGCTTGCACACCTTGCTTTACTCAACTATGAAGCCATGTGGCTACATCATATGAATATCCTCAAAGAGGTATTCATAGAGGAATGAAATCTTGACTCCCATCCTGTAGATGTAATAGTCAACTTGTGTAGTTGTAGTTAGCAATATTCTGATGGGTTTAAGCAATGCCACTAAAGAGAAAGTCTCATCTCACGCAATGTGTTCTCTTCGTGTGTATCTCCATGCTTTGAAGGTCTCTACCTTCTCATTAGGTTCCCTCTTTTTCTTGAAAATCTATTTACACCTAACAAGTTTTACCCTTATAGGTGGATCCTTGAGGGTCCATATACAATTGTATATGAAGTCTACTTAAGACTTTATTGCTAACATCCATCTTTCCATTAAATGATCTTCAGAAGCTTCATCAGATGAAGTCGGATCATTATTAGACTTAACTGACACATGGAATCCATCCTCAAACTCATTTGTAGAGGTATGATTGTTTCATCTTTAATTATCCTTTTAGTTTCCGATTTCGAGAGTGGTGTCATTATCTTCTCAAGATTTAATGAGTTACTTTACTTCATTTTCATCTTGATTCTCAAGAAAGTCATCCTCTAAGAATCGCATTCTCATATATGAAATCTTTTAAGAATCTCAAGGTCATAAAGTAGGTATCCATTACCATCCTTTATTTTCCTAATGAAGCAACGCTCTCTAGTGCTAGATTCCAGCTTACTTGCATACACGATAAATTCATAGACCAAGCAAACCTAAATTCTAAAGTGTCCAACATTAGGCTAGGTTCCAAACCATAGCTTATGAGGATGTTCAGGTTTATATTTACATGGCATATTATTAAGGTTATATATTGTAGTCTCTACTACATATATACTTGTAATATAAGCGGTAATTATGCTAAGGTTCATCATTGATCAACTCATGTCACACATGATCCAATTACATCTCCCTACAAATCTATTGAGTTTAGTTTTATCACAAGGAGAGAGATAGGAATGATATTCCTGTCTCCATAAGGCATTCATAGAATTAATCTAATAGGTATTTGTTACCTTGATTAGATCAAATTCTTTCATCTTCCTTCAAACTTTGGTTCTAAACCAAAACTGTGAAATCTTTGAACATTTCAAAGGCTTCTAAGGTGAAGAGAAAAAAATCATATAACAAATAATCATCAACTGATATCACATATCATTAATGTTTATTATGATATACATGATCCACATACATTAATATGTATGAGATCCTGAATACCTATATATCTCACCATTCCCAAAGAAATGTGTATCAGATATTTTACATTGAATACATATTCACAAGTATGTAAGATTTGAAATTTCAGACATTCTAAAGCTCCATCTCTTACTAGTCTATTGATCTCATCAATAGACATATGTCCATGGCTTGATGATAGATCACTATCAAATGATCTTTATTCTCCTATTTATATTATAAGGTTCGATTTTAAGTATTTAGAAATGTTAATGAACCATTCCTTCATTTTCTAATTTAGTAGAGTCCTCTAGATGTCAGATTACTATTTGAAATATATCCATAATAACTCTTTATGGTAGGTCTATTCCAGAATTCATGTTTATTTCCAACATTTACATATAAATAATGAGTGTATTCTAATATTTAGGTCATAGAGACATTCCCTAAGACTAAGGGCTCTCCCATTGAAAATGTGAAGCCTATCTATCAAATGGAGATTGTTGCAACAATTGCATCAATTTCCATATATGACTATCAAACCTTAAGATCAAATTTTCATGTCTTCAAAGCATATGCAACCGATTGCAAGTGTTATTAGAAGAATGGGATACACGTACTAAACGTTGATCTTATCTAATAAGAAAGTCTATTTCAATGATCAAATATAGATTATTCCGATGCACTATCAGAGTCCTTCTCTAAGCATCATAGATAGTTTAGATAGTCATACTATCAGTACATCAGTTTATTATAGTAATGACATTCATGGAAACCATAGAAGTATAGAAAACTCCTTTACTTTCCTTCTAACTTGTGTTTCTCCCAAGTTTCCACTGTGCTTTCTTCATCTATAAACAACAATTGCTTAAGACAAAGGATCTCTTATGTTAAATTAAAAAGATTTCAATATAAGAGTATTTCAACATTTATTCATGCTTCATTAAATTCATACAATATGAATATTATGAAGCTTCATGGAAGACTAGAGTATAGACACTAGAATGATGACACTCGTCATATCTTCATCCATCTAAACTTTAAAAGACTTTGATTCAGGTAGGTACTCAAACATTTCGAGTACATCATGTCTTATCGAGCCATTATTTTGCATAATGCAGTGAACCATGTCATTCATGATTAAATGTCGAGAGTGTTAGGCATGTGAGCTCGAGGCAAACCATTCCTACAATAAATGTTATTGTAATATTTTATTTATCAATAAAAGATATTGATTTTTTCACTCCTTATTTGAGATTAAATGAATGAATGCACTATAAGGTACCTATGTATAATTAGGATTATGCACCCTATTCATCTTAATGGTCATACAACTGTTGATTTAATAATTGAATCATAGAGGCCGGTGCTTGTATGAATATCTAGGGATTTATATTGAGGACTCATTAGGTATCGTGAAATGATTGTTGAGAGATGATATCTAGCCTGAGTAGGAGATGGAAAGCCTTTCTCACTAGGTTGATATCTGACCGACCTCTTGACGCAGGTCCTCTTCATGGGAATATAGATTCGGCGGTGCCAGATTACTTACGTCAAAGAGTTGACTTAACAAGATCGAGATAACCAAAGTCCTATGTCATATATTGTCATGATATGGGCACACATCCTCTGACTGGAGACAGATGTTTTGCTTTATGTCTAACTATGTACATTTGGTAGACCAATAGGTTGATGACCTAACCAAGGTCTATATATCGATGAGCTAGTGTGCATATGAGGGAATATAAGTAATAATATCTCTCAAAGGGATCGTATAGGTTCACTTGTGAACCAGAAGACATGAGCTCACTCATGAGGTATTAGATATGATTAAATTCCATGCATGGTCATCGTGCTTTGGAAGTATGATAAGAATTTATCGGTATAATACATGTTTTTGGAAAACATATGATTGATACCAACTTCCAATGAACAAGATTGAGAAACTCGATGATGAACTCTAAAGATGACAGGTTAAAATTGATCTATATCTTGAAGTTTATCATTGGTCTTCCAGTATGAAGGATGTGCATGTATTAGTAATACTTGAGGGTGATGTGATCATAAACGATTATATAACCATGATACTTTCATTCCGAGGGAGTGATGAAACATGTCTGAATTTTAGTGACTCCTCTTAATAGAGAAGTAATCTTATCTTTCTCCAAGTGTTGGACATTGATGTAAATGAGATTCAGATGCAATAAGAAGAATAGATTTGCGATTTTGATTTAATCAAGCATCTATGAGAGGTCCATGAGATCTTGGATTAAAGATGTGATCTCAAATATCCAATAACTATACGTGGAGAGTACAATCACCAAGTCCTTATCTCCAAGTACTTATGGAGAAAGCGCATTATTCTTGAAAGAGTTGATAAATATCTCCATTATTCAATTATATTTAAGCATTGATAAATTGATAATTAATTGTGATTTAATAATCATGAATAATGTGAATTTCATTCATATTATTTGGTTGCATGAGAATAATATTTTATCATAATTAAATGGTACTTAATTATTTTGGATATGAATAATGTGGATAACATTATCTAAATTATTCATAATATATTATGAATGTGATTTATAATGTATTAGAGTGCTTATTATGATTTATATTGTTTAATAATTATTGGAATGAATTGGATTCACATTGGATAATTAATTGAAAATGTTATTCACTTTTTATTTTGGGATGTGAATGCGATTCACAAAATTCCGATGGCAAGATATTGCAATATTCACAAAATAATTATGAATTATTTTTATAGAATAATTTACAACATGTGTTGTTGTAAATCTAGGAGATTTCCATGGAATAATGTAATCTCATGAGATTACATGAGATTGCGCCCTTCCTTAATGGGAGGGTGGACGACCACCCAATTCCATTAGGAAAGGGTGGTCGTCCACTCTATTCCTATAGAAGGATGAAATCTCAATTTCATAATCTCATGCTTGATTGATTTAATTTTAGTATTAGTTTATATTGATTTTTCAATATATATTTAATCTAACTTAAATTATTTGTTGTTGTGTTTTTACAACAAAATCTTGGTCATTGAAAGAAGCACAAATCAATCTCATCCATTGATTTAGTGTAGTCTTTGGATTGTGGTCCATGGACTCCCAAAGTACTATATAAGAAGAGGAACCACTTGCTTTTCAAGTTACAAAAATTACAACATCATGCTCTTTTTTTATTCTCATGACTACTCTCTCTCTCTCTTGCTCTCTCTCTCTCCTGGTGGTCGTCCATCCAAACCCTAGAGAGAAGACCGTTGCTGTCATAGGATCATCATTGTGATGTCGCTTTGACTTCCCTAGGTTCTCTATCTTCTTTGGTACGCTTTTCTTCTGAAGAAGATGTTCAATCTCATGTGACGAGATCTAGACTTCTTATGCTTCGATCAAGTACTTGGATTGCCAGAAGAATGTGGTTCATCTCCACGCTCGCAAGCGTCTCCTCCGACATGTCGGACTTGAAATTGGAGGTATCTTATATTAAAGGACTCAATCACAACCATGCTACAAGAGGTATTAATTTATCTATTATGTGGTTTAGATGAAACGATCCGATAAGCATTTTTGGATAATGTGTTTTTCATCGTTTAAAAAAATTAAATTCCACTGCTCCGAGCGACTAGTGTAACTAGTTGCTCTCGATTGTATATAATGCGATTATCATGATTCCCTTACTTGCTTAAGGAATCACACTTATCCTTCAAGTGGTATCAGAGCCTTAGGTCGGTGGTTTTGGATACGGTCCATAAACTTAGAAAGACTTGGGCTCATTAGGGTTTGTGAAAATTTTATCACATTTGGTTCACGCATCCCTATTTTTTTGGATGTTTTAGGCCCTATTTAAATTATTTAAACACGAAATTATTGATCTTATTATGTTATCCATTAAATAAGAAAATCATGAGATTTGAGTTTGCATGATTTGGAATCTGATTACTCAAGTTATGACCATTTTAATGAACATGTATCCACTTTTTTGGGGATGACAAATCTTGACGTAATTAAAGATTTAATTACTGTTTGGAACACCTATAAATGCATGCAAATAATTGGTTTAGGTTATAAATCAAATTAGCAAACTTTGGAAACTTATTTTGCCTAATTTGGATTTAAATTGATCGAGATATGTTAATTTTAGTAAGTGATGATCACTGCTAGAAATTGCATTCCTAATCAAGAACCTTATGATTGTCATTTAATCGATTAGTGAAATTAATGGTTAATATAATAGAATAATTATCGATGAATATTTTGTAAAATATTTGATAATGATTATTTCCTTAAATGATATTCCGTATTCAATAATTGATTAGATATGATCTAGATCACAAACTGGTTACACGATCTTCTTTCCAGTAAACAAACTTACTTGAATAGAATTGGGAATTTGTTTTAGCAAATTTCCTTAATATGAATCAAAATGGTTATTACTATATGGTATAACGTTGGTTGAAAAATTGATTATCATCTCAATGGGGAGCATTGGGGTAGCAGATTGCTCCGTGAGCAGTCAGTCACATTCCCGTCAGTACTGGCCAGGACAATGGGTAGGAAGGGATAATGTTTGAGGGATCATGATGTATTGTTCTAATTATTAAAATTTCAATAATATGTAATACCATCCTTTCAAGTAACAATCAAGTTTGTTGGTTGAATTGGATTGATGATTTTTTAAATGTGATTAAATTAATTATATCTAATTAAAACACTCTATTATGAATAAATGTGTATTTCCCTTGGAAGAATTAATTATATGAGTGTGATTCATGAAAATTAATTAAAATTTGAGTATGAGCTGGAGTATCACATAAATGACATCCACGGTCTCCCGTCAAGGCGAAGGGTTCAGTTGCCAGGGTTTGTATGTAGGAGACACATGTCTGAAGTGATAACTCCTGCATACAAGCACATCTAGATCGAGCTCTTTTCTTCTAAAAAGAGTAATGTTGTATGCGTAGTGACCCCAGTATCAGGTCCTCATATTATTGGGTGATATTGGATTGCACATAGCGAGTTCTAATCCTGTTCATGGTTGGTTCAATTAATGACGGGTCAACATCACACTAGGGGTGGTGGGCCCTTTTGTTAATGACCGAATTGGCAAACGCAAGTTGGACTTGCAAGGTAGAATGTGTTCCCACTTCTTTTTATCCGAGTTATATGTTCTCATATTATTTGTATGTGACAAATGTAAAGAGGAGATCCTAGTTCTTGTTAAATATATATTAGTAAGTATATCTCTTGCTTTGAAAGTGATTAAGGGAATGAACTTTCAAAGTTGAACAAGCGGGACTAATTTGATAACAAATTCTTTAATCAAATAAATAAATTGAATATTATTATATATTCTAATATAGTGCATTTATAATTTCAGAAAATGAAGTCCATGCCCTCTTAGCAGGCTCCTAGAGGTCAATCAGTTGAACGGACCAAATTATTCGAATTGGATCCGAAATATGGACCGTGTCCTATCCATTGAGAACATATCTTATATGCCATCATAGGACAAGTACACAAACCTAAATACTTTGGAATAAATTAATTTTAATGATAAATATGATGAAGATCATAATCTGGCAAGATGTTACATTCTGGGTTCACTATCCAATGTGCTTCAGAAGCATTATGTGGAGAGGAACACTTGCCAAGAGATCATGTTGAATCTAAGAGAAATGTTCTATCATGTAAACCACACACAACATTATAATATAATGAAAGATTTTATTCGCTGCAAGATGCATGAGGGGACCTCTGTCAGAGAACATGTACTCAAAATATTTGGGTACCTATCTAAGATGGAAACCCTTGGAGCTTTCATGGATTCAGATATGTAGGCTGATTTCATTCTATTGTCGCTCCTATCATTCATCAACTTTTTGGTCACGTTCCATATGAGCAAAGTTTATTATATTAACAGTGGGTTATTGGCTACATTAAAGCTTATAGAAGACGTCATGAAGAAGGATAGCCCCTCTAACAGTGTAATGGTTGCACAAGTTAGAGGAAATGTTGTCGGAAGCAAGGTTCTCAGAAGGGCCCGGACCAAAAGAGAAAGAAGAAGAGTCAATGCATTGGATCATCTTTCAATGCATCCACTTTGACAGTATAAAAATTAAATGTTTGTCACCACTGCAAAAAGCCAAGGCACTGGAGGTGTAATTGCCAGAATACATGAAGTCTGCTAACAACGGTAAAGCCCTAGCAAGTATGAAATCTACTTTAATAATTTAAACTAACTTTCTCGTTGGACGATAAGGAAGTTGGGTTGTTGATTTTGGTGTTTTTGTTTATGTATGCAAATTGTTGCATCTATTTCAGGAAACTAAGGATTTCGATGAAGGGGAGATAGTCATTCAAATGGGATCTGATGCAAGTGTTACAACAACCATCGTCGGGACCTGTCGACTATCATTATCTATTAGAAGAGTCCCACTACTTAAAGAATGTCTTTATGTACATGATGTCAGAAGGAATCGTATATCTCCATCTATGCTTGTTAGAAGTGGATATTCATTCCTTTTCTATAATAACTAGTCATACATCGTTATGATAATCATACTGCGGATGGTGTTTTGACTTTTGATGGACTCTATGAGTTGTTCATTGATGAACATGACATGAATGTTATTGCCACTAATAAAGATCCTGAAATATCAATGGAGGATGGAAATCATTCAAATATGATTTGGCATCAAAGGCTTGGTCATTTATCTATTGATAGGATCAATAGATTGATAAAGGATGGACCCTTAGATTTTCTAAAGGTTAAATCTTTACCTAGCTGCGAACATTGTATTCGAGGTAAAATGACTAGGATGTCATTCTGTTACAAGGTTACAAGATGCGAGGGTATTCTTGGCCTAATACATACCGATGTATGTGGTCCCTTTAATACCGTGATCTGAAATAGATATCAATATTATTTGATGTTTATTAATTACCATTCATGATACGTGTTTATCTTCCTAGTACGCCATAAATCTGAAACCTTTGAAAAGTTAAAAGAGTTCAAAGATTTGGTTGAGAACCTAACCGATAGGAATTTAAAACAGATTCGATCTAACCGAGGTATCTCTTAGAATAATTCAAAGAATATCTCGAGGAGAATGGAATTGTCTCCAATATCGCTCATCCTGGACCCCCCCCCCAACTTAATGATGTTGCTTAAAGATGCAACAGTACCATCATGGATATGGTTCATTCAATGATGAGTAAATCACATTTGCCTCTTAGTTTATGGGGACATGCAATAGAGACTGTAATATATATCCTAAATAAGATTCCCAGTAAGTATATACCTAAGACTCCTCATGAGCTCTGGTATGGAACCAAACCTAGTGTTAATCAGTTGAGGGTTTGTGGTTGCTTGGTCCATGTGAAGAACGTGGGTGCACATAAGCTAAAATCTCTGTTGTGAGTGTAACTTCATTGGGTATGTTAAAGATGATATTGGATACCAACTTTATGTCCCTGAGACCCAGAAGGTTTTCGTCTCTAGAGATGTGAGATTTCTAGAGGATGACTTCCTTAAATGTCAAGAAAAAAATGAAGTAGATGAAGTCATTGAGTCCCCTAAGGATTATGAGCTTCTTGAACCAGAATATAAGAGATAAATACAGATGAAACATCTATACCTCTTCGAAGGAGTTTGAGGGTGGTTGCACCACCTGAAAGGTATGGATTCCATGTATTAGGTTGATGAATCTATGATTCATCGCTATAAAAGTTTAAAATAGAGCTTTGTTCTTGAGTAATTAGCTGCATATTTCCACTTATATTGCATAATTAGCGTTCATGCACGCATTGATAACATCTTCATTTTAGCATTTACATCTGCATTAAATAAGAAGCCAAAGTAACATGTAAAAAAAATCACTCATTTGTACATATTTTACATTAACTCTAAATCCCATAAATTTATTCTATACTATATATATTGCTAACACTACATAAGAAAAATACCAAAAATTGCTAACTTGTAAAATTAACCAATAAAACCCCAATCCAAGTTCGAGACCATGGACCTTAAAATGTGCATATCTCTCTCATACAGTATCCGATTTAGATTTAGTCACTTGTAAAATAATACACATTCATAGGCCTTCAAAATGAGACCAGTTTCATTTAAATCGGAGCTCGTATGCAAAACTTGGGTTTTGGGCCCCCATTGTGTACTATATATATATATATGTATATTTGTACCCTTGTACTTTGTTACTTATTTTGACCTCAATTCCATTTTTGGTCAACATATAACTTGTAGATCTCATCAAGATCTACAACTTTCATGTTTTGAGTTTTTCCAAAATCGGCCATTTTCTTCCTCTTATTTCACATTCTTTCTCAGCCATTCTGATTGGGCCACGTGGCACCCTTTGGTTGCGCCACGCGACCCACTCATCCGCTCGATACACGCCCCTTCTCCTGGTTGTCAGATCGCCCCTTCCTATTAAGATCTCGACCATTCATTGCCACTTCAAATCTTGACCGTCTGATTAAGGCCTAGATCAAATCTAGGCTGATCACCAACGCCTCCACCTACTTGTGCCACGTAGAGCAATCCAACACCATCCGATCATCCTCCATGAACTCTCCTCCCAGCCGTTCACTCCTTCTCAATCCATCACCCTTCGATCTACTCTTGATTTCATCTCACCTGTCCGCATCCACCCTCCTATGCACTCGACACGTAGCACCTTCCTCGACCACCAGATCATACCAATGGGGATCTCATCCATGTCGTTCGTCTCCGCCTCGTTTTCAGCCCGTCACGTGTCATCAACCACACCACACGATCATATCGTAATGCTTCAATCTGTGCCATTCATCTCCGTTGTGATTTCAGCTGTCTGATTCCACTTCCAGATCTAATCATGGACGTTCTCCAGTGCCTGCGCCTACGCTCGCTACATGGTGCATCCCTATCCCTTTGATCTTGATCCCCGGATCTAATCCTACCCGTTCCCGTGCACCCATCTCGTGGCCGTTGGATGGCGAGATCCAACGACCATGACATCATCTTCTTCCTCCAAAAGAGCCTCGCCCACGTCGACCCACCTCGCGTCGTCTCCTCCCCTTTCTATTTTTGGTGCCACTACAGCCACCATCTCCACCCAAGGATCACTCCACGTTGAAGCTCATATCTCCCTCATCCTCGTCAGCACCCACACACACCATGACCTCCTTTTTCCTCGCTCCACAAACTCCACGAACACGATGCCTCCATCGTCGAGACCTCCACCTTCTTTTATTAAATACTCCATCTCCGACAAACTTCAGCCCCATCCGCCCTAGCATGAGGTACCCCAGAGCTCTCCTCTACCCATCGGTGACATCGATTAGGCACGAAAATGGGAGACGATGATGGTCCACCTCCGCGAGATCCGCGGCGTATCTTCGTCATGTAGCAGTTCCTCCGAGGAGCTGATCGAGCTCGGGTTTCTACCGGCCCTCGAGCAACGACCAGGGCCTCCACCGCGAGCCTCAGATCCCAATTAGGATCTTCCATTCCTTCCTCGATCTTCGTATTCTTTGCCCTCTATTTTCTCCTATTTTTCCTGTTGTATATGCTCATATCACCGTCCATCGATCATTGCCTGAGCTCCGCCTTGGAGCTCTTGTTTTCACGGCACCTTCAGAATCACCTTCATGACACGTCGCACCATCTTCGACCATTGCTCCGCCGGCCACGATAGAAGAACACGTCCGCCCAGCCATCACTTCATGCCACAGGCCTCGCACCACTCCATGGTCTTCACGCGAACACGAGCACCATCGTTTGGCATCAGCTGACCTTGTAGGAGCTTCTATTTTCATTGGTCGAAAGCTTAGCTAGAGCTCCTTCAAGCTTCATTGTCTTCGACCTACAGACCTCTCCAGCTCCGTCCATACATGTCGGTTGCTCCGCCACGACTCCACGATTATTCCGATCTATCTAGGATCCTTCGATGATCTTCATCAACCACGGGGGAAGGCGGCAGAGCCCGGAGCCCATCGACAGAGCACAGCCACGTCCGCCGCAGGAGGCGGTGGATCGGAGGAACACGACAAGTAGCCACCTTCCGATTGTCTTAATGGACTGTCCCGATCGAGCCACGCCGTCCGCTTATGCTTCCGTTGGATCTGGACGACCTAACAATCCTCATTCGTCCACGTCGCCTTCGCCAGCAGCTATAGATAATGTTAGATCCATCTTGATCCAATGACCAGCATCACGCCATGTCACTGCGCTCCATAGGTCAAGCCACAATTGGATCATCTTGATCTGACGGTTCTCAGGCGACCACGTCTCCAGCTCCATCAACCGTTGGATCAGAAGGATCTAACAGACCATATCTCGTCATGTAGCACCCTTTGAGCCTCTTCCCCGATACTTAGGCTCGGAGCACCTGAAGCATGCCCGAACCTGCAGCGCACCCGAGCCTCAGTCCGAGCCTCCAAAGCCTCCCAAGGCTAGTACCTCACGTATTCCTCACGTGCGGGCTGGGTATTTTCCACAAAGGCCCCTGTAAGTTTCCAATATTGCAATCCAATCCATGCTATGCGCATCACGTAAGGTGCACGTGTTTTCATGGACATTTTACATACATACCCCAGCTTGATAGATAATTTCACTTTAGTCCATGTATGCACGTTTTAATTTAAGCAATTTTAATTTCTGTTTGCATTTTAGTCCTTGTGTTTGCATGTTCATTTTGGCATCCATTTAGCATTATTTTTAAATTCCAAAAATTACATGTTGTAGGTAAACTTGAGCTTTATCTTTATGAACATGTGTCATATTTTTATGAGCATTGAAGAATTTAATATTATTTATTTGTGGAAATTGACATAGTTTTCCCATTGTGTGCTTTAAATTCAATATTAAATTATTTGTTGCTCCAAAAATCATCAAAAAATCATAATAGGTTTAGTTTAAGTTGTTCTACATGGTGCCTAAAAAATCAAACCACTTACACGCATCATGACGTTTGAATAAATTAATTAGTTTTTTTGCTAAATTGATTTTTAGTAGGTCCAAAACTAATCATATTTAAGGTTTATTAATTTTCCTGGATTCATCCCACATAGAAGTATCTAGGATAATTTGTATCTGAAAATAATGTGTTTTGGTTTTTATTTAAATAAAATTTGCAAAAACTACCTTGCATTCATATTTATTTCATAATTAATTCATTTAGAGTCTAAAAATTCCAAAAACAATGCAGTAGCTTAGTTTCATTGCATTCTACATTATGGCTTCATCATTTTTGGACTTCATTTGACTATAATTTGCATTTTAACTTCAAATTTGGCTTGAATTGCACCATCTTTTTCTTAACTACATAAAAAATTATAAAAACACCAAAAAATATTCTCCTGAAAATCTAAAATTGAAATTGACTTCAAATTAACCTAAGGAGAAAACTGTCTCCTTGAGTTTGACCTTGGGATTGCCCAAGTAAAATAAATTTACCGCTTGCATTTAATTCAATTAATCTAAGTGGTCTTAAATAGTCCGAAGTTATCCGACTACAACGAACATCATTAAAATTTAATCGTTAATTCGGTTGAATTAAATAGGGTTACCGAAGGTTCTTCATAGGTAAGACTGACAATGATCCTGCTTCTACTGATGAAGCACTCGTGGATCATGATATGGATAGATGGATGCTAGTAATGAAGTCAGAGATTGACTCCATGCATAAGAATGGTGTATGGAAGCTAGAGGATCCACTTGAAGGGGTAAAACTCATTGGGTGTAAATGGATTTTCAATAGAAAATAGGACTTGATGGGAAATTAGAGACATTCAAGGCATGGCTCGTGGCCAAAGTCTACATATAGAGAAAAAGGCATCAACAACGATGATACATTCTCTCATGTAGTTATTCTAAAGTCCTCAGGACACTGCCAGCTATAGTTTCATCTCTTGACTACGACATCCAGTAGATGGACGTCAAGACAACTTCCCTCAATGGATACCTCAAGGAGGATATCTATATAGAGCAGCCCCAGGGCTTCATAACTAAGGAAGTTAAAGTATTCAAGCTGAAGAAATTCATCAATGGGCTCAAACAAGCTTCTCATAGCTGGAACATCAGATTTGATGAAACCATAAAGAGTTTTGATTTTGTGCAGAATCCTGATGAACCTTGTGTATATAAGAAGCTTAGTGGGAGCGCCATTGTGTTCATCTTGTTGAACATAGATGACATCCTTATCATGGGAATGATACAAGGATGATGACCAGTGTTAAAATTTGTTGTCCCATACCTTCGAGATAAAAGATCTTGGAGAAGCATCTTACAACTTAAGCTGTTTAGAAACTGAGAAAAGAGGATATTGGGATTACCACAACATGGGTACATTACGAAAATTCTTGAACGTTTCCATATATAGAGTTCCAAGAAAGGTTTCCTCCCCTTAAGACATGGTATCGACCTATCTAAAGGTATGGCTCCTCAAAGTATTGAGGAAAAGATAGTCATGGCTAGATGCCCCTATGCATCAGCTATAGAAAGTTTAATGTACACCATGATGTGTACTAGGTGAGATATCTGCCATGCAGTAGGAGTGCTAAGTTTTTAACAATCCTGCTATGGAGAAAACACTGTAATGAAGTGAAGAACATTTTCAAGCATCTAAGACAGATGCAATATCATATCTTGGTCTACGGAGATGATGATTTCCATGTATTGGGATACACAGATTCATACTTCCAACCAGATATTGATGATCGAAAGTCGATGTCATGGTTTGTGTTCCCGTTGAACTGTGATTTTGTGAGATGGAGAAGAAAGAAGCGAGACTCTAAGGTTTATTCAACAATAAAAGCTGAATACATTGCCACATCGGATGTTGCAAAGGAGGTGTTGTGGTTACGCAAGATCATCCTGGAACTTGGGGTAGTTTCCTTTGATACTCTCTTCATGTTACTCTACGATAACACGGGAGCCATTGCCCCAGCAAAGGAACCCATATGGGATCAAAAAAGCAAGTACGTGGAAAGGAAATACCACATCATTCGGGAGATTCAAAAGTGTGGTGACATCATAATCACCAAGGTGGCTTCTACTTACAACGTTGTTGATCCTCTTTCCTAACCATTGACACAAAAGGTTTAAGACCAACATGTTATGAGTATGGGTTTAAGGATTGTACCTGATGAGGGATAGTTGGATATTCTTAGTCATGCGGGCCCTAGGCAAACCATTCCAACAATAAATGGTATTGTAATATTTGATTTATCGAACAAAGTTATTGATTTTTCACTCCCTATCTGAGATTAAATGAATGAATGCACTATAGGGTCCCTCTATACAATTAGGGTTATGTACAATGGCCATCTTAATGATCATACTGTCGTTAATTCAATAATTGAATCATAGAGGCTGGTGCTTGGATGAATATCTAAGGATTTAGATCAAGGACTCATCAAGCATCGTCAAATGATTGTTAAGAGATGATCTCCAACCTAAGAGGGAGATGACAATACTTTCTCACTACGATGATATCTGACCGACCTCTTGATGCAGGTCCTCTACATGGGTATAGAGATTTAGAGGTGTCAGATTGGTTTGGTCAAAGAATGGACTTAACGAGACCGAGATAACCAAAGTCTTATGTCGTAGACTGTCAGATATAGGCACACATCCTCTGATCGGAGATAGATGTGTTGCTATATGTCTGAGTGTTTACATTTGTCAGAGCAATAGGTTTATGACCTAACCAAGGCCTATACACATGAGAGACGGTGTGCATATGAGGGCATATGAGTAATACAATCTCTCAAAAGGATCATACATGTTCGCTTGTGAACCAAAAGACATGAGCTCACTCATGAGGTATTGGGACTGATAAAATTCCATGCATGGTCCTCGTGCTTTGGAAGTGTGACAAGAAATTGTAGGTATAAAATATGTTTTTGGAAAACATATGATTGATACGAACTAGCAATGACGAAGATCGAGAAACTTATTAGTGAAATCCTAAAGATGACAGTGTAAATTTGATTTATATATCTGGGTTTATCATAGGTCTTCCAGTATGTAGGATGTGTAGGTATTAGGAATACCTGAGGGTGATGTGATCATAAACAATTGTATAACAATGGTGCTTCCATTATGAGGGAGTGATGAAACATGTCTGGATTTTAGTGACTCATCTCAGTAGAGAAGTAATCTGATCTTAGTCCAAGTGTTTGACATTTATCTGAATGAGATTCATATGCAATAAGAAGATTAGTTTGTAACCTTGATTTATTGAAGCATCTATGAGAGTTCCATGAGATCTGGATTTGAGATGTGTTCTTAAATATCCAAGTCATTATACGTGGAACATACAATTGTCCTGTCCTTATCTCCAAGTATATGCGAAGAAAGCGCATTATTCTTGAAAGAGTTCAAGAATAATTCCATTATTGAATTATATCCAAGCATTGAGAAATGGGTAATTAAATGTCATTTAGTTATCAAGAATGATGTAAATTTGATTTATATATCTGGGTTTATCATAGGTCTTCCAGTATGTAGGATGTGTAGGTATTAGGAATACCTGAGGGTGATGTGATCATAAACAACTGTATAACCATGGTGCTTCCATTATGAGGGAGTGATGAAACATGTCTGGATTTTAGTGACTCATCTCAATAGAGAAGTAATCTGATCTTAGTCCAAGTGTTTGGCATTTATCTGAATGAGATTCAGATACAATAAGAAGATTAGTTTGTGGCCTTGATTTATTGAAGCATCTATGAGAGTTCCATGAGATCTGGATTTGAGATGTGTTCTTAAATATCCAAGTCATTATACGTGGAACATACAATTGTCAAGTCCTTATCACCAAGTATATGCGAAGAAAGCGCATTATTCTTGAAAGAGTTCAAGAATAATTCCATTATTGAATTTTATCTAAGCATTAAGAAATGGGTAATTAAATGTCATTTAGTTATCAAGAATGATGTGAATTTGATTTCTATTATTGGATTGCATGAGAATGACAATCCAATATAATTAAATAAGATTTAATTATTATGGATATGAATAATGTGAATAACACTATCCGAATTCATAATATATTATAAATGTGATTTATAATTTATTAGAGAGAGCTTATTGTTATTTATATTTGTTGATTAATTGTTTTTGTGAATTGGATTCACATTGGATAATTAATTGAAAATGTAAATCAACTTTTATTTTGGGTTGTGAATGTTATTCACAAAATTCCAATGGCAAGATTGCAATATTCACAAAATAATTATGAATTATTTTTTATAATAAATGATAATAACTTTTGTTGTAAATCTTGGAGATTTCCATGGAATAATGTAATTTCATGCGATTACATGAGATTGCACCCTTCCTTAATGGGACGGTGGATGATTATCCAATCCCATTAGGAATGGTGGTCATCCACTCCATTCCCATGGAAGGATGAAATCTCCATTCCATAATCTCATGCTTGAATGATTTAATTTTAGGATTAATTTATATTGATTTTTCAATATGTTTAATCTAATTTAAAGAAAGTGTTGTGTTTTACAACAAAATCTTGGCCATGGCAAGAAACACAAATCAATCTCATCCATTGATTTTGTGTAGTCCATGAATTTTGATCCATGGACTCCACTATATAAGGAGAGGTAGCCCTTGCTCTTCATGTTACAACAATTGCAACATTAAGCTCTCTCTCTCAATATCTTTCTCTCTCTCTCTCTCTCTCTTTCTCTCTTTCATTCTTATACCTACTCTCTCTCTTTGGGTGGCAGTCCATCCAAACCTTACAAAGAAGACCACCACCATCGTCAGATCACCGTAGTGAGGATTGCAACATATACGATCGAGAGCGGTTAGTCGCACTAGTTTCTCGTTGTGGCAGAATTTAAAATTCTTTTAAACGATGAAACCACATGATCCAAGATTGCTTCTAGGTTCATTTAATCTAAACTACATAATAGATAAATGAATACCTCTTGTAGTGTGGTTGTGACCGGGTCTCTAAGGGAAGAGACCTCCTGTCTCAAGTTCGATATGTCTGAGGAGATGCTTGCGAGCGCGGAGATGAATTGCATTCTTCTCACAATATAAGTAGTTGATATAAGCAAAATAAGTCCTGACCTCATCACATGAGATCGAACGTCTTCTTCACGAGCGAAGCATAAGAAGACGGAGAACCTAGGCAGTCGAAGTTATTGATCTGTAAAGTCGAGCTTTGCAGTTTTTCCATAGAGTTGGCATTTACACAATGTACACTGATTGTTCCTGCAATTATTTTTATTATTTACAAAATAGGTTTATGTATAAGTTTCAAGAAGAAAATAATTGTATTTGAAGTGAATTTGGTTATCAATAAAATAGTGTAAGTAATATGTATTATATACAAAGGTATACAAGTGATGAATGTGCAAAGATGAGTATTTATTTTCTGGATTTTCTTGTATTTAAGCCTTAACTCACCCTACTTTATTATTGGTTGATTAAATTAAGTCTTGACCTTCTCTCGGGGTCAGAGACAGCCTATATCTATTACATGTATACAGTCTTTGATTTTATTTATTTATCCTATATTCTTTCTTTCTTTATTTATTTTAGATTGAAATAGTGACAAATATATAATATTTTTACTAAAATTAGGGTTGGTAAAAGAAGAGATTTGTTGAATTTACATGTGGTTTAAAAAGGATTTTAAGCTAAAATAAATGAATTAAGATGATGAAATGCATACTCATCAGTGATACAGTGCACCAACACGATGTTCGATGCCGTATTACTTCGTCAGCTTCTTGATCTCCTTGTTAATGAAATGGTTACCCCTATTAAAAATGATAATCTTGGGGATTTTGAACCATGAGATGATGTTGTCTTTCAAAAATCGACAAACTATACGGATGTTTATGGTTCATGCGGGATTGCCTCAACCCATCTACTGACATAGTCAACAGCAAGTAGGATGTACTCAAAATCCCGACTCTTAGGGAATGGCCCCAAGAAGTCAATGCCCCAAGAATTGAAGATATCGGATATCTGTATGTAATGAAAAGGCATTGTATCGTGCATGCTTATGTTCCCAACTATTCTCTGATAGTTAGTGCGCTTCTTGATATAACCATAACCATCCTTGAATAACGTAGGCCACCAAAGGCCACATTGAAGCACTTTTGTCATCGTTCTCTTTCCAGAATGGTTTCCACCAACATTGAGCTTGTGACAGTGGTCTAGGACACCCATAATCTCCTCATGAGGTATATATCTCCTTCAGATGTAGTATGCACCCTCGTGGAATAGATGTGGTTCTTCCCACTGGTAGAAGTGGTGTCTGTCAAGAGTTTATCTTTCTTGATCTTCAGCCAGTCAAGTGGATTCTTCTTGGAAACGAGATAATTTAGAATGTCTGCATACCAAGCGAGAGAGTATATAGACAAGATCGCCTCATTTAGAAAAATCTTAGTGATATGAATTGAATTTTTCTCAAGAGGCTCTACATTGATGATCTTGGAAAGATGGTCTGACATCACATTTTTTACACCTAGTTTGTCACGAAGTTCTAAGTTAAACTCTTGGAGTATAAGGATCCAACGAATCAGACGAGGCTTGGCATACTTGTTGCTTTGGAGGTGCCTAATGGAAGAATGGTTAGTGTAAATGACTACCCTTGATCTGAGGAGACGTGATCTTAAATTCTCCAGGGCAAACACTATGGCTAGTTGCTCCTTCTCTATTACTGTATAGTTTTTCTGAGCTTCATCCAATGTTCGGCTAGCGTAATGAATTGCCAATGGGTTCCCATCTCGTCTTTATCCTAGAATAGAACCAATTGTGAAATCAGAAGCATTCATCATGAACTCAAAGGGCAGAGACAAATCAGGTGACTGTAGTGTAGTGTGTGATCATGCCTTTCAACTGACTAAAGTCTTGGCGAACATGGTCATACATAACAAAATCAATCTCCTTACCTATAAATTGTGTCAGCAGTTGATAGGGCCGGCTATCGAGCCTAACGAGTTGAGCCAGGCCCTGGCATGGGCTCGAGCTCGATAAGCCCAGCTGAGCTCAGGCTCTAGCTCATTCGAGTCCAACCAAGCTATCTCCTGCTCGGTGAGCTCGAGCCTCTTATCGAGCCAACTCGGGCTCGATAAGGCTTGAGCCAAACCCTATACAGAGCCTACGCCCCTTATCGAGCCAGGTCTGGGCTCGAGTCTAGTCAGCTCATTAAGGAAAATATGCATTTTTTGGTGGAAAAGTGTTGATGCATGGGGTCGAACACATAACCTCTTATTTGAAAACTACCTCCCTTACCAGTAGGCCACTTTCCAAGTTTTATACAAAAGTTAAATTATAATATATTTTGTAACGTTCTATTTTATGATAAAAAATAAAAATACTAATTATCCAATTGTAATTTAGAATAACATAGATAAAGTGTAGGAAGCCCAAGTCTACAACATAGTCCACCCAACATTACTGTTACATAAACCACATAAACACATAGTTCACCCCTAACAATGTTAAAAAACTAATAAAAATAAAAAAAACATCATTACAGTTTCACAAATAGATATATATATTAATATATATATATATATATATATTCCTTGTCGATCCCCTTATTGAGTTATCGAGCCGGGCAGAGTTTCAGCTTGTTAAGTTATCGAGCACAAAAATCTAGCTCGGACTCTACTCAATAGCCTAATAAGACGAGCTCACGAGCGCTTATTGAATCGAGCTTGAGCCTGGCTCATCCAGTTGTGACTCAATAGCCAGTCCTAGCAGTCAATTTAGCTTGCTGAAGTCCTTGGTGAATCATTTGTAAAAACCAATGTGCCACAAAAACAACTGGACCTATTTCATATTAGTAGGTGGCTCAAGTTTGGATATTACTTCCACCTTGGATGGTTCCACTTCTATGACATGTTTAGATACAACATGACACGGTGCGATCCCTTCAGTCACCATGAAGTTTCTCTTCTCACATGAGAACACAAGGTTCACTTCAAAACACCTCCACAAAACGCAGTCTAAATAATCAAGACATTGATTAAATGAATCCTCATAGACCAAAAAATCATCCTTGAACACCTCAAGAAAACTACCCACCATGTTTGCAAATACGGCTAGCATACATTTTTGAAATGTAGCGAGAACGTTACATAGCTCGAACGACATTCACCAAAAAGCGTATGTCCCAAAAGGTCAAGGGAACGTGGTCTTCACTTGATTTTCAGGAGCGGTCGCCACTTGATCCATAATACCCATCCAAGAAACATAAGTATTCCTTTGTGGCAAGTCTCTCAATAATCTAGTCAATGAAAGGAAATGGAAAGTAGTCCTTCTAGGTGGCGAGATTGAGACTTCTATAATCCACACAGACTAACCAAGATGTTGGTACTCTGGTCAGAATCTCCTCTCCTTTATCACTTTTTACGATGGTGATCCCGGACTGCTTAGGTACTACATGTAGGGGACTCACCCACTTGGAGTCGAAGATGGGATAAATGAATCCCGCATAACACTATTTCTGAATTTATTTCATTACAACTTCTTGTAGGTGTGGATAGAGACGGTGATGGAATTCGTGGGAATTCTTGTTATCTTCTTCAAGGCAAATGTGATGCAAGCACAAAGATGGATTGATTCCATGGAGATCTGATATCTTCCATCCTATCGCCTTGCGGTTGCATTAAACAACCTCCATCATACGAGATTCTTGGACGTCATTCAAATAAGCATCAATAATGAAGGAATATATGTTAGGTTCTCCCGCAAGAAAGGCGTATTCATATTGGAGGGAAAAGTTTTGAGTTATTGTGGTATGGGAGCGACTTTAGTGGTGATCTTGTCAAAAACTATACGTGTAAGCTTTTTCGGCTATCATCTGCCAACCTCCGGCAGTTTAGTTTCATAAATCAGGACACACAGATCGGTAATGAAAACTTCCTACTCAAGCAAGAGGGATTATTCAACAATCTCAAAATAAACATCTACAAAGACCTCATCTTCAAAGACATCAGTCAGTTGGACTGTGCTTTCCTGTACTTCCTCAGGGGAGAGGAATTCCAGGGTTTCTATATCATCGAGAAATAAATTGGTATCTCTTTTCTTTGATAAAAAACACAATCCTCATATCATTGAGATTCGAGCACTCTCATCTCAGACACAACTTCTTTAGGCTTTGGATCAGGAACGTTATGCATCTGGACTTTGTCAGTACTAGAGTGGAATGCGATCCCTCTAGTGCTTTAGTCAACTACTACCTCAGCTATTCTAAAGAATAGTGGACCAAGGACGATCGAGGTGTAAGCTAGAGGTGTAGAGGTGTCAATGTCCAAGACAACAAAATCAACAAGAATATGCATCCCTTTCATAGTGATAATCACACCTTCTAACATGCCTCGAGGCCGCTTGACTAATTTATCTGCGAATTTCCTAACCCAAATCCTTTGAGTACCGACAATGGCAACAGATTGATAGAAGACTAGTTGTCAAGAAATGTGAGATCAAACTCCTAGTTGAACAATGTGCATCTGATCAAAGGTGCTCCGTCGTATATATTGTTTTGTGTAAGGTTCTTGATGGCATTCACAATAGCCATGGTGAGAATATTCTTCTTATAACTCTTCTTCTTGTGGCTTGGTCACTTTGTTGTACATGCCTCTTTGAGTCCTCATTCTATTGTAGGCATGTACTCCATGTCTTTTAGCAAAGTCATATCAAGAATAAAATTTTGCAAAATTTGGACAATTTTAGGATTAAACAAAGCATTTTTTAGTTTTTTACTATTTTCGATTTAGTGGCAAAAGGAGAAAGCATATGTACATTGTCAAAAACATTTTCGTTCAAATGTTTATCCATATCTTTCTGTACCGGGTAGATGGGCAAAAGGAATAAAATCATCTATATGGTGTGTACCAAAAATGACAAGCTTGACTCCATTGGTTGGCTTTGGTGCAGCTGCGAGTGCTTACATCTCCAAAGCTGGCTTGGCTTCACTGAGATTGTTGCTTTCTTTTTGTAATTTTGTGTTTTCTTCATTTTTTATTTTTGATGTAGGTGGTGCTGCTCCAAAAAATGTTGTTGGTCCTAGTCCTGGTCTTGCTGATGACTCATCACCAAACACTTTTCTCTTCCCCTCTGTTGTTGCATATTGTTTGAGTGTCCTACCACTCTTGAGATGTACAATATTGGATAAAAATACACTATTTTCACCTGAATTGGGTAGAGCATTGCAGTATAGTTGTTCCTTGTGATAGAAGTTATTTGGATTTGCTTTGACCTGGTCCATAATGACAATCTTAGAGGTTGGTAGGTTGTCTATCTTCTGGCTCGTTTCAACCATGTTATTTACAATCTAAGCCAGACAATCCAGGGCTTGGTTAATCGAAGTAACCTCAGAAGGTTTAGCCTGATGAGACCGTTGATTCTACTGATAGGAGGGAGGTTGTTGTTGGTAAACCCAAGAGTAGTGAGGAGGAGGAAGAGAAGGGTAATGTTGTTACGGGTAATGTTGTTACTGAGAGGAGTACATGTGATGGTATGGAGCAGCCTATTGCTGATAGTGTCGATAACGATATTCAGATTTCTGCTAATAATTATTCTGCCTCCATTTGTATCCATGTTGCGGAGGCTACTGTTGGACTAGGTTGGGTTGGTAGTTCTGTCCTCCATGTTGTTGGTGATATGGCTGGTTGGCCTGGTTCTAATCTTGTTGTTGTCCCTTAGGACGGGTCATTTGTGGATCATTACCCCCGACACTGCCCTCTTAAATGAGCGGGTGAGGTGGAGAACAAGACTTTAGGTACTGATGTTGAAACTCTGGTGGCTGGTAAATGATCATCTGAGTCTGCAGTTGTGGTTGTTGATGCTATGAGGCCTATAGTAGTATACATGTTGAACCGGAGATTGACCAGGTATTAGCTGAGGTGGTTGTGGTTGTTTGGCTCCTTCTTCTCAAATGAAGGCTCAGTAGCAACGGTCACTGCATTGTAGGCACTATTGGTGTTCATCAGCAGATCATGCTTCTTGGTGATTATATAGAGCTTGTCTAAGCCCATCCTTCTCTACTTGATCTCAATAAACTTCTCGATGTCTTCCGACCTCTTCTCAATGATGTTAAATTTCGATAGGTGGTTCCCAATGATGGTCATATCAGAGTTGTCACACACGTGTACTTCATGCATATCCATCATATTCGCATTTTCGCATAGGACCTGTGGTGGAGGCTGGATCTTGAAGGTATGAAATGAGGATAACACACCCTCTCCTTCGGCCTTCTCCTATAATATCTGCCAGACTGCATCCTCGTCCTTGTTGAAGTGGATCCTCTGCAATCGATGTCAACCAGATATTGATTTGCTTTTGTCAATCCCCCAATGAAGTGTATGGCCAAGCTGGTCCTTGGGATGTCGTGGTGGGGTCACTTCTCGATCAGATCATTGTACCTCTCCAAGGTATCATGAAAGGACTCTTAGGGTATGTAGGAGATGCTAGAGATCTTCGACTGCATGATATTGAGATGGCTGAGAGGATAGTACATGTGCAGGAATGTTGATTTTAGGTCCTCCCAAGTCATCATCACCTTCCCCAGATGGTTGATCCAATATAGTGCTTTTCATTGAAGGATAAATGGGAAGGTGGTCATCCTGACTACGCCCAACGGGATGTTGGGGTAGTCAGTGGTGTCACATATGCAACAGAACTATTGTAGATGGATTAAGGATCCTCATTTGAGTTTCCATTAAATCTAGGGATGAGCAAAAGGAGTTGCATCTTCAGCTCAAAATGTTTGTGGATTAGTGGAATTTGGATCTACTCGTTGATACGACCAGCCCCATAGTTGTATGACTATTTCAATGTTGACTTGGGGCGGTCTCTCCCTTCCTCATTCCTTCCTATACGAGGTCCATCTACAGAGCGATAATCTCTGTCCTCATCATCACCTCCTTCTCGAGGTGTTTCTCTTTCTTTGGATCTCCTCTTAGGATCATTCAACATATCTTGGAAATAAACCTGGGCTAGAGCTTCGTCAGAAAGCTAATGCTGAATGGCCTAGATGGAGGCAAATAGCTAACTACTGACTTCATTTTTATTGGGATGATTACCCTACTCTGTATCGTGTTTGGTATTCTGTTGTTGGGTCCCTTTACTCTTCCTGTTGGAGACATCTCTGATTCTGAATATGACTATGTGGGCTCAAGATCGGGGTCAAGATCTACAATGGGAAATACTCCCCGACCAATTTGTATTCAAGAACCATATGGAGAGAATAACTTCGAATTAGGGTTGATTCTGAATCTTGTTATGGATGGAGAGGAGTAGGAGCAAAATCAATCTCCATCCAAAAAGGATAGAACTTGAGAAGAGAGTTTTCCCAATCTGGGTGAGGAAGAAGAAGCAGGGAGTCCTGAGGTTAGTTCACGGAGTCTGTACCATGTACCTAGGATTCACCCTGAATTATTGGAGATGTCGGTCTCGTCGAGTCGACGTGGGTGTCGACGGAGTCCCAACTAAGTCATCCTTAAGTCATTATCTCTCGAAGCAACGGAGAAGATCAAGTTGGAATAATTATATGATGATAAATGAGAAACAAAAGGAGTGTAAAACAATAGAAGGCTCACGATAAGAGGGGGTCAATGAGGAGCTAAGAAACGAAGTGTGTTAAAAATGCACAAGTACGTGAGATTTTGATATTTGATCCTATTCTGAGAAAAATAACACTAAACACAATAGATTCACAAACTCATCCCATGTAAACTCATGAGTGTTCGACTATTTTTATCTTTTCAATTTAGAGCTATTAATTTAGTTAAAAATTTGTCATGAATTCATAAGCGGGTAATGATGACACGAAAATCCGATCGACTAAGGTGGGAAAATAGGCAAGTGTCGTTGTTCCTAGCAAATCAATTCGGTCAATCAAGAAAATAGAAACCACTCAGATAAATCAATCAAAACAAGGTAATGTCAGCGGTCTCCACTATTTATTTAACTTGGTATAGCGACCAAGGTCGAAAACAAGGAGCACGGAATTGTGAAGTAGTCCTAATCAGAGAACAAAAGACATATCTTGTGGTTTTTAATTTTGCAAATTTTTATATTTTTCAATTAAAGAAGGCAAGCAAGAAAATAAGGTCAATAAGTGCACAAGCAAGCCATTTTAATTTTTATTAAGGTAAAAAAATGCTTGAAAACAGGAAGCAAATATAGTTTTATGTTTTTCAAATGTTCAAATGTGTTTAGTGATTTTAGGGGATTTTTCCTATTTTTTATGATCTTATAAAAATCAAACAAAAGCTAAACAGTGAGATAGTGCACAACCCGAACAATATTGCAAATTAAAAAATCTAAATTGATCTAAAGCCCTGGGCAACAATTTTATTATGAACTAGAGAAAAATGGCAACAAGCAGGAATTGAAATCTGATTTTTTTATTTTTTCTAGAATTTTTTATGTTTTTTTATAATGTTTTGAGTCTTTTATAATTTTTAGGCTTTTCATAAGGGTTTTTGGGAAAAAAACAAAAGATAAAGCATACAAAAATACACACACAAAATTTTTTTTGTGGAATTTTTCAGAAAAATTTTTTATATGTTTTATATTTTCAAAAACAGAAAAAGTAATTTTTAGGGGTTTTTTATTTTTAGAAAATAAAAGACATTACAAAAACAATCCCAAAAATTACTACAAATACTACACGTTAGCAGGAGCCATCTTTAATTCCTTTATAATTCTTGGGTTGATTTGAAGACTATTTAATCAAAAACAAGGCAGACAGCTCACAGGGTCCTACTTGCAATTAACTAGAGTTTCCAGACCAATAAATAAATCATATAGAAATCTCAAGGTCAATATTGCAAAATATCTACAGTATTCACGCACATGCTCAAACAGCCACGCACAGGGGCATAAATGCAAATACCAAAAATATTAATTAAAAGCATAACATGATCAATGTTCAGGATAAAGTATGCAAATACACCATAAAACCGCGTGGGATGGCACATGAGTTCGACTCAACTGGACTGAGATGCAAATACTAACAGTTCGAGGTCCAAACTATAAAATATCTGAACTACATTTTAATTTAATGGACTAGATAATAAAGCGTAAAAATACAGGATACATAATGCAATATACCCCTCGTAGGGCGCGTACGGAACGCGTGGGGGCACGTGGCAGGCTCTGAAGTGGCGATGGCGTACAATCCTGATCACTGGCAAGTAGATCTGACGATTCAGGGTATGTCCCATACATGCAATCGGATACATCAGAATACGTCAGATCCAACGATTGACGTAGCCTTCTATCGAGTGGCTAGGATACGATCTGGAAAGTGAAGGGCCATCTGACGGCGGAGGAGGGTGCTGAAAGAACACCTCCCTATTAAGCTTCGTCGAGGTGAGGAGGAGATCAACCAGCCCGATTGAAGAACGAGGAGTTCCACCAGCTTCATGGAATCACGACACGTCAGATTGGAGGGCCTGATGGAGGTGGCAACGGTTGGATAGTCGTGGCGATGGCCGACCACATGGGGGTGCTCCGCTTAAGAAAAATGGAGCTCAAGAGGGTTTCGTTGCACACTAGGGTACCTGCAATGCAAAGCTTGGACTCGGGGCGAAGCTCCGGTCCGGTTAATTGAATCTAGAAGGAAAAGAAGTGACGTTGGATGGGATTCGATCTACGACGAAGATGGTAGAGGGAGATCTTAGCCTTAATCTCGACCTAAGGGATGAGTCCAACGTTGAGCAGACTGTGGTATGAGATGGAGGGTGATATGACGAATCGATTTGAACGATTGGATATGGATATCGAGGCTCCGACTAGCTAGTCAGAGCAGGTGGACTTGCGACAGAGCGAAATGGAAGAACGAATCAGACTAAAAAAGGGAGGCAAAATAGGAGGTACTTGAGGATCTGGATGAGCTCAGGAATGTCTGGAGATGATGGGAGTCAGGGTTGTGGCCTGGACCACGCTGTGGAAGGCGGGGAGGCTAGACGCGATGGTGCTCGCTGGCCACATAGCCGAACTGATGCTTTAGGCCACCAACACTCGATCCAAATGACTCCTCCAGTTGCTGACACTCTACTGAAGCTTCCTAGGGATGAGAGAAGGGGAGAGGCATGAGATGCGCTACTGGAAAGGCATAGGAGATGATTTGTAGCCAACTCCAAGGGTCTCCAAAGATCAATCAGTAGCATGCAACCCTAGGAAGATTCGTGCCTTCGTAGGGATCCTCGAGGATCACAGATCCAAAAAGAAGCGACGAGCAAGAAATCGAGGCAAGAGGCGACTGGAATCTGGCTGGAAAAAGGAAGAAGTAGGTCTGATGAAACGATTCAGGTCAGGTCAGCCTTGGAAGAGGGTGTTGACCTGGGTCAACAAAGTGAGCTGGACCAAGCAGAAGGTGCATAGAATAAGGACAAGCTACGCTACATGACAAAATAGAAGAGAAAAATAAAGATAATTACATAAAAAATAATAAATGAATTGAAATGAAAATTTTATAAAATAAAAAATGTTTATTTTTTCGAGGAATTTTTCTGTGATTTTTAATTATGTTTATTAAAATTAAATTAGTTATACAATATAAAGTGATATATACAACTAAAATATACCTATGTATTTTGTATAGTTATTTGTATTTTGTTTATTTTGTACAAATACCCTAGTTTTGTATTTTATTTATTTTCAACATATTTTTTAGTAGTACAAAATAATTTTTATTTTATTTTTATGATCTATTTACAAGAATTGAATAAATAGGGAATATGACATATAAACATGTATTTTGTACAAGTGAGAAAGGATTTTATTTTTATCTTTATGATTGTTATTTTATTTTTATTTTTAGGACCATATATTAGGATGTAGAAAGAATGGTTTATTTTTATTTTATTAAAAGTAATTATTTACTATATAGGTAATATGTACAACATAGAGTAGGCCCTATCTCTCTCTACTTATTTTATTTTGTGATCATGTCAAAGCTTGACCTTCTCTTGGGGTTTGGGTCACTCTATATTTATTCTAAATACCTCCTTCCTTTTTCTTTTCCTTTATTCGTTTATTTTTGTACAAATACATGCTAATTATACAATGTTAACACATGTATGCTGAATGCTAACTTATTGTATTTACACCTATTTACATGATGCTTTGCCAAGATAAATAGCTAAAATAAAATAATAAAGATTGAGAATAAAGGATTCATCACCCCCTTTAGTTTACCTTTGCTAGTACCTTAGAAAACACTTATTTGAAAAAGAAGTGAAAGAGAAAAGAAAAGAAAAAGAATGAGAATCAAGATTGATTATTAAACTTGTCTTCGTTAAATTGAAGTATGGAGCTCAGACAGACCTTTGGATTATTAGTTTGTCGGAACCTTATTTGGACTTCAGTTTAAAACTCCATAGCCTCTAAGTTCCACCAATCTATGTTCAAGACTCCTCAATAATCCAGATCAGAACAAGTCTACATACACAAACTCTAATGACCATAATCTTTCCTTGTACGGTGTAAGTGATATGTATCTCCCAACCTCAGAAATGATAAATAAGCAACCCCCCTTTAACAAGTTAACTCTAATGCCCTAGTCCAGTAGCTCTTTCCTAGAGGAGCGGGGTATTCCCTTCTATATTCAAGTACAACTGGTTCGAGAAGAGGGGGAAAGAAGAGAATGAACCATGACCAGTGAAGCCATGTATCTTTGGGAGCCCAACCAGTAGCTAAGTCTCCCGCTGAAGTTTCATGAGATGAGAAGCTGTAACATATGCTTTGCTTAATTTGACTATATATACTCTGACAGGAATTTTATTTTCAATGAGGCCTGTCCACTTTTTTTGATTTTTCTTTTTCACAATTTTTTTGAATGATTATGCATATGTACAACATATCTACATGGTGTAGCATATATACATAAAGACTTTTTCCTCTTGAGCTAGTAGACTATCCCTCTTTTGAAGCATTATTGCAACCCAGAACTCCTGTCTTTAGACCTCAACACCTCCAGACCAAGACGAAATGCACTTCCCTCCCTAAAGGAAGACGAGAGGTTTCACCTTGAAGTACTACCCTCGTATGCTACCCCAATCCAAAAAGAAACTGCCTCCTCATCACCTCATCCGTAGAGAGCTATGTGTTAGATGTTGGTGCAAGTAAAGCCATTGCCTGCGAGAGTCATGTGTGCATTGTTAAGTGTTCTATTTAGGCTCATCAAGATGACATGTGAACATAGCCTAGTGACTCAAAGAATTAAGTCACCAATGGACAAAGACTTAACCCCAAATCTTATAAGGTTCCTCTGAGAATTAGGTGGATTAAGGTCTTAACCAAGCTCTATTTTACATTTTGATTCCAGATTAGTTTAAATGTCAACTATGATTCAGAAGAATATATAAATATTTACAAAAATATTTTTATGCAAACTTTTTTGAAAAAGTGCAAAATTTTTGAAAATGATTGAATGCATGCATGAATGCAGAAGTTTTGCAAATTATTTAGAAACATTTACACAAGGGTTTTTGTAAATGTTTATTTTTCAAACAATTAACAAAAGGTTTTTACTATATACATAATTTTAATAGAAAAGTATTTACAAACACTTTACAAGCAAAACATTTTTTACAAACATTTGTATAAAAATAATTTTTATAAATATCTATGTATGTGTAAGAAAGAATTTTCTGTACAAGGAATTTTTTAAATTTTTTGTGATTTTTAGGTTGTGGTTTTTATCTATTTTATTTATAGACATACTCACACAAAGTACGAGTTATGGCTAAAGTATATATGTAATATATACGACACCCCCCTAAACTTAGCTCGAAAGATGTCCTCAGAGTGATTAAAGAGCGATGAAGAAGACATAATTCATGCTTAGTATAGAAGTTAGCGATCCACCCTATACATAGGATCAAGTAATCCTAAGTATAGCAGACTGTACACAAAGGAAAATCTGCGTGAAAGAATGTACAAGGTCTACCTCTCCTATACTTAGGGTAAAATATCCCTAAGTATAGACAACAAAATAGAGGTAAAAAGAATCAAATGAATAATAAAAAATATTGCACCTCCCCATACATAGGGTAAAGTACACCCTAAGTATAGCATAATCAAAAGATGCGGATGGGGTGTTAGAATAAAGAATGAGGTGATATGGACATCTGGATCTATACAAGGCAGAGGACAGTTATAATGAGGCACGAGATGCAACTGATGTGAGTCAAAGACCACATCTCATGCAAAATGAATCGGGGTGACGTCAACAATCAGTGGATCATGATCTAGATATGGCTTGAGGCATTGACCATTGACGCGAAAGGTAGACTCAAATGACATCTCTGATATGTCTATACTACCATTTTCATGCTCCTTTTGGACCAGGTATGACCCTTTCCACTTACTCTGCAATTTCTCTAGAAATAATTCAAGCCTTACATCAAACAACCATACTCTCTGATTTGGCTCAAACTGCTTATGGCTGATATGAGAATCATGCCATTCCTTTACTCGCTCCTTATATTGTAGGCTATTTAAAAAGGTTGTATCTCTAAGCTCCTCAAGGGCTGCCAATTCTGCCTTTCTTTGATCTCTTATATACTCTTTGAATCCAATAATATCTCAGTGAAAACCCATAGTGACTTATGCTTAATCTGAACAGAAAAGTGGCATGGCTTGCCTTAAACGAGATGAAAGGGAGATGTACCCAAAGGAGTCTTGAAGGAAGTCCGATATGCCCACAAGACCGAGTCCAAAAGCTGTGACCAATCCTTTCAGTCTGGGCAGACTACCTTATGCAATATAGTCTTGATCTCCATGTTCGATACTTCAGCAATATCATTGGTCTGAGGATGATATGGAGTGGCCACACAATGGTATATGCTGAACTCGTTAGCAATGGCCTTTACCTTGTCATTAATAAAGTGAGACCTCTTGTCAGGTATCAATACTCTATGCACCCTGAACTATGAAATGATATTCTTCCTCAAAAATATGCAAACAGATTTAGCATATGCGGTTCAGACAGGTATGGCCTCAACCATACGACTCACATAATCGATAACCAACAGAATGTACTCAAATCCCCGACTCTTAGGGAATGGAGCCATGAAATCAAAGCCCCATGCATCAAAAACCTCACAGAAGTGAATGGGTTGCATCAGCATCATATCACTCTATCTACACATGCCCATCCTCTGACAGACAGTACACATCTTCACGAATTCATCAGAATCCTTAAAGAGGGTAGGCCACCATAGGCTGGATGGGAGCACTTTCTGTGTTGTTCTCCTGCCAGAATGGCGTCCTCCTGCCTCAAGCTTGTGGCTGTATGTGAGGATGATGTAGTGCTCCTCTTGAGGAATACACCGACGCTAGACGTTATACCCTCCTTCATGATAAAGGATGGGATCCTCCCAATTCGCATAGAAAGTCTCAAGTCATTGTCTGGGCCAATCTTCTGGGACTTTCTTGGTAACAAGATAGTTCAAAATGTCGGTGTACCATGGGAGAGAGTTGATAGGAAGGATCACCTCATCTAGGAAGGTCTCTGTAATGGCATCAGTCTGCTCAGATTCCTCAAGATTTTCCAAATGGGAGAGATGATATGCCACCACATTCTTGACTCCAGGTTTATCCTTAATCTCAATATCAAACTCCTGGAGTAGAAGGATCCATCTAGTCAGTCTCGTTTTGGCATCCTTCTTTGCCATGAGGTACCTGATGGTGGTGTCATCTGTATAGATAGTAACTTTGGATCCATGAATATATGATATGAATTTATCCAAGTCAAAAACTACAACTAGCATCTCTTTCTCTGTGACAGGTAGTTCTGCTAGGTTGCATCCAATGTACGGCTAGTGTAGTGAATGGAAAACGGTACTCCATCCCTCATCTGTCCCAGCACGACCCCTACGGCAAAATCGGAGGCATCTGTCATGATCTCAAATGGGAGAGACCAATCATGCGGCTAAAGGACAAGAGCCTCAACAACTAAGCTCTTGAGAGTCTCAAATAATGCAAGACACTCATCATCTACAATGAACTCGGTGTCTTTTATCAACAGATCAGTCAACGGTCGGGAAATCCTGCTGAAGTCATGAATAAAATGTCAGTATAAACAGACATGCCCCAGAAAAGACTATAACTGTCACAAATTGGATGGTGGATTGAGTTTCTTGATGATATCCACCTTGGCAGGATCAACCTCCATGCCCCTATTGGAGATTATATGGCCATGTACCGTCCCCTGAATCACCATGAAGTGACTTTTTTCCCAAGAAAAGACAAGATGGACCTCTATGCAGCACTGAAGAATGCGGTCTAGGCAATAAAGACAAGCATCAAACCCATCGCCATAGATCGAAAAGTCATCCATGAAGATATCTAAACAGACACCCACCATGTCTGAGAAAATGGAAAACATGCACCTTTGGAATGTCGTTGGGCATTACATATACCAAAGGGTATACATCTGAAAGCATAAGTCCCGAACAGACAGGTGAATGTTGTTTTGTCCTGGTCCTCGGGCGCTATGGCCACCTGATTGTAACAGGAGTACTCGTCAAGAAAGCAGTAGTGAATCTTCCCATTTAGCCTCTCTGTAATTTGATCAATAAAAGGTAGCGGGAAATGATCCTTCTTGGTGGCATGATTTAATCATTTGTAGTCCACACAGACCCTCCAAGAAATGGGTACCTGGGTATCTATCTCCTCTACAGACTCACTCACAACTGTAGTGATGCCCATCTTCTTGGGCACCACATGTAAGGGACTAACCCACTTGGATTCGAAGATGGGGTAGATAAAATCGATCCTCCACCATTTCAATAATTCCTTCATGACCACCTCAAAAAGATTCGGGTTTAGCCGTCGCTGGAACTCATGCGATGGCTTGGCGTCCTCTTGGAGATAGATACAGTGGGAGCACAGGGCTAGACTTTTCCCTTGGATATTAGCTACAATCCTTACTATTGCCTTGTGGTTTCTTTCAAGAACCTTAATCAGACAAGATTCTTGCTTTCCTATCAAATCTGTTGATATAATGACTGGTACATCTCATGCTCACCCACAAGGAATCTATACTTCATTGATTACGACAAAGGATTTAGTTTCAGACAATTGGAAGTTGGCAAATCTGGCCTCTGAAAGGTCTGAGTGAAGGCAAACAAATCTAAATGTCAGAACTCTCCCTAATCATCAAAACTGGCAATGATGGCTCTGTTGGTATGTTTGTACTCGATGCTAGCACGGTCTCCACCCTAGCTATTGGCTCTGTGGAAATCAGACAAGGTAATAAATCATCAAACTCATCCCAGTCTATGCATGGATCTGAGGGGTCTAAATCAGATTCACATAACGCAAAATCTGCTTCGCTGTCTTGAATGCATTTGTCAGCCTCAAAAGTGTCCTCGACCAAGAGTGTGCTCTCTAAACTCTCCTCTGCTAGAAGTTGTGAATTTGTGGCATCTGAAGGTGAGAGAAGGGATCGTGAAATAGGGTCGGTCCAAGAGGCTTCATCATCAGTGATCACAAAGTCACACTCCTGGTAAACATCTCGCTCTACCTCTATCATTTCCTCTGCATCACTAAACTGCTCTGAGCAAGCTCAATCTCATGCTCTAGTCTCGTCAATCGTCTCTATATGTATACTCTCACCCTCGATGCGAAAGTATACCCTTCCAATATCATGGTCGGACTCCTCCTTGGATGTGGTCAAGAATGGACATCTTAAAATGATGGGGGTATCAGTCACAAATTCAGGGATCTCCATGTCCAACACAACGAAGTCCAAGGGAAATTTCAGGCCCTGAATTGTGACAACTACGTCCTTCAACAACCCCTTTGGCCTCTCGACAGATTTATCAGCAGACTGAAGGACTACGCTACACTGTAGTCATCCTTCAACAACCTCTTTGGCCTCTTGACAGATCTATTAGCAAACTGAAGGATTGTCATGCTCTGTCGAAGAGGGCTAAGCTCGAATATATCGAGTAAGGTTGTCAGAAGTAGGTTAATAGAAGAGTCATTATCTAATAGAGTACGATCAAATCTCTGCTCATGAATGTGGCATCTGACATAAGGAGCTGTTGCATCTGGCCTCTTGGCTGGCTAACGGTTTTGAATAAAGAAGCAGGTGGCACGGGTCAGTACATGGATTTCTACGTGATGGTTGCTCTTCTTTCTACAAATAGCAGTCTTCTCTCACAAATTCCTATAGAAGAGAGGTATGTGCTCAAGTGCCTCCTGAAGAGTCAGCTTGATATGGAATCTATCAATCATCTACTGGCTAAACTCTAACTGCTGATCTTTTTTTGGATTTTCTATTTTATTCCCCTTTGCCAAGTGGAGTGCTTGAGGAAAGGGGATGGTTGGGCCCTCCTCGGAGCGAGGGCTAGGAAGAGGTTCCTGTTGTTGAGAAGGCAAGGAATCCATACAAGTATAATCAATCATCACATATGGACTCGAAGATGAAGAAATCTTTCCTTTATTAATATTTTTGATATTTTTCATATAGTTCCGAGATACAAAAACTGGAGATGACACAATTGGAATGGAAGGGGTGGCCTATGTACCACCTAAGACATCTGTGTTCGCGGCATTAGCACCGCGTTCTGGATCAACAACATCTGGTATGTTGGCATCAGTATCACCTGCTACTTTTGGGGAAACAACAACCTCAGCACCGTCGATGAGATCAATGTCCTTGGTGGCATCAGCACCACCGTCATAACCATCCTTAGTGGCATCAGCTTTGCTATCCTCCTCATCTGGCGCTCCTGAATCCTCATGGTGTCGTCGCTCAGATGAGGCGCCACCGGCTGACATCCTACCGCTCCTAAGTGACAGAAAATAAACATCAAATGTGTATGAAGAAATGTCTCCCAATAAATGATTAGGAGTGGTGGTCTCTGTAAATGTACCTGATGAGATTTTCTTTTAAGGTTATTTGAGTTGGGCTTGATTTGAGCTGGTATGGAGGCCTTTCATTTGATGATCTCCCTCATCTCCTTGTGAAACTCGTCCATCTACCGCCTAAAGGATGCCTGCTGATCTACAAGTAGGCATGCTAAATCATCAAGGGTTGGGTTCTTATATGTTGGCCGATGAGAATCGGGTGGGTTCCTCACTAAAAGTGAGGTTGCTCCTGGAACTGGTGAGAGGGAGGCTGAGAGAACTGTTGAGGTTGCTGCTGGTGCTGCCTCCATTGTTATCCATGTTGGTAAGGATGAGGACCCGACTGAAAGTGTTGTTGATGTGGCTGGTGGGAGAACTGGGGTTGTTGTTGCTGCTTGCCGAACTGCCCACCCTGAGTTGGAGGCTTCTAGTGGGATGAGTTACCTCTGGTCGACCACCTGAATCCGGGATGGTCTTGGCATATTCCGAGCTACTTTTGGTCATAGCAGACGAAACAGACCCCGATAAGCTAAGTACATAAAGTATATGGTGTCCTCATCCACGAATCTATCATGAACAATGCTGCAGATCATCTTGAATTCTTGTAGATGCAGGTGTGGCTCCTCGGTGGCAAGCCCATGGAACTTGGGCAAGAGCTGAATGGTCTGGGAAGGAAGCTTGAAGTCAAAGTCACCCAGAATTGCTAGAAACTAGATCCAGCGGTGTGTAAGAGTTGCACTAGGGTTTTGCAACTATCTCATCGGTCGAGGTTGCCTGGCTGGCTCTGGCTGCTCCTCCAGCTCTTCTAGTTGGCCTCCCGCTCCTCCTCCACCTATGGGAATATCTCCACTGGTTGCTCTCTATTTCTCCTCTCTGTTAGCTTGCATCTCCTCTAACTCTTAACGGACCTCAACTATAAAAGCTCCCTGATCTCTGATTTGACTCTGCATCATCTCTAGGGAGGCTAACAAGATGTTGTTGATGGCACCCTGGTTTAGAAAATAAGTGGTGCTCTGGGGCTGTACATCGGTGCGTCTGTCGCTGCTGGCCATGTCTTGGGTCTCTACAATGACAAAAGACCCAAACTTGGGTGCCATAAAATGAACAAATATCTCTGATGGTCTCTGCTCGGACACCTCGGGACTGGATGAATTGTGATCGAGGAGGAACATGGTGGAATCAGACTCGGGTTCGGAGAGCTGGTCCAAGCTCTCCAGAACCTGCCTAAAGGAGTGAATTGAAGTGCTCGGAAACATGCTACCAAGGGTAGCCTAAGGGACATCCAACCCATCATCGTGATCTGGAAGGAATGCAGAAGGGATTTAGAAATAAACAAGATCAACAATTAAACCCCCAATTCACCTACGCAACGCTGAGCTGATGACCATAAGGGTTTGGTCGTTTATCTTGTCAATTTTATTTAGGTGATAATTTAGTCTAGCAGGGCGATTAGCCGATCTTTTAGGTACCTTATGCTCCCAAGAGACTATCCCAATCCCAAAGCTAGATCTTTCCCAGCCAGTACCAGTTGCGGACTGTTTACTAGCTACCCGATCAACTCGCTCTGCTATAGATGTCACGACCCGCGTTACTGATACGGGAGAGATCCTTACTGGAGAACGACTATCCCCAAGACCAGTATTCTAACGAGAGTTCTGGCATGGCTCTAGCCTAGTGTGCGGGTCACTCTCTCACGCAAGCAAACCAAACAATGAGGGGTTGACTCTCCCAAGAAAGATTTTTACGTGAGGTGTCTTTTAGGAACAAATTTGTTTAGCAGTCCCAATTTTATGGTTTTCTCTTTTTATGGTATTTTTCAATAACAAGCAAACTCCTATTGAATTTTTCGATCTCCCAATTATTTTAAGTCCAAAAACAAGGGGAGAAGTTAAAAAAGTCGATGTGCGATCAAACACTATGATGCATGCAAAGTAAGAGATACATACATGTCACGAGCACTCTACATGCAGGGTGATCCACACATAAATTTAAAGACAAGAATGTAAACTAATCTAAATGATGCAACAAGAAAACGACCTTACATGAGCAACTTCTAATAATCATGAAGAACCAGAGTTAGCTAACTAGATCAAGTCTGGAGTTTGATCTTGAGAACCACTCGGTGTCTGCCACAACGCGTCCTGCTAGTGTTGTATGTGGTTCCTCACGGTACGTGGACTCGAGTCAATTAATCTAACTTTTTTTATTATGAATTATTAATAAGGTCCAATTTCGAATCTATAGGTGCATGCAAGATATTAGGGATTGGGCTATTACGTCGCCATCAAAGAAATTACTAAATCTAAGGGCTAAATTCTTCGAGAATCAAAGGAAATAAAAATGCGAAGAAATCAAAACCGGCGAAAATTGCGGTGAGATCCCCTGAGTACACCGGTGCTCGACGAAACAGACCCCGATAAGCTAAGTACATAAAGTATATGGTGTCCTCATCCACGAATCTATCATGAACAATGCTGCAGATCATCTTGAATTCTTGTAGATGCAGGTGTGGCTCCTCGGTGGCAAGCCCATGGAACTTGGGCAAGAGCTGAATGGTCTGGGAAGGAAGCTTGAAGTCAAAGTCACCCAGAATTGCTGGAAACTAGATCCAGCAGTGTGTAAGAGTTGCACTAGGGTTTTGCAACTATCTCATCGGTCGAGGTTGCCTGGCTGGCTCTGGCTGCTCCTCCAGCTCTTCTAGTTGGCCTCCCGCTCCTCCTCCACCTATGGGAATATCTCCACTGGTTGCTCTCTATTGCTCCTCTCTGTTAGCTTGCATCTCCTCTAACTCTTAACGGACCTCAACTATAAAAGCTCCCTGATCTATGATTTGACTCTGCATCATCTCTAGGGAGGCTAACAAGATGTTGTTGATGGCACCCTAGTTTAGAAAATAAGTGGTGCTCTGGGGCTGTACATCGGTGCGTCTGTCGCTGCTGGCCACGTCTTGGGTCTCTACAATGACAAAAGACCCAAACTTGGGTGCCATAAAATGAACAAATATCTCTGATGGTCTCTGCTCGGACACCTCGGGACTGGATGAATTGTGATCGAGGGGGAACATGGTGGAATCAGACTCGGGATCGGAGAGCTGGTCCAAGCTCTCCAGAACCTGCCTAAAGGAGTGAATCGAAGTGCTTGGAAACATGCTACCAAGGGTAGCCTAAGGGACATCCAACCCATCATCGTGATCTGGAAGGAATGCAGAAGGGATTTAGAAATAAACAAGATCAACAATCAAACCCCCAATTCACCTACGCAACGCTGAGCTGATGACCATAAGGGTTTGGTCGTTTATCTTGTCAATTTTATTTAGGTGATAATTTAGGGCGATTAACCGATCTTTTAGGTACCTTATGCTCCCAAGAGACTATCCCAATCCCAAAGCTAGATCTTTCCCAGCCAGTACCAGTTGCGGACTGTTTACTAGCTACCCGATCAACTCGCTCTGCTATAGATGTCACGACCCGCGTTACTCATACGGGAGAGATCCTTACTGGAGAACGACTATCCCCAAGACCAGTATTCTAACGAGAGTTCTGGCGTGGCTCTTGCCTAGTGTGCGGGTCACTCTCTCACGCAAGCAAACCAAACAATGAGGGGTTGACTCTCCCAAGAAAGATTTTTACGTGAGGTGTCTTTTAGGAACAAATTTGTTTAGCAGTCCCAATTTTATGGTTTTCTCTTTTTATGGTATTTTTCAATAACAAGCAAACTCCTATTGAATTTTTCGATCTCCCGATTATTTTAAGTCCAAAAACAGGGGGAGAAGTCGAAAAAGTCGATGTGCGATCAAACACTATGATGCATGCAAAGTAAGAGATACATACATGTCACGAGCACTCTACATGCAGGGTGATCCACACATAAATTTAAAGACAAGAATGTAAACTAATCTAAATGATGCAACAAGAAAACGACCTTACATGAGCAACTTCTAATAATCACGAAGAACCAGAGTTAGCTAACTAGATCAAGTCTGGAGTTTGATCTTGAGAACCACTCGGTGTCTGCCACAACGCGTCCTGCTAGTGTTGTATGTGGTTCCTCACGGTACGTGGACTCGAGTCCAATTAATCTAAGTTTTTTTATTATGAATTATTAATAAGGTCCAATTTCGAATCTATAGGTGCATGCAAGATATTAGGGATTGGGCCTTAAGCAATTACGTCGCCATCAAAGAAATTCCTAAATCTAAGGGCTAAATTCTTCGAGAATCAAAGGAAATAAAAATGCGAAGAAATCAAAACCGGCGAAAATTGCGGTGAGATCCCCTGAGTACACCGGTGCTCGACGAAACAGACCCCGATAAGCTAAGTACATAAAGTATATGAGTGTCCTTATTTTATTACAATAATAACAAGTTGTCTGCTGTAAATAAACTAATATATGCTAATCTATCAGCTATAACTAATTCTGCTCCGACTCCTTCTCCTCCTTAGGTACGGGTCTCCTCCAAAGCATCCTCGGGCAGTTACTTGTACAAAAAGCAAAATAGAAGCGGGTCAGAAACAATTACAACAGATAGATTTCAAAATATGCAAACGACTGAAAAGACTACTAAGTCGTGCTCCTTGGCAACGGCTCCATTCTGATGATGCGAAAATCTGATAGACTAAGATGGAAAAATAGGCAAGTGTCATTGTTCCTAGCCAATCAATTCGGTCAATCAAGAAAATAGAAACTACTCAGATAAATCAATCAAAACAAGGTAATGTTAGCAGTCTCCACTATTTATTTAACATGGTATAACGACCAGGGTTGAACATAAGGAGCACGGAAATGTACGAAGTACTCCTAATCAAAGAACAAAAGACATATTTTTGTGTTTTTTAATTTTGTAAACTTTCATATTTTTCAATTAAAGAAAGAAAGTAAGAAAATAAGGTCAATAAGCACACAAGCAAGCCTTTTCAATTTTTATTAAGGTAAAAAATGCTTGAGAATAGGAATAAAAAATATCTTTATATTTTTCAATTTTTTGATGTTTTTTAGTGATTTTAGGGGATTTTTCTTATTTTTGTATGATTTTATAAAAATCAAATAAAAGCTAAACAGTGAGTCAGTGCACAACTAAGACAATATTGCAAATTATAAATATCGAAAGTAACCTATGTCTTGGGGACAATTTTATGATAAACTAAAGAAAAATGGCAACAACCAGAAACTGAAATCCAATTTTTTTGATTTTTCTAGAGTTTTTGATGATTTTCATAAGTTTTGGAGTATTTTGTAATTTTTAAGGTCTTTATAATGGTTTTGGGAACAAAACTACTACAGATGATAGAGCATACAAAAATACACACATAAGAATTTTTGTGGATTTTTCAGACAATATTTATAATGTTTATGCATTTTTTAAAAAACACACAGAGCAATTTTTATGGGTTTTTATTTTTAGAAAATAAAAGATGATGCAAACTCAATCTGAAAAATCACTACAAAGACTACATGTTAGCAGGAGCCATCAATAATTTTTGTATAATTTTTGTCTTGATTTGAAAATTATTTAATAAAAAACAAGGCAGACAATTCACAGGGACCTACTTGCACTTATGCTAGAGTTTCCGGACCAATAGATAATTCGTATAGAAAGCTTAGGATCAATATTGCAAAATGTCCAGAGTATTCACATACATGCTCAAACAACCACGCATAGGGGCATAAATGCAAATACCAAAATTATTCATTTAAAGTATAACATGTATGCAAATACACCACATAACCACATGGGACGACACGAGTTCGACTCAATTGGACTGAAATGCAAATACTAAAAGTTCAAGGCCCAAACTGTAAAATATCTGAACTACAAGTTTATTTAATGGACTAGATAAGAAAGCATAAAAATGCAGGATACATATACCCCTCACAGGGCATGTGTGGAATGCATGGGGACACATGGCAAGCTCTGAAGTGACGATGGCGTACGGTCCTGATCACTAGAAGGAAGATCTAACAGTTCAGGGAATGTCCCCTACGTGATGACGGATACGTCAGAATGTGTGAGATCCAATGGTTAGCGCAGCCTTCTGTCGGGTGGCTATGATACGATCTGGCAAGAGGAGGTCCATCCGACATTGGAGGAGGGTGCTAGAAGAACACCTCCCCGTTGAGCTTTGATCAGCTTCATGGAAGTTCCATCCGACAGCGTAGGAGGGTGTTGGATATGCACAAGCCTGATTGAAGAGCAAGGAGTTCCACCGGCTTCGTGGAAGCACGATGCGTCGGGCTAGAGGGCCTGATGGAGGTGGCAACGACCGGATGGTCATGGTGATGGTCGGCCACCTAGAGGTGCACCTCCTAAGCAAAATGGAGCTCAAGAGGGGTTCCTTGCATTCTAGGGTACCTGCAATGCAAATCTAGAACTCAGGGCGAAGCTCCGATCCAGATTATTGAAGCTAGAAGGGAAAGAAGCGAGGGTGAATGGGACTCGATCTCCGGTGAAGATGGTAGAGGGAGATCTTAGCCTTAATATCGACCTAAGGGACGAGTCCAAGGGTGAGAAGAATGTTGTGCGAGATGGAGGGCGATAGGACAAGTCGATCTGAACGGGTGGGTGTGGATATCGAGGCTCCAATTAGTTGGTCAGAGCAGGTGGACTTGCGGTGGAGCGAAATGGAAGATCGAATCGGACTGAAAAAGGGAGGCGAAATAGGTGGTACCTAAGGATTTGGATGAGCTCAGGAACATCTGGTGATGATGGGAGTCAGGGTTGTGGACTCGACCTTGCTGCGGAAGGCGGGGAGGCTAGATATGACGACGCTTGCCGACCATATAATTAAGCTGATGTTTCGGGCCACCAAGACTCGATCCAAAGGACTCCTCTGGTTGTTGTCACTCCACTGAAGCTTTCTAGGGTTGAAAGAAGGGGCGAGGCACGAGCTGCGATGCTGGGAAGGTGGAGGACATGATTTATAGTCGACTCCAGGGGTCTCCAAAGATGAATCAGTAGTACGCAACCCTTGGAAGATCCGAGCCTTCCTAGGGATCCATAAGGATCACAGATCCCAAGAGAAGCAATGGGCGTGAAATCAGAACAAGAGGCGACTTGAATCGTGTAGGAAAAAGGGGGGAAGTAGTTCCGGCAAAATGGTTCGGGTCGGGTCAGTGCTGGAAGAGGGCATTGACCTGGGTTAACAAAGTGAGATAGACCAATCAGAAGGCGTGTAGAATAAGGACAAGCTACGCTACATGACAAAATAGAAGAGAAAAATAAAGACAATTACATAAAAATAATAAGTGGATTTTAATGAAAAGTTAAAAAATGTTTATTATTTTTCGAGGATTTTTCTGTGATTTTGAATTATTTTTATGAAAAATAAATTAGTGTATATACAATATAAAGTGATATATATAGGTATAATGTACCTATGTATTTTGTATAGTTATTTTTATTTTGTTTATTTTGCACAAATACCTCGATTTTCTATTTTATTTATTTTCAACATATTTTTAGGAGTACAAAATAATTTTTATTTATTTTTAGGATCTATTTACAGGTATAGAATAAATAGGGAATAAGACATATATACATGTATTTTGTACAATTGAGAAAGCATTTTTTTTTTGTTTTATTTTTAGGACTATATATAAGGAGGTAGAAAGAATATTTTATTTTTATTTTATTAAAAAATTATGTATATGTAGGTAATATGTACAACATGGAGTAGGCCCTCTATCTCTCTACTTATTTTATTTTGCGATCAGGTCAAGGCTTGACCTTCTCTTGGGGTTCGGGTCACTCTGTATTTATTCTAAATACCTCCTTCCTTTTTATTTTCCTTAATTATTTTATTTTTGCACAAATACATGGTACTTATACAATGTTAACACATGCATGTTGAATGCTAACTTATTGTATATACTCCTATTTACATGATGCTTTGCCAAGATAAATAGCTAAAATAAAAGAATAAAGAGTGAGAATCAGGGATTCATTAGGTAGCCCTAGAGGAGAGCGTGTACTGCCAAGAAGAGTCTCCCCATGCTTGTTCCACCTCCTTTGTATCTTGTGATATGCACTTTTTAAGGTCCTTAACCTCATGCATAGGTGGCTACTCATCCAAATAAAATAGAGAGGAATCTGATAGGCAAAAGCACTACTTCCCTTGCAAGCAAGGTACTCGAACGCAAATCGATGCGACAGATACACCCATGAGGGTGTGGCTGGCACTCAGTACTTCATACCAAGTTGGATACTCCACACAAGGAAGGAGCATCGTCATCGACAAGACCCTACTCAATCATTTATGATAGAAACACCAATACTTCGCCAGTCCTAGGTGATTGTTGAGGCAATCATAGATAGGATTTTTGGATCTATTCCGTAAGTGTCATGCCTTACTCTGTCTGGAATGTACATGAACACAAGTTGGGCTTTGTGAACCCTAAACAATGATGTTTGTTATAGATTTTATTTTAGGTCAAAGTGAGATTAGCATTCCCTTTTTAAATTTTTGGATTTTCACTTTTTTGAGTATTTTTAAATAAAAAATGCCTAATGATTTTTTTATAATTCCTAGGTGATCCAAAAATAGAGGGAGATATCGATAAATCAATGCAAGTGGATGCTGATGAAAATCTACCCTGTATCAAATGAAGCATACATAGATAGAAAATTTACAATGCTTCCCAGCTCTCTCCATGCAATATGCAAAACAGGAATTTTTAAACCTAATCTATATGTCAATATGCGTACGAGGAAATCACCCTAAATAGTAATTGATTTACCTAGAAGAACCAGGTGCTAAATACAAGAAAAGAAACCTAGAGTCCAATCTTGGAGGCTCCTCGGTTCCCACCACAGTGGGTCCTATAAGGACTATATGGAGACCTCTTTTGGCGCACGGTTTCAAGTCAAGTATCTAACAATTAATTTTGATCTAAGTCCAAACGTTGAACTATTGGTACATGCACTCTATTAGGGTTTGGCTTTAGATTACCAATTAAGAAATCCAACAAAACTAAGGGCTCATTCCGTAAAACAAAAAATAAGGGGAAACACATTAAACTCATAAAACAAATAAAAAAGGGCGATAGAACCACATAAAATCCGTTGAGCTCCCAAGTGAACAAATACTTGGAAATTAGGCCCAAGTGTCCAAGTACAAGAAATTGTATTATTACAAATTAAATAGAGCAAAAACAAATGACACTCACTCTCACAAAAATGAAAAGAAAAGTTATGCTTTGTCCAAAAATATAAGGACTGAGCCTCCTAGACTAGGGTGCCTTAACCACATAAGAGATCGTCGTTATCTCGAAGTCCCTCGCAGGAAAAATAAAAAGACAAATATTAGTACAATAAATAATTATATCAAATTAAGAACAAATAAGTGAAGAACAATAAAGAAATAAAATTGACCCAACATTCTACCCTATGCATTGCTCCTCGGCAAGGATGCCACTTGAAACCATAGTCTTGGGAGGGTCTAAAACTATCATTGTGGAGTGCAAAGATAAATAATCGTTGAGGCGACCACTTATAAGACTCGTAGTATTTCAATAATCATCTAACATAATGTAAATAATGGGAAATGCAATCAAGCTTCAATTAAAACTTATTATAACCATACAAATAAATTTGTATAGTGGTCAAGTACAAATAGGTGTCAAACAGAGGGAGATGGGGATAGATATAAAAAATTAGCTAAAAAAGATAATATTTTTTTTGCTTTTTAGGGATTTTTGAGCTTTGTTGTGGGTTTTTAACTATTAATTTTTTTTTTTGTATTTTTATAGTTATTATAATTTTAATTTTTTTTATTTTAATTTTATATTTCGGATATCTAATTTTCTTTTCTTGTAATAATATAATATAAAAAGAAGAACAAATATATATATTATGACTAATACATCTATAGATACAACTTTAATATTGAAAAATTAGAAAATAAAATATTTTTATTTTGTTTTTGTATTTTTCTATTTTTTGCACTTTTATTATAATGTTTAGTATTTTTTTGTAGTTTTAATTGAATTAATAGGGCAAAATAGTGACTAGAATAAATATATCAAATTTTTTTTGAAAGTAAAAATACCTAAAAGCTTTAATTTTTTTCAAATTATTTTTACTATATCACAAATATAATAAAAACAATTTAGAATCAAAATAAGTATTTGTTGTATTTTCTTAGATTTTTTATAGTTTTTGTAATAAATTTAGAGTTTGTTAATTTTTTTAGTGATTTTTTCCTATTTTTAGGTATTTTTGGTCTATAGATGCTACATATGCTAGTAAATAAAATGTAATTTTTTATAATTTTTCAATACTTATTTTTTGTATTTTTCTAAACAATACAGGGAAAATAGCTTTTTTATTTTAATAAATTGAAATATAGAATAAAATACTTAATAAAAATTATATTTGGTAGAATATTATATAAGGTATTTATACCAATTTCTTATGATTTTTTATAGCACAAGAATTGTTTTTAACAAAAAAAAATCTACAAAAAGAAAATACAATCTTCTAGGGGTATTTATGTAAATATCTAAAGTGTATAGACCAATCCCAACATAACAGAGAAGTATGTGACCAAATTTGCAAAATTTATAGATATTTTCACTACTAAATACCAAGAGGGGTATTTCTACAATTAATACAAAGTTCAAGGGGCTAGATTTGATTTATCCAAAAAAAGTACACTAATATTTCAAAAGTATATATTGAAATGAAATACACAAACAAATATGGGCCCCTCTACAAAAAGCATGACGGACAAATATTACAAAACTTTTTATGTTATGCACTAAAGTTTAAATACTAAAATGAAATCACGAAAAGGTGTAAGACAAATTACCCCAACATACATGGGAAGATAGTTCTTATCTTCTCACTTGGACACATGTCACCTTCGCAACGGTGAATACCAGTTCGCCTTTGGATGGTCGAGATTAAATCTTGGTTATTGATCATGCGACTTGGGGTGATGCATCCAACGTCAGCTGGGACTTCTAAACTAGAAACTCAATCCAATAGTCATGAACCTCCTTGGAAAAACAAGGAAGAACACAGCCCAGGTTGAGCTTCAATCGGTGCTGGCTATTGACTCCGACCACCTGGGAGCATCTCAATGGTCACAAAACAGTGCCAGAAGCTCCCCAGAGTGATCGATGGCTTCAGACAGACTGCTGGAGCTCCAACAAGGTATAACAAGGTCGGGGAAGCAAGGAGGCTCCAGGTGCCCTCTTCTTTATAAAAAATGACCCACTAAGGGTCCTTTGGTAGGCATGCAGGAAGTCTAAACTCACAAAAATGGAGGGTATGGGGTTTTCTAGGTAGAAATAAAGGGGATGTGAGGTCAAGCGAAGCTCGTCGTCGAAGTGACGGAGAGGGCGTGTTGATCCCCAGATCTGGTGAGGATCTGTGTGTATCAGAATGCATGGAGCATAGAAAAGCAGAAGGTGAGGGAGAGGTAGGTGATCATTAAGATGAGTAACAATGAATTCACAATGGAATAGTCGCTAGAGTGAGCTCGATGAACAACGAAGACGGGATTTTACTCCAATAAAGGACTCTAAATACTAAACTAAAGACATAAATAAAATATCGAATCAAAATGCTACCTAAAAATGCAAAGAAAGTTTCTCGAAGATTACTGGAGGCGGGGGGACCCAAACCTCGCAGCAGCGGAGCTCATTGGAGGTGGATCGACTTCAAAATCGACACCTTCTTTGCCGTAGAATTGTCGTAAAATCTCCTACTGTCACCAGGACTCGATCAAGCATTAGATTTAGGGTTTAGTTGGCAGATGAGGGATCAAAGGGCGAAGGAAGATAGAGTAGATGTCATATACATGGTGACGTCAGAGATCAGATTCTGCCCCAGGTGGTGATCCAGCGATCAAGGCATCAAATTAGCGTGAAAGAGAAAGAATTGAGGGTCAACTTCATGAAGAAATTGAAGTGTTTCAAGCATTGTATCTTTGAGGAAAAATCAATGAAGAGGGGTCAAAGCTCCTCTAAAGGTTACAATAATATGGGGTCAAGCAATTGACTGAGGTCAACTAGTATGGGCTCATCGTTGGTCCACATGGACCGCTAAAGGGGAAAATGAAATAAAAGAGGAATTAAATAGAAATAAAATAATAGATATTTTTTAATTAAACATAAAAAATGTTTATTTTTTATGTAGTATTTTATTATAATTTTTACTTATTTTTACAAATTCATATATTAAGGGTTACTTTTTACAAGTATAGATATAAGTATAATGACCTATGTTTAGAATATTTCATTTTCATTTCTATTTTAAATTTTATTGTTTTATGTAATTATTTTATATATTTATTCGTTATTTAGATATACAAAAATATAGTTTATGGTATTTTTATGAAGTTATTTATACACTTAAATAAATATATATGTATGTATTATATAGGTATAAGTATTGGTAATTCATATGTATATATATATAAATATTTTATTTTCTTATACTTATTATGGTTTTATTGTTATTTTTAATTATATAAATATACTTTAAAAAATATTTACATAATTATATAAAATTTAAAATTGTGAAAATATAAATAATAAATAAAATGAATATTTTATTCATGTATTGTACAATAGGGGGTCCAAAACCTATCTTTTGCATATTAACTCCAAATTAAGAAAAACTGCCTTTATTATATAGCTAATAAAAATTACATACAATTGAAGGTGATTTGGTGCATTTTTATCTCATATGGAGAAGATACGAGTATGGGAAGGTTGGATTTTGGATTTTTATTTGAGTGTATAATGTACAGATTTATTATTTTTTATGTGAAATAAATTTTGTATTTTTCTATGTATTTTTTTCTACAATTTTGAGGTACAAAGTCTATTTATTTAATGTATAAATAGTAAAGAATAAAATAGATATCAAAATGGACTATTGAAGAATAAAAATGAGGGTTTTGTTTCTTATTTTGGACCTTATCTCCTCCTACTTTATTCCTTATCGACCAAGCCATCATGATGCCTAGATCTCGCGGTTTAGGGTCATACAATACCTTTGTTATTTTATTTTTTTCATTCCTTTATTATATTATTTTGGTGTTAGTTATAGTGTTATATACAATATTTATGAAATAAATAATTATTGTTGTTTTGTATAAATTAATGTTATTTACATGCATTTAGCTAGGGGATTAAGGCCAAGATAGAAGAATAAAGACGATGAAATCGAGACTCATCTCCCCTATACTTGCCTTTGCTAATACTTGGCAAATACTTAAGCCTATAAGTGCAGAAAAAAATAAAAGAAAAGAAAAAGAAATAAAGTGGATTGATTATAACTTTCAAACTTGTCTTCATATAATCAAAATTAGGAGCTCAATCTGAATTTTAGCATCTAGGTTTGGTCAGAACCTTATTGGGCAATGGATTGAAACACAACAACCTCTAAGACCCACAAGACTCTACTCAAGTCTCCTCAAAAGCTAGGTCAGAATAGGTCGATGCCATACTCAACCCCTTATGACTATGAGTATATCTTGTCCAGTGTATGTGGTATGTAGCTTCTCTCGGCTGAAGCGGTAAAAGTCAGTCTTCTCCAGCATGGCGACCCTAATTAGCTAATCCAACACCTCTTTTCCCGAGAAGTGAGGTATTTCGTTCTAAGTTCAAGTACAACTAGCTCAAAAAGAGGTGATGGAAAGAAGAATGGACACTAGTTAGTGTAGCTACCCATCCTAGGATGCTTGACCAGTGTAGCCAAGTCATCCTACTGCATGCTCACATACGTTTGACTTTGAAGCTCAAGCAGTCTTATTCACTTTATACATACCCAGGTGGGAATTGATTTTTTCTTGGAAAATTTTCCCTCTATTCTTTTTTGAGTTTTTTAATATAATTTTTTAATACTATATGCAACTTCATTTACATAAGGACTTTTTCCTCTTGAGCCAGTAAACTATCACTCTTTTGAAGCATTATTGCAACCCACAACTTCTGTCATAATACCTCATGGCTACTGGATCAGGTTGGGGTACAATGGCCTTAAATGTGTGATTTTGATGTTTCCAATGGCGTGTGTCTCATGCCGGCAAATCCAACCCACTACCACTTCAATTGAGTTGAGCAAAGTGCAAGGTGCAAGTGTGCAAGCTAGGTAATGTCGATAAGATCCATGTGTGTGTTCTGAATTATTCTACATAGGTAGCCATGACAACAATGAACTAAGTCATGTGGTCTCAAAGATTAAGTCATGCAAACCTGAATCATCTCAATTCCAGTTCCTTAAAGGTTCTTGTGATTAAGTGGATTAATGTCCAACCAAGCTCCATTCTCTGGATTTTACTTAGACTAGTTAAATTATTAAATTATCAGCATTAATCTGAAAAAATGCAAATGCTATGGACAGTGCAAGGAAAGTATTTCTGTGATGCAATTTTCTAATTTTGAACTTTTTATGGATTTTTGCAAAGTTTTGCAAATTTTTATGCAAGTTTTTTAAAACTTTTTCCATTTTTAATGGACTTTTAATTTTGTAAAATTTTAATGATTTTTCAAAAACAAAAGATTTTTGGAAAAATATTATGTGCAGATATTTACCTGAGAGTGCATTTTTATTTTAAAAATAAGGTGAAGGATTTACACAATATCATTACAAGTATATACGAAATTTTATTTGTTTGGATTATGTACATGGTTCTCAACATAATTTAAAAATAGTTTTGCCAACATTTTAAAAACTTTATTTTACAAAAAAATTTGACAAGTAATGTTTGCAAACATTTACAAAATTTGAAATCTTTTTGCAAAGATTTTTCAAATAGTATATATAGATTTTCAAAATATGTTTGCAACCTTTTTCCAAACCATTTGCAAATAGATTTTCAAAATATTTTATTCAAACAAAGTAAAGAAATTTTTTACAAACTATACATCTTTATAAAGGTTGAAAATATTTTACAAAAAAATTTCCAAATATTTTTCTTAAGATTTTTTAAAGAGATTTTTCAACCATTTTTCAAATATTTGCAAAATATTTTTAATTGATTTAATAATCAATGTATATATAAAGAACTTTTAATGTATTTTTAAATTTTTATTAGTTAGCCGTATTATTGAAAATACAAAACTACGAGTTATGGCTAAATTATGTAAAATTTGTATACAACCATCCTATACATAGCTTAAGTTATGTCCTCATAGATCAGAGAGAAAAAGAGAAGGCGTAACTCGTACTACTATTGACAAGTCTATACAAAAACAACTAAATAATGAAAGAATCAGAAAGTCGATTGTCTCCCCATATTTAGGATGAAATAATCCAAAGTATAGCAGGATGTACACAAGGCAGGGAGGGTCAAGGGTGGGAATATACGAAATCATCGGCTAAACCCGTCCCCCCTATACATATGGTAAAATATCCCAAGCATCGACAAAATATCAAGAGTTGAGAGGACAGGTGAGGGATCACGAATTAAATAACTCGGGGTGATCACCCCACTATACTTAGGACAAAGTATTCCTAGGTATAGCAGTGATGAAAGGGGTGAATACCTTTTCAGGAGAAATAGACAAATGAAAATGTAAAGAAGAAAACAAAATCTTTTTGTGATTTTTTGCTTTCAGTATCTGGTCCTTCTGTAACTGGGAGATCATCTTGAACTGCGACTTCTATCAAATCAACAATGGAGATGAATGTATCATGCTCCAGATATGGCTTCAGTATTTGTCCGTTAATAATAAATTATTGTGTATCAAGCAACAATTCAAATATGATTATACTTCCATTGTCACGTGCATTTTTCACTATAAATGAAATAGTCCATTTGCTCTTTAGTTTATCCCAGAAAATTTTCAACTTCACATCAGATAACCACACCTTTTATTCAGGTTTTAAAATCTTCCTTGAAATATGTTTTCCGTGCCATCTCTTGACTTCCCCTTTGTACATTGGACTATTTATCATATGTGTAGTCTCAAAATTCAAGCAGTCGGTTCAAATCAACTTTTATATCATTGCCTCCTCGCTCGAAATCAAGATTGCACAAGTTCAATACTCACAAGGATTTGTGAATGAGTTCCACGGGCAAGTGGCAAGGCTTTCCATAAACAAGGCAGTAGGGAGACATGTCGAGTGGAGACTTGTATGTCGTGAGATAATCCCAAAGATCAGAGTCTAGTAACTGAGACTAATTCTTGCGATCCGGATGTACAAGTTTCTAGAAAGATTACCTCATCTGTAGAGGATATAGACATGCTCGTCTCATATGGAAAGGTCTCAGTGATAGGAATTGAATTTTGTTCAGGAGCTCTACATTGATGATCATGTAAAGATGGTCTGCCACCACATTTTAAACAACTGGTTTGTCACGAATTCCTAGTCGAACTCTTGGAGTAGAAGGATCCAAAAAAATAGAGGGATGCTTGGCATATTTCTTGCTTAGGAGATACATGTGGCAGAATGGTTAGTCTAAATGATTACCCTTGATCTGAGGAGATGTGATCTAAATTTCTCTAGGGAAAACACTATGACTGGAAACTCCTTCTTTGTTACTGTATAGTTTTTCTAATCTTCATCCAATGTTTGGGTAGCATAATGAATAGAAAATAGGATCCCATCTCATCTTTGTCCTAGGATAGCTCCAATTATGAAATCAAAAGCATACATCATGATCTTAGAGGGCAGAGACCAATCGAGTGGCCACATTACATGAGAATGTGTGATTATGTATTTCAACTTGTTAAAATCTTGGAGAACATGGTCATCCACAATGAAATCAGTCTCCTTTCCTAGTTATTCTATCAACGGTCGAGCGATCTTGTTAAAGTCCTTAATGAATCATCGATAAAAACCTAAGTGCCCCAATAATGACCAGATCTCTTTCATATTAGTAGGTGGCTCACGTTTGAAATTACTTCCACCTTGGTTGGGTTTACATAGATGCCACGTTTAGATATAAAGTGACCCAACATGATCCCTTCAATCACCATGAAGTTGCTCTTCTCCCACAAGAGCACGAGGTCCACTTCATAGCAGCTCTGCAAAACCTAATCTAAATAATTAAGACATTGATCAAATGAATCCCCGTGGACCGAAAAATCATCCATGAACACCTTAAGAAAACAGTCCACCGTGTTTGCAAATATGGCTAGCATACATTGTCGAAATGTAGCGAGTAGTGTTACATAGCATGAACAACATTTTTGGAAATCTTATGTCCCAAAAGTATGGGTAAATGTGGTCTTCTCTTGATCTTCAGGAGCGATAACCACTTGATTATACACATAATACACATCCAAGAAGCAGATCTATTCCTTTGTGTCCGGACTCTTAGGAATCTGGTCAATGAAGGGCAATGTAAAGTAGTCCTTCTTGGTGGAGAGGTTGAGGCATCTGTAATCCACATAGACTTGCGAGGATGTTGGTACTCTGGTCAGAATCCCCTCTTCTTTGTCATTGTTTACATTGGTGATCCCAGACGTCTTGGGCATTACATGCAAGGGACTCACCTACTTGGGGTCGAAGATGGAATAAATGAATCGTGCATCACACCATTTCTGAATTTCTTTCATTACAAATTCCAGGATGTTCGGATTTAGATGGCGATGGAATTCACAGGAAGGCTTGTTATCTTGTTCAAGGTAGATGTGATGTGAGCACAAAAATGGATTGATCCCATGGAGATCCGATATCTTCCAGTCTATCGCCTTGCAGTTGCCTTCAAGAACCTCCATCAAATGAGATTCTTGGTCTTCAATCAAATGAGCATTGATAATGATTGGATATATGTTAGGTTCTCCCGCAAGGGAGGCATACTTCATATTGGAGGGCAACGGTTTAAGCTTGGGTGGTGTTGGAGTGACTTCAGTGATAAGTGTAGGTGAGCTTTTTTGGTTATTGTATGTCCACCTATGGCAGTTCAGTTTCATCATATAAGATATCGCACGGATAGGTAATTAAATTGTAATGCTCAGACGAGAGGGATTGTTCAACAATCTCAGAATAAGCATAAACAAAGAACTCATCATAAAAGATATCGGTTAGTTGGATTGTGTTTTCCTATCCTTCCTCACGATAGAGGAATTCTAGGTTTTCTTTGTCATCTAGAAATAAATTGGCATCTCTGATCTCTGCTAAAAAATCATTGTCCTCATAACATTGAAATTCAAGCACTCTCATCTAAGACACAATTTCTTTAAGCTTTGGCTCAGGAATGATATATGTCTGGAATTTGTCAGTATTGGAGAGGAATGTAATCTCTCTAATGTCATGGTCAACTACTACCTTGGCTCTTCAAAGGAATGGTCGACCAAGGATGATCAGGGTGCGAAGTAGAGGCGTAGAGGTGTCACTATCCAAGACAACAAATAAACAGGGAATTGCATACCCTAGACAATGCTCACATCTTCCAACATGCTTCGAGGCCTCTTGATTGATTTATCTATGAATTGAATGATCATTTTGGTAGGCTTGTGCAATCCTAACCCAAATCTATGAGTAATGATGATGGAAACATGTTGATAGAAGACCCATTGTCAAGCAATGTGTGCTAGAACTCTTGGTTTAACATTTTGCATCTGATCAAAGGTACTCCGTTGTCTTTCTTCTTATGCGAGAAGTTGTTGATGGCATTCACAATAGCCATGTGAGAATATACTTCTCAGAACTCTTCTTCTTGCAGCTCTGTCGCTTTATTGTGCATGCGTCTTTGATTCCTCATTTTACTACAGGCATGTACTCCATGGATTTCAGCAAAGGAATCTCAAGAATCAAATTTTGAAGAATTTGGATAATTTCGGGATCAGACAAAGATTTTTTTAATTTTTCTACTATTTTTTATTTAATGGTAGAAGGAAAAGGCATATGTACACTATCAAAAACATTTTCATTCAGAATTTTATCCATATCTTTCTGCACAGGTAGATGGAAAAAGGAATACAATCATCTACATGTTGTGGACCAAAAATGACAGTCTTGGCTCCATCGGTTGTCTCTAGTGTTGTTGCAGGTTGCTGGCATCTCCAAGACTAATGCGACTTCACCAAGAATCCTCCTTTCTTTTTGTATTTTTGTATTTTCTTTATTTTTTGTGTTTTTGATGTAGGTGGTGATAATCCAAAAAATGATGTTGGCCCTGGTGTTGGCATGGTTGACGACACGCCATCGGTCGCTTTACTCTTCCCCTTTGTTATTGCAGATGGCAGGAGTGTCCTACCGCTCCTAAAATGTATAGCACTAGATAGAAAGACACTATTTTCACCTGAATTGGGTTGGATAATGCATGCTACCTGGTCCTTTTGACGGAAGTTGTTCGAGTTTGCTTCGACCTAGACCGGAATGACAGTCTTAGAGGCCTCCAGGTCATCTATATTCTATCTCATCTCAGCCATGTTTGTTAAAAGATGAGCCAGACAATCCATGGTTAGGTTAGCCAGAGTAACATTGTAAGGTTTGACCTGATGAGACCGTTGATTCTGCCAATATGAGGGACGTTGTTGTTGGTAACATGAGAGTAGTGAGGAGGAGGAGGAAGAGAATGGTATTGTTGGTATTGCAAGGAGTACTAGTGATGGTATGGAGCAGCCAGTTGTTGATAGTGTTATTGGCGATATCCAGACTATTGCTGATAATCATTTGCCTCTAGTTGTATCCATGATACGGAGGCTGTTGGTGAGACGGGTTGGGTTGGTAGTTCTATCCTCATTGCTGTTGGTGATATGGTCAGTTGGATTGTTTCTGACCTTGTTCTTATCCATGAGGATGGCTTAACTATTGATCATTACCCCAAATGGCACTCATCTCTTGAATGAGAGGGGGAGGTGGAGAATAAGACTTGAGGTACTGATATTGAAACTATGGTGGCTGGTAGATGACTATATGATTGTTAGTGTTGCTCCGGGGCCTTCTCGTAGTATACTTGCTACACCGAGGTTGACTGAGGCTCGACTGAGGTTGTTGTGGTGTGTCTGCTCCTTCCTCTTAGGTGTAGGCTCAGTAGTAGTGTTCATTACATTGTAGGCGCTGATGGTGTTCACCAACAGCTCCAATTGCTTGGTGATGATATCAAGCTTGTCTTAGCCCTTCATTCTCTTCTCGATCCAGGCAAGCTTCTCTAGGTCCTGGACCTCTTCCCAATGATGTCAACTACCGATAGGTGGTTCCCTATGATGGATTGTCACATCTATAGACATCATGCATATCTGCCATATTCACATTCTTGAGGAGGCCCTGTGCTGGTGGTTGGATTAGGAAGGTACAAGATGAGGATAACACAGTCTCTTCTTCAGCCATCTCCTTGAATATATGTCATACTGCATCCTCATCCTTGTTGAAGTGGGATCCTCCGTAGGAGGCATCAACCAGATGTTGACCTACTTCTGTTAATCCCTCAAAGAAGTGTTGGACCAAGCTAGTCCTTGGGATGTTATGGTAGGGGAACTTCTCGATTAGATCACTGAACCTCTCCCAGGTTTGAAAGGATTGTTGGGGTCCGTGGTATATACTAGCATTCTTCGACCGCATGAGATTGAGACAGTCAAGAGGATAGTAATTGTGCATGGATGTTTATTTCATGTTCTCCCAAGTCATCACCACCTTCCCCAGATGGTTGATCTAATATATTTATTTGCCTTGAAGGCTAAATGGGAAGGCGGTCATCTTGACTACGCTCAATGGAATGTTGGGGTAGTGAGTGGTGCTACAGCTGCGGACGAACTATTGTAGATGGATATAAGGCTTCTCATTTCAGTCCCCAAGGAAGATATGGAGGAGAGAAAGTATCTACCATTTCATCTCGAAATGTATGTAGATCTGTGGAATCTATATCTACTCATTCATATGGTTGGCCCACAGTTGTATGATCGCTTCAGTGTGGGCTTGGGTCAGCCTCACCCTTCCTCATCCCCTCCTCCATGAGGTCCATCTATAGAGTAATCATCTCTATCCTCATCATCACCTCCTCCTCAAGGTATTTCCCTTTCTTAGAATATCCTCATCAGATTGTTCAGCATATCTCGGAAAGTGACCTGATCTAAAGCTTGGTCAGTATGATATTGATGAATGGCCTTGATGGAGGCCAATAGTTGACTTTTGGCTTCATTATGACTGGGCCTAATGCCCGCTCTATATCTCGCTCGATATTCTACTGCTAGGGTCCCTTTCCAATTCATGTTGGAGCCATCTCTGATTCTGACTGTGACTGTGTGGGCTCAAGATCGGGGTCAAAATCTGCAGTAAGAAATACAACCCAATCAGTCTTTATGCAATTCTGAATCTTATTAAGGATGGAGAGGAGTATGGAGTGAAATCAATCTTCATCCAAAAAGGACAGAACTCGATAAGAGAGTTTTCCCAGTCTTGGTGAGGAAGAAGAAGCGGGGAGTCCTGAGGGTGGTTCACAGAGTCTAAACCATGTACATGGGAATCGCTCCAAATTATTCAAGATATCAGGCTCGAGGAGTCGATGTGGTTGTTGGCGGAGTCCCGACTAAGTCAGCCTTGAGTCATCATCTCAAAGCAAGAGAGAAAATCAGGTTGGAAGAAGGATACAGTGATGAACAAGAAACAAAAGGAGTGTAAAATAGTAGAAGGCTCATGATGAGCAGGGGTCAATGAGGAGGTAAGAAAAGAAAAGTGGCAAAAATATGCAAGTACGTGGGACTTGGATCTTTGAACCTATTCTAAGAAAACAAACACCAAAAAATGGATTCACGAACTCAACCAATGTAAAGTCTTGAGAGTTGAGCTATTTTTGTATTTTTAGTTTTAAGGTTACTGATTCAGGCAAAAAGTTGCCACGAGTCCATAAGAGGCTAGACCTAAACGAGAGCATGTACTGCTAGGAATAGTCTCCTCATACTTATTCCACCTCCTTTGTATCTTGTGATCTGTACTTTTTAAGGTCCTCAACCTTGTGCCAGGGTGGCTACTCATCCAAAGAAAAGAGAGAAGAAGCCAAAAGGCAAAACCACTACTTCCCTCACAAGAACGGTACTCGGACACAAACCGATGAGACAAACACACATGTGAGGGAGTGCCTAGTCTTAGTACTTCAGACCAAGTCGAATACTCTACACAACACAGGAGCATCGTTGTTGGCAATGCCCAACTCAGTCATGTATGATAGAAGCGTCAATACTTCGCTAGTCCCATGTGATTGTTGAGGCAACCACACATCGGGTTTTTGGCTCTGTCACTCAAGGGTCATGTTTCATTGTGTCAGTAATGTACCTGGGTATAATGTGGGCTTTGTGATCCCCAAACAATGATGTTTGTTACATATTTTATGTTAGGTGAAAGTGAGATTAGTAGTCCCTTTTTAAATTTTTGGATTATCAAATTTTTTTAGTATTTTTCAATAACAAATGCGTAAAATTTTTTTTATATTTTCTTGTAATTTCTAGGTGACCCAAAAACAGATGAAGATAGCGACAAAGCAATGCAAGTGGATACAAGGATGGAAATCTACCCTTGTATCAAATGATAGATGCAAGGATAGAAGACATAATGTACTTCACAGCTCTCTCCATGCGAGATGCAAAACATGAATTTTTAAACCTAATCTGTATGTTGATATGCATACGAGGAAATCACACTAACTAGTAATTATTATTAATAGGAACAACTAAATGCTAAATAGAAGAAAAGAAACCTAGAGTCCTTTCCTGGAGGCTCCTCGATGCCCACCTTAGTGGTCCTGCAGGTGCTGTATGGAGACCTCTTACGGTATGTGGTTTCAAGTCAGTTATTTAACAATTAAGTTTGATCTAAGTCCAAATGTAGAATTATAGGTACATGCATTCTATTAGGGGGTTTGGACTTAGACTATCGATCAATCATACCTACAAAACTAAGGGATCATTCTACAAAATGAATAAAAATAAGGCAAAAAACTCAAAACTCAGAAAACAAATAAAATAAGGGGGAGAGAAACCACAGAAATCTGATGTGAGCCCCTAAGTGAACAAACACTTGGAAATTAGGCACATGTATCCAAGTCCAAGTACTTTTATTATTACAAATTAAATAGCGCAAAAATGAATGAAACTCTTGCAAAAAAATAAAAAGAAAAGCCACGCTAGGCTAAATTCTTCTCTCTCTCTTGCTCTCTCACTGATGAATCTATTATTCTCATTCTTTATTCTTTTATTTAGCTTCATCTTTTAGCGAAGAAATCTATAAATGTGTGTAAACACAATAAATAACCATTGAGCGTAACTTTGTTAATATTATATAATTAGCACATATTTTACAAAATAAAAAAATAAAGAGAAAAGAAAAAGAAATCAAGGATATAATTATGTAATAAGTACAGACTGACCCAAACCCCTAGACAAGGTCAATAATTGGCCTGATCGATAAGGAATGAAGTAGGGGGAGATAAGGTGCTATGCTACCTATTTTTTTATAAATAATTATTCTAACAATTTTGTGCATATTACATTTTTTACATATCTAAAAACTAAATAAAAATAAAATATAAATCATAAAATATAAAATAAAGCAAAAAAGAAAATCAAAACTCGGTTGTATGTTAGCCACACTTGTAAATATTATACATAATACCTATTAATTTAATACCTTTACTTAATTTGTAAAAATAAAATAGATATTCTTTTATACTCCTTAAATTATGTTATAAATAAATAAAATATATTTTTATAAAAATAATAAAATAAAAATACATGTATATAATATATTGGTATATTATACATGTACATATTGTACTATAGTGTATATATATTAATTAAAAATAATAGAAACTAGTTTGAAAAATTACAAAAAAAATTATTTTATTCATTTTTCATTTGAAAGACATTTGTTATTTTTTATTTAATTATGTAAATCCTTGCATTTCAATTGGTCCACCTCATATCATTGACCACAGTCAACCGTCTCCCCTAGCCCCCCGTCGTTGAAGCTTTGACCACCATGGTTATAGCTTCACGATCGCTTCGAACCATATAGATCGATCAATTATCTCACCCTCATCCTTCGAGCATACTTTGATCACCTCGAGCTTCGCTCAACTGAATGAGTTCAAGCCATGACGTCCCTCCTCCACCTCCACCGGATGTCAAACTCCATCCACCCTCCCTTCTGTGGGTCTTGGCTCCTAATAACCTCGATTGAAGCTTTGTCTTCGAGTCATAAGTTTCTTTGCAGGTCCCACATGCATGAGAAGTCTGGTTTGAGCTCCAACTCGACCGACAAAGCATCTCTAGGAGGCTAACCATCGTTGCATCGATCTAGCCATCCATCTTCACATCAGAGGATTCTCGTCGATGCGCAGAACCATAGAAAAGGTGTTTGGCTTAGTTGTGATCTCATCCAATCCATGTATCAACCCATCTTTGCGGTTGAAACTCGCCACGTTGTGTTCTTCAAGCAGCCTTCAACACCGTTAGATGAGCCATGCCATCCTCCAGATTCCATGCTGACCGTTTGTTAGAGCCCAGAAGTCCTGTCGTCTAATCAGAGCAGTACCATATCTGACACGCTCGCTCGGTTAACATCTGAACTGTAAGATCTGAGTGTTAACTACCATCCACCCGAATGCATGTGATGCGCATCCCAACCATTCGATCACCTCCAGAGTCGCATCAGAGATGCTCGTCGCCTCATTTGCATCACATGCCTACAAGGGTATATTACACTTTTACCCTATTATTTAATCTGTTTTGTAGTAGTCCAATAAAAATAGTTGTCGTTAAAAACATTTGTAGTGAGACCCATGTAGTTTTGTTATTTGCATTTTAGTTCACTCGAGCTGTAGCCACGTGCACTCGCACGCGCTTTTTGGGATTTTTGCAATATTTCTCATGAACTAATTGATGGTTATGGGATGAAACTTTAGTTTAAAAATTACATTTATACCCCTATGTACCCGATTTAACATGTTGCAAGTGTATTTGGTGGACAAATTGCATAGTGGCCCTCATAGTTCCTAACTATGTTATTCTAAAGGCCCAAGAACTTAAAATAATTACATATTAGTCCCTATAAACTATTTTTAATTACTTACCTTTTATTTATTGAAATAAATATTAAATTAACTCCAAAAATTGCCTAAAAATTACTTGTGATTCTCGATTACATGTTTTATTTATAGTAATTTTTTCTTGTTAATTTTCTTGTATTTTGTATTGTTAAAAATTCAAAAATAGTAGAAAAACCCTTCATTAGCCTTAGAAAATTCTTAAAATTTTGAAAAATCACATAAAAATTCTATAAAAATTTCTGAAGTTGACTTTTATTGTCTTTTAGTTTCAGTATACATTTTGTTGAAAAAATCTCTATAAAAGCCTAAAAATTTGCAAAATACTTTAAAACTTCTAAAAATCATAGAAAATCAAGAAAACAATCCAAGAATTGTGATTTCCATTCCTATTTGCTGATACTTATCTCTAGTTTATCATAAAAATAATCCAAGAGCTTTTAACCCATTTTAGATTGCAAAGTTTCCCTGGATGTTTACTATTTTCTCATGGCATTATTTGAATTTTCTAAAATTATAAAAAAAATTGAAAAATACATAAAAAATACCAAAAGCACTACAAAGTATCGAAAACCCAAAAACATTTTTACTTTAATTACCTGATTATTTTAACCCATTGATAAATATAAATATAAAAAATTTGTGTGCATTCATTTTATTCCTTGTGCTTATTCCGATATATTGAAAAATTAAAAACCACTACAAACATAAAGATTTTTCTTGAAATCGACTACTTATTGTATAATTGTGCTCCTTAAGTTTTACCCTGGTCTCTATACCAGGTTAATACATTTATCAAAGTTGTTCATTTTCTCCGTTTGATTTCTTAAGTGGTTTATTTTCTCTATGATCTCTTGATTGATTAAGGTCACAATGACAATGGCTTAATTCAAAACTTAACTATAGTCAGATGAGCTCTCTTCAAAATGGCGTTGTTGCCAGGAGCACGGATAAGTGGTTAGATTTCATTTTTTGACTATTTTTTCTTCTCTCTTTTATAATTATTTCTGACCATCTTCTCTTTTGCTTTGCGTGCGAGGTACCGCTTGGAGGACAACTTAGTTTTCTTGAGAGGGACCCGCACCTGAGGAGGAGCAGAGGAGCAGGAGAAGCAGTTATATTAGATAGAATTCCCTTAGTTTTATTTTTGCAAATATTCTTGTAATACCTTAGACCTATGGACACTCTTGAACTTGAACATTCTTCAGGGTATGTTTTGCCGAGTGCTGGTGCACTCAGGGGACCTCACTGGATTTTTCATAGTTTTCGCCTTTTATTTTTCATTTATTTCTAAAGGTTTTCTCCCTTAGACTTAGGTTTATTCTTGCTGAGCTCAGTAGCAACTAAGGTCCAAACACACTAATAGAATATTCGTTCCTATAGATCATGCTTTCGAATTAGTCAAATAAAAAGAGAAATTAATTGGATTAGAAACCACATGCCATGAGAAGTTACATACAACACTAGCAGGACCTGTTGTGGCAGGCACCGAGCGACTTCCAAGATCGAACTCTGATTTCTTTTCAGATTACATAGCACAAGTTCTTCCCTTTAATAGAAGCTATCATCTTATGGCAATTTCCCCGTACATCATTTAGATTAGTTTAATTTCTATCTTTAAATTATGCACGGATCATTTTGCATGTATACTGCTAGAGCAAGGTATGCATTTCTTACTCAGCATGCATCATTAGTTTCATCGCGCATCGGATTTTCAATCTCCCTCCCCATGTTTTATTGATTTAAAAAAAAGGAAATCAAAAAATTGTTACACGCTGCCTAAATTTAGAAAAATACTTAAAAAAGAGATAACCAATAAAATCGAGAGTGCTAAAGCATAATTGACCTAAAACCAAACTTCACTCAAAAATTTTGTTTTAAGGAGAGTAATCCCCTCCTTGTCTGATTTTACTACTGAGAGTTGAGCGGCTCACACAATAGGATAGAGCCACGCCTGAACTTTCTTCAGACTACCGGATCTAACAAAAATGATTAACTATTCTCCAATGAGGATTTTCGAGTAGATGGTAAATGGTCTGGACTTCCTTAACATAGTGGGTGGTTTAGAGGACATTGTGTAAGGCTTCATCCTTAGGTAAATCGGGTAGTCAGAAACGGTCTGTACTTACGCCCATACTCGATGGAAATAGATGAAACTAGTAGTAGAAATATGGGCCACTCTCTAGGGAGAATCGGACTCCTAACTGTTCTCTATCCTGCTCTATAAGATTGGATTATCACTTAATAAAATTTGATAAGATAAACGATCGAGCTTTCATGTCATCACAAAGTGTCAGGAAGGTGAATCAGGGGTTAGTTTTCTCATCTTGCTTGCAGTCTAGAACAAATCTTCATAAATCCCCATATCAAGATGATGGGAAGGAGGCCTCTTAGGCTGCCTCTGGCAGCACCGCTTTCCAACACTCCTCCCCGTTCATCTAGGGCATCTTCAGAGATCTTAGACCTTCTCTCTAAACCCACGTTCGCTTTCACCTTGTTCCCCCCTCAACCGTCTTTCTTACACTCCTAAGGTACAGACTGAAAGTCCAACATAGCTATACATTCATTTGACAGCACTTGAGCTAGGGTCTTTTTCCTTTTCAAAGATTGGAGACATGGCCGGGGATAGAACAGATGAGCAGCCTCAGACTTCATCATTTGTATTGGATCAGGCATCCGTCAACAACACACTGCTAACTTCCTTGGAGACCATACAGAGACAGATCAGGGACCAAGGGATCTTGATAGCATAAGTGAGGAGAGAAATTATGCAGATGTGACCCATGTGAAAAGAACCAGAGAGACCAGTCGATGGTGAACAAATACCACGCCAAGAGGGCCGAGTAGACGACAGATGCCAGTATGATCTGCACGATCCAGCCAGACCAGCCCGCACCATGAGGAAGTTTCACAACCCCGGTGCTACCCTTATCCATCGATGGATAAAACTTCCAGCATTCTTGGGACTTTGAGCATCGCCCCCAGACGATTCGGCTTCTACCCAAGTTCCATGGTACGCCACTGAAGAGCCACATCTTCATCTGCAAGAACTCGAGATGATCTACAGCATTGTCCACGATAGATTTGTGGACGAGGACACCATTAAATTGATCACCTTCACTTTCTCTTTGGTTGATCAAGCAGCCTACTAGCTGAGACACTTAGGGAGGGTGGTCACCACTTGGGAGCAACTCCAGATCGAGTACGTGAACAAGTATTATCCACTCGATCGGACCAATGTAGCTAGAGCAATGATCAGCAACTTCACCATGATCCCTAATGATAAATTCCATGAAACATGGGATCGATTTCGAGAGCTCATCGACATATGTGCCCACCATGAGATCTGCAAGCCCAACCTTGTCCAGAGTTTCTTCTATGGGCTCACACCTGAGTTGTAGGGGCTAGTGAACGTCTCCTGTGGAGATTCTTACTTCACTAAGGATGAAGAACAATTCTAGGCCATTTATGATGAAATGGCCGAAAACTACACTTTGATGTCTTGTATTAGGGACTACATTCAGGGGAAGCCTCTCCCACAAGCGACTCCATACCAGAGGATAGCATGCATTGTATCTAGTCCTTTTACCTCTTCTACGGCAGCAACATTAGTAGAGTCTTCAGCTGCAGATATGGGTATCATCATTCAAAAGTTAGATCGGATGGAGATTATTGAAAAGAAGACGTATCAAGGACTTGACAAGCTCAAGAAGATTGATAAGCTGGCCCAGACTCTTGGTGACCTGAAGACCCAGATCATGTGTCTCCAAGAGGCATAGATGGTTTCTCGGCCACATTCCAAGTCACAAAGTGATACATGGAGTAGTTACTCTCAGCCCTCTACATCATATCGTCAGGTTCATCACATTTAGGCAAAGTCGATCTAGTCACTCTCGCAAAACCGATTACCACCACCCCTTCCTTCAAACACTCAGTTGGTGGTATGCCATCCAGATCTGCCCTTAACGTCCCTTCCCCAGCCAGTCCACATTAAACATGGGTCATTGATGGAAGTCAATGGGATTTGGTACTCCCAGTACCAACAGTGACCCAGGATCCGTCATGACCACCCAGGCTTTCGATGGTCCATTAGAGGCGCTTCATCCCAGTAGCAGCCTTTGGCATGGGACGGGCACCCAACAGCAGCAACATCCCTAGTACTTCTAGTAGTAGACACAACATGGTCCTCGACCTGCATATGAGGGTCAACAGTGGAGGCAGCAACAGCCTCATCAGTAGTATCCCCAGCCTCCTCCACCTCACTACCAACAATAGAGCCAGCCTCATTTTCAGCAGGGCAACTCGTCCTTCTCTCATTGCCACTCGTTTGACAACCCAGCCCTTGATGATCTCGCTCATATGTTGATAGAGCAACATGCCACCTTATGGTGAGAGATGGACAAGTTCCACCAGGAATACCTGCGCAGATTGAACCTAAGCTAAACAATCTAAAGAAAAAGTCTAAGAAGATACAATCTACAGAGACTGACTCTCCTAGTGGTATACTGGAGGACATTAATTACTTATTTGATGAAGATTTTGTATTACTTAGGACCGGTAGGAAGCCAGTTGGCAGTGACTCGTCTAGGAGACATCCTAGTACAAATTCTAGGGAGCTAGACGGAGTTAGGAGCGATGCTGATACCACCAACCATGATGATGATGGTGGTACTGATGCCACTAAGGATGATGTTCCAGACAACGATGTTGATGCCATCGTATCTCCAGTTGTAGACAGTGGTGCGGATGCCACAAATTCACCATATAATAGGCCAGAATGCGGTATAGATGTTGTAGTTTCAGATGTTGTCGATGGTACTAATGCCATCAAGTGTCATACAATTGTTTTCTTCCCTCCTGCACCTGAGGATATTTATAGAAAAACACAAAAAATGGAAAAACTTCACAAATCAAAATTATTAATAAAGAAAATGTTTCTATATCTCATGTGAGTCCATCTATTGTGCTTGATGATATTTGCATGGATTCTCGCCTTCTAGATGCCATGAAACCTACATTTGGCTCGCAGCCTTCTGGGAGCGTCCCTCCATCTGATGAATCTACGTTTCATCATCTTTATTCTATCATTTTGGCCTTAAAAACCCTAGTAAATGCGTGTAAATAGCGTTAATTTAGCCATTTTATCATCCATGCATTATTCTGTAAATATTGTATAAAATGCGATTTTTAAAGACAAAATTATAGAATAAAGAAAATAAAAGAAAAAGAATAAAATATTGTAAATATTTTATGACCCAAAATGCGGAGACCTAGGCATCTCGATGTCTAGGTCGATAAGGAATGAAGTAGGGGGAGATAAGAGCCAAAATACAATAAAAATCCCTTTTATTTAATTCATTCTTTATTCATTTTGGGGCTTATTTTTAGTTCCACTTTTTATACTTCAAATAAAGAAAATCTGTACATGAAAGTTGTAAAAAATTTAATATAGAAAAATACAAAATTTATTTCATACAAAAACAATGTACAGATAAAAGTTATGATCTGAATAAGATTCCAGAATCCCAACTTCCCAGACCTGTATCTCTCAAATAAAAACTCAAAATGCATCAAAATCACTTTAATTGTATATAATTTTTAATAAGATGTTTAATGAAGGTGGTTTTGCATTTTGCAGAGCTACGGTTTGAAAGTTGAGTTTTGGACCCCTTTTTGTATACTTGTATAGATTAAAATATTCATTTTATTAATTGTTCATTATTTTTATATTTTTATAATTTTGTAAATATCATTTATAATATATGTATGTATTAAAACTGGAATAAAAACATCAATAAAACACAAAAATAAAATATTTGTATAAAGTATATAGGTATAATACCTATAGCTATACCTATATAAACAATTTATCTATTTATTTAATTGTACAAAATACTTCACAAAAAAATATGTTTGAGAGTCTGAAATTAATATTTAAATAAATAAAATAATAAACAAAAATAATAAAATTAAATATACAAAATAAAAATAAAACAATAAAATAAATAGATGAATATACATGTATCTAACCTATAAAAGGTAACTTGTAATTTATTACCTCTAAAAAATAAATAAAAATCATGATAAAATACTATATAAAATAATAAATATTTTTTATTTTAAAACCTAAAAGTAATAAAATCATTTCTTATTTTTTATCGATTTTACAATATTTTTTTGCAAGCTTTTTCCAGGTTGGTCCACGTGGACCAACTAGGTGGCGGTAGAAGTTGACCTTTGGTCAACTCTCTGCCCAACGCCTGACCTCTTGTCAGATGTGTTTTGTCCCTTCTTCTCGGCTTTTTAGAGGGCTGAACTTTCACCAAATCATGACGAGTGCTTCATGACTTTTGCTCCCCAGACATCAAGGAATCACGCCCAAGTGATTTTTCGAGGAATGGATCATTGATCCGCCCGTTATCGCTTCGTTCTTCGATTCTCTTCGCCACCCATTCAAAAATACCCCCGAGCTTCCCTTCCAAAGTTGAACCCTTTTTTGACCCTAGCTTGGAGTCTGGCCGCCGTGCTCCAGATCGGGAGGGAGACAGGCTCCCTCCAGCACTTGCGCGGAGCTCAGGCGAGGGCCTTGGAGGCGCTTCCACCCCATCTCCGGCCAAGTGGCCGTGAGGTCCATCTCTGGCTTGTACAACCATCAAGGTCCGCCTTTTACTTGTTTTTCATCGCATTTTCACTTAGTAAGATACTTAGGATTTGATCCCAGCATTTTCTATCGCTTATTAATCGCAAATCGCCACCTATAATATTTCGTCGGAGCAATCTCCAACAAACCTTCATTTTCCACCTATAGTCCTCCTTTTCTCCCACTAGAGGGTTGCGAAAGTTTGCCCGCGACCCTCTTGACTTTTTGCAGGTATTTTTGGAGCTGGGAAGACACCTGGGGGCAATTTTGGGACACACCAGAGGTACCCGGAGCCATCCCTCAACCTCGACGTTGGGAGCAAGCTCCGGTGGATACCAGCAAGGTTGGACGCCTCCAGCCATTAAAGGAACACAACAGGAAGGGATTAGGCCATTTTGGGGCTGCCAATAACGCTAGAGGAGGACGCCATCACCGATGGAAGCTTGCAGCGACAAGGCTTCCTCCATGTTCATCCATCATACGTCCTCGTCATCGGATCAAGAACGTCTGCTCAGGTTCACCTTGGCCGTGGGATGAGGTGCGCTTGAATAGTGTGATCATATCTCTCTTCTAATCCTAGTCGTCTGCATCCAACCGTCATCGTCGCAGGAGGCGTCTACATGTGGCAAGTCAAGATGATCTGTTGTCCGATCCTCATTATGTTTGGGCATTTTACAAAATAACCCAACCATTTTTGTTATATAATTATTATCTTATAAACTTTCCTCTGCCGCTTTCATATTTCTGTAATATTTATGTTTCGCCCCTGCCCTTTAGATAATATCACTTCCATCCCTGGCCACGTCACCTTACGTGACATGTGCACGTGAGGAGCGACATTTTGCGGCCAGGACCCTGGGGATCTTGGTATTTCTATTACGTACAGAGACACTTTTCTAACGTTGTAATATTTTTTGGTAAAATTGCATTTAGACCCTCAGCTTGTTGGTAATTACAAATACTCCCCTATCAGGCTCTCGTGTTCATACACGTGCAGGTGGGTGATTTTGCAACCATACACCTAGGATTTTAGGTATTTATATTTGGTCCAAGAATATTTTTATCACATTGTATTTTTGTGGGAAATTTGCACATTGCCCCCTAATCTTTTGACTATTTACAAAAACGCCCTAGCAAGTAGTGTAGTTTCTCTTTGTTGTCTCTATTTATTCCATGCATCTACAAAACTCTAAAAATTCCCAAAAAAATATGATTGTATGTATGATGTGTTGCTCTATCATGCCATATGTTTAGTTTGCATTTTTGTTGCATTTTATTATTTATAAAAATTCAAAAACATGCATTTTCCACACTATTTGCATTAGAAAATACATATAAATTATTAAAAGTTTTTGAAAAATTCCAAAAAATTATATTTTGTGTGTGTTAGCATGTTTTAGCTTCAGACTAAAAGTCACTAAAAAAATACAAAAGGAAACTCATAAAAATTACAAAACCACAAAAATCTTCATAAAATCTTAATAACTCCTAGAAAGTTATAAAAATCTAATTTTTGTATCTGAATTTTCCTTATTGTATTATCTTTACTTTAAATTAATTTGAGGAATTTGTTCTATATGATATTTCTCATCCTCATTTTAGTTTCAACCATTAATTTTGTTCACTGTTTTCAGCATTTTTAACTTTAAAAATACCAAAAAATTGAAAATTTTGGAAAATGATAAAAACATTATAAAAATATAGAAAGCACAAAAATATTCTATTTCCTGAATTTTGAGCCTTTTTACCTATATATATATCCCTATCTTATATCTCTTGTGCATATATATCCTATATAGTTGTATTCCTTTACTAAAAGAAAAAGAAAAGATAAAATATAAAATATAAAAAGAAAATATAGAATCAGTAAATCAAAAATCTGAATATAAAAATATAAAATCAAAAATTAAATTAAAGTTATTAAATTAAAAACCCACAAAAAATAGCACTTGTATAGACAAATACATCACATTCGCATTTGAGCTTGATTGGCCCGATCTACCTGTTTGCTTCCTGTGTTCGACACTCAACACATACTTGCACCTATACACATCTTTGTGGTAGAGTAATTTTAACTCCGCACACTTACTTTCATCGCCTGATTTATCTGTTGTGGGTTAACTGTTGTATGAGTTTCAGGATTCGTGCGGTTGACATAGCGACTTTGTCTCCACCTTGTGTGAGATATATTTAGATCACTGATTTTTAGTTTCAACAAATGGCGTCGTTGTCGGGGAGCAACAATGCATAGATCGGCTTTTTGCTTGATTGTGGTTACTTGTCTATATTGTTGCCTTATTTATTTGCTCATTTATTTGATATAATTGTTTTACTTGTCTAATCACCCTCTCTTGTTGACTTTGTGAGAGGAACTGCGAATCAAGGGAGGCACACCACCCTAGGCGCTTGTGCACCCACGTGAAGGCAACATGAGACTTTTGACCTAGCATCAAAGGAGACAGGGAGGACTTGTGAAGACGGTCATATTTTGAGCATTTTTTGTATTTATTTACTTTTGTAATTTTTGTGAGAGAGAGACCACTATTTGTTGAAATGGTACAGGTACTCAGGACTTGGAAATTTGGGCCCAATTTCCATGTGATTGTTCACTTGGGGCTCACCACGGATTTTTCCGATTTTCATCACATTTTTTCCCTTTGTTTTCTCGATTTTATTTTCTTCATTTTGTGTGATTGAGGCATTGGTTTTAGGATTGCTTGTGATAGATTAAGGCCAAACAACTAATATATTTGCATGTACCTATAGTCTACGTTCAGACTTAGTCAAATTTTGAACTACTTCTCACTTAGTCTCGGAACCACCGTACCGCGAGAGTTCTCCACACAGCGCGTGCAGGACCGACTGTGGTGAGCACCGAGGAGACTCCAAGACCAGACATTTCGGTCCCATTCTGAGTCGTTAGCATCGGTTCTTCACGCTAATAGCAATTTCTGAAACTTAGGGCGATTTCATCGGCTTGCATTTGCATATAAATAGGTTTTAATTCTGCTAAGCATCTTTGCATGAAGAGTGTTGTAGGCAAGGTGAGCATTTCTCTTTAGCATACGTCATTGATTTGCCGCTTGCATTGCTTTTCCGAATTTCCCTCTGATTTTGCCAACCTAGGTGCTTAAAGGAATTGACTCCTCGATAGGATCGTGCATTTCTTATTAAAAATCCAAAAAAAAAGTGACAAAAAATAAAATTGGGACTGCTAACATTACTTGACCTTAAAAATCAACTAAAAAGGGAAAATCTTGTATTGGGGCTAGTAGTCCCCTCATTGTCTTCGATTTTACTTGCTCACGCACACAATAAGGATTAGTGCCAAAATCCCATTTCATTCCCTTAAATGTTTGTGCAACTCTTGGACTTCTCACCTAACTCTAAAACAGACAAGATAAAAAGACCAATTTTTCAGTCTCTACCGAGTTGAGTAGGTGAATTGAGGGTTTGTTTTGTGTGAGTTTGCTTGTGATTGCTTGTGTGTATTCTTGATCTTTTCTGTGCATTTGCGCCTTTTCTCCACTTTTTGACTTAACCATCGTTCTCTCCCGACTCTAATTTTCCTCTTGCTTCGAGATGGAAGATTGAAGCGTATTTTATCCGGACTTTGCGGATACTTCGTTCACTCTAGCCTGTCCACCTCCCTTTTTCCAGGAGGAATTTGCTCCTAACTTTTGTACATATCCTCCTTAGCCACAGATTCAAGACTCGGACTTCTATCCACATCCACAACCACCTTCACATTTCCCTTCACATCCACTCGAGACTGATCTGTTGGAGTCACCTTTCATGGAGTCTACCCTTGAGCACTTGACCCAGATGATGGATCAGATGAGACAGAGGATTGACAACCTCGCTAGCATAAATAAGAGAGACCATGATATTCCACCATTTGATGATATGGGTTCATTCGAGGATTTCCATGAGAGCTTACAATCGACCAAAATACCAAAAATGTGAAAATTTTAAAAATCCAAAAAGAGCTTGGGAGACCCTTGGTTAATTCAGACTATGAGGAGAGTGCCCACTGGCCAGATCCTTTGACTAGACAACCTCTCACACATTGTCCCACCTTTGACCCCAGGGAAGCCACTGTACAGACTGCTCTTGGCATTCCTCGTGTATATGTTGATTCAGACTTCCTCACTTGTATGGAGGAAGTCCAAAAGTTCAAAAAAATATTGACTGAACCCGAAGTGCTGTCCACTATTCATGAGATCATCCGTGCCCCACTTCAGCAGGCCATGACTGATTTATCTGCTCCTCTTCCCAAGAAGAGAAGGCGGAGGAGCATATCTGAGCATCATATCTTGACCATATCCATTGCCCATGCCATCACACATCGTCCCATTCCTAAGAAGAGGAACACTGCCACACCTTTCATTAGCTGCACCATCTCTGACTTCATATGCGATCATACTCTCCTCGACGGTGGTGTTTCGATTGGAATATTACCCTTCTCACTGGTACAGTCTCTTCACTTAGGGCCTCTCAAGAAGACCAGGATGATAGTTCAATTTGTTGATGGATCTATCAAGAGGTCAAAGGGTATCCTTGAAAATGTTGTCATCTGACCTCCATAGGGGAGCACTCTCCAATCATCTTGGGACGACCATTCCTCACTTTTGCGAGGGTCGTAATTGATTATGGATCAGGAGAGAGTCTCTGCCGTCTTGTTGAAGAGAGTGAGATGGTCATCACTACATCCACTGTCGATCAGAGACATGCACCTGATCCAACTACACCTATTCGGGCTGACCTTGAGGCCTATGACCTATATGAGGATATCATAGAGACTTTCTTTATGAATGATGACGAGACCCGAGAGTTCCTCTCCAAGGAGGAAGTCACGGAAAGCATAGACCTTAGAGTTTCTGCTTCTTGTGATTGGCGTTGTATTGATGACATCCGCGGGATTTACACGATCGAAACCATTGAGCAGAGGGCAGATACTAACGACACAAATGCCGAATTTGATTTGGTTGCTTTTATTCGGGAGTTCGGGCCTTTTGATGAAAAAGATGATCCGATTGAGATTATTTAGGACGGACAGGGTTCGATTACTTCCACTGATGAGTTTGTTCCTTTTGGTTTTGACTTGGACGAGACCTCGCAGGACGACACTGATTGCACTTCTTCCGATGATGATTAGTTTGTCCCTTTCCACTTTGATATCAGCGAGACTCCCAAGGCTGGACCTAGTTATACTTCTTCCACTACTCTGTCTATGCCTTCACACCCTAGAGCCACCGACATGCACTGTGTCGACCCGAATCAGTTAGTGTTATCTGAGGACCTTGATGTCGACCTATACCATACTAGATCCATTCCTCAGCAGTCCCGCAAGAAGGTTTGCTTTCGACCTTCTTCACCATTTGTATATCCACTCTGTTGTATATTCGCTTTTGTGTACCTCCGTCTCTCTCCCGTTTCGCTCAATCACCCATTCTCGTGTGTGCCTTGCTTAGGACGTACTTTGTCCCAAGTATAGGGGGTGAATGAGCCGAGTATTCATTCGACGTTCTGTTTCATCACTCCTGTTGTTTCCTATACTTAGGGATTCTTTTACCCTAAGTATAGGGGGAGTAATGCATACATCCTTCTCTATATCCTTCCATCTTCTTATCTCTTTTCTTGTTTTCTTCTATTATTCTTTTCATCTTCTATATTCATTGCCTACCGTAAAGGTGTCACCCATTTTTGTCAGTCTTCTATATTTAGGACGTACTTTGTCCTAAGTATGGGGGGGTGCGCCTCGAGTTCTTCTATTTTTTGATCCTCTCCACTGCCTCCTCTTCTTGTCTATACTTAGGGATACCTTACCCTAAGTATAGGGGGAGACAGTCTGAGTACGATCTGTTCATTCCCACCCTTGATCCTCCCTGCCTTGTGTACAGTCTGCTATACTTCGGATTATTTGATCCTAAGTATGGGGGGACGGTCAACTTCTCATTTGTTCATTCATTTATTCATTCCTTATTCTTTAGATTTTTCCTATACTCAGTACGAGTTATGTCTTCTCTTTTTCTCTCTGATCTGTGAGGACATAGCTCAAGTTAGGTACAGGGGGGTCGCATATACTTTGTATATACTTTAGCCATAACTCATACTTTCATATTTTCATAATAAATATGGCTATTGCACTTATAAAATTCATTAAAAACCTTAATAAAAAGGATGATGTGATTATCTCAAATTCTTTTTGTACTTATTGATTAATAAATCAGCTTAAAATATTTTTTGCAAAATGTTTGAAAAATAGTTTGAAAATCTTTGTGAAAAATCTTTTGAAAACTATTTGGAAAACATTTTATTACATGTTTTTAACCTTTGTAAATTATTTTTATTGTAAAACTTATTTTCTTTGTATGAAATAAAAAGGTTTGAGAAATGGTTTGAAATAGTTACAAACATATTTGAAGAATCTAAATATACTGTTTGAAAAACCTTTGCAAAATTATTTTCAAATGTGTGTACATGTTTGTAAAAATTGTTTGTAAAATTTAATTTGGACTATAGTTTTTAAAACTGTTTAAAAAACATTTGTCAAATAAGTTTGAGGAATACATACATCTCATCAAAAATTATTTATAAAATTGACCACTTATCCTTATAAAATCATAAAATCTAATTCTTGTAAATATAAGAGCATCCCCATGAAAATATTTGTACCTAGCTTTGAGCCAAAACTTTTTGTTTTCAAAAATCCCCAAAACACTTGCAAAATTAAAAACACCAAAAACATTTGAATAATCTTTTTGAAAAAACCCAAATTTTGCATATGCATCATCTTTTCAAAAATCCATAAAAAGTTCAAAATCTTTGAAAATTGCATCATAAAAATATTTTCTGCATCGCATTTGCACAGCATTTGCATTTTTCGGATTGAGTTTGACGGTTGAACAAGTCTAAGTAAAATCCGAAGATTGGAGTTTGGTTGGACCTTAAAATCTACTTAATTAACAGGAACCTTGTAGGAGCTGGAATTGAGGTACTTCGGGTCTAGTTGACTTAATTTTTTGAGGATCACAAGACTTGGTTCAATGGATTCTTGACTGCCTAAGTAGAGTATTTCAGCGCACATGAACAACTCTTCTTGATAATGACATAACTTGGAAACCTGCATCTTTCACTTGGCTCAACTCAGTTGGAGTGCTGAGGGGGTTGGATTTGCCGGTATGAGATGCACACATTTGGAAACACTTGTCTCCTCTAGGGAGGGAAGTGCACCCCAACCCATCCGGTGATGATGAGTTTTGAGGATAGGAGATTGTGGGTTGCAATAAAGCTTCAAAAGAGGGATAGTCTATTGACTCGAGAGAAAGAACTCCCTATGTAAATGATGTTGTATATAGTATTAAAAAAAGGCGAAAATCAAAAACTCCAAAAAATGGACAAGTCTGTACAAAAATAAAAATGCCTGTCGGAGTGTACATATGTGTATAGTCAATAAGCAAGCTTGAGCTTCAAAGTCAAATCATGTGAGCCTGCAGCTGGATCACTTGACTACACTGGTCTTGCATCCTAGGATAGGTAGCTACACTGGCTACCGTCCATTCTTCTCTTCACCCCCTCCTCGTGAGTTGGTTGCCACGTGAACATAGAAGGGAATACCCCGCTCCTCTAGGAATGAGTTGTTGTATTAGAGAATCATTGGGTTGTCATATTGGAGAAGCCAGTCTCTTTGTCATTCTAGTTGGGGAGAGCCACTACCACCTACAATGTACAAGTCAGATTCATAGACGTAAGGGTTTGCGTATGAGTTGAAGTATTCTGACCTGGCTATTGAGGAGACTCGAGCAGAGTTTTGGTATTCTCGAAGGCTGTTGGATTTCAAATCTGGTTCTCATTAAGGTTCCGCCCGCACTAAATTCCAACGGTCCGACTTAAGCGCCACACTTTGATTTTGTGAAGACAAGTCTGATAATTAAATTCAATCTGTCTTTCTTCTTTTTCTTTTTTTTATTTTCTTTTCTGCACTTATTTCATTAGTGTTTGCTACGGACTAGCAACGGCAAGTGTAGGGGAATGATGAATCTACATTTCATCATCTTTGTTCTATCATTTTGTCCTTAAAAACCCTAGTAAATGCATGTAAATATCGTTAATTTAAGCATTTTATCATCCATGAATTATTGTGTAAATATTACATAAAATGTTGTTTTTAACGACAAAATTATAGAATAAAGAAAAGAAAAGAAAAAGAATAAAATATTGTAAATATTTTATGACCCGAAACCCCGAGACCTAGGCATCTCGATGACTAGGTCGATAAGGAATGAAGTAGGGGGGATAAGGGCCAAAATACAATAAAAATCCATTTTATTTAGTTAATTCTTTATTCATTTTAGGACTTATTTTTAGTTCCACCTTTTATACTTCAAATAAAGAAACTTTGTACACGAAAGTTGTAAATAATTTAATATAGAAAGATACAAAATTTATTTCATACAAAAATAATGTAAAGATAAAAAGTTATGATCTGAATAAGATTGTAGAATCCCAACTTCCCAGACCTGTATCTCTCAAATAAAACTCGAAATGATCAAAATCACCTTTAATTGTATATAATTTTCGATAAGCTATTTTAACGAAAGTGGTTTCGAATTTTGCAGACCTACGGTTTGAAAGTTGAGTTTTGGACCCCTTTTTGTATACTTGTACAGATTAAAATATTTATTTTATTTATTGTTCATTATTTTTATAATTTTATATTTTTATAATTTTGTAAATATAATTTATAATATATGTGTATTAAAACTGGAATAAAAACATCAATAAAACACAAAAATATATATGTATATAAAGCATATAGGTATAATACCTATAACTATACATATATAAAAAATTCATCTATTTACTTAATTGTACAAAATACTTCAAAAAAATAAAATAAAATCTATTTGAGTGTCTACGATTAAGATGTAAATATATAAAATAATAACAAAATAATAAAATTAAATATACAAAATAAAAATAAAACAATAAAATATATAGATGAATATACATGTATCGAACCTATAAAAGGTAACTTGTAATTTATACCTCTAAAAAATAAATAAAAATCATTGTAAAATACTTTATAAATAATAAATACTTTTAATTTTATAACCTAAAATTAATAAAATCATTTCTTATTTTTTTATCGATTTTACAATGATTTTTTGCAAGATTTTTCCTGGTAGGTCCACGTAGACCAACCAGGTGGCGGCAGAAGTTGAACTTTGGTCAACTCTCTGCCCAACGCCTGACCTCTTGTCAAATGTGTTTTGTCCCTTTTTCTCGACTTTTTCGAGGGCCGAACTTTCACCAAATCCTGACGAATGCTTCATGACTTTTGCTCCCTAGTCATCAAGGAATCACGCCCAAGTGTTTTTTCGGGGAATGGATCATTGATCCGCCCGTTGTCGCTTTGTTCTTCGAGCCTCATCGCCACCCTTACAAAAATACCCCCGTGCTTCCCTTCCAAAGTTGAACCCTTTTTTCGACCCTAGCTTGGTGCCTGGCCGCCATGCTCCAGACCGAGAGGGTGACAGGCTCCCTCCAACACTTGCGTGGAGCTCAGACGAGGGTCGTGGTGGTGCTTCCACCTCATCTCCAGCCAAGTGGTCGTGAGGTCTATCTCTAGCTCGTACAGCCATCGAGGTCCGCCTTTTACTTGTTTTTCATCACATTTTCACTAATTAAGATACTTAGGATTAGATCCCTTCATTTTCTATCGCTTATTAATCGCAAATCGCCACCTATCATATTTTGCCAGAGCTTGCACCCGCGAACCTTCATTTTCCACCCACAGTCCCCCTTTTTGTCCACTGGAAGGTCGCGGCAGTTTGCCCGTGACCTTCTTGACTTTTTGCAGGTATTTTTGGATCTTAGAAGACACTTGGGGGCAATTTTGGGACACGCCGGAGGCACCCGGAGCTATCCCTCGACCTCAACGTTGGGGGGCAGCTCCGGTGGACGCCGGCAAGGTTGGACGCCTCCAACCATTAAAGGAACACAACATGAAGGATTTAGGCCATTTTCGGGTCGCCAATAACGCCGGAGGAGGACGCTATCGCCGGAGGAAGTTTGCACTGGCGAGGCTTCCTCCCTGTTCATCCAACATACGTCCTCACCATCGGATCAAGAACGTCTACCCAGGTTCACCTCGACCGTTGGATGAGGTGCGCCTGAATCGTGTGATCAGATCTCTCTTCTAATCTTGGTCGTCTGCATCCAACCGTCATCGTCGCAGGAGGCGTTGACACGTGGCAAGTCAAGTTGATCTGACGTTCGATCCTCCTTAGGTTTGAGCATTTCGCAAAATTAGCCTAGCCATTTTTGTTATTTTATTAGCTTATAAACTTTCCTCTGCCGCTTTAATATTTCTGTAATATTTTCATTTCGCCCCCTGCCCTTTAGATAATATCACTTTCATCCCTGGCCACGTCACCTCACGTGACATGTGCACGTGAAGAGCGACATTTTGCGGCTAGGACCCTGGGGATCTTGGTATTTCTATTACGTCCAGAAACTCTTTTCTACGTGGTAATATTTTTGGTAAAATTGCATTTAGACCTTCAGCTTGTTGGTAATTACAAATACACCCCGGTCAGGCTCACGTGTTCATACACGTGCGGGTTGGCGATTTTGCAGCCATACACATAGGATTTTTATATTTATATTTGGTCCAAGAATATTTTTATCATGTTGTGTTTTTGTCGGAAATTTGCTTATTCCCCCTAGATTTTTGACTATTTGCAAAAATGCCCTTACTAGTAGTGTAGTTTCTCCTTATTGTATCTATTTATTTCATGCATTTACAAAACTCTAAAAATACCCAAAAAAATATCGTTGTATGTCTGATGCATTGCTCTATCATGCCATATGTTTAATTTGCATTTTTGTTGCATTTTATTATTTATAAAAATTCACAGACATGCATTTTTCACACTGTTTGCATTAGAAAAGACATAAAAATTATAAAACGTTTTTGAAAATATCCATAAAATTATATTTTGTGTATTTTAGAATGTTTCAGCTTAAGACCAAAAATCACTAAAAAATACAAAAGGAAACTCATAAAAATTACAAAAAACGCCAAAACCTTCAGAAAAATCTAAAAAATTCCTAAAAATTATAAAAAAAATCTAATTTCTGTCTCTGAATTTTCTTTATTGTATTATCTTTACTTTAAAATTAATTTGAGGAATTTTGGACTATGTTTGATATTCTCATCCTGATTTTAGTTTCAACCATTAATTTTGTTCACTGTTTTCAGTATTTTTGATTTTAAAAATACTAAAAAAGTTGGAAAATTTTGGAAAAATCACAAAAACATTATAAAAGATAAAAAGCACAAAAATATTCTATTTCCTGAATTTTGAGCCCGTTTACCTATATATCTGTATCTTATCTCTCTTGTGCGTATATATCCTATATAGTTGTATTCCTTTACTAAAAGGAAAAGAAAAGATAAAATATAAAATATAAAAAGAAAATACAAAATTAGTAAATCAAAAATCAGAATATAAAAATATCAAATCAAAAATTAAATAAATAATATTAAATTAAAAACCTACAAAAAATAGCACTTGTATAGACAAATACATCACATCGAGCTTAATTAACCCGATCTACCTATTTGCTTCTTGTGTTCGACACTCTACACATACTTGCACCTATACACATCTTTGTTGTAGAGTTATAATAAATTTTAACTCCGCACACTTACTATCATTGCCTGATTTATCTTTTGCGGGTTAATTGTTGTCTGAATTCCAGGATTCCTGCGGTCCCCACAGCGACTTTGTCTTCACCTTGTGTGAGACATATTTAGATCATTGATTTTTGGTTTCAACACTATCCCCTTCCCTCAATCATAAAATCCCAATAAAGGCACCAAACAAAGTTTAACGAGCAGATGATAGACATATTTCAGATCCAGCTGGCTCTTCAGGTGGCACTTGAGCACATCCCTCTATTCTTGAAGAACCTAAGAGAGAAGACCATCATCCGTAGGAAGAGGAGGAGGAACCACAATGTAGAAATCCATGTGCTCACTTATGCCATCTAGTTCTCCATCCAAAATTGATGCCCAACCAAGAGAGCCGATGCAGGAGATCCGTATGTTGGATGCCATATTCATGAGCAGTGGTTCCATCAAACTCTATTAGGCAACGGATCCTCGGTTAACCTCCTCCCGATTGCCTTACTCGATCAATTCGAGTTTGACCCCTAAGACAGAATAGGTCAGTGCGTCGATTTGCAAAAAGAGTTGTCAAGACATCAAAGGGATTATTAAAGGGTGTTGTCGTCCCCATTTAGAATGCCAAATTCCCCATGGACTTCGTTGTGTTGGACATGGAGATCCTTGAGTGTGTGACCGATACCCCCATCATTTTTGGATGATTGTTCTTGGCCACAACCAAGGCGGTGTCCGATCATGATAGAGGGAAGGTATACTTTCGTGTCGAGGGCAAGAGTATACAAATAGAGATGATTGAGGAAATTAGAGCCAGAGATTCAGTTTGCTCTGAGCGGTATTCGGAGCAGATGACGTACTCAAAGCTAGACGTCTACCAAGAATGTGATTTTGTGATTAAAGATGACAAAGTCGTTTGGGCAGATCCAATTTCATGAGCTCTTGTCAAACCTTTAGATACTAAACAGACACATATGATAGCTGATGAGAGTTCGGAGAGCGCACTCATGGCACTGGACACGTTATTGGTTGATGATCGTGATTTAGATAGCAAAGCATATTATGTTTCTTGTGATTCAGATGCATATCCCTCTAACTCAGACAACAATTTTGATTGGCAGGATTTTGATGGTTATTTACAGTGTCTAATGTCTACAGAGCCCATAGATAGGACGGAGATTGAGCCAACATAGCTGATAGACAAAACAACAAGGTCATCTTTGTTAGATTCAGAGATTCAGTGAGAGTTCTCCCAAGCAGATTTGGTAGCTTTTACTCAGACCTTTTAGAGACCAGATCTACTGACTCCCACATGTCCATAATTAAAGACCTTACTACAGAGCATGAAGTATAAATTCCTTACAGGTGAGCTTGAGATGTTCTCATTCATTATCTCAACTGATTTGACTCAAAACAAATAATCTCATTTGATGAAGGTTCTTGAAAGAAACCTTAAGGTAATCGAATGGAGTGTAGTTGATCTCCAGAGGATAAGTTCGACCTTGTGCACTCACCAAATATATCTCAAAAATGAAGCCAAGACATTACATGAGTTCCAGCAATGGCTGAACCCGAATCTTCAAGATATAGTCATGAAGGAAATATCTAAGATATTACATCGCTCCCATGGTACCTTGACATTGTGAACTATCTTGTTGCTAAGAAAGTTCCACAGGGTTGTCATAGACAACGACTTGAGACCATCCTCGCGAAGGCCAAGTCCTACCATTGGGAGGATCCCACCCTTTACCATGAAGTAGGGGCTAGTGTATGGCATCGGTGTATTCCACAGTAGGAGCACCATAGCGTCCTCACCTATTGCCACAAGCTTGAGGCAGAAGGCCATCACTTAAGGAGATGGACATCGTAAAAGTTCTCCAATCTAGCCTTTGGTGGCCTATCCTCTTCAAGGATTCATATGAATTCATTAAGAGATGTACCGACTGTCATAGGATGGGCACTTGTGGACTGAGAGATATGATGTTGATGCAGCCCATTCACTTTTGTGAGGTTTTTTATGCAAGGGGCATCGATTTCATGGGCCCATTCTCTAAGAGTCGTGGATTTGAGTACATTTTGTTAGTTGTTGACTATGTGAGTCGTTGGGTTGAGGCCATCCTCGCCCGAGCTATAGATGCAAAGACTGTTTGCAAATTTTTGAGTGAAAATATTATTTCACGGTTCGGGGTACCTAGACTCTTGATTTTTTACGGGGGAACTCATTTTATCAACGATAATGTAAGGGATCTTGCTAACGAATTCAACATTGACCATATAGTTGAAGGATATGGTATTATCCTCAAGCGCATCACGGAAGCGTAAGCATTGTATCGAATACGATGTAGAACGACTAGTCGTACTAGTTGTTCTATACAACAGAATTTAAAAAATTTTCATACGATGAAACCACATGATCCAAGAACGATTCTCGGATCGTTTCATCTAGAACCACATCAAGTATAAAGGAATACCTCTTGAAGCGTGGTTGATTGAGTCTCTACGAAAAGAGACCTCCTATCTCAAGTCTGATCGTCGGAGAAAAGCTTGCGAGCGCGGGGATGAACCGCGTGATCCTCGCAATCCAACAAGTTGATCCAAGCACAGTGAACTCCTGATCTCATCGTACGAGATCGAACACCTCCTTTGCGAGCGTAGCACTCCATAGAAGATAGAGAACCGAAGAATGTCAATGCGGAGGCGCGGTGGAGAAGGTGTGGATGGCTTTCTCCTCTAGGGTTTGGTGGACGGCCACCAAGGAGAGGGAGAGAGAGTTGACGTGTGGGAAGAGAAGAGAGAGAGAGATGTGCTTCCAAAAGCATAGCCTTAGAGAGGATGGTATGCCTCTCTATTTATAGGGTTTTGGGATCCATGGATCTCAATCCATGGGACATATAAAATCAATGGATGAGATTGATCCAATGGTCATGATTGTTGTTGGTAAAAGCCAACAACTAATAACTTAATTTAGATAAAATATATTTGATAAATCAAATACCATTTAATCCTAAATTAAATCATACAATTATGGAGAGATTAGCATGGAGATTGCTCCCCGTAAGGAATGGGTAGGACGGCTACCAATTTCCTTGTGGGAATTGGTGGTTGTCCACCATGTCCTCATGGTGGAGGCAATCTCATGCAATCTCATGAGATTGCATATCTCCATGATATTCTCCCATAATTTCCAACAACTTTTGTTGTGATTTATTATTCAAAAATAATTCATAATTAATTGTGAGAATATTGCAATCTTACCATTGGAAATTTGTGAATCACATTCACAACCCAAAACAAAATATAATTTACATTTTCAATTAATTACACAAGGTGTATCCAATACACATTAATAATTAACCAACAAATATAAATTACAATTAGCTCTCTCTAATAAATTATAAACCACATTTATAATATATTACGAATAATTGGATATTGCTATCCACATTATTATTATCCACAATAATTAAATCACATTTAATTATATTGGATAATTTCAACATACATCTAGATAATTAAATCACATTTAATCATCAATTCTTTAATGCTTAGATCTATGGAATTATTCTTGAACCCTTTCAAGAATAATGTGATTTCTACGCAGATACTTGGAGATAAGGAAAGGGCAATTGTATTGTTCCACGTATAGTGACTTGGATGTTGAGATCACATCTCAAATCCAGATCTCATGGACCTCCCACAGATGCTTGATTAAATCAAGACCATAGACCTAATCTTCTCATTGCATCTGAATCTCATTCAGATCAATGTCCAATACATGGACTAAGATTAGGTGACTTCTCTACTGAGAGGAGTCACTAAAATCCAAACCTGCTTCATTACTCCTTCGGAATGGAAAAGCCCATATTGAATAAGCTGAAGTCGTGCGAAGCGGGAAAGGGCCGAAAAACAGACTAGAAAAGAAGGAGCTCCCGTGTCATTCCATTCCTCTCGTCAGACCATCTGTAGCACTCATAGCTAGGGATCTAACTCGATTATTTCCTAATAATTGTTTTACCTCACAAGTCACATCAATTTGCTGACCGAGAGTATCTCGACCCTTAACTACCAAAGCATACACATCACCCTCAGGTATTCCCAATATCTGTATGCATACTGGAAGACCTATGATCATCCTAAAGATATAGATCACTTTTACACTGTCATCGTCAGGGTTTGATCATTAAGTTTCTCAATCTTGGTCATTGGGAATTGGTATAGATCATATGCTTTCCCAAAGCATATATCTTACCTTCAAATTCATGTCATGCTTCTAAAGCATGACGACCATGCATGGAATTTGATCAGTCCCAATACCGCATGAGTGAGCTTACGTCTTCCAGTTCACATGTGAACCTGTATGATCCCTTTGAGAGATCGTATTACTCATATGTCCTTACATGCACACCAACTCGTTGGTGTATAGACCTTGGTTAGGTCATCAACCTATTGGTCTGCCAAATGTACACACTTAGAAATATACCAATACATCTGTCTCTGGTTAGAGGATGCATGTCTATGCTATGACAGTATTCAACATAGGTCTTTGGTTATTTCGATCTCGTTAAGTCAACCCATTCACTCAACTAATCTGACACCTCTGAATCACTATTCCCATGCAGAGGACCTGCATCAAGAGGTCGGTTAGATATCAGCCATATGAGAAAGGATTGCCATCTCCTACTCATATTAATGATCATCACTTAACAATCATTTGATGATGATTGATGAGTCCTCTATCTAACTCCTTAGATATTCATCCAAGCATCATCCTCTATGATTCAATTAATGAATCAACAATTGTTGTATGATTATCAATTTGGCCATGCTACATAACCCTTATTGTACAGAGGGGCCTTATAGTGCATTCATTCATTCAATCTCAGAAAGGAAGTGAAAAATAACCAATAACATTTATTGATAAATCATTTATTACAATAACATTTATTGTGGGAATGGTTCGTTCCGGGCTCACATTGCTAATAAGAGTTGCTACACCAGACCATCCACAGACGAATGGTCCTGTTGAGGTTTTAAATAGGGAGATTTAGACTATTTTGTAGAAAGTCGTCCGCCCAGACCGAAAGGATTGGTCACAGCTTTTGGACTTGGTTTTGTGGGCTTATCGGACATCCTTCACGACACCTTTGGACACATCTCCCATTCGACTCGTTTATGGCAAGTCATTCCACTTTTCCGTGGAGATCAAGCATAAGTCACTTTGGGCATTTACCGAGTTATTACTGGATCCAAAGAGTGTGGGAGACCTAATGATAACAAACTTAGCATCCCTGGAGGAGTTGAGAGACATATACTTCTCAAGTAGCCTACAATATAAGGATGAAGTGATGATATGGAATGATTCTCACATCTGCCATAAACAATTTGATCCCAAACAGAGAGTATGGCTATTTGATGCTAGGTTAAAATTATTTTCATAGAAATTATAGAGTAAATGGAAGGGACCATAATTGGTCAGAAAGGTACACAATAACGTTAGCATTGGCATATCTGGGTTGTCTTCTGAGTCCACCTATTGAGTCAAAGATTAGCGCCTAAAACATATCTTGATAATGATCTACTCATCGTTGATGTTGTCCCTATCCACTTTATATGAGATGTGTTCCTTGACTTACATCATCTGCATCTCATGCATGATTTTCACTTTTATTCGGCCTATGTATAGATCCATATTGTCTATATCACTCATACATTTGGTTTAATACCTCATATCCATCTTATGATTTTGCTATACTTAGGATGTACTTGACCCTAAGTATAGGGGGTATTAGACTTTTGATTATCCATTTTTCCATTACCTAAATTTCTATCGCCTATAATGAGGAACATTTTACCCTAAGTATAGGGGAGGTGATGTCGGAACATTCTACTCCTTGATTTTCCCTTTTGTGTACAGTCTTATATACTTAGGATTGCTTGATCCTAAATATAGGGGAATCACCGACTTTTATTGATTTTATTCTTTCATTTCTTCGAGTCATTGTAGTATAGTATTCTTTTCACTTCTCTACACTCAGCATGAGTTTTGTCTTCCTTCATCGCTCTCTAATCACTCTGAGGACATCGTTCGAGCTAAGTAGAGGGGGTGTCGTATATATTGTATATATACTTTATCCATAACTCGTACTTTATGTGTGTTAATAACATGACCATTACTTACACAACATGGATAAAAAAAATCAAAATCATTTGCAATTATTATTTTTGTATAAATTTTGTAAAAATGTTTGTAAAAAGATTTTATTTGCAAAAATATTTGTAAAATTATTTTCTTTAGGTAAATTATATGAAATTTTCGAAAGTTATGTGAAAATAAAATATTTGCAAAAATAGTTTATAAAATTTTGTAAATGTTTGTAAAACTAATTCTGAAAAATATTTGCAAAATGTTTTGCCGCAAAAGGAAATAAGTACAGTTATGAAAACTACTTGCATATATGTACATTAAAAACCATAATCTACCCCTAAATTTCAGTGTACATAAAACATGCATAAACCCCTTTGTAAATATGTATATATCTTTGTAAAAACTTTTCTTTCTTCAAAAATACCTAAAAATTTGAAAATCAAAATTTGCATTGTTTAAAAAAATCCCACCAAAAAGAATTTTTGTAAACACTTGCATGTGAATTCTTCTGCATCATGATTGATATTTAAACTGGTTTGGAATTAAATTGAAGAATGGAGCTTGGTTAAGACCTTAATCTGCTTAACTTCAGAGGAACCTTATAGGAATTGGGGTAAGATAAGGTCCATAGCGACTTAGTTCTTTGAGTCCACTAAGCTATGCTCACATGCTATCTTGATGAGCCTAAGTAGAATACTTAACAATTCATGCATGATTCTTAGAGACAATGGATTGACTTGAACACGTACCTTACACGTAGCTCAACACGGATGAGGTGGTGAGGAGGTAGAATCCTTTGGCTAGAAGTAACATACAGGGGTAGTACAACTAGCCGGAACCTCATGCCTTCTCTAGGGGGATGTGCACCTCAACCTGGTTTAGTAGCATTGAGGTATAACGACAGGAGAGTGTGGGTTGCAATAATACTTCAAAAGAGGGATAGTCTACTGGTTCAAGAAGAAAAACTCCTTATATATATGATGCACCTTGTATATACGTCAAAAAAATGTGCAACTTTGCAAAAACTCCAAAAAAAGGGCACAAAGCTAACTGAAAATAAAATGCCTGCTGAAGTGTATATAGTGAATAAGAAAAGCTTATGTATTCCACCTCCTCATCTCAAGGAAGCTTGTAGCTGGAGACTTAGCTACATTGGTTAAGCTCCAAGGGATACGTGACTATACTGGTCACTACCCATTCTCTTCTTTCCCACTCTTCTTGAGATGGTTGTACTTGAACTTAGAATGGAATACCCTGCTCCTCGAGGAAAGAGTTGCTAGACTGGGGAACTAGAGTTACCTTGTTGAGGAAGGATGTTTCTTTGCCATTTTTGTGATGGGGAGCTACATATCAATTACACAGTACAAAGAAGGATTCATAGTAATCAGAGGTTGCATATATAGACTTGTTATGACCTGGTTGTTGAGAAGACCTGACCATAGAACTACGGAACTTGAAGATTGTTGAGTCTTAAACCTACTTTCCAACAATGTTCCACGAAACTAATAATCCAAAGGCATGACTGCGTTCTATACTCCAATTTAATGAAGATAAGTTTAACAATCAACTTTAATGCTTTCTTTTTCTTTTCCTTATGGTTTCTCTTCTTTTGCAAATGAATGTTTGCTAAGGGACTAGCAAAGGTAAAGTATAGGGGGATGATGAATCTATTATTATCATTCTTTATTCTTTTATTTTAGTTTCATATTTTAGTGAAATCATCTATAAATTTGTGTCAATACGTTAAATAACCATTGTGCATACCTTTGTTAATATTCCATAATTAGCACATATTTTCCAAAATAAAAGAATAAATATAAAAGAAAAAGAAATCAAGGATGTAACTATGTAATATGTACAGACTGATCAAATCCCGAGAGAAGGTCAATAATTAGGTTGATCAACAAGGAATGAAGTAGGGGGAGATAGGGTCCAATGCTACTTATTTTTGTAAATTATTATACCTAATTATTTGTGCATATGATATTTTTACATATATCAAAAAACTAAATAAAATTAAAATTAAATTAACAAATATAAAATAAAGCAAAAAAATCAAAACTTTATTGTACATTAGCCACACTCGTGAATATTGTACATAATACCTATTAATTTAATACCTTTATTTGATTTGTAAAAAAAATGAAAAATATTTATAATCCTTAAATTATATTATAAATATATAAAATATAAAATAAAATATGCTTTTGTAAAAATAATAAAAAATACATGTATATAATATGTAGGTATATTATACCTATACATATTACACTGTATTATATATAGCAAATCTGTATATTTTATAAAAATTATTAAAAATCATAGAAAAACAGGTTGAAACATTACATATATTTTTAATTTTATTCAATTTTCATGTTGAAATTAAAGGAAAATTTTACAAAGCAACCGTGAGACCTGCTATGCTCTATGGATCTGAATGTTGGCCTGTGAACATGTGCAGAGAATGGTTGTAGAAGAAATGAAAATGCTAAGGTGGATGTATGTACACACACGTAAAGATCGGATTCAAAATGATGCAATCAGAAAGAAAGTTGGTGTAGCTCCGATTGAGGATAAGATACGAGAAAATTGCTTAAGATGGTTTGGTCATTTGCAAAGAAGATCAATTGATGCACCAGTTAGGAGATGCGAGTGTTGGGATGTTGCGCCAGTTAAGAGAGGGCGAGGACGACCCAAGAAGTGTTGTAAAGAGACTATACAAAGGATCTTAATTTTTTGGATATAAGCTCAGGATTGACTTAGATCTGAATGGAGGCAAAGAATCCATGCAGCCGACCCTACTTAATTGTGTGAAAAGGCTTTGTTCTTGTTGTTGTTGTAATCAATTTACATTTTGAAGCCATTTGTTATTTTTATTTAATATGTAAATTCCTATATTTATATTGGTCCATATCAGGTCATTGATCGCATTCAACCATCCCCCAGCTGGATCGAGTCTGACCCTACTTCGCCGGAGCTTTTTCTCCCCTTTTTTGTGCCTGATACTGACTTCCATCCATCTTGAGATTTGGACCAGAGATTCCTCATCGATTTGAGATTCTCGCAGATCCTGATTTGGTTAGATTTTCCCAAGGGTTTCGTGCATCCCCTCAACTCTTCTAGAACCTAGGGCATCCTCATAAAGTCTCTCCTTCATCACCCGACCTCGACAGCTTGTGCCTCGTGCCACCACAGCCCTTAGCCACCTTCAGGAGAGTGACATCTCCTCGAAGACCCCTCTGGAGCTCAATTTGGTGCTTTGTTTGGCCGCAGCTCTTGACATGGTCATACTTCCGCTGTCGGCAGCCTCTCCGGTATGCCGCAACCTAGTCGAGGCTATGAAATCGCCTTCCACTCCACCTCGCTTCACCGACCATCACATGATACGCAGTTATCCCTTAGTTCCTTCCATTTCCATTGTTCATTCTGATTCATATCAACCAGCCACACACCGTCGTTGAAGCTCCGACCACCGTACTTAGAGCATCACAATCGCTCCCACTTATACAGATCGATCCATTATCTCGATTCTCGGCCTCATCCTTCGAGTATACTCTTATCGCCTCGAGCTTCTCTCATCTGAGTGAGTTCAAGTCGTGACGTCCCTCCTCCACCTTCGACGGACGTCAAAATCCATCCACCCTCACTTCTATGGGTCTTAGTTCCTAATAACCTCGATCAAAGCTTTGTCTTCGAGTCGTAAGTTTCTTTGCAGGTCCCGCATGCACAAGAAGACTGGTTGGAACTCCAACTCGGCCGAGGGAGCAGCCCCAGGAGCCTACCCATCGCTGTGTCGATCCAGTCGCCCATCATATCAGAGGATTCCCCTCGATGTGTAGCACCGTAGCAAAGTTGCTTATCTTAGTTGTGAGCTCATCTGACCCACGTATCGACCCATCATTGCGGTTGAAGCTCGCCCACGTCTTGTTCTTCCAGCAGCCTTCAGTACCATCAAATGAGCCCTACCATCCTCTAGATTCCATCTTGACCATTCGTTAGTGCCCAAAAGTTGTGTTGTCTGATCAGAGCAGTGTAAGATTTGACACGCATGCTCTCCTGACATCTGAGTTGTTACATCTAAGCGTTAAGCACCATCCGCCCATATGCCTACGACACGCATCCCAACCGTTTGATCACCTCTAGAGTCGCATCAGATCCACTCATCGCCTCATGTGTATCGCACGTCTGCAAGGCTATATTACACTTTTATCCTGTCATCTCTTCTATTTTGTAGTAGTACAATAAAAATATTTGTTGTTAAAAATATTTCTAGTAAGATCCCCATAGTTTTAATATTTGTATTTTGGTCCACTCGAGTTGTAATCACGTGGGCCCACACACACTTTTTGGGATTTTTTGTGATATTTCATTTGAACTTATTACTATTTATGGAATGAGATTTAAGTTTTGAAAATTGCATTTATACGTCTATGTACCTGATTTCATGTGTTGTGCATGTGTTTGGTGGACAACTTGCATAGTGGCCCTCATAGTTCCTAACCATGTTATTCCAAAGGACCAATGACCTAAAATAATTACATATCAGTCCATGTAAACTATTTTTAATTAATTGCCTTTTATTTATTGCATAAATATTAAATTGACTCCTAAAATTGCCTAAAATTTACTTGTGATTCTCGATTGCATGTTTAATTTATGGTGATTTTTTATTGTTAATTTTCTTGTATATTCTATTATTAAAAAATTCATAAACAGTAGAAAACCCCATGTTTTTTTAGAAAAATCATGAAAATTCAAAAAATCACATAAAAATTCTATCAAATTTCTGGAGTTGTCCTTTGTTGCCATTTAGTTTTAGTATAAATTTTGTTGAAAATTCACTATAAAAACTTAAAAATTGCAAAATACATGAAAACTTCTAAAAAACATAGAAAATCAACAAAACATTCCAAAAAAATCATGATTTCATTTCCTATTTGTAGATGCTTACCTCTAGTTTATCACAAAAATCACTCCTAGGAATTTTGATCTTTTTTACTAATTTTTAGATTGCAAAATTTCCCTATTGTGCATTGTATGGCGTTGTTTGATTTTTAGAAAATTATAAAAATTCTAAAAATACATAAAAATTACCAAAAACACTACAAAATACCTAAAATCTAAACACAATTTTACTTTAATTACCTCATTATTTTTTAACCAATTGAAAAATAAAAAATAATGTGTCTACTCATTTTTATTCTAGTGATTATTCCCTTATATTGAAAAAATAAAAATTTAAAAAATTAAGAACCACTAAAAACAATAAAGATTCTTCTTGAAATCGACTACCTAGCGTATAGTTTTGCTCATATATTACAACCCTGATAACTATACCTGGTTAATAAAAGTAGCAAAGCTGCTCATTTTCTCTATTTGATTTCTTAAGTGGCTTATTTTCTCATTGATCGCTTGATCGATTAAAGTCACAATGGCATTTTCTTAATTCATAATTAACCAAACTCTCTTAACTCTCCTTGTTCCACAAGTAGAAAGACCAAGTCTCCTCGACTCGAGTGCCTCAACCACCTTGGCAATCGTCATCATGTCAAAGTCCCTCGTAAGAAAAATAAAAGAAACAAATATTAGCTCAATAAATAATCATGTCAAATAAAGATAAAATAAATGAAGAAAAAATGAAATAAAAATGACACAAATTATATCTACGCATTGCTCCCCGGCAACAGTACCATTTGAAAATCAGAATCTTATGAGGGAGTGAGAAGATAAATTGTCGCTAAGGCAGCCACTAACGAGACACATAGTATTTCAACAATCAACCCACACAATGTAAATAATGCACAGCATAAGCAAGTGTAAATCAAAATTTTTATAACCTTACAAATAAATGTGTATAGTGGTCATGTACAAATAGGGTGTCGAACACAGAGAGACCAGGGGATAGACAACAAAATTGACTAAAAAGACAACGATTTTTGGGCTTTTTAGGGATTTTTGAATTTGTTGTTGATTTTAAATATTAAATTTTATTTTTTTGTTTTTATAATTTTATATTTTTATAATTTTATAATTTTTATTTTCTTTTTATATTTTCTGATTTTTAGTTTTCTTGTGTTTCATAATATAATATAGAAATATAAGTACTAATATAAATAATATGACCAACACAAGTATAATATAGCTATAAATACTAAAAATTAAAATAAAATATTTTTGTCCTTTCTTATATTCTTCTTTATTTTTGAAATTTTTCTTCTATTTTTTAAATGTATAATTTAATTAATATGATAAAATAGTCACTATATAAATAGGCTGAATGGTTTTGGAAATTAAAAATTGTTAAAAGCCTCAAAAATTTCCAAAATGATTTTTAATATATAAATATAATAGGAAAAATTCAAAATGAACACAAGTATTTTCAATGTTTTTTAGAATTTTTATAATATTTATACTGACGTTAGTGCGTTTTGATTTTTAATTTTTTCTATTTTAGGGATTTTGGGTCTGTAGATACTAAATAAGCTAATAAATAAACTTTTCTAAAAAAAATATTTTTTTTTTGTATTTTTCTAAACTATACATGGAAAATTTGTTTTTTTTATTTTTCATAAATAAAAATATAGAATAAAATACCTTAATAAAATTATATGTGGTAGGATATTATACAAGGTGTTTATCATAATTTTTTAAAATTTTTTATGGCACAAGAACTATTTTTAACAAAATAAAATTTATAAAAAGAAAATACAATCTAACATGGTATTTATATAAATATCTCAAGTTTACGGACCAATCCCAAACAAAACAGAGATATATGGGGCCAAAAATGCAAAATTTCAAAATATTTTCAATAATAAATTCTCGGAGGGGTATTTCTATAATAAATAGAAAGCTAGCGGGGCAAATGAAATTAATCTGGAAATATTACACTAATATTTCAAAATATATAATGAAACGGAATACACAAACATACAGGTGCCCCTCTGCAAAAATCCTACACCTCACACGTATAGGCGCGTGAGGGTAACGTGGCAAGGGACCTCAATACGAATATGGAAAGTATAGGGGACAAAGTATAAATATTATAAACTTTTTATGATACAGACTAATGTTTAAATAATAAAATGAAATCACGAAAAGAGGGGGTATATGACAAAATTACCCCGACGTGCACGGGCAGATGGTTTTGATCTTTTCACTTGGATGTGTGTCACCTTTGCAATGGCAGATACCGGTTTGTCATTGGATGGCCAAGATTAGATCTTTATTGTTTATCATGCTGCTTGGGGTGATGCATCCAATGGCAGCTGGGACTTCTAGACCAGAAGCTCCATCCAACGGTTGTGAACCTCTCTAGAAGAACAAGGAAGAATACAACCTAGTTTGAACTTCAATCGTCATTGGCGGTTCATTCCGACCACTTGGGAGCGTACCAAGGGTCACAAAATAGAGCTAGAAGCTCCTTGGAGTTGTTCATGGCTTCAGGCGGGCTGCTGGAGCTCCAACAGGGTCTAACAAGGTCGAGGAAGCAAGGAGGCTCTAGATGCTTTCTTCTCTTTCAAATCAACCAACTAGGGATCCTTTCGCCCTCCCAGACCTGCACGAAGTCTAAACTCACATAAACGTGGGGTCTGGGGTTTGTTTAGGTGGAAATGAAGGGGATGTGAGGTCAGGCAGAACTCATCAGTGAAGTGGCAGAGAGGATGAGTTAATCTCAAGATCTAGTAAGGACCTGGTGTATGGGGATGTGTGGAGCGTAGAGCACCAGAAGACAAGAGAAAGGGTGGTGATCAGCGAGCGGAGTAACGATCGAGTCATAGTGGAATAGTCACCGGAGCTGAGCTCCGGCAAACTACAAAAATTGGATTTTACTCTAGTGCGATTAACTAGAGTCAAAGACATAAATAAAATGTTGAATCAAAATGCAACCTAAAAATGCAAATAAATGGGCTTGAAGCTGCTTGGAGGCGAGGGAGACAAACCTCACAACAGTAAAGATCATCGGAGGTGGATCGACCTCAAATCCTTCTTCACCACAAAATTGTCGGAGAAGCTCATGTTGTCACCATAAACACGATCAAGCATTAGGTTTAGGGATTAGTTAGGATCAAATGGCGAAGGAAGGATGGAGGATATATTATATACACAGCAATATTGGCGATCTGATTCTACCCGAGGTGGTGATCCAGCTATCGAGACAGCACATTAGTGTGAAAGAGCAAGGATTGAGCGTCAACTTTCAAGAAGAAATTGAGGTGTTTCGAGCATCTTATCGATGAGGAAAAATCGATGAAGAGGGTTCAAAGGTTCTCTGACGACTAGAGGAGTCGAGGGGTCAGGCAATTAACCGAGGACAACTGGTCTAGGCTCCCCATTGGTCCACGTGGATTGCTAAAGGGACAAAAATGAAATCAAAAGAGGAAATAAATATAAATAAAATAATAGATTATTTATTTAATTCTTTATTAAAACCCTATTATATGCAGTTTTTTATTTTTATGAATTAATTTTGTATTTTTGATGTTTTTGTATTTTTTATTTTTTATTGATTTTAATATTCAATTTTTTTGTTTTATATGTAAAATATAACAGAATGTATATAGTTAGATTTTGTAGATTTTACAAAGGTATTTCTCTATTTTTGTGTATTGTAAAAGTTTGTGTATTTTTTGGCACTTTTAGAATTTATTTTAAAATAGAAAATATTTATATTTTTCAAATATATTTTATTGTTGAATATAGTATGATATTGTATATTTTTATGTATTTTTATTATATTATTATTATTTTACTTAATATGAATATAATTTTCTATTATATAAGTATACAATAATAGGGACCTTACTGAAATATTCCAAAAACTTAAGGGGCTCACGTGAAATATTTAGGATCTAGGGATATATGAATGCAAAAGTTCTAGTAATCATATGCTAGACCATGTCGTATTCATCTGCTAGACCTTTTACAAAGAATGTCTAAGGATAAAATTGTGAAATCACCAGCGAATACGTGCATGACCACGTGACCACACCAGCATCTGGACCTATTTGATATTACAATAAGTCTAGAGGTGTTTCATAATTTTCCCTAAAATTATCAGGGTCCTCACATAAATCACGTGAGGCGGAAGAGAGGTGGGGCAGAGCATGAAGAGGATCATCGAAGCATGGCACGATTGGGTAAGTCCGATATGAAGCAATCATTGGTAAAGATTGAGCTTCGATTTGAAGATCAATTGGGAGTCGTCAAATCTGGGGAACGACTTCGTTCTTCCCCGGTTTCCTAAAGCAGCAGCGGAGACGGATCTTGGTGTTCAATCTGTTATACCCCTTTTGAATGCAGACGGCAATGACGATGTCCTCGCTTTGGTCTCCAAGGAAGTATTAGAGGGTTCTTATCATTCATGGTGACTTGAATCAACCAAATATGCAATTGTTTGAAGCTCGTTGGGGATTCTCTGATTCATTGCGGCACAAACTTTGACGATCATATGTGTTCGGTTCTGGTACTCACACTAGTTCTCTGCACGATGCTTCATGTCTCTCTACTAATTGTCATGCTCAAGAAAGTTGAGGTACTCGATATATTTTAGGCCAGAGTGAAGGTTCCATTTACTCCTGGAATGTAGAGGAGGATGTTGTATCTCCAGATTAAGCTCGATTAATAATGCTCCATATATGAATTGTAGATCCACATATAGATCTGATCCAGATGATCGATGGTTCGATGCTCGTGCAAGCGAAGGATGATCCAGTAGAATGCTCCCCTGATCAATAACTTTACTCGATCGAATATATTCCTACAATGAACTCCATGACTCAAGGTGAACCTTTATCCAAATGCAAACAAGAAGAAAGTGAAGAAAGAAGGCTCCAGGGGCGATCGATCAACCTTCAAACTCCGACCATCATGCGTGGACGGAGGTGATCAGGTACATGGGATAGAATAGGAAATGAAATGGAATCGAAGTTAGAGATAATAGATCGGAATGGTTTTTGGTTTCAAATCAGAAGAGAAATGGACCAAAGACAAAACGAATAGAGGAATTGAAATCAGAATAGAAGATATTGAGAAGAGAAGGGATCTGGAAGAAAAAGAGGAACATGAGTCTAACCTGGAAAATTAAGAATGAATCAATGGTGGGTGCAAAGCTCAATGGAGCTTCTTGAAGAGGATTTTTCACAGGTCTAAATATGTCTCACACAAGGTGGAGACACAGTCGTTGTGGCGACCTGCAAGAAAACATGCTTCATCAACAATTAACCCACAATAATGATCAAGCAATGATAATAAATGCAGAGTTCAAATTTATTTTATTTAACTCTACAACAAGATGTGTATAGTGTAAGTACTGTAGAGTGTCAAACACAAAAAGCAGAGAGGATAGATCGGGCAAATAAATGCACAAAAATGTGATTGTCAGATGACTTTTCTAAATGCTCTTTTTTTCAGGTTTTTAAATTTTAAATTTTTTATTTTATTTTTGTTTTATTTTTTATTTAATCTTTTAATTTTTTATTTTTATATTTTAGTTTTTATATTTTTTATATTTTATATTTGGTTTTTAATATAATATAGGTATGTAGATAGTAATACACAATGTAAGATAGGATAGACATAAATAATAATAATAGTCAAAATAAAAGAAATAAAATATTTTTGGGTTTTAAAATGATTTTTACTATTTTTATAATTTTTAGGTAATTTCGCTAATTTTTGTACATTTTGAAAGTCAAAAATACCCTAAAATAGGGTTTAATCAAATAGCTCGAATTAAAATGGAGATAAAAAATAGCAAATAGAATCAAAATTTCTCCAAATTAATTTTAATAATTGCATCAAAATATAGAGAAAAATATAAAATAGAAGACACAATTTTTAGAATGTTTAGATATTTTGTAGATTTTTATGTGTTTTCGGGATTTTTAATTTTTAAGAGTTTTCTTTTGTAATTTTTAGTGATTGTTATCTGAAGTTAAAAACACATAAATATGTAAAATATATGTTTTGGGGAATTTTTCAAAATGTTTTTATAGTTTTCTTGTAATTTTTCAAGTTAAATAGGGAAAAATAGTACTCTTTTTATTGTTAATAAATATTTAAAGTGCCTAAAAATGAAATTCAAAATATAGCGTGAATCAACACATTAGTAGGCACCTATCCTATTTTTTTAGATTTTTTGGAGAACAAGTGATATTTTAAATAAATAGAGACAACAAATAGAACTACATTAATAACAAGGGCAATTTTGTAAATAAAATAAAGTTCAAGGACCTCTACAATTTTTACCAGAATACAAAAATAAAATTGAAATTTAGAAGACTAATTAGAAATACAATAAGCTGTAAGGGTTCCTCTACAAAATGCCCGCACCTCACGTGTACGGGTACGTGAGGTGACATGGCCGAGGACCTAAATGTAATTACCAAAGTAGGGGGTTGAACACAAATATTACAAAATTAGTTAAACGGTGTGTGAAAGTTTGGGTAGTAACAAATAAATTACAAAAAAGGCTAGGCCTAAATGCAAAATACCCAATGGAGACAGAGATGAATGATGCTCCTCTTTCCACTTATCCATGTGTCACTACGAGAGCAGCCGATGATGATTCAACTTTAATGCCTAATATTTGGTGCTCGTTGGTGATCTGATGGCTCTGGATCACCACATCCAAAGGTAATTATGTGATCTAGTGCGGTGGGAGGATTGGACGACAGATGGAGGACTTGATAGAACACGGAAGAACATGTGCTAGGGATTCCTTTGATCGACGATTTGGTACAACTCCAGCCACCAGGAAGCAAACCAAGGGCTGCAAAATGAAGCCGACACGTTCCTCCACCTACTTGTGGCTTTAGAAGTGACCTGGAGCTCCGGTTATGGTTGTGGAGCTCGTAGAAAATGGGGAGCTCCAAGTATCAACGTCTCTTCAAAATCGCCCCCCCCCCAAGGAGGTCTTTAGCATCCAAGTCCTACCAGGAGTTCAACACAAGCAACAAGGGGGTCTTGGAAGTCTTATTTAGTGGAATGGATCAAAAGGTGGCACGGGCGGAGGTGCCTTCGATGAGCGATGGAGTAGAGCCCTTGGGAGAGCATATCGAGGATGGATCTAGGTGATTGGGTGGTGGAACGGGATGTGGAAGCAAAGGAGTAGGAGAATGATGTGGTGGTGTAATCGGATGGTGGGTGGAGCACAAATGGGAGGTTCATCGGAGGTAGGCTCCGGCAAACTACGAAGATGGAGCTTTTGTCTAAATAAGGCAGTTAGAAGACAAACTAAATGTTGGAGATGAAAATCTAGGATTTAAGCTATCTAACAGTAAAATGGGTACCTCGACTAGCTTGGACCTGGATAACAACCTCGACGGCCGGTGGTCGAAGGTGAGGGTGGAAGTCACCCTAAACCACGTCCACCCTCGCGAAGAGGTTTGAGAGGAGGTTGTCACCCTTCTCTATCTAGAGCACACCAGGAGCAGAGCTAGAATAGGTCAAAGGCGGTTCAAAATGTGGAGGAGGAATCGAGGAGGGTTATGTACAGTTGGTCAAAGTTGGAGGGAAGAATGAGGGAGATCAACCGAATCGAAGCTCCTCGTCCCAAAAACTCAACGAGGTGTGAATCGTCGTGGATCAAGGAGAAATTTTGCAGAAGGAATAGAGGTGGATTGGTGAAAGGAACGACATGGGAAAGTGTTGATAAATAGGCCTAGGTTAATTATAAGTTATTAAATTAAAATATTTATTATTTTCTGAATTATTTTATTATGATTTTTATTTATTTTTTAGAGCTTTTTAATTACAATTTAATTTTTAGGGCTTAATTATAGGTATATTCTTCTATATTTTTCGGTCTTTTTATATATTTTGTATTTAGTTTTATTAATTTAATTTAATATTTTATGTATTTATAACTTATTTTTATATACATAAACATATTTATATTATATTTTTTTCTGAACTAATATATACAATTAAAAAATTAGGTGAATTAATTATATATGTATAAATACATGTATTTCATCTATGAATTTTATATACCTATTTTACTTTAATATTTTATTTATTATTTTATTCTTGTTTTAATATGTACATATATTATAAATAATATTTACTAAATTATAAAAATGTTAAATTATTAATAAATAATAAATAAAATGATTATTTTAATCAGGTAAACTACACAATATGGGTCCAAAACATAACTTTCACACCTTAACTCCAAAAAATATGGGACCACCTTCACTAAATAGTTTATTAGAAGTCGTATACAATTAAAGGTGATTTTGATATATTTTGAATTTTTATTTGAGAGGTATGATTCTGGGAAGTTATGATTTTGGAATTGTATTTAGATTATAACTTGTACACTATATCTTATTTTTGTATGAAATCAATTTTGTACTTGTCTATATTTTTTTATATAAAACTTTCATGTTAAAATTTCTTTATTTGATATATAAAAAGTGGAAAATAAAATGCATCCCAAAAATGCATAATGAATTAATTAATAAAAGGGAATTTTATTGGATTATTGGCCCTTATCTCCCCCTACTTTATTCCATGTCGACTGATAAACGTGAAAATTAGGCGGTCGTATATTCCACACAAGGCGGGAACACAGTTGATGCGTTGACCGCTCAGAAATCCGGATTTAATCAACAATTAAACCACGAATAATATCAAGAAATGGAAATCAAAGTGTGGAGTTAAAATTTATTATAACTCTACAAAATATGTGTATAGTGCAAGTATGTAGAGTGTCGAACACATGGAGCAAACAGGTAGAATAAGGCAATAATGCTCAGAAATGTGAAAGTGATTAAATGCCTACAAGTGTTATTTTTGTGTGGGTTTTGAATTTTATATTTTTTTTATTTTGGTTTTCAATTTACGTATTTTGTATTTTCTTTTTATATTTTGTATTTTTATATTTTCTTTTCTTTTAATAAAGATATAATGTATATAAGGAATATATATATGTACACTAGAGATAAGAGAGGGATAAAAATAGGGGAAAATGCTCAAAATATAAGAAATGGAATGTTTTTGTGATTTTTATAATTTCCTAATGTTTTTGTGATTTTTCTAGATTTTTCCTAATTTTTTTTGGTATTCTTAAGGGCAAAAATACTAGTAAACACTGAATACAATATATATACGAGATAAAAATATAGAAATAAAGTAGCAAATAGGAGCGAAAATTTTTCAAGCTAATTTCTATAGATAGATAATAGGATGAGGAAATTTCACGACAAAAACACACTTTTTGGACTTTTTATGAATTTTTTAGAATTTTATGAATATTTTCAGAATTTTGCTATTTTCAGGGGTTTTCATTTGTCATTTTTAGGGATTTTTGGTCAAAAAATAAAAACACTAAAATACAAAAAATATATTCTTTTTTGGGAATTTTTTGCGGGTTTTAATTTTTTTTGGTATTTTCTAATGCAAACAGTAACAAAAATGCTTGTTTTTTATTTTTAATAAATGTGAAAATGCAATAAAAATGCAAACTAAAAATATGGCATTAAACTACAATGCAACAGGAGCCTATGGTATTTTTTTGGTAATTTTTCGATTCAAAGTGATGCATGAAATAAATGCAAACATTCAAGTAAAAATACAACACTAGTAAGGGCATAGATGTAAATACACAGAAGTCCAAGGACCTACTTGCAATTTTTCCAAAAATATATAACATTAAACACAATTTTTTGGACTAAAAATTAATACCATAACCTAGAGGGGGTTCTCTACAAAATGTCCAAACTCATGCGCACTGGGCATGTGACCTAGCAGGGGTATTTTTGCAATTTGACAAAGATCCAAGGGCTAACATGCAATTTTACCAAAATATTACAACTTAACTAAAAAGTTCATAGGCTAGAACAAATTAAATAAACTCCGGGGGGACCGATGCAAAATGCCCACCACCCCACGTGCGTGAGTCACGTGGGGTGACGTGGCTCGGACCTAAATGCAAATAATGAAAGTATGGGGTCTGAGTGCAAATATTACGGAAATATTTAAACTAGAAATAAAAGTTTATGGACTAAAAATAAAATGCAAAATAGCTGGGGTCAAAGGTGCAAAATAACCACGGCTTGGTGATCCGACGGCTGACGTTCGTCACTTATCCACGTGGCACTTCGGGGACGGCTGATGACGATTCAGCGATGATCGGCTGAGATTAGATCTGGTGAGGAGATCGATGGCTGATGCGGGCCAAGATCAAACAGTTGCAGATCGAACTGGAGCGGGGGCCTAATCAGACGGCTGAGAGGACAGGGGGAAGAACAGGGAAGAACGTGTTAGCAATGTGAGCCCCGGGCGAACCATTTCTACAATAAATGTTATTGTAATGAATAAATTATCAATGAAAGTTATTGATTATTTTTCACTCCCTTTCTGAGATTAAATGAATGAATGCACTATAGGGTCCCTCTGTGCAATAAGGGTTATGTACCACGGCCAACTTGATGATCATACAGTTGTTGATTCATTAGATGAATCATAGAGGCTAATGCTTGGATGAATATATAAAGAGTTAGATAGAGGACTCATAAAGTATCGTCAAATGATTATTAAGTGGTGATCTCCAGCCTGAGTAGGAGATGGCAATCCTCTCTCAGATGGCTGATATCTGACTGACCTCTTTATGCAGGTCCTCTGCATGGGAATAGTGATTAGGAGGTGTCAGGTTAGTTGAGTCAATGGGTTGACTTGACGAGACCGAGATAACCAAAGAACTACGTTGAATATTGTCACAACACAGGCATGCATCCTCTGACCGGAGACAGATGTGTTGTTATATGTCTGAGTGTGTACATTTGGCAGACGAATAGGTTGATGACCTAACCAAGGTCTATACACCGGCGAGCTGGTGTGCAGGTAAGGACGTATGAGTAATACGATCTCTCAAAGGGATCATACAGGTTCACTTGTGAACCGGGAGACATGAGCTCACTCATGAGGTATTGGGACTGAACAAATTCCATGCATGGTCGTCATGCTTTGGAAGCATGACATGAATTTGAAGGTAAGATATATGCTTTGTGAAAGCATATGATATATACCAAATCCCAATGACCAAGATTGAGAAACTTAATGATCTGACCCTGAAGACGACAGTGTAAAAGTGATCTTTACCTTTAGAATGATCATAAGTCTTCCAGTATGCAGGATGTACAGGTATTGGGAATACCTGAGGGTGATGTGATCATATACGATTGTATAACCATGACGCTTCCATTCCGAGGGAGTGATGAAACAGGTTTGGATTTTAGTGACTCCTCTCATTAGAGAAGTGACCTAATCTTAGTCCATGAACTGGACATTGATCTGAATGAGATTCAGATGCAATGAGAAGATTAGGTCTACGGTCTTGATTTGATCAAGCATCGGTGGGAGGTCCATGGGATCTGGATTGGAGATATGATCTCAACATCCATGTCACTATACGTGGAACAATACAATCGCCATGTCCTTATCTCCAGGTATCTGAGGAGAGATCGCATTATTCTTGAAGGGTTCGAGAATAATTCCATAAGATCTAAGCAATGAAGAAATAATGATTAAATGTGATTTAATCATCTTGATGTGTGAAAAAATTATCCAATATAATTAATTGTGATTTAATTATTATGGATAAGAATAATGTAGATAGAAATATCCAATTATTCATAATATATTATAAATGTGATTTATAATGTATTAGAGAGAGCTAATCATAATTTATATGTGTTAATTAATTAATATATGTATTGGATACACATTGTGTAATTAATTGACAATGTAAATTATATGTTGTTTTGGGTTGTGAATATGATTCAAAAATTTTTATGGCAAGATTGCAATATTCTCAAATATAATTGTGAATTATTTTTGAAGAATAAAACCCAACAAAATTTGTTGCAAATAAATAAAGAGAGATTTCCAAATATGCAATCACATGAATTATCATGAGATTGCCCTCCATTAGAAATAGGTGGGCGGCACCCATGTCCTATTTGGAACGGGTGGCCGTCCACCATGTTATACATGGAGATGTAATATCCATGTATATATTCTCACCTTATTTATTCGTTTAATTTAGGATTGATTTACATTTGATCTTGTCAAATATACTTTAATCCAAATTTGTTCTTTTTTGACAACAACAATCGTGACCATTGGATTGACAAAAATCAATCCCACCCATTGATTTTATATGTCCCATGGATTGAGATCCATGGATCCCAAAACCCTATAAATAGAGAGGCATACCATGTTCTCTATTTACATGCAATTTTGGAGCTCTCTCTCTCTTTCTTCATACACGACAGCCCTCTCTCCCTCTAATTTTGGTGGTCGTCCAGCATACCCTAGAGGAGAGATTCGTCGACGCTCTTGCCACCGTGCCGCCACCTCGAAGTTCTTCGGTTCTCCATCTTCCTAGTGTGCTACGCTCACGAAGGAGACGTTCGATCTCGTGCGACGAGATCAGGAGCAACCACGCTTGGATCAACTTCTTGGATTGCAAGGACAACGCGGTTCATCCCCGCGCTCGCAAGCGGTCTCACCGACGATCGGACTTGAGACAGGAGGTCTCTTTCTTTAGAGACTTGATCAACCACGCTTCAAGAGGTATTGCATTATACTTGTTGTGGTTATAGATGGAACGATCCGAGAATCGTTCTTGGATCATGTGGTTTCATCACATGAAAAATTTAAATTCCGTTGCTCAGAACAACTAGTACGACTAGTCATTCTTCGTCGTATCTGATACGACGATCACGCTTCCATGATGCGCTTGATGATAATCCATATCCATCAAGTGGTATTAGAGCCTTAGGTCGACGGTTTCGAATATGATTCGAAAACCGAGGACGACTTGGGTTCGTTAAGGCCGCGAAAGTTTTTATGGCATTTGATTTCGCAGATCTGTTTAATAAATAATTTCGACCATGTTTAAAATGTTTAAGCACGAATCATTTACTTGGATTTTGTTTCCCATTAAATAAGGAAACCATAGGATCTGAGTTTAAGTAAATTGGATTTCGAATGCTCAAGATATGGTTGTTTTAATGAACATGTATGCACTGTTGCGGGCACAGTAGATTTTAACATGATTCAAGAGTTGATTATTGTTATCATATGCCTCGAAATGCGTAAAACATCACTTGGCTTCTGTCCTAAATCAAGTTAGCAATCTTTGAAAATTGAGTTTGTCTAATTTGGATTTAAATTGATTGAGATATGTTAATTTTAGTGAGTAGGGGTCACTACTAAAATTGCAGTCCTAATCTAGAACCAAGTAATTGTCAAATAGTGAAATTAATTGTTAATTTCATGAAATAATCATGAAAAATATTTGTGAAATATTGGATGATGATTATTTACCTAATTGACTTGGCCTCAACTAATTAATTGATTGGATGTGATGTAAATCATAATTTGAAGCACAATCTTCAAACTTGATGCTTGAATAGGATTGGGAATTTGTGTAGCAAATTTCCTTATAATCAAAAATATTTTGATTATTACTATATGGTATAATTTCGGTTGAATAACCGATGATCATCTCAAGTACAAATTGATATATCTTGCATTATGCTTTCCCGAGGTGGATATGGTGTCTAGTCAGAGAGCATTGGGGTTGCGGGTTGCAACGTATGTGGTCCGTCCCACTCTCGTTGGTACTGGCCATGACAGCGGGTAGGGACTGTATAATGCCGGAGAAAATCAAGGTGTATTTTCTAATTATTAAAATTCGAATTAACACGTATTTTGAGATATTACCATATATATTCAAGTAAAATAATCAAGTTTGTTGATTGAATTGGATTGATAATTAATTTAATGTGATTAAATTGATTATGTCCAATTAAGACACTCTATTATGAATAGAGTTATAATTTCCCTTGGAAGAATTAATTATGTGGATGTGATTCATGATAATTAATTAAAATTTGAATATGAGGTGGAGGATCACATAAGTGACATCCATGGTCTCCCGTCAAGGCGAAGGGTTCCGTCGCCAGATATCGTATGTAGGAGACGCCTGTCCGAAGTGACAACTCCTGCATACAATCCATTTGGATCGGGCTCGTCGCTTCTCGAAAGAGTAAGGACGTATGCGTAGTGACCCCAATATCGGATCCTCATATTATTGGGGCGATATTGGATTGCGCATAGCGAGTTGTATTCATGTTGATAGTTGGTTCAATTAATGACGGGTCAACATCACCTTAGGCATGGTGGGCCCGGGTATTAAAGACTGAATTGGGAAATGCAAGTTGGACTTGCAAGGCGGAATGTGTTCCCGCTTCTCCTTATTGGAGTCATAAATTCTCATATTATTGGGATATGACAAAGATAAGGAGGAGATCCCAGTTCTTACTTGAGATATATTGGTAAGTATATCTCTTACTTTAAAAGTGATTAAGGGAATAAACTTTCAGAGTTGATAGAGCAAGAACAATTTGATTTAAAAATGCCTTAATCAAATATCATTATGAATATATGTTTAGTATGTTCTAATATATTGCGTTCTTAATTTCAGAAAATGAAGACCTTGAATCCACTTAGTAGGCTTCTTGAGGTCAACCAATTGACCGGCCCAACTTACTCGGATTGGATCCGTAATTTGGAGCTTGTTCTCTCAGCAGAGCGCATTAGTTATGTGCTCTCCGAGGACAAGCATGAAAACCCTAAATCTAAGGAAGAAAAAGCATATAATGACTGTAACAGCCTGACGTGGCATTCATTATGTTTCCGCTGGTCACCGAGGATCCAGGTTGTTACAATGACAAATAAGATGAATATCATGTCTTGGCTAGATGTTATATTCGGGGTTCTCTCTCCAATGTTCTGCAGAAGCAACATGTGGAGATGAGCACTTGCCAGGAGATAATGCAGAATCTTAAGGATATGTTTGGTGACATTAATCGTACCCAATGGTACAATGTTATAGAAGACCTCATTCGTTGCAGGATGCAGGAAGGGACTTCGGTCCGTGAACATGTACTCAAAATGTTTGGGTACTTGTCGGAGCTGGAGACTCTTGGGGCAACAATGGATGTAGACATGCAAGCTGACTTCATTCTGTTGTCATTGTCCAAATCTTTCAATAACTTTGTAGTGTCATTCCACATGAACAAGCTGGAATTGACAAGCGTTGATCTTCTTGCCGCATTGAAATCTGCAGAAGTTGTAATGAAGAAAGATGGTCCCGCTGGTAGTGCAATGGTTGCATAGGTCAGAGGGAAGCACGGTCGGAAGCAAGGTTCTCGGAAGGGCCCGACCCAGAAGAGAAAGAAGAAGGGACAAAGTGTTGGCTGTTCTTCCAATGCATCCACTCTGATGGCGTCGAAGAAAATCGATGTCTGTCACTACTGCAAAAAGCCGGGGCACTAGAGGCGTAACTGCCCAGAATACCTGAAGTCCTCAGACAAAGGTAAAGCCCCAGCAGGTATGAAATCTACTTTCATCATTGAAACTAGCTTTCTCGTCGGACGAGAAGGAAGTTGAGTTGTAGACTCTGGTGCTTCTGTTCATGTATGCAATGTGTTGCATTTGTTTCAGGAAACTAGAAGTCTTGAAGATGGGGAGATAGTCATCCAGATGGGATCTGAAGCAAGTGTTGCAGCGGTCGTCGTCGGGATGTGTCGACTATCATTATTTAGTGGTAGAGTCCTAGTACTTAAAGAGTATCTTTATGTACCTGAAGTTAGAAGGAATTTGATATCTATATCTAAACTAGTTAGAAGTGGATATTCATTCCTGTTATGTAATAAATTAGTCATAAATCATTATGATAAATATATTGCAGAGGGTATTTTAACTTCTGGAGGACTCTATGAATTGTGCATTAATGAGAATGTCATGAATGTTACAACCACTAGTAAAAACCATAAAAGATCCAGGGAGAATCTTTCGAATGAGATCTGGCATCAAAGGCTTGGTCATTTATCTGTTGATAGGATCAATAGATTGATAAAGGACGGACCTTTAGATTTTCTACAGGTTCAATCTTTTCCTACCATTGAACATTGTATTCGAGGTAAAATGATCAGGATGCCTTTCTGTAACAAGGTTACAAGATGCGAAGGTAATATTGACCTAATACATACCGATGTATGTGGTCCCTTCAGCACCGCGACTCGAAATGGATATCGTTATTATTTGACATTTGTCGATGACCATTCGTGATACGAGTTTGTCTTCCTATTATGTCATAAATCCGAAACCTTTGAAAAGTTCAAGGCTTTGGTTGAGAACCAAACCGATAGGAAGATTAAACGGATTCGATCTGATCGAGGTGGCGAGTACCTATCAGATGAATTCAAGGAATACCTTAAGGAGAATGGAATTGTTTCCAATCTCACTCCTCCTGGAACTCCCCAACTTAATAGTGTTGCTGAAAGACGCAACAAGACCATCATGGACATGGTCCGTTCAATGATGAGTAAAGCACATTTACCTCTTAGTTTCTGGGGATATGCAGTAGATAATGCAATATATATCCTGAATAATATTCCTAGCAAATCTGTACATAAGACTGCTCATGAGCTTTGGTATGGATCCAAACCTAGTGTTAACCACTTGAGGGTTTGGGGTTGCTTGGTCCATGCAAAGAATGTGGACGCATGTAAGCTAGAATCTCGCACTCGTGAGTGTTACTTCATTGGGTATGTTAAGGATGGTATCGGATACCAACTTTATGACCCTGAGACCCAAAAGGTTTTTGTTTCCAGAGATGTGAAGTTTTTGGAGAATGATTTCCTTAAAGGTCAAGACAAAGATGAAGTAAAGGAACTCATTGAATTCTCTGAGGATTCTGAGCCTCCTATATCAGAAACTGAAGAGATAAATAAAGGTGAAACACCCATACCTCTTCGAAGGAGTTCAAGGGTCGTTGCACCACCCGAAAGGTATGGATTCCATGTGTCAAGTGAAACTGACATTGATCCTACTTCATTTGATGAAGCACTCGCGGATCAAGACATGGATAGATGGATGCTAGCAATGAAGTCAGAAATTGACTCCATGCATAAGAATGGTGTATGGACCCTGAGGATCCACCTAAAGGGGTAAAACCCATTGGGTGTAAATGGATCTTCAAGAGAAAGGGGGACCTGATGGGAAAGTAGAGACTTTCAAGGCATGGCTCGTAGCCAGGGTTATACACAGAGAGATGGCATCGATTACGATGAGACATTCTCTTTTGTGGCTATGCTTAAATCCATCAGGACACTGCTAGCTATAGCTGCATATCTTGACTACGACATCTGGCAGATGGACGTCAAGACGGCTTTCCTCAATGGATACCTCGAGGAGGATATCTACATGGAGCAGCCCCAGGGCTTCATGACTAAGGATGGCAAAGTGTGCAAGCTGAAGAAATCCATCTATGGGCTCAAGCAAGCTTCTCGTAGATGGAACATCAGATTTTGATGAAACCATAAAGAGTTATGATTTTGTGCAAAATCCTGATGAACCTTGTGTGTACAAAAAGATTAGTGGGAGCGCCATTGTGTTCATCGTGCTTTACGTAGATGACATCCTTATCATTGGGAATGATACAGGGATGATGACCAGTGTAAAGATTTGGATGTCCCATACCTTTGAGATGAAAGATCTTGGAGAAGCCTCTTAAATCTTAGGCCTGAAGTTGTTCAGAAACCGAGAAAAGAAGATTTTGGGATTGTCACAACATGGATACATTAAGAAGATTCTTGAACAATTCTGTATGGATAGTTCCAAGAAAGGATTCCTACCCTTAAGACATGGTATTCACCTATCTAAAGGAATGGCTCCTCAAACTGTTGAGGAGAGGAAGGCCATGGTTGGATGTCCTTATGCATCAGCCGTAGGAATCTTAATGTATGCCATGATGTGTACTAGGCCAGATATCTGCCATGCAGTGGGAGTGGTAAGTCGTTACCAATCCTGCTATGGAGAGCAACACTGGAATGTAGTAAAGAACATATTCAAATATCTAAGACGGACGCAAGATTACATCTTGGTATATGGAGATGGTGATCTCCAAGTCTTGGGATATACAGATTCTGACTTCCAATCGGACGTAGATGATCGAAAGTCGAAGTCGACATCAGGGTTTGTGTTCTTGTTGAATGGTGATGCTGTGAGCTAGAGAAGCAAGAAACAGGACACTATTGCGGATTCAACAACAGAAGCCGAATACATTGCCGCATCGGATGCTGCAAAGGAGGCGGTGTGGTTGCGCAAGTTCATCCTGGAGCTTGGCGTAGTTTCCTCTGATACTCACATCCCGTTACTCTGTGATAACACGGGAGCCATTGCCCAGGCAAAGGAACCAAGATGGCATCAAAAGAGCAAGCACGTTGAAAGGAAATACCACATCATTCGGGAGATACAAAAGCGTGGTGACATCATCATCACCAAGGTGGCCTCTGCCGACAACGTTGCTGATCCCCTTACCAAACCTCTGACACAGAAGGTTTTTGACCAGATGAATCTGCGATTCGTCATCTTTCTTCATTTATTTTAGCTTAAAATCCCTTATAAAACACCTGCATATAACGCTAACTCCATATTCTTATTAACTTGCATTTGTGTGTAAATATTGTACATTCCTTACTAATTTTAACCTAAAATAAATAAATAAAGAAAGAAAGGAAAAATAAAGAAAATAAAATAAAAAAAGGAAGACTGTATACAGGCTGACCCGAACCCCGAGAGAAGGTCAAGACTTGACCTGATCGATCAGAAATAAAGTAGGGGGAGATAGGGTCCTCAACCAGAAAATCCAAAAAAATGTGTTTCTCACTTATTTTGTGTATATCTGTATAAAACTAACACTAATTTATTTGTACCTTAATTGACCCCAAATCAAATAACATTCAAAATCAAAGTTGTAAATAAAAATGGGTCCTAATTAATAAAACTGATTGCACAATTAAATCATGTACAAAATAAAAGTAGCCACACTTGGAAAAAGCCACTAAGCACAAATTGAAAGATCAATTCCGGCTCCATATGATCTCAAATAGAACAAATATCACTTCCATTGAATTCTAAATTAAATTATCTTCAAAATGACTGTGATTTTATAATTTTTGGAGTTACGGTTGAAAAGTCGGTTTTCTGGGGTGGTTTGTGCAATTTTCCCTTGTATTTTGTGTATATTGTATTTGTATATATATTTGTAAATATTTTTACTAATTACTTAAAACAAAAATAAAAATAAAAAAATTAATAAAATTCTTAAAACAAAAAAAGAGGCTAATTTCCCCATTTATCCTTGTATATAATGTCATATATGTATATAGTACATGTATATAGTTGCTATTTTTAACTAACCATAATAAAAAAATAAAAAAATAACATTTTTTAATTCAAATAAATAAAGTGACGAAAATTCAAAAAAAATAGATAATTTTGTAAATAATTTTATCTTTCTATTTTATCTCTCATGTTATCTCTTCCACCAAAAAAATCTCTCTTATCCAAAAATTCAAAAATTCAAATGTCTCTCTTTTCTATTTATATGGCTCCATCTCCCTCATTCCAACCTGATCAATCTTTAGAGAGAGGAGCCCGATCTCCGAGAGAAATTTCGTCGAGGAAGTTGCCTAGCCTCCAAGCCGTCCGGTGACAGCGAGTCGGCCTTGTTGAGGCGATCACGGTCCATTTTCCGCTCCTAAGGTGAGATTCGCATTTTTCTTCGCATTTTATCTTAATTTAGTCGCTTTTTATTTTGTCTTATTTTTTATCATCATTTTGTTCTTCTAGATCTTAAGAAAATTCACCACGATTTATTCCACCACCAACTCGATTTTTCATCTCACTTTCTCGATCTCTACGCCTTCGAATTCTATCTCCCACGATCTCTCAACTCCGGCCGCGTACGGTGGCCAGAGATCGGATTCTAATCCTCCACTTTTGCCGAATCCCCATCCGCATTCCAATTTTGTAGATAAATAAAAATTTTCTTTATTTCTAACATTTGTTTTGCAGGACCATTAATAAAACAATAAAAAAATTTCTCTTTTTATTCTCTAACGTTTGTTTTGCAGGATAATAGAAAAATAAAAAAATAAATAAATAACATAAAAAAAGAATTTCTTTAATATTTTTATTTCCTGTTTTCGGATTTACGAAAAAAATAAAAAATAGTTTTTTGTATTATCAGTCACTGTTTACAAAAAAAAAATAAAAAAACAAAAAAAATTTGCAGCAGGGGGCGGCGTCACCGCACCCCCGCCGGCCACGCCATCGCACGCAGCAGCGCGCCGTCGCACCACGCCTTGCTCCGCCGCACGAGCGGCCGTGCGCGGCCGCGCGCACCCACGCGCCCGCCATCTCCTCCGCGCAGCCGCATCTTCAAATCCACGTCGTCGCGCAGCCGCGTCTTCAGATCCAGCCGCCCCGTGCCCTTTCACGCGTCCTTCCGCGCATCGACGCAGATCTCCAGAGCCTCCTTCCGCGCCGCCCAGTTGCGCGTCGCCGCACCACCGCCCGCGCCCCGCGCGAGTCCGCCGACAGCGCCGCCCTGACCCGCTCCTCCGCCTCCCTCCAGCGCGGCGCCTACCGTAGCGCCGCCCCGCTCCAGCCGCAACCTCCAGGCGCCCCCGCGCCGTTCTCCGCGACCTTGCCGCCGACCCGCGTGGGGAGGAAGAAGAAGGGCGGCGTGCCCTTGTTGGCCCCTGTGGAAGAACGAAAGAACAAAGCCCTAGGGCTTTCTTGAGATTTTTATTGAATAAAAAATTGGACAAATTGCGTGAAGGGCTCCAAAACTTCTGCCAATTACGAATAAGTCCCTCCAGAGCTCCAAGGCACATGATATGCACATGGTATATTGGTAACTTTGCACTTTCTCCCCTGTGATTTATTTTGATTATTTATTTGGGACAAAAACATTGACTCTTTAGATTTCAGTCCAAAACTTTTGTTGTATTTACGTTTTAATCCCTGAACTGCATAATCATAATTTGCTTGTGCTTTTGATTGAAATAAATGTTATTTGTGATCCAAAAATTTTGAGAAAATTGTGCTACGCTCCTAATGTGACTATTTTCTTAGCATAAATTTTCCATTGCATTTGTCCTTCATTTATTATTATTAAAAAAATCAAAAACAGTGTCTTTCTGTCTTCTTGAAATTCGAAAATTCATAAAAATTCGAAAATAGTTCCAAAAATTCTAAAAAATTTAGAGTAATTGTATTTCATTGTCTTTTAATTTCTGACCAATTTTCACGCATTGATCATTTATAAAACTCAAAAAAAAATTAAAAAATATCAAAAATATCTAAAAATCACAAAAAAATCTACAAAAATCCAAAAATTGTGATTTCAGTTCCTGTTTGTAGATATTTATTTCTATTTTGTCTTAAAAATAATTATCAGGAGTTTTGGGTACTTAAAATATTTATAAGTTGCAAATTACTCCAGGCTGTGAACATTTTCTTATTTCTTCACTGTTTGATTTTGAGAAAAATACAAAAACATCCCAAAAAAATCTACAAAAATTCTCAAAAATATTTCAAAACTTTTAAAACCCAAAAATAGTTTCTTTGGATTTTTCTGAGCATTTTTGTCTAATTGAAAAATTACAAAAAAAAGTTGGTGTGCGTATTTTTAATCTTGTGAATATTGCATCGTGTTATTTTTGAAAATTAAAAAAAATTGCAAAATCAAAATCACTAAAAATTTGAAAATCAAAAAATAAAAAAAATCAGAGAGAAAAAAATTAAAAAATTAAAAAGATAAAAAAAATCACAAAAAACCAAGGATAGTTGTCCTTTGAGATTCCTGTTTTCTTTTAATTAGTTTCTGATTAATTGAATAACCCTCGGGAATTGTAGCCTCCCTGAGTTCGACCCTGTCCGCTATACAGGTTAATAAGTAGCAAAAATAAAAAAAAATATTTTTTGTTGACGCGGGATTTTGGGGATAAAACAACGACCTATTTACCACCATTTAAAATTTCCAATCTCTAAAATTTTCCGCTCAACACCAGCATGTAATGAGTATGGGTTCAAGGATTATACCTGAATGGTTCTGAGGGCTAGTGGGAGATTGTTAGCAATGTGAGCCCCAGGCGAACCATTTCTACAATAAATGCTATTGTAATGAATAAATTATCAATGAAAGTTATCGATTATTTTCACTTCCTTTCTGAGATTAAATGAATGAATGCACTATAGGGTCCCTCTGTACAATGAAGGTTATGTACCATGGCCAACTTGATGATCATACAGTTGTTGATTCATTGGATGAATCATAGAGGCTGGTGCTTGGATGAATATCTAAAGAGTTAGATAGAGGACTCATCAAGCATCGTCAAATGATTATTAAGTGATGATCTCCAGCCTGAGTAGGAGGGAAATCCTCTCTCAGATGGCTGATATCTGACTGACCTCTTGATGCAGGTCCTCTACATGGGAATAGTGATTCGGAGGTGTCAGGTTAGTTGAGTCAATGGGTTGACTTGACGAGATCGAGATAACCAAAGACCTATGTTGAATACTGTCACAACATAGGCATGCATCCTCTGACCAGAGACAGATGTGTTGCTATATGTCTGAGTGTGTACATTTGGCAGACCAATTGGTTGATGACCTAACCAAGGTCTATACACCGGCGAGCTGGTGTGCATGTAAGGATGTATGAGTAATACGATCTCTCAATGGGATCATACAGGTTCACTTGTGAACCGGGAGACATGAGCTCACTCATGAGGTATTGCGACTGAACAAATTCCATGCATGGTCGTCATGCTTTGGAAGCATGACATGAATTTGAAGGTAAGATATATGCTTTGTGAAAGCATATGATATATACCAAATCCCAATGACCAAGATTGAGAAACTTAATGATCTAACCCTGAAGATGACAGTGTAAAAGTGATCTTTATCTTCAGAATGATTATAAGTCTTCCAGTATGCAGGATGTACAGGTATTGGGAATACCTGAGGGTGATGTGATCATATACGATTGTATAACCATGATGCTTCCATTCCGAGGGAGTAATAAAACAAGTTTGGATTTTGGTGACTCCTCTCATTAGAGAAGTGACCTAATCTTAGTCCATGAACTGGACATTGATCTGAATGAGATTCGGATGCAATGAGAAGATTAGGTCTACGGTCTTGATTTGATCAAGCATCAATGGGAGGTCCATGGGATCTGGATTTGAGATATGATCTCAACATCCAAGTCACTATATGTGGAACAATACAATCGCCCTGTCCTTATCTCCAAGTATCTGAGGAGAGATCGCATTATTCTTGAAGGGTTCGAGAATAATTCCATAAGATCTAAGCAATGAAGAAATAATGATTAAATGTGATTTAATCATCTTGATGTGTGAAGAAATTATCCAATATAATTAAATGTGATTTAATTATTATGGATAAGAATAATGTGGATAGAAATATCCAATTATTCATAATATATTATAAATGTGATTTATAATGTATTAGAGAGAGCCAATCATAATTTATATGTGTTGATTAATTATTATGTGTATTGGATACACATTGTGTAATTAATTGACAATGTAAATTATATGTTGTTTTGGGTTGTGAATATGATGCACAATTTTTTCATGGCAAGATTGCAATATTCTCAAATATAATTGTGAATTATTTTTTAAGAATAAAACCCAACAAAATTTTTTGCAAATAAATAAAGAGAGTCTTCCATGGAGATATGCAATCTCATAAATTAACATGAGATTGCCCTCCATTAGGAAATAGGTGGGTGGCACCCATGTCCTATTTGGAATGGGAGGACGTCCACCATGTTATACATGGAGATGTAATCTCCATGTATATATTCTCTGCTTATTTATTGGTGTAATTTAGGATTGATTTATATTTGATCTTGTCAAATATACTTTAATCCAAATTTGTTGTTTTTTGACAACAACAATCTTGACCATTAGATTGACATAAATCAATCTCACCCATTGATTTTATATGTTCCATGGATTGAGATCCATGGATCCCAAAGCCCTATAAATAGAGAGGCATACCATGCTCTCTATTTACATGCAATTTTGGAGCTCTCTCTCTCTTTCTTCATACATGACAGCCCTCTCTCCCTATAATTTTGGTGGTCGTCCACCATACCCTAGAGGAGAGATTCGTCGACGCTCTCGCCACCGCACCGCCGCCTCGACGTTCTTCGGTTCTCCATCTTCCTAGTGTGCTACGCTCACGAAGGAGACGTTCGATCTCGTGCGATGAGATCAGGAGCAACCACGCTTGGATCAACATCTTGGATTGCGAGGACAACGCGGTTCATCCCCGCGCTCGCAAGCGGTCTCACCGACGATCGGACTTGAGACAGGAGGTCTCTTTCTTTAGAGACTTGATCAACCACGCTTCAAGAGGTATTGCATTATACTTGTTGTGGTTATAGATGAAACGATCCGAGAATCATTCTTGGATCATGTGGTTTCATCACATGAAAAATTTTAAATTCCGCTGCTCAGAACAACTAGTACGACTAGTCGTTCTTCATCGTTTCCGATACGATGATCATGCTTCCGTGATGCGCTTGAGGATAATCCATATCCTTCAGAACGCCGGCGAGGCGAACTTCCCCGAGCTCGATCTCGTGTCTCCGGCGGTCTGGAAACGTGAAGAACGGTCGGGCGTGCTCGTGGAAGGTCAGGCTACATGCTGGAGGTCTCAGGTTTGTCAGAGGAGCATTGTGGCGCTGGCGTGAAGGCGGCAGAGCTTGGAGCTCCAGGTATCTCCGGTGAACTACGCAAAATGATCTCCAGGTGCGTTGACTGTGTTTTGACCTGCAAAAAGGGGTGAAGGGGACCAGGGTAAAATGCCTGGACCCCTTGGAGGTGGAATGGAGGTCGGATGAAGGAGGAGCGGCGACTTGGGTGTTCGGTCGGAGGTGCGCTCCAGCGAGGGGGAGAACATGGATGATTCAGTGAACGGAAATGGTATCTAATGGTTTAATCTACTCCTATGATTACAGGAAATAAAATGAAGCAAAAAGAAGTGAGGGAGAAGGGATACCTCGATGGTCGGAGACCAGAGGAGAGGTACCTCAACACCGGAGGTCGGCGGAGATGGTGGAGCCGCCTTGAGGCCTCCTCGACTCGCCTGAAGGTCCGGTTGTGGAGTTGTCAACACCAGCAACACGAAGCATGCCAAAGGGAGGAGGATTGCTAGCCAGAAAGGGTTCAAACTCGAGCTCAAAGGTGGCGGGTCGATTATGTACAAGGTGGTGGTGTCTCCTTCAAGCAAGGGCCATGCGCAAATGATGGAGATTTTGTGTGATCTGGATGCATGGTGTGGCTCAGTGATGATCGGGGAAGAATTCCCAAGAAGGGATCAAGGCCAGAAGATGGAAGGGTGAGGTGCCAAAATATCTCGAAAATGGGGCGAAATCACGGCGTCAGAAGGCTGGCAGGTCTCGATCAGGGAGTTGACCGAGGTCAACACTTGACCGACGATGGTTGGTCCACGTGGACCAACCAGAAAAATGCTGGTCAAAATTATTTGTAAATTCGAAATAAAATAGTAAATGAATTTATTAATTTTAGGTCATAAAATGAAAAATGTTCCTTATTTTATAAAGAATTTTATGGTGATTTTTATTTCTTTTTATGAGGTATATATTTACAAGTTTCCTTTTATGACCTATATAGGTAAATGTTTCTATATATTTTATTATTTTATTTTTTATTTTGTTTACTTACTTTATTTATTTTTGTTTATTATTTTATAAATTTATATAATAATTCTATACACTTAAATATATTTTTATTTGATTTTTCTGAATTATTTTGTACACTTAATAAAATATAAATAGTAATTCTATAGGTATATGTATAGATATTATACCTGGGTATGCTATTTATACAAGTATTCTATTTTGTGTTTTCTTTGAGTTTTTATTCTGATTTTAATATACATATATATTATAAATAATATTTACAGAATTATAAAAATATAAATTTATGGAAATAAAGAATGATAAATAAAATGAATATTTTAATCTGTACAAGTATACTATAGGGGTCCAAAACTCATCTTTCAAACCGTAGCTCCGTAAAATACGAAACCACCTTCATTAAGTAGATTATTTAAAATTATATACAATTAAAGGTGAGTTAATGCATTTCGAGTTTTTATTTACAAGATACAAGTCTAGGAAGTTGGTATTCTGGATTTTTATTCAGATCATAACTTTTTATCTGTACAATATTTTTGAGTGAAATAAATTTTGTATTTTTCATTATTTAAGTATCTACAACTTTCATGTACAAAGTTTCTTTATTTAAGGTATAAAAAGTGGATCAAAAATAGGTCCCAAAATGAATAAAGAATGAATGAGATCTTTATTGTATTCTGGTCCTTATCTCCCCCTACTTTATTCCTTGTTGACCTAGTCATCGAGATGCCTAGGTCTCGGGGTTTCAGGTCATAAAATATTTACAATATTTTATTCTTTTTCTTTTCTTTTATTTATTCTATAATTTTGGCTTTAAAAACAGTATTTTATACACTATTTACATGCACACGCATGAATGCTAAGATGCGGGAATTAATGGTATTTACATGCATTTGCCAAGGTTTTTGAGGCCAAAATGATAGAATAAAGATGATGAAATATGGATTCACCATCCCTCTATAATTTGCCTTTGCTAGTCCCTAGCAAACACTTATGCAATAAGTGCAGAGAAGAAAACAAAGAAAAGAAAAATAAGAAAGATGGATTGATTTTAATTATCGAACTTGTCTTCACAAAATCAAAGTTTGGAGCCTAAGTCGAACCTTTGGAATTTTAGTGCAGGCGGAACCTTAGTAAGAACTAGATTTGAAACTCTGCTCAAGTCTCCTCAATAGCCAGGTCAGAATACTTCAGCTCATACGCAAACCCTTAAGACTATGAATATGACTCGTATAGTGTAAGTGGTGGTTGCTCTCCCCAACTGAAATGACAAAGAGACTGACTTCTCCAATATGACAACCCAATGATTCCCCAATCCAATAAATCATTCCTCTAGGAGCAGGGTATTCCCTTCTAAGTTCAAGTGGCAACCAGCTCAAGAGAAGGGGGTGAAGAGAAGAATTGAAGGTAGCCAGTGTAGCTACCTATCCTAGGATGCAAGACCAGTGTAGTCAAGTCATCCAGCTGCAGGCTCACATGATTTGACTTTGAAACTCAAGCTTGCTTATTGACTATACACATATGTACACTCCGACAGGCATTTTTATTTTTGTACAGGCCTGTCCACTTTTTTGGAGTTTTTGTTTTTTGCATTTTTTAATACTATACATAGCAGCATTTACATAGGGAGTTTTTCCTCTTGAGCCAGTAGACTATCCCTCTTTTGAAGCTTTATTGCAACCCACAATCTCCTGTCCTCGAAACTCATCATCACCGGATGGGTTGAGGTACACTTCCCTCCCTAGAGGAGGACAAGTGTTTCCACCTGTGTGCGTCTCATACTGGCAAATCCAACCTCCTCACTACTCCAACTGAGTTGAGCCAAGTGAAAAGTGCAGGTTTCCAAGTTAGGTCATTAACAACAAGAGTCGTGCGTGTGCTCCGAAATACTCTACTTAGGCAGTCAAGAATCCATTGAACTAAGTCTTGTCATCATCAAAGAATTAAGTCAACTAGACCTGAAGTAACTCAATTCCAGCTCCTATAAGGTTCCTGTTAATTAGGTAGATTTAAGGTCCAACCAAGCTCCAATCTTCGGATTTTACATAGACTTGTTCAACTATCATGTTCAATCCGAAAAAACTCATGACATGCAAATGCTATGCAGAAAATATTTTTGTGATGCAATTTTCAAAGATTTTGAACTTTTTATGGATTTTGAAAAGATGATGCACATGCATGTTTTTTAGATTTTCAAAAGTTTGGATTTTAATTTTGCAAATGTTTTTGAAATTTTTGAAAACAAAAAGGTTTTGGCCAAAAACTAGGTACAAATATCTACACGGTGATGCATCTTATATTTACAAGAATTAGATTTTAAGAATTTACAAAGGGTAAGTGCTCAATTTTAAAGGTATATACATAGAGAATTTTAGATGAGATGGATATATTCCTCAAACTTATTTGACATAGGTTTTTCAATCAATTTTGAAAACTATAGTCCAAAAATAATTTTTTACAAACAATTTTTACAACATGTACACACATTTGAAAATCATTTTGCAAAGGTTTTAAACAGTATATATAGATTTTTCAAATATTTTTTCAATCAGTTTCAAACCATTTGCAAATCATTTTTCAAACAATTTATTTCACACAAAGAAAACAAATTTTTCAAACCAAAATATTTTTTTCAAAGGTTGAAAACATGTAACAAGATGTTTTCAAAATAGTTTTCAAAAGATTTTTCACAAATAATTTCAAACTATTTTTCAAAACATTTTGCAAAGGTTATTCACCTGACTTATTAGTCAGTATACACAAAACAGAATTTGATGAATGATCACATCTTTTTGTTAAGGTTTTTGATGAATTTTATAAGTATAATGAGTCATAGTAAAATACTAAAGTACGAGTTATGGCTAAAGTATATACGCAGTATATACGACCCCTCTATACTTTGCTTGAGCCATGTCCTCATATATCGGAGAGAAAAGAGAAGACATAACTCATACTGAGTATAGGAAAGTCTAAAGAATAAATAGTTAAGAGATGAAGGAATGAATTAATAAACAAATGGAAGTCGACCGTCCCCCTATACTTAGGACCAAATAATCCTAAGTATAGCAGACTGTACACAAAGCAGGAAGGGTCAAGGGTGGGAATGAACAGATCGTACTCAGACTGTCTCCCCTTATACTTAGGGTAAGATATCCCTAAGTATAAACAGAAGAGCAGACAATGGAGAGGATCAAAAGAATAGATTTAACTCGGGGTGCACGCCCCCCTATACTTAGAATAAAGTACGTTCTAAGTATAAAAGACTGACAAAAAGGAGCGACGCCTTTCTGATAGATAAAGAAGATAGAAAAGGAAATGAAGAAAAGAAGAAAAAGAATAAACTGATCACAGCTCAGCGTGTGCACCCCCCTATACTTAGGACAAGGTATGTCCGAAGTATAGCAAAATCATAGGATGACGACGGGGTGACAGACATAACAGATGAATGAAAGAATTAATGATATGGACAAATGGATCTATATAGAGGAAGATAGAAGTGATAATCATGTACGAGATGCAGAAGGTGTGAGTCAAAGAGCACATCTCCTACCAGATGAATCGGGGCAACATCAATGATCGGCGGGTCATGATCTAGATATGGTTTCAAGCGCTGACCATTGACTCTAAAAGTGGAAGATGATGAAGATTCAGATATATCAATGCTACCATTATCATGTACCTTCCGGACCACATATGGTCATTTCCACTTACTCTATTATTTCCCTGGAAATAATTTCAGCCTAGAATCAAACAACCATACACGTTGATTAGGCTCAAACTATTTGTGGCTGATATGAGAATCGTGCCATGTCTTCACTTTTTCCTTATATTGTAGGCTGCTAGCAAAGGATGTGTCTCTCAGTTCCTCCAGGGCTGCCAACTCTACTTTCCTCTGTTCTCCTACACTCTTAGGATCCAATCATAGTTCTGTAATTGCCCAAAGTGACTTATGATTTATCTTCACTGGTAAATGGCACGGCTTGCCATAGACGAGACGAAAAGAGGATGTCCCTAATGGTGTCTTGAAGGAAGTCCGATAGGCCCACAAGATCGAGTCCAAAAGTTGTGACTAATCCTTTCAGTCTGGGCAGACTACCTTCTGTAAAATTGTCTTAATCTCCCTATTCAATACTCCAGCAAGACCATTAGTCTGAGGGTGATATGGAGTGGCAACACGATGGTCAATGTCGAACTCATCTGCAAGGTCCCTAACCTTGTCATTAATAAAGTGAGACCCCCCATCTGAAATCAAGACTCTAGGTACCCCGAACCGTGAAATAATATTTTTCCTCAAGAAACGACATACGGTTTTAGCATCTGCGACTCGGGCGGGGATGGCCTCAACCCAACGACTCACATAATCTACAGCAAGGAGAATATACTCAAGCCCCTGACTTTTAGGAAATGGGCCCATGAAATCAATCCCCCATGCATCAAAAATCTCACAAAAGTGGATGGCATGCATGGGTATCATGTCTCTCTATCCGCAAGTACCCATCTTCTGTCAGTCAGTACACATTCTCATGAACTCATCAGAATCCTTGAAAAGGGTAGGCCACCAAAGGCCGGATTGGAGCACCTTCTGTGATGTCCGTCTCCCAGAATGATGTCCTCCTGCCCCAAGCTTGTGGCAGTAGGTGAGGACGCTATGCTTCTCATCTTGAGGAATGCACCATCTCCAGATGATGTCCCCTCCTTCATGATAAAGGACGGGATCCTCCAAATGGTACGACTTGGCCTTCGCAAGAAAGGTCTCAAGCTGGTGTCTGGTCTAACCTTGTGGAATGGATTTGGCAACAAGGTAATTCACAATGTCGGCATACCATGGGAGAGAGGTGATAGCAAGGATCGCCTCGTTTGGAAAAGTCTCAGTAATAGGTGCTATGGGCTCAGATTCCTCAAGGTTCTCTAAGCGGGAGAGGTGATTTGCCACAACATTCTTAACTCCAGGTTTATCCTTAATCTCAATATCAAATTCCTGGAGGAGAAGGATCCATCTGGTTAATCTGACTTTGCCATCCTTCTTCGACATCAAGTACCGAATGGCAGTATGATCTGTAAAAATTGTCACTCTAGATCCAAGAATGTAAGATTTGTACTTATCCAAAGCAAAGACTACCGATAGCATCTCTTTCTCAGTTATTGTATAATTCCTTTGAGCTGCATCCAAAGTCCGGCTAGCTTAGTGTATGGCATAAGGTAATCCATCCCTCCTTTGTCCAAGCACAGCCCCTACGGCATAATCTAAAGCATCCGTCATGATCTCAAATGGGAGAGACCAATCAGGTGGCTGAAGGACAGGAGCCTTGATAACTAAATTATTGAGAGTCTCAAATGACTGCAGACACCTATCATCTACAAGGAACTCAGTGTCTTTAGTCAACAAATCTGTAAGCGGTCGGGCAATTCGACTGAAGTCCTGAATGAACCGTCGGTAGAAACCGACATGCCCCAGAAAAGACCGCAACTGTCTCAAATTGGACGGTGGACTGAGTTTTCTAATGATCTCCACCTTGGTCGGATTAACCTCCATGCCCCTGTTGGAGATGATGTGACCAAGGACCGTCCCATGAGTCACCATAAAGTGACTCTTCTCCAAAGATAGTACAAGGTTTACCTCTATGCAGCGCTGAAGCACTCGGTCTAGGCAGTCAAGACAAGCATCAAACCCGTCACCATAAATCGAGAAGTCATCCATGAAGACCTCCAAACAGTCACCTATCATGTCCGAAAAGTGTCCATGCACCTCTGGAATGTCGTCAGGGAATTACATAGACCAAAGGGCATCCCTCTGAAAGCATAAGTCCCAAATGGATAGGTGAACGTCATTTTATCCTGGTCTTCGGGCGGATTGGCTACTTGATTGTATCTGGAGTACCCGTCAACAAAACAGTAATGACTCTTCCCATCTAGCCTCTCGACAATCTGATCAATAAATGGTAGCAGAAAAAGATCCTTCTTTGTGACCTCATTCAATCATCTGTAGTCCACATAGACCCTCCAAGAAGTGGGTATCCGGGTGGCGATCTCTTCTCCAGACTCATTCACAACTGTAGTGATACCCGTCTTTTTGGGCACCACATGTAAAGGACTAACCCATTTGGAGTCGGAGATGGGGTAGATAAAATAGACGCTCCACCATTTAGATATTTCCTTCATTACTACGTCTCAAAGATTTGGGTTCAACCGTCGCTGGAACTCACGCGACGACTTAGCGTCCTCCTCGAGGTAGATACAGTGGTAGCACAGGGCCGAACTTATCCCCTTGAGATTAGACACACTCCATCCTATTGCCTTACGGTTGCGTTCAAGAACCTCCATCAAACGAGATTCTTGTTCTCCAGTCAAAACTGTTGAGATAATGACTGGGTGCATATCTGGTTCTCCTAAAAGCAATATGTACTTGAGCGACTATGGTAAAGGCTTCAATTCTGGCTTGGTGGGGGCTAGCAAATATGGCTTCTGATATGTCTGTGTAAAAGCAACTAGGTTCGTATGTGAGAACCATCGTTGTACCTGTGACTCTGACGAAGGGAACCTTATTGGTGTGTCTATCATTTGTGCTGGCTCGCTCTCTGTACTCTCTGTCGGCACATTGGGAAACAGACATCGCAAATATGTATCAAAATCCTTCCAATCAAAGTCTGCCTCCGAGGGATTTGAATCTGAACAAACATCGGTATCTCCACTCATCACGCAGTTGTCAGCCTCTATAGTGTCCTCTGCCAAGGGTGCGCTCTCTGAACTCTCGTCTGCCATAAAAGGTGTATACTCTGAGTCTACAGACAAGGCGAGGGCTCGTGCCTCTGGGTCTTCCCAGACTGCTTCATCATCGGTCATCACAAAATCACACTCTTGGTGGACGTCTAACTCTGCATCTGTCATCTACACTGTGTCACTGCATGGCTCTGAGCAGACTGAATCTCTCGCTCGGGTCTCGTCAACCGTCTCTATTTGTATACTCTCACCCTCTACGCGAAAGTACACCTTCCCACTATCATGGTCGGTCACCTCATTGGCTATGGCCAAGAATGGGCGCCCTAGTATGATGGGGGCTTCGGTCACCGATTCAGGGATCTCCATGTCCAATACAACAAAATCCACAGGGAATTTCAGGCCACGAATGGTGACGACCACGTCTCTCAACAACCCCTTCGACCTCTTGATAGACCTATCAGCAAACTGAAGGATTGTCCAACTCCGATGGAGCGGGCCGAACTCGAATCGGTCGAATAAGGCTGCCAGAAGGAGGTTGATAGAAGAGTCGATGTCTAATAGAGTACGATTGAATGACTGCTCACTAATATGGCATCTGACATATGGAGCTCCTACATCCGGTCGTTTGGCTGGCAACTGGTTCTGAATGGCACAACATGTGGCACGGGTCAGCACATGGATTTCTCCTCTAGTGTTCCGTCTCGTCCTGCGTACGGTGGTCTTTTTTCTCAGATTCTTTTGGAAAAGGGGGATCTGCTCTAGTGCCTCCTATAGAGTCAGATGTATCTGAAATCTGTTTATCATCTGTTGGCTGAACTCAAACTGTTCCTTCTTTTTGGGATTTTCTGTTTTATTCCCCTTCGCCGAGCGAAGTGCTTGAGGGAAGGGGATAGATGGGCCCTCCTCAGACAGAGGGCTAGGAGAAGGTTTCTGGCCATGTGAAGGACTGAAATCCATGCAAACATCATTATTCAACACACATGGACTCAGAATTGATGGAGAAACCTTTCCTTTATTCATTTTTTGGTCTTTTTCCCGGTGTCCAGGGATACAGAAAATGGCAAAACAGACGGTTGGAATATAGATGGACTCAAAATGGGGGCATCAGCACAACCCAAAATATTCACCTTTGCGGACTCAGCACCACGCTCTGGTTCTGCATCAAAAATGGAGGCCTCAGCACCACCGCCTGCATCTGGTTCTATGATGGCCTCAGTGAAGGATATTGAGTATCCTTAAGCGTATCACGGAAGCGTGTTGATTGCATCGTATGCAATCGGAGCAACTAGTCGTACTAGATGCTAGATGCGACGGAAATTAAAATTTTAAAACTAAAGATGAAACCACATGATCACGAGAACACTTCTCGGATCGTTTCATGAAACCACAAAGAATAAGGAATACCTCTTGAAGCGTGGTTGCAATCGTGAGATCCCAAACAAGAGATCCTCCTGTCTTAAGTCCGATCCATGAAGAACGCACTTGCGGGCGCGATGATGAGTCACGTTCCTCCGACAATCGTCGATGAAGATCCAAGCAATGAATCCTCTGATTTCATCAAACAAAATCCGTTGTCTTCCTTTAGAGCAAGCAGCGCCAAAGAAGAAGGAGATCCTTGAGTCATCGAAGGCGAAGCCGAGAAGGTCTCTCCTCTCTCAACACATCTTTTGGAGAAGAGAAAGAGAGAGGGAGAGAATATGAGAGAGAGAGAGAGAGTGAGAGTTGTAACCTTGTACAACTCTTAATGATGTACCTTGGAAGGCTAGGCTAGCCCTCCTTTTATACTGGTTTGGGATCCAATGGATCTCAATCCATGGGACACATAGATCCAACGACCATGCTTGGTCTATGTTATAATCAATGGCTATAATTGTTGCTGGTTAAAACCAACAACATTAATTTATATTAAATTAAATATATGTTGCATTATCATCAACATAATTTAATTCAATAAATAAATCAATAAACACAAGATAATGACATGATAATTTAAAAGATAATTATCCACCTAAATCACATGGATAATTAAAAAAGACAATTAACCATCCATGAGATTTTGTGGATTATCTCATCCTTTTAATTCATATCATTATCTCTTGTTTATCTTGCAACATTATCCACTAAATTAATTCTCAATTAATTAGTGAATATTTCAATCATGCCATTGAAAATATGTGAATTATATTCACAACCCAAACTAATTTGTAAATTAAATTTCCAATTAATTAATTAATGTGAATCCAATCTACGTTAATAATTATCAAATGCTATTTACAGGAATTCTCTCTCTTTAATATATGTATATTATAAATCATATTTATAACACACAAATATTATGGATAGCTTTATCCACATTCTCTAATCCTTGATAACTAAATCCTATTTAATTATCTTGGATAATCATTCTCACAATATGAATCATATTCATATTAAGCTTGATAATTAAATCTCATTTAATCATCAAGTTCTTCTTGCTTGGATATGCATTTTATCAAATGAATTATTCTTGAATCCCTTTAAGAATAATGTGCTTTCTCCGCAGATACTTGGAGATAAGGACAGGGCGATTGTATTGTTCCATGTATAGTGACTTGGATATTGAAATCTTATCTCAAATCCAGATCTTACGAACCTCCACAGATGCTTGATTAAATCAAGACCGCAAACCTAATCCTCTCATTGAATATGAATCTCATTCAGACCAATGTCCAACATTTAGACTAAGATCAGATTGATTCTCTACTGAAAGGAGTCACTAAAATCCAGACCTGTTTCATCACTCCGTCGGAATGGAAGCGTCATGGATATACAATCGTTTATGATCACATCACCCTCAGGTATTCCCAATACCTGTACATCCTGCATACTGGAAGACCTATGATCAACCCGAAGATCAAGATCAATTTTATATTGTATTTTTCAGAGTTTAATCATTTAAGTTTCTCATTTTATCATTGGGATTTGGTATCGATCATATACTTTCCAAAAGCATATATCATACCTAGGTCTTGATCATATACTTTCCAAAAGTATATATCAAACCTACAAATTCAGTCAAGCTTCCAAAGCGAGACGACCCTGCACGGAATTTGATTCTTCCCAATATCTCATGAGTGAGCTCATGTCTTCCGGTTCAGTAATGAACCTGTATGATCCCTTCGAGAGATCGTATTACTCATATGCCCTTATATGCACACCAGCGCGCCGGTGTATAGACCTTGGTTAGGTCATCAACCTATCGGTCTGCCAAATGTACATACTCGGACATATAGCAATACATTTGTCTCCGTTCAGAGGATGCATGCCTATGCTGTGACAGCATTCAACATAGGACTTTGGTTATCTCGATCTCGTTAAGTCAACCCATTGACCTAACTAATGTGACACCTCCGAATCTCTATTCCTATGCAGAGGACCTGCATCAAGTGGTCGGTCAGATATCATCCTATGTGAGAAAGGATTGTCATCTCCTACTCAGGCTGGAGATCGCATCTTAACAATCATTTGGCGGTGCTTGATGAGTCCTCAATCTAACTCTTTAGATATTCATCCAAGCACCAACCTCTATGATTCAATAATTGAATCAACATTTGTATGATCATTAAGATAGCCATGGTACATAACCCTAATTGTACAGAAGGACCTATTATGCAAATTATTTATTCTTCATTTTAGATCAGGAAATGATATTTGTAATAACATTTATTGCATAATGGCTCGTCGTGGGCTCACATGTCCAACAATCTCCCACTAGCCCAAAGAACCATTAATGGGCTAATCATTTAAACCCACACTCATGTGACAATCATAGGCTATTTAGAAATAGCTAGGTAAGCTGATCAGTCACTCTGCTCCCAAAAGACTATGCCAATTCCTTTTACGGCACTTGCATATCTCCTAGTAACAGTGCTCGCATCCAATGCGAATGTTGTGTCTAATGTAACCAATACTCAATCTTGATAAAGCAATTATAGTGTCCTTGACACTATTTCTTAATAGTTATTATAACCAGTATTTTCATAATCCTTATCAAAATACCCTTATTCCTGGAGATCTCTATCTCCTAAGGTATTCGCAGTTAAGACCTTTTAGATCTCTATCTAAAAGTCTTAATTTCTTGAAGATAGAGATCACTATCTCTAAAGCCTTGTCATCTTTGAAGATATTGTTATCACTGCAATCAAGTGTTCTATCTCTCCATAGTAGGATTAGCAACACTTTACTATTCCCACTGCATGGAAGATATCTAGCTTTTGTACACATTTAGCATACACTTAGCTTCTCGTAACTGATGCACAGGTGCAAGAAGTTCTAGCATTCACTTCCTCAACTCTTTGAGGTGCTATCCCTTTAGATAGGTCAGTACCAAATCTCAAGGGAAGGAAGCCTTTCTTGGAATTTCCAAGAATGGAATATGTCCAAGGTGTACTACAAATGTGACAGTCCCAATAACCTCTTTTCTTTGCGTCTGAACAACTTTAGAACTAAGATCCAAGAGGTATTCTTGAGATCATATCTCAAGGTATGGAATAGCCAGTCTATGAAACACTTATTATCATCCTTATATCATTCCAAATGATTAGGATATTATCTACATTTAGCACGATGAACACAATGGCACTCCCACTAAGATTCACATGGTACATCAAGATTCTATCTGAAATCATAACACTTATGATTTCATCAAATCTAATGTTCCAACTACAAGAAGCTTATTTGAGTCCATTGATGGAGTTTCTTTAGCTTGCACACCTTCCTTTCCTCAACCATGAAGCCCTATGGCTACTTCATGTGAATATCCTCAGAGAGGTATTCTTAAAGAAATGCAATCTTGACTTACATCTTGAAGATGCAATAGTCAAGTTGTGTAGCTAAGGTTAGCAATATTCTGATGATTTTAAGCATGATTACCGAAGAGCAAGTCTCATTGGAAGCAATGTCTTCTCTTCCGATGTGTGGCTCATGGCTACGAACCGAGCTTTGAAGGTCTCTACCTTCTCATCAGGTTCCCTTTCTCTTGAAGATCCATTTACACCTTAACGGGTCTAACCCTTATAGGTGGATCCTCGAGGGTCCATATACAACATTTGTATATGAAGTCTACTTTAGACTTTATTGTTGCTAACATCCATCTTTCCATGTCATGATCCTCAGGAGCTTCATCACATGAAGTCCGATCATTGTCAAACTTAACTGACACATGGATTACATCCTCAAACTCATTTGAAGAGGTATTAATGGTTATCCTTTTAGTTTCCGGTCTCAGGAGCCTCATTATCATCTCAAGATTAAATGAGTTCCTATACTTCATTTTCATCTTGATTCTCAAGAGAGTCATCCTCCAAGAATCACATTCTCAGAGATGAGATCTTTTAAGAATCTCAAGGTCATAAAGTAGGTATCCAATACCATCCTTTATTTTCCTAATGAAGTTGCATTCTCAAGTGCTAGATTCCAGCTTACATGCATGGAACCTTATTAAGGATATGTATTGTAGTCTCTACTACACATATATACTTGGAAACTAAGGGGATAATTATGCTAAAATTCATCATTGATCAAATCATGTCACACACGATCCAATTGTATCTCCCTACAACTCCATTGAGTTTAGGTGTGTTAGGAGGATTGAGATAGAAATGATATTCATATCTTCATAAGATATTCTTTGAACTCATCTAGCTACTCTGGTTAGATCAAATTCATTTAATCTTCCTTCAAACTTTGGTTCTAAACCAAAATTGTGAAATCTCTGAACATTTCAAAGGTTTCTCAGGTGAAGAAATCCCATATCATACATAATCATCAATAGATATCACATATCCATAATGTTCACTATGATATAGATGATCCACATATATCAATATGTATGAGATTTCGAATACCGTGACATCTTACACCTTTCCTAAGAGAAGGATGTATTGGACATTCTTTGAATACAATATTCACAAGTATGTAAGATTTGAAATTTTAGACATTCTAAAGTTTCATATCTTACTAGTCTGTTGATCAAATCAACAGACAAATGTCCAAGGCTTGATGCCAGATCATTGTCAAATGATCTTCATCCTCCTATTGATCTTATAAGGTTTGATTTTCAGTATTAGAAATCTTAATGAACCATTCATTAATTTTCTAATTTTGTGGAGTCCACTAGATGTTAGATTACTATCTGAAATATTTCCATCATAACTCTTTATGATAGTTCTATCTCAGAATTCATGTTTATTTCCAACATTTAGTAACAAACAATGAGGGTATTCTAATATCTAGGTCATAGAGACATTCTCTAAGACTAAGGGCTCTCCCACTGAGAATATGAAGTCCATCTATCCAATAGAGATTGCTACAACAATTACATCAATATCCATGTAGATGAGTATTAAACCTTAAGATCAAATTTCTAATTTTCTAATATATATGCAACCAATTGCAAATGTCATTACAAGATCGAGAAACAATTGTCGGACTTTATCTTATGAAATAAGAAAGTCGGAGTCAGCGATTATATGTAGATTATTCTGATGCTCTATCTGAGTCCTTCACTAAGGATTTTAGACAGATTTGATAGTCATACTATCAGCACATCAACTTATTGCAATATTGGCATTCATCCAACTCTTTGGATGTCACATGGAAGTCACAGAAGTACAATCAACTCTTTGACTTTCCTTCTCACATGGGTCCAACCCATGCTTCCACTGTGCTCTCTTCATCTATAAACAACCATTGCTTAAGACTAAGGATCTCTTATGTTAAATTCAAAAGAATTCAATGTAAGAGCATTTCAACATTTATACATGCTTCATTAAATTCATACAATATGAATATCATGAAGCTTCATGAATGACTTGAGTATCGATAGTAGAATGATGACACTCATCATATCTACATACATCTCAACTCTCAGAGATTTAGGTTCAGGTAGGTATTCAAACATTTTGAATACATCATCTCTTTCGAACCACCATTCTGCATAATGCAGAGAACCGTGTCATTCATAATTAAATGTCTAGAGCACATATGTATGCCAAAATATCTTCTTTTATTTTATAAGGATTATTCGACAATTACGATCATTATTGACATGTCACTTCCAAAGTACACTCGATGAAAGATCGAGACTATAGAGACATACAAACCCTAAGTTGATGTCTGATTGTCTTATTTAATTGTCATTCCTCATTATTGTTGAGGAAACTTACATACTACAACCACATACATTATGTGTCCAATTACAAGTACAATATCTGGATCATGAGTCCAATCCAAGATATTTTTACTGGTTATTATTGAGTATAACATTGAGTGGGTTTAATGAAGGATTATCTGGAATAAGAAATTTGCATAAGGGTATATATATTATATAAACATATTTTACTTTGATTTAGGAATTTTTATATCAAAGTTGTCTTGCCTTGTCAACAATGAAAGTTGATTCCCTTAATCACTTTCAATGTAAGAGATATTCTTACCATTATATCTCTAACAAGATTTGGGATCTCCTTTCCTATCTTTGTCACATCCCAATAATATGAGAACCTGCGACTCCGATAAAAAGAAGCGGGAACACATTCCGCCTTGAAAGTCCAACTTGCATTTCCCAATTCGGCCTTTAACACCTGGGCCCACCACCCCTAAGGCAATGTTGACCTGTCATTAATTGAACCAACCGTCAACAGGAATACAACTCGCTATGCGCAATCCAATATCGCCCCAATAATATGAGGACCCGATATTGGGGTCACTACGTATACGTCCTTACTCTTTCGAGAAGCAAAGAACCTGATCCAATTAAATCATATATAGGATCTATCACTTCAGATAGGCGTCTCCTATATACAACAACTAGTGACGGAATTCTTTGCCTTGACGGGAGACCATGGATGTCACTTATGTGATCCTCCATCTTCTTATTAAAATTTTATAATTAATTATCGTGAATCATATTCACATAATTAATTCTTCCAAGGGAAATACACATCTATTCATAATAGAGTGTTTATTGGATATAATTAATTTAATCACATTAAATTAATCATTAATCCAATCATCAATCAACAAACATGTCTTTTACTTGAATAGTAGGTATAATCTCAAAGTACCTATTATTCGAATTTTAATAATTAGAAAAAATACACTCTGACTTCTCCGGCATTATACACTCCCTACCCGTTGTCATGGACAGTACCGACGAGAGTGGGACTGACCACATACATTGCAACCCGCGAACCCAATGCTCTCCGACTAGGCACCACATCCGCCTCGGGAAAGGATAATACTAGATAGATCATCATGTACTTTGAGATGCCCATCGGTTTTTCAATCAAAATTTTACCATATAATATACATCAAAACAATTTTGATTATATTATAAGGAGATTTGCTAAACAAATCCCCAATCCTATTCAAGCAAGAGGGTTTTTCATGTAAATGTGTCCTACAACTATTGTAGGATAAACTATGGTTTTTCACGAAATCAATGTTTGTTGATGAACCAATGATCAAGATCTATTAGCTCATCATTGTGGTTTAGGCAAATGTCATTCAATGAAATAATTATCTCTTTAAATATTTCACAAATATTTATCACTAATTATTCCAGAAAATTAACAATTAATTTTTATCATGATAGTTGAATGACCTATCACAAGGTTCAAGATCAAAAAATGTTAATTTCTAGCAGTGACCACCAATCACTAAAATTAACTTATCTTGATCAATTTAAATCCAAAAATGCAAACTCAGTTTCCAAATATTGCCTATTTGATTTATTAAAGAACCCAAGTGATAATTCACGCATTTCGAGGCGGATTAAAATCGTAATTATCTCATTAATCACGTTTAAATCCGCAGTTCCTGCAACAGTGAATATAGGCATATTCAAAAAGCCATATCTTGAGCAAATGAAGTCCAAATTTCACAAACTCAAATCCTATGGTTTCACAAAAGAGGTCGTCAGAGAGAGCTTATCTAGTGGGTGGTGAGACCAGGGCAGAGAAAGAATCAGAGATGAGGAAAATTAATTAATGGGGAATAAAATCCATTGAAAATTTCGTGTTTAAACATTTTAAACAGTACTGAAAAATTCAATTAGACAGAGGTGCAAAAATTGAAATGCAGTAAAAAATTTCGCAACCCTTTCAAGAACCAAATCGTCTAAGGTCAATGGATCATATCCAAAACCTTATTCGAGCTATGGCTATGATACCACTTGAAGGATATTGAGTATCCTTAAGCGCATCACGGAAGCGTGTTGATTGCATCGTATGCAATCGGAGCAACTAGTCGTACTGGATGCTAGATGCGGCGGAAATTAAAATTGTAAAACTAAAGATGAAACCACATGATCACGAGAACACTTCTTGGATCGTTTCATCAAACCACAAAATATATGGAATACCTCTTGAAGCGTGGTTACGATTGTGGCATCCCAAACAAGAGATCCTCCTGTCTTAAGTCCGATCCATGAAGAACGCACTTGCGGGCGCGATGATGAGTCGCGTTCCTCCCGCAATCGTCAATGAAGATCCAAGCAATGAATCCCCTGATTTCGTCAAACAAAATCTGTCATCTTCCTTTAGAGCAAGGAGCCCCAAAGAAGAAGGAGATCCTCGAGTCCTCAAAGGCGAAGCTGAGAAGGTCTCTCCTCTCTCAACATAAGATGAACGGTCATCTTTTGGAGGAGAGAAAGAGAGAGGGCGAGAATATGAAAGAGAGAGAGAGAGAGAATGAGAGTTGTAACCTTGTACAACTCTTAATGATGTACCTTGGAAGGCTAGGCTAGCCCTCCTTTTATACTAGTTTGGGATCCAATGGATCTCAATCCATGGGACACATTGATCCAACGGCCATGCTTGGTTTATGTTATAATCAATGGTTATAATTGTTGTTGGTTAAAACCAACAACATTAATTTATATTAAATCAAATTTATGTTGCATTATCATCAACATAATTTAATTCAATAAATAAATCAATAAACACAAGATAATGACATGATAATTTAAAAGATAATTATCCACCTAAATCACGTGGATAATTAAAAAAGACAATTATCCAACCATGAGATTTTGTGTATTATCTCATCCTTTTAATTCATATCATTATCTCTTGTTTATCTTGCAACATTATCCACTAAATTAATTCTCAATTAATTAGTGAATATTTCAATCATGCCATTGAAAATATGTGAATCATATTCACAACCCAAACTAATTTGTAAATTACATTTCCAATTAATTAATTAATGTGAATCCAATCCACATTAATAATTAACAAATGCTATTTACAGGAATTCTCTCTCTTTAATATATGTATATTATAAATCATATTTATAACACGCAAATATTATGGACAGCTTTATCCACATTCTCTAATCCTTGATAATTAAATCCTATTTAATTATCTTGGATAATCATTCTCACAATATGAATCATATTCATATTAAGCTCGATAATTAAATCTCCTTTAATCATCAAGTTCTTCTTGCTTGGATATGCATTTCATCAAATGAATTATTCTTGAATTCCTTCAACAATAATGTGCTTTCTCCGCAGATACTTGAAGATAAGGACATGGTGATTGTATTGTTCCATGTATAGTGACTTGGGTATTGAGATCTTATCTCAAATCCAGATCTTACGAATCTCACATAGATGCTTGATTAAATCAAGACCGCAAATCTAATCTTCTCATTGAATCTGAATCTCATTCAGACCAATGTCCAACATTTGGACTAAGATCGGATTGCTTCTCTACTGAAAGGAGTCACTAAAATCCAGGCCTGTTTCATCACTCCCTCGGAATGGAAGCATCATGGATATACAATCGTTTATGATCATATCACCCTCAGGTATTCCCAATACCTATACATCCTGCATACTGGAAGACCTATGATCAACCCGAAGATCAAGATCATATTTATACTGTCTTCTTCAGAGTTTAATCATTTAAGTTTCTCATTTGATCATTGGGATTTGGTATCGATCATATACTTTCCAAAAGCATATATCATACCTAATTCTTGATCATATAATTTCCAAAAGTATATATCAAACCTACAAATTCAGTCAAGCTGCCAAAGCGAGATGATCATGCACGGAATTTGATTCTTCCCAATATCTCATGAGTGAGCTCATGTCTTCCGGTTCAGTAATGAACCTGTATGATCCCTTCGAGAGATCGTATTACTCATATGCCCTTATATGAACACCAGCGCGCCGGTGTATAGACCTTGGTTAGGTCATCAACCTATCGGTCTACCAAATGTACATACTCAGACATATAGCAATACATCTGTCTCCGGTCAGAGGATACATGCCTATGCTGTAACAGCATTCAACATATGACTTTGGTTATCTCAATCTCGTTAAGTCAACCCATTGACATAACTAATCTGACACCTCCGAATCTCTATTCCTATGCAGAGGACCTGCATCAAGAGGTCGGTCAGATATCATCCTATGTGAGAAAGGATTGCCATCTCCTACTCAGGCTGGAGATCGCATCTTAACATTCATTTGACGGTGCTTGATGAGTCCTCAATCTAACTCTTTAGATATTCATCCAAGCACCAGCCTCTATGATTCAATAATTGAATCAACAGTTGTATGATCATTAAGATAGCCATGGTACATAACCCTAATTGTACAGAGGGACCTATTATGCAAATTATTTATTCTTCATTTCAGATCAGGGAATGATATTTGCAATAACTTTTATTGCATAATGGCTCACCGTGGGCTCACATGTCCAACACTCAGCACTGTCGTATGGAAGGTCATCCTTGGTGTCATCAGAACCACCATCATCATTGTTGTTAGCGGCATCAGCACCGCTTCTCTTCCCATCTGGGGCTCTAGATCCTCCATGGTGTTGTCCCTCAGATGAGGCATCGTCGGTTGGTTCCCTACCGCTCCTAAGTGACATGAAGTGAGTATCAAACACAGAATGCATGTCATTTAAATAAGCACTAGGAGTGGTATCCTCTGTAGACTGTACCTGCTCAAACTTGCTCTTCAAGTTATTCGGGTTTGGCTCGCTCTGTACAGGTATGGAGGCTTTTCCTTTCATTATGTCCCTCATTTTCTGCTGGAACTCATCCATTTCTCGCCGGAAGGATGCTTGCTGTTCGGAGAGCAAGCGGGCGAGATCGTCAAGTGTTGGGTTCTCCAAGGCCGATACAGGAGAACCGGGAGTGTTCCCTTGCTAAAACTGAGGTTGCTGGTGAGACTGAGGGTACTGCTGTTGGTGAGGCTGCTGTCACTGCCTCCACTGTTGCCCTTGATAGGCGGGACGAGGATTCTGCTGATAATGTTGCTGTTGTTGGGAGTATTGGGGCTGATATTGGCTATACTGGTTGCCCGGAGCTAAAGACTGTTGCTGGGATGAAGTGCCTCCGGTGGACCAACGAAATCCGGGGTAATCACGGTGAATCCCGGGCTGCTGGTGGTACCGGTCGTACCATATCCCGTTGACTTCCATCAATGACTCCTGCTCAAAGGGTGGAGGTGGCAGTGCTGCCAATGGCTGATCCGGTTGATATACCACCATCTAAGTGTCATGATATGGTGGCTGATGTGAATAGTGTGGTAGTTGTTGTACCGGCACCTCCTGGACATGGTGAACTTATCGATATGCGGGGTATTGTGGGGTAGAACGGCTACCTCTGGATTCAGCCAGTGACCTGGGAGGCGGATGTGAAGCTGATTGTGCCTCCTGGATACTCAAGATGTGGGTCTTCAGGTCACTCATGGACTTAGCCAACTGGTCTCTCTGTTCCAGACCTTGGCCTTGCTTCTTCCCCAAAATCTCAATGCGATCTAATTTTTCACTGATTATGCCCATGTCAACAGCTGATGATTCATCTTGTGTGGCTGTTGCTGATGAAGTATGGGGACCGGCATCGATGCGAGCGATCCTCCGATATGATCCTACTCCTTGGGGGGGGGGGGTTCTGTTGTATGTAGACAGTGGCTTGGGCCATGACTTTAGAGTTCTCTGCCATTCCTTCATAAATAGCCCAAAGGTCATCTTCACCCTTTGAAAAATAAGACCCTCCACAAGAGGCATTAACAAGCCCCTGCAGCTCTGGTGTCAGCCCACAAAAGAAGCTCTGAACCAAGTTGGGCTTTGATATATCGTGATGTGGACACCTGTCAATGAGCTCTCTAAAGTGATCCCAAGCCTCATGGAATTGTTCATTCGGGATCATTGTGAAGTTATTGATCATGGCTCACGATGCGTTTGTCCAACCGAGTAGGTAGTACTTATGCAAGTATGCGGTCCGGAGCTTCTCCCTAGTGTTGATGTACCTCCCCAAATGTTTCAGCCAATAGGCCGCTCTATCAACCAAGGAGAACGGGAAAGCTATCATTTTGATTGTATCCTCAGTCATAAACCTGTCATGGATTGTACTGCATATCATCTCAAATTCCTGCAGATGGAGGTGCGGTTCTTCGGTGGCTAGCCCATGAAACTTGGGCAGTAGTTGAATAGTATGTGGGCGAAGCTCGAAGTCTCCATATATGGGAGGGAGTCGGATCGATCGGTAAGTGAGGGTTGCAGCTGGGTTGTGCAAGTGCCTCATGGTTGTCGGTGGCGGCCTCTCATGGTCAGGTCCTCCTTCTGCATCTGGTATATCACCGCCCTCAGTTCGTTCTTCTCTGCCTTCACGCATTTCCCTCATGATTTCACCCATGAACACTCCCTGGTATCGGATATGTCGCTGCATGGTTTCCAGGGAGGCTAACAGTGATTTGTTGATGGCAGCTTGATCAAATATGTACGAGGGTGGTCTCTGCTCATCTGAGTGTTCCTCTCTGCCTTCCATATATTAGGTTTCTACAAAGCCAAAAGAATCCATCTCAAGTGTCATCAAATGCTCTGAACTCTGTGCTGCACTAAATTCTGACACTACTGGACTGATAAAAGAAGGGTGATCAAGGGGGAACAGGGCGGATGTGAACTCGGGCTCGGAGAGTGGGTATAAACTCCCTGAAGCCGACCTAGATGAAAAGGGAGGAGTGCTTGATAGCGGGGCCACTAGACGTGCCCTAAGGGATCTCCTTCCCATCATCGTGATGTAGAGAATGGCAGATGAGATCTGGAAAGAAAACTAGATTTGAATTCAAACCCCAAATTCACCTACGCAACCCTTGAGCTAAAGACCATGAAGGTTCGGTCCTTTATCTTGTCAAATTTTATTGGGTTATCAATCAATCTATCAGAGCGTTAGAACGAGCTGTTAGGAACCCTACTTTCCTAACCGACTGTCCCAATCCACGTTAGATCTTTCCCAGCCAGTATGAATTGCGGACTGTAACCCACTTGTTCCCGCTAATTCAATCTGCTAAGGTCGTCGCGGTTCGCTTTACCGATTATCGGAGAGATCCTCACTGGAGAACGACTAACCACAACTTGTAGTCAACTAAAATTTTGGGTATGGCTCTACCCTAGTGTCGAGTCACTCTCTCGCAGTAGATAAATCAATCAATGAGGGGGTTGCTCTCCCCAAGACAAAAATTTTGTGAGGTGAATTTTAAGTCAAGTTTGCTTTAGCAGTCCCAATTTTATGATTTTCACTTTTTAGGTATTTTTCTGATCAAACATCGTCTAACGAATTTTCCAATTTCATTATTATTTAAAGTCCAATAAAACTGGGGGAGGAAAACGAAAAAGCCAATGCGTGGTCAAAATCTATGATGCATGCAGGGATAGAGATGCGTACCTTTCCGCCAGCACTCTACATGCAAAGTGATCCGTGCATAAATTAAAGACAATAAATAAAACTAACTAGATGCATGCACGAGGAAATCACCCTAAGATGAGTAACTTCTATTAACGTGAAGAACAAGTAGCTACGACTAGGGAGAGAGTCCGGAGTCCGGTCTTGGGGGTCGATCGGTGTCCACCACAATGGATCCTGCACACATTGTATACGACCCCTCCTGGCACGTGGTCTCTAATCCAAAGTCAAATAGCTTTTTCAATTGATTTTTAGCCAAGTCCAATTACGATCTATAGGTGTAGGCAAGATATTAGGGATTGGGCCTTAGCTTCTTAAGTCGTCACAATCAACAGAAATTCCTATGTCTAGGGGCTAAATCCTTGTGAAACAAATATAATGGGATTAGATCTGGTGAGGAGATCGACGGCTGATGCGGGCCAAGATCCCACGGCTGCAGATCGAACTGGAGCGGGGGCCTAATCGGACGGCTGAGAGGCCAGGGAGAAGAACAAGGAAGAACGCTGGCGAGGCAAACTTCCTCGAGCTCGATCTCGGGTCTCCGGTAGTCTGGAAGCGTGAAGAACGGCCGGGCGTGCTCCTGGAAGGTCAAGCTACATGCTGGAGGTCTCAGGTTCATCGGAGGAGCGTTGTGGCGCTGGCGTGAAGGTGGCGGAGCTTGGAGCTCTAGGTAGCTCCGGTGAACAACGCAAAATATTCTCCTGGCACGTTGACTGTGTTTTGACCTGCAAAAAAGGGTGAAGGGGACCAGGGTAAAATGCCTGGACCCCCTGGAGGTGGAATGGATGTCAGATGAAGGAGGAGCGGCGACTTGGGTGTTCGGCCGGAGGTGCGCTCTGGCGAGGGGGGTGAACTTGGGTGATTCAGTGAACGAAAATGGGATCTAATGGGTCTAATCTACTCCTACGATTACAGGAAATAAAATGAAGCAAAAAGAAGTGAGGGAGAAGGGATACCTCGATGGTCCAAGACCAGAGGAGGGGTACCTCAACATCGGAGGTCGGCGGAGATGATGGAGCCGCCTTGAGGCCTCCTTGACTCGCCTGAAGGTCCGGTTGTGGAGCTGTCACCTCCAGCAACATGAAGCATGCCAAAGGGAGGAGGATTGCTAGCCAGAAAGGGTTCAAACTCGAGCTCGAAGGTGGCGGGTCGATTATGTACAAGGTGGTGGCGTCTTCTTCAAGCGAGGGCCACGCGCAAATGGAGATTTTGCGTGATCTGGATGCATGGTGTGGCTCAGTGATGATCGGGCAAGAATTCCCAAGAAGGGATCGAGGCCAGAAGATGGAAAGGTGAGGCGCCAAAATATCTCGAAATTGGGGCGAAATCACGGCGTCAGAAGGCTGGCAGGCCTCGATCAGGGAGTTGATCGAGGTCAACACTTGACCGACGCTGGTTGGTCCACGTGGACGAACCAAAAAAATGCTGGTCAAAATTATTTGTAAATTCAAAATAAAATAGTAAATGAATTTATTAATTTTAGGTTATAAAATGAAAAATGTTCCTTATTTTATAAAGAATTTATGGTGATTTTTATTTCTTTTTATGAGGTATATATTTACAAGTTACCTTTTATGACCTATATAGGTACATATATTTATATATTTTATTATTTTATTTTGTATATTTACTTTATTTATTTTTGTTTATTATTTTATAAATTTATAGAATATTTTTATACACTTAAATATATTTTTATTTGATTTTTCTGGTGTATTTTGTATACTTAATAAAATATAAATAGTAATTCTATAGGTATATGTATAGATATTATACCTAGGTATGCTATTTATACAAGTATTTTATTTTTATGTTTTCTTTGAGTTTTTATTCTGATTTTAATATACATATATATTATAAATAATATTTATAAAATTATAAAAATATAAATTTATGGAAATAAAGAATGATAAATAAAATGAATATTTTAATCTGTACAAGTATACTATAGGGGGTCCAAAACTCATATTTAAAATCGTAGCTCCGAAAAATGCGAAACTACCTTCATTAAGTAGATTATTTAAAATTATATACAATTAAAGTGAGTCTGATGCATTTTGAGTTTTTATTTGCAAGATACAGGTATGGGAAGTTGGTATTTTGGATTTTTATTCGGACCATAACTTTTTATTTGTACAATATTTTTGAGTGAAATCAATTTTGTATTTTTCTTTATTTAAGTATCTACAACTTTCATGTACAAAGTTTCTTTATTTAAGGTATAAAAAGTGGATCAAAAATAGGTCCCAAAATGAATAAAGAATTAATGAGATCTTTATTGTATTCTGGCTCTTATCTCCCCCTACTTTATTCCTTGTGGACCTAGTCATCGAGAAACCTAGGTCTCAGGGTTTCGGATCATAAAATATTTACAATATTTTATTCTTTTTCTTTTCTTTTATTTATTCTATATTTTTTTCTTTAAAAACAGTATTTTATACACTATTTACATGGACATGCATGAATGCTAAGATGCGGGAATTAATGGTATTTACATGCATTTGCCAAGGTTTTTGAGGCCAAAATGATAGAATAAAGATGATGAAATGTGGATTCATCATCGACCTAGTCATCAAGATGCCTAGGTCTCAGGGTTTAGGGTCATGAAATATCTTCGATATTTTTTCCTTTTTCTTTTATTTTCTTTATTATATAATTTTGGCATTAAAAAGGTATTTTATACAGTATTTACACAATAATTTATGAATGCTAATTTTTGAAAATTAAGGGTATTTACATGCATTTACTAGGGTTTTAAGGCCAAAATGATATAATAAAGGTGATGAAATGGGGATTCATCACCCCCCCCCCCTCTTGTCTTTGCTAGTCCCTAGCAAACACTTGTGCAATAAGTGTAGAAAAGAAAAAAAAGAAAAGAAAACGAAAGAAGGTGGATTAAGTTTAATTACCAAACTTGTCTTCACAAAATCAAAGTTTAGATCTTAAGTCGGACCTTTGGAATTTTAGTGCGGTTTTGAACCTTATTGGGAATCATATTTGAAATCCAACGGCCTTCAAGAATCCCATAACTCTGGTCAACCCTCAATAGCCAGGACAGAATATTTCAACTCATACGCAAACCCTAAAGACTATGAATCTCACTCGTATAGTGTATGTGATAGTGGCTCTCCCCAACTGAAATGGTAAAAATTTGACTTCTCTAGCATGACAAACCAGTGATTCTCTAATCTAGAAACTCCTACCTCTAAGAGCAGGGTATTCCCTTCTAAATTCAAGTGACAACCAGCTCAAGAGGAGGGGTGTAGAGAAGAATGGACGGTAGCTAGTATAGCTACATATCCTAGGATGCAAGGCAGTGTAGTCAAGTCATTCAGCTGCAGGTTCACAATATACTTGAAGCTCAAGCTTGCTTATTGACTATACAAATATATAAACTCTGGCGGACATTTTATTTTCAATCATGCATGCCAGCTTTTTTGGAGTTTTTGCTTTTTGCTCTTTTTTGTGGAAATACTATATACAACAGCATTTGCATAAGTATTTTTTCCTCTTAAGCCAACAGACTATCCGTTGAAGCATTATTGCAACCCACACTCTCCTGTCTTTAGATATCTACACCATTTGATAGTGCGGTGCACTTCCCTCCCTAGACAAGGATAAATGTTTCAAGTAGTGTGTCTCATAACGGCAAATCAAATCCCCTCACCACTCCAACTGAGTTGAGACAAGTGAAAGATGTAGGTGTCTAGGTTAGTCATTATTGACAAGAGTCATGCATGTGGTCTGAAATACTCTACTTAGGTAGTTAAGAATCCATTGAACCAAGTCTTGTGATCATCAAAGTATTAAGTTAACTAGAACTAAAGTACCAGGTTCCTATTATTAGGTAGATTTAAGGTCCAACCAAGCTCCAATCTTCGAATTTTACTTAGACTTGTTCAATTATAAAACCCAATCCAAAAAATGCTGATGCTATGCAAAAGCTATGCAGAAAATATTTTTGTGATGCAATTTTTCAAAGTTTTGAACTTTTTATGTGTTTCTAAAAATATGATGCATATGCAATATTTTGTATTTTTCAAAAAATTTTGGCAAATATTTTTGGTATTTTTAGTTTTGTAAATGTCTTTTTGATTTTTTAGAACAAAAGATTTTGGCTAAAATAGGTACTAATATTTACACAGGATGCATCTTATATTTACAGATGTTAGAGTTTTTAAGAATTTACATGGGGTAAGTTGTCATTTTTATAGATATTATATAAAGAATTTTAGTGTGATGTATTTATTCCTCAAATTTATTTGAAAAATGATTTTTCAAGAAATTTAAAAAAACTATAGTCCAAGATAATGTTTTGAAAAGAATTTTTACAAACATTTACACACATTTGAAAATCATTTGGCAAAGGTTTTTCAAACAATATATATAGATTTTTCAAGATATTTTGCAACCATTTTTCAAACATTTTCAAACATTTTCATTTCACACAAAGAAAAGAAACTTTACAAACAAAACATTTTTACAAAGGTTGCAATATTTAACAAAACATTTTCCAAATAGTTTTCAAAAGATTTTTCAAAAAGATTTTCAAACTTTTTTTCAAACATTTTGCAATAATATTGTTTCCTGATTATTAATCAGTAAATACAAAAAGAATTCAAGGAATAATCAACATCTTTTTATTAAGTATATTTAGTAAATTTAATAGTATTTTATACAGTATTTTATCAATGTTTATTAAAAACTAAATACGAAAGTACGAGTTATGGCTAAAGTATATACGGAGTATATACGACCCTCCTATACTAAGCTTGAGTTATGTCCTCATAGATCAGAGAGAAAAAGAGAAGACATAACTCATAATGAGTATAGAAAATTCTAAAGAATAAAGGAATGGTGTAATGAATGAATAAATAAGAAGTTGATCGCCCCGCCTATACTTAGGATCAAATAATCCTAAGTATAGCAGATTGTATACAAAGGAAAGAGGGTCAAGGGTGGGAATGAAGAGATCATACTCAGACTGTCTCCCCCTTATACTTAGGGTAAGATATACCTAAGTATATTCAAGAAGAGGAGACTGTGGAGAGTATCAAAGAATGAAATAAATCGAGATGCACACCCCTTTATACTTAGGACAATACGTCCTAAGTATAGAAGACTAACAAAAATGGGCAATACATTTTCAGTAGAAAAAGAAAAAGGAAAAGAAGAAAAGTCAAATGTGAAGATAGAAGAAGATAGAAGAGGATGTACACATCACTCCCCCTATATTTAGGGTAAAAGAAGCCATAAGTATAGGCAAAAACAAGAGTGAGAAATAGAACGAAGAATGAACACTTGGCTCGTCCACCCCCCTCCCCCATACTTAGGACAAAGTACGTCCTAAGCAAAGCACACACAAGAATGGGATAAATCAGCGAAATGGTTGATGGATAGAGATGAATGAAAGCGAATATACAAGAGAGTGGATATAGAGAGATCAAGAAGGTAGAAAGCGAACCTTCTTGTGGGACCACTGAGGAATGGATCTGACAAGGTGGAGGTTGATATCGGGGTCCACAATGCACGGAAGCCTACCAAGATCGACCTGATGAAGATCCTCAGTAGTTGCAGAGTGTGAAGGCACAAACGGATTGGTGGAAGTAGTATGTCTAGGTCCAGTCTTGGGTGTCTCGCAGATGTCGAAGTGAAAAGGGACGAACTCATCATCGGAAGAAGTAAGATCAAGATCGTCCTGTGAGGTCTCTCTTAGGTCAAAACCAAAAGGAATGAACTCATCTGTGGAAGTAGTCGAATCATGTTCGTCCTCTACAGTCTCAACCGGATCATCATTCTCATCAAAAGGCCCAATTCCTTAATAAAAACAACAAAATCAAATTTGTACTTAGTCTCTTCAATATCTACCCTCCATTCAATAGTGCCAATCTTGTAAATCCCATGGATGTCATCAACACATTACCAAACACCAAAAGAAGGAAACTCCAAGGTCCATGCTTTCCGAGTCTTCCTCCTTGGAGAGGAATTCCCGGGTCTCAGTGGAATCCAGCATACAACAAAAGTCTCTGATCATCTCATCAAGGTCATAGTCCTCGGGGTCGCCTATAATAGGTGATGGTGCAGCACGTGCAGGTCTCTGATCGGCAGTGGGTACAGTGATGATCACAGCACTCCTGTCATTAGGACATAAACGAATCTCTCATGATCCATAGTCAATAATGACCCTCGCAGAGGTGAGGAAAGTTCATCCCAGGATGATTGGAAAGTTCTCCCTAGTGGAGGTCTCCATGGGCAATATGACAAGAACAACAGTGTAGCTCATGCCCTGAATCGAAATGACAGCATTTTCAAGAATATCCTTCGACCTCTTTATTGATTCATCCACAATTGGAACATTCATCCTAGTTTTCTTGAGAGTCCCAAAGTGAATAGATTGTACCAGCGACAAGGTTATTATGCTAATCGAAGCATCACCGTCAAGGAGAGTGTGATCACAAGTATGGTCAGAGATGGTGCAACTAATGAAAGGTGTAGCAGTGTTCTTTTTCCTAGGAATTGGGTAGTGTGTGAGGGCGTGGGCAGTGGCCATGGTCAAAATATGATGCTCAGATATGATCCTCTACTTTCTCTTCTTATGAGGAGGAGCGGATAATTGGGTCAGGGCCTGGCGAAGTGGGGCTTTAATGATCTTATAAATGGTGGCTACCACTTCAGGTTTAGTCAATATTTTTTTGATTTTTTGGATATCCTCCATATGAGGGAGGAGATCGGACTCATCATATACACAAGGACGACTAAGAGTAGTTTGTACAGTGTCATCCTCGGGGTCAAGGATGGGACAAAGTGTGATTGGATGTGTGGTCAAAGGGTTTGGCATGTGGGCCCTCTCCTCACAGTCTAAATCAACAAAGTGTCTTCTGAGATCTTTTTGCATTTTTTTAATTTTTCTCATTTTTTTATGTTTTGGGCGATTGCAAGCTCTCATGATTATCCTTAAGCGAATCTATATCCTTAAATAATGGAGCGTCATTTTGGCTCTTATTTATACAAAATAGATCATTCACCCTCTATTCCATATGCTCCACAAAAAGAGCTAGGTTTCATCTTCAAGCCAGCACAAGAACATGAATAAGAAAAACAAGGAGCCAGTAGTAATGGTGCAAAATATAAATTTTAGCTCTTTGCACTATCTTACAAGGATTCAAATGGAGAGTAGTAGATGGATATGTTCTTTATGCTCTGATGTATAAAAAAGGAGTTTGTGGTGCTATTCATAGGTTAGAAGTGGTTTAGTAGTCTTTTTGGATTATTAAGTAAAGGGTATTTTTACAGTTGTCCCCCACTTATCTTCTGCAATATCATTAGTGCCCCTCGCTTTTTAGGGATATGAGTTATACTCTTCCTTCTTGCAGTTTTATCACTTGTTCCTGTTAGGCTAGTTGTTGTCCATCCACCTCCCAAACATATATTAACTTTTGGACACAAGGTGTAATTAGAAAGAAAACTTGGGTTAAAAATGCCTTCATTTCACAATACACTCATCCTCCTACAAGTGACGGTGGAAATAAACAATAGGAGTCAAGGACCTATGAGTCTCGAGCTCCCTCATCATCTCTTGTAGGTGATGTTAGAAACCACGAATGCGGAAGCTAATATCAGAGAAATAGAAATAAACATTGAAGAACTACGAGATTTTATGTGGAACTCTACTCCTTAAGGAGAGGGATGAAACCACAGGAGAACGCCTCAAAGGATTGATGTGTTTATTCCCTTTTCTCATCTGATACAAGAGGTATGAGGCTTCTTATATGGCCTCCACAGACCCTCCAAGTCATACCACTGGTAAATGTGTGACTAAACACTAGATGCGGTAAATGGATCCTAGAGAGATCCATTTACCCATCTATCACATAAGTGACGCACAATATATATACTCCAACACTCTCCATCAAGCTGGAGCATGCAATGCTGAAAGAAGTATCAAACTCACAATACAAGACACTACAGACAATATCAACTCAATGCGTACACAACTGTTGGTTGTTGCCGAGGACGTTGCTTCTCATGTCATGCTGGTGAGGGGGAACAAGCGGGATGGATGAGTCAAACTTGGTGTGCTCTGTACTGTGTTTATTAGAGTGATCAAAACTGTAATGAGTCTCCTCGTCTGAGTACTCTGGCCCACCACAATCATGTGGACAACTGCTCCATCTCTGAAGGGCTGAATTAAAAAAGTCGTGGAGATATCCTCATCGGAGTCAATTGCTGGAGAATGGAGTCTGAAATAATGATCGATAAGGTTAAAATAAATGATCGACAATGACAAGGCATGATCGATCAATGGAAATACATGATCGACAAGGAGTGATCGGTCAGTATGAAGAATATGATTGACCAGTTCATCAAAACTAAGATTTTTCTAAAGAAGATACTTGTAGTTTTGAATCTTTCTAAAAATTGCAAATTCTAGACTAAATTCATAAAAATTTATTACAATTCTTATGAACAAAGAAATAACAAAATAGAGCAATTTCAACTTGCTTCTTAGCAGAATCAAGTTGAGCTGAAATCCTTAATGATCCAACAATCATAAAAGAATTTACGAGAGATTATGATATCATATTGCGTGTGTCGTCTTTAAAATCATGGACTACTAAAATACTAACATCTGCTAGCAGCAAAGTGGTGCTACCAGGTGGCAGGCCCTCCTTCGCCAGCCCCAAGTATCAACACTGCAACTTCGCTCCATTGATCGGAGTTGAACCTCCTCCCCGAGCTTGAAAAGCATCGAAACCAACACAACTCCAAGAGCTTCAACCACATCAAGCTTCTCTAGGAGACGAAGGAGATAAGGGTGTACCAACTCCCTCGACCATTTGAGATCCGCAGTGGCCCACTCCCCATGCGTTGCGCACTTCCATGAGCTCCCCCTATGCCCCCGACTCTGAGGTCGGGGGGAGAGGAGGTCGGGGGTGGTGGGGTGGGGTGGGAGTGCCGGAGGTCGGGGGGATGAGGATGTTAGGGGCACTAGGTGGGGGTGCAGGAGGTTGGGGGCAAGGGCGAAGGTTGAGGGGATGGGGTAAGGATGCTAGAGGATGGCGATGGTAAATGAGGTCAAATGGCAGTGGGAGTGGGAGAAAGGGATTGAGGGCGGTGAGGCTGATCGACAGAGGATGAGGTCAAGGCGGAGGAGGAGGTCCGGATGGAGAGGGTGGGGGAGGATGAGGTCATGGGTGGGGGTGTTGAGCGAATGAGGAGTTCGGGTAGAGGGGCTAGGAGATTAGGAAGGGTGGAGGGGATTGACAGTTATGCCTCTCTTAACAATCCCTTGGTTTTAATGAACAGTGGTTTAATTCAACTCATTGAGTGCCTAACTAATTGAAGGGTGCGATTGATATTGGTGCAAGAACAAATGGGTACAAGTGATATTTCAAAAAAAAAGGAGGGACATAACTGATATTGCAGAAGTGAAGAGTGGCACAACCGTAAAATAACCTTATATAAATGTAGTTAGGAGTTACTAAACAGGTAAGATAGATTTCTCCAACTCCAAATAGAATGTCAATTGGACAAAAAATAAGTTGATTGGTTGAAAATTAGCTGGCTAGCTTATGGAAGTAGACTGAAACAATGCTCACAAATTTCAACTATTCACTAACTTGTTGATTAATCGATTGAATGCTTAGAGTTAGCCAACTGAAAGTTCATTAATGATCTGATAAAGATCTCTCACCCTTAATGCAAAGATCACCTTTCAAAGAAGACAAGACAAGAGCCCAAGAAAACTTCTTGACTGTATGTACTACCACAATAAACTTCCCGATAGCAAGTACTTGTCCAACTCTTCATTCGTCAACTTTCTTCTTATTCGTTGACCCTTCTCTCATGTTTTGACAAAAGTGTTGCGGATACCTATTCGAAAAGAGGAAAGAAAATAAGTTCAAGTTGAGTGCACTAGTTGGACCACCTTTCTACTGAGGGATCCGATGCCCTATTCTCAAAATTGACTCAATTTTTCCGTGACCATACCTAATTAAAATCCCATCAAAAAATGCATGATATGAAAACTAAGGGCATGTTTAGTTGCTAGGTTGGGTTGGGGTACACTGGTGTACCCCTCCTTCCAACCCTCCCTACTCTCCTCATAGTTTACTATTCACAGGAGTAACCCAATCCAACCCAACCCAACCCAGCAACATAAGGTGGCATTATCTACTCTTAAGTGGAAATGCTAGCGGGATGTGGCATTGGATACTAGTGGGATGCGACACAACATAGGGATTTAGTGGGTTTGGATCTCCAGTTGTGAGTGGAAAAGCTACATGATTTGTTGTGCCTAATGCCTATCTTGATCCTCTATCAAAGATCAAAGGGAGGAGGTTGCTTGAGGAATAAACCATTCTCTTTACTTTAAGTGGTTTCATGTGTTACCATGAGACAAACCTATAGAGTATCGGATGCACACCCTTACTATATGATACTCATTCTTTACAGTGTTGACAAGTGAACTTCCAAGTGATACAAATTAGTTTTTACCAATGCATCCACATTGTCGCCGCTACAAATCATGTAACCGTGACATGCATATTATTACCATTGGATGCACATTTTAACCTGGAAAATCCAATATGAAAAAAGTTGCTTATTTAATTCTAAACAACCTCTCCTTTTGGATTTTTGATGGACGGCCGGATACGCACAACAAGCCTTGTAGTGTTATTACTGACAGCACAAGATTTGAGCCCTATTTTAGATGCAAATGATGTGGAAATCTCTCGAAATTCTCATAAATAAGAAAGAACACCAATACAGTCAATTATCTCTCCAATTTGACCTAGACCCAGGTTTTATTTTTTTCTTACCATCTGAGATATATCTTATTTTATTCCAAAAAGAATGTACAGAACATAAAATTCAGAACTCTTCCAAAAGCTCACCCATATATCACATATAAAAGTGTATCAAGCACAAATAGGGACCATCCAACTCTAGACCCCAACAAAACAAAAAAAGGAAGATACAACAACAAAGCCTTTTCCCACAATTAAGTAGGGTCAGCTACATGGATTCTTCGCCTCCATTCAGATCTATCTTGGATCAATCACGGGCTTATACCCACAAAACTAAGACCCTTCATATAGTCTTCTTTCCAACACTTCTTGGGCTGTCAACAAAAAAAGGAAGATACTTGTAATAGAAAAGGTGTCAGGGAATGCGACTAAGGCTTGAGCCCTACCTAGCACAGGAAAGGGATAGCAGCGAGGGCCAGGGCAAAGTTGGAACATGATTTGAGGCTGATGCGGACGCTCTTTCCCCCTAAGCTCAGGGGTGCGTCAAGCGGGATAGAACGGAAGCAATTCAACAGCCAAAGCCAAGCTCATCCTCAATTGGTGCACTACTCAGATAATCAATCGAAAGACGGAATCTATACTCTTTGGACAGTCTTCCGCAGCTCTTTCTTCTTTCTCGTGGTCTCATCAGTACACGAGTGAAGTCCCTGGCCTCGACCAGAGCAAGGGGCAGAGGCAATCTAACCATAAGGGCAGACCAGTGAGGCATTCGACCATCACCGCTCGAGACTCTCGATTCTCACTCACTGCCGGTCTTCAGTCTGACCATCTCGGGACCGGATGCTAGACTTGCTTGTTCACCCTCATAGATATCAGGTCGAGTACTCTTATTGAGAACCCAATAGGTTGAGGTTGCAGATGTTGTCCTGTATAGGCCTCATACGAGCTTACTGGTCTACCTTCAAAAGAGCTCCCAGGGTTGAGAAAAGCGCAGAAGGAAGTGAGCATCAAGGGAGGGAGCAGAAGCAGCATAGCCCACGGAGCGGAGCACTAAGAAAAGCCTGGACTTGCAGCCCAACCCAACTTGATTTCCATGAAAATCATAAACAAAAGGACACCCTTTTCCGTATCATGGTACAAATTTCATCCCTTAGAATGTAAATAATGTACTTTGTATCTACAAGTCGTTTAATTTACGAGTGCTAACATAAAACTGGAGGTTAAAATACAGATGCAAGCGCATAGAATTTACATACAAAGTTCAGGTCTGAGAAGTTTCACCAATCTTGGGATCTTGACTTCCGCTACACTCCACTGTCTTAAAGGGACTGGAAAGCTGCTCACGGATAAGGTTGGCCATAACAGCTGCTTCTTGGCCGGCCTTCAATGATTTTCTTTTAATGCTCTGCAAGAAATTAAAGCCATAAGTAGGAGGTTGAAGAGTGAGGCAAAAATACCAAATTTCTTACCTTAGTAGTCCACAACTTATCATTTCTTCTTCGTGGTATTAGGTGAAGATGGGTCTGCAGTGTTGCGTTTAATGTTATATTCATATACAAAGGTCTATAACTTGCATATTTCGGCATAAATCAAGAACTCTGTACATTGTTGCCAGTCTTGCACTTACATGGAAAATTACTTGGCCTGCAGCCGCTCCACTGTTGACTAGCAAATTAAAGGAATCTGTAAAATTGGAGTGAAGAGAAATCGGATGCTTTTGAAGACATAAAGTAACTGATTTTAGATTGTTTCTTTTCGCAACCAAATGCTTGTTTTAGTTAATGATAGGATATATGATGGATAAGCACTAATTTAAGCAAGGTCAGCTAAATCGAAATAACGGAAGGTCGAAAAGGAGAAACCAACCAGAACAAAGAAGTTCCGCTATAGAGGGACCTTCTCGTATAAAGAAAGTGTTTCTATTAATTTCCTTCGGTTGAAATCTAGAATGTGGAAGCAAAATAAATAAACAAAGCCAGAAATCAAGAAGGAATAAACATGAACGCAGGAATTTTATGTGGAACCCTACTCTCGAAGGAGTGGGATGAAACCACGGGAGAAGGGGCCTCAAAGGATCGTATGTTTCTTATTAGAAGTTCTCATTGAATACAGGGGTGTGGGGCTTCTTATATAGCCCCACAGACATACTAGAGTCCCACAGATAGTAGATGTGGGACTAAACATGAGTGGGTGGTAATTGGATCCTAGAGAGATCAAATTACCACTCTATTACATTCTCTAACACGAGATCCAATTACCACTCTATTACATTCTCTAACACTCCCCCTCAAGATGGAGCTGAGAATAATGCAGCTTGCAACAAAAAGAAAAAGTATACAACACATCTTCACACGATACATCACAAGAAAATATATGTTTGTTGCTTGTAGAAGACCTCGCTCGAGGATGGATCTGCGAGTTTCAGGTCATTGGAACGTATCTCTACCATATTTGTAGAGTCATTGCAGTACTAGGTCACTGGAACATGTATCTCTGTCGTGCCTGAAGAAGAGTCACGGTAGAAAAAGTCCAATGCGAAGTAGTAGTCGAGTAGCAAAATAGACATCTTGACGAAGAAGTCGATGCTCGGTGAAGATGGATTATCTGTAGAAATCTGGAGTGTCAATCTACCAATCGTGAACGGGTAGTAAAAGTTCTGAAGAATCCTTCTCTGACTCCCACTTTCTCCTATACTTGATAGAATAAAGAGCATAGAACATCAAGTTGGGAGAAACAAAACATGCATTTTTTGTACCTTTTTTTGCACAAATAAATCCCCTTTTTCATAATTGTTCCCTTTTTCTTAGCTATTCTCTTTTTTTATATGTACGGCTTTTTTCTTGTACATAGCCTTTTTTATTTAAACCAAGAATCCTCTTTTTTCAATCAGCCCTCTTTTTTTAACGATTGGCCTCCTTTTTCATTCTTTTTTTTTTAAATCTTTTGACCTACTTGGTCCACCCCTATTTAGGGTTCCCTGATTGGGAACCCCTCACAAGAACGCAAGCCACCGCCTATGGCGTGCAGCTGCCTTGATGCCTAGAGAAGAGGCGACATCGCTGGAGTATCATGGAGGGATGCCTATGGTGTGTCACCGCCAGAGATGTAAACCTGACGATGATCGCCATTGCCGTCATGCATGGAGGTCTTCTTGAGAAAGGGTTGGAAGGTGACATGGAAGGGCTTCGGATGGAGGTCTTTGTCACCATGGCCTGCGCGTGGAGGAAGGGCCTCCATGTTCAACGTTATGTAGGGTTTTGCACCTACAGGAGGGCGTAATTTTGGTGCCAGAGATGCGTAGCCCCTTGTTTTCTCCTCGCAGGTGATGTTGGAGGGTGATTCACCATCGCCTTGACCCGGTGTCGTCGATTGCCTAGGATCTTGCAATGGAGGGCGCGCAATGGGGAGAAGGGGTTGACTGCTTGGAGTTGGGAAAGGGTTCCACAGTGGGAGGAGATATGAGAGGAAAAGACCCCCCCCCCACCTTTTTCTTTAAACTTTCTTGTGTTTAAGATTCCAAGACAACAATTCTAGTCATCGTAAGTAAGCTTTAGGAATCCGGAAAAGCACGGAGCACCTGAAGATGACCAAGAATTAGGGTTCTAAGAACCATATTGTTTCTCAAACTTGATGCTCCTCGATAACGTGCACAGATTCGCAGAAAGCGCCAGAATGTGAACAAGAACACAAGAATTTAATCTCCACGGTGCACAATATATTCTCAAGAACAAAATAAAAAATTGAGAAAACTGAACCGCAAAATAAAACCCTAGAATTGACCTCTCTGATACCATGTTGAAATCGAAAATGTGGAAACGGAATAGATAAACAAAGCAAGAAATTGAGAAAGAATAAACATGAACGCAATATTTTTATGTGGAACTCTACTACCGAAGGAGCAGGATGAACTACGGGAGAAGGCCTCAAAGGATCGTATGTTTCTTATTGGAATTTCTCATTAAGTACAGGTGGTGTGGGGCTCCTTATATAGCCCCATAGACAGACTAGAGTCCCACAGATAGTAGATGTGAGACTAAACATGAGTGAGTGGTAATTGGATCCTAGAGATATCCAATTACCACTCCGTTACATTCTCCAACACCTTCTATTTGACGTCTTTTCACACGCATTTTATAGAAATAATAGCAGTAGATCTAAAACAAGTATTTACCGAACCAAATGATCACATTGCCATCATTTCCATTTGGAACACGTAAATAATGATATACTTCTACGAAAATGGAATAATCAAGATTAAAAATTAAATGTGCAACATCGATGACTTAAAATACACAAAAATTTTATTAAAATATTTGAGGGAAACAGTACTGAGAGGCATGAATATAAAGAAAATTATTCGAGAAATCCAATTTGAACTTTTGCTTTCCTCAGAGCTGGTACCAGATTACTAACATATTATTTAGTATGGTATTCAGGATCCAATTTCCCATAAAATCCTCAATCCTCTCAAAGTTGCATTTTGTCTTGAGAAGTTCACATATTTTGGAACTGTTCCAGATTCATTTTATAGTTCTTAGAATATTGAATGAGTTTGTTGTTAGCCACGTATATACACAAATCCCTGCATGTGCACAATCATACACAATGCACTCATGTGTGTGGTCAACCATGCATGCGCACACAAACACGCCCATACAGGCACATAAGGTGCATTTTTCATATAAATTGCATGTATAGTTCCTTTCAAAAAAACCTTCATATATAGTTATGTAGATGAAAAATGATAATAATTCACGTACTACCTGTGAAAAAGACAGGTGTGACTGATTTCATGTCATTATAATAGATTTACACTTTTAGAATTGATTGTTTCTTTCTAAAGTGTGCTTAATAAATTACAATGTTCTGAGAATTGTAGAATGTCGAATAATACAGGTAGTAGTAAGCATCTTTTAATAATTCCAAGTTTCAAAGAGGAGAAATGTTTATATCCGTTATAATCCTGCCAAAATATAACTTGATGATAAGGAGGGTGCAAGGGTGGCTGCTTGCTGCAAACAGATAATATGCCTACTGGTTAGGTCACATGTGCCAATGGAGTAGAGTAAGAGGACTTAGAAGATAAATATAAGGAAGATTATGCAGTGGAGTTGGTGATCCATTTCAATAGAGAAACTCCCCTTCGTCAAAAAGAGGAATTGGTTCCTCCATATTTGGAGTAGAACTCTTGTAGGAATTCGAGTCCAAAATCTAATATGGTCGAGTGTCCATTTGGAGTAGAACTCTTGTAAGAATTCAAGTCCAAATTCTAATACGGTAGAGTATCCATAAGGGATATGTGATTAGATTATAGAAAAACTAATTTGAACAAATATCATTTGAATCGTGATTGAGATGGTTGTTAGAATCCTTTGAGGAACATTTTGTAAACCCTAACTCTAGAGGTATTCCAGTCGACTCACTATATGAGTCATATCCACTGTAATCCTAACTCTAGGACTCCACTTAAATAAGATCCCTATGATTCTCATTTTATTCAAGAAATGCAGATTCTGATTCTCAACTGAATCAAATTTTGAAATTATATTCAGACTTGTAAATAATGGGGTAGAGTTATTGACTGTATATACACAGAGAGAATAGAGAACGAGAAGGGAATGGAGAGTTCTACTTTGTAAATATTTTTCTTCTCAGTGGTTGTAGGAGGTGACTTTGAAAGAGGTGACCATTAGAGATCGAATGGACATAAAATTGAATTCGATGGATACAATGAATTCTTGAGATGGAGAACATCCGACATGCAATTGAGAAGATCTATGGATCTAGATTAGGGTTTTGGTATGCTTCAAACAAGTTAGATGGAACAGACTAAATAATTCAATTTTGATTTTTCAGTTTGTGCAAACTTGTCTTCTTTTTACCATTTTTTAATGACAATTGGTGGAGATTTAGGATTCTAGTCTGATCGGGATGTTCAGGTAGTTTGTAGTGGAAGTCTACATCAGAGGTAGATTCGATGGAAAATTTCATATCGAATGATGCATCATTCTCTTTGAAACAATGGTTTGAAAATAACAGCCTCCAGGAAGTTGAATCATATGCCTCGATCGTGAGGCGGGGCTTTTTAACCTTGAGGCGGTTGCCTGAGGTGGTTTCAGTATGGTGTGTGCCTCGGATGACCAATGAGGTTTTGAGGCAGGGAGTTGAGGTGAGCTACACCTCGGATGCAATCATTTTTCCATTCCGTTTTCTTCTTTCACCTAAAAACTTAAGCCATTACAATTACCTTTTCCCTTTTAGTGTATCTAGTTTTAAAGGAAGCCACAAAAATGACTCTTTAAGCAAAAGATTGCACAAATCCCCAATTGAACAGCAAAAGAAGGCCTTTTGTAAAACAAATAATCGAATTTCAAGTTATTAACACTTTATAAACAATGTTCAAAAATGCCCCTGCATGAACTCTCACCAGCCGTTGATCCTGGGAGAAGGCACACATTCTAGGAATGCTTAATATCATAGTATTCCCTGAAACCCTAAACTGTAAAAATAACCAACAGGCATGTACTGGTTTAGTTAAGTATTAGTAGGTCTGCCCAGGCCATGCTTGTTTCTCAAAGTCCAGCACATACTTTGTTTTGCAGAAACTATATTGTCACATGTGACACCCCAATACTAAGGAATTATCTGGTGAATGTTCTAGTATGCCAACATTGAACTAATGGTGAAGATTTTATCCACACATCATTGGATTTTATATGTTCTAATCCCAAATAAAGAAGATGTAACAAAATAGTCACATATAAAGATGTAGAACGGAATGCTCTGCGACTAATGGTCATTCCTCTATACGCAAGCGAATAGGTTCTCATTGGTTGGTCCAATAAATAGAAATATAAGATGCAAGTTAGAACAGAGATCAAGCATTCCTCTGTTCACAATTGAATAGGTTCTCATTAGTTGTTCCAATAAATAGAAATATAAAATACAAGTTAGAACAGAGATCAACCATGATATGTTGATGTGATGGATCTTACCACTTCCCGTAGCTTTCATGATTGCTTTGCCAAGAAAAGGTACCCTAGAACACATTCCTGCAATCACCTACGAATGATAAAATACAACGGTAGAAGCCAGCAAATACTGATAAAATAAGACATTAAACACACGATACAAATCCATGCTCCTCCTCAGAATTATTTCAATAAATATGCCGCAATTTTCCTAGGAAATCCTAAAAACTGTAAAAAGTGAAGACAAAAAAAGGAACATGATGATGAACTCATTCGGGAACTGTGCGTCATAAGCCAGGACTTGTGCATCAACATTGTGTTGGATGGGCTCCCCTATATATGAGAACACAATCATTGTTAAAATAACACAATGTTGATGCACAAGTCCTGGCTTATATGTCGATGCCAACAGCTTCCCTCTCACCTCTGCCGGCGTCACGTCCACCTCCCCTTCCAGCATCCTTTCGATCTCTGGGAATGTGGGATGATTCTCGACACCGTAGTAGTTCTTCACTATCGATCTGAACACCCCTGACTTGTAATAGGACACGTTTACGTACACGTCCATCCTCCCCGGTCGCAACAGAGTCTGATCCAGCAACTTTTGATCGTTGGTTGTCAACACAAAGATCCTTTCATCTCCACAGCTCGACCAAATTCCATCAATGACGTTGAAGACATCGGAAGGACTTTCTGCCAAGATCGAGGACCACTGTGAAGTCGGGCCCAATGTGTCAAAGATGGAGGGCCACCGTGGGTCGTGACGACGACCTCCCCTCTGTACACGCAAGAGTGAAGAAGGAAGGAGAGAGTACGGCTTCATCCAGCAAGAATGAAGAAGGAAGGAGGGAGAGTGGAAGAGGACTAAGGGGGAGAGAAGAAAAAAAAGGGAGAGTGGAAGAAAACCTACATTGGATTTTCTAAGGCTAGATTAACTCATCTTAAACCCAAGCTAGTTAACTCAAAAAGTCTCAAATTAACGACATGGTCTATGGGATAAGACGGACAAAGTTTACGGGGTCGAGGGAGGAATATCGATGTTTCAAAGGTCGTACAGGTAATTTAAAAAGATTATAGGGTCTGTCGGCTAAAAATCCCTTAAAATAATGAATAGTCCTAATTGCAATGTGATCTTGATTTGATAAAAAGAGCAATCACCTACATGGAATAGGAATCTTTTAATTCCAAGGGAATTATGATTGCATGTATGTCACATACTCATATGTCCATGCCTATATAAGGAACGATGGCCCCTCATCTAAAGCATCAACTCGGGAGAGAAAGCAAAGCGAGAGGGGGAGAGAGAGAAGAAACACATTTGCTCATCGATCTATTGTTAGCCCGGTTTGGCATGTGGTCAGATATTGATGTACGTTACTGTTTCGAGATTTGTGGATGATTTCAAGGCATCAACTTGCTGGAGAACTCGGTGATAGGTTTACCTAAACTAATCCCTATTTTTTGATAATTTATGTTATTGTAAAAATAGATAGAGTTTGCTTTGTATAAGCCCTTCAAGGGTTCCAACTTTGATTATAGTGCTTGATTTTAGATTGTGGTCAACCCCCTAGTTTTCACCCACACATTGACGGAATTACTCATTGAAATCCTCCCATGCATTTATGATTGATTATTTTACAATTGGATTTTATCAGTAATTGCAGTTGTCTAAAGTTTAACATAGATCCACTTATTATCTTTGTGGTTTTCCACAATTTGATCTATACAAAAAATCAAGACGATCGGCCTAAAAAGAACCAACTACAATTTACATAAAAAAAACAAAAAAAACTATTTGTGAAGGACATGCACCTTCCAACTATCGCCACCAGACACCTAAATCCAAGAGTAACATAAATGGGAGTTTAAGCATGAATAAATTTGCATATCTATCTAACAAGACTCGTGCACAAACACTTCCATCCAATTGGAGAAATCGTATGCTTCAAAGACAGAATAATAAGTTGTTCTTAGTCAGAAGATTGATGTAAATGATAATTAAGGACGACATTATATTACCCCTCAATTTTCTAGCATAAAAGTTGGAAAGTCTTATTCCACTTTAAGTAGGGTCCACTACATGATTTATTATCAAGTTCATGTTGAAAGAGCCGACTGTTTTTTTGTTGGTTGTCAGCTAACTAACGCAACCCTCTTCAAAGGGGGATTTCAACCCTGATCATTTGGGTGGTAGGTGTTGGACATGCGAGCCCACGGCGAGCCATTATGCAATAAATGTTATTGCAAATATCATTCCCTGATCTGAAATGAAGAATAAATAATTTGCATAATAGGTCCCTTAGTACAATTAGGGTTATGTACCATGGCCATCTTAATAATCATACAGTTGTTGATTCAACTATTGAATCATAGAGGCAGGTGCTTGGATGAATATCTAAAGTCTTTGATTGAGGACTCATCAAGCACCGTCAAATGATTGTTAAGAGATGATCTCCAGCCTGGGTAGGAGATGGCAATCATTTCTCAATTAGGCTGATATCTGACCGACCTCTTCATGCAGGTCCTCTGTATAAGAATAGAGATTCGGAGGTGTCAGATTAGTTAGGTCAAAGAGTTGACTTAACGAGATCGAGATAACCAAAGTCCTATATCGTATGCTGTCACGATACAGGTACGCATCCTCTTACCGGAGACAGATGTGTTACTATATGTCTGAGTATGTACATTTGGCAGACCAATAGGTTGATGACCTAATCAAGGTCTATACACCGGCGCGCTGGTGTGCATGTAAGGGCATATGAGTAATACGATATCTCAAAGGGATCATACAGGTTCAGTTACTGAACCGGAAGACATGAGCTCACTCATGAGATATTGGAAAGAATCTAATTCTGTGCACGATCGTCTCGCTTTGGAAGCTTGACTGAATTTGTAGGTTTGATATATACTTTTGGAAAGTATATGATCAAGACCTAGATATGATATATGCTTTTTTTGAAAGTATATGATCGATACCAACTCCCAATGATCGAATGAGAAACTTACTGATAAAAACCCTGAAGTAGAAAGTGTAAAGTTGATCTAATACTTAGGTTTTATTCTGAGTCTTCCAGTATGCAGGACGTACAGGTATTGGGAATATCTGAGGGTGATGTGATCATAAACAATTGTATAACCATGACGCTTCCATTCCTAGGGAGTGATGAAACAGGTCTGGATTTTAGTGACTCCTCTCAGTAGAGAAGTAATCTGATCTTGGTCAAAATGTTGGACATTGATCTGAATATGATTCAGATGCAATGAGAAGATTAGAATTGTGGTCTTGATTTAATCATGCATCTATGGGAGGCCCGAGATCTGGAATTGAGATGTGAACTCAATATCCAAGTCACTATACGTGGAACAATACAATCGCCCTTCCTTATCTCCAAGTATCCATGAAGAAAGCACATTATCCTTGAAAGAGTTCAGGGTAATTTCATTGTTGATATGTGTATCTGAGCACTGAGAAAATTGATAATTAAATGTGATTTAATTATCATGAATAATATGAATTTGGTTCATATTATAAGGAGAGTTATCTAAGATAATTAAATATGATTTAATTATCAAAGATGTGAATAATGTGAATGTGATTTATATTATCTGGGCACACGAGAATAGAGATCCAAGATTATTAAATGTGATTTAATTATCACGGATATAAATAATGTGGATAGTAATATCCATATTAGTCATATATATTATAAATGTGATTTAAAATATATAAGAGAGAGCTATTTGTAATTTACATTTGTTAATTAAATGCTGATGTGAATTGGATTCACATTAGACAATTAATTGAAAATGTAATTCACATTTTATTTTGGGTTGTGAATGTGATTCACATTTTTCCAATGACAAGATTGCAATATTCACAAAATAATTATGAATTATTTTTGTAGAATAATTTACAACAAGTGTTGTTGTAAATCTTGGAGATTTCCATGGAATAATGTAATCTCATGAGTTCTCATGAGATTGCGTGAGATTGCCACCAAATCCAATATTATGGAAGGAGGCAATCTTCATTCCATAATCTCCATGCTTGATTGATTTAATTTGAGACTGATTTATATTGATTTATCGATATAGATTTAATCCAAATTAAATTAATTGTTGTTGGTTTTTACCAACACAAATCTTAGCCATTAAAAGAAACACAAATCAATGAGAGCCATTGGATTTATGTTGCCCATTGATTGAGATTCATGGATCCCAAAATATTATAAAAGGAGAGGTACCTCATTACTCTTCTTTACACAATGAGAACATGTCTCTCTCTCTCTTTCTCTCTCTACACGCCTACTCTCTCTTCAACTCATGTGGCAGTCCACCATGGATGCCCTAGAGAGTTTCTTCATCACCGCAGCATCGTCGTTATGCTTCCCGATCGTTTGCTCATGGATATCCGTCTCCTTCGGTGCGCCTCGCTTGTGAAGAAGTCGTCAGATCTCGTGTGTCGAGATCAGGAGATCCGCCTCTTGGATCATCAACATGGATTGCGAGAAGCACGTGTTTCATCAACACGCTCGCAAGCGTCTCCTCCGTCGGATCGGACTTGAGACAGGAGGTCTTTTCGTTTAGAGACTCGATCGCAACCACGCTTTAAGAGGTAATCCTATTACTTGTTTGTGGTTTAGACGAAACGATCCGAGAAGTGTTCTTGGATCATGTGGTTTCGTCACATGAAAAATTTTAAATTCTGCTGCATCGAGCAACTAATGCGACTAGTCGCTCCCGATCGCAAACGATGCGATCCTCACGCTTCCGTGATGCGCTTAAGGATCTAACCATATCCTCACGTGGTATTATAGCCTTAGGTCGGTGGTTTTGGATACGATCCATTAACCGAGGACGACTTGGGTTCATTAGGGTTTGCGAAAGTTTTCTTGCATTTCATTTTCGCATCTCTGTTTTAAGATTATTTTCGGCACTATTTAAATTCTTTAAACGCAAAAATAATAATTGTATTTTGTTCCCCATTAAATAAAAAAACCGTAGGATCTGAGTTTACGTAATTTGGATTCCGTATGCTCGAGATACGATCATTTTAGTGAACATGTATCCACTGTTTCGGGGACTGCGGATCATAACGTAATTAAGATGTTAATTGCGGATTTGAAACATCTTGAAATACGTGCAAATCACTTAGGTTCTATTGTAAATCAAATTATCCAACTTTAGAGACTTATTTTGCTTAATTTGGATTTAAATTGATTGAGATATGATATTTTTAGCAAGTGAGGGTCACAGCTGGAAATACTTTCCTAATCAAGAGCACAGTTATTGTCATTTAATCAATTAGCGAAATTAAATTGTTTAATTTCCCGGAATAATTATGCATAAATATTTGTGAAATATTTGATGATAATTATTTCCTTAAATGACATAGCCTTAACCAATAATTGATTGGATGTGATCTATATCACAAAATTGGTTACATGATTTACACGATCTACATTCTAACAAACATGTTGCTTGAATAAGATTTGGGATTTGTTTAGCAAATCTCATTATAATGTTAATCGAAATTGTTTTGATTATTATTATATGGTATAATTTCGGTTGAAGAACCGATGATCATCTCAAGTACAAAGTGATATATTTTGCATTACCTTTCCCAAGGTGGATATGGTGTCTAGTCGGGGAGCGTTGGGGTAGCAGGTTGCACCGTGTGCGGTCTGTCCCACTCCCGTCGGTACTGGCCATGACAACGGGTAGGGTTAATATGATGCTTAAGAAATCACGATGTATTTCTAATTATTAAAATTTAAAATAATACATATTTGAGATAATATCATAATTTCAAGTAACAATTAAAATGTTTGTTGGATATTGATTGGATCACTTATTTAATATGATTAGATTAATTGGAATCCAATTAAAATTAAAACACTCTGTTATGTTATGAATAGAGTTGTTATTTCCCTTGGAAGAATCGATCATAATGAATGTGATTCATAATGATTAATTAGAATTTGAATATGAAATGGAGGATCACATAAGTGACATCCATGGTCTCCCGTCAAGGAGAAGGGTCGCCAGAGATTGTATGTAGGAGACGCCTGTCCGAAGTGACAGCTCCTATATGCAAGCGCATCTGGATCGGGCTCTTTGCTTCTCGAAAGAGTAAGGCCGAATGCGTAGCGACCCCAATATCGGATCCTCATATTATTAGGGCGATATTGGATTACGCATAGTGAGTACTATTCCTTTTGACGGTTGGTTCAATTAATGACGGGTCAACATCACCTTAGGGGTGGTGGGCTCGGGTGTTAAAGACCGAATTGGGAGATGCAAGTTGGACTTGCAAGGTGGAATGTGTTCCCGCTTCTTTTTATCGGAGTTACGGATTCTCATATTATTGGGATGTGACAAAGATAAGGAAGGAGATCCCAGATCTTGCTGAGATATAATGGTAAGTATATCTCTTATATTGAAAGTGATTAAGGGAATGAACTTTCAGCGTTGACAAGGCAAGACAACTTTGATATAAAAAATCTTAAATCAAAGTAAAATATGTATATATATATATAAATATATACACTTATGCAAATTTCTTATTTTAGATAATCCTTTATTAAACCCACTCGATACTATACTCAATAATAACCAGTATGATATCATGGATTGGACCCATGATCCAGATATTATACTTGCAGTTGGACACATAATGTTTGTGGTTGCAATGTGCAAGTCTCCTCATAATAATGAGGAATGACAATTAAATAGACAAGAGATCTACAACCCTAGGGTTTGTATGTCTCTATAGTCTTGATATCATCAAATGTACTTTGGAAGTGACATGTCGATGATGATCATAATTGTCAATTAATCCTTATAAAAATCTAAGAAGATATTCTGTCATACATATGTGCTCTTGACATTTATCATGAATGACATGGTTCACTGCATCAAGCAGAATGGTAGCTCTATAAGAGATAATGTATTCAAAATATTTGAATACCTACCTGAACCAATGTTTTAAGAGTCTATATGGATGTAGACATGATGAGTGTCATCATTCTACTGTCTATACTCTAGTCATTCATGAAGCTTCATAATACTCATATTGTATGAATTTAATGAAGCATATATAAATGTTGAAATGCTCTTACATTGAATTCTTTTGAATTTAACATAAGAGTTACCTTAGTCTTAAGCAATGGTTGTTTATAGATAAAGGGAGCGCAGTGGAAGCATCGGTCAGACCAAAGATGAGAAGGATAGTCAAGGAGTTGACCGTATTTCTATGACTTCCATATGACATCCAAATAGTTGGATAAACACCAATACTGTAATAAGTTGATGTGTTGATAGTATGACTATCAAGTCCGTCTGGAATCCTTAAAGAAGGACTCGGATAGAGCATCAGAATAATCTACATAAATCATTTATATTGACTTGCTTATTGAATAAGATAAAATCTTATGATTGTATCTCAATCTTCTAACAACACTTGCAATGGGTTGCATATGTTTTAAAAGACTGGAGAATTTGATCTTCGGTTTAATAGTCATCTACATGGATTTTGATGCAATTGTTGCAACAATCTCTATTGGATATACAGACTTCATTATTTCAATGGGAGTCCTTAGTCTTGGAGAATGTCTCTATGACTTGAATATTAGAATACACTCATAGTTTATTTCCAAGTGTTGAAAATAAACATGAATTTTGAAATAAACCTATCATAAAGAGTTATGATGGATATATTTCAGATAGTAGTCTGGCATCTAGTGGGCTCTACTAAATTAGAAAATTAATGAATGGTTCATTAAGATTTCTAATATTGAAATTAAACCTTTAAAAGATTAATATGAGGATGAAGATCATTTAACAATGATCTGACATCAAACCTTGGACATTTATCTGTTGATTTGATCAATAGATTGGTAAGGGATGAAACTTTAGAATGTATAAAATTTCAAAACTTACATACTTATGAATATTGGATTCAAAGTAAAATGTCCAATACACCTTTCTTTTGGAAAGGTATAAGATGTCGAGGTATTCAAGATCTAATACATATTGATGTATGTGGATCATCTATATCAGAATAAACATTATGGGTATGTGATATCTATTAATGATTATTTGTGATATAAGATTTCTTCCCTTCACCATTAGAAACCTTTGAAATGTTCAAAAATTTCATAATTTTGGTTTGGAACCAAAGTCTGAAGGAAGATAGAAATGAATTTGGTCTAATCTAGGTAATCAGTACATATTAGATGAATTCATGGAATACCTTATAAAGATATGAATATTATTTTTATCTCACTCCTAATAAACCTAAACTCAAGAGAGTTTTAGGGAGATACAATTAGATCATGTATGACATGATTTGATCAATAATGATTTTTAGCATAATTACCAATTAGTTTCCAGGTATATATGTAGTAGAGACTACAATATATATCCTTAATAAGGTTCCAAGCAAGTAAGCTGGAATTTAGCACTTGAAAGTGCTACTTCATTAGGAAAATAAAGGATGGTATTGAATACCCACTTTATGACCTTGAGATTCTTAAAAGATCTCATCTTTGAGAATATGATTCTTATAGGATGACTCTCTTGAGAATCAAGATGAAAATGAAGTAGAACTCATTTAATCTTGAGATGATAATGAGGCTCCTGAAATTGGAAACTAAAAGGACAATTAAAGATGAAACATTAATACCTCTTCAAATAAGTTTGAGGATGTGTTCCATATGTCAGTTAAGTCTGACAATGATCTGACTTCATATGATGAAGTCTCTGAAGATCATGACATGGAAAGATGGATGTTAGCAATAAAGTCTAAAGTAGACTTCATATACAAGTGTTGTATATGGACCATCGAGGATCCACCTATATGGGTAAGACCTATAAAGGTGTAAATGGATCTTCAAGAGAAAGAAGTCAAGATTGCATTCCTCTCTGAGGATATTCACATGAAGTAGCCCTAGGGCTTCATGGTTGAGGAAAGCAAGATGTGCAAGCTAAAGAAATCCATCTATGGACTTAAATTAGCTTCTTGTAGCTGGAATATAAGATTTGATGAAATTATAAATATTATGATTTCAGAAAGAATCTTGATGAACCATATGAAGCTTAGTGAGAGTGCCATTTGTGTTCATCATGCTAAATGTAGATAATACCATCATCATTTAGAATGATATAAGGATAATAATAAGTATTCTATAATCTGGTTGTTCCATAACTTGAGATATGATCTAAAAGATGTCTCTTAGATCTTAGTTCTGAAGTTGTTCTGAAGCAAACAAAAGAGGATATTGGGACTGTCACATTTCTAGTACACCTTGGACATATTCCATTCTTGGAAATTCCAAGAAAGGCTTTCATCCCTTAAGATATGGTACTGACCTATCTAAAGGGACAGCACCTCAAAGAGTTGAGGAAGTGAATGCTAGAACTGTTTGCACTTGTGCATCGATTACGAGAAGCTGAGTGTATGCTAGATTTGTACATAAGCCAGATATTTGCCATGCAGTGGGAGTAGTAAAGTGTTGCTAATCCTACTATGGAGAAAAAAACACTTGGTTGCAGTAATAACAATATCTTCAAATATGACAAGACTTTAGAGATAGTGATCTCTAAGAATTATCTTCAAGTAATTAAGACTTTATAGATGGAGATCTAAAAGGTCTTAACTATGAATACCTTAGGAGACAGAGATCTCCAGGAATAAGGGTATTCTGATAAGGATAACTGAAATTACATACTGGTTATAATAATTATTAAGCTATAGTGTCAAGGACACTATAACTGACTAGATTGAGTATTGGTTGCATAAGATGCAACATTCGCATTGGATGTGAACATTGTTACTAGGAGATATGCAAGTGACGTAAAAGGACTTGGCGTAGTCTCTTGGAAACAGAGTGACTGATCAGCTTACCTAGCTATTTTTTAAATAGCCTATGATTGTCACATAAGTGCGGGTTTAAATGATTAGCCCATTAATGGCTCTTTGGGCTAGTGGGAGATTGTTGGACATGCGAACCCACGGCGAGCCATTATGCAATAAATGTTATTGCAAATATCATTCCCTAATCTGAAATGAAGAATAAATAAATTGCATAATAGGTCCCTTAGTACAATTAGGGTTATGTACCATGACCATCTTAATAATCATACAGTTGTTGATTCAACTATTGAATCATAGAGGTTGGTGCCTAGATGAATATCTAAAGTGTTAGATTGAGGACTCATCAAGTACCGTCAAATGATTGTTAAGAGATGATCTCCAGCCTGGGTAGGAGATGGCAATCCTTTCTCAGTTAGGCTGATATCTGACCGACCTCTTGATGCAGGTCCTCTGCATAGGAATAGAGATTCGGAGGTGTCAGATTAGTTAGGTCAAAGATTTGACTTAACAAGATCGAGATACCCAAAGTCCTATATCGTATGTTGTCACGATACAGGCACGCATCCTCTGACCGGAAACAGATGTGTTACTATATGTCTGAGTATGTACATTTGGCAGACCAATAGGTTGATGACCTAATCAACGTCTATACACCGGCGCGCTGGTGTGAATGTAAGGGCATATGAGTAATACGATCTCTCAAAGGGATCATACAGGTTCAGTTACTGAACCGGAAGACATGAGCTTACTCATGAGATATTGGGAAGAATCAAATTCCGTGCACGGTCATCTCGTTTTGGTAGCTTGACTGAATTTGTAGGTTTGATATATACTTTTGAAAAGTATATGATCAAGACCTAAGTATGATATATATTTTTTTGAAAGTATATAATCGATACTAACTCCCAATGATTGAATGAGAAACTTACTGATAAAAACCCTGAAGTAGACAGTGTAAAGTTGACCTAATACTTCGGTTTTATTCTGAGTCTTACTGCTACTTGCTACTATTCTAGCATGAGAATAAAATTTAAAGAAGTTCCATACCAATTGCTACTTGCTATTTTTATATACAATGAGTAACATTTTGAATTTTCACTAACATGCAATGATGAAGATATTTCATTGGAGACCGTCAAAGATGGTGTTTTGAACGAAAAAATGAGAAAATATTAAGGTTCTTCTTCACACTCAAAGTTTTTTATTAGAAAAACAATAGGAGAAATCGATTCAAAAATGACAACAAGATAAATAAAAGTAGAAGTCCATATCCAAGTACAAAGATCTGGAGTATCACCACTGCAGAAGAAATGCCACATCAAGAAATATTGATTCCAACTTAAGAGAGAGAAAGAGAGGACATACAAGAAATGAATGGCAAGGACGATAACGTTATCATCATTGCTAAAATGATCTGCTCACTCGTTGTGCCTGACATGGATATGGTGAATGTTGTTAAAGAGGATATGTATTAGCTAGTCAATAGCAAGTCAGCCCAACATATAACTTCTAGTAGGAAGTTTCACATACCATATATCTTTGATAATTTTGAGATAATTAGAATAGAAAATTGTTCCTTGCCTAGTTTATTGGTGGGGGTGATGTAAGATTGTTGCAGGAATCCTTTTGAAATTGAGTGATGTAAGTTACACTCCTGAGATGCATCTGGACTTGAGATCCATATGAATGTTTGATGATGAACTTCATTATAACATACATAGTGGTGAACAGTGAAACTTTTCTTTGCTTCTCGTGTGGCTCAATCGAAGAACTCAGCAACAACCTCCACCTTATACAAGCATCAGTTTTTACAAAAATGTAGCTAATACGACTTATGACGCTTCAATTGAGTTGGGACATAGGAGGCTCAATCGTACGAGCAAAAAGCTTAAATACACCTTGATCGGGAGGAATCTCTTTTCATTTGTGAAGAAAAAAGGTAATAAAGATGCACTTATTGTGCGGTCGGAAAGCAATCGAAAGTCATTCAAAAGTAACTCAACCTCCAAGAAAGGGCAAAAACTAGAGTTGGCTCGCGTATTTATGTGATCCTCTGAAGGCTAGCTCTCTCGGTGGTGCATTTGTAGTTTCTCACTTTCATTGATGATTTTTCCATAAAGTTAAGGGTCTATGCCTTAAACAGGAAGGACCGGGTCCTTGGTGTTGGTGTGTTTAAGGACTTGTACACATTCGTCGAGATGTACATGAAAGAAGCTAGAGTCTGTACCTAGTGAAAACGGTGGAAAGTATGTGGGATCCCTTGACATATATTGTAGGTTATATGAGATCGATTATCAAATGACTCTATTGAAGACTCTTAATTAAATGGTGTTGCTGAGAGGATGAACACGACTCTCATAGATAAATCGACACTAGGCTCATACTTTATGGAACCAAGCTACCCAGTTCCTTTTAGAGTGTAGGCTTGAACATTGTGGCTCATGTGATCATCTCTTTACACGTTGCTTTTAGTGGAGAAATCCATGATAGAGTCTGGTATGGAAAAGATGTTTCTTTTGTGTACTTATGTGTATTTAATTGCAAAGCTCTTCTGCATGTTCCAACATGTGAGAGATCTAAGTTGGAATCAAAGACCAGAATTGTGCCTTTGTGGTATATGAACAGTTAAGTTTGGATACTGATTGTATGACCCTATAGAGAAGAAATTTGTAATTATGTAGCTTTTTACTGAGGATCAAACCATCAAAGATATTTAAAAGACATCCAAGGATCTTTCTCATAATAACTTCAAGCCGGTTAATGTAAAGCCTACTCCATTACAATATCCATCAGATATAGTTATAAAATAAAATTTATGAGGAGGCGCTTGATCTTGAGGATAAAGATGCTAATATGATAGATATTTCTACTAACAATCAAGAGGGAAACTCTTCCTTTAATGCAGATTCACCCCATAAATCTAGGAGGGAGAGACGTATCTTTACAAGAAGCCCATGTACAAGATCATGTTTGTTAGAAAATAGAGAATGCGGCAGCGGAATGATAAACAGAGCATAAATAGAGAAATATAAACATGAAGAACAAGGATTTTTACGTGGAACCCTACTCCCTTGGGAGCGGGATGAAACCACAGGAGATGCCCTCAAAGGGGCGGATATTTCATTCCTTTTTCTCAATGGATACAGGAGATCTGAGGCTCCTTATATAACCTCCACAGAGCCTCCAAGACTCACCACGGGTAGATGTGGGACTAAACATATGGATGGGGTAAATGGATTCTAGGGAGATCCATTTACCCTCCTACAACTCATATGGCACACAACCAAATACTCCAACACTCCCCCTCAAGATGGAGCAAGCAATGCTCAACTTGAAAAAACAGAAAGAAACTCAACTCACGCTACACGACACTACATACAATATCAGCTCAACACGCACAACTGTAGGTTGTTGTTGAGGACGTTGCTTCTCATGTCGTGCAGGTGAGGAGGAACGGGCTCGAGTGTGAGTCAACCGAATCTCCTCATCGAAAAGCATGTGCTATGTAATGTGCCTTTCAGAGTCACTGCAACTGAAAATGAGTCTCCTCGTCGTAGTACTCTGGCCTGCCACAACATGTGGACAACTGCTCCATCTCTGAAAAAGGGCCAAACTGAAAAGGCCGTGGAAGTGTAATCCTCGTCGGAGTCCACGATCGCAGGAGAATGGAGTCTGAAAAGTCTCCTCGTCGGAGAACTGGGTCTCTCCCATCTGTCACAGAGAATGGTACTCTACTCTGGAGTCCCTATGATACCACATGAAAACCCTTGCCCACATGGCATAGGGAATGGTCCTCTACTCTGGAGTCCCCTATGACTTACATGAAAATTCGGATCGACAAAACAAGAAAAGATGGGACCATTACAAAAGATGACAAACATCTGCACATCGGAATGAAGACTACATACATATGCGATTCTGAAACTGAGGACTCGGAAACTTCTGACCGTCGAGTCTGAATATCATCTGAATTGTAGAGTCTGGTAAATCTGACTGGTCTGGAATATCTACATCTGAATAGACCTGTGACTCTACATATACTCTCCTTTTCTCCTATACTGGTCAGAATGAAGACATGGATCAAGTTGATAGAAACAATAAAATGGGGATGAACAAAGCCAATTAGCCAATCACAATTTTTTTTAGGCTATTTCCATTTTTTTAATAACTGTCCCATTTTTTTAACATAAGCGACTCACATTTTTTATCGACTTTTCTAATCTTTTTTTAATGCGTGCGACTTTTTTTTACACGTCATTTTCATCAAAATATTTTTTTAAAAACAGATCAACTTAGCCCAAATAGAGCTTCAAAATGGGCCTCTCTCTCCTTATAAAAATATGACATGGCCCCCCTTCCCTCTTTTTCTAAAGTACGACCCACTTGGGCTCAATCTTGTCATCCACTTTTTTTAAAAATTTACACGGCAGGCCTGCACTCCCTTTTTCATTCATTTATTTTTTTTAAACACTTCTGTTGGCGGCACAACCTTATTTAGGTTCCCCGTAAAGGCGACCCCTTTTCTCAAGAGGCGTCACCATCGCCAAGAGGGAGGCAACATCGTCTAGGACTGCCTGAAACCGCACATTGTGTGGGATGGAGATGCGACACGATGCCGCCTTGGCCATCTGGAAGTTGGGTGGTTGTGTTGCGTCGCCTGGAGGTCATGCAGCTGTGTTGCGCCGCCTGGAGGTGGGGCGCAATGCCGCATGGGCCATCGCGATGCCTCTTAGAGAGCCCTCGATGTTGAAGGAGATGAGGGAGCGCCCCCGATGCCAGCTGGAGCTCTTGTCGCAACGTGATGGGAAGGAGAGTGACATTGCCCAGAGCTTGGAGGTTAAGTGTGTATGAGAAGAGCTTGGAGATGCGCCTGGATCTGGGCGCTTGAGGGGACTCCTGAGAACTTGATGCAGCTCCGCCTGGGAGCCACGAGGTGCGCCTCCTCGCACGATGGGGAACTACCGCCTTAAGAGATCTGCGAGAAGGAGGCCTTCGCCTCATTCACGTCGCCAATGCGAGCCGTGCATTCCTGGGATCGCACGAGTAGAGGAAGGCGTGATGTCATCTGTAGCGCGTGATGTCGTGGACTGGATTAGCGCCTGTAGCCCTAGATACTTTCCTATAAGTAGGCCCCTCGCCTCTAGAGAGGATGGATGTGCTACGCGCAGTGCCTGGGAGCGCCTGAAGTCAAATGGAGATCTTCTGTGGTGGCGCTCTAGAGTTTACCCTTGTTGCTTGCAAAGGGGGAGTTGCAGTACCGTGCCTAGATGTGCAGCCTCTGAAGATGACGTGCGGAATCTGGAGTGTGGCCTGGATGAGCGGACAAGATCGTTCCACCATGATGCTGGAGCCTGTGAAGTCGAACCCCATGATTAAAGTTTCCAAAGAAACCCTAGAAATCAAACTTGACCAAAATCTTATCGTCATAAAAATCGATCTTCAAGAATGAACATTAGTCGAATCTCAAACAACAAAGAATGTGAAATCCTCGAGAATCGAACCTGCTCTCATACCATGTTAGAAAATAGAGAATGCGGAAGCGGGACGATAAACAAAGCATAAGTAGAGAAATACATGATAAACAAGGATTTTTACGTGGAACCCTACTCCCTAAGGAGTGGGATGAAACCATGGGAGAATCCCTCAAAGGGGCGGATATTTCATTCCATTTTTACAATGGATACAGGAGGTTTGGGGCTCCTTATATAGCCTCCACAGAGCCTCCAAGTCCCACCACTGGTAGATGTGGGACTAAACAGATGGATGAGGTAAATGAATCCTGGAGAGATCCATTTACCCTCCTACAACTCATATGGCGCACAACCAGATACTCCAACATTGTTCTTTTAAGAGATAATGACGAGCTATATTACTATTAAGATGCTATGTAGAATGTACAGAAAGAAAAGTGGATTGAGGTTATGTAAGATTAAATACGATCTTTATATAATCGGTACTCGATCGGCAAACTCACTGACTAAAGATTAATCGGCAATCATGTGACTAATCTGAGTCATTAGTCGATTTTGATTTTTTAATAATTTTAAATATATAAATCATTTTATACAATATTCTTATATAATTACATAAGTTTATACATTTTCTATATTATCATAAAGAAACAAAAGAAGTAATTGACCTTATATATAACATTAAGAATATTAGAATAAGTTTTCTTTTAAAAAATAAAAAAGTTCTATGTAAAAGTCGGTCGATTAGTCTGCGAACTAGTCGGGTTGATCGACTAGGCCTAGTCGAGGCGGCTACCCCCCGACTCGACTAGTCGAGCCGATTAGTAGGCCTCGTCGGTCGACTTTTACAAGCTTGTAACAACCATATCTTTAAGTTTATAAATTTGCTTAAGCCAAAGGGATTATAAAACATAAATGTGTTTTTAGAGTGAAGTATGATGAGAATTCTTTAACTCTAATATAAAAGCTAGGTTGATGTGAAATGCTTCAAGAAAAAGAAGGGTGTAGTCTTTGATAAAATATTCTCGTCCTTTGTGATGATTTTCTCCATTAGTGTTATTATCGATTTGACAAAAAGTCAAGGTTTGGAGATTGAGCAAATAGTGTGAAGATCGTCTTCTTCCATAGTGACCTCAAGGAGGAAATCTACATAGCACAACCAGAGAGATTATGGTCAAAGAAAAGTGGACAATATTTGCATATTAAGGAAAAGTATGTATAGACTAAACAATCTTCTGTATAGTGGTAAAAGAAATTTGAGTCATTTATATGACATCAAGGTTTGAAAATTTAAACGTAAGGCGGTAAAAAGAGAAATTAAAATTAAGGCAAAGAACATTAAAATAATATAAAATAATATTAAGATTTGCCAAAAACACATTCGAAAATAATTCCATATTGGTAAAAGATACAACATATATGCGATGAAAGCATTTAAGTTCATAATAACTAAGATTATATCACAAATTTTTAGAATATCAAGTTCCAACTCCAAGTTCTATAATTCTATCGGAGTATTGAACCAAAGTACGCATCTAATACTACATGTACAATAGGAATCGTACTTCTTAGTGTTCAAAATTCAAATGCAATAATTATTTTTACTTCGCATGTTTCTTTTTAACCTTGAAAAAGTAAGAGGGTGGCCTCCCAAGTTGGGATCCACATCAAAAGGTGTATATATATAACTTATAAGTTACAAGGTGTTATACATTACAATGTATAACATGTATGCCCCCCAAAAATGTATGCCCCCCAATGCTCTATTACATTCTTTGTATAAAATGTATGCCCCCCAAAAATGGTGTCGTTCCCGACGCACCAAATTGCCTAAACTAACGTAGAAGGAAACACATTATCCTCATGACCGTGACCACATACCAATCTAATATCCCTCCAGAAATCTGAACAATCCTGCCAACAAGCCAAGAAATGTTCGCCATGCTCCACACATATACCGAGAATGGACGGGAGAAGAAGAGATGCGCAAACTCCTCCGCTGCCAACCCACATCTGTCACACAAAATATTCTCCGACCCCAACAGCTGCCCCCTTCGCCGTTTGGTTAGAATCCAGTCGAGTCTGAATAGCCAAAGAAATATATTGATTCAGGTCGGCACCTTGCTTATCCATATCATTCGTATATCCACGCCAACCTCCTCCTCCAAGTCATCTCCGTCCACCGCAAAGAACCGGTACGCCTTCTTCATCGAAAATCTTCCATTTCCCCATACATAGCGTTCTCTACCACCCGACGGTCCCTCCAAATACTCCAACTCCACCTGTAGGTCCATGAAGTCCTCCACCGTTTGATCCAAAAACTCCGAGGAGAACACCGAAGACCACGACCCATGCTCCCATACCTTCTACACCACCACCTCCTTACTTGTCGCGAACTGCAATAGTCGCAGTTGGAACTATGACCTCTGTTGTGCAATCTGCCTCCATCCTAGGAAGGCAGATCCAGGATAGCCTGGCTTTTGCGAGCAAGATTATTGCAGACTAGAAGAGACATTGTTCTCATGCACTGTTGTGGAAGGTAGATATTTCCAAGGCCTATAGATACAATTGACTATAAGGGGCTTCTTTGACACTTAGCACTGTTATGATCGACATTCGCAAAAAAGGGCTTCTTTGACACTTAGATCTCGTGGATGTAGAGGTGTATCACCATGGCTTCATATTCTGTATAGGTTAATGGGAGACTAGAAGGTGATTTTTTCCAGAGAGGTGTTTGCCAAGGTTGTCCGCTTATACCCCCGACTATTCATCATTACAGTAGATGCTCTTTACATGAATGGTGTCAAATATGGTTCTATAGGATGCCAGCGTAGGTTACACGTGTAGAGACATCTCCATTCCCTTACTCTAATATGCAGATAACACAATTTTGTTTATCGAAGCGAAACATGAGACAGCATGCATGCCCATGGTACTCGAGATCTATGGAGAACTTTCTGGCCTTAAGTAACAAACAAAAGTCAACAATCATGTCCCCTTCAACATTCAATTTGAGGAGGCCAGGGATTGTTAGGGATTGTTGTCTGACACTAGGGACTGAATGTGGATTTTGATTTTCTTCTCATTCGTTACTTGGGCCTTCTACTTACAAGTGGTAGGCTGAGGATGGCGGACTGGCTACCGATTATTGAAAAGTTGGAGAGAAAGTTGTCAGGTTGGAAAGCTGCAATGCTATCTCATGGCAGGAGGATTGTTCTCGTCAAAGCAATCCTTGTGTTCTTTATGTCATTCAAACTCCTACCAATAGGGATCAAGCAATGAATTGAGATGATCAAGAGAAGATTTTTCTAGGAAAAAAGAAGCCAGGATAAATCCGGTATCCATCTAGTAGATTGGGAGATGATCACCCTTCCTTTGCATATAGGTGGGCTTGGCATCTCAAGGTTGCAGATCATGAATCGTGCCCTGTTGATGAAGTGGGTGGCTCGTATTTCGGGGAATAGTGAAGATATGTCTTGCAAGCTCATTTGTCGCATCTATGGTGTATATGTGACGCTATCTAGCAATCATCATTCACAAATTTATAATTCGGCTTTCTACAGGGTATCGCTTCCCTTTTGTTGCAAGCCCATGAGCTGTTTAAGCTAGTTTTAGACGATGGAAGACCATTCGCCTTCTGGAAAGACAACTAGACTGGAGACAAAACTTTAGCATCAGTGTTCCCCTGCCTTTTCGCGCTTTCAAATCTCAAGATGCATGGGTAGTCGATGTCTAGGAGGAGAATAGTTGGTTGCCAACCTTCAGTGGCTCCTTTTTTGATCAAAGGGTATTGGATGGGTTGGAAGATGGCAAAGATCTTACAGGAGCTAGGAGAGAGAAAATCAGCGCAGAGTGTTATGACTTCAGAGGAGAAGAAGAGGGTAACTGAGTTGAAATAGTGATCTCGACAGTCTTGGCTTAAGGATGGGGATGCGAGTACGACCTACTTCCATAGGCTGGCTAGCGAAAGGCATCGACGCAATTTAGTTAGATCAATCGTGGTGAATGTCTAGAGTATAAGGAGATCGTGAGATGAAACGAGCTATTACTGACCATTTCCTTAAATTTCAAGATGGTCAGATGGGAGGCCATGGAGATGGATGAGCTTGGGGGCTAATTAGCTTTCCAGACGACATTTGGATAACTTGATCTTGAGCTTCATGGAGGAGGTGAAAACAACTATTTATAGTTTGAATGGAGATGGTACACCTGGACGGAATGCATTCCATGTTTTCTTCTTTAAAGAGCTTTGGTATGTGATTGGGAGATAAGTTGTTCATGTTGTGAGAGATCGTGAGATGAAACGGGCTATTACTGACCATTTCCTTAAATTTCAAGGGTCAGATGGGAGGCCATGGAGATGGATGAGCTTGGTGGCTAATTAGCTTTCCAGACGACATTTGTATAACTCGATCTTGAGCTTCATGGAGGAGGTGAAAACAACTGTTTATAGTTTGAATGGAGATGGTACACCTGGATGGAATGCATTCCATGTTTTCTTCTTTAAAGAGCTTTGGTATGTGATTGGGAGATAAGTTGTTGATGTTGTAGTGGAATTTGCATGTGGTAATGCATGTTTGGGGAGGATCGACAGGGCCCTCATCTTCTTACTCCTAAAGAAGAATGTGGATCAGCACATAGGGGGTTACCGTCTAATTGCTTTATCCAATGCTTTTTATCTGATTGTACCCAAGGTGCTAGCAAATAGATTGAACATTGTGTTGGGTTATATCATCTCTCCTCTACAGTCAGCTTTTATTTCAGGAAGAAAAATTGGGAACAACTTGGCAAGATGCTGGCAAGTAGATTGAACAGAGAGTGGGATTATATCATCTCCTCTACAATCAGCTTTTATTTCGGGAAGAAAAATTGGGAACAGCTTGGCAATGGCCACGGAGATCATTGTATATTGGAAGAGACGTAGAGTCAAGGGCTTGTTATGAAAACTAGACTTCTCCAAGGCCTACGACACGTTGGAATGTCATTTCCTCTAGGAGGCACTGGCAAAGCGAAGTTTCCTGGATATCTGAATAACTTTGATGAAGTGATGATTCACCACTGCTTCTTACTCGGTTCTCGTCAACGGTCGCCCTGAAGGGGGATTCTTCCCGCCGTAGAGCGGTGTGCATCAGGAGTATCCCCTTACACCTATGCTTTTTTATTATTGTGGTTGTTGTGTTGCATTGCATGGTTGAACAGGTGTTGCAGCAGGGGGCCACTACAGGGTACTTAATTGGAGATATAAGCTACCCTCTCTTACAGTACGATGATGATACCATATTTTTCGTTAAAAGAAGGTAGAGAGGAAGCTAAAGGGATGGCTACAATGCTTGAGATTGTTGGGGGAGTTTTCTGGCCTTGTTCTCAACCTTGGTAAATCTACAGTCATCCCGTTTGGCATGGAAGATCCGGAGGCTATAGCTTGCAGTACGGAACTTGGGACGGAAAGAGGGTCCCTACCTATTTGCTACCTTGGGTTACCATCGTTGAGTGGCAGACTTACGATGCTGGATTGGCTTCCTAATATTGAAAAGATGGAAAGGAAATTATCAGGATGGAGGGTGTCAATTCTATCCAGAGGAGGACATCTGGTGCTTATAAAATCTGTTCTTTTTGTTATTTTTGTATTCTTTCTTTTAGCAAGACTTCTTCATGTAGGTGTTCGTCCGCAGCTTGACTCGATAATGAAGAGAGATTCTTTTGGGAAAAATCGGGACAGGAGGGTGCAAGATTCCATCTTGTGGATTGGGAGACTGTAACGCAATCTAAGTCAAAAGGTGGCTTTGGGATTCATCGCCTTGATTCCATGAATGAGGTTCTTATTTTGAAGTGGGTGAGCAGGATTTAGGAGAGAGAGGTGAAGACCACTATTGTAGACTTATTCATTGCATTAACGACGTCCAGACTGATGGGAGCCTTCCAGAGCGTGCTGGTTATTTCCCTTAAGCTTTTTCGAAGGGGATAAGAGTGGTTATGTTGTGGTTTTCAGATCTCTTTCGCCTGATTCTTGGTAGTGGTGAATCTTTTCATTTTGGACTGATAAGTAGACAGGCATTAGTTCCTTGGGAGAGCATTTCCCAGGCCTCTTTGCCGTAGCGGCAAACCGTGAGGCATATGAACTGGATTGTTGGATTGATGACTTCCTTTTTTAGGGATTTTACAGACCGGCGCATGGAGGATTTTATGGCCATGCTACACAACCTGAATAGCAATGAGGGCCCGCGTAGCGGGCATGATCATTGGGGTTGGAAAGATAAATGGATTCTCGGTGACGAAGGCATACAGAGTGGTGGATAGGCCTTCTCCTTTGGATAAGGGTGATATGTATCATGATTGCAACTTTGTTTGGAGTTTGAATCTTCCTAGCAGAATCAGCTTTTTTGTGGCTCTTTAGAAGAAAGCACATCCAAACTAGAGGCCGATGTGCAAAGAATTTTAGTTGGGGTTTCTTCTGTTTGCCCCCTTTGCAAAGTGGAGATATAGACCATGGACATCCTTCTTCCGATGTTACAAGACTTCATCGACCTGGTCCGAGCTTGGTAATACATGGGTGAATCCCAGTAGCTTTGATGGCTTATGGGATTCTCTTTATTTTGCGAAGTACAAGTCAAAGGAGGAACTTCTGCTACCTGTTGCAGCTATATGGGCTCTGTAGTTAGCTAGGAATGGTGCAATTTTGGTTCTCAACACTTCTATATTGATAATGTAACCTCTCGTACCAAAACTCTCCTCGAGTCTTAGATGTTGTAAATACTTTTGTTCCTTTCTTATTAATATATTTGGGGAGGACACCATTTCCCCCTTTTTCGACTTCAAAAAATGTCCCAAATCTGAGCCTTGATGACATTGTCCTCAATACTGATGTTGCAAGTGGCAAATTTGACGTCAATATTGGACTAGGATTCGCAGGAGAACTCGTTATGAGGTTGGATTGGTCGATGATGCAGTTGCTGAGGAGCACAACCTTGAAGAGGTAGAAGAACCAGAGAGAGGGGGAGGGGAAATAAAATAACCGTAGGATCTATGTAGGTTAGATTAACATGAATATGTGGTTAGGTTGTTGGCTGAAGTAATGGCAGGGCCTACGTGTAAACAGAAGTCACTATTAAGGGTTTTGTGTGTAATTTGGAAGAGTTCAACATGTAATTACAAAGGTATATAGGGGTATGGATGTAAAAATCCCATTACAAAAATACTTCAGATATTTAATGTGCAAAGCTCATGAGCAACCCTCTTGGAGCATACTTCAATGTAAGCACAATGCACAATCCAAAGATACAAGAAGAAAAAAGAGTAATAAGAAGATGAACCCTAATGCCCCAGCCATAGGTAGTCTAATGCAAGTTATGTTATGTAATAGATCTAATATTGATCATTATATTAAAGGTTTTTTTGAAAGGTAATTGGGTTAATATTGATTGTTGAGAGCAACAAGAGAACGAAAAGAGCATGTTTTATTCTACAGGTCTAGGGATAGGACAAAACCCTAGAGAGGCCAAAAGGAAAGATACATAAGTGCCCCTAGTGAGGTTTACAATAATAAATTAAGAATCAAATATTTTAAATATTACTAACACTCCCCCTCAAGTTGGAGCATATTTATTAATCTTGCCCAACTTGAAAATTATCCATAGAAGGCGCTTCTTGGGTAAGGCCTCAGTGAAAATATCTGCAAGCTGAAGATCAGTGGTAATGTGAGGAGTAGTAATCTTCCCAGTTCTGACAACATCCTGAACAAAATGGCAATCGATCTCTATGTTCTTGGTTCTTTCATGGAACACAGGATTCGTGGCAATGTAAGCAGCGGATTTTTTGTCACAGTATAGTGGAACAGGAGTGGTGACCATAATGTCAAGTTCTTGCAAAATTCGTGGCAATGTAGCTCTGCTTACTGCATAATAGATATCTGGTCTGGTAATAATGAGGTAGAAAAGTTTGCCAACCAGACTCCTATATCGAGTAACATCTTCGAAAATAGGATCCGAGGATGCGGAGTGTTTCTTTGGGTCGACCGAAATACCCGAAGGCTTGCAACCAAGTAACCCAGCTTCAGCAAGGATGCCTACGCAGCAGTGTTGTCAAAGGCGTGAGGCACCCTAAGGCGCTAGGAGTCCAAAACGCCCGAGGCGCTAGGCGCTTGACTAGGCGCTCTCCTGAGACAATCGATGTGCTATATATATTACATATATTTGTTTAAATATAATCTTATATCCATATACATACATACATATATATGTATGTATTTATATGTACATGCACGTATTTTTTCAAAAAAAATAGGTATTTTGACACCCATAACCCTAAGTAATTTCGCAATAACATTCATAACTCTGTATAATCGCGAATTACATGAGAAACCCCGAGTAATGCTTAACTCTTACATGACATAACCCTATGTTATGTTCTATTTGGGATCCCTCTGCACAAAAAGGGTTATGTACCATGACCAACTTGATGATCATACAGTTGTTGATTCATTGAATAAATCATAGAGGCTGATGCTTGGATGAATATCTAAGGAGTTAGATAGAGGACTCATCAAGCATCGTCAAATGATTGTTAAGTGATGATCTCCAGCCTGAGTAGGAGATGGCAATCCTTTCTCAAATGGTTGATATCTGACTGACTTCTTGATGTAGGTCCTGTGCATGGGAATAGTGATTCGGAGGTGTCAGGTTAGTTGAGTCAATGGGTTGACTTAACGAGATCGAGATAACCAAAGACCTATGTTGAATACTGTCACAGCATAGGCATACATCCTCTAACCAGAGACAGATGTGTTGCTATATGTCTGAGTATGTACATTTGGCAGACCAATAGGTTGATGACCTAACCAAGGTCTATACACCGGCGAGCTGGTGTGCATGTAAGGACATATGAGTAATACGATCTCTCAAAGGGATCATACAGGTTCACTTATGAACCGGGAGACATGAGCTCACTCATGAGGTATTGGGACTGATCAAATTCCATGCATGGTCGTCATGCTTTGGAAGCATGACACGAATTTGAAGGTAAGATATATGCTTTGTGAAAGCATATGATCTATACCAAATCCCAGTGACCAAGATTGAGAAACTTAATGATCAAACCCTGAAGATGACAGTGTAAAAGTGATCTTTATCTTCAGAATAATCATAGGTCTTCCAGTATGCAGGATGTACAGGTATTGGGAATACCTGAGGGTGATGTGATCATAAATGATTGTATAACCATGACGTTTCCATTCCGAGGGAGTGATGAAACATGTTTGGATTTTAGTGACTCCTCTCATTAGAGAAGTGACCTAATCTTAGTCCATGTACTGGACATTGATCTGAATGAGATTCAGATGCAATGAGAAGATTAGGTCTACGGTCTTGATTTGATCAAGCATCTATGAGAGGTCCATGGGATCCGGATTTGAGATTTGATCTCAACATCCAAGTCACTATACGTGGAACAATACAATCACCCTGTCCTTATCTCCAAGTATCTGCGGAGAAATCGCTTTATTCTTGAAGGTTTAAGAATAATTCCATAGATCTAAGCAATGAAGAAACAATAATTACATATGATTTAATCATCTTGATGTGTGTAAAAATTATCCAATATAATTAAATGTAATTTAATTATTATGGATAAGAATAATGCGGATAGAGATATCCAATTATTCATAATATATTATAAATGTGATTTATAATGTATTAGAGAGAGCTAATTATAATTTATATTTATTGACTAATTATTATGTGTATTGGATACACATTGTGTAATTAATTGATAATGTAAATTATATGTTGTTTTGGGTTGTGAATGTGATTCACAATTTTTCAGTGGGAAGGTTGCAATATTCTCAAAATTAATTGTGAATTATTTTTGAAGAATATATCACAACAAAATTGTTGGAAATAAATAATGAGAGATTTCCATTGAGATATGCAATCTCATGAAATCTCATGAGATTGCCTCCATTAGGAATCAAGTGGGCGGCACCCATGTCCTATTTGGAATGGGTGGCCGTCCACCTTGAATATACATGGGAGATGTAATCTCCATGTATATTCTCTCCTTATTTGTTGGTGTAATTTAGGATTGATTTATATTTGATTTTGTCAAATATATTTTAATCTAAATTAGATCATAATTTGTTGGTTTTTACCAACAACAATCTTGGCGATTGGACTAAATATAAATCAATCTCATCCATTGATTTTATATGTCTCATGGATTGAGATCTATGGATCCTAATTCCCTATAAATAGAGAGGCATACCATGCTCTCTAGGGCTATGCAATATTGGAGCAAAACTCTCTCTCTCTTCTTCTCATACACCAACCCTCTCTCCCTCTTAGTGGTGGTCGTCCACTAAACCCTAGAGGAGAATCGCGTCGACGCTTTCGCCACCGCGTCACCGCTTCGACGTTCTTTGGTTCTCCGTTTTCTTGGAGTACTACGCTCACGAAGGAGACGTTCAATCTCATACGACGAGATCAGGAGCAACCGTGCTTGGATCATCTTGTTGGATTGTGAGGACTACGCGGTTCATCCCCGCGCTCGCAAGCAATCTCTCCGACGATCGGACTTGAGACGGGAGGTCTCTTCTCTTAGAGACTTGATCAACCATACTTCAAGAGGTATTCCTTTACACTTGTTGTGGTTATAGATGAAACGATCCGAGAATCGTTCTTGGATCATGTGGTTTCATCGCATGAAAATTTTAAATTCCGCTGCACAGAACAACTAGTGCGACTAATCGTTCCGCGTCGTATCCGATACGACGATCACGCTTCCGTGGTGCGCTTAAGAATTAATCCATATCCTTCAAGTGGTATCAGAGCCTTAGGTCGACAGTTTCGAATATGATTCGCAAACCGAGGACGACTTGAGTTCGTTAAGGTCGCGAAAGTTTTTTGTCGCATTTGATTTTCGCAGATATGTTTAGTAAATAATTTCGGTCATGTTTAAGATGTTTAAGCATGAATTATTTACTTGTATTTTGTTCCCCGTTAAATAAGGAAACCATAGTATCTGAGTTTGCGTAATTCAGATTCCGTATGCTTGAGATATGGTTGTTTTAATGAACATGTATGCACTGTTGCGGGAACTGTAGATCTTAACATGATTAAAGAGTTAATTACTGTTTTGATCCGCCTCGAAATGCGTGAAACATCACTTAGGTTCTGTCCTAAATCAAGTTAGCAATCTTTGAAAATCGAGTTTGTCTAATTTGGAGTTAAATTGATTGAGATATGTCAATTTTAGTGAGTAGGAGTCACTACTAAAATTGCAGTCCTAATCAAGAACCAAGTGATTGTGAATTAGAGAAATTAATTGTTAATTTCATGAAAAAATTATGGAAAATATTTGTGAAATATTGGAAGATGATTATTTCCTTAATTGACTTGGCCGCAACCAATTAATTGATTAGATTTGATCTAGATCATAATTGGAAACACAATCATCAAACTTGATGCTTGAATAGGATTGGGAATTTGTGTAGCAAATTTCCTTATAATTAAAAATGTTTTGATTATTACTATATGGTATAATTTCGGTTGAAGAACCGATGATCATCTCAAGTACAAATTGATATATTTGGTATTATCCTTTCCTGAGGTGGATATGGTGTCTAGTCGGAAAGCATTGGGGTTGCGGGTTGCAACGTATGTGGTCCATCCCACTCTCGTCGGTACTGGCTATGACAGCGGGTAGGGACTCGATAATGCCGGAGAAAATCAAGGTGTATTTTCTAATTATTGAAATTCGAATTAATACATACTTTGAGATATTACCATATTTATATTCAAGTAAAATAATCAAGTTTGTTGATTGAATTGGATTGATAATTAATTTAATATGATTAAATTGATTATGTCCAATTAAGACACTCTATTATGAATAGAGTTCTTATTTCCCTTGGAAGAATTAATTATATAAATGTGATAAATGATAATTAATTAAAATTTCAATATGAGGTGGAGGATCACATAAGTGACATCCATGGTCTCCCGTTAAGGCGAAGGGTTCCGTCGCCAGGGATTGCATGTGGGAGACGCCTGTCCGAAGTGACAGCTCCTATATGCAAGCGCATCTGGATCGGGCTCTTTGCTTCTCGAAAGAGTAAGGTCGTATGCGTAGTGACCCCAATATCGGATCCTCATATTATTGGGGAGATATTGGATTGCGCATAGTGAGTACTATTCCTGTTGACGGTTGGTTCAATTAACAACGGGTCAACATCGCCTTAGGGCTGGTGGGCCCGGATGTTAAAGACCGAATTGGGAAATGCAAGTTGGACTTGCAAGGCAGAATGTGTTCCCGCTTCTCTTTATTGGAGTCGCAGATTCTCATATTATTGGGATGTGACAAAGATAAAGAGGAAATTCCAATTCTTGCTAGAGATATAGCGGTAAGTATATCTCTTATTTTGAAAGTGATTAAGGGAATGAACTTTCAAAGTCGACAATGCAAGAATAATTTGATTTAAAATACCTTAATCAAATATCATAAATTTGAATATGTGTTTATATGTTCTAATATAGTGCACTCTTAATTTTAGAAAATGAAGTCCTTGAACCCACTTAGTAGGCTTCTTAAGGTCAACCAATTGACCGGCCCAAATTACTCGGATTGGATCCGTAATTTGGAGCTTGTTCTCTCTACAGAGCGCATAAGTTATGTGCTCTCTGAGGACAAGCATGAGAGCCCTAAATCCGAGGAAGAAAAAGCATACACTGACAAGTATGATGAAGATCATGTCTTGGCTAGATGCTATATTCTGGATTCTCTCTCCAATGTTTTGCAGAAGCAACATGTGGAGATGAGCACATACTAGGAGATAATGCAGAATCTAAAAGATATGTTTGGTGACATCAACCGCACCCAGCGTTACAATATTATGAAAGAATTCGTTCGCTGCAAGATGCATGAAGGAACTTCGGTTCGAGAGCACGTACTCAAAATGTTTGGGTACTTGTCTGAACTGGAGACTTTTAGGGCCAACATGGATGCAGACATGCAAGCTGACTTCATTCTGCTATCCTTGCCCAAGTCTTTCAATAATTTTGTGGTTTCATTCCACATGAACAAGTTGGACTTGTCGAACGCTGGTCTTCTTGCTGCATTAAAGTCTGCAGAAGACATAATGAAGAAAGATGGTCCCGCTGGCAGTGCAATGGTTGCACAGGTCAGAGGGAAGCGCGGTCGGAAGCAAGGTTCTCGGAAGGGCCCGGCCCGGAAGAGAAAGAAGAAGAGTGAAGGCGTTGGCTCATCTTCTAGTGCATCCACACTGATAGCGTCGAAGAAATCTGACATTCGTCACCACTGCAAAAAGCCAGGGCACTGGAGGCGTAACTGCCCAGAATACCTGAAGTCATCAGACAAAGGTAAAGCCCCAGCAGGTATGAAATCTACTTTCATCATTGAAACTAGCTTTCTCGTTGGACGAAAAGGAAGTTGGGTTGTAGATTCTGGTGCTTCTGTTCATATAAGCAATTTGTTTCAGGAAACTAGAAATCTAGAGGAAGGGGAGATAGTCATCCAGATGGGATCTGATGCAAGTATTGCAGCAGTAGCCGTCGGGACTTGTCGACTATCATTATCTAGTGGTAGAGTCCTTATACATAAAGAGTGTCTTTATGTACCCGAAGTCAGAAGGAACTTGATATCTGTATCTAAGCTTGTTAGAAGCGGATATTCATTCCTTTTCTGTAATAAATTAGTCATAAATCGTTATGATAAATATATTGCGGATGGTATTTTGACTTCTGGTGGACTATGAGTTGTGCATTGATAAATGTATCATGAATATTACAACCACTAATAAAAACCCTAAAAGATCCAGGGAGGATAAAAATCTCTCAAATGAGATTTGGCATCAAAGGCTTGGTCATTTATCTGTTGATAGGATCAATAGATTGATAAGGGATAGACCTTTAGATTTTCTACAGGTTCAACCTTTGCCTACTTGCAAACATTGCATTCAAGGAAAAATGACTAGGACGCCTTTCCGTAACAAGGTTATGAGATGTGAAGGTATTATTGACCTAATACATACCGATGTATGTGGTCCCTTCAGTACCGTGACTCGAAATGGATATCGATATTATTTGACGTTTATTGATGATCATTTGTGATACGGGTTTGTCTTCCTATTACGTCATAAATCCGAAACCTTTGAAAAGTTCAAAGAGTTCTAAACTTTGGTTGAGAACCAAACCGATAGGAAGATTAAACGGACTCGATCCGATCGAGGTGGCGAGTACCTCTCAGATGAATTCAAGGAATACCTTAAGGAGAATGGAATTGTTTCCAATCTCACTCCTCCTGGAACTCCCCAACTTAATGGTATTGCTGAAAGACGCAACAGGACCATCATGGACATGGTCCGTTCAATGATGAGCAAAGCACATTTACCTCTTAGTTTCTGGAGATATGCAGTAGAGACTGCAATATATATCATGAACGAGATTCCTAGCAAATCTGTACCTAAGACTCCTCATGAGCTCTGGTATGGAACCAAACCTAGTGTTAATCACTTGAGGGTTTGGGGTTGCTTGGTCCATGCGAAGAACGTGGACGCAAGTAAGCTAGAATCTCGCTCTCGTGAGTGTTACTTCATTGGGTATGTTAAAGATGGTATTGGATACCAGCTTTATGACCCTGAGATCCAAAAAAAGGTTTTTGTTTCTAGAGATGTGAAATTTCTGGAGAATGATTTCCTTAAAGGTCCAGACAAGAATGAAGTAGAGGAACTCATTGAATCCACTGAGGATTCTGAGCTTCCTGGACCAGAAACTGAAGAGATAAATAAAGATGAAACACACATACCTCTTCGAAGGAGTTCGAGGGTGGTTGCACCACCTGAAAGGTAGGGATTCCATGTGTCAAGTGAGACTGACATTGATCCTACTTCATTTGATGAAGCACTCGCGGATCAAGACATGGATAGATGGATGCTAGCAATGAAGTCAGAAATTGACTCCATGCATAAGAATGGTGTATGGACCCTAGAGGATCCACCTAAAGGGGTAAAACCCATTGAGTGTAAAAGGATCTTCAAAAGAAAGAGGGGACTTGATGGGAAAGTAGAGACTTTCAAGACACGAATCGTAGCCAAGGGCTACACTCAGAGAGAAGGCATCGATTACGATGAGACATTCTCTCCTATGGTTATGCTTAAATCCATCAGGACACTGCTAGCTATAGCTGCATATCTTGACTACGACATCTGGCAGAAGGACGTCAAGACGACTTTCCTCAATGGATACCTCGAGGAGGATATCTACATGGAGCAACCCCAGGGCTTCATAACTGAGGATGGCAAAGTATGCAAGCTGAAGAAATCCATCTATGGGCTCAATCAAACTTCTCGTAGCTGGAAAATCAGATTTGACGAAACCATAAAGAGTTATGATTTTGTGCAGAATCCTGATGAACCTTGTGTGTACAAGAAGCTTAGTGGGAGCGCCATTGTGTTCATCATGCTTTACGTAGATGACATCATTATCATTGGGAATGATACAGGGATGATGACCAGTGCAAAGATTTGGCTGTCACATACCTTTGAGATGAAAGATCTTGGAGAAGCCTCTTACATCTTAGGCCTGAAGTTGTTCAGAAACCGAGAAAAGAAGATTTTGGGATTGTCACAACATGGATACATTAAGAAGATTCTTGAACAATTCCGTATGGATGGTTCTAAGAAAGGATTCCTGCCCTTAAGATAAGGTAACCACCTGTCTAAAGGAATGACTCCTCAAACTGTTGAGGAAAAGAAGGTCATGGCTGAATGTCCTTATGCATCAACAGTAGGAAGCCTAATGTATGCCACGATGTGTACTAGGCCAGATATCTGCCATGCAGTGGGAGTGGTAAGTCGTTACCAATCCTGCTATGGAGAACAACACTGGAATGCAGTAAAGAACATATTCAAATATCTAAGACGGACGCAAGATTACATCTTGGTCTATGGAGATGGTGATCTCCAAGTCGTGGGATATACAAATTCTAGACTTCCAATCGAATGTTGATGATCGAAAGTCGACATCAGGGTTTGTGTTCTTGTTGAATGGTGGTGATGTGAGCTAGAGAAGCAAAAAGCAGGACACTACTGTAGATTCAACAACAGAAGCCGAGTACATTGCCGCATCAGATGCTGCAAAGTAGGCGGTGTAGTTGTGTAAGCTCGTCTTGGAGCTTGGCGTGGTTTCCTCTGATACTCTCATCCCGTGACTCTGCGATAACACGGGAGCCATTGCCCAGGCAAAGGAACCCAGATTGCATCCGAAGAGCAAGCACGTGGAAAGGAAACACCACATCATACGGAAGATACAAAAGCGTGGTGACATCATCATCACCAAGGTGGCCTCTGCCGACAACATTGCTGATCCTCTTACCAAACCTCTGACACAGAAGGTATTCGACCAGCATGTAATGTGTATGGGTTTAAGGATTGTACCTGAATGGTTCTGAGGGCTAGCAGGAGATTGTTAGCAATGTGAGCTCGGACGAACCATTCCTACAATAAATGTTATTGTAATAAATGATTTATAAATAAAAGTTATTGATTATTTTCACTCCCTTTCTGAGATTGAATAAATGAATGCACTATAAGGTCCCTCTGTACAATAAGGTTGTGTACCATGGCCAACTTGATGATCATACAGCTGTTGATTCATTGAATGAATCATAGAGGCTGATGCTTGGATGAATATCTAAGGAGTTAGATTGAGGACTCATCAAGCATCGTCAAATGATTGTTAAGTGATGATCTCCAGCCTGAGTAGGACATGGCAATCCTTTCTCAAATGGCTGATATCTGACTGACCTCTTGATACAGGTCCTCTACATGGGAATAGTGATTCGGAGGTGTCAAGTTAGTTGAATCAATGGGTTGACTTAACGAGATCAAGATAACCAAAGACCTATGTTGAATACTATCAAAGCATAGGCATGCATCCTCTGATCAGAGACAGATGTGTTGCTATATGTCTGAGTGTGTACATTTGGCAGACCAATAGGTTGATAACCTAATCAAGGTCTATACACCGGCGAGCTGGTGTGCATGTAAGGACATAAGAGTAATACGATCTCTCAAAGAGATCATACAGGTTCACTTATGAACCGGGAGACACGAGCTCCCTCATGAGGTATTGGGACTGATCAAATTCCATGCATGGTCGCCATGCTTTGGAAGCATGACATGAATTTGGAGGTAAGATATACGCTTTGCGAAATCATATGATCTATATCAAATCCCAGTGACCAAGATTGAGAAACTTAATGATCAAACCCTGAAGATGACAGTGTAAAAGTGATCTTTATCATCAGAATGATCATAGGTCTTCCAGTATGCAGGATGTACAGGTATTGGGAATACCTGAGGGTGATGTGATCATAAACGATTGTATAACCATGTCGCTTCCATTCCGAGGGAGTGATGAAACAGGTTTGGATTTTAATGACTCCTCTCAATAGAGAAGTGACCTAATCTTAGTCCATGTACTGGACATTGATCTGAATGAGATTCAGATGCAATGAGAAGATTAGGTCTACGGTCTTGATTTGATCAAGCATCTGTGGGAGGTCCATGGGATCTGGATTTGAGATTTGATCTCAACATCCAAGTCACTATATGTGGAACAATACAATCGCCCTGTTCTTATCTCCAAGTATCTGCGGAGAAATCGCTTTATTCTTGAAGGGTTCAAGAATAATTCCATAGATCCAAGCAATGAAGAAACAATGATTACATATGATTTAATCATCTTGATGTGTGTAGAAATTATCCAATATAATTAAATGTTATTTAATTATTATGGATAAGAATAATGTGGATAGAGATATCCAATTATTCATAATATATTATAAATGTGATTTATAATGTATTAGAGAGAGCTAATTATAATTTATATTTGTTGATTAATTACTGTATATTGGATACACATTGCGTAATTAATTGATAATGTAAATTATATGTTATTTTGGGTAGTGAATGTGATTCACAATTTTTCAATGGCAATGTTGCAATAATCTCAAAATTAATTGTGAATTATTTTTGAAGAATATATCACAATAAAACTGTTGGAAATAAATAATGAGAGATTTCCATGGAGATATGCAATCTCATGAAATCTCATGAGATTGCCTCCATTAGGAATCAAGTAGGCGGCACCCATGTCCTATTTGGAATGGGTGGCCGTCCACCTTGAATATACATGGGATATGTAATCTCCATGTATATTCTCTCCTTATTTATTGGTGTAATTTAGGGTTGATTTATATTTGATTTTGTCAAATATATTTTAATCTAAATTAGATCACAATTTGTTGGTTTTTACCAACAACAATCTTGGCCATTGGATTAAATATAAATCAATCTCATCCATTGATTTTATATATCCCATGGATTGACATCCATGGATCCCAAAACCCTATAAATAGAGGCATACCATGTTGTCTAGGGCTATGCAATATTGGAGCAAAACTCTCTCTCTCTCTTCTTCTCACATGCCAACCCTCTCTCCCTCTTATTGTTGGCCGTCCACCAAACCCTAGAAGAGAGTCTCGTCAACACTTTCGCCACCGCGTCGCCGCTTCGACGTTCTTTGGTTCTCCGTCTTCTTGGAGTACTACACTCACGAAGGAGACGTTCGATCTCGTACGACGTGATCAGGAGCAACCGTTCTTAGATCATCTTGTTGGATTGCGAGGACTACGCGGTCCATCCCCGCGCTCGCAAGCAATCTCTCCGACGATCGGACTTGAACGGGAGGTCTCTTCTCTTAGAGACTTGATCAACCTCGCTTCAAGAGGTATTCCTTTATACTTGTTGTGGTTATAGATGAAACGATCCGAGAATCGTTCTTGGATCATGTGGTTTCATCACGTGCAAATTTTTAAATTCCGCTGCACAAAACAACTAGTGCGACTAGTCGTTCTGCGTCATATCCGATACGATGATCACGCTCCCGTGATGCGCTTGAGGATTAATCCATATCCTTCACATCTTATTTGCAAAACATGTCATCCCCATAGTTCCTCCCATGGAAGGACATATCGATATCGGTATCGGTACCATGTCGATACCGATATATCGGCGATATATCGACGCCATATCGCCGACATCGGACCGAATCTTGCCTTTTTTGCCTGTCGATACCCGATATCGGACATATCAGCGATATATCGGTGACCTGTCGATACTGATATATTGTCGATATATCGGGATACGGTCTTCCATGGTTCCTCCCGAAAGCCCCCACGCCGAGCTGCTCCGCGAAGCCTCCCGCTGTCGAGCTCCTTCTCGAAGCCCCCCCCCCCCACCCTGAACCCCCGCCAGCGCAGGCCTTATAACCCTCGTTACTAACCAACTAACTGGCGGTACTGTAGGGCCAACTGCAAGCTTCGTCATGACGAGCTTCCTCAGGTTGCTCACGATGGGTGTCCTCGACGCGACAGAAAATCTTGCTAGGTATTGTGCCCCCCCCCCCCCACTTCCAAATGGGGGCAACCCGTTGGATACGACCTCGATGCGGAAGTCGAGTTCCTCCTCCGAACAACCACCCAACCATGTCCCCACTGTCATGCCAGAACTCCTCCCACCTCGAAACCCTCCATTCCCACCCCCCCCCTCGCCCGCACCCCCCGACCTGCTCAAAGCTCCCCCCCTCGAGTCCAGCTCCCCTGCTCGACCCGGGTTCCCTTTGGAACCACCCCACCCATAGAAACCCAAGCTTCCTGTCGCCGTCAATGCCCCCCCACCACCCGAGCCCCGCAACCTCCCTGCTCAAGCACCCCCTCAAGCCCCGCAGCCTCCCTGCTCGAGCGTCGATGGAGCCCCACCCCAGCCTCCCTGTTCGACCCCCCTACCCCGGGTTTCCTTCTTCCTCTGGAACCACCCGCAAGAACCTAAGCTCCCTCCCCGCGCACAGCCTCCCTATCCCACCGTCTGGAAGGCTTTGCTGGATTTTTTTATTTTTTTTTCGTAGATTGGTTAGATTAACTCACTCATATGGTTGAGTTAACGTATTAAATTAACGGAGGGTTATGGGTGTGAGACAGAGTGACTATCCAAGGTTTCTCATGTAATTCACGATTATGCGAGGCTATGAATGCTATTGCAAAATTACTCAGGGTTATGTGTGTAAAAATCCCAAAAAAATATTGCACACATACACACACACACACACACACACCTAAATTACAATCTAATATCGATCCAATATATATATGTAAGTGTGTGTGTGTGTGTGTTTATTTATATATACCTATATATGTGTATGTAAGTATATATTATGTGTGCAATTATACTACTTAAAACTAATATAAATGCAACGTGTAAATAAAACTAAGAACTAACATTAAATCTAAGTGTAAATGTAGAATTAAGGTCTAACATGTATGTGTATATGTAGAATTATAGAATTAAGGACTAACATGTATGGGTATTTGTAGAATTAATGACTAACATGTATCAATTACATCTAATATCAATCCAATATATATGTAAGTGCATGTATATTTACTTATATATACATATATGTGTATGTAAGTATATATTATGTTTGCAATTATGTACTTAAAACTAATATAAATGTAATGTGTAAATAGAATTTAGAACTAACGTGTATAAATGTATTATATGTAGAATTAAGGACTAACATGTATATGTTTATGCATAAACATTTATAAGTGAATGTCTAATGCTTATAATTAATATGCATGTGTAAATATATGTGTTTATGTAGAGCTTAGTGCGTATATGTATATGTATGTGTATTGGTAGTGTATGCATAATTGATGCATGTATTTGTATGCATATATATATACACACAAACATGTGCAAATATTACTCAGAACTAATATTGATCCAACTTTAAATTTAAAAAAAGAAAAATATGAACAATTCAGCAAAAATCCCCATTTTTGCTTCAGGCGCTCGCCTCAAGAACCCGGTGCCTTAGGCCAGGTGCTCGCCTAGGCAACGCCTAAGGCATAACGCCTCGCATAAAGCAAGGCAAGGTGCCCTGGGCTCGTCTTGCCTTGAGAGCGCCTCGAGCGCCTTTGAGAACACTGCCAGGCATTATTTCCTCCGAGAGAGATGAAGACCTTCTATAGTGTGTATTACTTATATGCCCAAGAAATAGCGTAATTGGCCAAGGTCCTTAGTTACAAACACATTCTGGAGAAAAGTCTTGGTTTATAGAATCCCTTTATCATCATCACATGTGACAACCATATCTATATAGACATCCAGTATAATGGTACCGCTTGTTCGTCCTCTAACAAACACAAAATAGTCAGATGTTGTTCCCTGAAGGTTAAGAGTGTTGATTTCTGTAGTGAGTCTGTCAAACCATGCCCTTGAGCTTTATTTCATGCAATATATTGCCTTGCAAAGTTGACATACGTAAGTACCCCTTGACTTCATGCCCCGAAGGTTGCATCATGTAGACTTCTTCATCAAGATCTCCACATAGAAAGGCATTTTTCACATCTAGTTGGAAGATAGGCCACGCTTTGTTAGTGGCTATATTAAGGATAGTTCTGATAGAGCCCACTCGTGCAACTGATGAGAACGTCTCAAAGTAATCCACGACATATGTCTGCGTAAAGCCTTTAGCCACAAGGCGAGCTTTTAATCTTTCAAGTGACCCGTCGAGTGCTTGTTTGGTCGTGAAGACCCATCTGCATGCCATAGGTCTAGTCTCTTTAGGGCATTGCACTAGATTCCATGTCCCTCTTGAGATAAAAGCCTCCATTTCTTTATTCATAGCCTGACACCAACCTGAATCCTTCAAAGCACTGTGATGGTCTCTCGAAATTGAGATGGTCATGGGAGCATCTACATATCTTCTATCAGTTATTGATAAACTAGCAGTAGAAGTGAAATGAGACATAGGATGAAGTGTACATTGCCTCTTACTTCTGCGTAGAGCAATGGGAAGCTCGTCAGGATCATCCGGCATAGTAGCGGAGGAGACACTTGAAGTAGGCATATCATCATGTAATAAAGGCATAGGTTAGGGAACATCCGGTGGATTGGATTTATGTTTCTATTATAGACAGTGGGTGGAGGTGGAAGATCAAGAGGAATATCAGTAATAGGTTGTGTGAAGAAACTTGTCTGTTCGAAAAAAGGTTACATCTGCAGATATATAATAGCGATGTCCGGTTGGATCGTAGCACCTGTAACCTTTTCGAGTAAGAGAATAACCAAGGAACAATTTTATTGCACGAGGAGAGAGTTTGTCAGTAGGATGAAGTTATGAATAAATGCAATACATCCAAAAATTTGTAAGGGTAGTGGAAAAGGCAACTCATTTGTGCAAAGTAATGACAATGGGGTGGGTCCATTTAGGGATATAGATGGAACCTTGTTGATAAGATGGACAATGATCAAAACAACATCCCCCCAATAAGTTTTGGGAACTTTCATCTGGGTGAGGAGGGATCAAGCAATATTTAGCAGGTGTATGAGTTTTCTTTCTGCGACCCCGTTTTGTTATGAAGTGTAAAGACATAATGTTTGTGAATAGTGCCTGGGATGTGAAGAAAGTGGTTAGATCATGTTGAGTAAATTCGAACGCATTATCTGATCGAAAAATCTGAATACTGGAGGAGAAAAAATTCGTGACATATTGAAAGAAATTCTTAATAATATTATTAATCTCTGATCGTTCTTTTAACATATAGACCCACGATGAACGACTATAGTCATCGACAAAAACAACGAAGTACTTATGTCCACTCAGAGTATGGACCAGACAGGGTCCTCAAATATCACAATGGACTAATAAAAAAGGAATTTTGCGGCGAGGTTCTGAACGAGTAGGGAAGGATGCTCGATGATGTTTCCCGAACTGACACGCCTCGCACTCAAAGGGCTTGAGCGTAGAAAGTTCGGGGAACATTAAAGAGAGAGCTTTGGCGGATGGATGACCAAGTGAAAGATGCCAAAGAACAAGATCAATAGATATAGATGCAGCACCAGAAAAAGTAGAATCAGAGGAGATATCAAGATAATATAAGTCATTCTTCTCATGCCCCCCACTAAAAATCTGTTTCGTCCGGATGTCCTGAAAATAACAACAGAATTCATCAAATATCACACAACACTTAAGTTCCTGGCATAACTTGTTAACAGATAGGAGACTAAGCGAGAATTCAGGAGCATTGTACACATCAGTAAGGCGGAGATTGGAGGAGAATTCCATAGTCCCCATAGTAGTGATAGGGGTGTGCTCCATTAGCAACCCGAACAGTCCTCACAACCGAGGAAGGGTGTGCAGAGGTGAGAAGACTACCTTCTCCCGTCAGATGAGTGAATGTACCGGAATGAATTATCCATGCAATACTGGATGCAGAGGAAACATTGGCAAGAGCACCTGAAGTAGTGGCTAGATTCGCAGTCAGAGCAGAGGTACTAGTGTCACTAGCAGAATTCTGCAACAGCTGACGTAGACGAGCATACTTAGATGCAGTGAAGGATGTCTGGCTATCATCATACGGTTGATCTGGCAAAGTTTCTACAATATCTCATGAACCCTCATATGAGGTAGTCTCATAGGCATTGTTGGCATTAGTACGCATCCCGAACTTTGCCCAACATCGTTCAGAGGGATGATTCCAACGTCCGTAGTGAGTGCATGTTGAATAGCGAGCGGTGGCTGGATCATGTCCGTGTTTGCATCCGAAGTCACGTCAGTTGGGTCGTCCTCTAGCAATATGGGCAATAGTCTCTGTAGATAATTGAGGAGAGGGAGAATCAAGTTCCTGCAGTCAACCATATATGGTCTCAAGAGTAGGTAGTGCAGCAGCATTCAAAAACTGGTCTATTATAGACTTGTATCGCGGATGGAGTCTTGATAGAAAGTGATAAACTTGCCATTATGCTCGTTCGTCAATCTGTTTATCACAGCAAGCAGGCTAAAAAATAAGGAGCCAGGCCTGTGAGAAGTACGTAGTACTCGACTAGAGATGTATCGTCCTGATTTGCTGACCAAATCTTTGTGTAGATATCTGAGAGTCTTGATTTATTTGTCTTTTGGGAGTAGGTATTCTCAAGGCTCTCTCACATCGCTTTGGCAGATTCCTTGTAAAGAAGGTTGGAGGTTATATTTGGGTCAACACTGTTGATCAACCAAGTAATCCCCCGGCAGTTGTCTACGTACTAGGTTTCGTAGTCCTTTTCTGTCTCCTAGGGCAGATCTTTGGTAAGAACATAGATTTTTCGCTGACCACCGATAAACACTTTGAAAGATCTAGACCATAAAACATAATTCTCGGAGCCCTTGAGTTTGATAGAAGTGCTTGTATCATCATAGAAGGAATAGGGTAGAGGGCATTCAAATCCGTGGATGCCATAGTGGTCGCAAAGGTCAAGAAAAAGTGACCTAGATAGTCCTAGTGATCTCACAAGTCATGTAGACCTAGCAAGGCATCAATTCAATGGTCCGGCAGAACTAGAAAGAACACACAGTGGATATGGTGCGGCTGGGCTGATATGATGCGGCAGAATAGAAAGTGTGCTGGAAAAATAGAAAATGCAGCAGAAAAAACGCTGGCAGAAAAAATTGCTGACAAGAGGTTGTTAGGTCACTAGGTCCTGCAGCAAGCGAGAGGTCGCTATGGCGGCAGAACTTGCGCAGTCAGGGGGCAACGGAATACTACTAGGGCGACAGAGCCACTAGGCTGCTAGGGGAGGAGGCCACTAAGGTGGCATGGCCTCTCGCGCGAGTAGAGGTGTGAGGTTGGATAGGCGCGAGGCTTGGAGAGTCATGGGCGGCAGGGTTCCACACGTGAGTCCTTCACACGCGTGGGGATAAGCGCGAGACTTCGAGAGGTGTACGGCGTGGTTTCAGAGGCGCGTGAGGGTTTCGTGCACAAAGCTTCACGCGCAAGGTTGGAGAGGCACGGGAGGAAGCATCCGCGGAAGGGCGAGGCCTCACGTGCGGGGAGAGGCCGCACGAGGCGGCACGGGGCCGCTGGTTCGGCGGCCCAAGTCTTGTTGGTGGCGCGGGGTTGGCTGGTGGGGAGGGGAGGGAATTAGGTCAGAACACCGGTGTAGGACCACTGCTCTGATAACATGTTGAGAGTAACAAGAGAATGAAAAGAGCATGTTTTATTCTAGAGGTCTAGGGGTCCTTATATAGGACAAAACCCTAAAGAGCTAGGAAGGAAAAATACATAAGTGCCCCTATTGGGGTTTACAATAATAAAATAAGAACCAAATATTTTAAATATTACTAACATTGATAATATGTTGAAGTTGTCAACATGTTTATCTCAAATCCAAGAAAAGAACAATACAACACGGTTAAATGAAGCAGAGCAACACATATCTTTGTGTTGAAGCAGAGAAGGCATTTATTCTGAGTTACATGGAGTTGAATGTGGTTATTTGATGGTTATTAGGGTGATGTTGTTTCATAACAATCCAGATTGCAAAAATCATTGTCTTCTACGAAGTCAGAATGTATTGCTACCAAACAAGCAAGTAAATAATTCTTATGGAAGAAGAAGTTTATGTAGGAACTAAACTTTATTATATATATATATATCCTTTATTGTTATAATCAAAGAATGATTCATCTTGGCAAGAACTCGTGTTAAGTAAAAACATATCGATGTTAGATATTGTTGGAGGAAAAGAGCGATCAATTATTCCATAGAACCCTAGGCTCTCTTATATAGAGGAGACCCATGGGTAAATTACATAGTAGGACATCCAATAAACAAAAATAGAATAAACAATACACGGAATATATATATAACTATCTCTACAATCCCCCTCAAGATGGAGCATAGATATCAATCATGTTCAGCTTGATAGAACATCTCTGGAATGGTCCTCTGAGCAACGGCTTGGTGAAGATGTCGGCAGTATGCTCCCTTGAACTAACATGCGTAGTAGAAATCTGTCCCTTCTGAATCATATCACTAGTGTAGTGGCAGTCTACCTTAATGTGTTTTATTCTCTCATGAAAGGGTGGATTATTGGCAATGAACAAGGCAGCTTGATTATCATGTTGTAATTGCATGGGTAGAGGTACATTTATATGCAAATCTTCTAGTACAGCTCGAACCCACATCATCTTCGTGCTTGCTTATGCCATAGCCCTATATTCAGATTCAGCACTCGATCTAGCCACATCAGTTTGTTTCTTGCTTTTCCAAGAAACCAAAGAGCTGTCCACAAAAACTGCAAAGCCTGAAGTAGACTTTCTATCCTTAGGACATCCTGCATAGTCTGCATCTGCATATGCCGAAACGGATAAATCTGTGTCCTTTCTAAACAGCAATCCCGAGCCTGGAGAAGACTTTAGATACCTTAATATCACATATATGGCATCCATATGTATCTGTCTTGGTTGTTCCATGAACTGGCTCACTCGACCCACTGCAAAGCAATATCAGGTCAAGTTATAGTAATGTAAAGAAGCTTTCCTACCATCTCTCTGTATCTTCTCCTGTCAACCTCCTCACTATCATTGTCATATAATTTCATACTTGGATCCATAGGAGTACTCGAGGGTCTACATCCAACCATGCATGTTTCAACCAACAAATCTATAATATATTTCATTTGGGTCATGACAATACCCTGTGCATTCCTGGCAAACTCCAGCCCCAAAAAGTATCTTAGAGTACCAAGATCCTTCGTGACAAAGTTACGGTCCAAGAATGTTTTTGCCATCTCTATCCCCTGAACATCATCTCTTGTAACCAAGATATCATTAACATATATCATGATGACAACTATACCTCTAGAAGTCTTCTGAATGAACACTGAGTGATTCCCATTTGATCTTTTAAATCCATGTCGTTCAATTAGATGAGATGACTTATGGAACCACGCTCTTGGGCTCTGTTTAAGGCCATATATCGCCTTGTGAAGTCTATACACCATATGATTATCCCCCTTAGTAGCAAACCCCGATGGTTGTTGCATGTAGACTTCTTCATGTAGATCATCATACAAGAATGCATTTTTGACATCAAGCTGAAAGATGGACCAGTCACGTATCACAACAACAGATAAAAGAATGAGAAGAGTAGAGTGACGAGCCACTGGAGAGAATGTATCCATATAGTCCACACCATAAGTCTGAGTGAAGCTCCTTGCCACTAGCCTTGCCTTGTATCGATCTAGGCTACCATCTGCATCGTACTTTACTGTAAATACCCATTTGCAACTAACAATAGATGCACCAGAGGGAGCGAGAACCAAGCTCCATGTACCCCGTGTCTGTAAAGCTGTCATTTCTTCTTCCATAGCCAAACGCCAACAGTCTATCTTCATAGCATCCTGATAATTCCGTGGTATCTTCATGGAAGACAGAGCCACATCAAATTTCTAAAAGTCTCCAATGAGACGATGAAAGGAGACCTGGGAAGCAATGGGATAAGATGCACAAGTGTGTTTCTGCTTCCGAATATCAATGGGAATATCAAGATCATCATCTATTTCACTCGTCGGTGCGCATTCCTCCTGTAAAGTAGAATCCTGCACAGGCACACTATCTGTCCCATCGTTAATAATGGCATCTGAACATACCTGAGGCGTGATAGATGGTTGACGTGCATCCTGAGCATGGCTTAATCGACGCGTATAGTATTTAGTGAATGGCAATATAGGTGGTGGTGGTGGTGGTGGAATTTTTTTTGAGATGAAACCATGTTAGGAATGGACCGGGATGGATTCACACTAGAAGGAGGAGGAACATGCGCATCGGTATCGGATGGAGAGGAAGTCAATCTATCACCTGCAGGAGAGAAGTACATAACAGACTCAAAAAATGTCACATCAGCATTGACAAAATATTTCTTGTTGACTGGATCATAACATTAGTACCCCTTCTGGGTCTGAGAGTAGCCCACGAAGACACACTTGACTGCTCAAGGAGAGAGTTTGTCAAGTCCAGGAGACAGCCAATGAACAAAAGCAACAACACCAAATACACGAGGTGTAAGAGAAATAGATCCTTGTCCGGAAAAAGGACAGAAATTGGTATTTTCTCACCAAGTACAGAGGACGGGATACGATTCACAAGGTAACATGCCGTAAGGACCACATCACCCCAAAAGGAGATAGGTGTACAACTCTGGACAAGCAGTGTACGAGTAATATCAAGGAGATGACGATGTTTTCGCTCTGCCACTCCATTCTATTGAGATGTGTAGGCACATGTGGTTTGATGAATGATTCCTCTAGATGACAAGAAATGGGAGAGAGAACGAGTGCAAAATTCCAATGCATTGTATGTACGAACATATTTCACATAAGAGGAAAAAACATTATGCACTTCTATTATAAGATTTTGAATAACACCTATTGCTTCATATCTGTTCTTTAATAGAAAAACCTACAATACACGAGAAAAATCATCAACCATGACAAGGTAGAACCTACGTCCTTGATGATCAGGAACACGACTGCGACCCCAAATATCAGCATGGAACAACTCGAAAGGGGAGAGACTGCTCCAGCACTGATGACTAGGGAAGCTAGCTCGATGGTACTTTCCCAACTGATAGGCTTCACACTGAAAAGACGAACCGGGAGAAATATGAGGCAATAAATGACGCATCTTCTGAAGCGGGAGGTGACCAAAACGAAGATGCCAGGTGTACGGGAAGATTGATCCGGCTGAATAGGAGGAGACACCAGCATAGGAAGTCCGGACCAGATGATATGGACCATTCTGCTCAGAGCCACAGCCAATCACCATGCATGTTAGTATGTCCTGAAAAATAAGAGAAGATGGATCAAATATAGCCCGACAGTGCAAATCTTTGGTAATCTGACTAATGGTTAGTAGATTCATGGAGAAATCAGGAGCTTAAAGAACATTATGTAGATGCATGGAAGATGACAGGGTAATCTCCCCTTGTCCAACGATGGGTGAATGAGTACCATGAGCAATGATCACTGACCGTCCTGGTGGAATGTCTCTGTATGACTCAAGTCTGTCTCTGTCCCGACAAAGATGATGGGTTGCGCCAGAATCCATAATCCACTCTGAAATACTATGACTGGATGTAAAAGCATAAGCACTACCTGAGGTGCTAGTGGAGGCAGAAGTACTGGCAGATGTTGAGGCAGCAATGTCTGAAGATCCTCCTGGGGAATCTATAGATGCTTGAGGCATAAACTCTCAATTGCGCCACAAGCTCCTCAAACCTATGATCTGACGTGGAAGCCGATGGAGATGGAACATGCTCAGCTACGCGTACCGATGGTGGAAACCCATGCTTTGAATAGCATGTATCCTCGGAGTGGCCTGTGCGATGGCAAAAAGTGCATGGTTGCTGAAAATGACCTCCTCGACTACAAAGACCAAGTCCACGGAATGAAGACTGACCCCCTCTCCCTTGCGACATAGCCATCGCTGAAGGAGGTGGTGTAGTAGTACTAAAAGAGACAAAGATGCGGCTGAGCCTCCAGTATACTTCCTCCATAGGAGGAATGGTAGCGTCAGCAAGTATCTGAGAACGGGGGGCATCATACTCCGGATCAAGAGCCGCGAGCAGTACCCCCACCATGGCACCATTTCGAAAAGCCTTTTGTTGCTCAGGGGTAGCCGTGAGAGGTATAATACTATAAAGCTTCTCAAACATCCCTCACAGGGATGTGTACAAGGAATGCAATGGCCGACCATTCTGCTTCATATTGAATATGTCATGCTGAAGCTGCAACATTTTCGTCTCATTTCGCACCTGCAAATAGGTAGCCGCCAGGATGTCCCCCATCGCCTTAGCGGTGGGTTGATGGAGAACATTGTTCGCAATCTCCATTGTCAACGTGCCTGAAAGCCAGACCTTAACATATGAATCATCATCCTCCCAGGAGGCATAGATCCCAGTCTTCGCTGCTGGTTCTTCTTCGGTAAGAATGTGTTTCTTACTGTTCGACTTCATGAGACTCATGAACTACATCGCCCAGAGCTCATAATCCGTCCCATCCATCTTGACTATTGGCGCAATACCTTTGAATGCACCTATGGAGGGCATATCAACTTTGTTATCTGACACGATGCCGGAGACGAAGAACTAGGATCCGTAGACCAATGAAGTGTCTACATAAACTGGATAGGATTTGAGTGCATATGTAGACGTTACGCACTCAAATCCATGGAGATGGAGAGGGGCCTGCGAAGGAGAGAAAGGCACCGGCGTTGAGAAGAGGTCGCACTCAAATCCCTTTCTCCCTCTCCTGGAGCTGCTATCGAGCAGCAAAGAGGGCCACACCTACTCCCAATAGCAGCTGGAGCTGCTCTCCAGTTGCCTAAACTATTGCTACAACAGATGCTAAAGCAAATTGTTGCTCACAAGCAGCTAGAAGACCGATAGCACAGCTGCTCTTGGAGCTTTTTTGCAGCTGATGCAGCTCCATTTCCTCCTGTTGGAGCCTCTCCTGGAACCCCATACTGCACCCGATAGGGCTGGAGCTCCAGCCAAGAGGAGAAGCTGCTACTCTCTTAATTGCAGGTGTTGCATGCCTTGTTGCATGCAAGATCAAGCCTAAGTTGATCTTCAAATTTTGGATATTTCAAAGTACAATCCATCCCTCCTCTTATTGCCATACATGACGATTTAAACTCCAATTTCAAAACCACATGATTAGATTTTTTATTTCTAAATTTTAAAGATTTAAAATTTTAGGTGTTCTTGCATGCATTTGATCCAGAAATCAGAATATTATAAGCTATTGTTCATGCCATAACATTTGAAGGAATTGGGGTTAATTAATATGAATATGATCAGAAATCAGACTATTGTTAAGCTGTTGTTCATACCTTAAAATATGAAGGAATTGAGGGTAAATTAGCATGAATATGATCAGAAATGAAACCATTGTTAAGCTGTTGTTTATGCCTTAAAATTTGAAGGAGTAGGGGGGAAACTGGCATGAATATGATCAAATTTCATATCATTGTTAAGCTATTGTTCATGCCTTAAATTTTGAAAGAATTAAGGGTAATTTGGGATGAATATGACCTGCTATCATACCATTATATGTTACAGATTTCATGTTTAAAAGACAAGCAATTGGAAGTGTCTTTGCATATACTGAAGCCAAATTTCAAACCTGTTAATAGGTTTAAAAAATTATGTTATAGAATGTGAAAAACTTAGGATTTTAACATACAATTGTGCCTAAATTGTAGACCAATAATAGGTTACAGAAATTATGTCTTAAAAGGTAAAGAAGTTAGGTGTTTTGCTTGCATGAAATTATCTTAAATTTAGACCATTAAATAGCTCCAAAATTCATGTTTTAAAAGTTGAAACATTTAGGGAAATATGTAATTATGCCTAAAATAAGATCAATTATTAGTCCAAGTCTCATGACCTTAGAAGATATTTAAAATACAAACATTAGGATATGGACACCTTTCTCTTTTGAATCCAACAAATAATTTCCTGAGATCATTATGAATAAAAATCCTCATCAATTGATTCATAAGTATAATCTACTAATTATAGATTAATATTGATAAGACTGTTGACAAAATATCTAGATCTATAAAGTTAACGACATAAGAGATTGAGAAAGGACTGAGTAATCAAGTGAGTGGAGATAATGGTGAATGAGTGATGATAATTAATTGTACCGATCATGATAACCCTTAACCCTGACTGTGCGAGGTTGCGGTGACTCTCAGTTGGGCGGGAGATAGGAAGCCTATTTAGGGTAGCGGCCGCCTAGTGCACGGGTCTAGGATCCCATTCCTTTGTAGGTTTTCATGAGCTTGCAGTTTTTACACTTTGTTGGGATCCTGGTACTCTAGATTGACCAATTCTACTGACCCTATCTTCAGTAGGGTGCCTAGGCTGGAGGACCCTTGGTTTTGTTTTTCGAGCTCGTTTGGCATGTACCGATCAGGCTGGTTTGGAGTGAATCAATCCGGAGAGTCTCTTCCACTAGTCTCAAGGGTGTAGTTTTGGAGTGTGCATAACATCCTCTTGGACCGCTCTTCCACTGGGAAGGCGAGACGGAAGGGTCTCTTAAGAGGCTTCCTCATCACTTGAGTTTGATACTGTTCTGCTAGTAGGTGCTAGCGAGGATAAAGTTTCGATCATGGAAATTATCACCAATCATCAATCCTCAACACTTAATAAGATATGTCATAACATTTGACTTCACAATAATGGAAATGAACATAGTTTAGATATATCACTTAATCCATCATAATCTTATTATGAAACAAGGAAAGCTACTACTACAGATGTCCGGTAAAGTTAGTGGACGTAAAATCATCTATATAAGAGATATTCCTACGATTACTAGGTGAAGCTAGTAGACATGTTGCAAACTTAGTTGCGATGCATCACACTCCATTGCAAGCCTACAGAGGCACCCCAACTATGAGGCATTTTTCCTGCCTTAGAGTCATCGTATGAGGTCTCACCGTGACCAATACCACAGACTATCCACCAAGCTTGAGAAATTTAATAAGAAAAGAATCAGAACAAGAGATACATCATCTATACTTATCAAGACCCATCAACACAACTTATAAATAATAAAATGATGATAACTTGGATACGAATCTTATAAATAAATGAAAGTATTGAGTATGAATAGTTGAGGTGGTGAGCGAGCAATGGGATTCATATATAGAACAACTTGAAAATCAATTACCATGTATGTAGCTTGTTAAATTTAAATGTCGACACCTATCTACTTGCTTTCTTTTGAAATCACTGAAATACCTTACCTGTTATTTTTAATAAATTAGATTGTACTCGGCCTTTGTTGGCATTCTTTTCTTCCTAACATGGATGGCAGGTAAAGCACTTGTGCCACAGTAGTCTGATAGCTAGACCTTGAGCTACCGCGGTTCAGACATTTATTTCTTTGATGGTACATATATTATAGCTTTTGTACAGAATATTGTAAATATTTATTTCTCTATTTTATTAGATTTTGTGGAACATCAGTCATGGTTTGGGAGCGAGCAACGGTGTGATGGCCGCACTCGATGGATAATGCAGCGTACTGGAGTCATGGAGGAAATTCCACGATATATCGACGATATATCGTCGATATATTGATATCGAGATGCGACCGATATGTGTACTGATATGGCGATATATCCCAGTTTTCAGGCATTTCCTTCATAAAAGATAATTGACATGGGCGATGTTTCGACGACATATCGCTAATATATCATCGAAATATCGTATCGAAATGATATCTATATCGATATGGCCTTCCCTAACTGGAGCTCGATTAGGACGGCTTGTGGGAGCTCTCAAGAGGATGTGGCTGGCCATTTTGCAATCTTATGGACCATTTAGTGTGCTAGAAAACGAGAAAATTTTTAAAGGACGTCAGTTCATGTGTGATAGGGTTTTGGGTAATGACAAGGCTTTGACGACGTTTTGGAGTAGCACGTAATCCATTCTTTATAAGTTTTGAGTCATGTGATGGCAGGGTATAGTGTTGTATAAAGCCGCCAGCCCGCCCTTGAGAGGGAGGGTTGGATTGGCTTATCGTGTATTTTCTTTATTTCGGTATTATAAAGGTGGGTATCCCTATAATCGTGTACTTTAATATAATTTGGCAGTGAGCTCCACTTTTGGGTCTACACCCTATGTCTTCTAAAAAATGTACAGAATGTCATTTTCTTTTGACACATGTAATATTTTATGTAAATTAATGCACATATCTCTTGATGACACTTGTTGTTATGTGCTTGATTATTAAATTACGAATGTCACTCAACGTGAAAAATCTCCCCTCAATTTTTTAACCTAATGCTATAAATAGCAAATGTGGTACTAAGGATGCTGTGTAAACGGGCAACCCAAATCCTTAGACGTCGCATGCACTAACATAATACTTCTTGTGTAAAGGATCATAATATTGGTAGCCATTCTAAGTCCTAGAATACCAACAAAGACACATTTGATATCTCTAGGAGAGCGCTTGTCAACATTTGAAGATAATATGCGGACGAAGGCAATAGAACCAAAAACACGAGGAATGAGTGATAACAACTCCTTATCTGGAAAAGCCAGTGAGAAGGGAATTTTCTCACCTAAAACAGACGAATGCATGTGATTCACAAGATAACAGGCAGTAAGAACCGCATCATCCCAGAACAAATGTGGGGCACGACTATGAATAAGAAGTGTACGGGTAACATGAAGTAAATGATGATGCTTTATTTCTGCAACGTCATTCGGCAAAGAAGTATAGGCATATGATGTTTGATGAATAATACACGAGATGAAAAGAATTGTGAGAGTACATGAGTACAAAATTCTAATGCATTATCAGTTCTCACAATTTTTACAAAAGAAGAAAAAATATTCTGTACTTCATTGATAGATATTGTAATTAAATATCTAGCCTCATATTTATTCTTCAACAAGAAAACCCATGACATATGAGAAAAATCATCGACAACTAAATAAATCGTGTCTCGAGTGATCAGTAACATGACTCGGACCCCAAATGTCAACATGAAATAACTCAAAAGGGGAGCTACTACCTCAACCCTGACGATTGGGGGAAACAAACCGATGATACTTTCCCAATTGATACGCCTTGCACTCAAAGGAGGAGCAAGGTGAGATCTGAGGGAGAACTTGATGCAACTTCTGTAGGGGAAGGTGACCAATGCGCATGTGCCACATGAAAGGAGAGAAAGGTCCTGTAGAATGGGAGGATAGGCCAATATATGGAGTCAAATCAGTTAATAGAGGCCGCCCTGCTCACTGCTACAACCAATCACCATGCTCGTAAGAATGTCCTAAAATACAAGATACGATGTGTCAATAATAGCTCGACAATGCAAATCCTTTGTAATGTGATTAATAGATAATAAGTTCATAGAAAAGTCAGGTGCATACAACACATTCTGCAAACGCATCGACAGCATCAAAATAATCTCCCCATGTCTTGTGATCGAGGAGTGAGCTCCATCGTCTATGACAATGTTCTCCCTGGAGGCACTACAAGAATTTAGGCTTTTCGGGACGACAACTAGCGATGGTTCCTCGACAACCGTCCCTATTGATAGTTTTCGAGGACGGCCGAAAGACAACTGTCTCCAATACCCATATACTGGGAGACGGTCTTAGGGGTATCGTCTCCTTTTGTAATGAAGTAATAGGGATGGTCGCTAGTGATCGTCCCCTCTGTCCTCCATAAGTCACTGGTCTATTTCGCCCCCCGAGTGGGGACGGTTATGACCGTCCCCATTACGCTTTTGTTAGCGTCGCGATCGGGCTTGGGACATGGGTGGTGGACCAGAGGGGACGGTCGTAAATGACCATCCCCTCTGCCCTCACCAAGTCACTATCTATTTCGCCCCCCGGAAGGGGCCTTTGGGGACGGTTCTGACCGTCTCCATTGTGCTTCTGTTAGCATCGTGGTAGGACTTGGGGCATGGATAGTGGGCCAGAGGGGACGGTCACTAATGACCGTTCCCTATATCCCCACCAAGTCACTGGTTTATTTCGTCCCCCAAGATGGGCCTTTGGGGACAGTTATGACCGTCCCATTGCGCTTATGTTGGTGTCGCGATCGGGATTGGGGCATGGATGGTGGACCAGAGGGGACGGTCACTAACGACCGTCCCCTCTGCCCTCCCTAAGTCATTGGTCTATTTCGCCCCCCACGAGGGGTGTTTGGAGACGGTTATGACCGTCCCCATTGCGCTTCCGTTGGCGTCGTGATCGGGCTTCGGGCATGGGTGGTGGACCAGGGAGGACAGTCACTAACGATCGTCCCCTCTGCCCTCCCTAAGTCACTGATTTAATTCGCCCCTGGGAGGGGTCTTTGGGGACGGTTATGACCGTCCCCATTGCGCTTCTGTTGGCGTCGCGATCGGGCTTGGGGCATGGGTGGTGGACCAGAGGGGACGGTAACTAGCGACCGTTCCCTCTGCCCTCCCTAAGTCACTGGTCTTTTTCGCCCCCCAGGAGAGGTCTTTGGGGACGGTTATGAATGTCCCCATTACACCTCTGTTGCCGTCGCGATCGGGCCTGGGGCATGGGTACAGAGGGGACGGTCATTAATGACCGTCCCCTATGCCGTCACCAAGTTACTGATCTATTTCGCCCCCTAGGAGGGGCCTTTGAGGATGGTTCAGACTGTCCCCATCGCGGTTCTGTTGGCGTCGCGATCGACATAAGGGGGCCAAAGGGGACGGTCATTAAGAACCGTCCCCTATGGCCTCCCCAAAAGGGACGGTCGTTAATGACCGTCCCCTCTACCCTGTCGCGACCGTCTCCATTATTACGGCGCGATTTTTTTACTTAGACAACCATCAGGGACGGTCGTTTTGACCGTCCTTGATGGTCATATAAAAAAAATCCCTTCGACCTGCGCACTCTACCATTTCGCAAATACCCTTCTCCCCGCCGCGCGTCGTGCCATGCGCCGCCCTGTTGCCTCTCGTGCTTGTTGGCCTCCTCCATCTACGTCTATGATGATTATTAACACTCCTTTGCATTTATTACTCTCCATTTTTCTTAGTGAAGTATATATGGTTGTTTTTCCTCATATTTATAAAATGAAAAAATGAAAGATGTATACCATGTTTATATCTCTCCATTTTTTCTATTTTGCCCAATATTTAACTTGACTCCATATATATGATCTTTTCTTGTTGTGTTTAACTTATTCATATAACTTATCCATTTAACTTGTTGTTCCATATAACTTGACTCCATATATCTTATCTTCATTTAGAAATGTTTGCCCCACATTTAACTTGTCTCCATATAACTAAAACATCATGGTGATTATTATTCAAAATTGTGCACCGAAATGGATAAAACATGGATGGATAAGAGATACGATGATTTTCAGTGATATAAGAGAGGAGTTATCACGTTCTTGGATTGGGCATTTCAATTAGAAAGTGTTAATAAGAAATTTGGTGGTTAGGATATAATATCCATGTGTGAGGTGTAAGAATATTAAATGTAATGTTAGAGAGGAAGTTTATAACCACCTCATACTCAATGGATTTTGGTTGCATTACTCCATTTGGACTGAACATGGAGAGGTTATAGATCATTTGCGAATGGATGAGGATATGGATGTAGGTGTAGGAGCCACTCCACAATCCTTGAATAATGTTAATCACGAGTTATTTGAATTAATGGACGCCTTAAGAAGACTTGATACACAAGACATAGGTTTAGATGATAGGTTTGAGAGCAGTTTGCTAGATGCCGAAGCAATGTTAGCTCCTGGTGTTGACATGACGCGTTTACAGTTTTTATTAAAGTTGTTTAAGATGAAAGTAAGGAACGGATCAACCGCGGCAATGATGACAGATGTACTGACCTTAATCCGTAAGTTATTGAATAATCCTGAGAATTATCCAAAGGATTGGAAAGAGGCGAAGCAACGATTCCGATCACTAGGTCTGAAATACGAGAAAATAGATACCTATGTCAATGATTGTGTACTTTTCCTAGGAGAAAATTCACATTTAGTATTTTGTCCCTATTGTGAAGATTCAAGGTATAAGGAAGCAAAAAGTAATTTAAAGAGAAGAAGAAGTCGGTGAAGATATTACGTTACTTCCCATTAATTCTAAGATTGAAACGTCTCTTTATGTCAGAAAAAACTGCAAAGTGGATGACATGGCATTCTCATTCAAATAAACAAGATGCTAATGGAATTATGAGGCATCCATCTAATGCAGAAGAATGGATAAATTTTGATCAGAGATACCCTCATTTCTCTCAAGATGAGAGAAATATTCGGTTGGGATTAACTTTAGATGGTTTTAATCCGTTTGCTAATATGAGTTTGAGTTACAGCATTTGGCCCGTGATTTTTATGGTCTACAATCTACCACCATGGATGTCAATGAGTTCTTCATTTATGATAATGACACTGCTTATTCCTGCTCCTAAAGGTCCGGATAACACAATTGATGTGTACCTTCAATCGTTAATGGATGAATTAAAACTATTATGGGCCATAGGAATACCTACATATGATGCATATAGGAAAGAAATATTTACGTTGCATGCTACACTGTTATGGACTATAAATGATTTCCCAGGCTATGCAAATTTGTTTGGTTGGAGTAACAAGGGAAAACTCACATGGCATGTCTGTCTTGAAAAAACACACTCAACTTGGCTTACTGGGAGTACGAAGCATTGCTATTTGGGTAATCGTCGATTCCTTCCACCTAAGCATAGATGGTAAAGGGCAGATAGTAATAAGAAATTTGACGGTTTACTATTTGGACACCGACTTGATATAGCTTGTGTAAGTGGCAGCATTATTTGGGACAACAATTACTTGTACAAAGCAGCTGTTTAGGACGGACTTCAAAGAAGAGTATAGCCGGTGGATGGAAGAAACAAAGTATTTTTTTCAGAGAGTTACCATACTGGAAACATTTATAAATTCGTCATAATCTGGATGTCATGCATATTGAGAAGAATGTTTTGGAAAATATATTGGGGATGTTAGATCTTTCAGGTCAATGAAAAGATAATTCAAGGACGAGACGCGATTTAGTTCAACTTGGTATACGTGAAGAATTACATCCAATTGAATTGGACAATGGGCGGATTACTATACCTGCAGCAGTATATACATTAGCCAACGGTGAGCGTGATAAAATTGTAAGCTTCCTTAAAAATTTGAAGGTGTCAGATGGGTTCTCCGTTCTCGTGCAGTTGTCGAGGTGTGTAAATGAAAGAGAACGAAAGATTACTGGATTGAAAAGTCATGACTGTCAGGTTTACATGGAAGTATTACTCACATTCGCTATTCACGTGATTGTTAACGACGTTGTCCTACAATCCTTAACAGAATTGAAAAGATTTTTCAGATTATTATGTTCAAAGGTTTTAAATCCGTTGATCTTAAAAAGACTTGAAGAAGACTTTGTTATCACATTATGCAAATTAGAGCAGATATTCCCACCTGCTTTTTTTGATGTAATGGTTCATTGGTGAATCAAGGATCGGTGGACCGGTTCAATATCGTTGGATGTATCCAATAGAAAGATACCTATGAAAATTAAATATGGTCTTTAATAAGGCATAACGTGAAGGATGTATTGTTGAAGGTTATCTTTATGAAGAATGTATTAATTTTTGTGAAATGTATATGGAAGGTGAAAGCATGTGTTTCAACCAATTTGAACGAAATGATGAAGGCGAAGTCGTGGTGGAAGAGGACGAATCGAAATTATGGGTCTTTCAATCATGTAGAAGGCATATGTTCAGTGGTATCCGTCGTGTAATATCCGACGAGGATAGAGATCTCATAAAATATTATATTTTGATGCAGTTTTCAGAGACTGATAAATTTTGTTATGAGTATAATTCATTGTTTAATGAGATTCGCAATAAATCTCAGTTCATCAGTTGGTTCCGTTCACGTGTGAAACATTTAAAGGAAATAGAAAATGACAGGTGGAACTTTAACCTCGACATTCTAGGACGTATACCATATTCACAAGTTATTTCATACAAGGGTTATATTGTGAATGGCTACAGATTTAGAACAAAATCCGCCGACGAGATGAAATTAACGCAAATGTCCGGTGTTACAGTAAAAACAGATTTACCTTTAGGTTTAGACGGCTACTACGGGGAAATAGTTGACATAATAGAGATCAGCTTCAGTCATGAATGTCGATGTGTTCTTTTTATGTGCAATTGATTCGATGTCGGTCGCGAGGGGATAGGATATCGAAGAGGTAGAAATGGGATTACTTCATTAAAACTGTCTGGGAAATTGGAAATAAATGAGCCTTTCACTTGCCAGTCAGGTAGAACAAGTATTCTACATTACAGATAACTTAAGTGATGGGTGGATCATACCCGTGAGGACAATACCAAAAGATTTTTTTGATGTCAATGATGATGATGAGCTGTTAAATATAAACAATGCATATGAAGCCGAGATACAAGAACGACCATCTGATTTTGAAGATGCAGATGTTTAAATTGTAAGTTCACCATTAATTTTTTTTTCAATTGTTTTGATGTAATATGTGAAATATACAGCTCTTGTTATATCTTTTAAATGTTTCATTATATTTGCAGATATGCCTCCACGTCCTAGACGCATTCGGGATGCACCGTCTGCACCATGTGCAGGGAGTGAGACCTCCGATCCTGATGAATCAAGTGGCTCAGCCAGATGTAGAGGCCCATCACAGTGCCGAGTGTTGGACCGGTTACGTCCCGGTGAGACACTTGAAGGATATTGAGTATCCTTAAGCGCATCACGGAAGCGTGTTGATCGCATCGTATGCAATCGGAGCAACTAGTCGCACTAGTCGCTAGATGCGGCGGAAATTAAAATTTTTAAAAACAAAGAAGAAACCACATGATCACGAGAACACTTCTCGGATCGTTTCATCAAACCACAAAGTATAAGGAATACCTCTTGAAGCGTGGTTGTGATCGCGAGATCCCAAACGAGAGATCCTCCTGTCTCAAGTCCGATCCACGAAGAACGCACTTGCGGGCACGATGATGAGTCGCGGTCCTCCCGCAATCCTCGATGAAGATCCAAGCGATGGATCCCCTGATTTCGTCAAACGAAATCCGTCGTCTTCCTTTAGAGCAAGCAGCCCCAAAGAAGAAGGAGATCCTCGAGTTGTCGTAGACGAAGCCGAGAAGGTCTCTCCTTTCTCTACATAAGATGGACGGCCATCCTTTTAGAGGAGAGAAAGAGAGAGGGCGAGAATATGAGAGAGAGAGAGAGTTGTAACCTTGTACAACTCTTAATGATGTCCTTTGGAAGGCTAGGCTAGCCCTCCTTTTATACTAGTTTGGGATCCAATGGATTTCAATCCATGGGACACAGATCCAACGGCCATGCTTGGTCTATGTTATAATCAATGGCTATAATTGTTGTTGGTTAAAACCAACAACATTTATGAAATTAAATATATGTTGCAACATTATCAACACATTTTTAATTTAACATAAAAAAATTAGTTAAGAGATTAATCAAGAATCAAGATAATAAAATGGAGATGATGTAGCCTCCTAAAAATGGGGCGTCACCCATGACTTTTTCATGGGTGACGCCACCTCATCAATGGTGGCTTATTATCTCTTTTTTATTATATCATATTATCTCTTAATAATTTGTGATAACTATTATCACATAATTATCCACAAAATAATTCCAAATTAATTTGTGAATATTTCAATCATGCCATTGAAAAATATGTGAATCAAATTCACAACCCAAACTAATTTGTAAATTACATTTCCAATTAATTACTTAATGTGAATCCAATTCACATTAATAATTAACAAATGCTATTTACATAGTTTCTCTCTCTAATATATTATAAATCATATTTATAATATATATGATTAATATGGATAGTGCTATCCACATTATTCATATCCATGATAATTAAATCATATTTAATTGTCCATTTTCTAGATGCTTGGATACAGAATTCATCAAATGAATTATTTTTGAACTCCTTCAAGAATAATATGCTTTTTCCGCAGATACTTGGAGATAAGGACAGGGCGATTGTATTGTTCCACGTATAGTGACTTGGATGTTGAGATTTCATCTCAAATCCAGATCTTACGAACCTCCCACAGATGCTTGATTAAATCAAGACCGCAAATCTAATCTTCATTGAATCTGAATCTCATTCAGACCAATGTCCAACACTTGGACTAAGATCAGATTGCTTCTCTACTGGAAGGAGTCACTAAAATCCAGACCTGCTTCATCACTCCCTCGGAATGGAAGCGTCATGGATAAACAATCGTTTATGATCATGTCACCCTCAGGTATTCCCAATACCTGTACATCCTGCATACTGGAAGACCTATGATCAACCCGAAGATCAAGATCAATTTTATACTATCTTCTTCAGGGTTTTATCAGTAAGTTTCTCATTTGATCATTGGGATTTGGTATCGATCATATACTTTCCAAAAGCATATATCATACCTAGGTCTTGATCATATACTTTCCAAAAGTATATATCAAACCTACAAATTCAGTCAAGTTTCCAAAGCGAGACGACCGTGCACGGAATTTGATTCATCCCAATATCTCATGAGTGAGCTCATGTCATCCGGTTCAGTAGTGAACATGTATGATCCCTTTGAAAGATCGTATTAATCATATGCCCTTATATGCACACCAACGCGCCGGTGTATAGACCTTGGTTAGGTCATCAACCTATTGGTCTGCCAAATGTACACACTCATACATATAGCAACACATCTGTCTCCGATCAGAGGATCCGTGCCTATGCTGTGACAGCATTCAACATAGGACTTAGGTTATCTCGATCTCGTTAAGTCAACCCATTGACCTAACTAATCTGACACCTCCGAATCTCTATTCCTATGCAGAGGACCTGCATCAAGAGGTCGGTCAGATATCAGCCTATGTGAGAAAAGGATCGTCATCTCCTACTCAGGCTGGAGATCAACTCTTAACAATCATTTGACGGTGCTTGATGAGTCCTCAATCTAACTTTTAGATATTCATCCAAGCACCAGCCTCTATGATTCAATTATTGAATCAACAGCTGTATGATCATCAAGATGGCCATGGTACATAGCCCTAATTGTACAGAGGGACCTACTATGCAAACTATTTATTCTTCATTTCAGATCAGTGAATGATATTTGCAATAACATTTATTGCATAATGGCTCGCCGTGGGCTCACATGTCCAATAACACTTAGGGTGCGAATAGTTGGAGGTGATGTAGTGGGGGAGAACTCGGCTGTGTTTCAGAGTTACTTTGGGGCAGGTGTGCAGATACAGGGTTCCTGTCCACATTACAGACTGACGTTTAGTGGAACGGTCAATAAAAGATGTCATTCTTCATTACTTGGAGGTATTAAAAATTTAAAACAAAGTAAAGTTGTTGTTCAGTCTATAAACTTAATTTTTTTTGCTTCATTTTCTTTGCAGTCTAGTTTTTCATGAGATCGTGACCCGGCCACCGATGCTCTAATTTTAGGACATGGCACGGAATTGCTGCGTAAATATCGAGGTCATCTGAAGGCCCGAGTAAGTACAATAACTTGATTTTTCATCATTTATGTATGTAAGTAATTTCCTTAAAAACTTTTCAGTACTTCGATGAAGCTTCCATTGGAGACACTTTTGACAAATTGTCCTCCAAATGTACCTGCGAAAAACTGGAGGGCGTTGATATATATTTGGATGAGAGAAAAACATGCAGTATGATACATATATATGTGCATATTATCAATTATTTCGGATTCTATTGTTGAAATTATTACCTTTGTATAGGGCATGTCAAGGAGAAATGCTCAAAATCAGAAGAAAGGTTTCATGTCTACCCATATAATGGGGAGAAGGAATACGAATTAACTGAAGGATGACCTTGTAAGTAATCTATTGTACTAATTATGTTTAAATTTCATCCATTAAAATATATTAAAATGGTATCGTAATTTTTAGTTATCTTTTCACATTAGGCAGTGGAGAACAATCGTGTACCCAGCCGGATGGAAGTCTTTGAGAGGTCTAAGAGTCGCGATGTGGGCGGGGAAGTTCATTGGGTAGATCATGCCTATGATCCAATTCATGTAAGCTATTCGTAACAGTTTTGCACCTTTTATAATTTAAATGAATTTTGAGATTACTTGGATAAATTTTCAGGAGGAGATGATCAGACTCACGACCACTGGCTCTCTAGACAGCACTGGAACGAGTCAACTGCTTGTTACTCCTGATGCGGCCTTCATTCAGACGACTGGTCCGGAGCATCAAGGTCGAGTCCGTTGTGGTGGTCGTGGTGCCACATTACGGAATTGGTATGGAGTAGGGAGCGGCTCGTCATCTTCCTCTCAGAAGACACAAAGGGAGAGGGAATTAGAGAGTCAAGTGTCTAGCATGAATATGGAGATTCAGGATTTGCGACAGCAAATGGCAATTTTTAATGCATTCATGCAGGCACATCAAGGTGCAACGTCGACTAACCAGCCAACACAAGTGCATAATCAAGTTGCAAGACTAGGCCACGACGATGAAGGAGAAGATGATGATGATGATGATGATGACGACGACGACAATGCAGATGAGGACGACGATTAGGATATAGATAGTTTGTTTAGCTGGTAGCTAAGATATATTGTAGTATATTGTATAATTATTTTGGACAATTACTTTGCATAGGTTACTTTGTTTGAGTAGTTTATACTTCCGTACTTTTATTTGAATCTTGTAGCGTATTCGTCATTTCAAACATTTCGTCTACATATGAATGTTATTTTCTGTGTTGAGCATACTGTTTGTGATGAAGATTCAATTATTGTAACAGGTACTTAATATTTAGTGTCACGCTTTGCAAGGTAAAATGAAAAGCAAATCAGGGATAATGAAAAAAATTTGTTAGCAGAGGACCAAAGGGGACGGTCATCGCGACCATCCCCTTTGTTATCGTACAGGACGGTTATAACTGTCTCCGCTAATTAAACTTTTTGGGACGGTTACAAGTCCGATCGTGCCCGTTGCGCTCACTAAGAGGGACGGTCATGACCGTCCCTTCTAACAAACTTTACAGGACGGTTTTGACCATCCCCTCTGATCGACTTTATGGGACGGTCACGACCGCCCCCTATGTATGATTATAGGGGACAGTGTCAACTACCGTCGCTTATAGAAAATGGGACGCAGGCTATGGAGACGGTCTGACAATTGCGACGGATAATGATCGTCGTCTGTTCTGGACTTTCTTGTAGTGAGGAACATGTCTGTAAGTGAAGGATATTGAGAATCCTTAAGCGCATCACGGAAGCGTGTTGATCGCATCGTATGCAATCGGAGCAACTAGTCGTACTAGATGCTAGATGCAGCGGAAATTAAAATTTAACTTAAAGATGAAACCACATGATCACGAGAACACTTCTCGGATCGTTTCATCAAACCACAAAGTACAAGGAATACCTCTTGAAGCGTGGTTGTGATCGCGAGATCCCAAAGTAGAGATCCTCCTATCTTAAGTCCGATCCACGAAGAACGCACTTGCGGGCGCGATGATGAGTCACGTTCCTTCCCGCAATCCTCGATGAAGATCCAAGCGATGGCTCCCCCGATTTCGTCAAACGAAATCCGTCGTCTTCCTTTAGAGTAAGAAACTCCAAAGAAGATGGAGATCCACGAGTCGTCGAAGAAGAAGCCGAGAGTCTCTCCTTTCTCAACACAAAGTGGACGGCCACTTAATGGAGAAGAGAAAGAGAGAGAGGACGAGAATGAGAAAGAGAGAGAGAGAGAGAGAGAGAGTTGTCACCTTGTACAACTCTTAATGATGTACCATGGAAGGCTACCCTAGCCCTCTATTTATATTAGTTTAGGATCCAATGGATCTCAATCCATGGGACACATGGATCCAAGGGCTATGCTTGGTCCATGCTAAATCAATGGCTATGATTGTTGTTGGTTAAAACCAACAACATTAATTTAAATTAAAAAATGTTGCAACATTATCAACATAATTTAATTTAACATTAACTAATTAAGAGATAATGTGATAAATAAAAATGGAGTCAACCAACCACCCTCAAAAATAGGGGGCGTCACCCATGAACAATTCATGGGTGACGCCACCTATGCATGGTGGTTATTTGGCTCCCTTTTATTTATCTTATTATTTCTTAATTAATCACAAAAATATTCACCAAATTAATTCCAAATTAATTTGTGAATATTTCAATCATGCCATTGAATATTACGTGAATCATATTCACAACCCAAACTAATTAGTAAATTGCATTTCCAATTAACTAATGAATGTGAATCCAATCCACATTATTAATTAACAAATGCTATTTACATAAATTCTCTCTCTTATATATGTATATTATAAATCACATTTATAACATACATATATCATGGATAGTGTTATCCACATTCTCTTAATCCTTGATAATTAAATCCAATTTAATTATCTTAGATAATCATTTTCATAATATGAATCATATTCATATTTAAGCTTGATAATTAAATCTCATTTAATCATCAAGTCCTTGCTTGGATATACATTTCATCAAATGAATTATTCTTGAACCCTTTCAAGAATAATGTGCTTTCTCCGCAGATACTTGGAGATAAGGACAGGGCGATTGTATTGTTCCACGTATAGTGACTTGGATGTTGAGATCTCATCTCAAATCCAGATCTTACGGACCTCCCACAGATGCTTGATTAAATCAAGACCGCAAATCCAATCTTCTCATTGGATCTGAATCTCATTCAGACCAATGTCCAACACTTGGACTAAGATCGGATTGCTTCTCTACTGAAAGGAGTCACTAAAATCCAGACCTGTTTCATCACTCCCTCGGAATGGAAGCGTCATGGATATACAATCGTTTATGATCACATCACCCTTCAGGTATTCCCAATACCTGTACATCCTGCATACTGGAAGACCCATGGTCAACCCGAAGATCAAGATCTATTTTACACTGTCTTCTTCAGGGTTTGATCACTAAGTTTCTCATTTGATCATTGGGATTTGGTATCGATCATATACTTTCCAAAAGCATATATCATACCTAGGTCTTGATCATATACTTTCCAAAAGTATATATCAAACCTACAAATTCAGTCAAGCTTCCAAAGCGAGACGACCGTGCACGGAATTTGATTCTTCCCAATATCTCATGAGTGAGCTCATGTCTTCCAGATCAGTAGTGAACCTGTATGATCCCTTTGAGAGATCGTATTACTCATATGCCCTTATATGCACACCAACGCGCCGGTGTATAGACCTTGGTTAGGTCATCAACCTATTGGTCTGTCAAATGTACATACTCAGACATATAGCAATACATCTGTCTCCGGTCAGAGGACGCGTGCCTATGCTGTGACAGCATTCAACATAGGACTTAGGTTATCTCGATCTCGTTAAGTCAACTCTTTGACCTAACTAATCTGACACCTCCGAATCTCTATTCCTATGCAGAGGACCTGCATCAAGAGGTCGGTCAGATATCAACCTATGTGAGAAAGGATTGCCATCTCCTACTCAGGCTGGAGATCACATCTTAACAATCATTTGACGGTGCTTGATGAGTCCTCAATCTAACTCTTTAGATATTCATCCAAGCACCAGCCTCTATGATTCAATAATTGAATCAACAGCTGTATGATCATTAAGACAGCCATGGTACATAACCCTAATTGTACAGAGGGACCTATTATGCAAATTATTTATTCTTCATTTCAGATCAGGGAATGATATTTGCAATAACATTTATTGCATAATGGCTCGCCGTGGGCTCACATGTCCAACAGTAAGCTGTCAATTGATCTCTATCTCTACATAAGCGATGTGCTACCCCAGAGTCCATATACCATTATGTAATATCAATTCCGTGACATGAGGTAAAAACACGAATGCTACATGAGGTACCATCACTAACAGTAGCAGCAATATCTGAGTTGTTCCCTGGAACAGGTGAGGAAGAATTGGGACTAACATGAGGCATAATGTCCCTTAATCGAGAAACTAGGTCATCATATCTCTGATCAAAAGGAGCTCCATGAGAGTCAACTTGTTCTGCTACACGAGCAGATGCCAAGAATCCATGCTTGGAGTAACATGTATTCCATGTGTGACCAGGGTGATGACAGTAAGTACAGGACTGACAAATACGGCCTCCTCTATCATGAGGTCCAAGGCCACGGAACTAAGAAGAGCCCTCTCTATCGAGGGAGGTTGTCATCGTAGAAGATGACTGAGAAGAGGCAGGTGATGAGAGACTAAGCCTACTAAGTCTACGGGAGCTTCTTCCATGGGAGGAATCGTAGCATCTGCCAGTAACTGTGAACGAGCAACCTCATACTGTAGATCAAGTGTTGTTAGGAATACATCAACCATCGTGGCATTCATGTAAGTATCTATTGCTCGGGAGTGGATGTAAGAGGCATAAAGCTGTAAAGCTTCTCAAACATTTCACGCAGGGACGTGTATAGAGAATGAAAGGGTAGTCTATTCTATCCAATAGTAAAGATGTCGTGTTTGAGCAGCAGAAACTTTGTTTAATTCATCGCCTATGAATAAGTCGTTGCAAGAAGATCCCACATCGCCTTGGTGGTGAGCTGATGTAATACATCATTAGTGATCTCGATCGTCAATGTACCAAATAACCAGATCTGTACATAAGCATCATCTTCCTCCCACGAGACGTTGACCCCAGTTTTCTCACTTGGTTCTTCTTGTTAAGAATATGTTTCGTACATGTGGACTTCATGAGGCTCATGAATTGCATGGTCCAAAGTTCATAGTTCGTCCGTCCATCTTGAGTATTGGTGTTGGACCTCTGAAAGCACCTGAGGCGAGAACATCAACTTTGTTCTCCGGCATGATACCGCTGTGAGCAAAAACTAGGGTTTGTGGACCAGTAGAAATATGTCTACACAAACATATTGGGATTCAATTACATGTATAGACCTAAAATTCAACCAAACCCATCAATCACGAGCGGACCTTGATGAAGCGAAGTAGGCCGTGGAGAACTGTATCGCGGCTCATACGTGCATGCGCACGGAGAGATAACGTGCATACACGTGCACCGAGGAAGGTGCAACAACATGTGGTGGTTGTCGCTACGTCGCTGGGATGGGTTGCAGCAGCCGATATCACGAGGGAAGAGGAGAGGTTCCATGCGGCAGCACTTCAAGGGAGAGGAAAAATGGTGGCGGCGTCGTACGTACAAGGTGAGAGAGAAGTTGGTGGCGACTGCACATGGATGGGAGGGGGCTTGTGGTAGGGTTAGGTTATTTTTCTCGGACCAAGAGCTCCAGTCCAGGACCACCGCTCTGTAATCATGTTGAGAAAAGAGAATCAATAGTTTAGTTTTGAGAACCCTAGGCTCTCTTATATCGAGGAGAGACCTATGGACAAATAGGTAAGAGAGACATAAATAAAGAAAACAAAGAAACAATACATAAACATAAATATATCTCTATACATAAGATTTAGGATTTCATGTATATTATGCCCATACCTATATAAAGAACTGTTAGCCCGACATCAAAAGCAACAACTCATAAGAGAAATCAAAGAGAGTAGTACAATGAGAAGAGAAGAGCATTTAATCGTTGTTCCAGTGTTAGCCCGGTTAGGGATGTGATCAGATATTGAAGCACATCCACATTTCCGGATTTGTGTACGGCTTCAAGGTGTCAACTTATTGGGGACTGCGGTGAAAAGTTTGCCTTGAACTATCTATGTTTTTATACTTTATGCCATTGTAGAGAGAGAGTTAGCCTAGTGTAAGCCCCTCCATATTACAACTTGTAATTATAGTATTTGGTTTTGAGGTCTGATTAATTGTGTGATTTTTACCCTCACATCTATGGCTATAGGTGTCTTGGATTTAACATATCGTACAAGATCCATTGATCTAACTTTTGTGTTTTTTCCCGTAATTTGATCTATGTACTAGGACGCTATCCCCATCTCATTATCCTTTGTTAATAATTATTAATTGGAAAAATGGGGAAGTATGATTTAGTGATTTAGAATTTTGGTGGAATCGATGAAGCTGTATAATTCATGAGATGCAGAAATATTAATATTTAATTTTAAAAATAAATATATGAAAAATACTTACTCCAGGTGGCGTTACCTCCAGGGAAGAAAAATGAGATCTTGGAATAATTAGAGAATGCCTGCATAATAAGAAACGTAATACCTCCATGTGTCAGAGTTCATTTTGACTATATGATTTTGCATCTTCCATGCAAATGCATCAAGGATGAAATCATCATATTTTTTAAGACATATTTCGGAAGGACAAGATAGATATGAATGGAGGAAAAAATCTATGTAACCGACCCCAATTAATGTGGGAAAAGGCTTTGTCGTTGTATTTCGTAGGGATAGTCGAGCATGGTAACCACACACAGATGGGCTTCCTTTTCTTTCGAGCTTCTTTTAAGTGTTTTAAGTCAAAATGTTAGGTATATCTTCCTACGATATGAACAGAAAAAATGAATTTCGGAAAATATGCATTTCGATGATCCAGCAGCTAATTTTATTTCAACAAGCTTAAATTTGCTTACTTACCCATTCGTCAAAGGGTAGGAATCCAAAATGCAGAGGCATAAATCATCTTCATAAAGCTGGATATAAACCAATAAACGTATTAGCATTAGAATTTGAATTCCGTCACAATTTGAAAGTTAAGAAAAGATGCAAACACTGATGGCCCAAAACAGAAATTTGAGCTACAAAAAAAGTACTAAACTAGCATCAACAATAAAATGAAAAACGTCTAACTCAGAAGTACACCAGCAGTCATCCAATTCCAATAATAATGAAAAATATACAGATGAACTGGCTGCAGGATCCATCCATGAAACTGTCTGAGACATTCAAAGGCATTCCAACCCACATACCTATGGGCTACTGAACAAAATCCTGAGTCTATCTAACATGATGTAAAGAGTACAAAAAAAGTAGATGTATATTTGCAACTGTTTCTGGTCTTAAACTGTTCAACTTTTTCTCACTTTATAGAGTTTGTTTTCTAAATATATATTTGGATAATTGATTTATCATCGGTATTCAGTAATTATCAATTGTCTATTAAGTTTAAATACAAGTTTTTGTTGTTGTGTTCCATTTCATAATCACCACTCTTTTTACACTACATACGATCCAATACCACTGTAAATTTTGTTTCATGTGGCGGAAGAAGAATGTGAATCAAACACAAAACGACTCAATAGGACTTGATCAGGAAGAAGAATGCTAGGAGGGAACGGACGTGAGAGGAGCAGGGCGAAGGCTCAACTTCAGTGGAAAGCTTGTGTGAGAGAGAAGGCGAAGGTGAGGGCCACCAATCAATAGGGAAAAAGGTGTGGAGAGCCACCATGCAAGGAGAGGCTAGGGGGGAGGAATATTGGTCATCTGTCTCTCATCGGAAGCCTGAACTGTGTTGTTGCAGATGAGGGAAGCATGGGCACCAGGCTTCAAGCTCTTCTTCGCCGGCCTGCTGTTTTGTGTGTGGAGAAACAAGTCATTGCCGATCCTTTTGTGAGGTGAAGCAAAACCTCTACGTATGAGGTCACGGCCGTAAGATGCGCAGAAGTTTGTGCAGTTAAATAAGAAGTTGTCTCCCTTGCCTTGTCGCAGTACTTCGCTAAGCCGCACCTTTGTGGAGGTCATCAGAGGGAAGCACGTCAATTCGAGTACGCAACAGGATTTGATTTTGTGGGGATTCACAATGGAAAAGTCGGAGATCTGAAGATGGTAGTAGAGGAGATACACTGGACTTTGGAGGGGCCCCTTTCGGGGGATGTGGTTCCTCTGGAGGAAGGGCTAGTTTGTGCAAGGGGCTTAACACGGAGACTCTTTTTGTTTTCAGCAGGCATATGGAAAGTTTGGTGCTGGCCACTAACATGGTCGGTGACTGGAAAAGGCAGAAAAGTAAAGGGTATGCTTTGAAAGGTTGATGTTTGCCAAAATATATACAGTGCACGTTCATTTGGGCTTCTCTATTTCAGATTCTCGAAAATTGGGTTTACCTGAATCAAAAATTGTGTCAGAGGCTCACATCTACTTCTTATTAGGACAGAAGGGTGGCTTTTTCCAACCATGGAGGGGGTCATGCGAGATTGCCCTCCCATGCCTCTTTTGTTTGTTATTGTAGCAGATACGCTAGTAGTATTGGTAATCATGTTAAGCATAGTAGGATCTAAGATGGATACGTATATCAGGATCTCTTGATTCCAATGTTGCATCATATTGATGTGATGATATGGTCTTTATTTAGGGGGAAGGGAAGCTGAGGCTAAATTCTGAACAGTCTTAGAGATTTCTAGTGATCTTTCGGGTCTCAAAGTCAACTGAAAGAAGTCTTTGTTCCTTTCATGTTGTCTCAAGGGGTTGTTATTGAGTGTAGACAAGCTCTCGGACTTCCCTTGTGAATTGCTCACTTACTCCTAAATCGAATGTGTAGGAGGCCAAGATGTCGTTGGTAGAGAAGCTAGAAATGAAGTTGTCTAGCAAGAAGGATTTGTGTCTATCGAGGGTTGTTCTCCTAGTGCTTCATAAAACTATCTTATTTGTCATTCATATGTTCTTTTTCTACACTCGCATGTTACATATCAGGTGACAAATGCCTCTAGAGTTCACAATGAGGCGGTTCTTTTGGACCAACTTGGAGTGGAAAAATCAAGTACTTAATAGGTCAATTAGGCACCAGTGATGCCGCAATAAAGAATGGCAACCTGGGGGTGTCGAGGCTTAAGAAGATGAACAAGAAACTTCTTGCAAAATTGGTGCAGAAAATATAGAGGGAAGAGTAATGGCTTGTTTCATTACTTGATGCTAACTATTTACGATGTAACATCTGGCTTAACCATGGTTTGAAAAAACGTGCCTCGAGGCACAAAGGCGATTGAGGCGAAACGGGACAGAGGGAAAACGCCCCCTGGCTAAGGCATGTGCCTCGGATGCCTGAGGCGATCGAGGCAAGGCACAAGGTGAGGCGTTAAGGATTTTTTCAAGCATTTTTTATAGAAAATAATTATTCCTATTGGTATTTTCAGATGTTTATAAAAGCCTATTTGTTTAGTATATATGTATGCAAAATGAATGCTTAAATTCGACCTCTTTTATATTCATATTTTTTTTGACGCCCAAAAGAAGGGGGAGACACTCAGCGGTGTTCGCCCCAATATATTCATATTTACCATTAACATGCCCAATTATTTCAGTAAACTCTTACTATTACGCCCATAAACATATAAGAAACTGTGTGTGAATTCGAATACCCATATAAAAAAATTTGGGACGGGAGCGAGTCAACCCCCACAAGGGGGGCCAACCTGGGTCCCCTAGCCCCCTCGGCTCGCTAACCGGGCAGCGAGACCCTCGTACTGGTAGGGTATGGTGGCATATGGGGACATCAGACCATTCTTCATCTGGGTTTAGTAGAACATACGATTAGAATTCAAATCATATGATTCATATAAACAATTTGGATATCTATGACAACTATAGTCAATCCTTTTTTAATAAATATTTTAGTGACTGTTATAACCAATTATTTCCTTTTGACTAGGAAGAAATTTAGTAGAAAGTTTTACGGCATTGGCATATCCTTTTTTTCATCTTCTTATCTTCATAATATCATCATATATTACATTGTTATATAATGTGTGTTTGTCGGATTAGATTATTTCACTAATAAATATATTTATTATACATTTTGTAATTATTTTCTTAAACAAATTGAGGCTTATGTTTCGATCGCCTCGAGGCTACGCCTCGCACGCTTACAGGGAAAACATCTCGTTCCACCTTTCGCTTTTTCAAACCTTGGGCTTAACAGGAATGGTGGGTTCGGATTGTTTACCATCAAAATTCTGGAGGGGGTCTAATCTATATTGCCAGAGATTGTGCCTTTTTTGCGACCGATAGTGGGTGATGGTATCTTTGTTAGGTTTTGGACGGGTGGTTGGGTTGAGGAAAGGGCTTCAAGTGATTGGTTCTCAAGGCCCTTTACCTTGAAGGCCAACGAAGATTGTGTGTTATGCACGCTTAGTGCAATGATGTGTAGGCTCCTTTTTGCTCAGGATTCTCATAGCAAAGGGTGGAAGATTTTCTGAGGATGGAGTTTCTGACACGACAAATAAGACATCGGAAGGGTGTGACCATTAGATGAGGGTACATGAAATTTTTCGATCACAAAGGCTCATAAGTCTTTGTTCACTCCATTGGTATTTGATCTTGGAGACAGCACGGGTCTACAAGTTGTTCTAAAGATTGAAGGTGACTGCAATGGTGAAGGACTTCCAATTGTCATCGATAAGCGGGGCAAGTAACGATAAGAGTTCATAGGGTCATTAATTTGCATGGGACTTACATGTCCAATGCATTCAGATGCTTTGAGGATGTGGAACATTGGTTCTTCGCATGTAATCAGTATATGAGGGTTTAGCTAAATGTTGTGATTGTATGGGCAAATTACATACATGTGACAAGGTTTTGGGCATTACTTAGGGTCGCTTGTTTTAGGTTGTCTTGTGATCGTCTGAAGCCATTGGCTCTTGTTTAAGTTGAATAGTAGTTGTATCATGGTGTTGTGTTCCATTCGAAGAGACTCTATGTGAAAATGTGGTTGAACATGCCAAGGGTATGTTGTGTTTTGATCCTTGTAATTGGGTTCTATAGTTGTTAATATATAGCATGGGTATGCACCATTCTGTGTGTCCAACCTTTTACTTCAAATAAAAGGTTTTGCATCTAGAATTAACCTTGTGTTCATTTTACCCCCTCATTAAAAAGAGTAATCACGAGGCCATGCTCCTTTCTTGAAAAAAAACATGCTCTACATCTAGCCTCCAAGTCTTTTCTTAAAGTCGAATATCTCCTCTGGGTTTAGCCACCACTTCTTTTCTCTTCTTGACTTCCAATCCTCTCCAACACAGAAATCATGTGCCTATTGTTCTCTTTCGGATTATGGTCATGAAATGACTAACTTTTTTTATATGAGAAAAGATGAGAAAACACAATGGCTTGTTCTATTCAAGAGGTTTATTGGTTCTTATATAAGACGGCACCCTAGAGTAATCATAAATAGGAAACTACATAAATACCTTCGAGGGGTTACAATGAAATAAGATAAACATAAAAGCATCTCTAACACTCTTCAAGTTGGATCATATCCATCGATCATGCCCAACTTGGAAGTTATCTACGAGAGGCGCTTCTTTGGTAGGGCCTTCGTGGATACATCTGCAAGTTGAAGATGTCCTGATGTGTGGGGGTAGTAATCTTCCCTCACCGTACAACATCACGAACAAAGTGGCAGCCAATCTCTATGTGCTTGATCAGCTCAGGATTCGTAGCAATGTATGTAGCGGATCTGTTGTCATAGTATAGAGGAACAAAAGTAGTGACAGCAATACCAAATTCCTCTATAAAGGAAAGTAACCAAGTAATCTCGCTGGTAGCATAAGCCATCGCCCTATATTCTGCTCTGCACTGGATCTGGAGACTACAGTCTACTTCTTGCTCCTATGTGACAAGATTTCCTCCAACCATCATAGCATATCCGTAGTGGAGAGATGATCCTCAGGTGAACTCGCATAATATGCATCAGCATATGCAGTTGCATCAATGTGGCCATTTGCCCCATAGAAGAGGCCTCATCCTGGTGATTTCTTCAAGTAGCCTAGGATCATAAGAACATCCTGCCAATGATTGTAACATGATTGCTCCATACGTTGGTTAGCTCTGCTAACAGCATAGGATATATCCTACTTAATGACAGTAAGGTAAAGAAGTTTTCCCACCAAGCTTTTGTATCATATAGTATCTTCGGAGACATGATCAACTAATGTGGAGCGCTTCCTCGGGTCTGCAGGAATACCATAGGGTTTACATCCAAGTAATCCAGCCTTGGTCAGGATGTCCAAGCAATACTTCCTCTGTAAGAGAAGAAGTCTTGGTGTAGTGTATTACTTTTATGCCAAGAAAGTAGCAAAGTGACCAAGGTCCTTAGTGACGAAGACCTTCTAAAGGAGAGCCTTGATATCTAGTATGCCTTCATCATCATCCCCTGTGACAATCATATAATCAACATAAACAGCTAGTATGAAAATACAAATCGATCGTCTTCTCTGGAAACCAAGAGTGTTGATCTCAGTAGTAAGTCTGCAAACCATGCCCTCAAACTCTGCTTTAGTCCATAGAGCGTCTTGCAAAGTCAACACACACTCCCCCTCGACTTCGTAAAAAGGAGGTTACATCATGCAAACCTTTTCCTCAAGACCACAATACAGGAAAGCATTCTTCGCATCAAGCTGAAAGAGAGGCCAGCCCTTGTTTGTTACCATTGAAAGAATAGTCTGTATGGAGCTCACCACGCAGCCACGGCACGCGCCTCCAGCCACGGCCGCCTCTTCCCCCACCGCCCCTCTCCAGTTCCGCGCGCCACCGCAGCCGCGTGAGCGCAGCGGGCCGCACCGGCACCGCCCGACCCCAAACCTCCAAACCAGCCACCAGCGGCTATAGAAGACGAAGGTCATTTCTTTTTTTTTTATTTTTTATTTCCTGTAAAGATTGCATTTTCGTTATTGCATGTTTCTAATATTACAAATCAATCCATGTACATGTTTTCTGAATTTACATAGACAGCCATATGTTTGCATATTAATTTGGACATCTGTTTAGCGTTATTTGTTTAATGAAAAATGTCATTGTGTTGAGCAACTAATTGTCTACATTCTGATTATTCTTTTGTATTTTTGTGAGCTCTAGATAATTAATTAAAATTGTTCATGTGAAATTCTGTGTATTTTACCCAATCTGAACTCTTAAATTCATATCTCGCTCACAATTGCTCGAAAAATTTCACAAAAATCAAGAATACGTATGTTATAATTACTGTCCAAATTTCATCTCAATTGGAGTTGTCTTGTGCCTGCAATAAATTATAGAGTGATTTTGATATTTGGTTTTTAATTAAATCCACAAACATTTTTTTTGCAAAATTTCAACTCTCCTGGATTGTTCATCTAAATAACTTTTTGAGATAATTCGCACTTTGGATAAATTGCTATTGTGGATTTATTAGGAATTAATTACTCATTGTTATTCTGTTTTCACTAAAAAATCCATAAAAAAATCATATTTTGTCAAAAAAATCCAAAAATATTATTGTAGCTTCCTTGCATCATGTTTTAATTCCAGTAAAATTTTCATAATTTTTACATTCTGTTTGTGCAAAAAATTGCGAAAATACCCATAAAAAGTGTGTATTTTTAATTGTTACATTTTAACCCATAAAATTCCAAAAAAATGTCTTGCATTCATCACTGGATTAGACTTCTAGGAATAATATAATTTGGTTAAATTAGACTAATTTGACATTAAAATTAATTTGGCTACGTTGTGTGCTTTCTTAGTTTCTTAATCCACCTGTATTTGCATTCTCATTTATTTTTGCATTAAAAAAATACAAAAAAATACGCATTGAAAATCTAGACCTAAGTTTTTCGAATTAATCCGATGTTGTTCATTTGCCTCCCTGTGTTCGACCCCAGACTTGCTCAGGATATAAATTAAAGCCGAGACACTCTTCACGGAGATCCTTTCTCAGTTCTAACTGATTCGCTAAGTACACATACTACAACGAGCCCAAATTATACATCGTGCTCAGCGATTTCGTTAGATGGCGCCGTTGCCGGGGAGGCAAACGGCTTAGGGATTAATTTAAAAAAATGTATTTAGATTTTCACTTACTCGGGTAGTCTGACTCCCCAGCCACTTGTAATTAATCCATTTTCCTGTCAATTATTTCTCTTCATATTTTTGTATATATTTTATTTTTGATCTCTCTCACATAAATTCTATTTTCCTTGCGAGGGCCAGGTGGACTTGGAGTACATCGGAGGTCGACGGACGTGATGCGCGCCGACTGCTGAAGAACGAGGATAATTAATTTATCTTCGAGAGAATTTTTGTAATTTTTTTGTAATTATCGTGTTGTAATTATTTAGGTAGTTTGCTTCTTTATAGCGGCTCTTGTTTGAGAGCTCGCGCGTGTAAAGAGACTTGGACTTTACTTTGTGGTGTGTCGAGACCTGTTTCACTCTCCAGTGAGGGTGGAGCTCAACTTGAGTGGTGAATTTAAGGATTAGGCACACGGTAGTTTAGCATCAAATTTGTTTGTGCCCATCGTAATTTAGGCCACACATATCACTTATCTTATAAGATTCATAATGAGACGCACATAGACACGTACTACTTAGCTCAAATCAAATTAATTCTTCACTGCTTATAGTATATTGTTTAGGTGTGGTTTTCTCGATATGCATGCATTTAGTGTAAAATTTATAAATTCAGTTTTGCATAACGCATGGAGAGTGTTGGGATTCACTATAAGTATACCTTATTCTGAGCATGCATCATACTTTCACGTTTGCATTCTGATTTTTGATTTCCCTCTTGTTTTACAGCTTAAGGTAAAAAAAAGGAAATTGGGATTGAATGGTAGACGTGCTTTTGTGTTCAGATTAATTTTCAAGTGATAACCTAACTCTAAAATTGAGACTGAATTGAGCAGGTCGATTAAAAATTGGAATAAAAAGAACCTTGTTTACGGGTGCATAAAGCCCTCATTGTTTGATTTACTTGCAAGTGAGAGAGAGACGACCCTACGATAGAGCCAAGCCAGGATTTCTTACATACTGCTGGTTCTTTATTTTTAGGCAATTAGCTACTATTCAGTGAGGAATACGGGTAGCTGTATTTATACAGTCTGGACTTCCTTATCAGAGTGAGAGGTTTAAAGGGTGCCTTAGTTCTCAAGGACGGGTAGATGTATTTATGCACTCCGTACTTACTCCTAAACTGGCTAAAAGTAGGTCCAATTAGTCGTAAGAATCGAGCTAGTCTGTAGGAAAATATGGGCACCTAACAGGTGGTTAATCTTTCCAAGGTTGTATTTATCACCAATTAAAATTGACCAGATAATTCGGTCGAACCCTTACGGCCATCACATGTTGAGTTGGTGAAATTGAGGGTTTGAATTGTGTTTGTATTGTCTGAGTTTACTCCGCACATTTACGTGCACCGTAGAACTAGCGTCTCATTGAATATCGTGTTCTAATCAGTTCTTTTGACATCGAAGATGATCGATTGAGGAGATATTTATTCGGACCTTGCGAATCTCTCATTAAACCCTCCAAGGAGTACGTCTTCAAACATCCGGGCGCAACTTGGACCAACCTGAACTCATGACCCTCTTGAGCCCAAGATCACCTACTCTCGAGATGGTTACTCTCAAACCATCCCCTTTCTCTCTTCCCACCTCACCGAGGAAGACCTTCGCCTTGGTGACAATATCTTGATTCATAAATCCCGTTCTAATCAAGAACACATTGCTGATTTGGGACTTAAAGAAGATACACGAAAAATGCCTCCAAAGAAGAAAGAAGAGGAAGAAGAGAACCATGAAGACCCGGTGAGAATGGTACTTGCCAGATTAGCTGCATCTGAGCAGTAACATGCACTACTCCGAGCTCAGTTAAGACAGCTAAATGTTGGGGTCGAACCACCAATGGATGCGGCGTACAACCCCGGACAATACCAAATTCGGAACTACTTGAGTCTGGCATAACCCACAGTTGATTTTGAGTTGAAGCCGTACTTTCTGAACCTGCTGCCACACTTTGATGGGAATGCATCTGAGGAGCCATATGCATTTCTAAGGGACTTTGAGCTCATCTGTGCTAACCTCAGACATCCTAATAGTCACCACTTATACCCAATTCAAGGACCTATTTCTGAAGAAGTTATACCTGTTGAATAAAACTAATATGATGAGGACGTGCATTATGAGTTTTTCCCAATTACCCCATGAAGCCTTTTATGATGCTTGGAAAAGATTCAATGACATCCTTCAGAAGTGTCCCTGTCACAATTTAGATGATAACATCTTGGTCCAGACGTTCTTTACTGATCTCAAACCTGAGATGCAAGGTTTACTGAGCGTTGCCTGTGGAGGCAGCTATACATCACGAGGATCGAATACCGTCTGTAAGGTATTCGAGCAGATGGCTGAAACTAGCCGCTCACAGATGGCCAGCAGGGCCTATAAATCGTCACCCAGTTCACTCTCATTTGGAGGGGGAAAATCAGCTATAGTCGATCTCTCTCAGGACGTGATCCCTAGCATGGGACTCCTTACTAACAAGCTTACTATAGTTGAGAGGATCAACAGGAGGATTGATGAATGAGATCAGAGTGTCTCCAAGATTCCAAAACAAATGGAGTTGACTGATAGGGTATCTAAGACAAAGATAATTGTCGTGATTGCACCCTCTGCTCCCGTATACCGAGTTCACCATATTCAGGAGCAGTTGGTGTCAGGGAAATCCCAACCGTGGGAGCAGGACCAATCTTACGCTCACTCTTTCCAGCAGTCACCTCCATTAGCAGAGACAGTTCAAGAGGAGCCTCCACCAGTTTGGGAGGTGAATGGAGTATGGTACACTCAGGACCCTACCAGGCAGGGAAGTACGAGAGACCTACAGACCTACCAGCGTCCCCCGACCTTTCACAACACCACATTCACCTCTGCACCACCTCCTTCACAGCAGAGCCCTGGATTCCAGCTACCCCAGCAGCAGCGGCAGTAGTACCACCAGTATGACCGACAGGGCCATTACCATGTGGGCCAGCAGGGCCCACAATCTCAGCAGATACCCCAGCAGCAGTAGCAGAGGCAGTACCCTTACCACCAGGGCCAGTCTTCCCGTTCTTCTTCCCAGTTGTATCCCCTTCCTCCTTCGCCTAGTCCCGTGGACATTCAACAACAGATACTCGATGAGCTTCGTTCCTATCGGAACGAAATTCATGACTCACGGGTGGATGTCAACCACATGTCCAGATGGCAAGACGAGCAGACTGCACCCTCTACTTCGATCCCAGCCCAAGTTCTGGCTAACCCCAATAGCCTGAACCGATCTAGTTCTCAGCAGCACTTTGGTCAGGTATACTATTCAGCATCTCCTTGATCTGAACATGAGATTCTTTCATGTGATGAGTCATGAGACTAATCACATGTCACTCAGGAGCGGAAGGACCGTGATCGTACCTGACCAGGCGAGGGACAGGAGGAGGGGCATCTCTTGAGCTCTACCTGAGGAGTCTTCAGAGGATGAGGAGGAGAGGCATCATATTTCGGAGCCCCATCAGCACAATTCAAGGATTTCTACTAAGGGAGCTGAGAGGAGAAGGAGAGCACGTATGCAGCATCGACAGCATGGATATTCTTCTGAGTCTACGGAGGACCTTGCATCTCCCGTTGTGGTGGATACCACTCCAGTTTCTATTTCACAACCTATAGTAGATAGTCTAGATTTCGATTCCATGTTACATCAAAAAGAATCATGTATGAAGAACTCCGTTTCCGTAATGCTAAGAACGATCTTTCAGTTCATGATTTAGACTCTTCATCTTCTGTTTCTCTAGCTTCAATCCCTTTCCCCCATGCTCTTACGGCAGGAAAGCGCATTAAAAAGATTCAGAAAGATGACCCCGATATAACACGGTTTTGTAAAGAAAACATCCTTGTAAAGGTGCCATTTGATGAATATGTGGCTAATCATCCTGCATTTCAAAAATACCTTAAGGTGAGATGCACACCTACAAGGGTTAGCAGGAAGAAAAAAAATAAAATATAAAGACACATGTCTTGTCAGTAGTCACAACCTATTGTCTTAAGAATCAGACATTGTTAAGGAAAAAGAGAGACATGGGTGCTCACTATGTTGAGAGTCGTATTGACGACATTGCGTTGCGCACACTCTTGGTTCTTCAATCAACTTACTTCCCTTAGCATTATATTAGAAATTGGAGTTGGGACCACTTCGCAAATCTAGATCTTTACTTCAATTCGCAGATCGTTCAGTGAAGAGACCTAAGGGAGAAGTGAAGAGCGTAGTTATCTCGATTAAGGGGCAGAACTATCAAGTTGACTTCACCGTCTTGGACATGGAGACCCCTAATCATTGGAGAGAATCTCATATTTATTCTCGGGCGGCCCTTCCTTAGTACCGCAGGCGCAGCTTTCGATTATGGTACGGGAATGATGAAGTTTTGTTCTCCTGTTAGAGAAGTGAACCTTGAGATGAAGCAAACCAAGTGTCAGCGACCTGATTCAGAGAGTAGCACAGAGTACTCATCTTCAGAAGCAGATTGCAGAATGATTAGCACAATTGGGATTTATGGGCATATTTCTTCATGACAGAGCGAGTACCTTTCATCTGAAAAGGGCTTAGTGGATGATGTAGTTTGCCAGGTTTTGTCTGATCTTGTGAGAAATGCATCTACCTATTCCCATAATGACATAGAGATCCATCTGGATCTGTCAGTTCCATCCCCTTCGGAACGATCATGGGATATAGATGGTGAGTCGGACGCGGCTTTGGCCGAATTACCGCGTTTCTTTGGCAATCTGACTCCCCATACTTCTGAGTTGGTGGCGAGTACTACTCATCTTATCCCACCTTCATGCAGCACAGAAACAGATTTAGATTCAGTTCAGCAAGATTTGATTGATGATACCACATTGTCAGAACTGAAATCACTACCTCCTGCACTCAAGTACGCCTTTCTTGTGGGACCCAAAGAGAGATATCATGTGATCATTAGCTCAGACTTGACTTTAGAACAGGAGTCTAGGTTGTTAGAGGTCTTAGAGAGGAACCACAAACCAATAGGTTGGACAGTGTCGGATCTCGTGGGGATCAACCTCGCCCTCTGCTCGCACCACATTTTTACCGAGGATAGTGAGAGACCTTCCCGTGAGTTCCAAAGGAGACTTAAACCCAATCTATGGAAAGTAGTGAAGAAAGAGATTGAGAAATGGTGCAAAGCAGGGTTTATATACCCTATTTCTGACTCCAAGTGGGTGGCTCCACTTCATGTTGTTCCGAAGAAGTCGGGAATTCAGATGGTCATCAACGAGGAGGGGGTAGAGATCGGGACACGAGTACCTACGTGGTGGCGTGTCTGTGTTGATTACAGGCACAAGAATGCTGCGACCAAAAAAGACTACTTTCCCTTGGATGTTGTCTCATAGGAATGGGAGCTCTCAGAAAGGAAGGCCAGACCTCTTTCCACCGGCTACCCGCTACTCTAGAACTTATACAGTCAGCATTCGAAAGTCGCTCAAGACCACCCCCTATTAACTAGCCACCGCCTAGTGCTTCTTTCTTAGTTCCAATCAAGGCTACTAAGAAAATCAGACTGCAAGCAACGAATCGTCCAAGCCTACCTCTGACTCTTTCTTCACGACCTCGTCTGACTCTGCTGACAAAGCTAGCTCTTTGTTGAGCTATAGCTCTATTCAGCAATACAGGATGCTCCTGCATAACTTCTGGAAGTCTTTCCCATACCCAATTTCTTGAACAATCTTTTTCTCCTTTTAACAATACGAAGCAATATGTTGTCTGATTAGACCACGAATTACAAATGTCTGGAAAAGTGCTCTTGCTATTTATCGAGGTAATCCGCATTGGTGTAATGAAAGGGAAGGTCCCACGATAATGACGGAGCGCCCCGAATAATCGACTCGTTTACCGCTCACGAAATCTTCCATCTGAAAAGGACTTGTAAACTTGATTATGACCGTCCCTCATTGGTTGTCCACGAATTGATCAGATCGTAGAGAGACTCGCAGGGAAAGAGTTCTTTTGTTTTCTTGACGGGTACTCAGGCTACAACCAGGTAGTTATGGCCCCTGAGGACCAGGAAAAGACCACATTCACTTGTCTATTCGGCACTTATACTTTCAGGCGCATGCCATTCGAGCTCTGCAATACCCCGGGCACATTCCAGCAGTGCATGATAGCCATATTTGCCGAGATGGTGGGAGATTTCCTGTAAGTGTTCATGGATGACTTCTCGGTCCATGGTGATTCTTTTGATACATGTTTAGCGCACTTGGACCAAGTCCTCACGAGGTGTAGAGAGGTGAAACGGGTACTCTCTTGAGAGAAGAGTCACTTTATGGTGACGGAGGGTATCGTGTTAGGGCATGTCATCTCTAAAAGGGGAATGGAGGTTGACCCTGCCAAGATGGAGGTTGACCCTGCCAAGATGGAGGTGATTAAGAAACTCGATCCACCTACCAACGTTAAGTTAGTGTGATCATTCTTAGGGCATGTTGGATTCTATAGGAGATTCATTCAGGATTTTTCAAAGATCGCCCACCCACTGACTGAACTTTTAGGGAAAGACACAGAGTTCGTTGTAGACCACAGGCGTCTGGAGGCCTTTGAGCTCTTGAAGAGGAAGATTTGTGTCTCGCCTGTCCGACAAGCTCCTGACTGGTCTCTCACCAAATCTCCCCTTTGAGATCATGACTGATGCTTCAGATCTCGCTATAGGAGTTGTGTTAGGACAACTGCGAGAGGGATCCCATTTGCGATCCACTAAGCGACCAAAGTATTAGATCCTACACAGAAGAATTATACAGTGACTGAAAAGGAAATGCTCGTTGTAGTATGGGCCCTCGAGAAGTTCAGATCATATATTTTGGGTTCTAAGGTGATAATTTACACTGATCATACAGCCATTCGATACTTAATGGAAAAGGACACGAAGGCGCGTCTTCTTAGGTGGATTTTACTCCTCCAGGAATTTAATTTGGAGATAAAAGATAAACCTGGAGTGAAGAATATTGTGGTTGATCACCTTTCTCGGATTAAACTTAAGGATTCTCCTGATTATAAGCGGATTAGAGAGACCTTCCCAGATGAGTCAATTTGTGTTATTGACTCACTCCCGTGGTATGCCAACATGGTGAACTATCTTGTCTCCAAGAAGATTCTCCATGGTTGGACTATGTGCAGCATTGATCGACTGAAGTCAGATTCGAGGAGATACCACTGGGACGATCCTTTCCTTTTCTTCGAAGGACCGGATTGTATTTGGAGAAGGTTTATTCCTCAGAAGGAATACCAGAGTGTCCTCACAAATTGTCATTCACTTGAGGCTGGAGGATACCATTCGGGAAAGAGAACCGCTCACAAAGTACTTCAATGTGGATTGTATTGGCCAACTTATTTAGAGATGCTATTGATTTTGTACGATCGTGCCCGATCTGTCAAAGGATGGGAGGGTCAGTTGGACAGAGAGATGAGATGCCCATGCAACCAATGATTATGTGTGATGTTTTTGATGTATGGCGCATAGATTTTATGGGTCCCTTTCCCAACAACCAAGGACATGAGTACATATTGTTGGCGGTTGATTATTTATCTAGGTGGGTGGAGGCTATCCCAACCCGAACCGCAAACAGCAAGATTGTCTGTAAGTTTGTAAGACTATATTATTGCTAGGTTCGAGGTACCAAAAGTTTTGATATCTGATGGGGGTAGCCATTTTGTGAACTGAGATATGAGATCCTTAGCTAAGGACTATGGATTTGAGCATAGAGTTACTAGTCCTTACAACCCACAGTTCAACAGCATGACAGAGGTTTAGAACAGAGAGGTGAAGAATATTTTGCAGAAATCGGTTCATCTCGATAGGAAGAACCGGTCTCAGCTCTTGGACCAAATTCTGTGGGCCTATAGGACAACCTACAAGACACCATTGGGTACTTCACCATTTAGAATGACCTATGAAAAGTCATGCCATTTGCCCACAGAATTGATTTATAAATCCGAATGGGCAATCAAGAAGATTAATTGGAGTTATCACCTAGGGAAGCTTTGTCGAGACTTGAACTTGAACGAGCTCGTGGAAATCCGAAACAGGGCATATGACAACCGTTTAATTTATAAGGACAAAGTAAAGAGATGGTATGATCAGCACATTAGGTGCAAAGACTTTGTCCCTGCACAAAAGGTATGGTTGTTCAATGCCAGGTAGAAGATGTTCCATGGGAAGCTCAAATCTAAATGGACGGGTCCCTTTGTTGTTAAGAAAGTACACGACGAGAATGGAAGTGTAGAGATTGCTGATCTGACAGATGGTGCACAATCTCATGTGGTAAATGGACAACTGTTGAAGCATTTTGTAGATCCGAACGAGCAGTTAGTCCAAGTCGAGGTCATCAACTTCATGCAAAGTGAATACAGAGCAGATACATCATATTACTCTTCATGAAGTACAACATCAAGATTCAGCAGCTTAGAAGATTCAATCACTCTTGTAAATTCTCCCTTCTTTGTATATTCTCCATATCACAATGGGTCTTACACTTACTCCCGTCCTATACTTAGGCTGACCAGTGCCTAAGTATAAGGGGAACCGATGCCCGCCATGTGTATTTACTCATCCATTTCTCCTCTTGACCTCGTTCGCCCCATTTTTTGTTCTTCTTCTACACTAAGGCTGACCAGAGCCTAAGTATAGGGGGCGTGTACATATTACATATATACTTTACCCATAGCTCGTACTGTCACGTATTTTGTATATTTTATACAATAATTTTAGGGTGGGTAAAAAAATCTTTTTCAAAAAAAAATATCTTAAAAAAACCTTTTCAAAAAAACTGTTGAAAAAAAAGAAGAAAAAATAGCAAAAAAACAAAAAAACTTTCTTCTTTTTCTCTAAAAAAATCAAAAAAAAAACTAACTAATAAGTTGGTTTAATCCCTGACACATTCATTTTCACACAAGACTTGTGATGATCAAGAACACTTGGTTTATGAGGTCTTGAGATTTTGAGTTAACCAGCCTTAGTCATTCGAGTCTTTTGACTTAATTATTTACATTTCCCTATTTTGAAAGATTTGTGTGCTATATCGCATGCTTAGTCTCTACCTTAAAGAATATGATCAGCACTTCACATACACGACTTTAGTTATGATGAAATGAGTTGAAATTTCACTTGAAGAATTGAGATGAGGGATTTGAGTTTGGACTCGATTTGATGATGCTCGAGGATGGGATAAAATCAATGAAGGCTTCAAGAAACCTGAGTGTAAACACCTTTAGCCAGTATGAGAACATGGTTCTTGTACTATCTTTTGACATTTACCTATGTGCCATGATGTGATGAAATCTAAAAAAATTGTTGATCAGTGTGCGCCAACTCTTGGTAAAAGCAGTGGAGCTAGCCAAAAATATTACAAAGCAATGAATGTTAAAGAAAAGCTCTCATTCCACAAAGTCAAATATCAAAGAGCTTCCACCAAAGGCGAGCTCCCAATCATTTCAATGTTTCCACTTGGACCACCGCTATTAGGACCAGGAGTCGGGCTTGCACCAAAAAAGGGCTCTGCATCGTAAATGCTACAAGTCTGGGTGTAGAAGGTACGATAGGTACTCAAAAAAGGCACACCCCGTTGTACTCTCAGGAAAACAAGTGCAGACGACTCCAACTTCTCTTGACGGATGCACTGATCAACACCAAAAATATGTGTTGAGCTAATAAGGCACTTGAGAGGATCGTTGTTCTAATGAGAGGGAGAGAAGAAATGACACAATCTTATACCCTCCATCAACTGACCTTCCATCTACACTTTTAAGTTTGACAATTAAAGAGACGGTGAATTGGATGCAAGAAATGGTTTATTCCATAGTGTTGAGGGTCGGGTTCTTACGAGAGTCTCTTGGACTGGAACCTTGGGTAACGTTGCGACTCTACTCTTGTAACCCGAGATAAGTGGGTTCGGAGAAGCGCGAGCTTGGTGCTAAAACGGACGACGGCCGAGCCCTCCGGAGACCACTCCCTCCATTTGGTCTCAACCATCCCCTTGAAGCCATCTTCGAGAAGCCAACTCTTCTCGAATCTGAAGAAAGATTTCCTCCTCTCCTCCTCCCCCGACGACCACAAGATGGGCGTGTGGTCGGAGTGAGCGCGAGGGAGAGCTCGCGCCCGCGCAAGAGGGAACAACTAAGCACCCTGAAGAGATATCAAAAACCGATCCAATCTCGATCGCGATCGAATATTTCTCCACGTGAAAGAACAGCCACTAGCGTCCAAGATCTGCAAGCCGAGGTCGTGGATCGACCGACGAAGGGATGGCGAGGCCGCATCAGAGCCACCCAACTGGTTAGGACGGTCATCAGGGAGAAGAGTAACGTTGAAGTCGCCACCCACGAGCCACAAAGCATCCACGTTGCCAAACCCAATCGAGTCCAACTCCGCTGCCAGGGACCCCCGCTCCTGACCAGTGGGGTCGTAAACATTGGTGAAGAGCATTGCACAGCCATCCGAACGACGCCTGAGGCGCACAAAGAGGGATGATTCCAGTTTAGTAACCGCCAAGAGATCAAAAGAATCCACCTTCCATCCAGTGAGCAAGCCCCCGGAGGCACCAACCGCCTCAAGTTCCGCAAACTCAAACATGCCTTGCCTGCCAAGGGCCCTACACAGTTCCGAGCATGGGCTGGAGGCTTTGGTCTCCTGAAGGAAGAAGATGTCGGCGAAAGAGGAGTCCACCATGTTTCTGATCGCTAGTCGCTTCTCGGGTCGACCCGTACCCCGTACGTTCCACGATAGCACTTTCATTTGGAAACCCTATTAACCGCCAATTTAGGGGCAACAATCCCCAAACGCTCCGCCACCGCTCTGTCTAAGAGGTTGAACCGGTTAGCCAGCGTTTGGCCGGACGGGCCGAGATCCCCTTCAAGAGCATTCTCTTCCAAACTGTTAGCACGGGAGCAAGCCACCGCCCGACGTCTCTTCCGCAGAAGAGCTCTTGGCACCTTATTCCTGGAGTAGACCGAGCCGAAGCGGCTACAATGACCATCCGGAGACGCCACCCTGCCACCGCTCGGCGATCCGAGGCCCCGCACCCGATCCTCCACCACGGAGGACTGCCGCCTTGAGGGCGCAGACGACGGAGGCGCCATCACCATCGAAGGGCCGGAGCCATTGCCCCCCTGCACCAGAGGAACAGCAACAGGTGAGCTCAGGACGCTTCCCCGATGTTCAGGTCGGGTCTCAGATGTCGGGTCAGGAGATTCAGAAGTGACGTGCGCAATCGGGTCGACCCGACCGACCGCTTTCTTCTCAGTAGGCGGGTCCGAAGACCGCATCCGGGAGGTGCCAAACGAAGAATAATGATTTTCCACGACCTTCGAAGCAATCCTCCTCGGGAAAGAGGTACAAGCCGCAGGAGGACCCAAAGAGGCGCGAAAAGAGTCGAAAAAAATGTCGCTTGGAAGACGAGGGGTGGCCGCGACGTTTCCGCTTCCGAGACCCCTCGCATCCTCCGCAGCCGGCGCTAAGATTTTTGAAATGGACAGAGGGAACGACGCCGGCGCGCCACCGCTGTTGGACATCCGCCGGCCAGCCCCAGAGTTGCCGCCAGAGGGCGGATCCCCTTGTAGCCGCACAACAGCGGAATCCGGACCATGCAAGGCGGTCACCGGCTCCTCCGAACTGGATCTCAGCTCGGAACAACGGATAGCGTCCACCCGAGCGCTAAGGTTGAAAGAAAGAACGGAGGCAATTTCCACAACCAAGGATTTCCCACGAACGGGAACACTCCAAGAGCCCAAACAGGAGGGCCGAGATCGGCGGATCACCAAAGCAGGATCAGGTGGCTCCCCGTGACAGCATCCCGTAGATTCGAGGCCCAAAACCTCAACGATCCCCCCCAACGCAGCACGAATGGCGTCAAGACTCCGCATGGAGTATGGAATTCCCTTCACACTGACTCTGTCGATGAGAAACTCATCGAATGCACCCTCCCAGGCACGAGGGCGCCGCCATTTCATCCGCGAAAGATGACCCTCAGAGTAACAAAGAAGGCTGGCCATCTCCGCCTCAGAGAGGCCCCTAGCGAGGACCTTCCATAGGGAGATGGCTAAGAGGTCCCCTCTGAACCTGCCCTGAGAAACAGCTCCAATCTCTGAAGAAGCGATGAATAACGTTTCCTCGCCGCCACCTTCGCCGATTAGCGTAGCCCCTAAGGGAGAAGCAGAGAACCGCAGGGGGCAGACGCGACTTTTGTGGCCCGAACCTTGGCAAACAAAGCATCGGATAGGCTCGCGGCATTATCTCTGCAAGTGACGAAGCGAACCACAGCGGTAACACCCACGGCCAAACAGAGAGGGCCGGGTCGATGCGCCCTTGAACGAGCTGGCGGAATGATGCTGACGACGACGCCTCGGACGAACCTCCACCCAACCGCCTCCGGTCTCGCACTCGCTCATCTCGTCCTGGAGAGTGTGCATGCAAGAATTGTTCACCATCGGGTATTAATATTTTATTTATTAGAATTTCAAAGTAATGTTGATCGTACGAGTCCTTATATCCTTTAAAGTAACTAATGGAGTAAATGAGAAGCTTGAGGTTTGGAGAGAGAGTTCGAGAGTAAGGATTTCGTATAAGTAGGGCTAAGACAGAATATATGGAGTGCTCCTTTGATGGAAGCAATGTGAAGGATCGAGGTGAAGATTGGTGATGATAACATTCGGAAGAGAAATTTTTTAGATATCTGGGATCTATTTTGCAATATGATGGGGAAATTGATGGAGATGTTACTAATAGAATAAATGCATGATGGCTAAAGTGGAGAGGAGCCTCTATTGTTCTCTGTGATAAGAAAATTCCTTTAAAAATTAAAGGAAAGTTTTACAAAGCAGTTGTGAGCATGGCCTCAAATTTCTGCGAAATTCGGTTGAATTTCTGTCGAATATCGATATCCAATCGAAATCGAAATTCGATCGAAATGACCGAAATATGGGAGTCCTAGTATAAAAAATGACCAAAATGACCGAAATTCCGGTCGAAATTCCACCGAAATTCCACTGAAATTCTGTTTTGGTCGATACCGAAATGGTGACCGAAACTGACATTTAGAGCCTTGGTTTTGTGAGACATGCTATGCTCAATGGATCTGAATGTTGGCCTGTGAACCATAGACATGTGTAGAGAATGGTTGTAGCAGAAATGAAAATGATAAGGTGGATATGTGGATACACAAGTAAAGATCGGATCGGAATGATGCAATCAGAAAAAAAGTTGGCGTAGCTCCGATCGAGGATAAGATGCAAGAAAACCGCTTAAGATGGTTTGGTCATTTGCAAAGAAGATCAGCTGATGCACTAGTTAGGAGATGCGAGTGTTGGGATGTTGAGCCGATAACGAGAGGGCGAGGACGGCCCAAGAAGTGTTGGAAAGAAACTATACGAAGGGATCTTAGTTTTATGGATATAAGCCCGGGAGTGACCCAAGATAGATCTGAATGGAGGCGAAGAATCCATGTAGCCGACCCTATTGTGGGAAAAGGCTTTGTTGTTATTGTTGTGTTGTTTTCTACACGATATACATTTTGCTAAAGTTGACCACCTACACTATTTTCTCCTTGGTCAAAATAGTTCATGGGCTTAAGGGATGGGTTTAAATAAGGATAAAAGTGATATGTCGTTCTATTCTACTAATTTAGATAATACGAATGTATGGTGGTCAGTTCAAGTAGCTAAAACTAGCAGCAACTACATGGTCTTTGTCAAGCTACAAGCAGAAGTCGAGTTTCTCAAACTTCATAAGCAGAAAAAAAAAAGATTTGAATCCCTGAGTTAGCAAGGGACGAGATATATGACCACCAAATCTTTAAATATTACTTGCATGCCCTGAAAATATTAGAAATGATATCCATTCAAGCTTAAGCATTTATACGTAGAACCCACATTAACTTTCCCAATTGTGTTAAAAATTCAATAAATGTTAACAGAGATAAAAGGATTATATTAACTTTATCAAAGAATGGAAAAGTCGTATTAATTCTCTCAAAACTTGAATCTTCTCTACCATCCGTCTATCTCATGAGGGGTTATTATTGACTTGTGACTTCATCATCATATTCATCTATACATTAACAGGCACTTGTAATTTGACACAACTTTATTGAATTTCGTGACTACAGTATGTTTAATTTATTGATTTGCTACCTCTATCGATTGCTGTTCCAAGTTTATTAAATTATATGACCCTTCCTTTGCATGCCACAGTTTCTAAATCACTTAGAAATTAGTAAATTATAATGCCCATGAGATAAATATTCAAACTGGAGTTAATCCTAATATATGCATTTTGTTAATAAAAATTCAAAGTGGTCATGAGATACAATGGATATTTCAGACAAAAAATGAATGACAGGTAAACTAAATGTGAAGTGTGAGATTTAAAGGTAAGATTTTTATTAACATGCAATTCCTTGAACTTGCTCGTATTTTCTAAAATACTAATACTTTAAAAAGTCTAAAAAAAATGTACTTAGCCTTCTCCCAATATAAGTAGGGTCGGCTACATAGATTCTTGCTCAAATCCATGTTGAAAGATTCGACTATTTTTTACGCTGGCCGTCGACTACCTAACGCAACCACTGCATTTGAACCCTGGTCTTTTGTGTGGTAGACACACTATACTATCACTAGACCATTAAGTGGGTTCTATACTTTAAAAAGTCTACACCAAAATAATTAAATTCAGCAATTGAGAGAGGATCCCCAAAAGCAGAACATGCTTACAGAAAGCAAATTGCATGGATATCATATATATAATAGCAAGATGGTTGACTCAGGAGGTGACTTTTGAGGAGGGGGTGGTGCGGCTCTCGGACGTGGTCTGGCTCTCGGACGCGCATGCGTCCAGCTTGACTCAGGAGGTGACTTTTGAGGAGCTGAGAACGGTGGCTTGGAATCTCAACAGTGATGAGGCACCAGGTCCTGATGGCTTCCCGTCTCCTTCTACAGAGACTTATGGGATCTCTTGAGGTGGTTCAGGAGTGTTGCCGCTGCAATGCGGGGTTTGAGCGGGTGAACAGGGCTCTCATTATTCTGCTTCCAAAGTTTGATGGGGCCAACAGGATTGAAGACTACAGACCCATTGCTATTTCCAATGCCATCTACTTGATCGTTGCCAAGGTCTTCGCGACGAGGCTCAGCAGGGTCTTGGAGCACATCATCTCCCCTTTTCAGTCGGCTTTCGTCCTCGGTAGGCAAATTGTGGATTCCTTAGTCATGGCGGCTGAGATTGTGGTGGACTGGAAGAGATGCGGTACTAAAGCTTTGCTTTGGAAGGTTGACTTCTCAAAGGCCTTTGATACTCTAGACTGGTGCTTTCTTTGGGCAGTAATGCACAGGAGAGGCTTCCCGACCTACTGGATTTCTTGGATGAGGCAGTGTGTTACAATGGCGTCGATGGCGGTGCTCGTTAATGGTCGCCCAGAGGGCGGGTTTTTCCAGCCATAGAGGGGGATGAGGCAGGGTTGCCCCCTGGTCCCCCTTCTGTTCATCATTGCTGCGGACGTGTTGGCTTGTATGGTGGAAAGGGTGCAGAGCAGGGGGCTCACGAGGGGCTTCTCGAAGGGTGACGTGCAGATCCTTTTGCTTCAATACGCAGATGACGCCATCTTCTTTGTCGAGGGTGATCTTGAGAGCGCCAGGGGGATGGCGGTGGTGCTTGAGCTCTTCAGGTGAGATGTCTGGGCTGAGACAGAATGATGGTAAATCGAAGCTCGTGCCATTCTCTTTCATTGACGATGAGGTGGACCTTTGCTGCTCGGTGCTGGGCGCGCCTCGGGCCTGTCTACCTATTAACTACTTGGGGCTCCCTCTCACTGCGGGGAGATTGAGGTTGTCTGACTAGCTCCCCTTGGTGGAGAAGGTTGAGGGAAGACTTGCGGGCTGGAAGGCGAAGATCCTCTCGAAGGGTGGGAGGTTGATTCTCCTGAAGGTTGTGCTGTCCACGATGCTTGTTTACTACTCCTCCACGAGGTTGCTTCCGGTTGGAATTAAGAAGAGGTTGAAGGGGCGGATGCGGAGATTCCTTTGGAACAAGAGCGGCCAGGGACAGTCTGGTATGCATCTGGTTAACTGGGAGGACATCACGAGGCGGAAGTACGAGGGCGGGCTTGGAGTACGTCGTCTGGGTGCTATGAATGAGGCGCTCCTGCTGAAGTAGGTTGCGCGGATCTGGGGTGAGGGGAATGAGCTCAGCACCAGGCTCATTCGTCGGATTTACTCGCTTGGTGGTGGGGCGCAGGAGCCCGTTTTGGGGGGGAGCCGGGAGGGCGGCGGGGCACTCCCACTTTTGGAGAGGGATCCTCAAGGTTTCGGGCAACCTTCAGGAGCTCTTTAGGCCGGTGTTGAGGAATGGCGAGAGCTTTGCTTTTTGGAGGGATAACTGGACAGACGGGGGAGGGGGGTCTTGCTTCTCGCATCCCTCGCCTTTTTGCTCTCACGGAGGATCCAGACGTGAGTGTGGTCTCGTGCTGGGCCGATGGAAATTGGATGCCGCTTTTTCGCTCGAATTTCTCGAATCAACGGCTGGAGGAGTTCATGAGGCTACTGGACGTGCTGATGGACATGTCGGGCCCCTCGTCGAGGAGAGATCATTGGGTTTGGCGCGATAAGGATTTCACAGTCCGTAGGGCATACTTTGTTATCTCCAGACCACCGCCCTCCCTCTCGGCAGCTTTGATGAAAGACTGTACATTCCTTTGGGGTATGGGCCTTCCTGAGAGAATTGGGCTCTTTTTATGGTTGTTCAGAAGGAAGAGGATGATGACGCAGGACAGATGTTCTAGGCTTCTGGGAACTATCTCGGACATATGCCTTATTTGTGATACGGAGATTGAGACAACTGAGCACCTTTTCTTCTCCTGTCACGGGGTTGCGCCGCTTTGGGAGGATCCATCCCTGTGTTGGACCAGCACTTCGGACGTGGGGACATTTTGTGGCGATCTGGTGGCAGCAAGACGGCAGGAAAGGAGGGATCTGTTGCGGCCGCTAGCTACGATTTGGGCAATCTGGCTTGCCAGGAATGCTATTTTGTTCACGGGTCAGAGATTTTATTTGGAAAATGTAAAATTACAGGTGTCGGGCTTGTTAAGTTCCTGGAGCGCGTAGCGCGTTTGCTTGTACTTCCCTCTTTCTCTCCTTCCTTTAACAAATTCCAGGGGTGAACGCCATTAAGTGTCTCCCCTTTCTTGGCTTCAAAAAATAATAGCAAGATGGTTTCATATTTTGCTCAAGAACAAAAATAGAAGCAAGAAAGGGAAAAAGAATTGCACATGCATGGCATAAAAATGTGAATTTGCATGTATGGCAGCGAGAGGGGAAGGGAATGTACTTCAGATCTCTTCAAGTTTGAAGAGGAACTTGCATGCAATTGCTGCAATTGGAGTAAAGAAGTTGCAGATTTGAAAGCTCAAGCACTTTTCCTTGGATTTGGAGCAGCCCCAAATCTCCTAAGTAGTAGGAGGTCTGAAATAGAGCCTCCACAGGTGCTTTCTACAGAAATTGGCTGATCTTGAAGGATGGACAACAACAGATCTTCAGGGAAGATCCAGCAGAATGGCTATGGAAGAGGAAATTTTGTGGGAATTGCGAGGAGAATAGGAAGAAGAGGGGGAAGGTCATGACGTTGGAAATGGGGTATATATAGAGGAGAAGGAAGGTTTAAGAAACCTTCCTCTTTCTTTTTTTTAAAAAAGATATTATTTGTGACATCATCATGCTCATGTCAGCATGATGATGTCATTTTTTTACTTAATATTATATATATACATATATTTTTGAATTAGAAAAGTAGCATTCTCCTACTGTTAAATTAAACATTTATTATTATTTTTTTACTGTAACCGCTACTTTTTTAATAATTTATTATTATTATTATTTATTTATTTGACGTACTTAAAAATGGACTGTACGTGAATCTCGATCCTCGGATTTTGACGCAAAATATCTCAATTTGATCGTCTCTGAACGACGATCAAAATGAGTATAATATCGATATACTTTTGATCAGGTTTTGAATGCCCGAAATTTCGAGATGGAGGGCCCGCCCGTGGTGAAGTGGGCGGATCCACAGAGATAGTTCGGTCAAATCCGCCATCCTGAGCGACCACGTCCGCAATTTTCCCCTCAACCGCCGTAGTAAAGCCATGATGACTGGAAGATGGAGGGCCCGCTCGTGGTGAGTCAGATCGTCCCCCAACAATGAGAAAGTGTAATGCATATATCAGCCCTTTGAGGCATTCTCCCGTGATTTCATCCAACTCCTTAGGGAGTAGGGTTCCACATTAAAATCCTCAGTTCCTCAATGTTTTTATCTAGTTCTCCGATACGCTTTCATATTTCTAAATTCTAGCATGGTATTAGAGCTGGTCGTTCTTGGTTGATTTTGGAGATTTATTCTTGAAGTTTTTTTAAAGATCAATCGAGTTTGTGTTTCAGTTTTGGGGTTTCTTGGGACACTAATTCTTGTTTTGGTCAAGAGTTGATTCTTCCATTGTTCTTGTAAATTATTATTGTAGAGATAGTTAGTTTCTATTATTATTATATGTTGATGTACCCAGTTTCTATTTCTCTATTCTACTTAGACATCCGTGTAATTTACCCCTACGGCCTCTCTCTATATAAGAGAGCCTAGGGTTTTCTCAATAGAAGACGAAGACTCTTTTCTTCTAACATGGTATCAGAGCCGCCCTAGGGCTCTCCACCCCTTCCCTTCCCCACCCGCCGCCCCTCCCCTCTCCTTCTCTCGCCTGCCGCTGCCACTCCAGCGGCTCCCAGCCCTCGCCCCGTGCTACACCAGCGGCGCCCCTCCGCCCCTCCGCTGCTCCACCAGCGGCGCCACACCAGCGGCGCCCCTCCGCCTCTCCGCTGCTCCAGCAGTTACCGCAGCCCCAGCAGCCTGCGGCCCTAGCCGCACCAGCGGCTATCTCCAGCCGCCCCTGCAGCCGTCTCTGCGGCCCTAAACGCTCCAGCAACACCGTTCTCAGTTGCTGTAGGGCGTCCATAATCTCCAGCAGTCCAGAAGCGCTTCGGGTTATGGATTTGAGTACGTAAAAGTCTACACACGTACTCAAATCCAATGCAGTTGGTGTAGACATTCATCGCAGTGTCCATTATCCCTTTGTCTTCTTCGAGCAGCAGTATGTCAGAATCGAAAGTCGATTCGCCCTCCCTCGGCGCCTTCAAGGGTCCGGCGCCAATAGTGAAGATGGACGGGTCCAACTATGAGTTATGGGCCATGCAGTTCATGAGCCTCATGAAATCAAACGGTAAGAAACACATTCTTACCGAAGATGAGCCTGCGGAGAAGACGGGGATCTATGCCTCATGGGAGGCCGATGATGCCTATGCAAAAGTATGGTTGTCCGGCACGCTGACGATGGAGATAGCTAATGATGTTCTCCATCAGCCCACTGCTAAGGCAATGTGGGACATTCTTGCCACTACGTATTCGCAGGTGCGAAACGAGACAAAGATGTTACAGCTTCAGCATGACATCTTTACGATGAAGCAAGCCGGCAGACCTCTTCATTCTCTATACACATCCCTAAGAGGGATGTTCGAGAAGCTCTACAGTACCATTCCTCTGACTGCTACTCCAGAGCAGCAGAAGACGTTCCGGAACGCCACCATGGTGGGTGTTCTACTTGCTGCCCTCGATCCTGAGTATGATGCTGCACGGTCACAGATCTTAGCAGATGCAGTTATTCCTCCGGTGGAGGATGTCTACAGGAGACTCAGTCGTATCCCAGTTTCCTCCAGCTCATCTACTCCACCCCCATCTGCGATGGCAGCCTCGCGTGGGAGAGGTGGACCACCTTCTTGGCGTGGTCGTGGACGTGGCCGTGGCTCTCATGGAAGAGGCGGTCGAGTTAGTCAGACATGCTCGTATTGTCACAGACCTGGACACTCGGAGGAGACATGCTACTCAAAGCATGGGTTCCCAGCATCAGCACGGGTTGCGGAGCACTCACAGTCTCCATTACCGTCTACTGCAGATCATAGATTTGATGAACTCGTGGCTCGTCTTCGTGATATTATGCCACAGTCTTCTGGTGATTCATCTGGTGGCTCGTCAGACATTGCTGCCACAGCCTCAGCCAGTTCATCCGCTGCAGCCAGTTCCTCAGGTAGCTCTTCAGCCTTCATATCTTCACATGATATATCTGACTGGGTTATAGATTCCGGAGCTACACATCATCTGTGTCGAGATAGAGGAAGACTACAAGACTACAGGGCTATTCCTCCAGGTCGCTCAGTACAGATAGCAGATGGTTCCTACTCACCCCTTGTTGGTCAGGGGGAGGTTTTCTTATCCTCCACCATGCAACTACAGAATGTTTTATATGCCCCTGAGTTCTCCCTGAATTTATTATCTATTAGTCAGATTACAAGGACTTGAATTGTCGCGCTATTTTTGACCCGTCTTCTCTCATTTTTCAGGACATACTCACGGGCAAGGTGATTGGCTGTGGCTCTGAGCAGAACGGTCTATATCGGCTGGTCCGGGATTCCTATGCTGGCATCTCCACTCACTCTGCTGGACCAGTGTCACCATACATTTGGCATCTTCGTTTTGGTCACCTTCCGCTCCAGAAGATGCGCCACCTTCTACCCCAGATCTCTCCAAGTTCGTCGTTTCGTTGTGAAACATGTCAGTTGGGAAAGCATCACAGGTCGAGCTTCCCAGGTCGTCAGAGTCGGAGCAGTAGCTCCCCTTTTGAGTTGTTGCATATAGATATATGGGGTCCGAGTCGTGTGCCCGATCATCAGGGGCACAGGTTCTATCTTGTGGTAGTTGATAATTTTTCCCGTGTCTCTTGGGTTTTTCTTCTGAAGAATAAGTCTGAAGCCGGCGATGTTATTCAAAACTTGATTAATGAAATACAGAATGTTTTTTCGTCTTCTGTAAAATATGTTCGAACTGATAATGCCCTGGAATTTTGTACACGTGTTCTTTCTCAGTTTCTGTCATCAAAGGGTATTATTCATCAAACCACCTGCCCATATACATCCCAACAGAATGGGGTGGCAGAAAGAAAACATCGTCATCTCTTAGATATCACTCGTACCTTATTGATTCAGAGTTGTGCTCATATTTCCTTCTGGGGGGATGCTGTCCTCACTGCATGCTATCTGGTCAATAGAATGCCATCCTCTGTCCTTGGAGAGAAGATCCCCATTTCGCTTATTTTTCCTGACAAGGAGATATTCTCACTACCACCTCGTGTTTTTGGTGCTGTGGCTTTTGTCCATCGTCTTTCTCCTGGACTTGACAAGCTCTCTCCAAGAGCAGTCAAGTGTGTCTTCGTTGGGTATTCCAGAACACAGAAGGGATACCGGTGTTATGATCCTACTACCAAAAGGTACTTTGTTAGTGCGGATGTCACTTTCTTCGAGTCGGTCATGTACTTCTCGCCAGCTGGAGACAGAATGGTACCATCCACCACCGCTGATGATATTTTGGTTCCACCACCACCTACTTGTCCTTTACCTAACACATCTCCTGTGTCCGTTCCTATGCCAGCACCACCACCACCTCCACCACCACATCCACCTCCACCCAGTCCACGGCAAATCGTCTCACCATTTCCTCATCACTATATGCGTCGCTCAGGTCCTGCTCAGCCGACAGCTCCGCCAATCACTAAGCCTCAGGTATGTTCGGATAATATCACTAATGACGGGTCAGATTCGGTTCATATGCAGGATGACTCCTTACAGGTGGACACAGACGGTGATCTGAATGTTCCGATTGCTCTTCGGAAACCGAGACGACAGTGTGTATCATATCCACTTGCTTCCCAGGTTTCCTTTCACCGACTCACAGGTGATTTCCAGCAGTTTGCCACAGCTTTGTCTTCTGTGGACATACCCCGGACATACCAGGAAGCCCTGCAAACTGCATGCTGGAGACGAGCTATGGAGGAAGAAATGGAGGCCCTGCAGTCCCGTGGCACATGGTCTTTGGTTCCTGCACCACCTGATGCATCAGTTGTCAGCTGCAAATGGGTCTTCACAGCCAAGTATCATGCGGATGGCACATTGGATAGGTACAAAGCACGCTTGGTTGCCCGAGGATTTACACAGACATATGGCGTTGATTACATGGATACATTCTCTCCAGTTGCGAGACACACGACTCTCCGTATCCTTCTGTCTGTTGCAGTGGTTCGAGACTGGAGTATTTATCAGCTAGACGTCAAGAATGCCTTTCTGTACGGGGACTTACAGGAGGAAGTCTACATGCAGCAGCCACCTGGGTTTACTGCTGAGGGGGAGAAGCATATGGTATGTAGACTTCACAAGGCAATATATGGACTTAAACAGAGTCCACGGGCGTGGTTCCAGAAACTATCCAATATAATTGAGCACCAGGGATTTAAGAGATCCAATGCTGACCATTCGTTATTTGTCCAGAAGTCCTCCGCAGGTACGGTTGTCATAATGGTCTATGTGGATGATATTCTTGTTACAGGAGATGATACTCAGGGCATAGCAAGGGCGAAGGCATTCCTAGGTAGTCAGTTTGTTACAAAGGATCTTGGAACCCTAAGATATTTTCTAGGGTTGGAATTTGCAAGGAATGCACATGGTTTGGTGATGACACAACGGAAGTACATTACTGACTTCCTGGTTGAGACTGGTATGGATGGGTGCAAACCATCTAGCATCCCCATGGATCCCAGCATGAAGATATATGATGATGATACTGATGAAGTGGATAAGAGGAGATATAGAGAGATGGTGGGAAAACTCCTCTACATCACCATAACTCGCCCAGACATCCAGTTTGCAGTTAGCAGGGTGAGTCAGTTTATGGAGCAGCCAAGACAGGTTCACATGGATGCTATACACATGATACTGAGGTATCTAAAGACTTCTCCAGGCTCAGGGCTGCTATTTAGAAAGGGCACGGACTTATATGTATCAGCATGTGCAGATGCAGATTACGCAGGTTGTCCTAAGGACCGAAAATCAACCTCAGGGTTTGCAGTGTTTGTTGGTGGCTCCTTGGTTTCTTGGAAAAGCAAGAAACAAACTGTTGTGGCCAGGTCCAGTGCTGAATCTGAGTATAGGGCCATGGCTCAGGTCAGTACGGAAATGATGTGGGTTCGCTCAGTACTAGAAGATCTACATGTGGCCGTATCTCTACCGATGATGCTCCAGTGTGACAATCAGGCAGCGTTGTTCATTGCCAACAATCCAGCCTTCCATGAGAGGACCAAGCATATTGAAGTTGACTGCCATTACACCAGGGACCTAATCCAGAGAGGATTGATATCCACGGCCCATGTTAGCTCAGGGGATCAGACTGCCGATATATTCACCAAGCCATTGCTCAGAGGACCTTTCCAGAGATGTTCATCCAAGCTGAGCATGATCGACATCTATGCTCCACCTTGAGGGGGAGTGTAGAGATAGTTAGTTTCTATTATTATTATATGTTGATGTACCCAGTTTCTATTTCTCTATTCTACTTAGACATCCGTGTAATTTACCCCTACGGCCTCTCTCTATATAAGAGAGCCTAGGGTTTTCTCAATAGAAGACGAAGACTCTTTTCTTCTAACAATTATAATGAAGAGTATTATTCTCTTCTGCAATCTTATCATGTGTAGAAGATCAGCAAGGACATCAAGTTTTTTTCTAAAAACCCTAATCTAGGTTTTTCTCGAAGATACACGAACCCATGTTCTATAGAGCTCCTGGCTGCGACCCCTCCTGGAGAAGGCGGCGGCTCAAGCTGTATCTTCTCCGCTTCCATCTCCAGCCACATCTTGGACGGCATCAGCTCCAGGCAAAGTCCTGCAAAGCCCATCACCCCCTTCTGGGGGCGCTCGTGTTCGCACTCAGCTCCCACAGCCCCCTTCTGGCGATGAAGAAGTCCAGCAGGCGGCTATCGAGTAGTAACTGACCTTCGCGGCAGTCCAGCAGGAGGTCCACTCCCTATCGGAGGTGACGCTCCTCTATCATGCCACCACCTCGCCCGCTGCTCCTTCTTCAGCACTGCCGCCAGCCCTAGGTGGCCTCCTTACACGCGAGAACCCAAAAGTCGGCATTAGGCCCTCCTCCATCGCGATGTCACCCTCAGGGCCTCAGTCACGGAAAAATGGGAGAGCGGCAATCTCCCACGGAACTCCAACGATGAGCTCCATCGGCGGTGCAACCCAAGTTGAGTTCCAAGAGATGCCTCAAGCCCCTTCAGTCTGTTCACGCACATCCCCCCCAGGCAGCCACATCGCGCAGGTGACTCGATGCACTCTCCAGACGGTGACGTGGCATCCTCCCGTCGAGCTCCAGGCAGTGGTCTCCCAACGTCGCTCGCAGGCGGTGCTGCTTTAAAGCCTCACATCGAGGGTAACAGTCATTCCAAAGAGGGGTTCCCAATCGGGAACCCTAAATAGGGATTGCCTCGAAAAGGGCCACGGATTTTAAAAAGGAAAAAAGAAAATTTCTTATTTGGGCCAAATGAGCTTAGCCGATTTTTTTAAAAGAGAAAGAGAGAGAGAAAGTTGTTGCTCACTGTTAGGGTTATTATATTTGGGTCCAAGTGGGCCAAGTTTCTTTGTAAAAAAGGGAAAAGGGGGGGAAGGTGCGTAAAAAACCGTACGTGGAAAAAATACAAAAAAAAGAGAGAGGAAAGCCGTAAAAAATGATGCAACAGCTACAAAAAAATGGTTCGAAAAAAGGAAACTGAAAAAAATGATGAGATCGGCATTTGTGATGTTTTGTTGTATCCACATTTTCTTGTCTTCTCCCAACTTGGCCGATGTCATTGTTTTCCAACAAGTATGGGAGAAAGGGGGGGTATCGTGTAAAGTCACAGGTCTATTCCAGATTCAGATGTCAGATTCCAGACCAACCAGATGTTCAGACTCTACAGTTCAGTTTCAGACTCGACGATTGGTTCATAGTCCAAGTTTGAGGAACTCCATAGTTGAGTAACCCATTTCCTTCGAGTTCTCCATAGAAAGACTCCTTTTCAGACGCGCATGTGAGCGATCATTTTATATGGCTCCCATCTTTTATTTTGGTCAGAGGTTTCATGTCTTCCATAGGGACTCCATAGTAAGATCTCATTCCCTATGCCATGTGGGCTAGGGTTTACATGTGGTTTCATAGGAACTCCAGAGTAGAGATCTCATTCTCTGAGCCAGTATGGGAGAGACTCGGTTGAGATCTCATTCTCTGAGCTAGTATGGGAGAGACCCAGTTCTCCAACGAGGAGACTTCTTCAGACTCCATTCTCCAACGACCGTGGACTCCGACGAGGATTGTCTCCACAGCCTTTCAGTTCTGCCCTATCAGAGATGGTGTAGTTGTCCACATTATTGTGGTGGGCCAGAGTTCTCCAAGTGGAGATTCATTTCCAGTTGCAATGACTCTGACAAGCACAGTACAGAGCACATGCTCTCCAACGAGGAGATTCAATTTGACTAACACTCCAACCCGTTTATTCCTCCTCACCTGCACGGCATGAGAAACAACGTCCTCGACAACAGCCGACGATTGTGCGCATTGAGTTGATATTGTATATAGTGTCTTGTATTGTGAGTTGAGATTTCTTTTTCTTTGTCCAAGCTGAACATTGCATGCTTCAGCTTGAGGGGGATTGTTAGAGTATGCGTCAATATCATTAAGATGGGTAAATGGATCCTTCCAAAATCCATTTACCACATCCAAAGTTTAGTTCCACATCTACCAGTGGTGGGACTTGGAGAGTATGTGGATGCTATATAAGAATCCCCAGACATCATGTATCAGAGGAGAAAGTGCAAGCATACATCAGCCCTTTCAGGCATTCTCCCATGGTTTCATCCCCCTCCTTAGAGAGTAGGGTTGCACGTTAAAATCCTCAGCTCCTCAATGTTTTTATCTATTTCTCTAATACACTTCTGCATTTCTATTTTCTAACATCCGAGGATTAGCATTACAAAAAATAGTTAGCTCTCCACCCTGGTGTGGTTTTGATAATATGATTTTGTTGATTATTTTCTAAACAAATATATTATTATTGTTCTGCAAGATTAATCCTTGTGCATGAATTTAAGCTCTTGATTCTGGATTACAAATATTCTATCGGATGAGCTATGACATAGTTTGCAAAAATACTTACAGATGATAATTTATATGATCAAAGATATTGTTCGTTGATGCCTATCATATGAAGTCATATGATAAAGTAAAAGAAGACTTCTATCATAAAATTCCTTTAGTTAGATTTTATTTTTATAGGGCCATTTGTAAAAGAGATAAAGGTAAACTTTACTTAAAAATCAACTCCCACCAAAAATTGCTTTTCAACCGACTAAGGACTAAGTCTAACTAACTGATACATGGTCAATAAAGTCAAGATTATCGACCCATCCTATAGTTTGGGCCAAAATTCTTTCTCTCGAACTATTTTATGTTCTAATCGACTAATCCTATTCAATTGACTATTCTTGTTCACCCAATCGACTCATTAATTTGGGAATTTATTTGCAGTTATTAGTCGTTAGGCCTAACCAGTCGAGTACTCACTTACAAGCAGTCAACTAATTTGTATCGGTCATTAGTCGACTGATCATTTTATTTAGCCAACTAATTATGTATTCAATGTCACCATTAGAATCTTTATGTTGCATATAGCTATTGGACAGTGCCTTTTGTGAAAGGAACATTGGGCACTCAACCAACTTCCTTATCCAAGTCTATGCAAGGAGGATTACTCCTTGCTAAGACAGCGTTCTAAGTTCAATTTGATATTTCAATCTCCAAAGAGCTCATTTTCAATTGCTTCTGATTATTTGCACACATCAATTCTGCAAATCTCAGGGAATCTAAGTATCTTCTCTTAAGCCTATGTAACATTTAAATAAATACTATATGGCTCGTCTAAATTGTTTTATATCTTTCTATTCTGTAGGTATCCGAGGTGTGGGTCCCTTATTGAAGGTAAAATACTTTCTTGAGCATGTTCAAGAAAGTGGTGTTAATCACATGTGGTCTTGTGCTTCGCCCGGTTTTAAATTAGCAAGCTTAAGGGAAAGCAAGTAAAACCATTAAGAGAACAGGGGGAATTTTTAGAACACGGACCTAAGGCATGGTTTTACTCGCTTGGATTTTCACATAAAAGCCTTTTGTTTTCTTGCAAAATAGAATTTTTGTTAATTTTCATATTTTGTGATTACATAATTCAACTTCCTCATTTGTGTCATGTGATCCACTTTCAAATATAAATGCATATGCTGACATCTTTGATGTAGAAGTTTGCAAGAAAACGCAAGTGGGATCACTTTACCAGAGGAGGATTGCATACTCTTTTGCCACAAGAGATGTGTGGCACCATATTGAAAATCACAACGCTATATTTTGTTAGTGTCCTGAGAGGAGGCACCTCAAGAGCACCCAGAGAAGGGTACGACATCAAGAAGCATTGCCGGATATGGTAGACTTGGATTCCATGCAACATTTGAAGGAGATTTGATTAGATTTGATTAAATCTCATTGGGATCTTGATTGATTGACATCAGTTGCTAGAATCAATCTTAAATTGCATTTGGGCCTATAAAAAGAGAGTGAAGTCATTCCAAACAACACAACACAAAATACAACACAACGAGAGAGGGAAGAGTGGAAATGAGTGAGGGAACCGAGAGAATTGCACTTGTTCTTCTAAGTGATTTTTCTTCTAATGATCGTGAGAGATGACTAATCATTGTTATACTTATATCACATCTTCTTCATGTGCTTTACGATGATTGATTGCATGTTTGTTTTCCCCCAAAACTTTTGGTAGATCTTCCATAAAACCAAGATGTGCCTCAGAAAACTCACTCAACTTATGTTTCTGCAGCATATTAGTCACATCAACTCCATCCTTTCTCATCAAGACACATTCTTATCATATTAGCATGCTTTTCATCATTTTCATCAAGCAGATGTTGCTCATCTTCAAAAATCGCATTCTCTTTTGGTATATGTAGAAATATATATCAATAGATTGTGGAATCAAAAACAAGATGAAAACATAGATTTACGTTGAACCCTACTCCCTAAGGAGTGGGATGAAATCACGGGAGAAAGTCAGAAAGGACTAGGTATTGCATTATACTTCTCAAATATTACAAGGGGTGTGGAGCTCTATATATAGACCCACCGATGTCACATAGTTCCACCAACAATCAATATGGGACTAAAGCAAGTAGCGTTATTGGATCTTGAGAGATCCAATTACCCATCCATATCATCCTCTAACATTCCCAATTAAGTGGGAGTTGAAAACGTTACATCTTGTTACAAAAGAAAATACAAATACATCTTCACTCGATACATTGCCAAGGAGATGGGAGCCTGAGATGAGACCTGCTCGAAGTAGTTACTTCTAGGAGAAAACTTGCACGAAGGAAATAGCATCGAGAGGAGACATGTGCTTAGAGAGGATACTCAATGAATATTGTTGATAGTCAGTACATGTGATAGAGTGTTAATCTTCATTCAATTGATGGGCAGCAAAAGTCTGAAGCATTCATAAGCAGTGGTAGAAGTTTATCGGAGTAGTTGATGCCGAACATAAAATGTAGAGTGGTCATCTCCTATACAAAAATCATGAGAGTGGATCTCTCCCATACGGAGACTCTGAGATGCGGCCTCTCTCACATATGTAAGGACCTCAAAGAGTGAGTTTCTCTCATACAGACATCGCAAAAGTAGGTTTATTCTTATACGAACCTCAAAGATGAGATCTTGTTATGGCCCATGAGCAGAAAACGATGGACAAATGAATGCATGTTGGATAATCTCAAGTATAATAATAATATGTGCCCTACTCTCACTCCCCCTTCTCCCATACTTGTTACAAACTTAAGGATAATTGACAAAGTTTGGGAGAACAAGTAGGTTAAACATAAAAACTTCAGCTTCTTCCATCCGTATAGTTTAGCAAGATGTTTTTGGATTCATTATGCTTTCAGAGTTGTTATTCATAAAGACTATTTATCATATCTTACGACATCCATGGATGCATAAAAATTTTACCCAATCATACACATCATGATGGCCGCAATATGTACACAAAATGATCAAACTCATATTATAGATTGACAATTGAAAATCGAATAAATTTGCGCGCACATCTCAAACTAACTGGACACCAGAACATAAGACCAACTTGACATAAATCTGGACATAAGCATTAAGTCTGAGTTCGAAACATGAAACGAGACTCATCATAAACGTTGAAAGCAATTGTGAAATTCCATCGATGTTATGATATGAGATCCGTTAACTTCTGCCGCAACTACGGAAACATTAATTTTTCCAGATCTTAAGTGGTCAGATAGCACGGCTCCTTCTCCTAATAACCATCTCTTTGCATGCATTATTGCATTACATACACCAATGCTTCCCACGCATATTACAAGAGTGTGGTCTATGGATCAAATCCCTGCCTTCAGAAAGTATCTACTTGATGCACATGTAGGGGACAACTCAAATTATCCAAGTACGGATGATGGCATTATCGTTCTTCCTACTTCTTCATCCATTAATTAAATTCTACATGCTCCAAAAATTGCTTTAAGTATCCTTCGAATTGGCCAGATTACAAAATCCTTGAACTGCAGAAAAAAACTTTTCTTTGTGTCTTCTCAAGATCTCCCGAAGATGAAGCAGATTGTGAAGCTTGGAGCCTGAGGGACTCTATTACCTTGGCCTTCCCAGCAACACCACTGTAATCTGGAAAACCTTGCTACTAACCTGATGCACTTACATTCCCTCCCTCCATATCCAAACAACAACTCCTATTCTCTGCTTCTCGCTTTTCCATTCCTTTCACTCACCTTCCTCCATAGCAGTTCTTATTTTTGTAAACAAAACAGCCTTCCTCTCCTCTAGAAAGCCTTAATATTGGGCAAATAAAGCAAGAGACACGTAAATCGGCTTGTCTATTTATTCACAATCAAAACAAAACACATCCTCGGATATCAAGATCGTCCTCTTCCAACACTCTGCTCCACACAAAAAATCGACCTTCCAAATCAAAAAGATCCCAACGTGCCTACTTCACTATGCAGCTTGCTAAGCTCGCCAGATTCTTATATCAACCATAACAACAAGCTCGTATACCTCCCAAGCACTGTATCTCTTGCAAAACCACAAAGAACATAAACTTCATTGTCCCTATTAGCGCGATTAACAAAATTAGTAGAAAAATTGGTCTAAGAAGATCAAACCTTGAACGCCGTGGATTCCCCGCGTACGATCTTGCAGAAGACGCAGGCAGCCTCCTCAACTTCGTTGCCACTGCCGCAGCCATCACAGGGAGAACTGGAAATGGAGTTGGAGGAGGAAGGGTCCGTTGACGGTGAGGTTGGGCGGAGGTGGGAAGAGATGACTGCGAGGCGATGTGCCATCTACAAGGCAAGAAGAGCCATAACCAGTGGCGACCACTAGCTGAGGTGAGGTTACTTGAGATCGGCTTGGGACTTGGGAGGACCGACCTCATCCACTTGATCAGTGATTGAACCCATCAACTTCTCTTCATCATCCATTTTCCAAAAATTAAACTGAAATAATTTGAATTTTTATCACATGTCCCTTAACTTGTGAAATACCAGCCATACCTTTAAATTTTTAATATCACTTGTGCTTGTGATTTCTTCCAGGGTTATCATATATACCCTTTCATTAGCATGACCATTAATGAATTGAACTCAACCATAATTTATTGAAACCATGATATGGTTAAGAGGGGCATAATTGTCGATACAAACTCACCAACCCTTCCTCTACCAAGCCCTCCACACCAACCACCTCCTCCTCTGTCTAACCCTCTGCCCCGACCTTCTCCCCCACCGCCTAGACTTGACCCCAACCTCTTGCACCACCACCCCTCCTCTTCCTTCTCTCATTTCTTCTCGGGTGTTCTCAAGCATTGGAGCATGCGCAATCTTCAAACAAAATCTTTTAACTAACTTATGTACTCATTATCTATTTTACCATAGCATTTGTTCCGGTTCTTATAGAATCGATACAAAATTCTATTGTGGGTGTTCGATTGCATTGATCTCACTTGTGATTGTTTTTGCTTTCTCAAGATTAAGTGAGAGAACTGTGTTGTAAATAGGATCATTAAAGCATAAATTAATTAGTAAATTACATGATCAATATGAATCAATGCATTACATACTACAAGATATGCAGGAATCAAAATAACCATTTGTGAACCATATTAGGGTGAGATCCATGAAAAGCAATGCAATAAACAAATTACGGCAAATAATACAGTAAATATATTAGATAAGAGATCACTGAAGCATCCACGAAATGGATTGTTCTTAGAGAGACATCGCACCCACAATACCAGTGCGAAGGGTAATGGCGATCCGCTCCCAGGATATGATGGCACACGATCTGCATTCGTGCTCACCAACAAGATTGTCTTGAGAGTACCTCAAAGAACTTGCGGCCAAGAAGAAGAAGAAACGTGGGTCGCAGATGCGACCGGGAAAAACAAAGAGCAAAAGCAACGTTAGAGTTTTCTTGCTAGTGAAGAGATGTCTAGGGGGAGGGTATAAGAAGACTTAGGGTGTGGCTTTTCACCTTCCAAAATTTCCCTCCAACGAGCTCCTCTTCGAATTCTGAAATGGTGGTTAGGTCAAAGTCATTGAGTCTAGTCAAATTCCCTCAAAGCGGTCGAATCATAATTAATCATAGAATTAATTTGTTCAACCCGCAGCAAAAATATCGAGATCCGAATTAACTCTCCCGAACCAATGCCAGTGTCGGTGCAGGAGACATAGCGGAGCGCGTGCGCATGTATGGTCCTCCATTCCTCCTCTCTACTATTTCTAAAGAGCTTGGGGTGTGAACTCATATATAAGCCCACCAAAAGTTTAAAAACACTAGATGTAGTACTAAACTTCCATCCAAGCTCCATATTATTTTAAATTTAGGAATTCTCAACTTTCCCTCCAATGTCATTTGGTTTCCCAATTGAGACCAAATTAAAATCCAATGTAATTGCATAGATTTACCAAATTAAAACTTAATTACATCAACTTTAAATACAACAATCCCTCCATGAATTCATCAATTTGAAAAAGATATTCAAGGACATCTTTCGACTGCTACATTTTTGCTTTCAGTGAAGGTACCTTCCAATTTAAACTTATAAATATGGGTTTACTACTTTCACTTTAACGGAATGAAGTAAACTGTGTATTGAACTTCAGACCTTAGTGTTAAAGTATATAATAGAAATAAAAAAGTATTGTTCTTGGTATAATCTCTAGGGTTGGTACTCGTAAAGGCCATGCACCCTTATTTTCTTTCATGAGTGTGTTTAGAAAAGATACTCTTCCTTCAATTGTAGCCCACAGTAACACTCATATAGGCGGCATTCTCCAAGGATGCACTGTTAACATCCTACCCACAGGCTTGAACCCATTCAACATCTATGCCCTTTCTAAACTTGCAGCTTAAATGACACCCAGACTTCTAGAGATAAGACACCCATGCATATGCATTACAAATAAGAGTGCCAACCAGTTCTCCAAACAACTTGTTATTATTGCATTGAACCTACTTTGTGGAATCTCCGCTCATATAGACTGGGTTGATACTGTAGAGAAAATCCCAATGGGTCTCAGTCTCATCCCAAGCCTAAACTTTAGGGTTGAATATCTATCAAGTTCCTTAGTCAATGGATATGTTGTGTTGTCTTTGGATCCTACAAAATCCACAGCCAACACCCTTTGAGACACCAAACCTCTTAACATCTTATGTCTAATTTGAAAGTGTCTCGTTGTTTTCTGAGTAAACTTTGAGCTCCTAATCTTGGTAATTTGTGGTCATGTTATCACAATATACTGAGATCGCAGGAATTGGCTAACCTGCCATGGAAATTTTAGAAATAATTTCCCTTAGCCATTGAACCTCAGTTTCAATGGTGTCCAAAGCACATAGCTAAGTTTCAAAGGTAGAACGAGCTAGAACGGTCTGCTTTACAGACCTCCAGAAGACTGCACCACCTCCAAGAGTAAAGACATATCCAATAACACCATTACTTCCGGACTCCTCTATTTTCCATATCCAGCTACACTCATCACCTTTCACCTTAGAATACACATATTTGCTGGTTTCACAAATCTTAAATCCACACGACAAAATAGTTCTATTAAATTTTTATGTCACTTCTTTAGTGTTTGTTTCAATCCGTACAGAGATTTAACAAGCTTACAAACTTTTCGCTCATTCTCAGGAGTCACAAGCCCATCAGGTTGATCCATATACATATCCTCCTCAAGATCGCCATGCAAGAAGGCGGTCTTCACATCCATCTAGTGGATAGAGAGGCCATATACATATGATAACATTGTGAGCATTCGGATTGTATTGTCATCCTAGTTATTGGGGAATATGTATCAAAATAATCGATACATTCCTTTTGCCTAAAGCCCTTTGCAACTAATCTAACTTTATACTTTTCAATTGATCTGTGAGGATTAAGTTTCTTTTAAACACCCATTTGCATCCAATGGTAGAGCACATTTTGGGTAAATCAATCAGTCCCTAAGTTTCATTAGCCATAATGGAAGTCATCTCAAATTTCACAGTTTCCGCACATTGTTTTGCTTCAGATGAAGCCATGTCTTCCTTAGAACTTGGTGGGTCACCTTCACTCATATAGACAATAAGTCACTGCCAAGATCCTTGGTATTCGTGGTCTTTTACTCTTCCTTGGCTCAATTTCTTTTAAAACGTCATTGGGTTCAGGTTGAGTCTCAACCCCCACATTCATTATCCTTTCTACTTGATCTGAAATGGATCCTGATGTTGAGTCAACATCATTGGTTAGATTCTGAGGAATCTCAATCTTCATTGGGAAGACGTCCTCAAAGAAGTTAGCATCTTAGAGTTCAACAATAGTGTTGACATCTATGCTCGGGATCTCAGACCGAATTACTAAGAACCTATATGCATAGCTATTTTCCAAGTAACCTGAGAAGACCACATCAACAGTTTTAGGACATGTCTTCTTCCTCTTGTGTTCTGAGACTAACACCTTAGCAAGACATCTGCACACTTTGAGATATCTTAAGCTTGGTTTCCTATTTCTGCAAAATTCAAAAGCACAATTTTCATATGTCTTGGAGGAACCCTATATAGAATATGGCTAGACGTATTCAAGGTCTCTGCTCACATATAGGTTGGAAGTCTAGAACTCTATAGGAGAGCATTGATCATGCCAGTTAAGGTTCTATTTTTTAGTTCTGTTATCCTATTTGATTGTGATGAATATGGGGTAGTTACTTCATGAACTATGCCAAATAACTTGCACTGTTCATCAAACAAGTTAGAAGTATATTCACTCCATCTATCTGACCTAAGGCATTGAAACACTTTTCTTGTGTGTGCCTCAACCCCATTCTTAAATATAAGAAAGTTTCTCTAAGGTTTCATACTTGGTTTTCATTAGATAAAACGTAGCAGTATCCACTTCCATCATTTATAAAGGTGATAAAGTATTTCATACTGTCTCCAGTCAAAATACCATTGAACTCACAAATATTCGTGTACACTAAATCCAATATCTCACTATCTCTAGAGATAGATTGTAAAGACTTTCTAGGTGTCTTCGCTTACACACAAATTTCACATTTTGAAACTTTATCAATACTCTGTTTAGGGATCAACTCTAAATTCATCATTCTTTTAATTGAATTCAGGTTCACATGTCCCAATCTACCAGGTCACAAATCACAATATTCTATATTATTAACATCATGAGATACATAATTAGCACAATCAAAACTTAAAACATTCACTAAATCAATGTTTATTGAATCACATCTAATTCTAAATAATAAATCAAAATATGTTAAATAACCTTTTCCATAAAAAAATCATGTCTAAGAGTGACAACTTTATTACATTTAAAGTTCAATTCAAAATCATTTCTAATTAAAAATGGTGCCAGATAAAATATTCTTCTTTACGTCAGGGACATGCAACACCATGTGTAAATCCAGACACGTCCATAGGAGAACCTCAAGTTGAGTCCTAACCCCAGTACCCTAACGATAGGATGATTCCTCATCTTCGCAGTCCCACCATTGCAGGTATGATAAGAAGAAAACTAAATTATGTCAGAACATATATGTACATTTGCTCCAGTATCCATGAGCTACTCATTTGGATCATGAATATGGTATAGTTCAGATTTTACAGAGACATACCCCTCTCCAGTACCAAGTCCCGCAGTGATCATATTCACTTGTGGACTCTCATTTATAGCCTTAGGTTGAACATTTAAAGACGGACAATCCTTTTTCCAATGGCCAATCTGATTACAGTACCAACAAGATTTATTGTTTACGTTTTTCTAGATCTTGCCCTTTGGTTTCATTTTGTTGTTGTTACTACCCTTTTCCTTCTGATCTTTTCCCTTCGAGGTCATGAAATTTACCTTAATGTAAACATCAACAGGAACCACATGCTTTTGTTTCTTGTATTCATCCTCTATGGTGATTGGCATCATCAAGTTATCCATAGAAAATTTCCCCTATTTGTGTTTTAGAGTCATACCGAAGTCTTCCAAAGACTTGGGGATTTTTCTATGATGCACATCACATAGAACTTCTTTGGAAGTTTCATCTTGACCATGGAGCAGGAATAAAAAGTTGTGTTCAGAAACTGACTTCCCTTCGGACATGGAAAACTTTAAGAACTTAGCAACATGGTATTTATCAATAGTGAGATCTTCAGTATTATACTTCCTGTCTAGTTCTTCCCATAGCCCCTTCACAGTCTGCATGGACAAACAATATACATCAAACAACATATTAGATAGAGCTAACAATATGAAAACATGACATATGTGGTCACATTCCTTCCATGCAGATTGTGCTTTTTGGTTATCAAGCGAGGGATTTTCCTTTTCAACCGTAGGACATTTAGTTTCAAGCATCAAGATTAACCTTATAGTGGTTAACCATATTTTTGTGCATTGTTGTCAACGCTTGAAATTTTGACCACCAAATTTTTCAAGCATACGGGTCATATCCACCCTTGATTTAAACATGATATCCGACATGGTTTTAATTCCAATTCGGACATCCTCTCTAAGATTGTTGTAAATATGATCATTAAAACATACACTAATCAGTAAATTTCGTGATCGATACGAATCAATGCTTTACATATTAACAAGACTAAAAACATGCATATCCGATTCATACAGAAATCAAAAAATGTACGCATGAACCAAAATAACCATTTGTAAATCATATTGGGGCGATATCCAGGAAAGGCAATGCAATAAATAAATTGTAGCAAACAAAATAGTAAATAGATTAGATAAGTGATCACTAAAGTGTCCATGAAATGGACTGTCCGTAGAGAGGATATCACCTCCACAATATATGTGTGAAGGGTACTGACAATCTACTCTCAGGATATGACGACACACGATCTGCATTTACGTACACCAATGAGATCGTCCTCGAGAGTACCTTAGAGAACTTGCAGCTGAAAAGAAGAAGAAATGCAGGTCGCGGATGCGGTGGGGGAAAAACGGAGAGAAAAAGAAGCATTAGAGTTTTCTTGCGAGTGAAGAAAATGACGTCTAGGGGGAGGGTATAAGAAGACCTAGGGTGTGAATTTTCACCTTCCAAAAACACCTCCCAACGGGCGCCTCTTTGAATTCATAAATAGCAGCTAGGTCAAAGCTATTGGAATATAATCGAATTCCCTCAAAGTGGTCAAATCACAATTAATCCGTAGAATTAAATGATTTGACCCGCTCAAACCCACAACAAATGTATTGAGATCTGAAATCCGAATTGACACTCCCAAGCCTGAGCATATGCGCATGTGTGGTCCTCCGTTCCTCCTCTCTAATATTTCTACAAGAGCTTAGGATATGAACTCATATATAAGCCCACCAAAAGTTTAGAAACACTATATGTTGTCCTAAACTTCCATCCAAGCCCCACCTTGTTTCAAATTTAGGAATTCTCAACTTTTCCTCTAATGTCATTTGATTTCTCAATTAAGATCAAATTAAAATCCAATGTAATTGCATAGGTTTACCAAATTAAAACCTAATTACATTAACTTTGAATACAACAAACTGTAAAATGGAGGTTGAACTTTATAGTGCTATTGCTAAAAATGGAGCATTCATGGCATAATATCTTTTCTGATTACTTAGAATTGAACATCATTTATCTGAAGTCACTCTTTGATCAAGAATGTGGAAGTAGATAAGTTTTTCATCAGGCTTTGTATGCAACACCATAGCCCGTGAGGGCTGACACCAAACACCTCCCTCAAGTTCAATTATTGATGAACCAATAAAAAACCATGGCCTTCTCTATTCTTTATCGCATGGAGAAAAGTATACTAACCATATCCAACTTGGAAGGCAACCAACTGAGCAACTACACCCATCTCAGGCAAATCGAGACCCAAAGCCTCTGTAATAAATCTCATATTTATCATCATTATACATTAATATTATCCTTCTTTCTTAATATTATCACCAAGATTCAATGGCAATTAACATTCATTGTGTTTTTATAAGTTGTAAATAACTAACCCTAATTACACTCTATTATATAATATATTATTGTGATATTATTTTATGTATTTATTTATTATAAAAATCCTATAAAAATTAGTATAATAATGTAAATAAATAATTTAACATAAAATAAAAACCCAAAAAATAAATAAAAGAAATTAAAATAAAAAATTATTTTATTGTTTTAATGTGTATTTAATTTTTAGCTATGTACAAATGACCTCAGATCTCTTTGACTTCTACATGAAAGTTGTAGATCTCATCGAGATCTAAAACTTTTAATGTTTTGCATTTTTTCAATCTGGACTCTAATTATTTCGTCTTCATTTTATACTATTTTCCCTTTTTTCTAAATTTCCTATTGGGCAACTTGGTGCTCTAGAGTGCTCCATGTGGCCCGCTTTAGTCTAGCCACTTGCTTTCTCCCTACACCATCTGATATTCTGACCTGATGCATCCCAAACGTCAACTCACGTCTGTATCTGGGTTGTTCGATCTTGATCCAACGTCCCACCACCCCCTGTCGAAGCGATGCGACCCTTCGTTCGGTAACTTCTCCTAATTCTTCCAGCTGCTTCCAGCAACCTCTGCTCCAACCTACGCATCCATTTTATTCATAGATCTACCCTTATCCACGCCAGCTACCTAACTCCCCCTCATCCTCTCTCTCTCACTGATTGGCATTGGTTGACACTACCGTCTGCAACCACACACCACCAACTTCCTCCCTCTCAAAACACTCTTGCCAACCACCATTGCGGGCATCCGCCACTCCCCGTGATCCTTCCTAGCCTTGTACACCTTCCAGTGATAGTGGAACCTTGGATCTGAGAGTGACGACCGATGTATATCACAAATGATATCCTCGGACAAAGCCGGTCGTATTTCAGCCATTACCTTGGTTGATCAAGCTTTCAGTCATCAGCAAATTGGTTAAATGACAACCCGAAGTCCTAAAGCTTCGATTTGGTAACCGAACCTTCTTTAATTTCTCGATCCAAACTTCATCTTCCAGGTAGTCTTTAATCTGATCTTATTTTTATTCACTACTCCCCGATTTTTTTAGATCAACGGCTTGATGAAATCTTGATTTACTTGCACTAACTTCATCGCAATCCATTACTCAATTATGTGTGATTCTCTCTGTGTTAAATCCATTTCTCCATGATTGTTCCCATCATGATCCATTATAGGTTTTATTTCGACCTGGAACTAATCTAAGGTTCACATCCTTCACCCCCATTAGAACCCTCCATCTCACCTCGCAACCGCCCTAAAAATGGTTCACATGTGCTTTGTATATCTATTTGCGCTAACATTGGCTTAATTGATCAGAGGAAGCGACTATGCTCTGATGTCCATATTCTTCTCTGGCATTGCTGCATCGATAGATCACTACGATGGATCTTTATTCTTCCTTGACTCAGCCCCGACTTCACGGTAACATCATGAAGGTTACATGACCTTCAGAATTCTTTGAGGAATGGGAGGAGCATCTTAGCCATCGCCAGAGACCATCCCTTGATATGCCGCATTCTGAGGAGGATAAGAACGTACAAGAAGCAGCGACCATTGGATCCCAAATATTGGGCACGATCCAACAACCATTAGAGCACCATGTACATCTGAGGCAATGTTTCATAGCTAAAGCTCATGTCTTTGAGCCTATGTTCGAGCCACCAACGAGCCACCACGATTGCATCCGAGCCAAACCTACCTCCAAGCTTCATCGAGTCGCATGCATCGTGCATGTGAAATGGACAATTTGCCATGCCTAGCCTCCACCTTTTTATAATTACAGTTAAGTCCTTCCACAATTGTAACATTTATACATTAGCCCATGCACTTATTTTAATTGCATTTCAGCCCATTTTATCTTTTCTTCTAATGAAAACTTGATATTTTTATTGCAAAAATGCCTTTGATTAAACATTTAATATATTTTTACCTTTTATTAAACATTTAATATATTTTTAAATATGTATATTTTTTGAGTGATTTTTGTCTCATTGGAATTCTCTTGTGTCGCTCTATATGTTGGCATGATTTATTCGACTTTTTATCTTAAAAATCACGTTTAATTTGTCCATTTTCCTATATGCTTTAAATGATCGTGGAATGAAATTAAAAATGTACTTTTGTGAGGAATTTAACTTGATATTCACACTGAAGTTTAGTGACTTTATTATAGTTATTGTTATAAATATCATTGATTTAATTTCTTATTAATCAATTAAGCATCAAAATGAGAATAAAGAATCAATTATTGTTGAATGCTTTTGAGACATAATTCATCACTTGCATACTTCATGTTTTTAAACCATTAAATTCATGAAAGGGAATTTCTTAATTAGTACAAGTTTTCTGTTGTGTTTTTATTTACAATGTGATGTCATAATTATATGTTTGTGCATCTTTGTCTTCATTAAATATTAGTTGCATAAAAAATGTTTTAACAATCGTCTCTTTTTTATCTGTGCATTCACTCACAATAATCGTCCTATAAATCACTTTGTTAGATATTTGACATTTAAATTTATTCATTGAATTGATCTTGTCCCTAGGTTCGACCTTGGACTTCCTAGGTTTATAAATTAAAGCTAGATCCTCCTCACAGATATATCTGATCTTGTTCTGTGTAGTTCACTAGGTGCTCATGCTATAACGGATACATATTAATACATGCATTTAGCAAGTTATCAAATGGCACCGTTGTCGAGGATGCGATAACTTTAGTAATTAATTTTAGGTCAAATTATTTACTTGGTAAATTTTAAGGAGAATAATCGTTAGCCTATTTTGTTGTCTTGATTATTTTGTTTGTTGTTTACATCATTGTTGATGATATAATTATTTATCTAATTAAATCTGCTTTGTGGTAGCTCCGTGGAGTCACTGATCTTCGGAGAATCGCAAAGGCAATCGACTTGGAGTCCTTGCTGAAGAAACTACGGAGTAGTAACTGAGAGAGAATTAATTTAGTTAATTAATGTCATTAATCATGTTGTAATTACTTGTAACTTAAATATCATTTACAATGGTTTTCAATTGAAAACTCGCAAGAATAACGAACACCTGTTACCTTTAATTTTCATGTGGTGGTTGCGTCGAGAGTGGTTTTCACGTTGAGTGATGATTTTAGATCAAAGCACTACGCCAAATAGGAATATTGTAGGTTATTTTTGCTTGATCTAAATCATAATTTTGGACACTCTACTTGATCTCATAAGACTCATAATTGCAAAAATCTTAGGAGATTCATAGACATGCATAGCATATATTTTACTTAGTAAAAAATAAACCTATAACTTCACTGCCAATAGAATTTCTGCTTAGGTGTGATATTTCAACTGCATCATTTAGATAGATTTTTATATATTCAGTCCATGAATCCACATGGAGAGTGTTGGGAAGCGTTGTAAGTATCTCTAAACGATAGCATTCATCATAGTTTTTCGTTGCATTTTGATTTCCGATTTCTCCATTAGTTTTTGAAACTTTGGATTAAAAGGAAAAGGGACTATTCACTAGACGATGATTGAGTGTTCACATTAATTCAAACGATAACCTAATCTCTTAAAATCATGATTGGATTGATGCAAGTTGACCTAATTTAATTTGAAATAAAATCAACCTTGTATTTCGGGCAGTAAAACCCTCATTGTTTATAGATACTTACCCCCAAACAGAGTGGGCGAGGATGTAACCACTAAGGAATAAAGCTAAAAATCCTTGGATTTGTGCCCTAGGCACTTGGACTCACTTTTAGGGCCATGTTATTACCGCAGGCACTTGCCTCTGACCATTAGAAGAAGTAGTCTTGTTACTTGTTGGTGTGTTCTGTCGGCTTGAACTTGAATTACCTTAAGTGACTACACTTGTGAGCTTGCATAAGTTGTTTGAATCACTAAACTAAATTTAACAAGATAATAAGGCCATCATCCTAGGCCTTCAGTGTTGAGTTGGTGAATCGATTCAAAGGGGTTTGTATTGATAGTTTTGTATGAGGAACTCTGCACATTCACGCGCCTAGTAATACTAAAATCTTTTTTTATATTGAGCATGCTCGAATTCTAGTATATTTTGAAACTCAAATCTGGATAATTGGTTGGATATTTGCTCGAACTTTGCGAGCTTGTCGCTGAACCGCCCAAATATCACGTCTTTACAGGTTCAATCCCTTCTTCTTCTTTAACTAGACCATCCTGATTTAGAAATAATCCTTGTTCTGAACCGATGTATCATGATTCACTCCTCAGGGGAGGTTACATCCCAATCAACTCCTTTCTCTCTTTTTTACGCACTGAGGTAGATCATTTCCTTAGTGAGGTCGATTTGATTTCATTATCTTCATCTAGATCTCACTCCAATACTTTCTTTGATGAATGTGATGAAGATATAATTAAGATGCCTCCTAAGAGACAGAATGTGGAGGAAGAAGAACAAGAGGACCCAATGCATGCAGTACTGGCCAGGCTGGAAAAATTTGAGCAAAACCAAGCACTTATGAGATCACAAACTTGGCCATTTACAAATGGGTAGAGATGCACCTATGAACGCGACATACAACCCTGAGCAATATAAGGTGGTCAATTGGTTGAGCTCAATCGAGCCTAAAGTAGAATATGAGTTGAAGCCACAGTTCCTGAGTTTGTTGCCTCACTTTCATGGGAATGCACACGAGGAACGATACACATTCCTTAGGGATTTTGAGTTGGTCTGCACAACATTAGGCATCTTAGGGTTAGCCAAGACTACACTAGGCTCAAAGCCCTTCCTTTTGCCTTTAAGGACAAGGATGATTACAAAATGAAGAATTTGGGGTTAGTTATAGCTACCTTTGTGTAGTTAAAGGACCTCTTTTTGAAGAAGTTATATCCTTTAAATAGAACTAATTTAATGTTCTCACTCATCACAAGTTTCTTCCAACTTCCCAATGAAGCTTTCCGTGATACATAGGAGAGATTCAAAGATATCTTACAGAAGTGTACTTGTCACGATTTAGAGCCTACCATCCCGGCTCAATCTATTTATTGCAGTCTAGACCCTGAGGTGCATGGTTTGGCTAGTGCTTCTTTTGGAGGCAGTTATACTTCACGAGGTGCGGACAATGTCTAGAAGGTGTTCGAGTGGATGGCTAAGCAGAGTAGATCACAGACTGTGATTAGAGCTCAATTAGAGACCCCGTACCATTCTCATCAAACATGGGAGTGAAGGGTACAATGTATCCTTTTGACATGGGAATTATAGAAGACAATCTCACAGTAGTTGATAGGATTGATAAGCAGGTAGATGAGTTGGACAACAACTTATCCAAACTGCCTAAGCATACGACATGGCTTTCTGAGAAGGTATCCAAGATGAGGGCACCTACTGTAACTGCACCTGCAGCTCTTGTATACATTGTTTACCATATTCAAGAGAAGAAAATATCAGGGCCACCTAGCCATGGGTAGAGGACCAGCCTCTGGCCCATTCTTGTCAGCAACAACCACTGTCTATAGATACAGTCTCTAAGGAGCCTTCACAAATGTGGGAGGTGAATGGTGTGTGTTACACTAATGATCCCGCTAGAAAGGGGAGTTCCGGGGACTGTTTCTTCTTCCAACGCCCCGACCTTTTACAACACATCATTTACTCCTATACCTCTTCCAGCACCATAGAGCTCTAGAGCCATTCCTTCTCAGGTACAGAGGCAGCAAAAACAATAGTACGTCAGTCAACAGACGTATCGGTCGGAACAACCGGGCCCACATGTTCAGCATCATACCCAGCAACAACAGTACCATGGTCGTCAGGGCTAATTTTCACGTTATTCATTGCCTTCTTCAATGCAACAACATTTATCTTCAGGTCCCATTGATTTTCATAAATAGATTCTCAAGGAGTTTCTTTCCTATAGGAACGAGGTATAGGGTTTGAGGTTTGATCTCAACCGTCTTTCCCTTTTACAATATGAGTGCACTTCTCCTTCTACATCCATTCCCACCCAAGTTCAGGCTAATCCCAATGGCTTGAACAAGACTCAACATCAACAACATTCATTTGTCAGGCACAAGCTCTTTCCGTTTGATTGTGTTAATCATATGGCTCTCAAGAGTGAATGGACCATGGTCGTACCTGAGAGGGTAAGGGATATGGAGAGGACCGACTCTAAGGCTTAGCATGAGGAGACTTTAGAGGATGATGAAGCCGAGCATCTACCATAGACATCCAGAAGAATAAGAAGAGAGAGAAAGACGAGAGCAGCGTAATATGCATCAGATTCAGAGTCTACAAAGGACCTTGCATCTTCGATTGAGGAGAATGTACAATCAACACACATTCCCCAACCTATAGTAGATTATTCAATTTTTATTCCAAATGTAAAATATTCAGTTGTGAAAAACTTAGTTGCTAGAGATAATAAAGTGCATATTTCTATTTATGATTCTGAGTCTTCACAATCTTTTTTAGCTATCCCTTCTCCTGTGCTCTTACAGCAGGAAAGAACATTGCAAAAAAGATTCAAAAAGATGATCTTAATATGGAACGATTTTGCAAAAATAATATTATGGTTAAGGTCCCTTTTGATAAGTATGTGGTCAGCCATCTTACATTTCAGAAATATTTGAAGGTCAGATGCACACCTAGCAGAGTCAACAAGAAGAAACCAAACAGTTATGTAAAGAGACATGTTCTCTCAGTTGCCACTACATTTTGTCTCAAGAACCAACAATTGCCACAAAAGAAGAGAGATCTGGGTGCCCATTACGTGGTACACATTATCCTAGATAATGGATCTTCAATCAACTTGTTACCTTATGCCTTATATGAGAAACTGAAGTTGGGACCTTTATGCAAATCTACAGATTTACTTCAGTTTGTAGATAGTCAATGAAAAAGGCCAAGGGCGAGATTAAAGATGTCATTATCTCAATTGAGGGATAAGACTATAGGGTGGACTTCACTGTCCTTGATATAGACATCCCCAATCAATGGAGAGAGTCACATATTATCCTTGGGAAGCCTTTTCTTAGGACCGCTGGAGCTTCTTTCGATTATGAGATAGGGATGATGAAGTTTGTTCTCCAGGCAGAGAAGTGGAACTACAAATGAAGCAGACGAAATGGCAACAACCAGATTCAGAGTTGACCATAGAATACTCTTCGTTTTCAGAGGCAGACTGCAAAGTAGTTAGCATAGTCGGGATTTGGAGTCAATAATCGACAATACAGAGAGAGACCCTCTCATCTAGAGAGGACAATGTATACAGAGCAGTTGTTGATACAATGCTTGAGTCCTTGAAATATGCATTTCCTTATTCCTTGGTGACATAGAAATCCCTTTAGACTTGTCGGTTCCTTCTCCTTTGGAACAATCAAGGGAATTAGATAATGAGTCGGATGCAGCCTTGGTTGAACTACCACGTTTCTTTAGTGATCCGAATCCTTATTCGTCAATTCAGTTGGTGGATAGCAGTACATATGATTCATCTCCACTATGCAGCATAGATCCAGATTGAGTGGTAGTTCACCCGATGTTCTTGACGATTCTTCTTTGCCAGAGTTGAAGCCACTACCTTGTACACTGAAGTATTTCTTTCTTGCAGGGTTTGAAGAACAAGTTTCCTGTTATCATTATCTCTAGGTTGATTGTAAAGCATGAGATTAGGTTGTTAGACATACTGGAGAAAAATCGCATGGCTTTAGGATGGATAGTGTCGGATCTCATTGGTATAAACCCCACACTTTGTTCACACCATATATATGTTGAGGATAATTCTAGACCTTCCCGTGAGTTTCAGAGGATATTTAATCTAAATCTACATGAAGTAGTTAAGAAAGAGATTGAGAAGTGGTGTGGAGCGGGTCTTATTTACCCAATCTCTGACTCCAAATGGGTGGCCCCTTTACATGTTGTCTAGAAGAAGTTGGGAATTCATATGATTACCAATAAGGAGGGAGTTGAAATCGTGACACAAGTGCCTATGTCAATGGTGCGCCTGTGTCATTTAGAGATGGTTGAATGCCATGACCAAGAAAATCATTTTCCCCTACCTTTTATTGATCATATTTTAGAGAGATTAGATGGGAAAGAGTTCTTCTATTTTATTGATGGGTACTCATGCTATAATCAAGTATCCATCACCCCTGAGGACTAGGAAAAGACCACTTTTACGTGTCCTTTGGACACACATGCTTTTAGGATTATGCCTTTTGGGCTATGCAATGCCCCGAGTACTTTTCAACGGTGCATGATTGCCTTGTTTGCCGAAATGGTATGGGATTTCCTGGAGGTTTTCATGGATGACTTCTCGATCCATGATGATTCATTCAATTCTTGTTTAGTGCACCTGGATTAAGTCCTTCAGAGGTGTAGGGAGGTGAATATGGTACTCTATTATGAGAAAAGTCATTTTATGGTTAAGGATGGTTTCATGTTGGGGCATGTCATCACCAAAAAGGGAGTGGAGGTTGACCCTGCCAAGGTGGATGTGATCAAGAAACTTGATCCACCAACCAACATCAAGTCACTGCGATCATTTCTGGGGCATATTGGATTTTATAAATAACTTATTCATGATTTTTTAAGATTGTCTGACCCCTGATCGAGCTCTTATTGAGGCCTTTGAGCTCCTTAAGAAGAAGATATGTGATTCACCGATTCTGTAGGCTTCTGATTGGTCTCCTCCCTTTGAGATATTGACTGATGCTTTAGACTTAGCTATAAGAGCCGTGTAGGGTCAGTGCTGAGATCAAATTATGTTTGCAATTCACTTCTCAAGAAAGTTTTTGGACCCAACACAGAAAATGACATCATGGCAGAAAAAGAGATGCTTGCTATAGTCTGGGATTTAGAGAAGTTTAGGTCTGTTATTCTTGACTCTAAAGTGGCAGTATATAATGATTATTCATACATTAGGTATCTCATGGAAAAGAAGGATGTAAAGGCACGCCTTTTTAGGTGGATATTGTTACTCCAGGAGTTCGATTTGGAAATTAAGGATAAACATTGAGTCAAGAATATAGTGGTTGATCATCTTTCAAGGACTGAGATAAAAGATTTCCCTGATTTTGAGCCTATTCAAGAAACCTTTCTAGATGAGCTGATTTGTCTTGTTGAATCACTCCCATGGTATGCCAACATGGTGAACTTCCTTATCTCCAAGTAAGTTCCTCATGGTTGGACCATGAGAAGTACTGGCTGACTTAAGTCAGATTCGATGAAATACAATTGGGAGGATCTGTACCTTTTCTTTGAAGGATCGGATTATGTGTCTGGAGAAGGTTTATTCCTCAAAAGGAATACTAGAGTGTCCTCATGTATTGTCATTCACTTGAGTCCGGAGTGCACCATTCCGAAAAAAAGGACCGCATACACAGTGTTACAATGTGGTTTGTTTTGACTGACCTTGTTTAGAGATGCCACTGATTTTGTACGGTCGTACACTGTTTGTCAGAGGATGGGAGGGACTTTTGGTTCTAGAGATGAGATGCCCATGTAGCCTGTGATTTTTTGTGATGTTTTTGATGCTTGGGACATGGATTTCATGGGTCTCTTCCCTACTAGCCAAGGTTTTGAGTACATCGTATTAATGGTATTTGTCGAGATGGGTGGAGGATATCCCAACCCGAGCTGCAGACAACAGGACTGCCTGCAACTTCATAAGGGATCGTATTATTTCATGGTTCGAGGTACCTAAATGTTGGATTCTGATGTGGGTAGCCATTTTGTGAATAGACACGTGAAATCTTTAGCAAAGGACTATGGACTTGAGCATAATGTAACTAGTCCTTACCACCCATAGTCTAACAACATGGCAGAGGTTTCAGATAGGGAGGTGGAGAGCATCCTTCAAAAGTTAGTCTGTCCTGATAGGAAGAACTCGTCTCAGTTGTTAGACCAAGTTCTGTGGGCATATATGACGGCATACAAGACACCTCTGGGCACTTCACCTTTTAGATTGATATATGGAAAGCCATGCCATTTGCTCGCTAAATTAGTTCACAAATCTGAGTAGGTAATAAAGAAGATCAACTAGAGCTATCACTTAGGAAAGTTGTGTTGAGACCTTGACTTGAACTAGTTGGTGGAAATCCGCAACCGAGTGTATGACAACAGCTTGATATATAAAGACAAAATTAAAAAGTGGCATGGTGTGTATATTAGAGGCAAGAACTTTGTCCCGGGACAAAAGGTATGGTTGTTTAATGTAAAGCTAAAGATTTTCCGCAAGAAACTTAAATCAAAGAGGACAGATCCTTATATAGTTAAGGAAGTGCATGGAAACGACAAAATAGAAATGTCATAGCTTTCAAAGAATGCACCTTCCTGTGTGGTTAACGGGAAATTACTGATAGCTAAGGATTTTGCAAGGACTCACAAGGGGAGAGATGCAGTCGATGCGGTGATTGCTCACAAATCCTCAATTAGTTAACAACTAACCCATGATATGAATCAAGTAATGAATGGAAAAAATGTGGACTTAAAATTTATTATTCTCTTCAAACTAAGTGTATAGTACGAAAGCATGTAGAGGTCGAACTACAAAGAACAAAACATGTAGCCTATAATTATTGCTAATCAATGTGTAATATGTACAAACATGCCTCTTATATGAATATTTTTGGGATTTTAATTATATATATATTAATTATAAATATATATTTGAGGTTTTAATTTCTTATTTTTATATTTCTTTTTTAATATATAATAGACTATATAAGGCTACTTATTCCATATAGAGTAATATAATTAAAAATACTAGTAGAAATTAAATAAAATGCAACAAATAAATTATTTTGGGGTTTATATATATTTCAACTATTTTATGATTTTCTATAATTTTTTAATTTTTATGCATTTTAAAGAAAAAATATCCCAAATAAGGGATTGAATAATAGGTCAAAATTGAAATGAAGATTAAAAATAGCAAAATAAATTCAAAATTATTCAAATCAGTTTTTAATTTACAAATAATAATATAAATAAAATGCAGAAATACTAAAATAATTTTGGGATTTTGAATATTTTTTAGTTGGATTTTGAAGCTTTCTAATTTTTAGCCTTTTTCTATTTTTAGGGATTTTTGGTGTTGAACTAAAATATGCTAAAAATCAACAACATATTTATTTTTGTGAAATTTTCAAAATATTTTTCTATTCTTCATATTTTATAAGTTAGATAAGAACAAACATGCTCATTTGAATTTTAATAAATTGTTAAAATACAAAATTACCAAAATAAAAATTAGGCATGAAAATACATGTTATCTAGCATATAACCCTATTTTTGAAAATTTTAGAGTAAGGGTTCTATTTTTATTAAATGAAATCCAAGCACCAAAAATACATGAACTGGGAGGGGTATTTTTGCAAATAAAATAAACATTAGTGGCCTACATGCAATTTCCCTAAAATTTACAATGTATGTTAGAATTTATTATATTAAATATAAGTACAGAGAACTATAAGGATATACTTGCAAAATAACCACCTCACATGGGATGACACATGTGGTGACCTGTTATGGAACTAAGTGCAATATGTAAGAAGTATAGGGGTCTCCATGCAACATATCCATTTTATTTACACTTCATATTTTATTTATAAGACTAATAAATAGATACAAAAAAATGGGGGCAAAAAATGTAAATTGCCCCACTAAGAGCACCATCGTGCGATTGATGACGATCCACTTGCCACGTGTCGCGCTGCCATCTCGCGATACCACTTCACCGATGATCTGATCATGTACCCCATCGAACGGTCGAGGTGGTCACAGAGCAGAAGGTGGATATTAGAACTGAAGGCACGATGTCCATCAGATATTATCTACTACGTGCGAAGACCAAGGAAGAAGGTGGAGTTCCCTGGACTTCGTGTCGTGATTTCTCTTCCCACCAGCAGTTTCTGATGCAGTATTGGAGCTCTATACGTCCTGGGAGCTCGTCTGCATTGACTGATGTGCTCCAGATGATCCAGGACCCATCGATGGGGTCCTATCATGTCGAGAAAGAAATAGCACATGGAGACCCTTGTCTCGATGCGATCATGTCCCATAAGGGGTCTTTTCGCCTTGGTACCAGCACGAAGAGGTTCACTGGCTCAAGGCAAGTCACCTCGATTGACTTTGAAGCTGAGATGCACTCTGTATGTGTGGAGTGGAGATGCTCAGGTGTACGACAATGGAGGAGCATCGATCTTCATATCACAGAGGTGATCGAGGTGATTGGGGCGTAGGAAGTAGTGTAGATACAAAAGGGCAAGATAATGGACTGGAAAGGCAGGTCGGAGATCAAGTGATTCACAACGAGAACATGGCCGGAGCTCTAGTAAGAAGATTAGCCTAATCTACACTACTAAAGAGAGTAAAGGCGAGAATAAAACGATCAAATGAAAACTACAAGCTACAACTACCTAAAAGTGGTAAAAAGTGCAGTTCGTACCTGAGGGATGCTCATGGAGCAGAGGTAACCGGAGGGCCACCTTGGATGCTCCGTCTCGCTCGAGTGGCCTACCCAAAGCTCTGGGATGCTCCACTTGTCACCACGAACACTCTCTCACTCACGATGTGGTCTTCAAGGTTTAGATAAGGATCAAAACAAAGCTAGGAGGCAGAGGGTTTTATTTATAAACAAATTCGAAGATCCTTATTGACTGGTGCTTAGGGATGAATCGAAGGCATGTGCAAGGGATTTAGGGCTTCACCGTGGATAAGTGATGTTTGAGGGTGATATTTGCATGATTAATCGATGAAAAGGATGGACGAGAAGCCCATGAAAAAAGGTAGAAATCACGGGAGATCACTCCTTAAAGGTAAAGGCTGAGTTGACTGAGGTCAACAAAGAGAGTGATGCGATTGGTCCACGTAAGCTTCTAAAGGACAAAAGGCAGAATTTAATAAAAGTAATTAATTAAAAATAGTAAATGATTTTATTAATTTTTATTACAAAATAAATTAATTTATTTAGTATTTTAATATGATTTTTATTTATTTTTGGTGTTATTTATTACAAGTTACTTTTTAAGGGTGTATTTATAGGTACATCCAACTATGTTTTGGTTATTTTATTTTTATCTATATTTTGAACTTTGTTATTTTATTTTCACACTTCATATATTGATAACTTGTTTTTATGTATATATATATATATATTATTTTTTCCTATGTAATAAATACACTTAAATAAATAAGTATATATAACATATAGGTGTAGTTATTGTATATTCATTTACGTATTTAGCATACTTTTCTATTTTAATATTTTATTGATGGTTTTATTCTAGTTTCAATATTTACATATATTATAAATAATAATTACAAAATTATAAAAATATATTATTATAAAAATAGTAAGGAATAAATAAAATGAATTTATTTGGTTATATTGTGCAATAGGGGTCCAAAACCGAACTTCCACACCTTAACTCCAAAATTTATGAAACCGTATTCATTAAATACATTATTAAAAGATATATGCAACTAAAGGTGATTTTGATATATTTTGAGTTTTTATTTGAGAGATATGGGTCTGGGAAGTTGGGATTTCGCTTTTTATTCTTTGTATAAAATGTACACTTTATAATATTTTTTGTGCAAACTTAATTTTCTATTTTTCTATACGTTATTATCTACAAATTTATGTATAAAGTTTCTATAGTTGATAAATAAATAATAAAGAATAAAATGGATCCCAAAAGATGCTTTTTCTGAATGAATAAAAGAATTGGGTTTTATTGTATTATTGGTCCTTATCTCCCTCTACTTTATTCCTTGTCGACCAACTCAATTCTTGACTTGGTCTCGGAGTAGGGCCATAAAATATCTTTCGTATTTTATTATTTTTCTTTTCTTTTCTTTATTCTATAATTTTGGTATTAATAACAGTATTTTTTATACAATAATTGGAATAAATAATGAATGTTAATATGCACAGAATAATGTTATTTACATGCATTAGCTAGGGGTTTTATGGTCAAAATGATATAATAAAGGTGATGAAATGGAGATTCATTAGTTAAGTATTTTGTGGAATCAAAGGAAAGATTAACTCTTATTGAAGTGATTGACTTCATGCCTAGTGATTCAATCTCAGATTTCTCAAAAGGCATGATTCAACAATATAGATTCGCATCACTAGATTCCACATCAACAGATTATTATTCTTTCTGACTTCATTCTTGTAGATTTTCTTTAACTTTTATACTTTTTCTACCTGCACATAGGCTATTTTCAGTAAGTATGGGGGGATCTGTCTCTAAATTCCTCATTATTTATTCTTGTGTTTATTCTTCGGTCTCTTCTATGTGTTTATCGCTTTTTATTTACTTAGGTTTTTCAAAACCTAAGTATAAGGGGATCATCCCTGTTTACTAATTCCGACTTATTCTTTCCCACACTTGTATTATTTTGGTCATTAGAGCTAGCATTCTTTTATACTTGACCTATGGCTTCATTTTACTTTGTGCTATGAGGACATAACAAAAGCTATGTATAGAGGGTCTACTGTATATATTACATATATACTTTAGCCATATCTCATATTTTTAAAAATGTTCAAACCATTTGGGCTAAATTATACATTACATATATACTTTATCCATATCTCATGTTTTGAAAATTATTTTGAAAATTATAGACGTATTTGACATATTTTTCAAATGTGTTACGTGGCTTGTGAAAATATGGATTGGCGTGTTTTGGAAAATCATTTGTAAAATATTTTGAAAACCTATATTTATTTGACAATGTTTGTAAAAAGATTTCAAAATTTTGTTCAAAAGCAAAGGTTGTGTGGGAATTAACCTAACTCTTGTAAATAATTTTTAACTAAATACACAATAATTGATTCTGTTATGTCTCTTTAGTCTCATTCAGTGTTTTATGTTCCTAAGAGGTTGCGACTGTTTACTGAATCATCTTATCCTTAACCTATATAAGGGTGATTCAATCTTAGATCCTTACAAAATCCACATGGAGGAAAGTCTATATTTCAACTCGATATTTTGGAAGATCGAGTCGATCACGCATTCACTAAAAAGAGTGACGCCGATTGAGGAATATGATTTATTGATAGAAGAATTAGACATGAAGGTGCCAACACAATTTCTTGAGGATGTTCAATGTATGGATTATCGTATTTCTTGTAAGTTAGGTCATCCTCGTGTGTGTAGTTTTTCTCTTCTAAGTAAAATCCAGAAGTCTGTTGCAAGATTTTAGGGTTTGATTCGTTATCCATGATTGTGATGAATTTCGAGGCTCCTAACATAGATATGGATATCACTTTTGAGGAAGAATGGCATCATTCTAGAAGATTTAAAATCCTAGTTGATGATGATCTTTCTTATTCAGATTACGGAGTGTTCTCTGTTAGGAGGAAGCATTTGAAACATATGTCAGCTTGTGGTTTTAAACCTCGAGGATCCAATCTTGATTCCTAAGGAGTTGAAGCAAATTTTTGTTGTATTGGGTATCCTAGTGGAGTCCGTGTTGTTGTGTTAACTTGTCAAGAGTATCCATTCCATTGTCTATGTCTTAATAAAAGTAATAATTTCCTTAATTCTTTTGTGATTAACTAACCCACTAACTTATTATTATTCTCTGACATTTTCACTATGAACTCAGGCTTGAGATGATTTTTAACACTGGGTTTAAGGAGTCCATAGATTTAAAGTTATCATGTCTTAAACATTAGGGTCTTGGACTTAAAATTTATGCTTATCTAGTTAGAAGATATGCATGATATATTGCATGTTTATTCTCCTTTAAAGAATTTGACTATCACATCGCATGCACAATTGCATTTATGACTGAGATGAATCGAAGTATCACTGAGGAGACATGGTTTGGAAGCTTGAGTTTGGATTTGATCTATATGATGCTTGAGGATGTGATAAAATTAATGATGGCTTCATGAAACCTGAGTGTCAGCATCTTAGCCAGTATGGGACATGGTTCTCATACTATCTCTCTACTTTAACCTAAAGTGCCAGGCTATGATGAAATGAAAAATCAATAAGTTGATTAGTGTACGCCAATAAAAGTGGTGTAGATAGCCATAAAGAAGGGAAGTTACCTCACAAAAAAATAAAAATAAAAATATGAGAATGAAAATGGTGAAAAAATCATTACATTATAAAGTTACATCATATGAGCTTATATTCAAGGTGAGCTCTCTCAACCTTTTAAGTGTCCAATTGGACTAAATCTTAGCATTTTCTGAGTCGGACTAGTACCTCAAAAAGGGCTCTGCATCGTTAGCACTACAAGTCTGGATGCAAGTATATTAGATACTTAAAAAAGATGCATCCTAGTGTACTCCCAGGAAAACAAGTACATACGACTCAATCTCTTTTGACAGACACACTGATTGACATTAAAAATATACAAATGTGTTGAGTATTGTCACTTGAGAGAAACCTTATTCCAATGAGAGGAAGAGAAAAGATTGACACAATCCTAATACTTCCATTTTCTAGCTGATCATCTAAATCTTTTAAGTCTGACAAACTAAAGGGACGGTGGAGTGAAGCAAGACTAGATTTATTCCCAAGAGTTGAGGGTTGGGTTAGAACTTTTGGTCAAATCTTGATTATATTCTTGTGGATGCGGTCAACACTAAGTCATACTTCTTTTATATATGTATTTTGAGAGCTTGTTAATTAGAGGAGTTGAATTACATTTGATTAAGACATGGTTCATCTTATAATCTTAGAATTTCTAAAACTACGGGTTCTAGATCAATCAAGCCTTGTTCATTCTCATGTACATGTCAAGGATTTCACTAGTTAATCTAACTTTATAACTAATTCTTTATTTATTAGCTCGAGGAAGAGCTTAAGCTTAAGTATAGGGGGTGATAAATCTCATATTTATCATCATTAATCATTAATATTATCCTTCTTGTTTAGTATTATTACCAAGACTCAATGACGATTAACATTAATTATGTTTTCATGTTTGTAAATAATTAACCCTAATCACACTCTATTATATAATATATTATTGTGATATTATTTTATGTATTTATTTATCAACAAAAATCCAACAAAAGAATAATATAATATTACAAATAAAAAAATTAACATAAATAGAATAAAACCCCCCCAAAAAAATAATAGAAATTAAAAAGAATTTGTTTTTATTGTTTTAATCTGCATTTACTTTTTATCTATGTATAAATGACCTCATATCTCACTGACTTCTACATGAAAGTTGTAGATCTCATCGAGATATAAAACTTTCATGTTTTATATTTTTTTAATTCAACCTCTAATTTTTTCCTTTTCATTTTATACTATTTCACACTTTTTATAAATTTCCTATTGGGCCACATGGCGTATCTAGAGCACTCCTTGTGGCCTACTCTGGTCAAGCCACCCACTTTCTCCCTATGCCATCCGATCTTCTGATCTGGTGCATCCAAGGCATCAACTCGCACCCATATTTGGGCCGTTGGATCTTGATCCAACGACCCACAGTTATTTTCAACCTCCTGCCCAGCCTGTCGAAGAACCACAACCCTTCGTTGATTGACAACTTTTCCTAATTCTTCCAATTGCTTTCGGCAACCTCCGCTCCAATCTCTACATCCATTCTCTTCATCGATCTACCCTTATCTACACCAACTCCCTAACTCCCACTCCTCCTATCTCTCATGCTGGTTGGCAGTGGTTGAAACCACCGTCTGCAACCACACACCACTAACTTCCTCCCTCTCAAAACCCTCTTTCCAACCACCATTGTGAGCATCCGCCTCTCCGTGGTATCCTTCCTAGCCTCTTCCACCTTCCATGGACAGTAGAACCTTGAATCTGAGAGCAACTACCGTGGTGTATAGTCGACGAGATCCTCGGCCAAAGCAGGTCGTGTTTCAACCATTACCTTGGCCGATCAAGCTTCCAATCTTTGCCAAGTTGGTTAAATGACTACCCGAATCCCTGAAGCTTCGATTTGGCAAGCGAACCCTATTCAATTTCCCAATCCAAACATCATCTTCCACATAAGCTTTGATCTGATTTTTTATTCACTGCTTGCCGATTTTTTTAGATCAATGGCTTGACTAAATCTTGATTTGGTTGCATCAACTTCATTGGAATTCATCGCTCAATCACGCGTAATTCTCTCTGTATCTATTTTCCCATGATTGTTCCCATAGAGATCCATTCTAGGTTTTGTTTCGACCTGGAACTCATATTGGGTTCACATCCTTCACCCCCATTAGAACCATCCATCTTGCCTGAAGACCCCCTAAAATTGTTCGCAGGTGCTTTGTATATATGTTTGCACTAACATTATAGGTGAGATTGGCTTAATTAATCGGAGGAAGCATCTGTGCTCTGATCTCCATTTTTTCTTTGGCATTATTGCACCGACAGAGCAACAATGGATCTTTCTTCTTCCTTGACTCAACCCTGACTTTGGGTCATCATTAGGAAGGTCACATGACCTTTAGAATTCTCCTAGGAGCAAGGAGGAGAATCTTAGCCATCGCCGGAGACCAGCTCGTGCTCTGCCACATGCGGAGGAGGAGAAGAATGCATGAGGAGCATCGACCGTTGGATCCCAAATATTGGGCGCGAACCAACGACCATAAGAGCACCATGTACATCAATCGAGGCAATGTTTCAAATCTAAGGCTAAGATATTCGAGACTATGTTCGAGCCACCAATGAGCCGCAATGATTGCGTTCGAGCCTAGCCCAAACCTACCTCTGTGCCTCATTGACTCACATGTATGGTGCACATGAATTTGGTAATTTGCAATGCATAGCTTCCTTGTTTTCATAATTATAGATAAGTCCTTCTATAAATTGTAACATTTACACATTAGACCATGTGGCTTATTTTAATTGCATTTCAGTCCATTTTGTCCTTATTTGTAATGAAAACTTGATTATTGCAAAAATGCCACTCGATTAAACCTTTAATATCTTTTTAAATATGGATCCGTTTTGAGTGATTTTTGTCTCCTTGGAAAGCTCATGTGATGCTCTATTTGTTGACATGAACTTTTTTTCTTAAAAATCATGTTTAATTTGTCCTTTTTTCTATGTTCTTTAAACGACTTTAGAATGAAATTGAAAAAAAGGACCTTTTAAGGAATTTAACCAGATGTTCACACTGAATCTTAGTGACTTTATTCTAGTTATTTTTATTAATATCATTAAGTCATTAATTGATTTAATTGCTTGTTAATCAATTAAGCATAAAAGTGAGATTAAAGAATCAATTATTTTTGAATGCTTTTGACACATAAATCATCACTTGCCTGCTTCGTGTTTTTAAACCATTAAATTCAAGAAATAGAATTTCTATATTAATACAAGTTTTCTATTGTATTTTTATTTATATTGTGATTGTCATAATTATATGCTTGTGCATCTTTGTCTTCATTAAATATAACTTGCCTAAAAAATGGTTTAACAATCTGTCTCTTTTGTGTCTTGTGCATCTGCTCATAAGGATCATACTATATATGACTTTGGTAAATATTTGACATTTAAATGGTTTCACTAAATTTCTCGTGTCTCTGAGTTCGACCCTGGACTTCCTAGGTTTATAAATTAAATTCTGATCCTCTTCATAAAGATATCTGATCTAGTTCTGTGTAGTTCACTAAGTGCTCGGGATACAACAGATAGATATTAATACATGCATTTAGCAAGTTATCACTCCGCCCCGGGCATAGTCTGATTTATGGCATGAGGTGCAAAAGGGTGAGAATAATGAGCTCCATATCACCTTCATACATTGTACCAATGCCCTTTCACCGTATCTCCTCTCCATTGTAGACGAAGACAAGGTTTAGTAGCGCTAAGCTAACAACGCCACCAGAGCACAACCTCAACCATAGTAGAAGGGGTTTTGGGTCTCTTGCACAAATGAAAGGAAGAGTAGGCCTTTGATGCACAGTTACTATTTGATTAAGATCGAGCCTCATCCACTGTCTAAAGCTTGATATTGTACCGTTGTTGATCACCTCACCATTGAGGGTAGCAAAGGAAGAGATTGGAGGATGAGGAGCGTGAAGATGGAGGGGGAAGGGCTGTAGGCAGGTATTTATTTTTGAGCTTGCGTCCAAAATTTACAGTTTGTTTGTGAGGCGGATAGATGACAACTAAGTTGAGGGGCACAAGTGATAACTATGGAAGAAATTATAGGTACAACTGATATTTCAAAAAAGTAAGAGACATAGATGATATTGTAGAAGTTAAGAAGGGCACATGTGATAAAACCCCAATAAATTTTATTAGTACACCCTTATAAATTATTATAATTACATTTTCCCTACTTTTTTAATAAGAGGAAGATGGATTTTTCATTTTCTTTTAATATCCAAAGAGATTTGTTTACGACATAGTCTCTACAAAATAAGAAGCTCATTAACGGTTAAAAAAAGTTCATAACAATCATGTAGCAAACCCATATTTATTATTTTATGCCATATACATGACTTATGTTGTTGGCACCTTATTCTAGGTAAACATGATTGTAAAATGTGTTTATAGATGGTAATATTACGTTAAGGATGGTTTGAAGGGGTTAACATGTAATCTAACATCTGACCTTGATTATGATATGGGACAAGTTGGATGTATCGTCTGACTTGACATTTGAGAATCAGGGAAATTCGCCTCGATGAGTTCTTTTATGTCAATTTTGAGCGCATTCTTTTGTCGTTACTTTTGATCTAATAGTCTCAAGCATGTAATTAAAGTCAAAATGAGTCATGAAGAAGTTCAACTAGTTCTTCGAAAATAAATATAGATACCTTGTTATGGAATGAAAATAATCTAAAGTGATCATCTTCTTTTATGATTTCAGCATTGTTCTCCTCTTAAAAGACATCTATATTTTCTCGGACATATTTATTTTCATCTTCTCTTAATTTTGTCATGTGATATAGATGAAGATTTCTCCTAACATTATATTATTCAAATTACAGTCTACTCAGTGACCATTAGGATGGTTTTATGTACTCAAATCAAATTGGTTGTTGGTAAAATACAAATAATTAAAATACAAAAAAAACAAGAAACCACAAAAACACCAGAATATACATATGAAATCTCATTAGATAACGACCATGATGCAAGTACCATTATTTAGGAATTCTGTAATCAACCACATCTTTTACCTACTTTAGTATTTCTTATTTTTTTGTATATAATTGAAAACTCATTTTTACAATGTTAATGATGTCGAATTATAGTATAATCAGATAAAAGTGAATGATCATAAACAACAAAAGATATAGGTTAAGTGTAGGGTCAATTTTCTTTTATTTCAATTGGTGAAGTCCAAGGTCGAAGTGATGAGTCACCGATTTATCATATTAAATTGTCAAAATTAAGAAAAATCTTGAGTTCATCTCATCACATTTTCACCTCATTTTGTGTGTAATTTGACTTTTCATTTTCACATCATTTACATTTAAAATTGTTAAAAATAGAAAATGAAAGTTGAAAATAATAATATATTAAAATAAAAGGACACTTTTGGACTATTTTTCACTTACTCTTATCGTCTTTATAAATTAATGTATTTAACTACTAACTTATTATTTTTTTAGTTCCATACAATATTTCTAATTTTTATTTTATTTTATTTTATGGGATATAATGTGACAAAAGCCCATCCCATTTTATGTTTAAAACACAAGAAAAAAAAGTATAAACTCAAAGGTGCTAACGTCAGTACCTAGGGGATGACGTCAACCCTCTCCTTTGTTCACCACCTACACGTGCGGCGGGGAGTCTCCCCTTCCTCTTCCACATCGTCAACCGACTCCCTCTCACCTCCTCTTCACTACACAATGACCGCTGCGCTTCCTCTCCCAATGCCAACCGTTGCCATCTTCCCTCCTCGACTTCATGTACAAGTAGGGGAGGGAATGTGGCCAAGAAGTACAACCCAATTAGGGGGTTTCATCCCTGTCTCCACCTTTGCCGCTCCTCCTCCTTCGTGCATCGTCATCACATAGCTGTGACCTCCTCCACTGCTCCTCCTTGCCACCTCCACTCCTTGCCACCTTCGTCATCGAGCCACACCATGACACCATGCTCCACCACAATTAGGGTTCGGTATGGGGCTGGACCATCCCGACTCGGCCCAAAACCCGATGCGCATGACCCGACCCAAACCAAAACTTGAAATTTAATGGGCACTGGGACCCTAATTGAGCTTGTATTGATTATTGGGACTGGCTTGGGCCTGAGAAGGCCCAACCCTACAAGCTCGGTAGCCTGACTTGTATGATATAGTTATATCCAGTATATTCGTGTTTGTTCCAACTACCATGTTCATATTTTGATGTCCTTATTCAGAGTGTAGAATAAAATGCTTAGATCCATTAATAACCATATTCATTATTGTGGATTGAGGACATTATTACATTAATATGAAATATTATTACATTAATATGCAAGAATGGAATCTGTGTCCTCAAGTGTTAGAGCACGTACAATTGTAAGTAACCAATTTGTATTGAGTCATAGTACCTGCATCTACAATAGAATATGTAATGATGAAATAAATGGTGGTTTAATCCATCATATTTTTACCACATTTCTATTTCCAACATACAACTAATATACGAATTAGTTAGCGTACTTAAAGTCTTAAACATGCACACATGCATAAGAAACAACCCGACAAATTCAAAAGAATGGAATACATGATATTGGTGTACATATGTGTTAAATTGGGTTGTCCCGACCCGAACCTGATCCGTTTTGTCTGGATCAGGGTTAGTCTTGGGCCTGGAATTTGAAAATAAAATGGACCTAGGCCCGACCCATTAGCCCATATACTTAAATGGGCTTGGGTCAGGCCAACTCAAACCCAACCGACCTGGCCCAATGCCCATCCCTAACAGCAGGGGCCAAGCACGACCTCGGCCCTTGGTCTTGGAGACCAGGGTCTTCTGTAATTATTTTTATTTTTAGTATTTTTTTTTCTATTTTTGACCTTTTTGGAATTAGTTAAAACTCCAATCTATTTTATGCTTCTATTTGGCTGCAACTGCAGCTTATCAACTTTCCATTATTTTATTCACTGCGAGAATTGATAAATTTAATTATTTCTTTAGTTGACCGAGTAGTCTCACTTCTGTGAGCCTCCTGTGCTTCTTTTCCTGGTTCACCTGAGTTGGAAGGGTGGTAGGATTATATTGTAATCCACGATTCGGATCAATAAATCAACCAATTGATTCTGATTTCATAATACCAATTTGGTTCAACCATGACACATTTCCCATGCTCAAAATTGAGATACCCATATTAGTTAACTTTTCAACTCCATCTACCATTTTTCCACACTTTACCGTCCCCAACCACTTGCCTCATTGTGGTGGTTCAAACATGGATGCCTATCACACTCGAGAAATAGGGTAGTCCTAACCCTAGAGCCCACTTGGGAGCATTAAAACCATCAAACATCGTGGGATACCTCCCATAGTTATCTTTCAGGCATTTCTCTAGCTTGTATTTTTCTACTTCATTTCTCATGATTGTAGTTCAGCATAAGTATTGTGAAAACCCCACAAAAAAGGGTAAACTCAATTAGAAAATAATGAAAAATGCATCTTTGATCACTTACACCTTACATTCTCTCCACTCATGTTGTCTCGCATTCTACGTTTCCACGGTTTTATCACCATGTTGTCATGGCTCTTGGTAAGCATTAGGGGGGGGGGGGTGCATCGCATTTCATGCATGCCGTTTTTATTTTATCACATTTATTTCCATTCCATTTCATGCATTCCATTTTTACATTGCTTTTATTTTTTAAAAATCCATTTTTATTACATTATTTAAAAAACATGAAAAAATCATTTTTTTCTAACATTTTGAAAAAGGATATTTTTTCACATTTTCCAAAAAAATTAATTTTCCCCATATACCTAGAATCCCACAGAAATTTACAAAATTTCCCAAAATCTTTTTTTAAAACTAGAATTTTTTTTCAAAAATCCAAAATTATTTAGCTAATTTTCTCCTAACCTTTTTTGAATGTAAGCCTAGCTTTACAAGTTTTGGACTTAGACCAGTGAGGCCTTAACTCACTTAAGTTCATAGGACTTCATTTGGTGTAACTATTCAGGTTCTTCAAGACTATTTTAGACTTAACTCTTTGAGTTCTTCTAATTTTATGCGGTGACCAAAATATGTATCTAAATAGATCATCTTGACTGACATGACACTCTTTTACTCTTGATTGATTCTATTAACAAACTACACCTTACACCTTAGTTTAACTTAGTTTGCTTATATGAGGGATTATTTCGATCTCTATCAAGGGAAGGAGTGACTCTGAACCTCGAGTTAAGCAAAATTCAATGCTCTTAAGTTCATGAACCACTTATTCTTTATAAGTTGCGGTCTGTCAGTATGCCTTGAAAGTATTTCTGAAAGCCACATTTTATACATGGACACTCTTGATACCTGATGATTCTCCATTTCATCAAATTTATTATTTCATTTTGACCTTTAAACCCTAGCTAAATGCATATAAATAACATTATTTTGCATAAAATAATATATAGTACTCATTATGTAAATATTGTGTTTTAACCCCAAAATAAAAGAATAAAGAAAATCAAAGAAAAAGAAATGAAAATATTTAGTGACACTAAATTCCAAGACCCATGCATCATGATGACTAGGTCGATAAGGAATAAAATAGGGGGAGATAAGGTTCCAAAATATAATAAAACCCTAATTTTCAATTCATTAAAAAGTTCATTTTGGGGACCTATTTTATTCTTTATTATTTATACCTCAAATCAATAAATTTTGTACATAAAAGTCGTAGATAAAAATACATATAAAAATACAAAATTTATTTCACATAAAATAATATACAATATGTCTTCTACACGTAAAATAAAAAATCCAAAAGTTTAACTTCACAGACCTGTATCTTCTCTAAATAACATAAAATTTACCAAAATAACTTTAATTTTATATAACTTTTTTATTAGCCTCTATTTAATGAAGGTAGTTTCATTCAATTTTGAGTTAAGGTACACAAGTTAGGTTTTGGACCCCTATTTTACATTATACCAAATAAAATAATGGATGGAATAAAATAACATCATCATAAATACAATAAAATAAATAAGTGTGCAAAAATACTTAGATGAATGATACATATACATACGTATGTGGTAAATACACCTATTTAATTAAGTATACATGTTATTTATTATTAATATTTTTAATGATTTTATATTTTTATAATTTTATACATGTTATTTATAATATAGGTAATGGATGGAATAAAATAACACCATCATAAATACAATAAAATAAATAAGTGTGCAAAAATACTTAGATGAATGATACATATACATACGTATGTGGTAAATACACTTATTTAATTAAGTATACATATTATATCAGAAAAATACAATATATATGTAATAAAATATATTATAAATAAATTATGTGTATAAAATAATAATCTAAAATAGATAATAAAAATATAATACATATTATATAGGTAAATATGTCTATATGTGTACATGTATAAATAAAAACACAATAAAGTAGCTTATAACAATAAATAAAATCATAATAAGATAATACATAAATTAATATATATTTTTATGTTATAATACAAATTAATAAAATCATTTAATATGAATTAATAAAGAATTTTCAGCTTGTTTTGTAGCCTTGTAGCCCACGTAGACCAATTAGGGCCAAGTCTGAGTTGACCCGAATTGACTCCTCACCCTCAGTTCTGTTGCTCTATGAGCTTTTGACCCATTGCTCCTCGATTTTTCCTCGATGAATCTTTTGTTATTTCTACTTGATTCCTTCTACTCTTTTATTCCTTGATCATGGCACTTACACATGAGGGCCATTCTTCGATCAAATACCTACTAAATTGAGCGTGTTCCTTGAGTCAACCTCACCGTGTATATAGCATCGCATCCTCCTCCCATTTGATTTTGATCCCTCTCCACCCCTCCATTCCCTAACACTAAGCAGGATTGACATTCCTGGTGACAACATGAACCTCTTTTGGGGTTTAGCGAGCAAGGAAGGGCCATAATCGAGTCGGTCTAGCTCTGCTGGTCACCTGCGTCGCGAGCTTTTGCTCCCAACCACCCCAAGTCTGGTGAGCATTTATTTATTATTTTTTTCTATTCCTTATATAGAAGTAGCATAGATAAGTAGTTAGAATCTTCGAATTTACTTTAAATCTCAAAATTTCTAAAAATAAATGACGTCAGAGCTCAAAGCTCCGACCACAGTCCCTTTGTGATTCGACTGTGCTCCGCCCACCCTTTCAATCCCATATCATTTCCCTTCTGTTTCTCCATATCCCTGACCACCCACCACCCTTGATTTACTCTGGATTAGTGGATCCATGCTCCATCTACCGCCCTTCGTCGGATCACATCATTCCACTTCACCGGACCATCATCCTTTGCCAATAAAAGCTAGGACCCTTCGTTTATCGCCCTGTCATGCTTTCCATACCCTCTGTAGGTTATGAAGACTCCATATCAGTAGTATCCACACTAATAAATGACCTCTAGGATCCATCAACCATTGAAGCTCCTCCGCTGAGCCCAGACCCATTTGAGGCATCCAACAGCGGCAGAACACCCCAGGAAGCGATTGAGCTTACATGCAACATTAATAGAGATTGGAGAGGAGGAATCAAAGGATCAAAGATCAGGGGTGGCACAGTTCATCCATGTTCTTCGCGTGAAGCATTTGTTGTTGGATCGGCATAGAAGCTCCAGTTTCGACAATGGTTGTCCGATAGTGAGAAGCATCGATCGTCAGATGCACTCGTAGATCTGATCAGACTCATTAATCGACAAACCGGTATCGTCACACATGGAGGTGCCACATGGATAAGTAAATCATCTGCATTGTTGGATCAATCACATGGGGGTAATTTTGCCATATACCCCCTCAATTTGTATTTTATTTTTTAGTCTATAATCATTCATCTACAGTTGTAAATATTTTATAATATTTACAAGTTGAACCATGCACTTTTTATATTTGTACATAAGTCCCTTGCCATGTCACTTCACGTGCTTGTACGCATGAGGGGGTGGACATTTTGTAGAGAAACCCTAACCTTTTAGCATTTCAAATTAGTCATGTAATTTTTTATGTGTGAAATGTTTAGGGTATTTTGTAGTTTGAACCTCTTACTTTTTAACTATTGCACTTATACCACTACCACAATATCAAGAACAATATGAATAGGATTCATATTGTGAGAATGATTATCCAAGATAATTAAATGAGATTTAATTATCAAGGAAATGCAGATTGAGTTTGTTCCTTTTGACTTCGATATGGCGAGACCCTCGAGGGCGAACCTAGCCATACTACTTCCATTGACCAGTTCGTGCCTTTTCGATTTGACACCACTAAAGACCTACACCAGGTCAACCCTGATCGGCTTCCGTCCACCATGGACCTCGATGTTGACCTGCACCACACTAGATCCATTCCTCAGAGGTCCCGCAAGAAGGTTTGCTTTCGACCTTCTTGACTGTTTGTATATCCACTCTGCGGTATATTCGCTTTTGTATACATCTGTCTCTCTCCTGTTTCAATCAATCACCCATTCTCGTGTGTGCCTTGCTTAGTACGTACTTTGTCCTAAGTATAGGGGGGTGGATGAGCCGAGTGCTCAGTCATTGTTCTGTTTCATTACTTTCGTTCTTTCCTATACTTAGGACTTATTTTACCCTAAGTATAGGGGAAGCAATGCGTACATCCTTCTCTATCTTCTTCCATCTTATGATCTCTTTTCTTATTTTCTTATTTTCTTCTTTTCCTCTTCTATATTCTTTTTCTATCAGAAAGGTGTCGTCCCTTGTTGTCAGTCTTCTATACTTAGGACGTACTTTGTCCTAAGTATGGGGGGGGTGTACTCCGAGTTGATTCTATTCTTTGATCCTCTCCATTGTCTCCTCTTCTTGTCTATACTTAGGGAGATCTTACCATAAGTATAGGGGGAAACAGTCTGAGTACGATATGTTCATTCCCACCCTTCACCTCCCTGCTTTGTGTATAGTCTGCTATACTTAGGATTATTTAATACTAAGTATAGGGGGGACGGTCATCTTCTCATTCATTCATTTCTCCATTTATTTATTCTTTAGACTTTTCTATACTCAGTATGAGTTATGTCTTCTCTTTTCTCTCTGATCTATGAGGACACAACTCAATCTAAGTATAGGGGGTCGTATTTACTGCGTATATACTTTAGCCATAACTCGTACTTTCATATTTTTCCTAATAATTATGGATAATTATACTTATAAATATTCATTAAAAACACTTCATAAAAAGATGTTTCTATTCCTCAAATTATTTTTGTATATATTGATTGATAAATCAGGTGAAAATATTTTTTTGCAAAATGTTTGAAAAATAATTTGAAAATGTTTGTGAAAAAAGTTTTTGAAAACTATTTGGAAAATGTTTTGTTCCATGTTTTCAACTTTGTAAAACATTTTATTTGTAAAATTTCTTTTCTTTATGTGAAATAAAAAGGTTTGAAAAACAATTTGCAAATGGTTTGAAAAATGGTTGCAAAAATATTTTAAAAATCTATATGTACTGTTTGGAAAACCTTTGCAAAATGATTTTAAAATGTGTGTACATGTTTGTAAAAATTATTTGTAAAAATATTTTGGACTATAGTTTTCAAAAATGTTTGAAAAACCTTCTTCAAATAAGTTTGAGGAATATATACATCTCAATTAAAATTCTTTAAGTATATTTCTATAAAATTGACCACTTACCCTTTGTACATCCTTAAAATCTAATTCTTGTAAATAAAAGATGCATCCCCATGTAAATATTTGTACCTGGAGTTTAACCATTTTTTTTCAAAAATCCCAAAAACATTTGCAAAATTAAAATACCAAAAACATTTGAAAAATCTTCTTGAAAAACAAAAAAATGCATATGCATCATATTTTCAAAAATCCATAAAAAATTCAAAATCTTTGAAAATTGCATCACAAAAATACTTTATGTATAGCATTTGCATAGCATTCGCATTTTTCGGATTGCGTTTGATAGTTGAACGAGTCTAAGTAAAATCCAAAGATTGGAGCTTGGTTGGACCTTAAAATATACCTAATGACAGCAACCTTATAGGAGCTGGAATTGAGGTACTTCAAGTCTAGTTGACTTAATTGTTTGAGGATCACGAGACTTGGTTCAATGGATTCTAGACTGCCTAAGTAGAGTATTTCGGAGCACACACATGACTCTTGTAGATAATGACCTAACTTGGACACCCGTACCTTTCACTTGGCTCAACTCAGTTGGAGTGGTGAAGGGGTTGGATTTGCCGGCATGAGACGCACACAAGTGGAAACATTTGTCCTCCTCTAGGGAGGGAAGTGCACCCCAACCCATTTGGTGATGATGAGTTTTGAGGACAGGAGATTGTGGGTTGCAATAAAGCTTCAAAAGAGGGATAGTCAACTGGCTCAAGAGGAAAAAATCCCTATGTAAATGTTGCTGTATAAAGTATTAAAAAAAGAAAAGCAAAAACTCCAAAAAAAGTGGATAGGTTTGTACAAAAATAAAAATGCCTGCCGGAGTGTACATATTTGTATAGCCAATAAGCAAGCTTGAGCTTTAAAGTCAAATCATGTGAGCATGCAGCTGGATGGCTTGACTACACTGGTCTTGCATCCCAGGATAGGTAGCTACACTGGCTACCATCCATTCTTCTCTTCACCCCCTCCTCTTGAGCTGGTTGTCACTTGAACTTAGAAGGGAATACCCCACTCCTCGAGGAATGAGTTGTTGGATTGGGGAATCACTGGGTTATCATACTGGAGAAGTCAGTCTCTTTGTTATTTCAGTTGGGGAGAGCCACCATCACTTACACTATACGAGTCAGATTCATAGTCATAAGGGTTTGCGTATGAGTTGAAGTATTCTGACATGGTTATTGAGAAGACTTGAGCAGGGTTACGGGATTCTCAAGGGCTGTTGGATTTCAAATCCAATTCCAATTAAGGTTCTGCCCGCACTAAAATTTCAAAGGTCCGACTTGAGCTCCAAATTTTGATTTTGTGAAGACAAGTTTGATTATTAAACTAAATCCAATTTTCTTCCTTTTCTTTTTTTTGTCATCATCTTTATTCTATCATTTTGGCCTTAAAAACCCTAGTAAATGCGTGTAAATAATGTTAATTTAGGCATTTTATCATTCATGTATGATTGTGTAAATAGTGTATAAAATGCGATTTTTAAAGCCAAAATTATATAATAAAGAAAAGAAAATGAATAAAATATTGCAAATATTTTATGACCTGAAACAGAGACCTAGTCATCCCGATGACTAGGTCGACAAGGAATAAAGTAGGGGGAGATAAGGGCCAAAATACAATAAAAATCCCTTTTATTTAATTCATTCTTTATTCAATTTGGGAACTATTTTTAGTTCCACTTTTTATTATTAAAATAAAGAAATTTTGCACATGAAAGTTGTAGATAATTAAACATAGAAAAATAAAAAATTGATTTCATATAAAAATAACATATAGATAAAAAGTTATGATCTAAATAGGTTTCCAGGATCCCAACTTCCCAGAACTGTATCTCTCAAATAAAAACTCGAAATGTATCAAGATCACCTTCAATTGTATATAACTTTTTATAATCTATTTAATTAAGGTGGTTTCATATTTTTCGGAGTTACGGTTTGAAAGTTGAGTTTTGGACCCCACTTGTATACTTATACCGATTAAAATATTCATTTTATTTATTATTCATTATTTTTATACTTTTATATTTTTATAATTTTGTAGATATTATTTATAATACATATGTGTATTAAAACAGGAATAAAAACACAAATAAAATAAAAAATAAAATAGTTGTATACAATACATAGATGAAGTACCTATCACTATACCTATATAAATAATACATCTAATAATTTAATTATATAAAATACATCAGAAAATAAAATAAAAATAAATTCAAGTGTATAAAATTAAGTTATAAATTTATAAAATAATAAAATAAAATGATAAAATTAAATATACAAAATAAAAATAGAACATTAAAATATATATTGATAAATATACCTATATAGGCTATAAAAGGTAACTTATAAATTTATAACTCTAAAAAATAAATAAAAATAATAATAAAATAATTTATAAAATAATAAACATTTTTATTTAATAATCTAAAATTAATTAAGTCATTTGCTATTTTTAAATGAATTTAGAATGGTTTTTTCCAAGGTTTTTTCTGGTCGGTCCACATGGACCAACCAGATTCCTTCCTTGGATGACCTCGGTCAGCTCTCTGACCGAGGTCTGGCTTTGTGTCAGACTGCGTTTTTAGCCATTTTCGCGTTTTTTTTCTAGGCGAGACCTTTCACCATCTCGTGTTGGAGTCTTCACGACTTTTCATCACCTCTCATCGAGGATACACGCCCAAGGTCTATCTTGGGGCATGAATCATCGATGCGACTGCTACGCCTCGTTCTTCTCGCCCCGTCCACCACCTGTTAAAAAATACCCCGTCACCTTCCATTCTTGAACCTTATTTTGACCGTCTTCTCTCTCTCTCTCTCTCTCTCCTTGGGGAGCTTAGGACTGGAGCTCGTGACAGGAGCTTCTCCATCTTCCTGAAGACGGGTTAGGCGCGTCTAGGTTGGTATCCACCCATCTCCAACCATCTTGGCTGTGAGGTATCATCTCCCTGCTTTTGTCCAGTTGAGGTCCTCTTTTTTCTCCCTTTTTATTGCATTTCTTTATTATTTTACGTGCTAAGTTTAGTTTAGGTTATTCCTTCGTCGATTAACTGTGTTATTTAGTTCCAACCACCTTCACCGGAGTTCTGAGGCTCCGGCCACCACAACCACTTCTCCACCCGCTGATATTTCACCAATAAAGGCCAGATCTGTGCCCCTTGTGCTATCAGGACTTCTTTTTGCATTCGCAGGGTCTGAAGGACCCTCCTGTGGGTCAAAAGCGCTCATACAACCACGCACAGGTGGCTGGAGAAGCATGAAGCATAGGGAGCTTGTTCAACAGCTCCCCGGGCTTATTTGGGGCTCCTGGACAGTTCGCCGGGGCTGCAGGAGCTTGTACGTCAGATCGGAAGGACGTGAGAAGGTCGGAGATACGTGTTGCGCCCCATCGAAGCTTGCCGAGGATGAGTTCTTTCGACGATCTTCCAATCGTCTCGCACGCCGTTCGATCCTCTGTCGCAACCCAGGTCTTCCAGTTGCCGTCGGATCCCCCCGCTTCTCAATCGTTGATTCTTCTATAGGGATCTGATCGTAACCATCCAAAGCGAAGGGACATCGTGCATCACCTACGTGCCACAGGTCAAGAAGGCGGGCCTCGGCCGTTTGATTGCCCGTTAAGGGGGGTAAATTTCATTTGTACCCCCTAGTTTTTGCTATTAATATTTAGTATTGTATTTCATTAGGCTATATAAACTCTTGGGTATTTTTACATCGGGACCCAAATCTTTATCGTAACTGCAAGTCGGTCCTTGCCAGCTCACCTCATGTGGCCGCCCACGTGAGGTGGGCGTTTTGGAGGGAAGGACCCGTAATTTAGCATATTTCGTTTTAGTCCATAAATATTTTATTCAAGTTAAAACTTTTTCGATATTTTGCAATTACGTACCCCAGGTTGCTGGTATTCGCGATCCAGTCCTTACTAGGCTCATGTGTGAGGACACGTGATTTTGGCAAGCTTGCACAGAGACTCCTGTGGGTATTAGATTTTCTGATCGACCCATTAACTTTTTGCAAACGTTTAATATTTTGTGAAAATTACACTGCTACCCTCGATCTTTTGCATAATTACGAAAGCCCTCACTACTAGTATAGTTTCTCTTTGTTGATTGCATTTATTTCATGCATCTATAAAATTAAAAAAAAATCACCAAAAATAGGCATACATTCCTGCACATTGTGCTTCCATGCCATATTTTTATTTCACTTTTTATTGCATTTTATTATTTATTAAAATTCAAAAACATGCATTTTCTCTACTCTTTGCATTAGGAAAATACTTAAAAATTATAAATCATTTTTGAAAAATTCCAAAAAATATTATATTTTGTGTGTTTTTGCATCTTTTATCTTCAGACCAAAATTCATTAAAAAATATGAAAGAAAACTCATAAAAATAGAAAAACCCCAAAAACCTTTATAAAAATTTATAAAATCCCTAAAAATCTAAAAATTGTGTTTTTTGATTCTGAATTTTCTTTATTGTATTATCTCTATTTTAAAATTAATTTGTAGGTTTTTTTACTGATCGATACTTTTCATCTCCATTTTAATCTCAGCTTTTTATTTCGTTCACTATTTTCAGTATTTTTGACTTTAAAAATACCAAAAATTAGTAAAAATCTAGAAAAATCATGAAAACATTAGAAAAATATAACAAGCATAAAAACACTTTATTTCCTGTATTTTGGCTATTTTTACTTATTTATCTCTCTCTCATCTGTCGTGTATTTATGTATTCTGTCTAGCTTTATATCTTATTTTATAGAAAAAGGAAAGATAAAAATATAAAATATAAAAAGAAAATACAAAATCAGAAAATTAAAAATCAAAATATAAAAATATAAAATCAAAAACTAAATAAAAAACATAAAATTTAAAACCCACAAAAAATTGCACTTGTATAGACAAATACATCACATTCGCCTTTGAGCTTGATTGCCCCGATCTACCAATTTGCTTCATGTGTTCAACACTCTACACATACTTGCACCTATACACATCTTTGGTGTAGAGTTATAATAAATTTTAACTCCGCACCGCTTTTCATTATTTGATCTTTGTTGTGAGTTAATTGTTGTTTGAATAGGGATTTCTTACGGGTCGCCACAACGACTGCGTCTCCGCCTTGTGTGAGATGTATTTTAAATCTATGAAAAATCACTTTAAAAAATGGTCAGTGTAATCTGTTACCCTTGATATAAGGAGATGTAATATGAACTTCTCCAGCGTAAACAATACAACTAGCTGCTCTTTATCTATCATTGTATAATATTTCTAGTCCTCATCATGTGTTCTGCTAGGTAATGAATCACAAATGGAAACCCATCTCGTTGTTGTCCTAAAAAACACCAATTGCGAAGAGTGATGCGTCCATCATGATCTCAAAGTGTATAGACCAATCAGGTGGTTGCAAGACATGAGCATATGTGATCAGGTATTTCAACTAATCGATGTCTTAGAGAACATTGTCATCCACAACAAATATGTCAACTTGCTAAGCAGTTCTATCATCGGTTGGGCATGTTTGATGAAATATTTTATAAATCATCGATAGAAACCAACATGTCCCAGAAATAACTTAACATGTTTCAAATTTGTAAGTGGAACGAGCTTTTATATCACTTCCACCTTGGCTTGGTCCACTTCCATGCCACATTTGGATACCATGTGACCTAGTACAATTCCTTTGGTCACCATGAAATTAATCTTTTCCCATGAGAGCACGAGATTCACTTCACAACACCTCCTCAGAACTCAATCTAGATAGTCCAAACGTTGATCAAATGAATCTCCATTGATCGATAAATCATCCATGAAAACCTCGAGGAAACTACCCACCATGTCTGAGAAAAAGGTCAGTAGACATCTCTGAAATGTAGCAGGGGTGTTACACAGCCCGAACGGCATCCGTCAAAAGGTGTACATCCCAAATGGATAGGTGAACGTGGTCTTCTCTTGATCCTCAAGCGTGATCACAACTTTATAGTATCTTGAGTACCCATCCATGATGTACAAATAATCCTTCGTGGCCAGTCTCTCGAGTATCTGGTCGATGAAGGGCAATGGAAAATAGCATCTCTAGGCGACGAGGTTTAGACATCTGTAATCCACTTAGACTCACCAGGATTTCAGTACCCTTGTCGAAATCTCCTCTCATGTGTCATTAGAAACAATGGTGATCCCAAACTTCTTTGGCACTACATGGATGGGACTCACCCACAGATGGGATATATGAATATGCATCACACCATTTATAAATTTCTTTCATTATAACCTCCTGGAGATTCGGATTCAGTCTACACTAGAATTTGTGGGAAGGTTTGTTGTCCTCTTTCATGTAAATGTGATGCGAGTGCAATGATGGATTGATCCCATGGAGATCCGATATCTTATAGTATATGGCATTGTGGTTTCTTTCAAGAACCTCCATTAAACGAGATTCTTGGTCTTAGGTTAGATGAGAATTGATAGTGAGTGGATACGTATTAGGATCTCCAGCAATGAAGGGATACTTCGTATTGGAGGGCAAAGGTTTGAGCTCTGGTGGTGTGCGAGTTGACTCAGTGGTGACCTCCGTGACAACTAAAGGTGTCAGCTCTTTCAGATATTGGATGTCCATATCTGGTAATTCGGCTTCTTGATCCACCACATCACAAAGATCTGCAATGGAGTCCTCATACTCAGACGAGGAGGGCTGTTCAAACTTCTTCATTTGTACATCAGAAAAATATCATCTTCAAAGACCTTGGTTAGTTGGATTGTGCTCTCCTATACTTCCTCTGTACAGAGGAATTACATGGTTTCTTTATCATCCATAAATATATCTGTATCTCTGATCTCAGCTAAAAAGTCACAGTCCTTTAGACATTGAGGTACAAGTACACTCATTTCAGACACAGCTTCTACTAGTTTCAGCTCAGGTATAGTCTATATCTGTATCTTATAGCTGTTGGAGCGGAATGTGATCTCTCTAGTGCTGTAGTCAACTACTGCTTCAGATGTTTGAAGGAACGATCATCCAAGGATAATCGAGGTATGGATAAGAGGTATAGAGGCATCCATGTCTAGGACAATGAAATCAACATGGAATTGTGTCCTTTGAATGGTGACAATGACATCCTCCAACATGCCCCTATGTCCCTTGACATATAGATATGTGAATTGCAGAATCATCTCGGTTGGCTTGAGAAGTCCTAACCCAAATTCTATGAGCATTGATGATGACAGAAGGTTGATAGAAGACCCACTGTCAAGCAAGGTGCGCTCAAACTCCTGATTGAAAATTGTGCATCTGATGAGTGGTAGGTACTCCCTTGTCTTTCTTTTAGTGCAGAAGATTGTTGATGGCATTAACTGTAGCCATGGTGAGGATATGCTTCTCAGATTTTTGTGTCTGGTTTTGCGGGCTGATGCTTTGTTCTACATGCTTCTTTGAGTCATTTCTTCACACTAGGTATGTACTCATGTGGCTTTTAGAAGAGGCATCTCAAGCATAATATTTTACAATATTTTAAATGATGCCAGGATCAGACAAAGAATTTTTCAATTTTTTTTTTATTTTTTATTTAAGTACAGAAGGAAAAGGCATATGTAGATCATCAAAAATGCTTTCATTCATATTTAATTTTTGACCATATCTTTCTATGTAGGTAGATGGAAAAAAGGTGTATATTCATTTATATATGGTGGAACAAAAATGAAAGATGTAGCTCCATTGGTTGGCTCTAGTTCTATTGTAGGTGTGGGCATCTCCAAGGTTGTCATGGATTTACTGGGGATACTGCTTTATTTTTATGTATTTGAATATTCTTCATTTTTTGTATTTTTGTATCTGGTGTTGCTCCAGAAAATGGTATTGTCCCTGATGTCCATGTAGATGACATTTCACCGTCAGACACTTTACTCTTCCCCTTAGCTATCACAGATGACTTGAGTGTCCTATCGTGCTTGAGATTTACAACGTTAGATAAGAAGACATTATTTCACTTGAATTAGGTGGGTCACTGCATGCAACATGCTACTTGTGATAGAAGTTGTTAGGGTTGACTTTGACCTAAGCCGAAATGACAGTCTTGGTGGCGGTCAAGTCATCTATCTTTTGGCTCATCTCAGCCATGTTCTTCACTAGCAAAGCTAGACAATAAAGGTCTAGGTTGACTAGGGCAACCTCAGAGGGTTCGACCTTTATGAGACCACTGATTCTGATGGTAAGAGGGAGGCTGTTGCTGGTAACCCTATGAGTATTGAGGAGGAGAAGGAAGAAGAAGAAGAGAAGGGTATTGTTGGTAAGGTTGGGAGGAATATTGATGATGACATTGAGTAGTTGGTTGCTAATATTGTTGGTGACGGTATATAAACTATTGTTGATAATTGTTTTGCTTCTAGTTGTAACCATGCTGCGAAAGCTGCTACTGGGCTAGGTTGGGCTGGTAATTCCACTGTCCTTGTTGCCGGTGATTTGGTTGACTTGTTTGGTTTTGACCTTGGGGTTGTACCAGAGGATGGGTCATCTGATGATCATTGCTCCATATAACAATCTCCTCTTAAATAAGTGGGGGAGGAGGAGAACAAGGCACGAGATATGATGGCCGGAACTCAGATGGTTGGTAGACAACCATATGTGTCTAAGGATGTTGTGGCATCTTCTCCGGAGCCTGCACATAGCAAATGTGCTAGATCAGAGGTTAATTGGGGCTCGGTTGAGGTGGTTATGTCTATGTCTACTCCTTCTCAACTGGAGGCTCAGTTGCGGTAGTTACTGAATTATAGGCACTAATGGTATTCACCAACAGCTCCAGCTGCTTGGTCATAATATCGAGCTTGTCCAAGCCCCTCATCCTTTGCTCAATCTTGATGACCTTCTCTAGGTCCTGCGATATCTTCTCAATGATACCAACTTTCAACATGTGATTTCCAATGATGCTCAAGTTTGATATGTCGCATCTATCGACTTCATGTGTGTCTACCATGTTTACATTATTGTGGAGGACCTGTTGCAGCGGCTGAATTTGGAAGGAGTGAGATGAGGATAAAGAGGCCTCTCCTTCTGTCATCTCCTCAAAGATTTGCCATACTAAATTCTCGTCCTTGTTGAAATGGGATCCTCTGTAGGCGACATCAACCAGGCATTGACTAGACTCTGTCAAACCCCTAAAGAAATGTTGGACCAGGCTGGTCCTCGGGATGTCATGGTGGTGTCATTTCTCAATAAGATATCTAAACCTCTGACATGTCTCATAAAAGGATTCTTGGGTTCCCTGAGAGATGTTAGCAATCTTCCACCGTATGATATTGAAACATCCAAGAGGATAGTACTTGTGAAAGAAAGCTGATTTCAGGTCCTTCGAAGTCATCACCAACATCCCTTAATGGTTGACACAGTAGAGGGCCTTCCCTGAAGGCTGAATGATGCCCAACGGGATGTTGGGTAGTGAGTTGTGCTGCAGATATGGCTGAATTGTTGTAGATGGACATATGAATCCTAATTAGAATTCTCATAAAATCTAGGGAGGAGAAAAAGGAGTCATGGTTTCAACTCTAAGTGTCCATGGATAGGTGGTATTTGGATCCACTCATTGATGCGGCTGGCCCCAGGGTTATAGGTCTACTTCAAGGTTGGCTTGGGTCGACCTCTCCTTGCTTCTCCCTTGTTTCTGCATGGTCCATCTATAGAGTTATAATCATCATCACCGTGGATGTTATCATCATCATCATTCTCCTTAGTTTCCTCCTCTTCCCTTTGAACTTCTCCTCAAGACATTCTATATTTATTGAAAGGCAACATGGGTGAGGGCTTGGTCGGTCCACTGTCGTTGTATGGCCTCGAAACTTACTGTTACCTGCATTCTGGTTCGTGCCCTACTCCATAGTCTGCTAAGTGTAGGGGAGTTGCAATCCTTTTTGTCTACATATAGGAGCCATTTCTGAGTCTATCTGTAAAGAAAAGAATTTAGAATTAGGATCAATTCTGAATCTTATTAGGGATGAAGAAATATTTAGAGTGAAATAAATCTCCATCCAAAAAGGACAAAAATCCGGAAGGGATTTTTTCAAATTTATGAGGGGAAGAAGAAGCGGCGAGTCATGAGGATAGTTTATGGAGTTCGAATAATGTTCCTGGGAGTTGTCCCAAATTATTGGAGATGCACAACTTGAGGAGTCAATGTGGGTGTTGACAGAGTCCCTACTATGTTCTTCTAGAGTCGACATGTTCAAAGAAATAGAAGATCGATTTGTATGAAGGATACAATGATGAACAAGAAATAAAGGGAATGTAAAAGAGTAGAAGGCTTACAATGAGCGAGGGACAAAGAGTATAATACAAAAATGCGCAAAGGCACATGACTTTGATATTTGGACCTATTGTGAAATCAAACAAACACCAAGCAAAATTAGGTTCACCAACTCAAGATAATTAGAGCCACAAGAGTTCGGTTATTTTTATCTTTTCACATTAAAATTGTGTCTCATGAAAAAATTATCGCGAGTCCTTAACGGATAACCCAAGAGAGCTTATACTGCCAAGAAAGTATCCCCGTACTTGTTCCACCTCCATTATATCATGTGATCTGCACTTTTTGAGGTCCTCAATGCCGGTCCTGGGTGGCTACTCAACCAAAGAAAGAGAAAGAGGAAGGCTATTGACGAAACCACTACTGCCCAAGTGGTGTATTCGGTGACACTAAGATGGAAATCTCGCCTTTGCGCCTAAATGATGAATGCTTAGATAGAAGACTTAAAGTGTTATCCAACGCTCTCCATGTGGGATGCGAGGTAAAAATTTACAAACCTAACATATATATGATATACAATGAAGGAAATCATCCTAAGAAGGAATTATTATTAGCGTAAAGAATTAAATAACCTAAGACTCTGGTCTTGGAGGCTCCTCAGTGCCCACCACAACGAGTCCTGTAAGCATTGCATGGAGACCTCTCATAGCACGCAGTTTTAAGTCCAAGTATTTAACAATTAAATTTTGATCCAAGTCCAAATGTAGAAGCTATAAGTACATGCAATATATTAGATGTCTGGCCTTATATTACCAAACAAGCAATCTTAAAATGGCTAAGGTCTCATTCCATAACAAATGAAAATAAAGCGGAAAGCACAAAACACAGTTCCAAAGAAATTAAAGGAAATGAAAGCACAGTGAGCCCCCAATGAATAAACACTTGGAAATTGGGCATGAATGTTTGAGTTCAAGTCCACATGTATTATTACAAGTTAATAGGCAAAATGAATATTACTCTCTCCAAAAATAAAAGAAAATGAACTATGCTAAGGGTCTCTCTCTTCCTTTCTCTCTCCTAGTGGCTAGCTAGTGGAATAGCCACTCACCTCGTAGCTAGGTTGCTCCAACCACGTAAGTGGTCGTCATTGCCTCGAGGTCCGTTGCAAGAAAAATACAAGAAAAGTGATTAGAATAATTAAGAAATTATCTCAAATGAAGATAAAATAAAACAAGCAAATAATGAAATAAAAATAACATCCAAAATCTATCCTACGCATCGCTCCCTAGCAACAGTGCCATTTGTTCAGTCGAATTTTGCGAGGGTCTAATGTGGTATGCACATGGTGAGATTCACATTGTCGCAGAAGCGATCGCTCACAGAATCCAAATCCAACAACAATGAACCCACAAATAGATCAAGCAAAGCAAACCAAAAATGTGGAGTTAAAATTTATTACAACTCTACAAAATATGTGTATATGGTAAGTAATGTAGAGGTTGAACTAAGGGAGAAAAGGTAATAGACAACAAAAATTGGCAAAAAAAACCATAAATGTTTTTTGTGTTTTAATGAAGGTTTTTGAATTTTTAGTGGGATATTAATATTTAACTTCTTAGGAGTTTTAATTTTTATACTTTCTACATTTTTATAATTTTTTTATATTTTTTAAATATTTTTATCAGATATAAGATAAGTATTATAATATATAAATATAATGCAGATAATATAAATACTAAAAACACAAAATAAAGAGATAATTAAGAAAATACCCTAAGGTACAATACTTTTTATTTTTTATGAGAGGTAAAATATTTTTTTGGTATTTTTTATCATTATAATAATATTACTAATAATATAATAGATATAGCTATATAAATAGATGTATCCTTTTTATATTTATAAAATAGATATGAATACTTCAAAAATCTGAAAATAAAATGTTTTTTTATTTTTTATACGTTTCTCTGTTTTTGGTATTTTCCTTGAATTTTTGCTATTTTTTGCATTTTTACTTGAATAGAAATGTCAAAATGGTTACTTAAAATAATATGTTGGATTGTTCTGGAATTTAAAATAGCTAAATAATTTAAAATTTTCCAAAATTAATTTTAACCATAGTAAATATAATAAAGAAAATTGAGAAATAGAAAATGCAATGTTAGTGAAAGAAGTAAAGTCAGAGTCGTCTTGTGAGATCTCGTCCAGGTCAAAACCAAAAGGAACGAAGTCATTAGTGGAAGTAATCAAACTCAGTTCGTCCTCAAGAATCTCAACTGGATCATCTTTTTCATTAAAAGGCCCGAATTTCTGAATAAAAGCGATAAGATCAAAATCTTCCTCAATATCAATCGCATTTAAGTGACCAGGAACGGACTTATCAGTGGAAGTAGTCAAACCAGGTTCGTCCTGTCTAGTCTTGGTGTCTGCCCTTCGCTCTATGGTATCAATCATGTAAATCCTACGGATTTCATCAACACATCGCCACACACCAGAAGGAGGAACTTCAAGGTCTATGCTTTCCGAGTCTTCCAACCTTCGGAGGATTTCTCTGGTCTCATAAGTGGTCATAAAGCAAACTTCTCTAATATCGTTAGATAGGTCATAGGCCTCGGAGTCAGCTAGAATCGGTGAAGGCGAGGTGCAGGTCTCTACTCGGTAGTGGATGCGGTGGTGGTCACCTTGATCTCGTCAACAGGACGAAAGCGAATCTCTCCTGATCCATAGTCAATAACGACCATCGTAGAGGCGAGGAATGGTCATCCGAAGATGATTGGAGAGGGCTCCCCTATGGAGGTCTCCATGGGCAATACGACAAAATCAACATTGTAGCTCATTCCTTGAATCAAAATGACGGTGTTTTCTAGTATACCCTTCGACCTCTTTATTGATCCATCAGCAAACTAAACGATCATCCTGATTTTCTTGAGAGGCCCTAAGTGAAGAGACTGTGCCAACGAGAAGGGTAGAATGCTAATCAAAGCACCGCGTCTAGGAGAGTGTGATCACAAGTGAAGTTAGAGATGATGCAACAGATGAAGGGGGTAGCTGTGCTCCTTTTCCTAGGGATGGGACGGTGTGTGATGGCGTGGGCAGTGGCCACGATCAAGTTATGATGCTCAGATATGCTCCTCCACTTTCTCTTCTTGGGATGAGGAGCAGATAAATTGGTCATGGCCTGTTGAAGTGAGGCACAGATGATTTCGTGAATAGTGGCCCCCACTTTGGGTTCAATCAACATTTTTTTCAATTTTTGAACCTCCTCCATACAAGGGAGGAAGTCAGAATCGTCGTATACACGAGGAATGCCAAGAGCAGTATGTACAACGGCCTCCTCGGGGTGAAAGATGGGACAATGTGTGAGAGGGTGTGTGGTCAAAGGATCTGGCAAGTGGGCGCTCTCCTCACAGTCTGACGCAATCTTGTGTCTCCCGAAATCTTTTTGTGTTTTTAAAATTTTCTCATTTTTTGTATTTTGGGCGATTGCAAGCTCTTATGGAAATCCTTGAGTGAACTCATATCATCAAATGATGGAATATCATGGTCTCTCTTATTTATGCTAGTGAGGTTGTCAATCCTCTGTCTCATATGATCCATCATTTGGGTCAAGTGCTAAAGGGTGGACTCCATGAAAGGTGACTCCAACATATCAGTCTTGGGTGGATGTGAAGGTGGAAGGTAAAGACGGAGGTGGATGTGGATAGAAGTCCGAGTCTTGAATCTGCGGCTGAGGCGGGTATGTATAAAAGTCAGGAGAAAAGTCCTCCTGGAAAAAGGGAGGTGGACCAGTTGGAGTGAACGAGGGATTTGCAAAGTCCGGATAGAATACGCTCCAGTCGGCCATCTCGAAACAAGAGGAAAATGGTAGTTGGGAGAGAATGATGGTTAAGTCAAGAGACGTGAAGAAAAAGGCGCAAATGCGCAGAGGCGATCTAGAAATGCACACAAATAATCACAAGCAAAACTCACACAAAACAAACCCTCAATTCACCTACTCAACTCGGTAGACACCGATAAAGTTGGTCTTTTTATCTTATCTATTTTAGAGTTAGGTGAGAAGTCCAAAAGTTGCACAAACACTTAGGGGGATGAAATGGGATTTTGGCACTAATCCTTAGTGTGTGTGCGAGCAAGTAAAAGCGAAGACAATGAAGGTATTACTCGCCCCAATACAAGATTTTTCTTTTTGGTCTTTTTTAGGGTCAAATAATGATAGCAGTCCCAATTTTATTGGTTATCAACTTTTTGGATTTTTAGTAAGAAATGCACGAGCCTTTCGAGGAGTCGATTCCTTTAAGCACCTAGGTGATCAAAATCAGAGGGAGATTCGGAAAAGCAATGCAAGAGACAAATCAATGATGTATGCTAAACAGAAATGCTCACCTTGCCTCCAGCACTCTTCATGCAAAGATGCTCAACATAATTGAAACCTATCTATATGCAAACACAAGACAATGAAATCACCCTAAGTTTCAGAAATTGCTATTATCGTGAAGAACTGATACTAATGACTTAGAATAGAATCGAAATGTCCGGTCTTGTAGTCTCCTCAGTGCCCACCACAATGGGTACTGCTAGCGCCGTATGGAGAACTCTCACGGCTCGATGGTTCTGAGACTACGTGAGAAGCAATTTGGAATTTGACTATGTCCGAACGAATCTATATGCACAAGCAAATATATTAGGTGTTTGGCCTGAATCTATCGCAAGCAATCCTAAAACTAAGGGATCAATCACATAAAATAAAGAAAACACAATCGAGAAAGCAAAGGAAAAAATGCGATGAAAAACATGAAAAACCGCGGTGAGCCCCCAAGTGAACAGACACTTGGAAATTAGGCCCGAAAGTCTAGAGTTCAGAGTACCTGTATTATTACAAATAATAGGTCTCTCTCTCACAAAAATTACACATGTAAATAAAATGCACAAAAAATTGCTCAAAAATACGTTTATCTTCTCAAGTCCTCTCCTCCTCCTTCAATGCTAGGTCAGAAGTCTCACACCGCCTTCACGTGGGTGCACATGCGCCTTGAGTAGAGCGCCTCTCGATCTGCAGTTCCTCGCACAAAGTCAACAAGAGAAGATGATTAGACAAGTCAAACAATTATATCAATTAAATGAGCAAAATATAGACAAATATCACAATCAAGCAAAAAGCCGATCTATGCGCTGCTGCTCCCCGGCAACTACGCCATTTATTGAAAGCGATTTTTCATGGGTCTGAAATATGTATCACACAAGGCGGAGATGCAATCGATGTGGAGACCTGCAAAAAAATCCCTATTCAAACAACAATTAACCCACAACAAAGATCAAATAATGAAAAGCGGTGCGGAGTTAAAATTTATTATAACTCTACAAGAAAGATGTGTATAGGTGCAAGTATGTGTAGAGTGTCGAGCACAGAAAGCAAACAGGTAGATCGGTGCAATCAAGCTCAAATGCGAATGTGATGTATTTGTCTATACAAGTGCTATGTTTTTGTGGGTTTTTAATTTTATATTTTTATTTATTTTTTGATTTTATATTTTTATATTTTGATTTTTAGTTTTCTGATTTTGTATTTTCTTTTTATATTTTATATTTTTTCTTTTCTTTTTCTATAAAATAAGATATAAAGCTAGAGAGAATACATAAATACAAGAGAGATGAGAGAGAGATAAATAAGTAAAAATAACCAAATTATAGGAAATAAAGCGTTTTTGGGTTTTTTATATTTTTCTAATGTTTTCGTGATTTTTATATATTTTTCTAATTCTTTTTGGTATTTTTAAAGTCGAAAATACTGAAAACAGTGAACAAAATAAAAAGCTGAGATTAAAATGAAGATGAAAAATATCAACCAGCAACAAAGTTCTCTAAATTAATTTTAAAATATAGATAATACAATAAAGAAAATTCATGAATAGAAAACACAATTTTTAGATTTTTTAGGGTTTGTTTTTTAAATTTTTATAAACGTTTTTGTGGTTTTTCTATTTTTATGAGTTTTCTTTTCTATTTTCTAATGATTTTCGGTCTGAAGATAAATGATGCAAAAACACAAAAAATAAATTTTTTTGGAATTTTAAAAAAACATTTTATAATTTTTATGTATTTTCTAATGCAAATAACAAAGAAAATGCATGTTTTTGAATTTTAATAAATAATAAAATGCAACAAAAATGTGAAATAAAAATATGTAATGGAAGCACAATGCACATGAACTTATGCCTATTTTTTGGTGATTTTTTCGAATTTTATAGATGCATGAAATAAATGCAATCAACAAAGAGAAACTATAATACTAGCGAGAGCTAATTTGTAATTATGCAAAAGTTCATGGATAGTAATGCAATTTTCCCACAAAATATTAAATGTCTGCAAAAAGTTAAAGGGTTGATCAGAAAATCTAATACCCACAGGAGTCTCTGCGCATGCTTGCCAAAATCACGTGTCCTCACACGTGAGCCTAGCAAGGACTGGATCGCGAATACTAGCAACCTGGGGTACACAATTGCAAAATATCCAAAAAGTTTTAAGTTAAAGAAAATGTTTATGGACTAAAACAAAATATCCTAAATTATGGGTCCTTCCCTCCAAAATGCCCACCTCACGTGGTTGGCCACGTGAGGTGAGCTGGCAAGGACCAACTTGCAGTTACAATAAAGATTTGGGTCCTAATGCAAAAATACCCAAGAGTTTGTATAGCCTAATGAAATTACAATACTAAATATTAATAACAAAAACTAGGGGGTACAGGTGAAATTTACCCCCACTTAATCGACGATGAAACGGTCGTGGCCCGCCTTCTTGACGCGTGGCGCACCCGTGACGCACAATGTCCCTTCACTTTGGATGGTTGCGATCAGATCCCTGTAGCGGAATCAACGAGTAAGGAGCGGGGGGATCCGATGACAATTGGAAGACCTGGGCTGCTGCAGAGGATCGAACGACGCGCGAGATGACTGGAAGATCATCGGAAGAACTCGTCCTCAGCAAGCTTCGATGGGGGCACAACACACACCTCCGACCTTCTCACGTCCTTGTGATCTGACGTACAAGCTCCTGCAGCCCCGACGAACATTCCAGGAGCCCCAAATAAGCCCGGGGAGTTGCTGAACAAGCTCCCTATGCTTCGTGCTTCTCGGGCCAACTGTGTGTGGTTGTATGAGCGCTTTTGACCCACAAGAGGGTCCTTCAGATCCTCCAATGCAAAAAGAAGTCCGGCAACACAAGGGGCAGAGATCTGGCCTTTATTAGAGAAATATCGGCGAGTGGCGAAGTGTATGTGGTGGCCGGAGCCTCAGAGCTCTGGCGAAGGTGGTTGGAACTAAATAACGCAATTAATCGACAAAGGAATAACCTAAACTAAACCTAGCACGTGAAATAATAAAGAAATGCAATAAAAAGGGAGAAAAAAGAGGACCTCAACCGGCCAGAAGCAGGGAGATGATACCTCACAACCAAGATGGCCGGAGATGGGTGGAGACCAGCCTAGACACGCCTAACCCGTCTCTAGGAAGCTGGAGAAGCTCCTGTCACGAGCTCCAGTCCTGAGCTCGCCAAGGAGAGAGAGAGAGAAGATGGTCAAAAGAAGGTTCAAGAATGGAAGGAAGGTGACGGGGTATTTTTGAACAGGTGGTGGACGGGGTGAGAAGAACGAGGCGTAATAGTCGCATCGATGATCCACGCCCCACGATAAACCTTGGGCGTATATTCTTGATGAGAGGTGATGAAAAGTTGTGAAGACTCCAACACGAGATGGTGAAAGGTCTCACCTCGAAAAAAATCGGGGGAATGGCCCAAAACGCAGTCTGGCAAAAATCCAGACCTCGGTCATGGAGATAACTGAGGTCAACCAAGGAAGGAATCTGGTTGGTCCACGTGGACCAACCAGAAAAACCTTGAAAAAAACATTTCTAAATACATTTAAAAATAGCAAATGATTTAACTAATTTTAGGTTATTAAATAAAAAATGTTTATTATTTTATAAATTATTTTTTATGATTTTTATTTATTTTTTAGAGGTATAAATTTATAAGTTACCTTTTATGGCCTATATAGGTATATTTATCTATATATTTTACTGTTTTATTTTTATTTTGTATATTTAATTTTACAATTTTAGTTTATTATCTTATAAATTTATAAATATATTTTTATTTTATTTTTTATGATGTATTTTATAGAATTAAATAAATAGATGTATTATTTATATATGTATAGTGATTGCTTTTCATCTATGTATTCTATACAAGTATTTTATTTGTGTTTTTAGTCCTTTTTTAATACACATATGTATTATAAATAATATTTACAAAATTTTAAAATATAAAAGTATAAAAATAATGAATAATAAGTAAAATGAATATTTTAATCGGTATAAGTATACAAGTGTGGGTCCAAAACTCAACTTTCAAACCGTAACTCCAAAAAATATGAAACCACCTTCATTAGATAGCTTATAAAAAGTTATATACAATTAAAGGTAATTTTGATATATTTAGAGTTTTTATTTGAGAGATACATGTCTGGGAAGTTGGTATTCTGGATACTTATTCAGATCGTAATTTTTTATCTGTACATTATTTTTATATGAAATCAATTTTGTATTTTTTTATGTTTAATTATCTATGACTTTAATGTATAAAGTTTCTTTATTTGAAGAATAAAAAGTGGAACTAAAAATAGGTCCGAAATGAATAAAGAATGAATTAAATAAAAGGGATTTTTATTGTATTTTGGCCCTTATCTCCCCCTACTTTATTCCTTGTCGACCTAGTCATCAGGATACCTAGGTCTCGGTGTTTTAGGTCATAAAATATTTACAATATTTTATTCTTTTTCTTTTCTTTTCTTTCCTTTATTCTATAATTTTGGTTACACAATGATGCATGAATGATAAAATGCCTAAATCAACATTATTTACACGTATTTACTTGGGTTGTTATGGCCAAAATGATAGAATAAAGATGATGAAACATAGAGTCATCAACCATTCTGCCATCAAATACCTTCAGAGTAAGGAAGATGCCAAGCCTCGTCTAATTCGTTATATCTTCTACTCCAAGAGTTTGACTTGGGAATTCTTGACAAACTAGGCATCAAGAATGTGGTGGTAGACCATCTTTCTAGGATAATTAATGCATAGCCTCTTGAGAGATTGCCATTCCAATCACAGAAACTTTTCCAGATGAGGCAGTCTTGCCTATATCATCTCTCCCATGGTATGCTGATATCATCAATTATCTTGTATCCAAGAAGACTCCGCCAAAATGGTCGAAGATCAAGCTTGATAAATTCTTGGCTGACATTCATTTTTACTAGTGGGAAGAACCACAATTATTTCGAGAGGGTGCATACTGTATATAGAGGAGGTGTATACCTCAGTTGGAGGTAATGGGTGTCTTAGACACTACCATAAGCTCAAAGTTGGTGGAACCATTTTGGAAAGAGGACATCAATGCAAGTGCTTCAATGAGGCCTTTGCTGGCCAACCTTATTCGAGGATGTAGATGATTATGTAAAGAAATGCACTGTCTGTCAACAGATGGTCGGGAACATCAGCATGAACGACATAATGCCTCTGAAATATATTCAAATATTTGACATCTTAAATGTTTGGGACATTGAATTCATGGGGCCATTCCCTAATAACCAGGGTTTTGAGTACATCCTGCTCACCATTGACTATGTCAGTAAATGGGTAGAGGCAATCCACGCCCGAACTGCATACAATCACAAAATTTGTTGCTTTCTCAAAGACAACATCATATCACGGTTCAGGATCCCAAAGATTCTCAATTCTGATAGGGGGAGCCACTTCATTAACAAGGATGACAAGAAGTTGACCAAAGAATACAATATCGAACATCGTGTAGCAGCACTGTACCACTGACAATCCAATTGCTTGGATGAATGTTCTAATATGGAGATCAAAACATACTACATAAGATTGTATGTCTGGATCGTAAGAATTGGTCACAACTTCTTGATTCAGTTCTTTGGGTATATCCCACGACATACAAGTCTCTTCTTGGCATGTCTTCCTACCGCTTCGCCTATGGAAAACCTTAAAAAGGTACTGTGAATAATCCTAATGGTACTGTCGTCTGCTCGTGGAATTAAATCACAAATTCTTATAGTGATTGAATATGTGCAACCTTGATTCTATGAGATTCGAAAGAATATCAAAGTTGATCTGAATAGACTGCTTGAATTCTGAGACTACACATACGATAACAGCCTGATGTACAAATAGAAAGTCAAGGGACGACATGACAATCACAACCGTAGGAAGACTTTCGAACATGGATAGAAGGTGTGGTTATTTGATGCAACGTTGAAATTTTTCCGGGCAAGCTGAAGAGTGATGAATATGTGATTCATCGCTCTAAAAGTTGAAAATAGAGCTTTGTTCCTGAGCAATTAGTAGCATATTTTCATTTATATTGCATACTTAACATTCATACATGTGTAGATAATATCTGCATTGTAGCATTCATATTTGCATTAAATAAGGAGACAAATTCACTTGTAAACATTTGCCTATATATTATCTAAAAACACCTACTTGTATATATTTTATACTAACTCCAGATTCAAAAAACCGACTCTATAGTGTATATATTACTAACTCTAATAAAGAAAAAATATCAAAAAAATACTAACTTGTAAAATTGTTCCATAAAACCCAAATCCAAGTTTGAAACTATGAATCTTGAAATGCACATATCTCTCTCATGCAGTGTCTGATTTAGGTCTACTCACTTTTAAAGTAATACACATTCAAAGACCTTCAAAAGAAGACTAATTTCATGAAAATCAGAGATCGTATGTGCAACTTGGGTTTTAGACCCCTATTGTATATATTGACCAAAATGCCCTTCATTTAATCTTTTCTTTTTCTTAATTATTAAAAATCCAAAAAATTAGATTAAGTTGTAAATATTTCTTTCATATTTTTTCTAACTTTCTTTTGATTTTTCTCTTATTTAAAAATGATAAAAATGCAAAAGATAAAATTATATATTTTATACCTATAAGATACCACCTACAAATATTTTTGTACAGATGAATTCCTTTGATTTTTGGCCACAAAAGTTTGTAGATCTCATCGAGATGAGCAACTTTTGTGTTGACCACTTTTTAATTAACCCCTTTTGTTATTTCTTTTTTATTTTTCTTTACATTTAATTTTTGAAATATCTGGGAGCAACACATGGCTGCTCCTGGAGCTGCCAGGTGTCACCTTTTTTTCGGATTTTATATTTTATTATTATATTATATTATATTATATTGTATTGTATTATTTCGTTATTAGTTTTAGTAGCCTACTTATATTATTTTATTTATTTATTTTTTCTTTCCCCTTTTTACTTTTTCTCCCTCTACCTGTCCTCCACTCCAAGTCATCAACTCCTCATTCTCCCCACTATCTCCACATTTTTTCTACTTCCTTCTCCTCCTTTTTATTCCCATCTCCTCCTTTATTCCTCTTCATCCACCATTCTTGAGAGAGAGCCCCAAGTTCCTTTGATGTGTCATCGGTGACAGCTTCGACGCAGCAGGTCGAGCGACGACAAGGCTTAGGTGAGATCCGTGGAGCACCGCCCATGTAGCAGCATCTTCTCCAAGCTCGCTGCCAAGCTTTAAAGTCGACATTCGCCCGACCTTTCTAGGTGACAACTTGGGTCGAGTGTTGCTCCCCACTCTTCAAGATACTATACATGTAAATTTTCTATCTTCATCTCGTCATTTTTTTATCTAACAAATTTCATTTTGTTGCTATTTAACACATCTCAATCAATCATCACAAACCACCACCACAATCATCTATATCATCTCTTTCTCTTCATATATCCATTTCCTATTTACAAAAAAAACTAAAAATGTGCAAAAACAAAACAAAAAAAGCAGGAGCGCCGCCCCTGCTGCAAGTCCAGCGTCATGCAACCCTCCAGCCGACCCCCTCGCCTCCGATCAGCAGCTCTGCACTCCTCCTCCTCCTCTGCACGACCCCATAACTATCGCGCCTTCCTCCTGTGCACAGTGCTATGCTCATGACCATGCTCCCTTCGCTCTCGATCTGTAGCCGTCAGCCAGGCCGCTTGCCCCTAGCGCCCACTTCCTTGGACACCACCTTCCTCGCCGGCCGCGCACGACGCCACCAACAGCCTGCCTACCCCCGCGTCCTTACCGCGCCATCACGCTCCAAGTCGCAGCTTTTCTGCACCAGCCTCTCGTCGTTGGCTCCCAACCGCCCGCTCACTCCTGGTGTTTCCTCCCTTAGACGCTACTCGCACCGCTAACAGCTGCAGCGCCGCTGCAACGCCCAGGTGTTTGCGCCGCCCTCGGCTGCACTCCTTCATGCCCCTGCTTCGCCAGCTTCTCGTCGACGACCATCAGCCACCGCATGCATCTTGCCAACTCTGCACCCCCACTCACCGGCCAACCTTCGCCGCCCGCGCGTGCCGCCGCGCCTGCTGCCGCACCATGCCTCCACAATTGCCCCGCGTTCTCTACCCTAGAAGAGGGTGGGTTACTTTCTTGGAACCCACATAATGTTATTCTTTTTTTTAAGAAAGTTACAATTTCGACCTTTTAAGTTTCTTTAATTGCAAAAGAGCCCATGTTCACATTTTAGTTTATTCAGCTTTAAATTTGTATTGCAAAGATACCCCTAACTTTGAACATTAATTTGGACGTAGTTTTGCATTGATTTTTAATAAAAAATAGTATTTTGTAGAGAATTTAAATCTTTATTTGTTGGCTATTTATTTATAATTTTGTGAGCATTTTATCATTTATTAAAAAGCAGAGTTCGAAATTCAATGATATTTTGCCCATTTAAGCTCTGAAATTCACACTTACAAATTTATCACTCCAAAAATTGTGGAAAAAAATAAAATTTGTTGCCTTTAGTTGTATTGTAATTACTATCCAGATAATATTTAAATTGGAGGTGTCTTTTGCATAAAATAAATTCCTTAGTGAATTCGGTAAAGAATTTTTAATTAAATCCACAAATACTATTTTTGCATAATTTCAAATCTCTTGTATTGCTAAATACAATATCGTTTCGAGATAAATCGTTCTCTGAAAAATTTGATTTCGTGGATTAATTAAGAATTAAATACTCACAGTCACTATGTTTTCAGTAAAAATTCATAAAAAAATCATATATTGTCAGAAAATTCCAAAAAATTAGTGTAGCTTCATTTCAACACATTTAACTTCCAGTAATAATTCCATAATTTTTGCATTTTGTTTGGATAAAAACTGCATAAAAATCCCAAAAATATTTGCATTTTCCATTGTTGCATTTTAAATCCAAAGTTCCAAAAAAATACATTTTGCATTCAACATTGGATTAGGTTTTTTGGAAAAATATAACTTGGCTGATTTGTATTAACTTCACATTAAAGTTAATTTGGCTAAGTTGTGTGTTTTTTTGTTAACTTAATTCAAGCACATTTGTGCATTTGCATTTTTGTTGCATAAAAAAATTACAAAAAATTCCACTTGGAAAACCGTGAGCTAATTCACCTAACTTGATCCAAAGTTGTTCCTTTGTCTCCTTGAGACAACCCTGGGGCTTGCCCAGGTTAAAAAAATCATCAAACTGTGCGTACATTAATTCATCGAATCGTGCTGTTAAATTTTGATCAATTTGAATTTATCTGACTACATCGAAATTGTTAATTCAAAATAATTAAAAGGATAAAATTTGGAACAATCGAAGAGAGAATGGACCGGGACATTCATTGTGAAAACTATTCGTGACAATAGGAGTTTACGTATGTCAGAATTGTCACCTGACACACAACCATTCGTAGTCAATGATAGTTGCTGAAGCCATATTTAGAGCATGACACATTCATGTCTGTTGTCGATTCAATAAAAGTCGTGTTGCAAGATGATCTCAAAGAATCAGAAGGATCAAATATTTGAGCAGAATAATGAAAAAAATATTTTTATTTTCTTCTTTTCCTTTTCTATTTCTTCCAAAAAGGTATTCACCCTTTTTAGCATTATTATACTTAGGATGTACTTTGTCCTAAATATGGGCTGGTGGGGGGTGGGGGTTGATTACAATGAGTTGTTCATTTCCGTGATCCCTCAATTGTCCCCTCAACTCTTGATATCCAGTCTATACTTAGGAATATTTCATCCTATGTATAGGGGGAACAGGTCAAGTCGATGAGTTCGTACATTTTCACCCTTGACCCTCCCTACCTTGTGTATAATCTGCCATACTTAGAATTATTTCATCCTAAGTATAGGGGGGCAGCCAACTTCTCATTCGTTCAAACTTTAGTCATTGTATTATAGACTATTCTATATTTAGTATGCGTTATTTCTTCCTTTATTCTTTATGATCTATGAGAACATAGATCAAGCTAAGTATATGGGGGTCATATATACGTCGTATATACATTAACCATAACTTGTACTTTTGTATTTTCAATAATATGGCCAATCAATAAAATACACAATAATTCCTTTAAAATACTTGTAATAAATTGTTAAAAATATTTTGCAAAATGATTTGAAAAGTGGTCGAAAATTTATTTGAAAAATATTTGAAAACTATTTGGAAAACTTTTGCAAAATACTTTCAAACCTTTGTAAAAATGTTTTGTTCGAAAAAATTTCTTTTATTTGTGTATATAAAAATTTCTAAAAAACTACTTGCAAATGATTTGAAAAATGATTGTAAAAATCTTTTGAAAAATCTATATGTATTGTTTGGAAAATATTTGCAAAATGATTCCAAGGCTCGTAAATATTTGTAAAAATATTTATCAAAAAAATCTTTGCAAAAAAAGCTTTCAAAATATTCGAGAAAATGTTTTTTAAAATGTTTTGAAAATCTTGTGTAAATAACAACTCAAATAAAAGCCTTACAATAATGTATAAGACCTGTATATAAATCTTATAAATACTCACTTACACTCAACTTGTGAAGTCCTCTGTGTAAAATACACCACCATCCTTGTAAATATAGGTGCATTCTCATGTAAATACCTGCATATAAATCTTTTCTAACCTTTTTTTCTTTCAAAAATCCCTAAATTTTGGAAAATTCAATTAAAAAACATTTGCAAAATCTTTTCAAAAACCCGCATAAAAATTTGCAAAACCTTTTCCAAAATCTATATAAAGTTGAAAACCAGAAAATAGCTTCACCAAAATATTTTCCTGCATTGTACATAGCATTTGAATTTTTTGGATTGATAATGATAATTGAAGTGGTCAAAATAAAATATGAAGATTGGAGCTTTGTTGGACCTTAATCATAGGAACCTTATATGAACTAGAATTGAGGCACTTCAAGTCTACTAGACTTAATTCTTTGAAACCACAAGACTAGGTTTAACATCGTCTTGGCTACCTAAGTAGAAAATTTCAGAACATACACATGACTCTTGTTGATAATGACCTAACTGCAGACCTGCACCTTACACTTTGCTCAACTCGGTTGAAGTGGTAGAGGGATGGATTTGCCTGCACAAGACATAAGCCAATGGAAACATCGGAAGTCACACATCCGTGACCATTGTACCCCAACCCGATCCAGTAGACATGAGGTCTAATGATATGATGCTGCGGGTAGCAATAATGCATCAAAAGAGGGACAATCTACTGGCTCAAGAGGAAAAAGTCCTTATGTAAATGCTGATGTATATAATAAAAAACACATATTTAAAAACTCCAGAAAAATAGACGAGAAAAAGTCAAAGAAAAATAATTTCTCGTCAAGTTATGTATGTACATTTAGTCAATAAGAAAGCTCGCCCTTCAAAGTTAAAGATACATATGAGCCTACATATGGATGATTTGGCTACATTGGTCAAGCATCCTAGGAAAGTAGCTACACTGGCTACCATCCATTATCTTCTCCACCTCCTCTTCTTGAGCTGGTTGCACTTAAACTTAGAAGGGAATACCATGCTTCTCTATGAAAGAGTTATTGGATAGGGGAATTAGGGTCACCATAATCGAGAGGAGCTGCATATCACTATCATGGTACAAGATTGACTCATAGTCATAAGGGACTATGTATGACATCAACTTTTTTGACCTGGCTTTTGAGGAGACATGGGCAGAGTTTTGTGTTTCAATTTCACTTCCAAATAAGGTTCCGACCAAGCCCATCTTCCAAGGGTTCGACTGAGCTCTAAAATTTGATTTTGTGAAGGCAAGTTTGAAAGTTAAAATCAATCCAAGTTTTTTCTTTTTCTTTACTTTATTTTCTTTACTGCACTTATAGGCACAAGTGTTTGATAGGTACTGACAAAGGTAAGTGGGGTGGGGGGGTGATGAATCTCCATTTCATCGCCTTTATTCTTTCATTTTGACATTTAAACCCTCGCTAAATACATATAAATAACATTATTTTGCATTAAATAACATATAGTATTTATTATGTAAATATTATGTTTAAAGCCAAAATAAAATAATAAAGAAAAGTAAAGAAAAGGCAAAGATATACAAATGTATTGAATTACCTTAAACCCCAAGACCTAGGCATCATGATGAATTGGTTGGCAAGGAATAAAGTAGGGGGTGATAAGGGCAAAAAATACAATAAAAACCTAAATTTTAATTTATCAATAAGTCCATTTTGGAGACCTATTTTATTCTTTATTATTTATATCTCAAATAAATAAACTTTATACATTAAAGTTGTAGATAAAAATACATAGAAAATTCAGAATTTATTTTACATAAAAATATTATACAATGTATCTTGTACACTTAAAATAAAAGTCCAAAAACTCAACTCACAGACTTGTATATAAACACAAAATTCACCAAAATCACTTTAATTCTATATAACTTTAGTTACCTATTTAATGAAAATGGTTTCATTCAATTTGGAGTTAAGGTGCAAAAGTTAGACTTTGGACCCCTATTGTACATTATACTTGAATAAAACAATCATTTTATTTATTCTTTGCATTTTTCATGATTTTATATTTTTATAATTTTGTAAATGTTATTTATATTATATGTACATGAGTCGAATAAAATAACAACATCAAAAATACAATAAAATAACTAAGTGTACAAGAATACATAGATGAATTATACATATAAATTCCTATGTAGTAGATATACCTATTTAAGTGTATATATTACATCAAAAAAATACAATAAATATATATATATATGTAATTAAAAATGTTATAAATAAAAAAATGTTTAAAAATATTAAAATCTAAATCAAAAAATAAAAAATGAAATACATACTATATAGGTAAATAAACCTATATCTGTACATGTAAAGATAAATACATAATAAATTATCTTGTAAAATAAATAAAAATCATAATAATATGCTACATAAATAATAAATTTTTTATGTTTCAATCTAATTTTAATAAAATTCTTTAACATTTTATTTTGAATTAATAATGAATTTACAACCTATTTTTTCATCTTGTGGCCCTCTTGGACCAATCAGGGCCGAGTCTAAGATGACCCCAGTCAACTCCTCGCCCTTCTTGGTTGTGCTGCTGTCAGAGCATTTGACCCATTGTTCCTCAATTTTTCCTTGACCAATATTTCTTTATTTCTACTCGATTCCTTTTTCTCTTTTATTCCTTGATCTCAACACTTACACACGAGGGCCATTCCTCGATCAAATACCTACTGGATCAAGCACATTCCTCGAGTCAACCTCGCCCTGCATATATCATTGCTTTTGCCTTCCATTTGATTTTGATCCCTCATCACCTTTCTAAACCCTAACCCTAACATGATTGACGTTCCTGGTGAAAACAAGAACCTCTCCAGGGGTTTAGTGAGCAAGGAAGGGACAAAATTGAGCCCATCCAGCTCCGCTGGTCACCTCTCCTACGAGCTTTTGCTCCCGACCACCCTAGGTATGGTGAGCATTTATTTCTTGCATTTTTTGTTCCTTGTAATAGTAGTAGCATATATCAGTGGTTATCATATTCAATTTTACTTTAAATCTTAAAAATCTCCAAAAAGAAACCACACTAGAGCTCGAAGCTCCAGCTACTATCCCTTTGTGACTGTGCCTCACCTTGCCTTTCAATTCCATCTCATTTTTCTTCTGTTTCTTCATCTCCCTGACCACCCACACACCCATGATCTAATCTAGATTAGTGGATCCGTGCTTCATCCACTACCCTTCGTCGGAGCACATCATTTCACCTCACCAGACCACCATCCTTTGCCAATAAAATCTAGGACCCTTCACCATTATCCCTTCGTGCTTTCCATATCCTATGTAGGTTATGAAGAATCTATCAAAGGAGTATCCACACAAAGAAATGACCTACAGGATTCATCAACCTCTAGGGTTCCTCTGTTGAGCCCCGAACCAACTTGAGGAATCCAGCAGCAATGGAACATCTCCAGGAAGCAATTGATCTTACATGTAGCATCAATAGAGCTCAGAGGAGGTGGAATCGAAGGATCAAAGCTCAAGGGTTGCACAGTTTGTCCCCATTCTTCATGTGAAGCAGCTACCGTTGGATTAGCATATAAGCTCCAGTTTCGATGATGGTCGTCTGATTGTGAGCAGTAGCAACCGTCAGATGCACTTGTGGATATGATCAATCCCGTTTATCGACGAACCGATATTGCAACACCTGGAGACACACATGCATAAGTTAATCATCTACATCGTTGGATCAACCACGTGGGGGGTACTTTTGCCTTATGCCCCAACACTTTTGTATTTTATTTTTTAGTATATAATCATTCATCTGCAGTTATAAATATTTTGTAATATTTGTAGGTTGAACATTGTACACTTTATATTTACGTACAGGTCCCTTGCCACATCACGTCATTTCCTGTGCGTGTGGAGGGGGTGGTTATTTTGCAAAGAAACCCTCAAACTTTTAATATTTCAAATTAGTCATGTAATTTTGATTCTAATGTGAAACTTTTTGGATATTTTTCATTTTGAACCTCACACTTTTTAAAATATTTGACTTATACCCCTATTAACACTATTGATAGGAGACATTTGGGAATTTTGCACTTTAGGTCTTAGGTTTTCATGGATTGCTTTGAAATTGATAAGTACATCCGAGAAATTACATATTAGTCCCTACTAGTGCGTGAATTTATTATCTTTTTATTTATTTGTTAAAATACCATTTGGAATCCAAAAATTAAGAAACTATTTTAAATTCCTTAGACTATCTTGAATCACATATACTTTTCTTAGGCCATTTAAAATTATTTTCCTATATTTGAAAGAGCAAAAACATTGCATTATATTCCTGTTTGCATTTAAAAATAAATAAAAACTATAAAAAAATTTAAAAATTCAAAAAATTCAAAAATTTATGTAATCTTTATTATAATATTTTACAATGTCAAACCAAAATTATAAATAATTCAAAAACCAAAAAAGGAAAACCCTTCTAACCCAGTAAAAATTATAAAAAATCATTTCAAAAAATAAAAATTACATTTTCTATTTCCGAATTTTCTTTATTATATTAGTTATTAAATAAAAATAATTTTGAAAATTTTTGAGATATTTAGCTATTTTCAAATTCCAAAACAATTCGACATATTATTTTAACTCACTATTTCTACATTCTTATTCAATTAAAAATGCAAAGAATTCAAAAACATTATGAGAAAAATACCTAAAACAAAGGAACATATAAAAGAAATAAAAATTAAAACATTTTATTTTGAGATTTTTGAAGTATTGATATCTATTTTATAAATATAAAAAGTCTACATCTATTTTTGTAGCTATATTTACTTATATTATTAGTAATATTATTATAATTTTAAAAAATGGTTGATGGGGCTCCCCCCTGGGGGCAGCCAACATGGCTGTCCCGCCCCATTTTTTGGCAAATTTTTTTATTTTTTGATAACTATTGACATGTATATTCATCCCTATATCCCTCCTATATTCCATTCGAATTTTGTCAGAAACAGAGACTCCTACGGCCTCCATCGAGACAGAGTCAATTTAAAAAATCCCGCGACCGTTAAAAAAATGACATATGGATGGAGGTCGTAGGAGTCTCTGTTTCTGACGAAATTCGAATGGCATATAGGAGGGATATAGGGATGAATATACATGGTTTTATTTTTCCAAAAAAATAAAAACAATTGTCAAAAAATAAGATGGGGGCAACCATGTTGGCTACCCCGAGGGGGCAGCCCCATTTTTCACTTATAAAAAATACCAAAAAATATTCTTAATACTCGGAAAAAATAAAAGGGTTGTACCTGATGAATCTCGTATTCATCATGCTAAAATTAGTCCTTTAGACCCTGTTCCCCATCATTCATTTGTAATTAATCGTTAATAGATCATTATTAGCATTCATTCATGTGTAAATAATATCTACATTTCATCATACATAATTGCATTAAAAATCCCAAGTGTAAATTAGCCCAAAAAGCCGCTAACTTCTGACATTTGTAAATAATTCATCCTAACTCCCATTGACCCAAAACCACATCCATTGTGTATATATTACTAACCTTATTAAATAAAAAATACAAAAAAATACTAACCCCAATAAGTGTCAAATAATCCCAAAGTCTAATTTCCCATCTAACGGACTAAAATGAGCATATCTCCGATATAAAGTGTCCGATTTTGGTTTACTCACTTTTAAAGTACTCCATTTTCAAATACCTTCAAAACAAGACCAATTTCGTAAAATTCAGAGCTCATATGTAAAAGTTGGGTTTTGGGGCCTCTTTTGCGCATCTTAACTTTTTGCTATTTTCGACCTAAGTTTTTATGTACATAACTAACCCTTCTAATTTTATTTTTTTTCATTATTGTTCTTTGATGAAAGTTTTATTAAGCGATACAAAAATCCAAATTCAGATTAAAATTGAAATCAAAGAAACTGACAAAGTCCAAGTGTCCGTTGTCGGTCTGTACAAAACTTGTGTGTTTCTTACTTTTAATTTATTTTCCTATTTTCTTATTTATTAAAAATACAAAAAATAACTTTAGTATCTAAATAATTTTCTTGTATTTTGTAGCATGTTTTCTATATTTTTATCCTCTCCACAAGGAAAACCACCAAAATACCACTTCTCATAGATGACCTCTTTTTTCTCCCGAGTCCTTGATGAAAGTTGTAGATCTCGTCGAGATGAACAACTTTTGTGAAGAAAATTTTTCGATCCGAGGTCTCCTCTTATCTGTTTTTCATCTTCAAAGTTTGATTTTTTTGGGGGTGCCACGTGGCAGCTCCTGGGCGTGCCACGTGGCACCCCCACTTCTCTCCGCAGACCGCCGGGTCACGTGCCCAGCACGTGACCCCCTCCGTCTTCAACCTTCAGCCGTTACCCCATCCCCCCCCACCCCCCCCGCACGTAACGTGTGGCCGTTGCCCTCCTCTGCCTTCGCAACGGCCGCGCCCTTCTGCTCCGGCCATTACGAGACCATCAAAGCTCCTCCTCGCCATAATGCTTCCCCTTCCTCCTTCTATAAAGCCGCAACACCATCACCTCCTCCAGCCATCTGCCCTTTCCTTGGACGTCGGTGACAGCGAAGATTCTATTTTTGATGGCGTGATCCGGAGGTCATCGACCTCTGTAGCTGTGCCCCACAGCTAAAGCTTCGTCGTGATTGCCCATGATTGAAGCGAAGAACGATGAGGCCGTAGCCCCTCGTCCAACTTCCAGGCGCTTCGTTTCTCATCTCAACCCAAGTTCAAGCTCCGCCGTGTGTTCTAACCCTTGCAGGAACAAGACGCCACCCGCCTCTACCCGCACCTCCGAACACCCACCAACGGAGCACCCTGCTCCTCCGCACCTCCGCCGCCCAAGATCGGTCGCCCCGGTCTCACCCCTGAGCACCTTCGCCTCACCATCGTAAGCTCGCCCTCGTACCGTGTGTCGGCCGAGCGGGAGCATCCCCTCCGCTACCTCAGCCTCCGTGTGCGGCCGCGCACGCCGCCTCAGCAGGCCCGCTTCTGCCCTCCGTGAACCGCCCTCTTGGTCTCCATCGCCGTGAACCTCCTAGCAGCACATCCGCAGCCTCCGCCGAACTCGACGCCGACCTCCCCCGCCATGGAACCCCTTTGCCCCAACCTCTCGCTCTCGCACCACCCTCACAGCGGTACCGCATCCAGCCGTGAGCCTCATCTTCGCCATCACCTCCGTGCCAGCGCCGCTCCTCCGCGCCTTGTCACCCTCGTGCGGGGGTGCCGCCCAAGCCCTCCACCATGGAGACCAGCTCGAGCGCTCGAACGCCGCCTCGCCACGGGGCCCGTCTCGCCTCCTCCAGCTGCCGTTGGATCGGGCGGAGGCCCTTGATCCAGCGGTTGTCGTCTCCCCATGCGTCACCAGCCGAGCCTCGACGCCCGAGCCTCAGCTTAGGCGCCCCAGCCTACGCTCCAGCTCCCGAACCTCCGCCCTGGGCCGAACCACAGGCTCGGGACCCCCGAACCCTCCACCGCGGAGACCAGCTCGCCACTCGCCCTCCGCCACCACTCGACCGTGTGTCGGCCGAGCGCTCGAACACCGCCTCGCCGTGCCGCCCCTCTCGCCTCCTCTAGTTGCCGTTGGATCGGGCAGAGGCCCTTGATCCAACGGCTGTCGTCTCCCCACACATCACCAGTCGAGCCTCGGCGCCCGAGCCACTGGTTCGGCGCCCGAGCCTCAGCTTAGGTGCCTGAGCCTACGCTCTAGCTCCCAAACCTCCGCCCCGGGCCGAACCACAGGCTCGGGACCCCCGAGCCGCAGCCCCGCCACCCGAGCCTCTTGGCACACGTGCGTCCAGGGGTAAATTGCAACTAGGCCCTCGGACGTTCCTGAAATGACGAATACACCCCTGCCTTGGGTAATTTGCAGAAGGCCCCCTCCGAATTTGTGAAATAATAGATAAGCCCCTCCATGGACCTATTTGAAGAAAAAAACTTATTTTATTTACATTTTAGTCCCTGCAACTTCATTTTATCATATCCTTTTCATACGAACTCTGATTTTAGTGTATAATATGTCATTTACAGCTATTTTCGTGCTCTACCATTTAGCATAGCTTGTGAACAGATTTGAGGTTGTTTATTGTTAATTATTATTTGAGGACTTTTGTTGACACATGCAGGCTAATTTTGACATACCCGTGCCATATTTGCCTTGGAAAAACTGACAATTTATTTCACAAGGCTTTGATTTATGCAAGGATGAAATGGATCTCAGATCTGAGGACTTAATTGTTGCAGGGGTTAAATCAAGGAGATTTATAGGTTTATTGACTTGTGGACTGCAAACATTTCTTGAGAATAAAATTTGAAGTATTTTGGAGATAAATCTGATATCTATACGTGCATCAGGGATTAAATTGATACATCTTACTGGATTTGATATTATTTGATCTGTGATTTCATTTCGCAGATATTGATCAATCTTATTTGGATTAAACATCACTAAATCACAGATCCGGTGCTTTGTTCTCTTTGTTTCATTTTCTTCATATTGCACTTTTCATCATTGCATTGCATTGTACATTTTTTCAATGCAGAAATTAATCAAGAACTAATTAATTATTTAATTTGATTTAAGACCACGCAACTAAAAATCATCGTTCCCTGTGTTCGACCTTGGTAGACTTGCTAAGTAAAAATACTCCACAATATTCAAAGATTGTGGTTTTTGACGAACCGAATTTGCCTCCTATACTACGATAATTCATCACTTTTAATGAGGCGAATTTGACGTTCATCAGTACCTTAGGTCTTTTTAATTTTATCTTTATTTTGTATTTTTAGTATATATATTATCTATATTACATCTATATATTATACTACTTCTCTTATATCTAATACTACTTATTTAAAAAATATATAATAAAAATTATAAAATAAAAAATATGTTAATTATAAACTCATAAAATAATTAAATATTTAAAATCCACTAAAAAATAAAAAAACCTTCATTAAAAGTCCAAAAACATTTATTATATGTTGTCCATTTCCCTTGCTCCTTTGTTCGACGTCTACATTACTTGCCCTATATGTATCAAGTTATAATAAATTTTAAATCTACATTTTTGTTTTGCTTTGCTTTATCTATTTGTGGGTTAATTGTTATTGGATTTGGATTCCATGAGTGGTTTCTTCAGCGATGGTGTGAGTCTCACCATATGTAGACCACATTAGGCCCTCGTAAAATCTGAATCAACAATACCTAATGCCACAAAACCTGTAAAAATAAGGCACTATAAGGGATGTCTGTTCCAAAAATGCAATTGTAAAGCAAAGATCTACCACCAAAATTCAAGCGGAATAACCCAGCTCTTCTAAAGAAACCAAGTGGCAGATCAATGCTGCTACTAGTTTAAAGGAGGCCAAAGAGACTAAGGGTTACACTTTGCAAAAAGAAAAATGAGAACAATGGACCAACACGATCTGTGGACTACCCCATAAAATCTAAGTTCTCTACCATTTGCACCCATATTTTTTTGCTAACAAATTCGAGTGAAATGAGAATAATCCTAGGCTTAGAGAGAATAAATGTTTTAGATTTTGGGAATCTCTTGGTAACTTGCTTAAGTTTGTACGGTATACTTGTCTCGCAAGTTGGGAAGAGCTATAACTTTCACACACAATTCAAATTCAACTCAAGGTTAAAGAGAATATATGTTGATCATGATAATCTAACTTGACCTAAGGTGGAACTGACTAATGTTGATAGAACTCGAGGGACGTCGAATTGAAAACTCGAATCTTAGGGGAGCATGAACACACTACTAATCTAAAGGCTGACTCATTCTTTCTTTGTTATTTATTCAAACATGGCTTGAAAATCAAGACTTTGTCGGTGCATCTGCTGAAAACCCTCTTTGTACATTCTCTAATCATTTTCTATTTCTCTTTGCATATCATTATCTTGCTCAACTAATAAGATTTAATTATGGGGTATGATGAATAACAATTTTTTCATATTAAAAATGTCAGAATTAAGCAAAATCTTGAGGTCATCTCATCACATTTTCACCTCGTTTTGTGCATAATTTCAATTGTATCTTCGAAAATTTGCATTTAAAAATTGCTAAAAAAAGAAAATAAAAGGACACTTTTGGTATATTCTTCACTTACATCTTTATAAATTAATGTATTTAATTACCAATCAATTATTTGTTTATTATTTTATTTTATTTTATTTTGTAGGAGCCAATGGGTCGAAAACCCATCCCATTTTATGTTTAAAATAATAGAATAAAATAAAAAGTTCAAGGTTGCTAACATTAGCACCCAAGGGGCTAACGTCAACCCCCCTCTTTCATTCACCTCTTGCATGCGCAAAGGGGACGCCACCCGTTCCTCTTTCCCATCACCAACCGACCTCCCCTCACCTCCTCTTCACCGCATAACGACCACTTGTGCCTCCTCTTCTCCCAATGCCAACTGCCACCCCATCCCACTTTCTACTTCTACTACAAATTGGGGAGGAATGGTAGCCATGATGGAGGAACCCAACTTAGGGGTTTCGGCCCTCTCCCCACTTCCACTGCACCTCAACCTCCTTCGTGTGTTGTCGCCGCACAATTGTAGCCTCCGCCACCGCTCCTCCTCGTCGCCTCCTCTCCTCGTCCCCTCCACCATAGAGACACAACACATCGCGTTGCTCTGCTGTAAGGGTTGAGAATGACCCCATCCCTTGGTCTTGATCTTTTGCACTTATTTTTATTTGCAGTATTTCTTTTCCTTTTTTACCTTTTTAAAATTTGGTACAACTTTGATCTATTTTATGCAATTTGTCATTTTTTTATTATTTTATTCATTGCAAAAATTGCTACATTTTATTATTTCTGTAAATATTTTTATTTCAGTGCTTTAGGGACATTGCTATACTTTCATAAACTTTGCTCTATTGTTCGTAATTTGCCCAATATTTATATCATTTAAAAGATAACTTTTTAATTATGTAAGGATGTTTTTATGATATTAAATTCATGCATTTAACTTTATTTTTATTTAGATTCAAGCCTTTGAAATTTCGTAATAATAACACATATGCCCATGATAATTCCAAAATCGCCAAAAATGGCATAAAAATATGAAAAAAATCGAAAAAATCTTGTACGATTCTTAAGATGTCTAGAACCTAGTGACAAAGGTTTCAACACATTTTAAGATCTTATGAATAAAAATTATAATAGGATTCTATTTGAGTCAATAAAGTCAAAAATGCATTTGTAAATAAAATAAAAAAAATGTAAAATGCTCGAGTCCTTGTGAATTGATCCTCTTAATATCCTTTATATTATTAGATATATATTGGCTTGTAGTTGAAAAAATTTTATATGAATATTTCGATTTTCAATTGCGGGTACGACACTAGAAATAACACTTCTTAATGTATCAAAAATAACAGTTTCACAAACATAAGGAGGGTATGAAGTTTTTAGTTAACGAAGTAGTTAATTTAGTGTGTCCAATCTAGTGGAAAATATATCCAAGTGTCACACAAATACATGTGAAGGAAATGCAATGAGTATTAAATGTGATGTATGTAAAGTATATGAATGCAATGTGACACAATAATCATTTCATTTTTATTATTTATTATCTATTATTATTATATATTTTCTCTTCCAATATTTATATTTATAATTATGATATTTTTAGATGATTTTTTAATTTTAACGAGAAAAGAGAATGTAGTACCTAATATAACACATGCGACAAATATGATGGTTTTTATTATAAAAAATGATGAAAAAATATAATAAAATATGTAAATTTATGTTTTGGGGTTTCTTAAAGCTTTCAATTATTTTGGAGTAAATTAAAATAAAATAAATAAAAATAATTTTTTGAAAATGATTTCAAAGGGAAAACAAGGCAAATTTGTAAAATGGGTTTCTATGTGATCAAAGGCCCAATTCTTTGACTAATTTAAAATCTTATTCTACAGGAATCTTGAACACATTTTTATGGGATTTTTTCAATTAAATATGCTCCATGCATGTTTCTTTGGTCTGTTTCAATTTAAGGATGAAATTTGAAAGAAATTCAAAACTAAAAATATGAGACGCAACATGGAAAAATGCAAGCAAATATAATTATTTTAAAATTCTAGGATTAATATGAATTAATTAAAATATTAAAAATGAAAGTATATGAAACTATTAAATTTCAATTTTTCGACCAATCAAACCACTTCAGTAAATTCTTAAAAAGTCATATTTGTAGGGCATATAAATGTGCATCTAATATAATTTTGGTTCCTGGAATAATTGTAATTTGAACCCTAGAAAAGCAAAACAATAAGTTAACTAAATAAGTTACACAAAGCATAATTTTTAATGAATTTTGATGAACGATATGTCGAAAGTTTCTTTGCTTCAAAATCTGACTATTGTTTTGCATAATGTTCTGAAATATAATTAAGTTTAAAATCAACTTTTAATATTAGAATCAATGTTGCATTCCAAATATTAAAACAAGTACAATTCATGTTCAATAATAGACCACAACATGCCAAATGAAAGATCTTTAAGCTTCGAAATGCCACTATTTTCATAATTTTTGGGTTTATGGAAAATGTATTAATCATAATAAGAACTTTTCTGCAGATTACTAGAATTTTTAAAAATAAGTTAAAATACTAAACAATTGAATTATTTGCAGTTCTCGAGATCTATAAGGTGCTTATCATAAAAAGCCAAGAGCACTGTTGTCTCTGTGATTTTGAGGACCCTAGAGGGGTGTGTGTGTGTATGGGTTTAGGATCCTAAACCCATGTGTAGGTAACTTTCCTACACCCACCCTTTTTTCTGTCAATGTTTTTATTTTTTTGAAATGGATCCTTGAGGGATTTACTTATAATATTAAGTAGAATATGTGTTTCAAATTTCATGTAAAACATACATTCCTAACATGCCCATTAGATAGGGTCGATTTCAGCAAATTTGAGACCGTTAAAATTTGAATGCCTTGATGGATAAGTTATAAGTTTCAAAATAAGTTGAAATTTGAATGACATGACTGTGACAAATAGTGATATAAATTCCCCAAGGATCCATTTCAAAAAAATTAAAAAAAATTGAGAGAAAAAAGGGTGGGTGTAGGAAAGTTACCTACACTGGGTTTAGGATCCCTTTTCCCTATATATATATATATATAGGATTTCTTTCAAATAGGACGCAGTCCTTCCTAAGCTAAGGAAGGCCAACCCCTTTTTTGTATAAAATAGGATGACTTTATTATAATACATATACAGTTTTGTATTATAATGCGCAGTTTTAATGTTTGTATTATAATGCGCAGTTTTGTATGCGGCTTTCTATTTATAACGTGCACCTATAACACAAACTATATACGTATTCTACTAAAGTGCCCTATTTTATACAAAAAAGGGGCGGCCTTCCTTAACTCAGGAAGGACTGCATCCTATTTGAAAGGCCCCCTATATATATATATATTATTTATATATATATATATATATATATGCAAAATCACTCATCATATGAAGGTGATCATGTGTTGACGTTGTTGATATGACGATTGAGAGGCATGGTACTGGCATTGATCGAGTGGCATAACTTGTGCGACGTGGTCCCTCTCTATTGTTGGAGTCGTATCTAATGACTGTGGATAATGGTTTCGATGAGGGAGCTGCTCTAGATCGAATGGCGGAGGATGTGGATCCTCTCAATAGCCCGGTTGTCCAACTCATTTGAATCCAATGGGACAACAAGGTTCTCACTTGGTGCCCGAAGTTCGCCTCTTTTTCATTGATGCTACTACAACTCCAACTTCTAGGTGAAGGTGGTTGGACATGGATGTGTTAGAAAATGGAGATTATAAACAACAAATTCAATATGCAGAGGGTGGACAATATGGTGAATGACACTCAAATGTTGAATGGAGAAAAAGAAATCACACAAAGATGTCATTCAAAGAGAAATACCTCATTGTTTCTTGAATGAAAATAACATACAACATACACTCAACATGAATAAACTAAGGGGTATATAAAGACCCAACAATCCCTCATATGCAACACACGTATCTCACTCTCTCATGCATTATGTACTAAAAATAGAACTCACTAACACATACACATACATCATGAAAGATTCAAACAACTGAAAAAGAAACCAACTCAAAATATATGCTATGACTTGGAAAAAACTCCTCATGACGTGCTCCTCAACATTACTTCAGGTATTTGCATCATCCTTCATTTATCCCCCATGATTCAAAGTCGGAAACACCAAGAAGACTTATGAATTGCACAATTTTTTAATATGGAAGCACTTTAGTAAAACCATCAGCACTTTGTTCATTGGTTGAACAATATTACATCAAAATCATTCCTTTGACAATGACGTCACGAATAAAATGGTGAGGAAGCTCTATGTGTTTCGTTCTCCCATGGAAAAATTGGATTTTTAGTCGTTGAAAATGTAGCTTTATTATCACAAAAAATTTGAGTTGCATATAGCTGAGGTTGATTCAAATCTTCCATAATCCTCCACATCCATATAGCTTGACAAGATGCTGTTGATGGTGCAGTATATTCTACTTCAGAAGATGATAGAGACATTGTATCATATTTATTTGAGCTCCATGATATTGCACCTGAGCTGCAACTAAAGATATAGCTACTTTTACTCTTTCTATCAACTGTAGAACCAGCCCAATCACCGCTGATAAAAGCAATCATATGAAAAAGAGAGTCTGGTTTATACAAAATGCCATAATTTCTTGTTTCCCGAATATAGCGAAGAATACGCGTTGATGTACTAAGATGACAGATTGATGGATTTTGCATGAATCTTGACACTAAGCTGACAGAGAACAAGATATCTGGACGTGTATTGGTTAAATACATTAAGCCCTCAATCAGACTTCTAAATAGTGTATCATCTGCTTTAATTGTCCCATCATTCATCAGAGTAGAAAATGACTTGTAAGATTGCATGTTAACTTTGCAAGTAGATCTAATGCATATTTCTCTTGTGATATAAAAATACCATCATCACTTTGTATAACATGAAGACCAAGGAAATAATGCAATATTCCCAAATCTTACATATCTAACTCATTCATCATATCATGCTTGAATTCATGTATTACAACCAGAGAAGATCTTGTATATATTATATCATCCACATTAACACAAATGTTGAGGATATGTTCATCTTTTCCCTTCACATATAATGTAGGCTCACTTCTTTGAATTTTTTTGATGAAGACAAGTGTCTATCTTGCCATACCATGCTCGTGGTGCATGTTTAAGCCCATAAAGAGACTTCTTGAGTTTATAGACTTTATCTTATTTCCCATAAATGGTGAATCCTAATGGTTTCTCAACATATGCATCTTCATTTAATGTGCCATTAAAAAAAGTTGATTTAACATCAAATTGGAAACTTTCCACCTCATTTGAGCTGCTAATGCTAATACTATTCTAATAGGTTTCAAATTGAGCAACAAGAGAAAATATTCCAGAATAATATACCCCATGTTTTTGTGCATATCCCTTCATAACTAGCCCTGCTTTATATTTTTGAATACTCCCATCTGCATTATACTTCACTTTATACAACCGTTTTGCATGAGTGGATTCTTTTCCTTCAAGTAGATCTACAAGATCCCATGTGTCATCTATTTCAATAGCAACCAATTCTTCTTGCATGGGTTTTTTCGATTCTATTTTTCCACAAACCTCCATGTGTCATCTATTTCATAACAAGTAGGCTCTACAACCATAAGTGCAAAAGTGCACGATTCATGAATATCTTGTAGTGATCGTACCCTCTTTGGTGATATATCATCTTCAAGTGTGGAGTCAATATTTTTGCTTGGACAACTAACATGTGAAGATGATGCGCCCACAATATTTACGGACAATGGAGTGTTTGAACTTGATGATTTTTGCATTGGAACACCTCCATTATTTATGTTTTCCTGTAAAAAAGAGGCAAGTTGGTTTTGTTCCTTTTCCCTCATCCAAAAGTTAGATTCATAAAAAATAACATCTCTACAAATAATTTAACTTTTTACTGTACAAATGACAACCTTTTGTTTCGTCACTGTATCACACAAAAATGCATTTTTTACTTTGATATCCATCTTCGAATGATCACTAGACTCAACCAATGCATAGGAAACACAAAAAAATATAAATAAATTACTCACATTGGGTTTTTTATTTGTCCATGCTTCATATGGGATCATATTTCACACTGCCTTTGTTGGTGATATATTAAGGATATGTACTGTCGTTGCGACTACCTCTTCCCAAAATCATTATGGAGCCTTCTCTCTTTCAACATACTTCTAGCCATCTTCGCAACTGTGCGATTTTTCCTCTCGGCGAATCTATTTTTCTCCATTGTCTTTCACACATTCATCTGCCTCAGATTCCATTTTTTGCAAAAGGAGTTGAATGCATTGGATAAAAATTATCCACCTCTATCTATACACAGTATTTTTAATTCACTGCCACATTCTTTTTTTGCAAAATGCTTCAAACTGTTGAAATCTTTCAAATGCTTCTGATTTTGTACAAGGAAAATAGCCAACTCATGTGTGAGAAATCATCAGTAACTAATAAAAATACTTGCTTTTATTCAACGATAAAGTCTTCATGGGTCCACAAATATAATCATGTAATAATTCAAGGGGCATTTTGGCTCTCCATGATCTTCCAACTGAAAAAGACAATCATGTTGTTTTCCACAAATACAACCTTCGCACACATTGTAGGTAATATAAGTAAACTATGTCCCAATGTTTGCTTTTGGCTTAATAATCTCAAACCATTAAAATGTAGATGCGCATACCGTAGGTGCCATAATCATGATTCATTTTTTACATTAGCAATTAATGCACAATCATCAAGGTTTGAAAGATCAAGTTGGAACGTATTATTACCATTAAACAAATTTCCATATATATTCTATCATAATTCCTACATTGGATTTCACATTTTCTATTTAAATAGAATTGAATATTCTTTTTCATTAGTAGACCAACAACGAGCATTCTATATGCTAAATCAGAAATATAATAAACATTAACAATTGATCTTTTGATACCTGATTTAGTTTTAATTGCAAAATTTCCCATGCCTTCAATTTGTATGCACTTGTCATCACCGAGACGGACCTGAAGCCTTACGGATTCATCCAAATTGTTGAATAGATGCCTCTTTCCTATCATATGATTGCTAAATCCACTATCTTAATACCATAGACCATCAATATTTCCCATAGGATTTACACGCGCGAGAAAAAGATCACCTTCCTCTTTCTTTCCTTCAACAAAATTCGCTCGATCATTTGCTTTTTACCAACAATATGCTTTGGTATCACTATTTTTTTTCAAAAATAACATTGCCTCCCTTGTGGCTCTCATTTTGATCAGATGTTTTTTGTTGGGAGAAATCGAATCTCCCACAACCACGACCACGATATCCGCCTCTTCCTATACTTGCATGCCTCATATCTATGCTAACATCATCAACTTTTTGTTTGCCAAAAATCTATACCTTCGCCTAGAGTTCATGCTTAATATTCTTTTATTTTCTCTATTTATCATTGGTTCATGTCATAAAAGAGATCCCATCAGATCATTTATAGAATAGTCATCCATATCCTTGGATTCCATTATCATGGCGACTACATGATCAAATTTCGACAGCAATCTTTGTAAATTTTTTCTTCTACTTTCTTATCTGCTATGATTTCCCCAAAAGTTTTCATTTGATTCACTGTAGTAGAAATTCTAGAGAAAAAATCTTGCACCGACTCACTTTCTTTCATTAGCATGGTTTCAAATTCTCTGCAGAGAGTTTGAAGTTTAAAGGCAGTTTGCTTACTATCATCATGGAAGGACTTTTCAGTATGTTCCATGCATTATTTGATGTAATTGCTCCAACAATTCGTGGAAAAATAACATCTGTCACAGCTTGCTGCAGAACAAGTAAGGCCTTCACATCTTTCTTTTTAGCTCCTTCACTTCAGCTACTACCTTTTCTGTTGCCTTTGTCTTTGATTCATCTGCATATACATTCTAACTAGATCCCAAAGATCTTGTGAAACAAAGAATGTCTTCATTTGGTACACCAACATTCGTAATTTGCTCCATTGAAAATTGACACCAATGCATGCGATAAATTAATGGTATTTAAATTCATAATACCATTCTCATTCAACATTATGAATCATAAAAGTTATTACCTCACAATATTTGTATATCCTACTTCGGCAATAATATCCAAAAATTGACTCGCCCAATCTGATCAAACCTTGCTTTGATGCCAAAAAGTGCTGGAAAATGGATATTGTAAATAACAAATTCAATATGCAGAGGGTGAACAATATGGTGAATGGCACTCAAATGTTGAAGGAAGAAAAAGAAATCATACAAAGATGTCACTCAAAGAGAAATTCCTCACTATTTCTTGAATAGAAATAACATGCAACACACTCAACATGAATAGACTAAGGGGTATAGAAAGACCCCAACAAGCCCTCTCATGCAACACACGTATCCCACTCTCTCATACATATGTACTAAAAATAGAACCCACAAACACATACACATACATAATGAAAGATCCAAACAACTAAAAAAGAAACCAACTCAAAATGTATGCTATGACTTGAAACTAACTCCTCATGACGTACTCCTCAATATTACTTGAGATATTTGCATCATCCATCAGGAGGCTCTAACTTTTAGCCCTTCTTCAATGGCAGAAGAGATATGATGGCGGTGGTTGTACCTGATGCTCAACCCTGTAATGTTGATGATGACGAGGTCCGATAAAGGGGTGGGTAAGGAAGCTTTGATGGGTTGTGGATCATGGTCTCTCGCCTAAAAGGATTAGGGTTCGAAAAGCTCACATAGAGTGGTTTATACATGCAAGTGAAAAATTGCTCGGGCTTGGAAACCTGACCAATGGGTTACCAGAGGTATATGGTTGGTGTATTGAGCCTCGAATGGCTCACTCACGTGCTAGCAAGACAAATTGATGAGTGAGGAGCTCATGCAGGACGGGGAACTAAAGCATAGAGCTTTGGTCATGAATTGGCCATAGTTGATGGTTGTTTTGAGATGTTGACAGTATGTGCCATATGAAGATAGTGAGGGAAATCATAGTTGGATTTGGGTGTTGTCGTAGATGAATGGAGAAGAAGAATAAGATAAGGTGGAGAAAGATATGGTATTGGGTTGGATCAAAGGCAGAGGAAAAGGGAGAAGAGAATAAAGAACATACATTTGAAGAAAGAGGACAAGAAATGAAGATGGGAGAAAAAAAGAAGAAAAGGGATCGGGAGGAAGAGTTCACCTGGAATGTTGCTTCATCCAAGGTTGACGAAGGCTGAAGGGGCTTAGCGATCATCGCCTCAGCTATCGCCGTGTAGTGAATCTCAAGCAGCTACCAAGTAAAATTGCGTTATTGGGAAACACCCACTATATCATGTCAGAAAAGGAGCAAACTGTCGTCGCCTCGAAGCTATTAGGTTCCATGTCATCGATTAATACTAAAGTTATATAGAGTTCTCTATCTCTTGAATTTGGAAAATGCCTTGTAATTGTTGTTGATGGTGAATTTTTTATGATGGCTGGATAGTTATGATTGGAGATACGAAATGGATGGAGAAAGAAGTGCCAATGGTTATGCTAGACCAATGATTGATGACCGATAACTGCTAGAGAAAATAATTCGAGTGGTTGAGAGGGAGGAACGATTATGGTTTGGTGCGAAATGGCAGAGGAGAAGTGGTCAGAGGGTAACTGTCGCTGTGGAGCACATGAAGGTTATTGTAGGCGATCAGAGGTGTAGGAGCGATGTGGTAGGTGTGGGTCCAGGGAATAGATTGTGTGGGTTAAGTTGGAGAAAAGGGCGAGTTGACCTGCCATGTCAACACTCAAGGTCGACATTTCAAGTGTGAAGGTTGACCCCTATCTACTTACGGGTGAAATGAAGTGGACATACTCTAAGTGGATGATGAAAAGAGGACTTTGACCTGGAGGATATTGTCCAGGTATAGAAAAAAATAAAGAAAAGTAAAATAATTTAAAAGGTTCAAAATAAATTTATATATCTAAGTGAGATCTATATCTTTCATGATAACATTAAATCTAAAATAGACCATATATATAGATTGGAATTTTTTAAAGTATTTTACTTGTATTGAATAGCTTTATTTTAGTTTGTATTTTTCTTTAATTTATTTTCATAATATATACATAAATTAATTTTATAAAATACTATATATATCTGCACACTAATATATTTTTTGGATTTTTAATAGTTAAAAAAAGTGAATAAAATAAGGATGTGTGCTATACATTAGGTTTTAGGCTGGTATATATAAAGTTGTTTTTGTCCGTTTCTTTATTCTTATGTCTATTTATTAATTTTAAAATTTAAGCAAATAGTTAATACATAAATTAAAGAAAAGAATAGTAAAAAAATAAAACAAATGAATGAAAAATATCCATATAAGATCATAAACTAAAGATAATAGAATTGTGCAATGTAAAATTTGATCCCAAAACCCAAGTTTCACATATTAACTATGATTCCTTTGAATTTCAACTTGCTTTGTAAATAACTTAGTGTTCATTAATTTAAAGGTAAATAGAGTTTTATAGGAGATCACATGAGGGAGGAAATGAATTTTTCGGTTTTCAGCCTCCTTATATTAGGGCTTGGGGGTTTGGATTTATTTGCAAAATTTATAGGTTAGTATATTTTAGCATTTTTCATTTGACAAGTGTTGGCATTATGTACATAGTGGAGTAACTTTCATGTCATTTTGATTTCATATATATATATATATTAAAAAATATACGATTTTATGCTTATATACATGTGAATGTACACATGGCTTCAACTCCTTGTTTTTAAGGAATTTTATCGGTTTTATTTCTTAGAATTATATAAGAGTTAATATTTTACATTTAACCCATTTTTATCAATGATTTATTTTCGTTATTTTATCATTTACGGAGAGATGAGGATAAAGTTCAATATAAGTAGAAAAATTACCTATTCATCAACCCATGATACTTAAATTTTGCTAGTCCTTTAACAAACACTTGTTTTAAGAATAAGTAAAAAAGAAACGGTTGATTGAATTTCTATGTTGTTAGTAACAATAATACTTATTAATTGTTAATCTCATTTCAATAACTTTCCAAAGTCGAGTAAAGCAAAAACTTATTCAAAAGGAACTCAAAAACTCTCTAGGTTTCAAACTCTCTACATACAATATATGTAATGTGTATGACAACCAAGTATGACTGTGACATTTAATGTACAATCTATGTTTTTCCCAAGATTCAAGTATATGAGGTTCAATTAGAGACCCAATTCAACTCAAGTTTTAGAGAACATCTCATCTCAATATATAGTCTCTTTTGTGTCAAACTCAAATGGTGTGAGCGTGAATTTCTAAGTAAGGAATGTGTAGGATTATGTCCTCATTTTCTCTCCTCTAATCGTACAAAGGATCACTCAGATGTTTCATACAGAGTACAATATAAGTAAACATATTTTTTGGCTGGAATCCACATGTTCGTCAAGACGTTTGGACGGTCTGCACTTTGTTTGTGGGAAAAAAGGGGTGCGCCTCTTATATGTTATCAAGTAACATCTTCCACATGTGGGTTTTTTTATTTTCATGATACAATGCCCTTTTTCATGTTTGCTCGATCTTTTTTGGTGAAGCGTTAGATAGAGGCAATATCGTGGCCTATTTCTTTGGTCTAAGTGACCACTCTAAATGTTGGGAGCATTTCTAGTGTTATTTGTAAGATATTTTTGGTATAAAAATTGAGGGATTTTTCAACTTTTACATGATTTTTACAATGATTACTAGTAGCTACTCATCTCTTACAAAGTTGGCGTGTGTTGATCTATATTTTTAATAATACATAAACACACACATGGCATCTAGGATAAATCAAGTTAGTAAAGCATCCTTGCCCTTATATTATCTATGTGCTGACACTCATATTTCATGAGACAATTAAACTCCGAAGAAAGAACTTTAAAAAAATTGATTTTCACATGATTTAAGGGAGAAAAAAGATGAGTTCTAGCACTACATTTCACTTTTGCTTTTTCTGCTAAGAAATTAAAATAATTTTGTTTTTATAAAAAGAAGAGATTGCTGGAAACATGCGATGCATGTGCATTATAGTTGTAACAAGAAGACACTTGTTTTCTTAGCTTATGTTTACAATATAATAAATAAGTTGATATCGTGTCAGTTTTTTGTTGATTTCAAGAGCATTATGTACGGTATATCTGATTGATCATGCCATACTAACTGACCGATCAAGGCTGACTGATCGACTACAATAGGTTGATCAATCAAACCATGATTTGTTGGACCTAAATTGACGTTTCATGAATCCACGAAATATTTTTACTTTATATTTGAATTTTATCCTGAATGCCTAAATAAAACACCTTAAAAATCATATAAAAACAAAATAAAAATCAACTGAAACATCAAAAGTAGCCTATATCTATAGTTAATTCATCAGTAAATTCAAGAAGAAAATCACATGAAATTATGAGAAAATCGGAGTTGAAACTTGAGTATATATACTTATATGTATTATACAATCTTATGACATTTTTAATAAATTCATACTAAGTCTTATATTACATGAAATCAACTTTGTTGTGTACAAAATACTAACCTCACTTCATGAAAAATCCTCAAAAATGTTAACATATAAATATGGCAAATAAATCCAAAACTTAATTTTGAGGACAAAAACCCATAAAGCTGAATATCCATCTCATATAGTGTCCTATGGAATCTCTATTCACTTTTGAATTAATACACTCACATTATCTATGAAATAAGACCAAATTCAAAGTAATGTAGTTCATATGTGAAATTCGGGGTTCATGATCTAATTGTATTTATATAATTGAACTACCTTACATATATCATTTTTGTATATTTTTAGCTATTTTATTTTATTTTTTTCTAATTTATTGCTTTGTTTTATATTCTAACTATGAAACATAAAAAAAATGAAAATCCAAAAGCCATATAAAAAGATGAGTTCTGACATTATATCTTTTGACCTATTCACTATACTATTACCTATTATATTTTTAATCATTTTTAATCTATAAAAAATCTAAAAGCTCAAGTTACTATACGATTATCTATTTAGTATTTTACAAATAGTTAATATATGTATCATTAAAGAAAATAAACAAGAAAAATAGAAAATATAAATAAATATTTATTTTATATCTATTAAAATACTCCCAAAATATTTACTTTACTAAGATAACCTATTTTGGTATCGGGTTCAACATTAAAGATGTAGACCCCATTGAGTTCTACAAAATTCATGTTGACCATTGTTTAGTATGAGGTCATTTTCCATTGTTTGTTTTTATTTCTTTATATTTCTTAATTTGACCAAAAGGTCAGTCCTTCATGGGTCTATTTCCTATTCATTGTCCTTATCTGCATTGGCACTGCATGTTGATTCTAGTTAATGGCACATACCCAATTCCTACATCCATTCAATGTCAACCATCACACCTTTTTCGTCGACCAATTCAGTCAACTCGTTCCCCTAAGTCATGCTTCTTCCTCATATGCATCAATCCAATCCCTTTTTTCTCCATTTAATCAATCGCTACCCAACTGCATCTCGATCAGATCCCCTTCGAATACAATATTCTAATCAAAACCAACAGTCTTGAATCACCTAAATCAACAGAAAATCCCCTTCACCGATTCAAACCAATACATCAGAGCTCCCTCATAACCTAAATTGCAAACGAACCATCAATCAAATCCCCAAATATCCTCGTTACTACAGATCCCAAATCTTCTAATCCTCTTTATCTCAATCAGTTCATCGATCTCTTATGCCCATCAACCAACTGATCACTACCTCTCGATCAAACGAAGCCATGCATCTACCTGTAGACTCCATTCACTGATCCCCATCAGGTCCATTCACCAAATTATTCGAACTCATTTCCTAATCAAGCCAAAAGACAACCTCCTTCCATTTTTGACTTGCTTCCATACCTATACAACACATTGTTGCCCGACATACAACTGCAATCATCGTAAGTCTAATTCATAATGAGAGCAAGAGGATGCACAAAGCCCATGGCCATATTAGAGGCTAATCAACCAAACCAAGAGCAAGTTATTTTTGATCTCGACCAAGTTAATACTAATCAATCAAACCTCAAAATAAGGGTAGGTTCACAAACACAACACGTGAAGCCGTCAGTTTTTTACTATTATCTTGGTAGTTTTAATTTTTTCTATTTATGTAATCTTGTAACAAGTCCTTATCACCTAACCCTATAGGAGAGTGAGTACTATCAGACAGGTGTCATATACTTCCCACTTCCTTTGTAATTTGTAGCATGTACTTTTTTTAGGATCCTTGTTATAGGGTATGGATCAACTACTTAGCCAAAGAAGTAGTGGAAGGAAGTTGATGAATCTCCATTTCATCACCTTTATTCTTCTATTTTGGACTTAATTGCTTAGCTAAATGCATGAAAATAACATTAATTTGTACATATTTATTCCATAAATTTATATAATACTGTAAATAATGCCAAAAAAGGAATAAAGGAATAAAAGAAAAAGAAATAAAATACCAAAGGTATTTTATGACCCTAAACCATGAGACCTAGGCATCATGATGACCGGGTTGACAATGAATAAAGTAAGGGGATAAGGGCCAAAATAATAAATAAAACCCTTTTTTATTCTTCAATAATTCATTTTGGGGCATATTTTATTCTTTATTATTTATATCTAAAATCAATAAATTTTGTACATGAAAGTCATAGATAAAAATACATAAAAAATAAAAAATTTATTTTAAACAAAAATAATACAAATTCCACATTCTACACTAAAAAAATCAAAATTCCAAACTTCCTAGACCCTTATGTTCTCCATATGAACTCAAGATGCATTAAAATCATTTAATTGTATATAACTTTTTATTAGCTATTTAATGAAGGTGATTTCATTTAATTCCGAGTTCAGATGTAAAAGTTTGGTTTTGGACCTTGATGAATCCATGATCCATCTCCTTTATTCTTTCATATTGGCTAAAATCATTGGTAAAATACATGTAAATATTCATCAATTCTCACTAACTAACATTTTATCCTCATTTGTTAGTATTATATATTTAACATTTATTTTATCCAAAATAAAATAATAATGAGAAAAAGAAAAATAAAAAAAGGATGTAGATATGAAATATGTACATATTGATCTTAACCCCGAGATCAGGTCAATATAGACTTGATCAACAAAATAAATAAGTAGGGGAAGATAAGGATCCTAATTTATAAAAATATTAGAAAATCAAGATCATAAATGCACATAAACATATTTTTCACCTTGTACATGTGTTTACTTATTTTAATCATTCTGATCATTTCAAATAAAATATTTGTTCATGAAATTTCTTTATAATAATATATTAATTGATAAAAATATAATAAAATACATTAAATATAAAAATAAATAATCATGACGGACCTAAAAAGCTGCAAAAGCTAACTTTCATGGTTCATAACTATTTATAGAAAACTCCAAATTGACCAAGCTCATTTTAAACTTCATTTTATAATTAATACTCTTTATTAAAAATACCAAAAATATTAGAATAAAATTTGTGAGTTTTGATGTTTGCACCCCTTTGTACGTATGTACTATATGTAAATAAACCATCTTCATTTTCTATTTAATTGTCCCTAATCCCAGATAACTTATTTATTTTTTTAAAGTGTTTATCAAAATGATTAGAAAAATATAAAAATATAAACTAAAATTATTTATTAATAAATGCCAATAAATCCCAAAACTAAAAAACTGTTAAGCCTAACTTCCGAACCTCATAAATCAACCATATGAGCTACGAATTAGACATACTCACTTTTAAAGTTCATTTTATAAAATTATCTATTAAATCAAAGTGATTTCACTAAAATCAACGTTAATATGCAAAAAGTAAGTTTTAGGACCCTATTGGTATAAATTGTACAATGTATATAAATTTTATCATATTTTATTTTGTTATTTCTTGTAGTTTTAATATTCTATTTATGGTTTATTAATATTATTTTATGAATATAAAAGAAAATAAAATTTAATAAAAAATATATTTATTTAAATTAATTAATTAATAATTATATAGGTATAATATACTTATACTATTTATATACCTATTTATTTAAATAATTAAATAATACTCTTTCTTTAGCCTAAAATATTTAATAAATTATTTATAATTTATTAATTTAATTAGTTTAATTAATAATATCCTTATTAATTTATTTTAAAATTAATATCCTTAATAATTTAGTTTAATTATTAAATTTTTAATTAAATAATACTCTATATAAATTAATACTATCCTTATTAATTAATTAACTTATTAATTTTTAAAATTTTTTTTCTTTCCCCTTTCTTCCTCCTTTTCTCTGCCCCTCATTCCCCTTCTTCCCCTATGCCTCCTTCTTCCTCCCTCTTCTACCTTCTCTCTCTTCCTCCTTCCCTTGGATCACACCAACCGCCCCACGGCCTGGTTGTTGGGTCGTTCGTTTAACTGCTTCGACTTGCGACCCAAGTCATCCTCGCCTATAAAAGGCCCATCACCCCTCCTCTACAAACCAAATTCACCATTAGCACCCCCTTCTCCTTGAGCTCTGAGAGAGATCAGCGAAAATGCTCTTCCGTCGCCGAGCGATAAAGAGAAAGGGAATCGATGCGATCCACTACCAAAGTTAAGACTCCGCACCTTTACACAAGAGCCTACGACCTTCACCGATAGTAGAGGCAAGTACCCTGCGGATCTCTAATGAATCTCCATTCCATCACCATTATTCTATCATTTTGGCCTTAAAAACCCTGATAAATGCATGTAAATAGCCTTAATTTGCATAAATTAGCATTCATGCATTATTGTGTAAACAGTGTATAAAATATTGTTTTTAATGCCAAAATTATAGAATATTGAAAAGAAAATAAAATAAAATATTGAACATATTTTATGACCATAAACCTTGAAACATCTTGATGACTAGGTCGACAAGGAATACAGTAGGGGGAGATAAGGGCCAATAATCCAATACAGTTTCCTTTTATTAATTCATTCATTATGCATTTTAGGGAGACATTTTATTTTCCACTTTTTATGCTTTAAATAAATAAACTTTGAACATGAAATTAGTATATAATAAAATATAAAAAAATACAAAATTCATTTCATACAAAAATAAGATATAATGTACAAGTTACAATCTATATAAAATTCCAAAATCCCAACTTCCCAAACCCATATCTCGCAAATAAACACTCGAATATATAAAAATCACCTATAATTGTATATAACTTTAATAAGCTATTTAATGAAGGTGGTTGCATGTTTTTGGAGTTAAGGTGTGAAAGTTAGGTTTTGGATCCCTATTGTATAGTTTACCTGATTAAAATAATCATTTTATTTATTATTTATTATTTTTATAATGTTATATTTTTATAATTCTATAAATATTATTTATAGTATATTTATATATTAAAACAGGAATATAGCAATAAAGAAAATGTTAAAATAAAAGAGGTATATAAAATTCATAGATGAAATACTAGTATTTATACCTATATAAATAATGCACCTATTTATTTAAGTATGTATATAACTTCAAAAAAATATAATAAAATATATTTAAGTATCTAAAAATAATTTATTAATATATAAAATGATAAATTAAAATAATAAAATAAAAAATAAATATAAAAGACCTAAAAACATAATAGAATATAATTATAATTAAGCCCTAAAAAATAACTTGTAATTAAAAAGTTCTAAAAATAAATAAAAATCGTAGAAAATAATTTAGAAAATAATAACCAATTTTATTTTATAACTTAAAATTAATAAATTCTGTTATTATTTTTTATCGAATTTTTAAATAATTTCGGGTCGGATTTTTTCTGATTGGTCCACGTGGACCAATCAGGTCCACCCGACCGCTGACCTCCGTCAACTCTCTAACCGAGTTCTCCAGGTTGTCATACCTAGTGCCTAGACCTATTTCTTGACATTTTCCATGTCATTCCTTTCACCAATCTTCCTCGTTTCCTTCTGCAAATTTTCTCCTTGATCCACGATGATTCACGCCCGAATGATTTCTTGGGACGAGGAGCTTCGATTCAGTCGATCTCCATTGTTCTTCCCACCACCATCGATCACATGTACATAACCCTCCTAAATTTATCCTCTGCATTTTGAGCCTCATTTGACCTAATCTATCCCCGCTCCTGGTGTGCTTTGTATAGAGGAGGGTGACAACGTCCTCTCCAACCTCTTCACGTCGGTCTTGGATGTGGTTTAGGGTGATTTCCACCCTCACCTCTGACCACCAGTTGTCGAGGTTGTTCTCCTAGTCCAAGATAGTTGAAGTACCCATTTTACTACTTTCTTAGATAGCTTAGATCCTAGATTTTTGTTTCCAACATTTCCTTTGTCTCTTAATCGCCTAATTTAACCTTAAGCTCCATCTTCGTAGTTTGCCAGAGCCAGCCTCTAGTGAACCTCCCATTTATGCTCCACCCATATTCCGACCACACCACCACCTTATTCTCCTACCCCTTCGCTTCCACGCCCTGTTCGACCATGCAATCACCCATATCCATCCTTGATCTAGTCTCCCAGGTGATCCACTCCACCGCTCACAGGAGGCACCTCCACATGTGCCTCCTTCCGGTCCATTCCACCAAATAAGACTTCAAGGACCCCATTCTTGCTTGTGTTAAACTCCTTGCAGGACTTGGAGGCCAAATGCACCCTTGGTTGGTCGATTTTGAAGAGAACGTCGATACCTAGAACTCCATGTTTTCTATGAGCTCGCCAACCATCATCGGAGCTCCATGTCACCTTTGAAGCCATCTACGGGTAGAGGAATGTGACGACTTCATTTTGCGCCGCTTGGTTCTCTTCCAGGTGGCCAGAGAAGCACCATATCATCGATCGAAGGAAGCCCTGACACTTGTTCTTCCATGTTCTTTCTGGTCCTCCATCTACCATCCATTCCTCCCCACGTACCATATCGCATAACTACTGTTGGATGTGGTGAACCAGAGCCATCATGTCACCATCGGGTATCCAATCATAAGCATTGAAGCTGAACCGTCATCGGCTACCCTCGTAGTGACACCTGGATAAGTGGAAAGAGGAACGTCGTTCATCTCCGCCTGTACTGGGTATTTTGCATTTAGGCCCATCTAATTTTGTAATTTATTTATTACTTCATAAAATTTCAAATACCGTTTAACTAATTTGTAATATTTGCGTTCAAACCCTAAACGTTTGGTAATTATGTTTATCTCCTCGACATGTCACCTCACAAGCCCCTGTACGTGAGGTGCGAGCATTTTGTAGAGGACCCCCTGCGGCTTATTATATTTCAATCTAGTCCTCTAAATTTCAATTTTCGTATTGTGTTTTGGTGAAAATTACAGAGAGTCCTTTGAACTTTATTTTATTTACAAAATTACCCCTGCCCGAAATGTGGTTTCTAATTGTTGTCTCTATTTATTTAAAACATCACTTGTGCTCTAAAAAATACCAAAACATAGAGTAGGTGCATGTTAATGTGTTGATTCACACTATAACTTTTCATTGCATTTTTAGGCACTTTAAATATTTATTAAAAATAAAAAGAGCACTGTTTTTCCCTATTTTCCTTGAAAAATTCCAAAAAATAAAAAAATGATTAGAAAATTCCCCAAAAATATATCTTACATATTTTTGAATTTTTAACTTCAGACAAAAATCACAAAAAAATACAAAAGAAAACTCTTAAAATTAAAAAAACCCCCAAAATACTTAAAAAAATCTATGAAATTTATAAAAATTCCAAAAATTAAATATTTTGTTTTATATTTTTCTCTATATTATTTTTTAAATTTTAAAATTAATTTGGAAAAATTTTGATTCTGTTTTCTATTTTTAACTCCATTAAAATTTGGTCTATTTAATTAAACCCTATTTGAGGGCATTTTGACTTTAAATATATATAAAAATTATCAAAATTACTTAAAAATCACCAAGATAATAAAAAAATTTTAAAATAAAAATAATATAGTTATTTTATTTTGACTATTATTATTTATATCTATCGCTTACATTGTGTATATACTCTATATATCCACCTATATTATATTTTAAAAGCAAAACAAATATAAAATATAATAATATAAAAATAAAAAAATAAAAATAGAGAATTAAAAATCAAAATACAAAAATAAAAACAAAAACACAATAAAATAAAAATTTAAAAAATTAAAAACCCACAAAACAGAACATATAGACAAATCATCTCACAATCACATTCTTATGCATTTATTTGCCCGATCTATCCTTTGTACTCCTTGTGTTTGATACTCTACACTACTTACACTATACACATTTTGTTGTAGAGTTAAATAAAATAAAGTTTAACTCTGCATTTATTTTCATTGCTTGATCATCATTGTGGGTTAATTATTGATGAAGCTGGGTTTCTTACGTTTCACCACAACGACTTTGTCCGTGAAAAATCCTCTTCAACAAATGGCGTCATTGCTAGGGAGAAACTGTGCATAGATTGGTTTTTGATAGATTATGTTTTATTTGTCCACTTTGTGCTTTATTTATTTACTCATTTATTTGATATAATTGTTTAAATTGTCTAATTGCTCTCTTGGTTGTCTTTGTAACGAGGAACACAGATCGAGGGAGGCCCTCTTTGGAGCGCCTGTGCACCCATGTGAAGCTGGCTTCGGCTTGCTGATCTAGCACCAAGGAGGACTTGGAGGTATATTTGAAGACAAAATTTTGAGCATTTTTTGTTGTGTAATTTAAAGTGAGAGAGAGACATTGAACTTGTAATAATTCAAAACACTCTCCAGGAAGGAATCTACTATATCTCACGAAGTCCATTGACCAAGGGATTGTTCCCTTAGGGGCCTCATAAGCTTTTTCATTATTTTGTTCGTATTTTTTTCATTTATTTTCCAATTTTGTTTTCTTTCTTTTGTGTGATTGAGACCTAATTTTGGAATTTCCTGTCGATAGTATTAGGTCCAAACACTTAATCACCATTGCATGCTCCTATAGAGAACGTTTGGATCTAGTCAAATGTTAGATTGCTTCTACTTAGTCTCGAAACCTCGCGCTGTGAGAGTCCTAGATACAACGCTTGTAGGACTCAATGTTGTGGGCATTGAGGAGATTCCAACAATAGACCATTATGTTCTATTCTAAGTCATTAGTATTGGTTCTTCATATTAATAGCCATTTGTGTACCTAGGACGATTTCATCGGCTTGCATTGCATATAGATTGGTTTCAATTCTGTTGAGCATCATTGCATGTAGAGAGTTGGAGACAAGGTGTGCATTTCTCTTTAGCATACATCATCATTTTCGCCTTGCATTTCTTTTTCGATTGTACCTCTGATTTTGACCACCTAAATGCTAAGTGAAATTGGATCCCTCGATAGGCATGTGCATTCTAATTAAAAAATAAAAAAACGTGATAACAAATAAAATCGAGACTGCTAAAATCACTTGACCCTAAAATAAACTAAAAAGAAAAATCATTGTCTTGGGACGAGTAATCCCCTCATTGTCTTCGTTTTAATTGCTCGCATACACACTAAGGTTATTGCCCAAATCCCATCAAGACAACCTATGTGTTCGTACAATTTTTGACTTCTCACCTAACTCTAAAACAAACAAGATAAAAAGATCAAACTTCACGGTCTTCACCGAGTTGAGTAGGTGAATTGAGGGATTTGTTTTATGTGCATTTGTTTCTGATTGTTTGTGTGTATCCTCGATCACTCTTGTGCATTGGCACCTTTTTCTCATTTCTCTTGATTTGACTATTGTGATCTCCAGATCTTTTACTTTTGATTCGAGATGGCTGACTGGAGCATTTTTTATCCATATTTTGCACATCCCTCATACACTCCGACCGGTCCACTTCCCTTTTTCTAGGAGGATTTCGCACCTGATTTTTGTACGTATATGCCTAACCCGTTGTTTCAGGATTGGACTTTGATTTTTAGCTACCATCACCTTCACCTTCACATTACGGATCAAGGTATACACAAGGACGACTAAGAGTAGTTTGTACAGTGTCGTCCTCGGGGTTAAGGATGAGACAAAGTGTGATTGGATGCGTGGTCAAAGGGTTTGGCATATGGGCCCTCTCCTCACAGTATGAATCAACAAAGTGTCATTTTGGAGTCACTTTTCATGATATCCACACTTAAGACATTGAATGAGATGATGGAGCATATGAAATCGAGGGTGAATGATCTATTTTGCATAAATAAGAGCCAAAATGATGCTCCATTCTCTACGGATATGGATTCACTTGAGGATGATCATGAGAGCTTGCAATCGCCCAAAATATAAAAAAAATAAGAAAAATTCAAAAATGCAAAAAGATCTCGGGAGATACTTTGTCGATTTAAACTGTGAGGAGAGGGGCCCACATGCCAAACCCTTTGACCATGCATCCAATCACACCTTGTCCCATCCTTGACCCCGAGGACGACACTGTACAAACTACTCTTAGTCGTCCTTGTGTATATGATGATTCCGATCTCCTCCCTTATGTGGAGGAGATCCAAAAAATCAAAAAATATTGACTAAACCTGAAGTGGTGGCCATCATTTATAAGATCATTAAAGCCCCACTTCGCCGGGCCATGACCCAATTATCTACTCCTCCTCACAAGAGGAGAAAGTGGAGGAACGGATTTTGTGCATCATATTTTGACCACAGCTACTTCCTACGCCATCATACACTTCCCAATTCCTAGGAAAAGGAACACTGCTACACCTTTCATTAGTTGCATCATCTCTGACCATCCTTGTGATCACACTCTCCTTGACGACGGTGCTTCGATTAGCATAATAACCTTCTCGCTGGTACAGTCTCTTCACTTAGGGCCTCTCAAGAAAACCAAGATGATTATTCAGTTTGTGGATGGATCAATAAAGAGGCTGAAGGGTATTCTTGAAAATGTCATCGTTTCGATTCAGGGCATTTTGTCTACCTCCTCGACCACATCGCTTCACATGCCTGCGTACATGAGGTGAGAGCATTTTGCATAGGACCCCCTGTGGCCAATTGTATATCTATCTAGTCCTCTAATTTTCAATTTCAATATTATATTTTGATGAAAATTGCAGAGAGGCCTTTGAACTTTATTTTATTTACAAAATTGCCCATGCTACTAATGTAGTTTCTATTTGTTGTCTCTATTTATTTAAAATATCACTTATGCTTTAAAAATCCCCAAAACAATAGAATAGGTGCATGTTAATGTGTTGATTCATGCTATAATATTGCATTGCATTTTTAGGCATTCAAATATTTATAAAAAAATAAAAAGAGCACTATTTTTCCCTATTTGACTTAAAAAATTACAAAAATATAAAAACATTTTTAAAAATTCCCCTAAAATATATTTTGCCTATTTATATGTTTTTTACATCAGACAAAAATCACAAAAAATACACAAGAAAACTCTTAAAAACTAAAAAACCCCAAAAACCCGAATAAAAATCAACAAAATTTCTAAAAATTCCAAAAATTATGTCTTCTATTTTTATTTTTATCTATATTATTATTTAAATTTTAAAATTAATTTGAAATTTTTTTATTCTATTTGCTATTTATATCTCCATTAAAATTTGGGATATTTAATTAAACCCTATTTTAGGGTATTTTGACTTTAAAAATATATAAAAAGTATCAAAATTACCTAAAATGTACCAAATGAGTAAAAATATTTTTAAAACAAAAAATATTCCATTTATTTTATTTTGAATATTCTTATTATTTATATCTATCCTAGCTTCCATTGTGTATATACTCTCTATATATTTAGATTATATTTTAAAAGCAAAACAAATCTAAAATATAAAAAGAAAGTATAAAGACATGAAATTAAAAATCAAAATACAAAAATAAAAAACAATAATAAAATAAAATACAAACTTTAAAAATTAAAAACCCACAAAAAAGAACATATAGGAAAATCATCTCACAATCACAATTTTATGCATTTATTTGCCCAATCTATACTTTGTGCTCCATGTGTTCGACACTCTACACTACTTACACCAGACACATCTTGTTGTAAAGTTAAATAAAATAATTTTAACTCTGTATTTATTTTCATTGCTTGATCATTATTGTGGGTTAATTGTTAATGAAGCAGGATTTCTTGCGGGTCGCCACAACGACTATCTCCGCCTTGTTTGAGCCATTTAGAGTCGTGAAAAATCCTCTTCAAGAAATGGCATCATTGCTGGGGAGAAACTACGCATAGATTGGTTTTTGATCGATTATGTTTTATTTGTCCACTTTGTGCTTTATTTATTTACTCATTTATTTGATATAATTGTTTGAATTATCTAATCACTCTCTTGGTTGTCTTTGTTACGAGGAGCGTAGATCGAGGGATGCCCTCTTTCCAGCGCCTGCGCACCCATGTTAAGCCGTCTTCAGCTTGTTGATATATCACCAAGGAGGACTTGGAGGCAATTTTGAAGACATAATTTTGAGCATTTATTTATTGTGTAATTTGTAGTGAGAGTGAGACATTGAACTTGTAATAATTCAGGACACTCTCCAGGACTCTACTATATCTCACGAGGTCCATTGCTCGAGGGATTGTACCCTTGGGGGCCTCATAAGCTTTTTCACTGTTTTCTTTGCATTTTTTCATTTGTTTTCTAATTTTATTTTCTTTCTTTTGTGTAATTGAGATCTAGATTTAGAATTGCTTGTCGATAGTATTAGGTCCAAACACTTAATCACCATTGCAAGCTCCTATGGAGAACATCTGGATCTAGTTAAATATTAAACTCCTTCTCACTTAGTCCCGGAACCTCGCGCCGTGAGAGTCATCCATACATGCTTGTAGAACCCACTATTGTGGGCATCGAGGAGACTCCAAGAACGGACTCTTAGGTTCCATTCCCGAGTCATTAACATAGGTTCTTCATGTTAATAGCACTTTGTGTACCTAGGGTGATTTCATTGGCTTGCATTGCATATTGATAGGTTCAATTCTGCTGAACATCTTTGCATGTAGAGAGCTGGAGGTAAGTGAGCATTTCTCTTTAGCATACATCATCGTTTTCACCTTGGATTGCTTTTTCGACTGTACCTCTGATTTTGACCACCTAGGTGCTAAGTAAAATTGGATCCCTCGATAGGCACCTGCATTCTTCTTAAAAAAACCAAAAAATATGAGAACAAATAAAATTGAGACTGTTAAAATTACTTGACCCTAAAATTAACTAAAAAGAAAAATCATTGTCTCGGGGCGAGTAATCCCCTCATCGTCTTCGTTTTAAGTGCTCGTGTACACACTAAGGTTAGTGCCCAAATCCCACCAAGCCAACCTAAGTGTTTGTACAATTTTTGACTTCTCACATAACTCTAAAATAGACAAGATAAAAATATCAAACTTTTATAATCTTCACCTAGTTGAGTAGGTGAATTGAGGATTTGTTTTGTGTGCATTTGTTTGTGATTGTTTGTGTGTATCCTGGATCGCTTCTATGCATTTGCGCCTTTTATAATTTCTCCTGATTTGACTATCGTGCTCTCCTGATCTTTACCTTTTGTTTCGAGGATGGACGACTGGATCATTTTTATCCAGATTTTGCGGATCCCTCGTACACTCTAACCGGTCCACTTCCCATTTCGCTCCTGATTTTTTTACATTTATGCCTAACCCACTGTTTCAGGATCCGGACTTTGATTTTCACAAACCACCAACATCACCTTCACATTTCGACAACCCACTCTTCTTAGAATACCTTGATTCGGAATGTGATTTTTGTCCACATCCACCACCCTCATCCCATGCACCCGATCCTGAGATTTTGGAGTCATCTTTCATGATATCCACACTTAAGACATTGATTTTGATGATGGAGCATATGAAATCGAGGGTGAATGATCTATTTTGCATAAATAAGAGCCAAAATGATGCTCCATTCTCTAAGAATGTGGATTCACTTGAGGATGATCATGAGAGCTTGCAATCGCCTAAAATACAAAAAAATAAGAAAAATTCAAAAATGCAAAAGATCTCAGGAGACACTTTGTCGATTCTTACTGTGAGGAGAGGGCCCACATGCCAAACCATTTGACCACACATCCAATCACAATTTGTCCCATCCTTGACCCCGAGGACGATACTGTACAAACTACTCTTAGACGTCCTTGTGTATATGATGATTCTGATCTCCTCCCTCATATGAAGGGGATCAAAAAAATAAAAAAAGACTAGACCTGAAGTGGTGGCCACCATTTATAAGATCATTATGGTCCCACTTCGCCAGGCCATGACCCAATTTTCTTCTCCTCCTCATAAGAAGTGAAAGTGGAGAAACAGATTTGAGCATCATATATTGACCGTGGCCACTGCATACGTCATCATACACCACCCAATTTCTAGGAAAAGGAACACTGCTACACCTTTCATTAGTTGCACCATATCTAACCATACTTGTGATCACACTCTCTTGACGACAACGCTTCGATTAGCATAATAACCTTCTCGCTGGTTCAGTCTCTTCACTTAGGGCCTCTCAAGAAAACCAGGATGATTGTTCAATTTGCGGATGGATCAATAAAGAGGTCGAAGGGCATTCTTGAAAATGTCGTCATTTCGGTTTAGGGCATTTTGTCTAGCTCCTCGACCACGTCACCTCACATGCCCGCGCATATGAGGTGCGAGCTTTTTGCAGAGGACCCCTACGGCTTATTTTATATCTATCTAGTCGTCTAAATTCCAATTTCAGTATTGTATTTTGGTGAAAATTGCAGAGAGTCCTTTGAACTTTATTTTATATACAAAATTGCCCCTGCTAATAATGTAGTTTCTATTTATTTATATTGTCACTTGTGTTCTAAAATATCCTCAAAAAAAGAAGGGATATTTACACCTATAACCCTGAGTAATTTCGTAATAACATTCATAACCTTGTATAATCGCCAATTACATGAGAAACCCTGAGTAATACTTAACTCTTACATGACATAACCCTGTGTCAAGATCCATTTGAATTGGCCGTTATGTTAAACGGTTTCCGTTAAAAAAATACAAAATTGCCCTTAATGTCCATTGTTATTTGCAAAACATGCCATCAGCACCAACCCGACCACCACCACCCCTGCAGGGCGCCAACTCGACTTCCATTGCCCCTCACCTATAGCCCCGACTGACCTGCAGTCCCCCCCCCCACACACACACCATCACCCGCGGTGCCCACCCGGCCAGCCACCGCTACCCCCACCCCCGGACCTCCACCTGCAACTTCCTCCACCACCACGCCAATAGTGGGTCGACGATGACTCCGTTGGAGAGGAGGGCTAGTCGAGGAGGTCGAGGATGGCTTGGAGGGAGGTGGGGGAGGCAGCGACTGGCCTAGATGGGGCTGGGGGTGGTGGTGGCTGACCTGGAGGGAGGGGGCGGCGGTGGCTGGCCTGGAGGGAGGGGGTCGGCGGTGGCTGGCCTGGAGGGAGGGGGCGGCGGGCATGGAGGTGGGGTGGGGGGGAAGGCGGGGGCCTGGAGGTAGGGGGCAACGTGCATGGAGAGGGGGTGGGGGAGGCGGGGGTCCTGGAGGGAGGGGGACGAGAGTTGCTGGCATGGAGGGAAGGGTGCGGCTTCCATGTGGGGGCAGGGGGCTTGGGGTAGCCATCGACTCCTCCACGACAGCCTCATCCCTCAACGCTGATATCAGCACCACCAGGGGGAAGACGGCGGGAGGCGGGGGGCGAGGGGATCCGATAATTCCAGCAGATCTCGGAGACCCTGCACTGCTCCGGCTTCGGCGATGATCTGCCGATTATGCTCGGAGGTCTTTGTGAGCACGCGGTGCTCCCTGACTGCTACCAACTTGGCCTCGTCCGGGTCAACCTTGAGCTGTTGTAACAACAACTCCATGGTGACCTTGTTAGCCCGGATGGCTGCTTTATCAGGGACGACGTTTGTTGCAATCCCAGCATCATCATTGATGTCCTCCGGTGGATCGTAGGCCATGCCATTCGAGAAGCACGAGTTTAAGATGACAACCAAACATCGAGAACCTGCAGCAGCGATTGAGAGCTACAACACTGCATCGTCTCTGCAAGCTTCCCACATCCACACAATCCCTGCAAGCTTCCCACATCCGCACGGCCCTGCAAGATCCCCCCTCCCTCGGACCTCGCCAGCCCCCTACACGACCAATCACCCTTTCCACGACGTCCACATGAAGTCCGTTAGGTTGCAGGTGCTAGCTCAAAAGAAGATGGGATATATTTTTTTATTTAATGTAATCTCAGTCGTTAGATTGTAGAGTGGTTAGATTAACTCAATATCTGGTTGAGTTAACGAAGTAAAGTAACAGAAGGTTATAGGTGTAAGACGGTACACTTATTGAGGGTCATGATTGTAATTCGCGAATATGCAGGATTATGAATGTTATTGCGAAAGTACTAAGGGTTATGGGTGTAAATATCCCAAAAAATAATAGGTGCATGTAATGTGATGTTTCACGCTATAATTTTGCATTTCATATTTAGGCACTTTATATATTTATTAAAATTAAAAAAGAGCATAATTTTTCCCTGTTTGACTTGAAAGATTCCAAAAAATAAAACAATTTGAAAAATTACCTAAAAATATATTTTGCCAATTTATGTGTTTTTAACTTCAGATAAAAACCATAAAAAATACAAATGAAAACTCTTAAAACTAAAATACCCCCAAAACGCTTATAAAAATCTACAAAATTTATAAAAATTCCAAAAATTGTGTCTTCTATTTTTATTTTTCTCTATTTTATTTTATAAATGTAAAAATTAATTTGAAAAATTTTGATTTTGTTTGCTATTTTTATCTCCATTAAAATTTGGGATATTTAATTAGACTCTATTTTAGGGTATTTTGACCTTACAAATATATAAAAATTATCAAAATTACCTAAAAATTACCAAAACAGTAATAATATTTAAAAAATATTCTATTTATTTTATTTTGAATATTATTATTATTTATAACTTTCCTAGCTTACATTGTGTATATACTTTATATATCCCTATATTATATTTAAAAGTAAAACATATATAAAATATAAAAGAATAAAAATAAAATATAAAAACAGAAAATTAAATATCAAAATACAAAAATATTATAGAAAAATAAATTAAAAAACAAAAAATGAAAATATTAAAACCCTCAAAAAAACATATAGACAAATCATCTCACACTCACATTTTTATGCATTTATTTCCCCTATCTATCCTTTGTTCTCCATATGTTCGAGACTCTACACTACTTACACTATACATAGCTTGTTGTAGATTTAAATAAAATATATTTTAACTCCGTATTTATTTTCATTGCTTGAGCATTATTGTTGGTTAATTGTTGATGAAGCAGGGTTTCTTACAGGTCGCCACAACGACTGTGTCTCCACCTTGTGGGAGGCATATTTAGACTCGTGAAAAATCCTCTTCAAGAAATGGCGTCATTGTTGGGGAGCAATTACGCAAAGATTGATTTTTTATTAATTATGATTTATTTTTCCACTTTGTGCTTTATTTATTTACTCATTTATTTGATATAATTGTTTGAATTATCTAATCACTCTCTCGGTTGTCTTTGTTATGAGGAGCGTAGATCGAGGGAGGCCCTCTTTGCAGCGCCTGCGCACCCACATTAAGCCGACTTCAGCTTGTTGATCTATCGCAAAGGAGGACATGGAGGAAATTTTGAAGACAAAATTTTGAGCATTTATTTATTGTGTAATTTGAAGTGAGAGAGAGACATTGAACTTGTAATAATTCAGAACAGTCTCTAGGACTCTACTATATCTCACGAGGTCCATTGCCCGAGGGATTATTCCCTTGGGGGACTCATAAGATTTTTCACTATTTTCTTCGCATTTTTTCATTTGTTTTCTGATTTTATTTGCTTTCTTTCGTGTGATTGAGATCTATATTTAGAATTGCTCGTCGATAGTATTAGGTCCAAACACTTAATCACCATTGCAAGCTCCTATAGAGAACGTCTGGATCTAATTAAATATTAAACTCCTTCTCACTTAGTCTCGGAACCTCACGCCACGAGTGTCCTCCATACAATGCTTGTAGGACCCGTTGTTGTGGACATCGAGGAGACTCCAAGAACGGAACTTTAGGAACGTACCCTTAGGTTCCATTCTGAGTCATTAGCATATGATCTTCATGTTAATAGCAATTTGTGTTCCTAGGGCGATTTCATTGGCTTGCATTGCATATTGATAGGTTTCAATTTTGCTAAGCTTCTTTGCATGTAGAGAGATGGAGGTAAGGTGAGCATTTCTCTTTAGCATACATCATCATTTTCTGCTTGCATTAATTTTTCGAATATACCTATGATTTTGACCACCTAGGTGCTATGTAAAATTAGATCCCTCGATAGGCATGTGCATTCTCCTTAAAAAACCAAAAAACATGATAATAAATAAAATTGAGTTTGCTAAAATCACTTGACCCTAAAATTAACTAAAAAGAAAAATCATTGTCTTCTGGCGAGTAATTCCCTCATTGTCTTCATTTTAATTGCTTACATACACACTAAGGTTAGTGCCCAAATCCCATCAAGCCAACCTAAGTGTTTGTACAATTTTTGACTTCTCACCTAACTCTAAAACAAACAAGATAAAAAGATAAAACTTTTACGGTCTTCATTGAGTTGAGTAGAGGAATTAAGGGATTTGTTTTGTGTGCATTTGTTTGTGATTGTTTGTGTGTATCCTCTATCACTTCTACGCATTTGCGCCTTTTCTCATTTCTCTTGATTTGACTATCGTGCTCTCCTGATCTTTTCCTTTTACTTCGAGATGGCTCATTGGATCATTTTTTATCCAGATTTTGCAGATCCCTCGTACACTCCAGCTGGTCCACCTCCCTTGTTCTAGGAAGATTTCTCTCCTGATTTTTTTGCATTTATGCCTAACGCATTGTTTCAGGATCCGAACTTTGATTTTCACATACCACCACCATCACCTTCACATTTTGACAACCCATTCTTCTTAGAATGCTTTGATTCGGAATGCGATTTTTGTCCACATCCACCACCCTCATCCCATGCACCCGATCCTTAGGTTTTGGAGTCACCTTTCATGATATCCACACTTAAGACCTTGAATGAGATGATGGAGCATATGAAATTGAGGGTGAATGATCTATTTTGCATAAATAAGAGCCAAAATGATGCTCCATTCTCTAAGGATATGGATTCACTTGAGGATGATCATGAGAGCTTGCAATCACCCAAAATACAAAAAAATAAGAAAAATAAAAAATGCAAAAAGATATCGGGAGACAATTTATCGATTCAGAATGTGAGGAGAGGGCCCACATGCCAAACCCTTTATCAACGCATCCAATCACAATTTGTCCCATCCTTGACCTCAAGGACGACACTATACAAACTACTCTTAGTCGTCCTTGTGTATATGATGATTCCGATCTCCTCCCTCATATGGAGGAGATCCAAAAAATAAAAAAAACATTGACTAAACCCGAAGTGGTGGCCACCATTTATAAGATCATTATGGCCCCACTTCGTCAGGCCATGACCTAATTTTCTGCTCCTCCTCATAAGAAGAGAAAGTGGAGGAACAAATTCGAGCATCATATTTTGACCATGGCCACCTCACATGCCATCATACACCACCCAATTCCTAGGAAAAGGAACACTGCTACAACTTTCATTAGTTGCACCATCTCTGACCATACTTGTGATCACACTCTCCTTGACAACGGTGCTTCGATTAGTATAATAACATTCTCTTTTGCTAGTACAATCTCTTCACTTAGGGCCTCTCAAGAAAATCAGGATGACTGTTCAATTTGTGGATGGATCAATAAAGCGGTTGAAGGGTATTCTTGAAAATGCCATCATTTCGATTCAGGGCATTTTGTTTAGCTCCTCGACCACTCCACTTCACATGCCTGTGCACATGAGGTGCGAGCATTTTGCAGAGGACCCCCGCAGCTTATTGTATATCTATCTAGTCCTCTAAATTTCAATTTCAGAATTGTATTTTGGTAAAAATTGCAGAGGCTTTTGAGCTTTATATTATTTACAAAATTACCCATGCTAATAATGTAGTTTCTATTTGTTGTCTTTATTTATTTAAAATATCACTTGTGCTCTAATAAATCCCCCCAAAATAGAAAAGGTGCATGTTAATGTGTTGATTCACGCTATAATTTTGCATTGCATTTTTAAGCACTTAAGATATTTATTAAAAATAAAAAGAACACTATTTTCCACTGTTCAGACTTGAAAAATTCCAAAAAGATAAAAACAATTTGAAAAATTCCCACCAAAAATATTTGTCCTATTTATGTCTTTTTAAATTCAGACAAAAATCACAAAAAAATACGAAAGAAAACTCTTAAAAACTAAAAAAACCCCAAAAACACTTATAAAAATCTATGAAATTTCTAAAAATTCCAAAAATTATGTCTTCTGTTTTTATTTTTCTCTATATTATTACTTAAATTTTAAAATTAATTTGGAAAATTTTGGTTCTATTTGTTATTCTTATTTCCTTTAAAATTTGGGATATTTAATTAAATGCTATTTTGACTTTACAAATATATAAAAATTATCAAAATTGCCTAAAATTACTAAAATAATAAAAATATTTAAAAACAAAAATATTCTATTTATTTTATTTTAAATATTATTATTATGTATATCTATCCTAGATTACATTGTGTATATACTCTATATATACACCTATATTATATTTTAAAAGTAAAACAAATATAAAATATAAAAAATATAAAAGAACATACAAAAATAGAAATTTAAAAATGAAAATATAAAAATATAAAACAAAAATAAAATAAAATACAAAAATTAAAAAAATTAAAACCCCACAAAAAAGAACATATAGACAAATCATTTCACAATAACAGTTTTATGCATTTATCTGCCTGATCTATCCTTTGTCCTCCATGTGTTCGACACTCTACATTACTTACACTATACACATCTTGTTGTAGAGTTAAATAAAATAATGTTTAACTCCGCATTTATTTTCATTGTATGATCATTATTGTGGGTTAATTATTGATGAAGCATGGTTTCTTGTAGGTCGCCACAACGACCGTGTCTCCACCTTGCGTGAGACATATTTAGACTCGTGAAAAATCCTCTTTAACAAATGGCATCGTTGCTGGGGAGTAACTATGCATAGATTGGTTTTTGATCGATTATGATTTATTTATCCTTTTTGTGCTTTATTTATTTCCTCATTTATTTTATATAATTGTTTGAATTATCTAATTACTCTCTTGGTTGTCTTTGTTACGAGGAGCGCAGATCGAGGGAGGCCCTCTTTGGAGCGCCTGCACACCCACATGAAGTCGGCTTCAACTTGCTGATCTATCACCAAGGAGGACTTGGAGGTAATTTGGAAGGCAAAAATTTGAGCATCTATTTATTATGTAATTTGAAGTGAGAGAGAGACATTGAACTTGTAATAATTCAGGACACTCTCCAGTTCTCTGCTATATCTCACGAGGTCCATTGCACATAGGATTATTCCCTTGGGGGCCTCATAAGCTTTTTCACTATTTTCTTCACATTTTTTCATTTGTTTTCTGATTTTATTTTATTTCTTTTGTGTGATTGAGGACTAGCTTTAGAATTTCTTGTTGATAGTATTAGGTCCAAACACTTAATCACCATTGCATGCTCCTATAGAGAACGTCTGGATCTAGTCAAATATTAAACTACTTCTCACTTAGTCTCAGAACCTTGCGCCACAAGAGTCCTCTATACAACGCTTGTAGGACCAACTGTAGTGGGCATCGACGAGACTCTAAGAACGGACGCTTAGCTTCCATTATGAGTCATTATCATTGGTTCTTCATGTTATTAGCAATTTGTGTACCTAGGGAAATTTCATTGGCTTGCATTGCATATAGATAGGTTTCAATTCTGCTAAGCATCTTTGCATGTAGAGAGGTGGAGGTTGATGAATCCACGATTCATCATCTCAATATCTTGATCTTAGCAAAATCCCCGAGTAAAATCCCAGAAAAATGTACATAAATTCATTAAATTAACAAAATGTCTCTTGTAAATAAAACAAACTAATTATTATATATTAGATTGTACAAAATAAATTACACATAAAAAGCCACAAAAATAAAGGAGTTTTATACATGTAAATAGCCCAAAACTTCATTTATTTTTAATAATTTCATTTCAATCTTTTTTGGCTAATTCTTTCTCCAACGTGTTCATATCAATGTATATAAAAATACAAAAATACAAAACAAATTTTACCTTAAATAAATGCTCCTAGATCCCAAAGGGAAAAAGCCGTAAAGACCAACTTCCAAGCCAAATTCTCGCTCCGTATGAACTCCAAATTCACCAAACTTACTTTTAAAGTTCAAGTTAGAAAATTATCTATACAAAGTAAGTGATTTCATTAAAATCGGAGCTCATTTGCAAAAGTTGGATTTTGGGACCTAGATGTACATTGTATATATTCATTCTTTCTTCATTTTTATTTTATCTTTACTTGATTGTAGTATTTTATTGTATTTTTTTATAGTAAATATCTCTTATTAAAAAGAAAAAAAATACATATTAGAAAAGATAATAAAAAATGTACATGTTGTATGTATTCACTTGTAAATTCATCACTATTTTTACTTCTTTATTTTTGTTGTATTTAAAGTAGCCTAATTTATATCTTTATTTTATTTATTTATTTGTTTTACATTCTCTACAATAACCACCATTCAACTCCATTCTACCACCAACCTCCATTCAACCCCACCATTTCTTAAACCTCCCATTCAACTCCATTAATAAAATAACCTCCCACCATTTTAATAACTTCTCATTTCATCATCTTTATATACATTCCATCCTCCTCAATTTGCACTGGATCCATCTTTATGTGAGGAGAGCATAGTTCCTAGAGTTGAATTGGTGACAGCGACGCAACCGCGGTCGAGCGACGACATCCCTCTCTCCAGTGAGATCCATTGGTTTTTTGGACAACATCGCAGTCGCATACGCGCGTTGCTCGAATGCATCGCTCGCCGGCGATTCGAGCGAAGACCGTGCCCTCGTGAGCACACCATAGGCGACCGCCTCCCCCGTTGAGTTCATCCCACCGTGAACCTGTGAAGAAGAAAGGTCCACTTTATTTCCATTTTTTTATTTTGTAAAAATTGCATATATTCACCTGTGAGTTTATGTAATTACCAACACGTCCTTGTACATATTTATGTTGTTTATTTTCAATTTCTGATTTGCAAAGACACCTGTATGTTTGGCTATTAATTTGGACACCTGTAGTGCATCTTTTTATTCAATGAAAAATGTTTTCATGTTGAGCAACTAGTTCTATACCTCATGGATATTTAATTATATTTTTGTGATATTTGGGTAATTAATTAAAATTGTCTAACTGATATTCTTCATATTTTACCCATTTTGAGCACTTAATTTCATATCTCACTCACTATTGCTCTAAAAATTCCACAACAATTAGGAATGAAGCCTTGATATGTGATTGAGAACCTATCCAAATTTCATCCAAAGTGAAGATGTCTTGTGCTTGAAATAAATTGTAGAGCGATCTTAGTATTTGATTTTTAATTAAATCCACGTACATTATTTTTGCGAAATTTCAAGTCTTCTGGATTCTATATGAAAATATCTTTTTGGAATAATTTTCACTCTGATTAATTTGATATTGTGGATTAATTAAGAATTAATTACTCACTGTCGCTCTGATTTCACTAAAAAAATCCATAAAAAATTCATATTTTGTCAAAAAAATTCAAAAATATTACTGTAGCTTCCTTGTATCATGGTTTAATTCCAGTAAAGTTTTCATAATTTTTGCATACTGTTTGTGTGAAAAATTGTGAAAATACCCATAAAAAGTGTGCATTTTTAGTTGTTGCATTTTAATTCCTAAAATTTCAAAAAAAAGTGTCTTACATTCATGATTGGATTAGCATTCTAGGAAAAATATAACTTAGCTAAATTTGACTTATTTTCTATTCAAATTAATTTAGCTAAGTTGTAGGCTTTCTTAGTTTATTAATTCAACCGCATCTTGCATTAGCATTTCATTCTGCATAAAAAATCTAAAAAAACACATCGGAAACCTAGACCTAAGTTTTCAAATAACCCCAAGTTGTTCCTTTGCCTCCCTGTGTTCGACCCCGGACTTGCCCGGGATATAAATTAAAATCGAGACACTCTTCATGGAGATTTTCTCTCGGTTCTGACTGAATCGCTAAGTACACATACTACAACGTGCACGAATTATACATCGTATTTAGCGACTCGTCAGTGGTAAGGTGAGCATTTCTCTTTAGCATACATCATCGTTTTTGCCTTGCATTTACCTATGTTTTTGATCACCTAGGTTCTAAGTAAAATTGGGTCCCTCGATGGGCACATGCATTCTTCTTAAAAAACCAAAAAATGTGATAACAAATAAAATTGAGATTGCTAAAATAACTTAACCCTAAAGTTAACTAAAAAGTAAAATCATTGTCTTAGGGCGAGTAATCTCCTCATTGTCTTCTTTTTAATTGCTCACATACGCATTAAAGTTAGTGCCCAAATCCCATTAAGCCAACCTAAGTGTTTGTACTATTTTTCACTTCTCAACTAACTCTAAAACAGACAAGATAAAAAGTTCATCTTTCACGGTCTTCACCGAGTTGAGTAGGTGAATTGAGGGATCTGTTTTGTGTGCATTTGTTTGTGATTGTTTGTGTGCATACTCGATTGCTTATGTGCATTTGCGCCTTTTTCTCATTTCTTTTGATTGTACTATGGTGCTTTCCTAATCTTTTTATTTTATTTTAAGATGGTCGACTAGATCATTTTTTATCCAGATTTTGTGGATCCCTCGTACACACCAGCCGGTCCACCTCCCTTGTTCTAGGAGGATTTCGCTCTTGATTTTTTTACATATCTGCCTAACCCATTGTTTCAGGATCCGATCTTTGATTTTTCACCTACCACCTCCATCACCTTCACATTTCAACAACCCACTCATCTTAGATTACCTTGATGCGGAATGCAATTTTTGTCCACATCCACCACTCTCATCCCTTGCACCCGATCCTGAGATTTTGGAGTCACCTTTCATGATATCCACACCTAAGATCTTGAATAAGATTCTTGTTTGAAGATTCTTCACTCTATCTGGCACAGTTGTTCAAATTTCTAATAATTTTATCCTTTGTTATTTTAACATGGTGGCAAAGGAGATAGGCAAGACGTGGTAAAGAATTTTGTCTCCACCATGAGCTTTATTTGGTCAAATTTCACAAGATGTAAAAAGAGCTCATTATGTTGGATAAAGAAAAGAGATTTTACGTCACGAACCTTATAAACTTTGTAAATTTCCTTCTCGACCTTGTAAACATCATAATTGTAACCTCGACCTCGTAAACTTGCTAACTCTTACATTACAAACCCTATGGTTAACTCCCATCCTATTAACCGTTAAAATGAAATCGATTATGTTAAAAATATGTCCATATAACCTTTTTTCATGAAATTTAAAAGAGTACCTTCCTTGCATCATCCATCACCTCCCCTTAGCCTCCTCCACCCTCCCTTAGTCGTCCTCCCAACCCAAAACCCAAGTGTCGCTGGACGTCTACTCTATCTCTCCGACCTCTGCTCTATCTCTCCTATTGCCTAGACCTCCGCCCCATGGCAGCTATAACATAATGGGGTTCCCTTCTTCTGCGTTGAACCCTTCGGTGGCTGATCCTCAAGAAGGCGTTGGATATCAAATAAAAAAAAGTTGGTTGTGCAATGAACACAAGAGGATCCTCTAAAGGAGTTGCTCGGTTGGAAAGGAAAATTGAGGCTTTGGTCTGCTATTGCGCTGGAATCATAATGAAGCTTTAGTTTCTTGCGATGAAGGTTGAACACGGGACCAAGGTAGAAATGTGGCCTTGGCTCACCCGTAGAGGTGGTGTAAGGCTGAAGATGTTCGAAGACTTGCCTCATGTTCTTGCAAACTGTAGCTAGGTGTGTTGATGGTTGTTTCTCGATAGCGTTCTGTTGATGGGGTCTCAAAGAATCGAATGATTCTTATTCTTGCCAATGTAACTGATTCGGGAATGCAATGAACAACTTGATGATGTTCTAACGACGATAGTGAGATCTGGTAGTAGATGTCCGATAGCAGTTATATGCTGAGAAGACAATTCAGGGACAAGTGATTCTTGCTCGAACATGAGAAGAAGATGTCTAAGCTTTCCAGGTCGCAGCTACTCCTTTTCGCATTAGAGTTCAGTGCAGCTGCAAAACATGAAAACTAATGATTTCGTCTTCATGAGGAAAATTCGTCTGGACAGAAAGCTAAAACTGTAGTTATTGGCCATGGATGATCAACAACATTATATTTTGTTTTGTATCGTAGGCAATCCATCGCTTGTAAAGATAACTCTCTCTCTCTCCTAAAGTTGATCTAACCTTCCGAGCATCTAGCCTTGCTAAGCTTGTGATCGTTGCATCCACTAGAGGTAGCTAAGACTAAGCTACCTACAGTGAAGGTGGCTTTTGTAAGCCATCTATAATAAAGGCAATTCCAGACCAAAACATGACCAAAACCAGTAACATGCTCGTGATTCTATCATGTCATTTAACATTCCACAATAAAGTGATTCAACACATCCAAGAGTGATTCAACACATACAAAAGCGATTCAACAATCCATGCATCACATCCACAAGTCAGAGGACACATACCCAAAATTACAAAAAGGGAAAAGTCATATAATAAGATTACAAAAGTTCATTGTCTCTTTGATTACATCTAAGAGATATAATGTATTAGTGTCTTCCTTTACGTCATTTTTACTACTGATGAATATGTGATTCATTATTCTAAAAGAGATTGATTAAGCTCAGTTCCCTAAAATTCATATGCATTTTATTAATTACCTTTCATAATTATCATTCATGCATATGTAAATATAATAGCATTTTATCATTCATAATGACATAAAATAAGAAGCCAAAAAATCCCATCCTAATTGACCTGTAAAATAAGCAAACTTCCCCGATTTTTGAACTAATTCATGCTAACTCCAAATCACCTAAAACCACTTCCATTGTGTACATATAATTGACAAGAATAAAGAAAAATAAAAAAAATCACTAACATAAATAAGCGGTCCATAAAGCCAAACCCTAATTTCAAGATAATCGGACTAAAATATGTATATCTTCCTCATAGTGTTTGATTTGATCCCACACACTTTTGAACTAGTGTACATTCAATTACCTTCAATCACCTTCAAAACAAGACTAATTCAAGTGAATCAGAGGTCATATGTGAAAGTTGCGTTTTGAGCCTCTTTTGTACATTGTGTATTTTACCTGATTTTGACCTATTATTTTATGTACATAATTAACTCTTTTAATTTTATTTTTTTTCATTTATTTTCTTTGACAAAAGTTCTATTAGAATATACAAAATTCCACTTCCAAAATAAAACCAAAATTAAAGAAACTAACTGAGTCTGATTTTTCACTAACAATCTGTACAAAAGTCATCTTTATCGTACTTTATTTTATTTCTTCATTTTATTAATTAAATAAAAATCCAAAAAATAGAATAACGTGTAAATATTTTTCTTTAATTTTATCGTATTTTTTGTGATTTTTTATCTTATTTAATTATTAAAAAAATTCAAAATCCAAAAATTAAGGTATTCTATGTACATAAAGTACCCCCAAAAATATCACTTCATGCAAATGATCTTTTGGCTTTTGTCTTTTCATGAAAGTTGTAGACTTGAGACGAGCAAATTTTGTGAAGAAAATGTTTTGATTCAAGAATGTTTTTTTATTTTTTCTATTTATCTTTTTATTTTTTTCTTGATTTTTGTGGGCGTGACATGTAGCAGCTCCTGGAGCTGCAAAGTGTCACTCATTTTTAGCATATACATATTTCATTTTATAAAAATTTTAGTTTTCTTAAAAAATATTAAAACCGCTCGAATGATCGGACAGTCCCTGTGCGTTTTCTCCTTCCCCCTTTCCTCTTTCTACCGACTGTTGCCTTCCCGATTAGTCACGCCGCCTCTCTGCACCTTCACCCGACCTCTTACTAAATCAAGCCCACCATCAGTCGTCTCTCGCCCCCTTTCCCAATTTGAACTACCACCGCTTCATTAGTCCCCTTCGATCTCCTCTCTGATTTGAGGCTTTGACGAGACCAATCAGACCCCCTTCCCTTTCATCTCCGGCCACCGCCTTCCTCTTTCGGCCTTCGACCTTCCACGAATCGCACCTGTAATCAAAATCCATCCGCGATCCAATCTTCGATCGCCTTCACCAAGTCAAGATCACCCTCCTCTCCTATTTAATTAACTCCTCTGCACCATTGATTCCCTTCCGTCGACTGCACGTACAAACAGAGGACACCGATGATGACAGCCTGATGCCCCATGTTAACAGTTAGATCTGAGTGCCCCCCACAATAGGGTTTGTTGCAGCCTTCCAGCAACATAGCTATCTCTTGATCTAGTGCTCCTCCAAGTCGTCGAGCCAACAATTATCTTCATGGCTTCGCCTTTGTCACTCTGGCCATCCTCGGTCGTTTAGTCGCTCTAGCTTCTGTCGTGGATCCCACACTTCCACCTTCCTCTACCTCTAGATTCCGCCTGCTCGAATGTTCATCTTCGACAAAACTTCGCTTCAATCGATCCACCACTATGCACAACATCAAGGAGCATCCTTCGTCAGTGGAGGTGACAACACCTCCAGGTCCTACTCTTTCGCGAAGCGTGAGCTGGGTCCTTGATGAATCCACGATTCATCATCTCAATATCTTAATCTTAGCAAAATCCCTGAGTAAATTCTCAAATAAATGTACATAAAATAAATAAATTAACAAAATGACTCTTGTAAATAAAACACACTAATTATTATATTTTAGATTGTATAAAATAAATTTAAAATAAAAAGACACAAAAATTAAAGGAGTTTTTCACCTGTAAATAGCCCAAAACTTCATGTATTTTTAGTAATTTCATTTCATCTCCTTTTTGGCTAATTCTTTCTCTAACTTGTTCATAAGAATGTATATAAAAAATAAAAATACAAAATAAATTTCACCTAAAATAAATGTTCCTAGATCCCAAAGAGAAAAGCTGTAAAATCCAACTTTCCGGCCAAATTCCCGCTCCGTATGAACTCCAAATTCACCAAATTCACTTTTAAAGTTCAAGTTAGAAAATTATCTATACAAGGAAGTGGTTCCATTAAGATCGGAGCTCACTTGCAAAAGTTGGGTTTTGGGATCTAGATGTACATTGTATATTATGTCTATATTCATTCTGTCTTCATTTTTATTTTATCTTTCTTAATTACTAAAAATACAAAAAAATCATTGTTGTGTTGTATTTTACTTCTAGTATTTTATTGTATTTTTTCTGTTGTAAATATCTATTGTTAAAAAGATAAAAAAATATAAGTTAGAAAAGAAAACAAAAAATGTACATGTTGTATGTCTTCCTTTGTAAATTCTCCACTATTTTTTCTTCATATTTTTTGTTGTATTTTAGTACCCTACTTTATATTACTATTTATTTTATTATTTAATTTCCATTCTCTATAATAACCACCATTCAACTCCATCATTCCATCATATTTTCTAACTTCTAATTCAACCCCATTATTTTATTAACCTCCCATCCACCACTTTAATAACTTCTCAAGTTCTCTCTTTATATACATCTCATCCTCCTCATTTTGCACTTGATCCATCTTTATCTGAGGAGAGCCTAGTTCTCAGAGTTGAATTGGTGACAGCGATGCAATCGCAGTGGAACGACGACAGCCCTCTCTCCGGTGAGATCCGTTGGTTTTTTGGCCAACATCTTGTCTATTTTTTAAATTATTTTAATGTAAAAATTGTACATACTTCTCGTAAAGTTCTTGTAATTACAAACTAGTCCATCATGTTTCTTTATATTATCAGTTTTCAGTTCTGTTTTGCATGGGTAACCCTACATTTGCATCATGATTTGGACATTTGTTTAGCGTCATTTTGTATAATGAAAAATGTCATTATTTTGAGCAACTCATTCTCTGTCATCTGAATATTTATTTGTATTTTTGTGAAATTTGGGTAATTAACTAAAAATGTTCAACTGAAATTCTGCATAATTTACCCATTTTGAACACTTCAATTCTTATTTCTCTCATAGTTACTCGAAAATTTCCACAAAAATCAGAAATGATGCCTTAAATTGTCTTTGAATTACTTTCCAAATTTCAAATAAATTGGAGTTGTCAAGTGTCTTAAATAAATTGTTTAGTGATTTTAGTAAATGGTTTTTAATAAATCCATACATCATATTTTTGTAAGATTTCAACTCTCCTGGATTGCTTATTAGAATATCTATTTGGAATAATTCTCTCTCTAGTTAATTTCAAATTCTGGATTTATTAGGACTTAATTACTCACAATCACTCTATGTTCACTAAAAAAATCCATAAAAAATCATACATTGGCAAAAAATTCCAAAAAAAAATATTGTAGTCTCAGTTCATCATGTTTAACTTCCAGTGATTTTTTTGTACTTTTTTGCATTTTGTATGTGTGAAAAATTGATAAAAACACATAAAAGTGTGCATTTTTTATTATTGCATTTTAACCCTGAAAATTCCAAAAAATATATATGTTGCATTCATCATGGGATTAAGTTTATAGGAAAAATATAATTTGGCTAAATTAAATTATTTTGCATTAAAATTAATTTGGCTAAGTTGTGTGTTTTCTTATTAACTTAATTCACCCGCATTTTGCATTCTATTTATTTTTGCATTAAAAAATCTTTAAAAATCCACTTAGAAAATCTAGATCTAACTTATCTGAACTAACCCGGCGTTGTTTCTTTGCCTCCCTGTGTTCGACCCTAGACTTGCCCGGGATATAAATTAAAGCCGAGACACTCTTCACGGAGATTTTCTCTCGGTTCTGACTGATTCTCTAAGTACACATACTACAACGTGCCCAAATTAAAACACGTACTCATCGACTCATCAGATGGCGTCGTTGCTAGGGAGGCAAATGGCTTAGGTATTAATTTGAAAAAATTAGATTTAGATTTTCATTTACTCGGGTAGTCTGACCCCTGAGCCACTTGTAATTAATCCATTTCTTCTCTCAATATTTCTCTACATATTTTTGTATATATTTTGTTTTCGATCTCTCTAACATAAATTTTATTTTCATTGCGAGGGCTCGGTGGACTTGGTGTACATCGGAGGTCGACTGATGTCACGCACGCCGGATGTTGAAGAGCGAGGATAATTAATTTATCTTCGAGAAAATTTTTGTAAATTTTTTTAATTATCATGTTGTAATTATTTAGGTAGTTTGCTTCTTTATATTAGCTCTTGTTTGAGATTTCACGCATGTAAAGAGACTTGGACATTATTTTGTGGTGTGTCGAGGCATGTTTAACTCTCCGGTGAGGGTGGGGCTTGACTTGAGTGGCGAATTTAAGGATTAGGCACACGGTAGTATCTTTTTTCTTTTAGAATCAAATTTATTTGTGCCCATCGTAATTTAGGCCACATATATCTTAGAAGATTCACATATCTGATAAGATTCATAATGAGACGCACATAGGCACATACTACTTAGCTAAAATTATATTCTTCCCCGCTAATAGTGTATTGTTTAGGTACGGTTTTCTCGATCTACATGCATTTAATGTAAAATTTACAAATTCAGTTTAACTAACACATAGAGAGTGATGGGATTCACTGTAAGTATACCTTCTTCTGAGCATGCATCATAGTTTCTCGTTTGTATTCTGATTTCCGATTTCCCTCTTGTTTTATAAGTTAAGGTCAAAAAGGAAATTGTGACTGAACGGTAGACGTGCTTTTGTGTTCATATTAATTTTCAAGTGATAACCTAACTCTAAAATTGGGACTAAATTGAGCATGTCGATTAAATAATTGGAATAAAAAGAACCTTGTTTACGGGTGCATAAAGCCCTCATTATTTGATTTACTTGCAAGGGAGAGAGAGACGACCCTAGGATAGAGCCAAGCTCGGATTTCCTAGATACTACTAGTTCTTTATTTTTAGGCGATTAGCTACTTTTAGTGAGGAATACAGGCAGTTGTATTTATACGGTCCGGACTTCCTTAGCAGAGTGGGAGGTTTAGAGGGTGCCTTAGTCCTCAAGGAACAGGTAGCCGTATTTATGTGGTCCGTACTTACTCCTATACTGGCTGAAAGTAGGTCCAACTAGTCGTAAGAACCATGCCAGTCTGTGGGAAAATACGGGCACCTAACAGCTCGTTAATCTTTCCATTTTATATTTATCACCAACTAAAATTGACCAGATAATTTGGCCGAACCCTTACGACCATCACGTGTTGAGTTGGTGAATTGTGGGTTTGAATTGCGTTTGTATTGTGTGAGTTTACTCCGCACATTTACGTGCACCGTAGAACTAGTGTCTCATTGAATATCGTATTCTAATCAGTTCTTTTGACATCGAAGATGACCAATTGGGGGGGTATTTATTCGGACCTTGTGAATCTCTCGTTGAACCCTCCAACAGGTATGTCTTCAAAGGTCTGGGTGCAACTTGAACCAACCTGGACTCATGACCCTCTTGAGCACAGGATCACCCACTCTCGAGATGGTTACTCTCAACCATTCCATTTCTCTCTTCCCACCTCACCGAGGAAGACCTTCGCCTCGGTGAGAATATCTTGATTCATAAATCCTCTTCTGATCAAGAACACCTTTCTGATTCAGGACCTAAAGAAGATACAAGAAAAATACCTCCAAAGAAGAAAGAAGAGGAAGAAGAGAATCATGAAGACCCGATAAGAATGGTACTTGCCAGATTAGTTGCATCTGAGCAGCAATACGCACTACTCCGAGCTCAATTAGGACAATTAAATGTTGGGGTCGAACCACCATTGGATGCGGCGTATAACCTCTGACAATACCAAATTCGAAACTACTTGAGTCCGACAGAACCCAAAGTTGATTTTGAGTTGAAGTCGCACTTTCTGAACCTGCTGCCACGCTTTGATGGGAATGCATTTGAGGAGCCATATGCATTTCTAAGGGACTTTGAGCTCATCTGTGCTAACATCAGACATCCTAATGTTATCCAGGATTATATTAGGCTCACAACCCTTCCATTTGACTTGGGTAGCAAAGCTGACTATTGGGTAAAGAACTTGGGAGTTATGATCACCACTTACGCCTAGTTCAAGGACCTATTTCTGAAGAAGTTCTACCTGTTGAGTAGAACTAATATGATGAGGACTCACATTACGAGTTTTCCCAGTTACCTCATAAAGCCTTTTGTGATGCTTGGGAAAGATTCAAGGACATCCTGCAGAAGTATCACTGTCATAATTTAGATGATAACATCTTGGTCTAGTGGTTCTTTACTGGTCGCAACCCTGAGATGTAGGGTTTAGTGAGCACTACCTGTAGAGGCAGCTATACATCACAAGGACAGGATACCGTCTGGAAGGTATTCGAGCAAATGGCTGAAACTAGCTGCTCACAAATGGCCAGCAAGGCTTATACATCATCCCCCTGTTCAATCTTATCTAGAGGGGGAAAGTCAGTTGTAGTCGATCTTTCTCAAGATGTGATCCCTAGCATGGGACTTCTTGCAGACAAGCTTACAGTAGTCGAGAAGATCGACAAGAGGATTGATGAGTTAGACCGGAGCGTCTCCAAACTTCCAAAACATATGGAGGAGTTGACAGAGAAGGTATCTAAGATAGAGGAGTTGACTGAGAAGGTATCTAAGATAAGGATACCTCGCATCTCTACCCCCTGAACCACCATCGCACACCTCTTCGTTCCATCGCCATCGACTAAGGGTTCCACCCACTAGCCACTGCTCCGCTCCAGCCTCATCGACCATCGAGCGTTACACCTTTGGGCGACCCATCCTCCATGCTTTATCGATACTGCCTGGCTGGAGCCAGGATTCGACTTTACCACCAATTACCACGACATCAGGCATGCATTGCTTCGCGACATCGCTCCTCTTCCAGGAGCTTCGACAACGCCACTGGCCTTCCACCACTTCATCGACAAAGGACCGGAGCTCAACCTAGCCTTGCTCTTCATCGTTCGTGCATGTTCCCTCTAGATGCCAACATAGGATACTACGCCTTTGCCACACACCTCACCGCTGAAGACCTTCTCGACCTCTTCGAGTACCTATTACGACTCCTAGGCTTCACTGGATTTTTTCATATTTTTCCAGTATGTGCTTAGAAATTCATATAAATTATTCGATGCTCTCAAAATTATCAAAAATTCAAGGATCATATAATTAATTGTACTTCACATCATGCCCAAAAAGAATTGCATTTGCATGCACCATTTGTCCTATAAAATTCATTTTGTATATTTTAATTATTGATTTTTAATAGATATTAAATCTCACATTTTTAGGGTTTAGTATTTTTCTAGGATAGTTCATTTATCGATCTATCTTAGAAAATTCTATTCCTTGAAAATACCTATACTTAGTACTTATTATAATTTATTATTGAAATTCATATACTTTGCACCATTTAATTCATCAAATATTCATATTGCATCATAAAATTCCAAAAAACTTACGGTGCATTTATTTCACCATTGTTCACATATTGGTCAGGTTTCATAATTTTGGGACTCCGTTTAATTGAAAATCATTTTCTAGTCTTTAAAATTAGCCCACATTTGCATTTACATTCAAAAATTTCATTACAAATACCGAAAACATCTGCCTCGAAAATCACACATAAAATTTGATAGATAGGTTGTTCCTTTGCCTCTTGGGATTCGACCTAGGACTAGCCCAGGATAAATAAATATAAAACCGCTTCGATTAAAAGTTGATCAATTAATTAAGTGGTTATATTTCTTGATTGAGCCCTATTACCTGCGTATAATGAATGGCACATTTTTTCACGCATTAATTTTAACAAATTAACTAAGGATTTTCCAGACTCATCAGATGGCGTAGTTGTCAGGGAGGCAAACGACTTAAATTTTTGTCTAGAAACTTAGTGTTAGGGTTTTCCATTTTTTTCTCGCATTTATTTTATCTTTTTCTCAGCATTTATTTTCTTGTTTTTATTTTTGATTATTCTTGTGTTACTCTCTTCCACACACTCTCTCTTATTTTTCGTGGGAGGTACCTGACGTATGTGAAGCAGTTTTCCCAAAATCGATGCATCTTCACCGATCGCCCGAAAAACAGTAGTAAACTAAGATCGAGTCAAGTTGTGAGAGTGCGTAGTGTCTATGATTTATTTTGAACATTTTTTGTAATTATTTGTAATAATTCCTCATATAAAGCTCTCTCTATTTGGATTCTCGCGTGTGTAAGAAGACTTGAATTTTTTTGTGATGTGTCGTGGCCTATTTCACTCTCCGGTGAGGTGGGGCCCGACTTGAGTGGCTCATAGGTTAGACCTACACTTCAGCTATTAGAGCTTCTAGGATTTATTTGTCTATGCTCGTAAGAACCTAGGACCACACTAGACTTAATTGAGATGCACATTAGCTCGTTCAACTTAGTCAAAAATTTAACTCGTTTCTTCCCGACTAATAGAACTATCTGCTAGGTGCGGTTTTGTCTATTTGCATTCCATATAGAAATAAATTTTCAATTCTTGTATTGCATCCCACATAGAGATCGCGAGAAATCAAAGTCTTCTAACTGAACATTCCTCATTGTTTTCCACATGCATCGGCTTTCCTGATTTTCTCCCTCCTGTATTGTCATGTAAATTTTAAAGGAATTTGGGACTGAATGATAGATATGTATTTTGTGCTCACTTAATTTCTCAGTGATCTCCTAAATTAAAATTGGGAATACTAAACAAGGGCGACTGTAATTAAAACATAAAATCAAGAATTGTTGCAGGTGAACAATCCTATCATTGGATTCATTTTTCTTTCTGCAAATAGTGAGAAATACACACCAAGATAGAGCCAAGCTCCAGAATATTCATTCAGACTACTGATTATAAAAATGACTCACTACTTCTCAGTTATAGAACTATGATCTCCCTTAGTAGAGTTGGTGGTTAAATGACAACGCAATTTACATCGTCCTTAAGTAACACATGTAGTCGTCTTATGGTTTGTACTTACACCCCTACTATCTTAAAGTGGATGCAACTAGATGTACGAATTCATGTTAATCTTTAGGAAAATTTTCAACACCTAACATTTCGCTAATTCTTTCTCAAGATTGCAATTATCACCAATTAAAATTGAAAAGATAATGAGTCGGACTTTTGCAGCCTTCACTATATGAGTTGGTAAATTTGGGATTTGTATTGCATTTCCATTGGTGTGTGAACCAAGTTTGTATATCAAAAACTGCACACTTGTGTCATTACTCTCCTATCTTGATTCATCACTTAAAGAATTTAGGGTGTCATCTTTTTAAGTTTATATCTTGTGCACTTACACGTTTTCAACCACGATCCATTATGCCAGCTCATCCATCTTCGTTGAAAACGATGGGACATTGGTCCGAATGCCCACCAAATTATTTCTTCTCGATTAAACCCCAATCATCTAAACCCTCTTCTTCCAGGCATTATCCAACATTCGCGGGAAACTCTGAACCTCTGGTAAATCCATAATATTATATGAATTCCAATACATTTACTCAGATCATCCTACAGAATTCAACACTTCATCATATTTCCCACCTCCCCTGACCTTCTATACACATGATCAAATCCCAGCTTGGGCTAACCTATCTTATTCCCGATTTATCGCTAGAACTCATGAATCATTTGAAGAGCAATATACTATTAAACAAACAACTGGTAGAGAAACCAACCCCAACATTCTTCATTCTTCAGATCAACACTTCATAGATACACATCCAGAATGGATCTTAGGGAACAACATGATGGCCCAATTAAATTGAATGGAGGGGCATGCACCTAACTATCATATGTATTGGATTGACCCTGATGATCAAATCCCTATTGGCCAACACGTTAACCACTCCTTCAGACAACCTGCACATACAAAGGACTGAAATGACAACATCGATACACATGAACCCCATATGATTCCATCGTATGAGGATCCGACCAATCACCACCATGGAAATGAAATATACCCAACCCAACATTACAAGACAGATTCAAGATATATTGAGTATAATACCTCAAGTTCTCAGCAGTATCCTCTAATTGAGCAGACTGCTCCCATTATTTATCATGAAGAAATTTTGGAGGATGGTATTTCTAGGATTACGTAGATATATGAATTAATTTAGGATAAATTTAGAAGTTTCATCGACCAATTAATTCATTTTATGTTAGTTTTTATATGGAAATGGAGACTGAAATGACTGGATCTCAGGTTGAAAACCCAGAAAATACTCAGAAACCCATAAACACACTACACCCTAGGGATAACTCTGATAGCGACATCTCTGCATATTACTCCCTTAGAGATGACTCTGACTTGACATATCAAAGCCCCTCCTGAACTGTGGAAAGCATCATGTCTACACACCACATTAAAAAGACCCAAAAAATTGAAAAATTCAAAAACACCCAAAAAATGAAAAACCATAAAATATCATAAAAATTAAAAGTGGAGAGGATTTGAAGAAATTTCACCCTGCCTAGAGGCAAGCATTGGATCAAAAACTAATTTTTGAGCTTCCCTTAATGAAGGTCATTGAACACTTCCCCAACCTTGAAATATTTGTAATGAGTAAATTAATGCCAAAAAAGTCAGGAAGGAAAACAACAAGGACTAAAAGATACATATTGTCAATGGCCACCTCTTTGGTAATGAGGAGAAAAACCATGAGCCACAGATTGAAAGGGTTGCCTCGATTTGACTGTGCAATTAAAGATACCACATTCAACGATGCCCAAAAAGATGACGACTCACTAATCAATATCTCCCGACCCCGTGTTTGACAAGCTCAAACTCAGACCAATCAAGAAATCAGGAGAGATCGTTTAACTGGCTGATCGATCTATAAAACACTGAGAGGAACTATTACAATCATCATTACATTCCAAGGTGTTATGTTCAAGATGAACTTCATGATCATTGATATTTAGCATCAAGGAGAATTCACTCAGTCTCTAATCATTCTCGAAAAGCCATTCTTAGTTTAGTGCGAGACTCAAGCAATCAATTTTACCGCACTGGGGGCACTTCGATCTCATCCAATCTTTTGAGGAAACGCGATGTTCCAAGGCAAGCCACAAAGCCATCAAGAACTGTAACTGTCAAGTGATATAAGAGCCCTACCCCGCTACGACACCTAAGATAACTGCTATTGAGCATACCATTGGATCACAGACTCACCCCACCCTCCCATTTCTTGTTGCTTGCACCTCAACCACTACCGTGGCGAACCCTATAGAGGAACACCTGATGTAGGAATTTTACCATCTATATGGTGCTCTTGATGAGGACACACAAGCATGGGCTAGCCTTGAGTCGGACAAGATCTTATCTAAACACCTTGACCCGTTCAAGAATCTAACACAGGAGCTCACCAACGCCAAGCCAACTGAGAACACTTACGTGGGATGTTCATTTACTAAGGATGAATATTTCAATGGTTATTCATCTGATGAAGACCCAATTATTAGCTCCTCACCCCCTAGACCTGAATCTTCACAGACGACAAGGACTAAACTGACCAATCCCATTAATCTGGTTGTTCCTTCATCTAGTTGGTTATCCGGTGAGAAGAAGAAGAGTACTAATTACTCGAAGTGTTCCCCTGAACACCACAAGTTGTATCGTTCTCCTCTTCCTCTTGATGCTTTAAGTTATAGAAAACCTACTATGAAAGTTGCCTTCGACATACTAGAAAAGGAATCTTCTAATGATTTCTCGTCAGGTCCAGATAAGGTGATCTTTATGAGTGAGCTCAGTTCGACAGCTCAGAAGCCCTATCTAAGTAAGCAACCAAATATCGATCCTCATTGGACGACTCCCGCTCCATACTATTACTCCTCCAGAGCTGACTCTCTTGGTCTCATTAAATATACCTGAATAATTTCTTATGACCAGACTAAGACTGGTGCCTCAGAATACTCATCATCTGAGGACGAGATGATTGACCACAAAACTGAACACATTCTAAGAAAACAACTTAAGAATAAGAATGTTTGGAGTGCCTCCAACTTCTAATCTATTCTTGCGAGGATAACTTCGATGATAGTTGGGAATTATCTGCCTCATTTGCTTTATCTACTTCTTCCCAACAATACACCCTCCAATCCTATCCCTCTGAGGATAACTCCAACTATGGCTATGACTTGTCTATTTTATCTTTTTTAATCATTATGACCGCCCTCCACATGATCACAAAAAGATTTGTCGAAAACCTCCTTAATCATCAACGCCCTACCCTCCCGACCCTATCAGTTCCCTTGCACTTCCTCTTCTTGCACTCAGGCCAAGATCTAAGTATAGGGGGGACTGATGCCTGCTGTATATACTCTCCTCATTCACTTCTCCCCTTGTCTGCCTCTTTTTTCACTCTTCTTCTATACATAGGCTATCCATGGCCTCAGTATAGGGGGAGGCAAGTCGACTTCTATTTTTCTTTCTTTTTCACTCTCTTATGCTTAGCCCGAGCTATGCCTTCTCTACTCTTCTTGTGCTATGAGGAAATATCACTCTCTAAGTATAGGAGTGTGTATATACTATGTATATATTTTTCCCATAGCCCGTACTATCATGTAAGTATGCATTCTTATTTACGGGGTGGGTAACTAACTTGTAAAATCTAAAAAAACTAACTTTGTGTTTTGTGCAACTTAACATTGTGTGTGTAACAAAAGTTTTGAAAAATAGCTTCTTATTCATTTTTGCAATAAAAAAACAAAAAAGTGCACTAAAAATCTCAAAAAGACTTTGTTTGCATTTCACGCATTTGCACTTCAACCAACACTACATGCATTTCATTCATTAGTGAAAAGTCCTTGGGTTCTGAATCGAGTTATGATAAAAAAATCGAGAGTGGTCTTGACTTGACTTAATAAACCTAATTTTAGAGGAACTTCACTGTGAAAGAGGATTTTAGAAGTTTCAAGTCTTTGACTCAATTCTTCGAGTTCCGCATGACAATGTGTAGAATTTAAATCTTAGTGCCTAACCTGGTCGCCTTATTCTTGGTACAATTCTTGAATACGGAATTAATCCGTACTCTCTCACTAAGCACTTAGCTCAACTCATATAGTGTGTTGGAAGATTGTGTGAGTCTCTTTTCTGGTAGCGTGAACATCTAAAGGTCGGAGTACGTGTTCAAATAAAGCTTCGAATAAGGGATGGATGGTTGGGCACAATTTTTACTAAGTCCCCAAAATATGTGCGGAAAGAAAGACTCTATATTCGTAGGGGTGATGAACGTAAAATCCGCCTCTTTAATAATCAGGGAATTGTCGTAGCATAGGATATGGATTTCAGTCAGCAAAAACCACAATTATTTATATGTTGTGGAAAATTTATACTTGGCAAGTCTACCAAGGTCGAACACAGGGACACGAGCCACTTTAATATATTTGTCAAATTTTGGTCAATTGAAAGCATGTGTGAATATCTTCTCATTTTCAGGTCTTCGTGCAAATGCAGAATACTAAAATGCAGAACAAATCAATTATATGGTGCATGTATTTATAGTTGGTTTTTCGATGTAAAAAAATGAGATGAAATGCATAGTGTATGAATGAATGCAAAGAAAATGCATGCTAATTATTAATTACAAAAATGCCCTACAAGTTATGAGCACGACTTAAGGTTTGAAATCATATTCAAATTGAGCATAAAAAGTCATGAACAAACATCCCTTTAATGGTAGAGACATAAAGATCAAAGATACTATATAACATTAAAACTTCATCACATTTCAAGTAGTGTCAGATGATAAAATTAAACATGCTAGGAGTCAGATGATGAAATAAGGAACAAAACGACACTAAAATCATTCAAATTGGATCTACGATGCTCAAGTTATGAAAGAAACAATGCAGGGGCATATATAAAATAAAAATACGAGAAATAAACGGATAATTAATTACAAATACATCCCTGGAGGGTCCTATTTGTAATAAAGCAAAATCGGTTGGGCCCCCTTGTAATTTTGTCGTTGTGCGTGAGGCCTTTTTTGTAATTCCAGTAGATGCGAGGACATCCCTATAAAATACCTAGGCGTGCATGTGAGCGACTTGTGCTTGGGGACCAAAGTGCAATTTCCAAAACATCTAGGGTCTTCCCTGCAATTTTCCTAGGCCCTCACGTACTGGACACATGAGGAACTAGGTGCGGGACTCGTCGCAGGCTCCTGCCATGTGGCGTCTATTGGTGGCTTGGCGCGAGGTTTGTGGACCGAGCCTGGAGGATCAGCGGGATGCTCAATTCGGCCACGTGGTGTCACAAGGGTCGTTCGATTGAAATGATCAGACGGTAGCTGCTCTTCGTTCTCTGTCGTAGATCGGTAGAGGAGGCGGGGATTCGACGAGCTCCAATTTTCTCCACCATGCTTAAAGGGCTTGTCTGAGGGTCGATGGATCTTGGTGATTTGTTGGCGGAGATCCTGGATTCAAGGCAGAGCTTCATCATCGTCTGGAGCAACAAGGTAGAGGAAGGTTGTTGGAGTGGAAGATTAAGTTCGGCGTGGAGGAGCGACATCCAAACATTGATTATCTGCAAAGTTAGAGTAGCCAAAGCATGTATGTGTGTGCTAAGGGGTTGAGTGAGGTGAGATGGTGGCCGTAGAGGTGACGGATGCAGTGGCCAGGAGCTTCGTTCTCGGCAGAGCGAGGAAGAAGTTGGGTCAGCGTAGAGGTGTTTCTGGAGAAGGGAAGGGGGGTCGGCGTGAATGTTTGATGGATGGGGAGCTCAAGGGATGGTTGGTGATTAGTGTTGGTGATTGTGTAGAGGTTCGAATAAATAGGAGAACATTGATGAAAAATAGGGGGAGGAGTACCTTGTTGGAGCATCGAGATTGGCGGAGGAGGAGCTTGTCTTGAGGATCAGATGAGCCTCGGTCATCACCCGGTCTGGCCAAACACACCATAGAGCTCAGCTACCGCTGGAGATAACATAGCTAACATGGCAGAGATGCCATGGATCACACCTAGTGTCGAGGACGTCGTCACCTCGACACCGCCCTCCGATGTCACCGGAGGGCAAGGGAAACATGGCCTAAGCCCCGTGGATTGGTGGATGATCAGAAATGGTGGCGAAGTGGGGGTATTTGTTGGTGGCGGAGTGGGATTATAGGAGGTGGGTTGGGGGTTTTGAACGAAGGTTTAATGGTGGAGGTGGAGGAGGGATGATGGGTGGCACGCGAGGATGGATGAAGAAATGACTATGTAGGGCGGCCGTTAGGAGGGGAGGAATGTGGCTGGAGCACCTTCCAAAATAGGAAGGGGGCGGATGGCTGGCGAGGTGTAACTGCTAGGAAGGGGTTTGTAATGGAGGTAGGGGACGACTGGCAAGCCGTTGGATCTTGCGATCCAACGGCTTGGATGGAGGCGTGGGCGAGGGGTGGAGATCAGATCTTAGGAACTGATCCAAGGGCTGAGGGATAGGCATTAATGAACAGTTAAGATGGAAAGGTGGGGCTCGATCCAAGGGTGATGGGAGAAGAGATGATGTGGCGCAAGGAGAGATGTAGGATGGTGAGGTGATCGGGTGGCTGAGATGTGAGTGGAGGCGAGCAGTGGTGATCTGATCTGGATCAGATCGAATGGCTGGGAGCGGAGAGAAGCGGGTGGTTCTGATGGAATTTGGATCTCATCCAACGGTGGAAGTGTGTGAATGACGTGGAGCAATGGTAGCCATAGGATGGAATGAAGATCCTGCGGTTGTGAATGAGGCGTGAAGATGCGGTTGAGATAGGTCTGATTATCAGATGGGACGACTCTCATGGAGGAGGTTATGGACAGTGAGGATCTTGGTGTCCCATCCTATGATGGAGAGTGAGTGGAAGATGTGGTGTGATGGTAGTTGTAGGATGATGAGGGGATCGGGTGGCTATGGTTTAGGTGCGATGGAGCGATCCAGATGCGAAGAAGGCGATGATTAGACGACTGTGGAAGAAGATAGGAGGAATGATTGAGATGAAGGAGACCTAAGGGGATCATATGGCCAGAGGCAAAGGCGGGTGGCAAGAGAAGAGGTGGACCGCGTGGGCAGCCCAGGGGTGCCACATGGCCCAAGCAGAAAATTCGAAAAGGAAAAAATAAAGAAAAATATAAAAGAATTAGTTAGAGGCGAAATTAGGAAAAAGTCAAAACATGAAAGTTGTAGATCTCGATGAGATCTTCAAGTTTGATGTGGATAAAAATCCAAAAGAGGTCATTTGTATAAGAAGTATTTTTTGGGAGTATTTTTAAAAGGGATAAAAACACCAGTTTGGGATTTTGACATTTTTTGGTATATTTTAGTTCTTTTAAGGGTTAGGGAAATTATAGACAAATACTTAACCTAATTTTTATAATGTTTTAATAAGAAAATAATTACAAGGTAAATAATAGCAATTAAATACAATAATTACTAGGTAATTATACACAATATAATACAAGATAATAACAAGGAATTATTGGTTATTTTTATTGGTTTATTTAAGCAATGAATTTAATAAGCTGATTTTAACATGATGAATACGAGATTCATCATACCCTATACTTGAACCATGCTCCTCCTCAGCATCTTAAGAATGAAGGAGTCGGATTAATTACTGACAATTCATGTAAATGTTACAAGGCTCAAATTTTTTCGAAGACCCTTAATTTAAGTAATCCTAAATTTCTAGGCTCAACCATGCTCTAGTCAGAAGGAATCCAACTTCTCTAGTTATCAGACTCTCTTTTTGTACATATAATATAAGGATATGAAAAGTGTACTGCATTTCGTAAGAGTTGAGTCAAGGCATCACTCGAAGTTCCAATACATGAGGCTCTCCTCTAGACCTAATCCTCAGCACTAGAGAATAAGTTTATTCTTGCTTCGGTCAATCGTCTCATTAGTTTATCAGACTTGAAATGTAGATGGACAGCCAGATGATGAAGGGAATAGGATTGCGTCTATTTTTCTCTCCCTTACATTGGAACAAGGGGCCTCTCAAGTGCCTTATTACTCAACATAGTAGATTTTTAGCTTGTTGATCAATGTGTCCGTCAAGAGAATTTGGAGTCATTTGCACTTGTTTTTCTGGGAGTACACTGGGGTGTGTCTCTTTTGAGTATCTAAGATACCTTTGACACTCATACTTGTATCACCATATGATGCATAGCCCTTTTATGGTGCTAGCCCGACTCCTTGGTCCTAATAGCATTGGGTCCAAGTGGACTCTTTGAAAATGGTTGGGAACGCTCGCCTTTGGGTGGAAGCTCTTTTGAATTTGACTTGTAATGATAAAGCTTTTCTATGAATATTTCTTTCTTTTCTTTTCTTTTTGACTAGCCCCACTGCTTTTACCAAAAGTTGGCGCACACTGATCACCAATTATATATATTTCATGACACCCTGGTATATATTTAAATATCAAAGATATATCACATGAACTTGTTCACATACTAGCTAGGGTTTTGCTGACACTCAGGTTTCTTGAAGCCTTTATTAACTTTATCCCATCCTCGAGCATCATTAGATCAGGTCTAAACTAAAATCTCTAGTCCTAGTTCCTCAAGTGATAATTCAACTCATGTCATCAATTATGCAGTTGGTATTGTGTTGTGCTGATCATATTCTTTAGAGGGTAGAGATAAAGAGTGCAATATAACACTCAAATCTTTGAAACTATGAAAGTGTGGATTACTAAGTTCAGAACCCTAATAACTAAGGCATGCTAACTCGGACTCTCAAGATCTCAAAAATCAAGTGTCGTCAAAATCCTCAAGCCTTGAGTGATAGTGAATGTGTCAACAATACCCCAACTCCTTGGTTGGTGCTTTTTTTGTGATTTTGTTTTTGCATATTTTTATGGATTTTAATTATTTGTTTAATGCTTTTGAGAGACTATGACTAACCCAAACTCATATGAATAGTTGCATCTACTCTCAGTTAGTATGGGTGTAAGTACGGACCGTTAGACGGACCGTGTTACTTGAGGACGAAGCCATATATAATGTCTTCTAAACCACCCACTCTACTAAGAGAAATCCAAGTTCCCTCACTGAAAGTAGCTACTCATTTTTAAGACTAGTAGTCAAGGTAACAAAAAGTTAGGGGTTTTTTTTCAAAAGGTTTTATTTACAACAAGTTAATCCCTCAATTTTTAAGAAAAAATTTTCACAGGAATTTAAGAAAACTCAGTTCACAGGTTTACTTAAACCAAGACAAATTTTTTTCTTCAAAAAGTTTAAAAATATACGAGCTATGGTTAAAGTAGATATACAATAATATACGGTATACCCCGCTATACTTTACCTTTATTATTCCCTCATAACATAAGTGATATGAAGCCATGGATCGATTAAATATAGGGTGATATAATGGAACTGAGGAGGGTCCCCCTATACTTAGGACAAAAATTGATCGAAGTATAAGAAGACGGAGAGAGGAGGGATGAATGAGTCGGGTCTCTCCTATACTTAGGCTAAAAAAAGCCTAAGTTTTGAAATTAAGGGGGGGTTTGTTTAGGGTTGGTAGGAGCCTTTACACTAAGATACAAGGGGGGAGGTTGAATTATAGAAAAGATACATGGGGAGGAGGGGGCATTTCAGTTTTTTACATATGATTAAGAGGAAGATGAGGGGGAGGGAGATGGTTATGTGAGATGTACAGAGAGAGGGGAGGGTGGGAGAAATGGATGGACATGTGCAATTGTGTGTAGGGGGTAGATCATCTAGTGATTTACTTATTTTTTTCTTTTTTTTCTCTCTCTTTTTTTACAATACGCGAGCCCTCTAATGATGACTGTTAAAAATGCACATGCAACATTTTTTTACAATATGCAAATGCAAGAAGAGTTGATAAAAATTTCTATAATTCTTTGCCAACTCTTTTGCGGCCTTCTTAGCGTGAGCTCCCAACTTCATGCTGTCATGGAGATCAAGCGTTCTTGATCTTCATGGGACCTACCACAAAAGAGAAATGGTAAAAAAATAATAAGGAAAATAATCAGTAGAAATGATGTAAAAATATACATGAAGAGAAGACATGTAAATTTTGGAAATATTTAACACAAAAATATATTAAAATTCAACAAATAATAAGGTGAGACATGTCTTCGGCAATGGTGCCATTTGATGAACGTGAAATCTACCTCTTTAATAATCATGGAATTGTCGTAGCACAGGGGACAAATTTTGATCAGCAAAACCACAATCATTTGAATGTTGTGGAAAATTTATACTAGGCAAATGCACCAAGGTCAAACACATGGACATGAGCTACTTTAATATATTTATCAAATTTTGGTCAACTTGAAGCATGCGTGAATATCTTCTTATTTTCATGTCTTCGTGCAAATGTATAATACTAAAATGCAGAACAATTCAATTATATGATGCATGTATTTTTAGTTGGTTTTTCGATGTAAACAAAATGAGATGCAATGCATAGTGTATGAATGAATGCAAAGAAAATGCATGCTAAGTATTAATTACAAAAATGCCCTATAAGTTATGAGCACAGATTAAGGTTTGAAATCAGAGTCAAATTGAGCATTAAAGCTACGAACGAACATCCATTTAAAGGCAGAGACATAAAGAGAAAATATACTATATAACATTAAAACTTCATCACATTTCACATAGTTTCATATGAGAAAATTAAACATATCAGGAGATAGATGATGAAATAAAGAACAAAACGACACATCATGCAAGTTGGACCTACGATGCTCAAGTTATGAAAGAAACAATGCAGAGGCATATATGCAATAAAAACATGAGGAATAAAAGGATAATTAATCACAAATAGGTCCCTGGAGGGACCTATCTACAATAAAGCAAAACCGACTAGGCCCCCTTGTAATTTTTCCATTGTGTACGGAGGACTTTTTGTAATTCCAAAAGATGTGAGGACATCCCTGTAAAATACCTAGGCGTACACGTGAGGGGCACGCACCTGGGAACCAAAGTGCAATTTCCAAAACGTTCAGGGTCTTCTCTACAGTTTTCTCAAGCCCACACGTGCTAGACACACGAGGAGCTAGGCCCGAGACTCATTTCAGGCTCGGGGCACACGGCGTCTGTTGGTGGCTTGACGTAAGGTTCGCGGACCCGAGCTTGGAGGATTTCCAGGAGGCTCCACTCGGCCACGTGGCATCCCAAGGGTCGTCCGATCGAAACGAACGGACGGTAGTTGCTCTTCATTCTTCGTCGTAGACTGCTGGAGGAGGCGGGGATCCGACGTGCTCCACCTTGCTCCACCGTGCTTCAAGGTCTCGTCTAAAGGTCGAGGGGGATTGCTAGCATGTTAGCGGAGATCTTGGAGTCAAGGAAGAGATTCATCATCATCTGGAGCAGTAAGGCGGACGAAAGTCGTTGGAGTGGAAGCTTGAGTCCAACGTGGAAGTGTGAAGTCCGACCATTGATTATTTGCAGAGTTAGAGTAGCCGAAGCACGTATGTGTGCTGGGGGGTTGATTGAGGTGAGATGGTGGCCGTGGTGGTGACAGGAGTGGTGTCCAAATGCTTCGTTCCTGGCGAAGCAAGGAAGAAGGTGGGTCGGCATTGAGGTGGTTCTGAAGAAGGGAAGGGTCGACGTGGATGTTTTATGGATGGCAGAGCTTGAGGGATGGTTGGTGATTGGTGATGTTGTAGGTTCGAATAAATAGGAGAACAATGATGAAAAATAGGGGGAGGAGTAACTTGTCAGAGCACGGTGTGGCGGAGGATGAGCTTGTGCTGAGGCTCAGATGAGCCTAGGGTCATCGCACGGTTTGGCCACCCACGCTATAGAGCTCAGATACCACCGGAGATGGCGGAGCTAAAATGGCGTAGACGCCATGGATCACACGCCTCGACACCGCCCTCCACTGTCACCGGAGGGCGAGGGAAGCTGGGCCTAAGCCCCGTGGATTGATGAATGATAGGAAATAGTGGCGGAGTGGGGGTATTTGAAGGTCGAGGGGTGGCATTACAGGAGGTGGGTCAGGGGTTTTGAACGAAGGTTTAATGGTGGAAGAGTAATAGAGGAGGGATGCTGGGTGGCACACGAGGATGGAGGAAGAAACGGCTATGTGGGGCAGTCGTTAGTACTGGAAGAGTGTGGTTGGAGCACCTTCCAAAATAGGAAGGGGGTGGATGATTGGCGAGGTGTCACTGCTAGGAGGGGTTTGTAATGGAGGTAGGGGACAACTGGCAAGCGGTTGGATCTTGTGATCCAACGGCTTGGATGTAGGCATGGGCGAGGGTGGAGATCAGATCTTAGGATCTAATCCACGAGCTGAGGGGTAGGGGCTAACGAATGGTTAAGATGGAAAGGTGGGGCTCGATCCAAGGGTGATGGGAGAAGAGAAGATGTGGCGTATGGAAAGATGTAGGATGGTGAGGCGATCGGGTGGCTAAGATGTGGGCGGAGGCAAGCGGTGGTGATATGTGATCTGATCTGGATTAGATCTAATGGTTGGGAGCGGAGAGGAGCCGGTGATTCTGATGGAGTTTGGATCTCATCCAACAGTGGAAGTAGGAGAATGACGTGGAGCAATGGTAGCCGTAGGATGGAATGAAGATCCTGCGGTTGTGAGTGAGGTGCGAAGATGCGTTTGAGATCGGATATGATGATCAGATCAGATAACTCTCATGGAGGAGGTGATGGACAGTAAGGATCTCGGCGTCCCATCCTATGACAAATAGTGAGTGGAAGATGTGGCATGATGGTAGCTGTAGGATGACGAGGGGATTGGGTAGTTGTGGTTTAGGCGCGATGGAGCGATCCAGATGCAAAGAAGGTGATGATCAGACGACTGTGGAAGAAGATAGGGGGAACGATTGAGATGAAGGCGGCCCTGGGGGATCGAAACGGTCAGAGGCAGAGGCTGGTGGCAAGAGAAGAGGTGGACTACGTGGGCGGCCTAAAGGGCGCAACATGGCCCAATCAAAAAATTCAAAAAGGTAAAAATAAAGAAAACATAAAAGAATTAGTTAGAGGCAAAATTGGGAAAAAGTCAAAACATGAAAGTTGTAGATCTCGCTGAGATCTACAAGTTTTATGTACGAAAAAAAGACAAAAGAGGTCATTTGTACAAAAAGTATTTTTGGGGGGTATTTTAAAGGGATAAAAACACAGGTTTGGGATTTTGACAATTTTTGTATATATTTTAGTTGTTTTAAGGGTTAGGGAAATTATAGACAAGTACTTAACCTAATTTTTATGGATTTTTAATAAAAAACAATTACAAAGTAAGTAATAGTGACTACATACAATAATTACATGTTAATTACACACAATAAAATACAAGATAATAATGAGGAATTATCAGTGCTTTTTATTGGTTTATTTAAGCAAGGAGTTTAATGAGCTGATTTTAACATGATGAATATGAGATTCATCAAGGGGCTCAACAAGATCCATGCAGAACAACTAAAATCCAAACAAAAAGAAGACAACTACCAAATAAATATTTGACCAAAAAGGTCTACGCTTCAAGACAACTTGCAAATCTTGGTGGAGACTTCTCTAAACTGACCGGCTTCACAAGGAGAGGTGACTACACTGGGCACCCACCAGTTCTTTTCCCCTTCTTCTATTTTCTCCCCCTTTTCGATTGTGAACACATCACGACTTAATTTAGAATACGTGACTCCTTGAGGACGAGTTATTGGAGGAGAGGTTTGCACGGTAGTTTAGCATTCATGATGGGAAGAGCTAAAACCTTTTACACACATGAGGTGGTTGTTCATTGTTCATGGGGTATGCTTTGGGAAGATGATTGATTTAAGATGACTTCTGAGCTGAAACTGTGACAATGATGTATAGAACTTGGACGTTGTTGATTTTTAAACCCTAATTCTCACAAGAGTTCCGCCAAACAAATAATCTAAAGATCTGGTCTATCTCCATTTTAACACTTTGCTCATGGTCTTGGTATGGAACCCGATCTCATTTCACCTCATTTCATTCTTTAGACTCCTAGGGACAAGCATGGTTTAAGTATAAAGGGTTGATGTTACTGTGATTCATCACTCTAAAAGATATTAATTAAGCTCCGTTCTCCAAATTTCATTTTATCAATTATTTTCTTAATTATCATTCATGCATATGTAAATAATAATAGCATTTTATCATTCATAATTGCATAAAATAGGAAGCCAAAAATCCCAGCCCAATTGACCTATAAAATAAGCTAACTTCCCTGATTTTTAACCAATTCATGCTAACTCCAAATCACCTGAAACCATTCCATTGTGTACATGTCATTAACAAGAATAAATGAAAAATACAAAAGAACCACTAACATAAATAAATGGTCCATAAAGCCAAACCCTAATTTCCATATAACCAGACTACAATGTGGATATCTTCCTCATACAATGTCTGATCTGATCCTGCTCATTTTTTGCTAATGTACATTCAATTACCTTCTAAACAAAACTAAGTTCAAGTAAATCACAACTCATATGTGAAAGTTGGGTTTTGGGCCTCTTGTACGTTTTGTATTTTACCCAATTTTAACCTATTATTTTATGTACTTAACTCTTTTTATTATATTTCTTTTTCATTTCTTTTCTTTGACAAAAGTTTTTTATTAAAACATACAAATTCCAAATCCAAAATAAAATGAAAATTAAAGAAACTAACTAAGTCTGAGTTTTCACTAACATTATGTACAAAAGTCATCTTTATCGTACTTTATTTTTTTGTGCATTTTCTTAATTAAATAAAATTCCAAAAAATTAGAGTAATATGTAAATATTTGTCTTTAATCTTATCGCATTTTTGTTGATTTTTATCTTATTTATAAATGATAAAAAAAATAACAAAACTCAAAATCTCAATAATATAGAGTACCCCAAAAATATTACTTTGTGCAAATGACTTATTTTGGTTTTATTCATGCAAGTTATAGATCTCCTTGAGATGAGCAACTTTTTTGAAGAAAATTTTTCGATCTGAGGTCATTTTCTATTTCTTTTCTATATATCTTTTTATTCTATTTTTTGATTTTTGTGGGTCTGACACGTGGCAGAACCTGGAGCTATCCCATGTCACTCATTTTTAGCATTTATATATTTCGTTTTATAAAAAAAATAATTTTTTTAGTAATAATAAATAAGTGCCACGTGGCACCCATCTGGTTGTCCGATCTTAACTGATCGGACGATCCCTATGCATCTTCTCTTTCCCCCTTTCCTCTTTCATTCGATCGCCGCCTTCCTGATTAGCCATGTTGCCTCCCTGCACCTTCACCAACCTCTTTCCAAATCAAGCCCGTCATTGTCCATATCATGCCCATTTCCTAATTTGCACTGCCACTGCTAGATCCCCTTCGATCACCTTCCCGATTTGATCCTTCAATGATATCAATCAAACCCCCTTCCCTTTCATCTCCAGCGACGACCTTCCTTTTCTGGTCTTTGACCTTCTGCGAATCTTGCCCGCAATCAAGATCCATCTGCGATCCAATCTTCTATTGTCTTCACCAAGTCAAATGCACCTTCCTCTCTTATTTAATCGACTACGCCACACCATTAATCCCTATCCGCCGACTGCACGCACGAATATGGGACACCGGTGGTGACTTCCTAGTGCCCTGTCTTCCCCGGCAAGATCTGAGTCACCACCACCTCAGGGCTCGTTGCAGCCTTTCCGTAGCAAAGTTATCTCTTGCTCCATTTCTCCTCCAAGCAGTCGAGTCAACGATCATCTTCACCGCTTCGCCTTCTTCGCTCTGACCATCCTCAGTCGTCGAGTCTCTCTGGCTTCAGCCGTGGAGCGCGCACCTCCATCTTCCTCCACCTATAGATTCTTCCCGCTCGACTGTTCATCTTCGACAAAACTCCGCTTCGATTGATCTGCCGCTACACACAACATCAAGGAGTATGCTTCATCGGAGGCGGTGACAGCATCTCCAGGTCCTGCTCTTTCGTGAGGCATGATCCAGGTCCTCTCAGCCTCGTCGCAGCACCTTCGTGTCATTTCTGCTCGAGCTCCATCTCCATCGAGCCACCTCCCAGGAATCCCCTTCTCCCCATGTTCATGTAACGTCCCGGACTTAGGTCCCCGGTCCGTTATCGAGGAAAACTGGCCCTGACAACTTGTTGGGTTCAAGCCCAAGTAGACATGTTGTCAACCACCCAAAATGCTTAAGCCCAAGTTGACAAGTAGTAATCCCCATCACTTATAAACCACACCCACACTTCTTGAGTGTTAGGTATGGTACTATGTTTTGGGGTATGGGTGTTACAACCTCCCCCACTTATATTCGCAACGTCCTCGTTGCGAAATGGCACATTCACTTATTCCCAGTGATAGTGACGGTTGCACGCTCCCGGCTTAGTTCCCTTCGGGTAGCCCTTTCCGCTATCAGAGGGAACCCTCTCTGATACCATTTGTAACGTCACGGGCTTAGGTCCCCGGTCCGTTATCGAGGAAAACTGGCCCTGACAACTTGTTGGGTCCAAGCCCAAGTAGACCCGTTGTCAACCACCCAAAATGCTTAAGCCCAAGTTGACAAGTAGTAATCCCCATCACTTATAAACCACACCCACACTTCGTGAGTGTTAGGTATGGTACTATGTTTTGGGGTATGGGTGTTACAGTTCATCTTCTTCTTCCGCCTCTGCCTCTCCTGTCTACAGCACCCTCTTTATTCCCTACCACCCGAACCACCTTTCACCCCATCGCATCTCTGTCCCTAATTCACTATCGTGCTCCTCATTGTTCCATCGCCATCGATTGAGGGTTCTACCCAAAAGCCACTGCTCTGATCCAACCTCACGGACCGTCGATCCTTACATCTTTAGGTGACCCATCCTCGGTGCTTCATTGAAACCTCCTGGATGGAGCTAAGAGTTGATTTCACCGCTAATCACCTCGACCTCAAGCCTACATCACCCCGCTATGTATCTTCTCTTCTAGGAGCTTTGATAATGCCACTGGCATTCCTCCGCTTCATTGACAAAGGACAGGAGCTCAGCCTAGCCTCTCTCTCTCTCTTCATCAACCGTGCTCCGTTCCCTCCAGGAGCCATCAGTGGATACTACACCTACGCCCCTCAACTTCACCGTCGAAGACCCCTTCGACCTCTTTGAGTGCATGCATCAACTACCATGCTTTCACCATTGTTCGCCATAGACAACTACTAGAGAATCCACACTCATCGAGGGCGTGCGTGCCTCCCCACACGTGAGGAGGGGCATTTTGCGCAAACGACCCTCTAGTTCCGCCAAATGACATCCAGGTCCAATCGCCCAAGGGGGACGTCCTCCCTTGGAATTTTGCACAAAGTCCCCTTGGGCCCTATAATCATCCTTCAGTCATTTTTCTGCATTTTCTCTTTATTTATGTTTTGCAATTTTGCAAACAAAACCTTGGTTACATCTGTAATTTTGAACATCTATTTTGCATCATTTTTTATGTAAAAATAACACTTTTGTTCTACAATTAATTCTCTACCTCAGCATGTGCTTCATATTTTTATACTCTGTGGTTAATTTACAATAATTATTCTTGTGGAAGTTTTCATATTTTACTGATTCTGTGCTTAGAAATTCATATAAAATTAACCGATGCTCTGAGAATTACCAAAAATCAAGGATCATAGAATTAATTGTAATTCACATCATGCCCAAAAAAGAATTTCATTCACATGCATCATTTGTCCTGTAAAATTCATTTTGTGTATTTCAATTATTGATTTTTAATAGGTATGAAATCTCACATTTTTAGAGTTTAATATTTTTTTCTAGGAAAGTTCATTTATTGATATATCTTAAATAATTTTATTCCTTGAAAATATATAGGTTTAATATTTATTATAGTTAATTATTTAAATTTACATATTTTACACCGTTTAATTCATTAAATATTCATATTGGATCAGAAAATTCCAAAAAATTACAGTGCAATTATTTCACCATCATTCACATCTTAGCCAAGATTCATAATTTTTGGTTTCTATTTAATTGAAAGGATTTTCTAATCCCTAAAATTGGCCCACATTTCATAAATTTGATAGACATTAACCTAGATTGTTCCTTTGCCTCCTCGAGTTCGACCATAGGACTTGTCCAGATTAAATAAATATAAAATTGCTTTGATTAAAAATTGATTAATTAATTAAGTGGTTATATTTCTTGATTGAGTTTGATTACTTGCCTACAACGAGAGACACGTTTTTATTCACATGTTAATTCCAATAAATTAACTAATGACTTTTCGGACTCATCAACTACATCTTCACTTGGGGATCCATTGGATGATGCATATTTGATGACCTCTCAATGGTTGTAAACTAGCTTGATTCATCTATTTGTTCGATCTCTGTGCCATCCAAATCCAAAGGTGGTAGGGGAGAATGAGTTAATGTCCCTTCATTTGCACCCAACCTCTCCTTTCACGGTGTGGACGATGTGGTAGGATATCTGGAAGGACCTTCTTCTGAGATTGGACTCGCAAAATCCAATCCGAGCTGAGGTATTTGGGTATCCTCTGGAGCATATTCCTAGTTAGGAGCCCTTCTCCCCCTTGACGATGCACTCGACCACACCCTCAGCCATGAGACTGTCTCTATGTAGCACCTTCAGGGGAAATATCCTCCTCAACCTCTACCTCATGTGGTCCATCCCTAAACTGATGTTGTATGGCATCATGCAATCTGAGGCCTACTTCCTAGGCCACTTCCCTCATCACCCACCTCCTTTTTGTTCCGTCCGATCTCCTCCTGTACGCCTCCATCTCAGTTGCACGTTCGTGTTTCATCTGCACCCTTCGACCGTGACTCCAAATCTCATATGGAGTGCCCACTCTCGCCTACTGTGTGACGGTCAGATCTATAGATCCAACGACCATGATCGCCTCGCTCCACGATGCGTGGGTGTGCACTGATCGATTGATCAGGGCCACTCCTTAGCGCAGTGACCCTGACCGTTGGGTCGCAAGATCCAACGGTTATGCGGTCATCTTCAACCCCCATGCCCCACTCTCTCTCACGTTCTCACGCTGCGCACATCACCCCCTTCTTATTTCCCTGGCCTCAATAGTCACTTCCTCCACTCTCTAATCGTGCTTCGATCAAGCCCACTCCTCCACCATCCTCGCGAGTCGTGTGGCTCCGCACATCCCCCCCACTCTCTCACTCCATATTCCACTCGCAAACCATGACCTCTACCACCTACATCTCTAGCCTCTTCCCTTCAAATACGCCGTCTCTGCCCACACTCTGCCTTGTCCACCTTTATGAGGGAAACAACCCAGCGTCTCTTCCCCCTCCATTGACAGCGCGCAGGGGAATCGGCGATGTAAAGACTGTCGTGGCTCCCGTGACAACCCATGTCCATGGTAGGCCATGTTCTAGTGCCTTAGAACACCATCAAGCTACTCCAGATGGTCGCCAGAGTTCATCAAAGACTAGAGCTCTTCTTGGAGCTCAGCCCAGGCCACCACGTCCGCCTCGATCTCCAGTTAAGTATCTTCTATCCTTCTCTCATTTCCATCCCATTTCTCGTAATTATTTAGGGTCTTGTACACATAGTCACCCTCAATTAACCATCTCACCAGCTCTACCTCTCCTCCACCATTTTCTCCATACCCTCTACCACCTCCCCTCTCCATCGTAACCTCCAATTGCATCATCCCCTCTTCCATTCCGCCTCGCTGGAGGAAGAACCACCAAGGCTGTCACTTTCTTCTCCGATCCAGCCCTCCATTCATCTCATCTCACATGCACTCGCCACACTTGCACACTTCATCTACTTCCTACTAGCAACTGCAGGTATTTCTTCATTGGTCGGAGCTTCATCGGAGATGACTTCTCAAGGTCTGCCTCCGATTTAGGGTCGTTGCCAGCCTCCTCCATGAAGTCCAGAGTCTTCTCTGTGCCACAAACTTGGTCTCCAACCTTCTAGGAACTTCCATGTATATCCATCACGGAAGGACGACGATGACGAAACTTATGCAGACCTGTCGGAGATCTAATGGCATTGCCAGCTATCGACGGAGGAGGATGCTCCAGAACTATAGGTGTCGTTGGATGCCACCCCAACGGAGCCCATCCAACGACGCACGAGTAGCCACGTCGACCTATCTGAGGCTGGAAGGTTTGGGTATTCCGAGCCGACGCCCAAGCTAGGCCAGAGCACCCGATGTCACTACGTGGCCCGATCCTCCGCCCGAGCGTCTCGAGCCTTGCATCGAGCCCGAGCCTGCCTCCAAGCCTACCCCTCACGTGTTCAAGTCACGTGAGTGGGAAATTTGCATCGGTACCCCACGAACTTCTCCAAATTACAAACAGATCCTCCAAGCACGTGCATAGTATGCGTGCTTGGGGTTATTTGCATTATGGCTCCTCTTGTATTTAATAATTGCAATATAGTCCCCACGCGCATGGTTAATTTATAGGGAACACCTTGTGTTTTATGTTAATTTAATTTATGCCCATCTAGGGATCATATTGTAATTTTTTTCTAACTATTTTGCATTCTTTATTTACGTTTATGCCTCTGTACTCTATTGCAAATATCTTGAGCACATGACCTCCGTTCTAATTGTTTCAGTTTCATTTCGAAGCATGATTCCTTATCTATTTATTGGCATTATGTTTTCCCTATTTTGATATTTAAATTCCAATTATATATTCTAGTTTTGTAGTGTCCTATGTTTAATGGATTTTAATGCCATTTGCTAGTTCATAGATTAAACTTTCTTTATGAATTGAACCAGAAATTGATTACACTTTTATTGCTCAATGATTTATAAGTATGTAGGGCATTTTTACATATCATTACATTTTTGTCAAGTGGCATCATATTAAAACTAAAAAATGTCTTCATCTGTTTGCATCATGTGTTCTTGTGTGTTGGCCTATTAGTTATTTCTTAATCACTTGAGCCAAGTATTAAGAGTTTAAATAACCACTTAAGAGGCTCGTGTCCCTGAGTTCGACCTTGGGCTTGTCCAAGTAAATAAATTTGACCGATTGTGTCTAATTGAAAATATTGATTAAGTGGTGTTTGATCGATCCGATTTTGCCTGATTACAACGAAACGTGAATGTTAATTCGACATTATTAATAGGATAATTTTTGGATACATTAAATGGCACCTTTGCTGGAGACACAACTAATCTTTGTTTTATTGAGATTTTTGATTAAGTGATAGTTTCTAACCTTTAGGTTGAGTCATTTGTTTTGATTGCATTGTGTTGATAATTCTTTAATATCTATCTAATGATTGCTTATTGTGGTAGGGACCCCTGGTGACCAAGGAGGCAAGAAGTCGGAGCTCTCGCTGTGAGAAGCCACAAAAGCATCAATGGAGAAATTAATGAGAATTAAGGTTTCTCACTTTTTTTCATTGCATTTATGTAATAATCGTCTTTACAGTGATCTATGTTTGAAGACTCACGATTGTAAAGGAACGAAGGTCATTATGGCTGTGTGGGGTCTGCCCCACTTGAGTGTTGACTTAGGATCATGCATGCAACCCCTAAGTTATTTTTTATTTCTTATTTTATGTGTTTGATCATAGGTAGGACACACTAAAAATTTGAGACGCACGTAGACATTGCTTCACTTAGCCAAAATCAAATCTGTTCTTTCCTTGCTAATAGAAGCATGCTAGGTGTGGTTTTCATCGACTTGCATACATTTAGTTATGGATTTTAATCCAATCTTGTTTCTCATGAAGAAATCTAAGGGCACTATGAGTTCCTTTCTAGCATAGATTATGATTTTATCGTATGCATTGGCTTTTTCTTGACTTCTCTTCCCAGATTGATCGCCTATGATTAAATGGAAATTGGGAGTGGCCATTAGACGATGTTTGCTTGATTGTGCTTACATTAAAATCAGTAATAACCTCAAAGCTAAAATTGGGAATGTTAAGGCAAGTCTGCCAAATAAAATGGAGTAAAATATCTTTTGGTAGAACACCACCTTTATGTAGGATATCATGGTTGATGTATCATTAAGCCTCGTGTAAATGAGAATAAAAAGATAAATGACCAATAGTTGTTGGTTTCATGTGTGAGTTGGTTAATCAAGGGTATTGTTTGGTTGATTGAGCCTTGTTTGTGATTTTTTTTGAAACCCTCCCACAGATACTAGGTACTCCATTCATCTCCATAGCTTCATTCTTGTGTAAATCCATCCTAACCTCTTTGTTCTCCTCAGGTCTCCCCTACTTCACTTATCCATATCTTTACTTAGGCTATTCTCATCCTAAGTATAGGGGGACCTAAGTTTCCGTGAATACCTGACTCATTTATCCTTCTCTCCGACACTTAGGCTATTTTAACAGAGTGTAGGGGGTGTCTGTGAGACTTTTTATAATTTTAATTACCTTTTCTTTGTAAAAAGGCCCATGTATTCAAACCTTAATATTTTGAGATTTATAAATCCATTTTCTATAAAATTGGTCTTATTTTAAAACCAACAAAAATCTCTTTGATTTTATGTGTGTGGTTTATGAAGTCAATTATCTGACAAAGTACTAAAATTAGAGAAAATTTATTGATTTTATTGATTAATTCAATTCAATTATTCACCTTTAAGCATAATCGTTAATATTTGTGCACCATTATTTTACTTTACTAATTATAAATACACTAGCCTCACTTGTGATTGATCCTTTGATTATTTACCTATGATCATGATTTATTTGGAATTTAATTGCATTGGTTAAAAACCCCTTGAACTTGTTAAATTAGGGTTTGACCAGGGGCTTTCTTTGAATAACCTACAAGATGTGTGTTGTGTAGGTGCATTGTCTTCTTGTGTCCATTCTCATCATGTTGACATATTAATACATTCACATTTAAAAATCAAATAAAAAGATTATGCATAGTTGTTTTGCATTGTCTTGACCTAGATTCTATTAATTGATTACTTAATTAAATATTCAACACCAAGGTTAGATCAATAATTGCTCGTGTCCTTGTGTTCGACCCTGGACTTATCAAAGATAAATTAGACCGAGTCCTCTTCATAGGGAGCATTATGACTTGATTCTGATAAGTTCATAATTGGTTGTAATACAACAAGATTGAATTAAGATATCATATTAGCGGTTAATCATGGACATTTATCTGAATAAGATCCGGATGCAATTAAAAGATTTGATATTTGGTCTATCTTGATCAGACATCTCTAAGAGATCTCCCATATCTGTATATGAGATTAGATCTTACTATCCAAGTCACTATACATGGAATATACCAACGCCATATGTTTATCTCCAAGTATCCACTAAGAAAGAACATTGTTCATGAAAGAGTTCAAGGATAATTACATTAATTGCCAATATCTGAGAATTTGATAATTGATGATTAAATGAGATTTATTAGTCATTAATAATTTGGATATGATTCACATTATTTGGAAATATGATGAGAGTAATTTAAGATAATTAAATTGGATTTAGTTATCATAATATTAACATGGATAGCATTGTCCATACTAATCATAAATATTGTGAATGTAATTCATAATATCATAGAGATACTTAATTGTAAATAGGATTTAAATTTTATAAATAAATGTGAATTGGATTTACATTGTACAATTTAATGTAAATATTATTTATATTAAAATTATGTGGATGAATATGATTCATAATTATTAATGGTATGATTGAAATTATCATAAAATAATTTGAAATTATTTGATGAAAATTCAAGCAATAAAATTATTGCACACGTAGAAGATTCGATGGACATTCAGATCTCACCAATTATGAATGGAGTGGAGAGCACTCTCCTCCTTAATAGGAGTGGACATCCATGGTGTACATACCATGGTGGTCATCCAACTCCTATATCTAAGGCTCTTTCTTTCTTATTCCTACTGCATGTTAATTGATTTCAATTAAATTTGTTGAAAAATATCTTCAACTTATTTTTCTTTTAAAATTAATTATTATTTTTGCAAATTATTACAATGAAATCTTGACCATTGATTCAATTAGGATTACATTAAGAGTGCTTCCTAGGCATCTAATTTTGTATAAAATAATGTCTAATCCTAGACCTTCTCTCTACACAACTAAGTTGAAGAAAAATTTACAATAGCTCCCTTTATCTATACATGCCATCTCTCTCTCTCTCAACCCTTGGTTGTTGTAGATATTAGGGTTTGTTGGGAACTCCACCGTCATTGCAATGCCATTGTGATGTCGGATTGACTGCTCGTGGATCTATGTCTTCTTTAGCACCTCGTACTCGCGAAGGATACATAAGATTTTGCGAGACAAAATCAGGAGGTTCGACACTCAAATCGTCGACTCAAATTGTGGGAAGCAAATGTTTCATCGATGCATCCATAAGTTCCCATTCATCGGGTCGGACTTGAGATAGGAAGTCTCTTTATTAAGAGACTCATGTATACACGATCACACTCCAAGAGGGAACCCTAATACTTGTGTGTGATCTTGATGAAATGACATGGGATCTGTTCCCATGTCATGTGATTTCATCAAAAAAACTAATCTACGATGCCCCTTCGACTAGTATGGCTAGTCGACTTAGATCGCATACGATGTGATCTTCACGCTTTAGTGATGTGCGAGGCACAAACCCTCGCCTTCAGTATTCTCAACAAGCAACTCCAGGAGCCTCACCTCTGTATAGCCTCGATCTTCCTCGATTGCTCATACCTTGTCCAAAAATTAATGTGGTTAAATATGAACTGAGAGAGATATCAATACACTAACAACAAATAAAAATAAAATACACAAACAACTACAAACAAAGTAACAAAAAATGTGACTTGACTTCAATGCCACTAAAATCACATGAAATAAATATCGAAATTGAGTTAAATGACCTAAATACGTCATGTCCCCAACAATGGTGCCATATGATGAATCACTAAATCGCTACTCTAAATAAGTTGAGTTGTAGTACGAGCGATCAACAAACCATTCGAAATCACGCTTAATGAATCTCGATGAAAAGAGTGTGTCATAAATTTATACATGGATAGATCCAGGGTCAAACACAAGGACACGAGCAATTATGATATCTTAGTTAGGGTTTAAATATCTATGTTATAAATTCTAGTGTGATCTAGGTCAACATGAAGAATGTATGCATGTTATTTTTATCTTTTTAAATGCAATATATAATGCTAGAAAATGTAATACTAAACTATTCATACAATCACATTGCTAGAAGACTCCTGAATTAGACCCTAAGCATAAAAATCAATTAATTTCAGCTTGATCAAAAATAATACTCAATTAGAAGCTCCAATTTTATTATTTCATTCAATGCAATTAACTAATGAGGTACCTACTTCACTTGACATTCATTTAGCAATTAATCATGAGATTAAATATATAGAATCAATTAACAAGTCACCTAATTAAAATCTAAGTGCAATAAGAATTCCATGCCTGATTAGTTTTATAAAATGAAGTTAGAGTTAATTTATTACATGCAATTTAAGGATCAATATTCACTAAAACTCTTTTATTAATTAATGAATATATATTGATCAATTCAAAAAAACATGCCATTAGAAAGATAATGCACAGAGCAATAAGTGAAGACCAATTTCATTAAAATAGGACTTAATACGGAAAAGTTATTGATGAAACAATCCACATGCCCCATTCCTATAAAACATTATTAAGAATAAATACAACATCACAAAAAGGTCTAAAATAGACTAAAATACAAATATAGAAAGGTAGAGGGGCTTATATATCGAAGTCCAGATCCACATGGTAGAAATGTAATAATGAAGCCCCAATAGAACTGATCTACAAATAACCCAAGTGGCACGTGCTCCAAGTGTGCATAGAGGCTCGGTTGAAGTCTCAGGGGAACCAGGCAGATCGGGCCATGTGGTGTGTAGTGATGCTTCGGGATGCAACTCGATCCCACCGAAGTGGCTGAGGTAGCTAATGAGGCTCGAGCTTGATCTGAGACATCATATCAACTCCTGGATGTTAATGAGGATCCTGTGGAGGAGGTATTTCACTTATGTCGATCTTTCGATTGAAGATACTGACAGTACCTGTGGGACTTGAAGTAGAATGCTCCTCCGCTAAAGGTGGCATATTGGCGGTGCTCTGATGAGGGCATGGATGCTCCTCAAATGTGATCTGAAATTGATGAAGGTTGAGGAAGATAGATATAGCACTATCAAAGTGGGTCAAGGATTGGAGAAGGTTTCACGATGGGTGAGGTGGTAAGTCATTGTGGCTTTATTGGAGGTGGAGAGAGAGATCAGAAATACTGTGGAGTCTCCAACCAATGGGGTCTTCGGGTACTTGTAGGAGTTAGAGAAAATAAACTATACTTGCAGGATTTAGAGAAAATAAACTAAGTGAATGGAAGTGGTTTTGGGAGGTGATTTGATGCAAAATGAAGGGATGTGGAGTGTAGTATAAGTGGAGCCCTAATTGGGTTCTTGACTTATGCAAAGTGAAGAAAGAGTCGAGATGGAGAGGATTCTGGAGAAGGAGAGATGAACGGATATGTGTCCGAAGATGGGGTGTATGTTGCGCAGATGTGGGAGTGATCAATTTGAAATGATGGTGTATGAGGGCGTATAGAAAAATATGAGAAAATAAGAGCATGGAGAACTTGGAGGTTACCTGGAGATGAAGATGAAAATCAGGAGGTGGAATTAGAGGCATGGGATTGAAGCTTTGGAGTTTCAGGTCATCGCTTGATATGTCAACGAGGTGTGATCTCGAGAAGCACCTGGAATGTGGGTTGTGACATAACCAAGGCGATCGTGGATCTCATCGGAAAAGACATGGCTTCACTTTACTTTTCTCTTTCTCACTATCATCGGAAAGAGGAAGAAGCTTGTAGGATTCTTGCATAAAGACATATTGGGACCGCTAACATTTCCCCACGAGTTTTGTTCAAGAAGCAGGTGGTTGGAGTCAGTGGTTTCAACTGATGAGAAGTTGTCGTGCTAATGTGTTCGACCAAGGAGAGAGGGCATCATAGGGAGGAGCAGAGGACACATGGAGAAAAGGTGGTTTTTCAGCAAATTACACCGATGAAGAGTCGCGTCTGAGGAGGTGGAACCACCTAGAGGTTGATGACAATGAGGGCCATTGGAACATGTGATCTAAATGTCCTGATTGAGGCGTGAGTGGAAGGACATGACCCAATAAGAAAATCTTAAAAACTAAAAATAAAAATAAATCAAAATAAATTACAAAATGATGTTGAAATAAAAAGTGTTCAACATGAAAGATGTGTATCTTTTCAAGATCTATGATTTTAGGTAGAATTCAAAATCAAAATACATCAAATATACATAGTAATATTTTCGTAGGTATTTTATAGATATAAAAGCATCCCTTTTAATGATTTTGTATTTTTATTTTTAAGAAGAAATTGACATGCAATACAATAGCAATACATTATATATAATATTACACTAATTTTTATGGGATTTTAAATATACAAAAAAATATGAAAAAACATCTAGACACATATATACAACAAATTGAGACTTTATTTATTTACAAGAATTAACATTAATTGTATACTACGATTATTTTGTTAAATATATCTAATTAATTGTTTAATTAGTTGAATAGGCTAAGATAGAGTTAAATAATCAATATAATGTTGATCTGAGATTTATCAAAATCCCTTACTGGTTATAATAATTATTGAGATGTGGTGTCAAAGGCTAAAACTAGCATGACGCAAGTCACTGTGAATACTTTAACAAGATTGAGTACCGGTTGCATAAGATGCAACATTCGCATTGGATGTGAGCATTGTTTATATGATATATGCAACTCTGTAAAAGGACTTGCGCAGGATATATGTGAGCATTTTTCCTCTTCTTCGGCGCTTCGTGCTCTTGATGAAGACATCGAGTTTCGTGAGATGAAATTAGGAAATTCCATGCTCGTATCGTCGCCTTAGATGGTGGGAAGCATGCATCTCATCCACGCACCCAAAAGTACTCTCTTGTCGAATCGAACTCGAGATAGGAGACATCTTCCTTTAGAGATTTCAAGATCGCACTCCCACTTCAAGAGGTAAATCTTATACTCGTGTAATAATGATGAACCATAATGGTAATTGCTTCCATGCTATGTGATTTCATCAAAAAATTTAAATTCCGCTGCACCATTGACTAGTATGGCTAGTCGACCTTGTTCGGATACAATACGATATCCACGATTTCATGACGCGCGAGGAGCAATAATGCAGGAGCTTCATAGGATCTCCAAAGTAGTGGGAGAGCAGGAGTGATGGAGGGCAAGGGGAGGTGATGGATAGATGGGAGCCAAAGGTGGAGAGATGGTGCAAAAAACCTTGGTAATAGAAATATTTCTCGCCAATTCAAAAATCAATGACAAATAGCGTAACTAGCTGCAAGATTTATGACTGAAACGGTTAAGATAGTCAAAGGCAGCTTGCTAACCGCCAACATGATATTTAGCCAATCTAGACGGCAATATATGCAATGCTAGTGATTTACAAAAATCGACAAATACGAGGAAAAATATTTTTGGATACATCAATATTCCGTGGATAGCCAACGATATTTACTACAATCCACCTAAAATCCTATCATTGGTGGTTTGATAAACCACGACGGTTTCTCCACCCATCGATGTAGAGTACATTTTACAGTGGCGATTTTGATGACAACCTCGACAGTTAGACAATCGTCGATGAACACACTCTTTGTTTTTGATGGGTTGAGTTGATTATTTACAGTTAAGAACCATCAATATATGTTGATCTAAGTATGTTTATGCATGTTAGCCGCACAGATCTAAGTATTAATTCTAAGTATGTTTCTGCGTGTTAGCCGCTATCGTGGTGATGCAATTGGATAATACATGCATGTTCGCTGCCGTGACCGTTTTAAGCGAATATGAATATGTAATTTTATTTTAACAGATACATACATTCTGATATAACTATGAATATCATTTTCACTTTATACGGATACAATATAATCACACAATAATTTATATCCACACAATCTGAATATCGTTTTCATTCATTACAAGAAGCTAGAATTGAACTGACTCAAATTTTACAACAGGACGAACGCTCAGATCAGCTTATACACCAAATCTAAATCCTCCACATAAGCTGAGGATGCAGTTCCGTTTTATGGTGACGAAATAACCTTGCCATCTCATCCTTAGCACTAAGTGCAGTTACTATTCACAAAGGTACTTCCTCCTCACAGATTACTATTCACCCATCCCAACTCAGCCCAACCCAACCCTGCAACCAAACAGGCCCTAAATGCGCTGGCACCATGAACCTTCTGGAGCCTCATAGTTCCCTGCATCAATCATAACAGGTTGTGCTGTTACAGAGAAATATAGGAGCAAGTTCTGCATGATGATGCATACTAGTGAAACTTTTACATATAAATAATTGCAACCGCACCATTGCATCGAGTTGCACTTCATTTTATTTTATTAATAAATGCAATTGCGACTGCAGTGAAATTAGGCCATGCAAGGATATAGTACCTGGAGTATAGCAATGGCAATCTTGTACTGGGCACATGTAGTGTGGCTTGTGCTTTTATCCTTTGCCAGTTGCCAAGAAGGCTTCATCAAAGCATGAAAGAGCATCGGGAAGTAGATTTTACTCGAAATGAACAAGTCCTCTCTTGAAGCATATGGGAGCAGGTGCACCACGCGGAACCTGAGAATCGACTTTTATATACTATTATGATGATTACAGAGAGAGATGCAAAAACACGAGAATATAGAAAAAAGTGTATCTGGCCGGGTTAAACAGCAGCTGGAGGAGATAGAGACGATTGCAGAGACCTTGAAGAATTTGCAACAACTAGTGCTCCGAGATCAATTGGCTACGAGGGGATTTGAGGCTGTGGAACTTGAGCGTTTGGTGGTAATGGAGGAACTTCTCCATCAGGTAAGCCAATTGATTCAAGAGGAATGACAGGTTGAGATCGCTGAGGGACACCACCATCAGGAAGACTTATGGCATTCATCACATAGCTAGGCTGAGCAGGTGATGCTTTTACTTCCGTGACCACCAGGGACTCCATTAGGATTATTGATCTAGGGAACCGGAGGTTTCAATGCGGCGACAACTTCAAGAAAAAGAACGGTAATTTTGATAAAAAAAAAATCTTCAGGAATAGGCCCAGTTGCCACTCCCATGCCAGTGCCCACTGCAGTAGGGAGGCCGTGCTGGTAGTTGAAGTGAAGGTGGAAATGAAGTTTCTATCCATAATAGGTCAGAGTTGACTGGAGTGGAAGCAACAGGAGCAGGTTGGCTGAAAAGAAGAGCTTGATCTTGAGATCCTCCTGAAGATGACTTTGTTCTAATGGGTTCAACAGCCTTTTTTATTGTCAACATCAACAGGTTCCCTGGATGGCTTATCTCGTATTTTGATCTGGATCTTTTTGGTCTTAGAAGTGCTATCATGATCATCACTGCAGCTCCCAGTGGTAGTGGCAAAGAGATTTCTTAAATTCCTCAGCTGCTCTGAACTGCTCATCTGTCGCGGTATTCATCATGGCAAGTTTGTCACTATGTGTAGCAAGTTCGTCCTTCTCAGGTGCTGATATAGGCAATGATGAAGGATAGCTGATACCTTACTGGCACCATTAGCTGCCGTGAAAGCCTGAACCAAACTCTTTTCTCTTACCTCCACCACACTGCCTCTATCTTCGATGGAGTTATAGCTGGAATGCTATTTTCACTCGTCTTCATATATGGCATAGCCTCTCCAGATAGCTCCCATTGAGGTTTAACTTTCAGATTGACCGGTGTTTTTACATACCAGTTGCCACCACCCCATACAGGCACTTTAGGCACCATGCTTTCAGCAGCAAAACTAGCAAATAAACCTTGAGTCCATCCAGTTGAGCGAATTCTCAAAATTCATTCACAGCAACCCCTAAGATCAGAATCAGTTGCAAGTTCTTCCAACTTCTGTTATTCTTTCCTTGTTTTATGTAATTCCATTTTCTTCTTTCTAAAGTATGTAATTTAACATACTAGCCCACCAGTGTTTCTCCTCACTATAAAAGAGAATCATAGGGCCTCATGAATAAACATGGTATTATTTTCTTCCCATGTGATATCAGAGCGACAGTCCTAAACCGGAGCCATGTGCCCTAATCCCTCCCCCACCTGCCGGCCCTCCTTCCCCGCTCACGCATGCCGACCATCACCGTCAGTAGCACCATTGCACTTCCTCTAGCGGTCCCTCGCAAGAGGCCCCGGCAGCATCCAGTTCCCCTGTGGCATCCCAAGCAGCCCCGCCAGCGCTACCTAGGGCACCGTGCTGCTGCCAACACTGCTGGCAGCCCCCGGCGATGGTCCGCAGTTCCACCTAGGGATCCATGATAACGTCCCGATCCGCTCCCAATGCCGCTTAGCCCCTTCCGACATCGCCCAAGGTCATGCGGTCCTCCTCTCCTCGATGCCTCTTTTGCGCCCGAGGACCATGAGAGGCCTGATTTTGGCCGGAAAATGGTGATTTCAGACCGATAAATCTCTCCACCAACCCTAACACGAACATGGATTTGATGCGGATAGTTGTAGTATAAGTCTGCACCTACAACCAATTCTCGTACGATTGTGTAACCTACAACCAATTCTCGTACGATTGTGTAGATGCCTACAAATCAATCTACAGCCCCAACGGTGTTTATTTCATATCATTCTATCATCGTGTCGGAAATAAATGGCGACTTCTACTCATACGATACCTTCAAGGGCTTGGCACCCATTGTGAAGATGGACGGGATCAATTACAAGTTACGGTTCATGCAATTTATGACCCTACTACAGTGCAACAACAAGAAGCATATTCTAATGCAGTCAAAGTCGACTGACAAGGCAGGGGTGAATGCTTCATGGATACAAGATGATGTGTATGGCTCTCTGGGACTCTCACCACAAATATAGCCAATAATTTTGCATCAGTGTGACACTGCCAAGGCAATTTGTGATCTCCTTGCCGCCACCTATGGTCAGGTGAAGAATGAGATCAAAATTTTCCAGCTATAGTATGACATATGTTCACGAACAGACAAAAAGGTTGTCCTTTGCACTCCCCTATGCTTTGAGGCGATGTTCGAGAAGTGCATAGCTTCATACACATGATCACATCTATTGGGAAAAAACTAAAAGTTGTTTATTCCTTGAGCCCTAGGCTCTCTTATATAGGGAGAGACCTATGAGCAAATTACATAGAGTAGACAGAAGAACTGAAAAATATGTAAAGAATATATAAAATATCCCGACACTCCCCCTCAAGATGGAGCATAAATATATATCATGCTCAGCTTGGACGAACACTTCTGCAAGGGCCCTCTAAGTAGAGCTTTAGTTAACATATCTGTTGTATGGTCCCCTGAATTAACATGTGATGTGGAGATGAAGCCTTTATGAATCATGTCGTGTATATAATGACAATCCACCTCAATATGTTTTATCCTCTCATGAAATGAAAGATTATAAGCAATGAACAATGCAACCTGATTGTCACATTCCAGCGAGATTGGAAGAGGAACATCTATATGTAAATATGTTAGCACTGCTCTAACCCACATCATTTCTGTACATGCTTGTGCCATTGCTCGATACTCAGAATCAATACTAGATCTAGCAACAACAGTTTGCTTCTTACTTTTCCATGAGACGAGAGAATCTCCAACGAATATAGCAAACCCCGATGTGGATTTCCTGTCCTTGGGACATCCTGCATAGTCTGCATATGTGCATGATGAAACAGTCATAGAATCACCCCTTTTAAATAGCAATCATGCACCTGGAGATGATTTGAGATACCTTAGTATCATTTGTATAGCATCCATATGAACTTGATGAGGTTGCTCCATGAATTGGCTCACTCGACTGACTGCAAATGAAATATCGGGTTTAGTAATGGTAACATAAAGTAGCTTTCCGACCAACTCTCTATATCTTCTCCTGTCCACATCATTAGTATCTTCATCACAGAGCTTCATGCTAGGATCCATGGGTGTAGTCACAGGTCGACATCCAAGCATACACATGTCCCTCAACAAATCAGTGATAAACTTCCATTGAGTCATCACAAGCCCTTTTTTATTTCTGGCAAATTCCAATTTCAGAAAGTATCTTAGAGCTCCTAGATCCTTGGTAACAAATTCACGACCTAGAAATTCTTTTGCCCTCTTTATTCCTTGCATATCATCTCCTATAATGAGTATATCATCAACATACACCATAATAGCATTCATACCTGATGCAAACGGCTTTCGGCGTCAACGATAAAAAATAAAATAATTTGGCGGTGGAATATCGGTGGAGAAAAGGAGAGGTTGAGAAGAAGAAATCTCGTCGGTAATGAGGGGTTGAAGAAGAAGAATGCGAAGACCGCGGAGGGAGAAGGGAAAGAGAGAGGGATAATGAGATAACTCAAATTTGATTCATATTTGACTGAATAAAAACAATGGACTACCATCTCTTTATATAGGAGAGATGGGGTTACAAAAATAGTAAACTAATTAAAATTGACAACCGACTTGCCTAAACTGACTCTAACTAATTAATTGACCCAATTTCAAATTAAAATCTACGAAATAAACGTTGAGATCACAGGCGAACTCAATTGCTTAATTAGACAGTTACGACAACTTAAAAACGTAAATAAAATTGACTATTAATTAATTAAATAAATTTGGCCCTATAATTTGAGATCACGCTGCATCAACTCTCCGCCGCTTTAAAAAATGTGTCTCCCGACGAATTGTTGGATCTGCAGCCTTGGAGGATGATTCGGCGTATTCCGTCGTCTTCTGGAAGAACTGGTGTGGAGCGAACGGCGGATTCCATATGCGGGTGTGGGCGACGCGGCCTTCGTGGTTGAAAAACATGTGCGGCGCGAACGGCGGCGTCGTCTTACATTTTGCTTCGTCATTGTGATCGAAAAATTGATGAGGCATGGAAAAGATGGCCCTTGGAGAATTCATAGTGAAGCTATGGCACAAGGAGAGGGAAAGAGGGGATGTGTCTAAGGAATGAAGCCATGGGATCCTTATATAGGGAAAACCCAAGGCCCTAGTCCTATTTGGATAAGGAGGATCCCCAGATTTCTGATTTGTAGTCCTTTTTTTTAAAATATTTTGGCCGCCAGGGGCATGGGTGCAAATTTTGCACCCCTTCAATCTTCTTGGCTTTCCTTCTTCTTTTGGCCCTTCTGTAATTATCGGATCTTTGGGATTCTTTCTTGCAATTTTTCCAATTCCTCAATCTCAGGAATTCCATTCCCCTCCATCTCGGATACTTTGTTAGGGCACGGGACCCCTGTGGCGTTGTAGGCGCGCGGGGTTGGGGATCACGCAAAGGCGGCGCGCCGCAAGATGGCAGAGGCGGCGGCGGGGCCGCGCTGCAGGTGCAAACGATTTCGGGCGCGGCGAATAATAATTTATTTAACGGTGGATTTTGGTGGTAGAAGAAAGAGAGGGGTTGAGAAGAAGAAAAACTCGTCGGTAACGAGGGGTTGAAGAAGAAGAACGCGAAGACCGCGTGGAGAGAGAGGAGGAAGGAGAGAGAGATAAAATCTCAATTTTAATTATCACTTGACTGCCTAAAAACATTGGACTACCATCTCTTTATATAGGAGAGATGGGGTTACAAAAATAGTAAACTAATTAAAATTGACAACTAACTTATCCTAATTGGACTCTGACAAATTTTAAAATTCAAATTAACCTCTAATTACCCTAATTAGACTCTTGACCAAAATTAACTCTGAGTAAACGTTGAGATCACAGGCGATCTCAATTATTTAATTAGACAATTACGACAACTTAAAAACGTAAATAAAATTGACAATTAAAAATAAATAAATATTTGGCCCTATGTTTGGGGCCCACGCTGCATCCATGGTCTTAAATTTCGCGAAATTTCGGCGAAATTTCGTCGAAATTTCGATTTCGACAGGGAGAGTCTTTCGAAACACCTATATATATCGATTTCCCGGATTTCGACCGAAATGGGTCGAAATATCGGTGATATTTCGACATTTCGACCCATATCGATCGAAATTCACGTTTTCAGTTCAACATTTCTCGGATTTCGACCGATATGGGCGAAATTTCGCCGATACCTATGTAAATTAACGATATTAATCATGTGATCTTAATTTTAATCATTTTATTAATACTAACTATTTAGTATTTACCAATTCTATATATCAAAATACATCGTGATTTAGAAAAAAAATTTGGGATCGTTCTGGTAGGGTATGGTGCAACAGGGGGGATGCATACAAAAAAGAGATGAACGCAACTCTATAGATTCTAGAGATCTGCTATAGCTTATGTGCTTCATTCCTTTTGTCTTTTATCTTTCTAAAAAATATCATCTTTGCTGTAAAAGTCTATAATTATATATGTAATTCACTAGAATTGCGTCTATGACCGTTATTTCTATGAACTAAACGTTGTCTTATTAATAATTATCTATACTTTAGAATAAAAATACTCATCTATTTTTCTGAACAAAAAGATATTTTATAAGTATTTTTAACTTAGTTATTTTAATTTCGATTCTATCTATCAGTCAGCTCAATGATATGCCTCGATATGTGCGATATAAGGCATATGGATGAGAGATATGTGTGCATTTGTTAGCTATTATTGTTTTAAGAACTTGAATTTAATGATATCCATTTCCAACATGTATCAATCAATAATCAACCTTAACAATGAAATGACCGATATGACCGATATGTGTGGTATACGGCATATGGATGAGAGATATGTGTGATATAAGTACGCATTTGTTAGCTATTGTTGTTTTAAGAACTTGGATTTAATGAATCCATTTCCAATATGTATCATCAATAATCAGCCGTAACAGCGAAATGATCGATATGACCGATATGACCGATATGTGCGATATAAGGGACATATATGAGCAATATGTATGAAAAAATTATGTATATGTGAGCTATTTATTGTTGTAAATAACTTGAAAGATCTTAATTTGCAAAAAAATGGTCGAAAAATGACTTTTTGAGCCATTTCCGGAATTTCCACCGAAATCGTCGAAATTTCCCGAAATATCGGCGAAATTTCGGTATTGGAGGTGACCGAAACGAAATTGAAATCGAGATTTCGAACCTTGGCTGCATCAACTCTCCTCCGCTTTTAAAATTCGTCTCCCGACGAATTGCTTGATGTAGGTGCGTCGTTGGAGAGGTAGTCTTGGAAATTGTAGCCTGCAATTAGATCTTTTTTCAACATTACGTTTGTAATTTCTTTCCACGGAGGGGTATGTCTGCAAATATTCTACCCCTTCACTTGAAAGAACTCCATAGTTTAATTTATCTTCCACTGGGCTCTTTTGATGAATACTTTTTGGAGGAGGGGTCCCCTTGTAAATCTTCCAAGTCAATATTTTATCCCTTATTTTTAGGGATGCACCTGCCGAAAACAACTTGGCTAGGGTTCTGCGCACCCTTGATAAGTGGCGGCGGGCCATGGCGGCGATGGAGAGCCCAGGGTGGGGTGCGCGCCCCCGAGTTCGATCGTGCTGACGGTTTGCTGGAGCGCGACGTTTCGCGTGGTGGTGGTGATGGCTATACTCGCACGGAGGTAGCGGCAGTTGGAAGGCGGTGACAGCGGTGACTGGGCGGTGCGGCAATAAAGGGGGTGGGGGAAAGGTCAAGATGCGGTGGGAAAGAGAGGGATAGGGGAAGGGGTAGGCGGGCGCGGTGGAGGAAGAGTTGCCTGCGGGAGGGGTTGTGCGGGGAAGGAGCAGTGGCGCGAGGAGGCGGAGGTGCGGCGAGGGTTGGGGAAGCCGGGCTGGGCGTTGGCGGGTCTGGGGGTTGGGGTGTGACTGCCGTGGTTGTGGGATGGGGGCCAGAGGGCGCGGGAGGGGGCGGAGGTGGTGGTGGGGCAGCGGGCGGCACCGGCGGTGCTGGGGATATGACCGGGGTCGTAGGTGCGACGGTGATGGTGGGTGGGGTCCGCGCAAGGGTGGATGGGGTGCGGGTCGGGTTCGGGGGATTTTGTGAGTCTGAAAATACCTGAACAACGCTCGGATTGCCCCTTTTTCCTCTCGAAATGGCCTGGACAGGAGTCGTCTCGGCATTTTTCTCCTCCGAAATGGCCTGGACAGCGGCCTGTTTGTTGTTGACGGCGAGATTTTCCTCATCAAAGATCTGGACAGCAGCTGGTTCGTCTTCCACGGCGAGTTTTTCTTCGTTAAAACACGCGGCAGCGGCTTCGACGGGTGGGAGCTTTGATTGGGCGTCGCGGAAGGCCTCAAAGTTGGTCACAAGGGCTCGAAACTCGGAGTGGATTGTGGTTTGCAAGTGATGCAAATCACGTAACATGCGCTCCGTCTCCTTGTCGTAGTCATCGTTGGCTCGTCGTTTTCTGTCGGACGAGCGATGGTCCCTTGATGCATGTCGGCGCGAGTATATGGACGGATCATCAGATCGTGGGGACGATCTGTAAGCCATGCTCTGATACCAAATGATGCAAACGGCTTTCGGCGTCAACGATAAAAAATAAAATAATTTGGCGGTGGAATATCGGTGGAGAAAAGGAGAGGTTGAGAAGAAGAAATCTCGTCGGTAACGAGGGGTTGAAGAAGAAGAATGCGAAGACCACGAAGGGAGAAGGGAGAGAGAAAGGGATAATGAGATAACTCAAATTTGATTCATATTTGACTGAATAAAAACAATGGACTACCATCTCGTTATATAGGAGAGATGGGGTTACAAAAATAGTAAACTAATTAAAATTGACAACCGACTTGCCTAAACTGACTCTAACTAATTAATTGACCCAATTTCAAATTAAAATCTACGAAATAAACGTTGAGATCACAGGCGATCTCAATTGCTTAATTAGACAGTTATGACAACTTAAAAACGTAAATAAAATTGACTATTAATTAATTAAATAAATTTGGCCCTATAATTTGAGATCACGCTGCATCAATACCTTTGGAGGTTCTTTGTGTAAAAAGAGAGTGATCTGCATTCGTCTGTTTGAACCCATGTTTTGCAAACAAGTCTGAGAGCTTTTGGAACCACGCTCTAGGACTCTGCTTAAGGCCATAGATTTCCTTATGAAGCCTGCATACTTGTGAACACTCCCCCTCAACAACAAACACCGGCGGTTGTTGCATGTAGACTCCTCTTGAAGATCACCATACAAAAAAACATTCTTGACATCCAACTGAAAGAGGCCAGTCTTGCATCACAACAACTGATAAGAGAATACGTAAGGTAGAATGTCGAGCAACCGAGGAGAGCGTGTCAAGATAATTCACCCCGTATGTCTGCGTAAATCCACAGGAAACTAGTCGTGTTTTGTACCTATAAACAGTACCATCGGCATTATGCTTCACCATGAAAACCCACTTACAACTGACGACGGACAACCCAGCAAGGGCGGGGCCAAGACTCCAGGTACCTCTCGATCGAAGGGCAGCCATCTCTTCTTCCATGGCTAATCGCCACTGGCCATCCTGCAAGGCCTCCTGATAGTTCCGTGGAATAGCCACGAGAGATAATGCAATAGTAAATTTCCGGTCAAGCGATCAAAGGAAACCATGGAGGTAATAGGATATGTAGCGCAGCTGCGCTTCTGCTTCCGAAGCGCAATGGATACGTCCAGCTCAGTAACCTCCACACCTGTCATTTTTACAGATCCCTGTTTAAGTAGATCACCAAACCCATCATTAGAAACTATGTATTCAAAACATACCTCACTTGTGCTAGATGATAAGCAGTGACCATGAGCAGAAGTAGACCAACAGGCATAGTGACGTGGCAATGGTGGAATCGGAACCATAGTAGGTGGTGGAGGTGGAGAAGGAGACGACCGAGGTGACGGTGGTGACAGTGGTGGAAATACTGGTAGTGGTGGCATGTATATGTCATCATCAGAGTCTGATGAGGCTAACCAAAAATTTGTAAGAGAAAAGTACATCACCGACTCAAAAAATGTGACATCAGCACTAACATAATTCTTTCTGCATAATGGATCATAACACATGTACCATTTTTGTTTCTGGAGTACCCCACAAATACACACTTAGGAAAGAATTTGTCAACACATGGAGACAACTGTTGGACAAATGTCACCGAGCCAAACACACGGGGAATAAGTGAGAATAATTCCTTTTCAGGAAAAGCAAGAGAGAAACGAATTTTCTTACTCAAAACTGACGTGGGCATGCGATTAATAAGATAACATGACGTAAGGATAGCATCACCCCAAAAAGAATGCGGGGCACGACTCTGAATGAGAAGGGTTCTTGTAACGTCAAGTAAATGACGATGCTTCCTTTCGGAAACACCATTCTGTTGAAAAGTATAGGTACACGATGTCTGATGAATAATACCTTGGGTTGAAAAATAATTGGACAGATAATGAGTACAAAATTCCAAGGCATTACCAGTTCTCACAAATGTCACAGAAGATGAAAACACATTTTACACTTCAGTCAGAAAATTTTTAATAACATATCCAGCTTCGGATTTATTCCGTAATAAAAAGACCCATGACAAACGAGAGAAATCATCCACTGCAACAAGATAGAACCTATGTCCATGATGATCCGAACACGACTGGGACCCCAAATATCTATATGAAACATCTTAAAAATGGAGCTACTACTCCGACCCGGACGATTAGAAAATGACAACCTATGATGTTTTCCCAATTGACAAGACTCGCAATGAAAGGACGAGTGAGGAGAAATCTGAGGTAGGACACAGACATAATTTCTGTAGCAGGAGATAACCAAAGCACAAATGCCACATGAAGGAGACAGGTTCAAAAGAAAGAGCTACGGAGTCTGGGTTAAGCGATAGAGGCCACTCTACTCACGGCCACAACCAACCACCTTGCCCGTAAGGATGTCTTGAAATACACGTGAAGATGGGTCAAAAATAGCTCGACAATTTAAATCTTTTATAATATGACTGATAGATAATAAGTTCATAGAAAATTCAGGTGCATGCAACACATTCTGTAGGTGCATAGACAATGTCAAACTAATCTCCTCGTGCCCTGTAATTGGGGAATGAGTCCCATCTGCAATAACCATCGTGTGTCCTGGAGGGACAAGTCTGTATGCTGTAAGTTGATCCCTGTCTCCACACAAGTGATGCGTGGCACCGGAATCCATAATCCATTCAATATATTATATCCACAATTGCTAGTGAGCGCATAAGTACAACCTGAAGTGTTGGAGGAGGCAGAGGCAGCCACATCAGAGTGACTCCCAAGGGCTGACGAGGACACGGCAGGACTGGCTAGAGGTATGATGCCTCTCAATCGTGCGACAAGATCATCAAACCGTTGATCCATAGAAGAAGCAGCTAGAGGCTCAATTTGCTCAGGCACATGAGCAGAGACTGGAAATCCATGCTTAAAGTAGCATGTATCTGCGATATATCAAGAACGATGGCAGAATGTACAGGGTTGATGAACGCGGCCTCCTCTGCCATGAGGTCCTCGTCCACGAAACTGAGAAGAGCCTCCTTGACCTCGAGAAGCAGCCATCGTTGAGGAATTTGTACTGGCAGTGGAAGATGGAACAGTAATCCGACTGAGCCTACAAAAGGCTTCCTCCATTGGAGGAATAATAGTGTCTGCCAAGATTTAAGAACCGGCCGCCTCGTACTTCGGATCAGGGGATGCCAGGAACACACCAACCAGGGTGGCATTCCGATAAGTCTTCTGTTGCTCAGGGGTAGATGTCAGAGACATGAAGCTATAGAGCTTCTCAAATATCCCACGTAGGGATGTATATATCAAGTGAAGAGTACGTCCATTCTGCTTGATGGTAAAGATATCATGTTGGAGATGTAGAATCTTTGTCTCGTTCTTCGCATGTGAATAAGTGGCAGCAAGAATATCCCCCGCATCACCTTGGTTGTGGGTTGGTGAAGTATATCATTGGCGATTTCTAATGCCAATATACCAGAGAGCCAAACCTTGGCATAAGCATCATCCGCCTCCCATGAGGCATTAACTCCAGTCTTCTCGGCTAGTTCTTCTTCGGTAAGAATGTGTTTCTTACCTGTAGACTTCACCATGCTCATGAACTGCATAGCCCACAGTTCATAGTTTGACCCATCCATCTTTACTATAAGCGTAGGACCTCTGAAGGCGCCTATGAAGGGAACTTCGACCTTACTTTCTATCATGACAGCACGAGAAGACTACAGATGAAGACTAAACATGTTCTTGTCTACACTGACATAGAGAGATATGATTGCATGTGTAGACTCATGCAATCAATCTCATGAAAGGCGAAAGACCCCGACTTCTAGGTGCTCAGACAGTGGCAGGGGACACGCGGGAGGATTGCAGAGCAGCAAGAGCCTAGGCAGGGCCGGGAAGGGCCTAGGCGGCAGCTGGCGGGAGCCTAACCGAGGTCAAGGATGGCCTAGGCGAGACCAGTGACGTCGGTTGGTGCCACACAGTGGCTGGTGGGGCCTACGTGGGACCGGGGAGGGCCACGCGAAGGTCGGTGATGCCTAGGCAGGGCCGAAGATGGCTGGCGAGAGCCACGCGGGGGTCGATGATGCCTAGGTGTGGCCGACGGCGCTGGTTGGGGCCACGCTAGGGATGGTTGGGGCTGGGACGTTGGCAAGGGCCACGTGTGGGATGCGGGACAGCGACACCCTACGTAAAGAGGAGGACAGAAGGTGGGGGAAGGCAAGGGTTTGGGTTTCGGAGCTCCGATCTAGAACTGTCGCTCTGATACCATGTTGGGAAAAAAACTAAAAGTTGTTTATTCCTTGGGCCCTAAGCTCTCTTATATAGGGAGAGACATATGGGAAAATTACATATAGTAGACAGATACAAAAATATATAAAATATCTGGACAACATCTACAGAGCCGCATATGGTATATAAGAAACGTCACGATGGTTGGAGTTTTTTCTAATGACTCTAGACTCTGAGTACGATGCAGCACACACCCAGCTCCTCATGGGTTCATCTATACCTTCGATGGAGGAGGCTCACAATAGTCTTAGCATGATCACAATCCCATCTACCGCCACTACTCATACCTCCTCGACAATAGCTGCATCTCGCGATAGAGAAGGTACATCTCGTAGTTCAGTAGGCGTCAGGGGAGGTGGACATCAATGGGGACCATGCACTTAGTGTTATCATCATGATCATCTGGAGGAGACCTGCTACATGAAGCATGGCTACCTTGCGTCTACTCGTGTGGTCGAGCACATTGAGCTTACTTCCTCTTTTGCGCCTACTGCTAAGCAGAAATTGGATGATAGTCTTCCGTCTGAGGGAGATCATGACTCATGATGTCACCACTACTAGTGTTCCATCCAACATACCCTTCCTTTGTCGTTGCCTCACAACCAGAGCCTCTTCTAGCACCTCAAGTATAGCCTATTCCTTTATGGGTTGTCACAGGACGGATCATGTATTCTAGTGCATATCATCATTTGTGCGGAGACATCACAATTTGTATCGTATACATCTATACCTCTAGTAGATCAATTGTCATTGCATATAGGACTCATTCCCCTAATAAAAGCAGGGGAGATCTATTTGGTGTTGTCTATGCGTCTGCAGAATGTGCATCACGCACCTGATTTCTCTATGAAATTATTGTCTACTAGTTATGTCACTAAAGATTTGCATTGTCGTGATTGTATGTGGCCGTGAGCAAGGGGTTCTCTACATATTGGTCCAGTCTCTATATGTTGATGCTTCATTCATTCCTACGAGATCAATCTTTCCGTACACGTGGCATCTTCGGTTTGATCACATTCCTCTACATAAGTTGAGCCATGTCCTCCCTCAGATCTCTCCTCGATTCACCTTTCAGTGTGAAGCATTATCGATCTAGTTTTAATGGTCGTTAGATCACAATGGACTATACTTTATTCTTCAAAAAGACCTTGGAGGATGAAGAGCTATCGACCGCAGAGAGAGCGCTTCCGGTAGAAGGTGCTAAGCAGGGTGAATGAGTGGATGAGGGCTACCAACAATTTAGAGGGGAGGAGCATGAGAGTCACCAAGCATGAAGTTGAGAGGGAAGAAGAGGGATGGTCATTTGTTCTTATCGCAAACATGGCAAGCGCTGCTATAGGTGCGTGTTTTTTATCACCGTACGACATCAAGCGTGCTCCCATCATGTTGTTTTGGTTGTGGTCAGGTAGGTCATTTGAAGTGTTCATGTTCACAGGCGGTGAACCTCTCGCAAGAAAACCTTGTTTGCAATACCGTGGAACCAAGGTGTTCTATAAGGACAAAGTTTAGGTCTACTTCACACACTTATGTGTCGGTGGTTTGTGAAGGAAAGATAGAAGCAATCTCAACTTCTTCAACAAATAAGGTTCTGGAAGTTTTCATGTCTCTGGGATCTTTGCAAAATTATTGAGAGGTTCCCTTTATAGGTAATGTTACAATACTAGATTCCAAAGATTGTTGTGCAATCGATCTCCTGTTACGCAACGATTATAAGTCTGAAGTCATTTGGCACCTCCCTCAATTTGCAGATGGTCGACACCCGAGATCAGATCCGTAGGCAACTTTAGTGGTCCTAGAGGGTTCAAGGACTACTGCATCAGAGTATGTATGCTTCTTCAAAGTGGGTCGAGCATCTTCTGTCTACTAGTTCAGATTCTTCCCTTACCGTCATCGCCTTCTCTAGCAGTAGCGGTCGTCGTAAGCTCATCCTTGGCATCTCCAATGACTCGACTGTGAAAGGGAATCTTAGAAGATTCGATTCTGCATTCATAGGCCCCAGTATTGGAAATTTTCCAAAAAGAGGTGTTTCCTTCATATTTCAAGTATCCTCATTTAAGTTTATGACCAAACTTGGAAACTATGGTGTATTCATCGCAGCTCCTTCCAACCCATCCATTGCATGTGTCGTCGTCCTTCCTTTTAGGGCTATGATATTTGTTGGAGGTGTATTCTATGTTGGTGACTAAATCCCCTATCGCTTTTCGATCCATATTAGACCCAATCCGTAAGAACCTGCTCTTGGAGAGTTTGCTTACAGAGGACGCAATTATTAAAGCTTTTGAAATTGTGGACCCGATACAAAATATCGTTCCGCATGGCCTGGAGGAGACTCCCGTTCTGATTACTTGGAGTAAAGCTGCTTCGTTTGACTCATGTGCTGCCATGTTCCATGATGTGGTTCCTTAGCGAGAGTCACCTTCAATTGATATTCTAGTTCCACTCCCCATCATTGATACAGTTGCGACCATTCAACTTGCAGAGACTCAAGTGGCTTTTGTTGAAGCTTTTGATAGCTGTGTTGAACCACCGTCTCAATTTGTGGTTATTCTTAATCGTGCAGTAGCCAACTTGGAGGTTGTCGTGGTGCATGTCCCACCTCAAGTTCTTCATTTACCCATAGCTACTAGTGGGGTTACTATGCACACATCCTCCTTTGGCTCTTCTGTCGCAAACATGTGAAACGGGGAAGCAGTATAGGAACATGAAGCGGTCAACAGTGAGGGTGTGATTATCTCCGAACATAAAGCCCAAGTTGTGTTGATGGCGGACGTGGTTCAAACATCAGCTCCTACTTAGTTCGCTTAATGAAGGTTTTAACTGGAATATTAGAATTTTGGGTGACCCGAAAAAATGGAGCTCAATTGAATCTCTGTTGAATAATTAGATTTGCGATGCTGTTTTGTTGTAGGAATCAAAACTATCATCCTATTCCTCTTTATTCCGAACGTCTTTGGATGCAGGTTCTTTAGTAGAGTTCAAAGCATTGGACGCTATTGGAACTGCATGGGGGTTTGATTATCGCCTGGAAAACCTATGTATTCAACCTTATTTCAGAGTTGAAAGGAACTCATGTCCTTACAATCCTCTTGGAGAACATCTATGTCAGGCACACATTTTGCTTTTCATGTCTATGGCCCTTGTTGTTGCCGCCTTGCGCTCGAGTTCTTAGACCGAAATTATGGTAGGATCTTCGAGCTACTAGAAGCACCTACTCGAGGGTGGCATGGCTAGTAGGTTGAGACTTCAAAGTTTATTTACTTTCTTCGGACCGACCCCCCTTGCGGTCAAGACTTAGGTTCTGTCGATTTTGTTGAGTTGATTGATGATTTGGAGCTTTATATGATTGATGTCTCATACACAATATATACATGGAGAAACTCTAGTTCTGGCTCCCGTATTAATCAGTTTTGGCTTTTGTAGGCTTCCTGATGCATGTCCTCTTTCAACGTCCTCATTCAGATCTCGTAACAAGTCTGACCATACACCTTTGGTCTAAGACTCTAAAGTTGTCACTCAACCACATGGTTTATTCCGGTTTGAGCAAGCCTAGCTTCAGCTATTAGACCTCCATTATGGTCTCGGGATACACGATGTTACGTATGACTCGGAAATTGATTTCTTTACGTATACGGCTTTGTTACTTCAAAAAGGAGGATAGAAAGGCTAGAAGAACCCGTCGAGTGCTCATTCAAAACGGAGGTTAGAAAAACTAGAAGAACTCATCGAGCGAAAGCAAAAAGCAAAGATAGGCAGAATCAATGGGCTAAAGGACACCATATATCTTGTAACTGAAGAACTCATAGAGAGAGCGACAACACAAAAAATTATCCTAGATGAAGATAAGAAATGTGTTGCAAATGAAAACAAAGATCGTGTCATTCTTGACTCAAAGAAGGCGATGCAAGCACAACATACTTCCATAGAGTTGCCAGTGGGAGCCATAGTCATAACCATATTCACTCTGTGGTGCTGAATGGACGGAGGGTAGAGGGTGACCGTGAAATTATGCGGGTTATTGTTGATTACTTCATGATTTCTAGAGAAGAAATGTGGATAGACCGTGGAGATGGTATGTACTACGGGCCTACCATTTTTTTAACAACATACAAATCAGGTGGTGCAACTTATTACGTCGGAGGAAGTGAAGGTTGTAGTACGAAACCTGAATGTTGATGGTGCACCTGGTCTCAATGGGTTCCCTGCCTTCTTCCGAGAGTCTTAGGGGCAAGTACAAAGGAAAGGTATAGATATTGCGGAAGAGTTTGCTAGAGACAATGCAAGCTTAAAAAGACTTAACAGAGCTCCTATTTTTTTGTTACCTAAGAAGGAGGTAACTGAGAGAATAGAAGACTTCTAGCCAATTGCCCTCTCCAATGCTATTTATTTGATAATAGCAAAGGTCTTGGCAATTAGGCTGAACAAGATTTTGCATCATATCATCTCGCCACTCCAGTCAGCTTTTGTTCCGTGAAGACAAATTATAGACAGTTCAGCTATGACGACTGAGATTGTAACTGATTGGAAGAGACAACAGCCGAAGGGTGTGCTTTGGAAGGTTGACTATTCTAAAGTTTATGACATTGTGGACTGGCATTTTCTCTAGGTGACGATGTCTAAACGGGATTTTTGTAACACTTAAATCACTTAGATCAAGCGTTGTCTCACCACAACATCCTACTTGGTGTTGTTAATTGTAGACCTAAGAGTGGTTTTTTCCACCTGCAACGAGGAGTTAGATAGGGGTGTCTACTCGTCCCATGCTTTTTGTGATTGCAACTGATGTCTTAACATGCATGGTTGACCAGGTGTTACATAATGATGTAACAGCTGGATACACCATTGATGATATCTATTTTCCTCTGGTGCATATACTAATGCCATTTTTTATTGAGGGGGTAAAGGGGAGGCTAAGAGAAAGGCAATGACATTGGAGATTTTTGGCAAACTATCCAAGCGTGTTCGTAATCATGGCAAAAATCTACTGCTATTCCATTTCGTCATTAAGACACATATGCACGAGCCTATTGTATGGATCTGAGTACGGAGTGTGGATCTCTCTCAAATCTTTACTTAAGCCTTCCCTTGATAGCGAGTAGACTTAAGATGTCTAATTGGTTTTCTATCATTGAACAGATGGAGGAAAGGCTCTCAGGTTGAAAGGCAACTACTTTACTCGTGGTAGATAATTGGTGCTTGTAAATGTCGTTCTCTCCATTATTTATGTGTTTTTCTTGTGGTCACGTCTTCTCCTCGTCGGTATTAGACATCAGTAGGAGATGACTATGCGGAGATTCTTTGGGACAAAGTTGATACGGATGGGTTTGGTGTACACCTAGTTGATTAGGAAAAAGGCCCTAAATGTCGGTTTTGGTCACCATTTCGATGACCGACCGAAATAGAATTCCAGTGGAATTTCTGTCGAAATTTCGATCATTTCAGTCATTTTTGTACGAGGGCCCTCATATTTTGATCATTTCGACCATTTCGGTCAAATTTCGATTTCGACGGGATGTTGATATTCGACAGAAATTCGACCGAATTTCACTGAAATTTAAGGTTGTGATTGGGAAACTATTACTTTGCCTAAAGCAGCTGGTAACATTGGGATAGCATGCTTGGAACACATAAATGAGGCTCTTCTCCTAAATGGGTTAGTAGGAATTGGGGCAAAAGTGAAGACATATGTTGCATACTCATTCGCAACATTTATAACATTGGGGTCCAAGGCACCTTGCCTCAGTAGCAGAATTTCCATCCCTCGGGTTTTTGAAAAGGCATCATGTCATTTTGCTTCATCGCTTCTAGGAACTCTTTCACCCAGTGCTTGGTGATTGTAAATCTTTTGTTTTCTGGACTGATAACTAGAAGGGTGATGGACCTTTTTCCTCCAAATTCTCCCGCTTATTTGCATTGGCTACTAGTTGCGATGCAAAGGTGTTGGATTGTTGGTTAGACGGCATCTGGACACCTCCGTTCTTGACGGATTTCTCTAACTAATGTGTACAAGAATTCCTTCTTCTATTGGAGTCCCTTAGACAGATTGATTGATATGTTTATGGGCATAATCATTGGATGTGGAAGGATAACTCTTTTTCGGTTGAACAGGTCTACAATGATATTACCAGACCACCACCTCCAAGGACATATGATTTGATTCTAGACTGCAACTTTATCTGGAAATTAAAATTGTCGAGTAGAATTGGGTTCTTTATGTGGTTGTTGCGTAGAAAGTGCATCATGACAAGGGACTGATGTGCAAGACTTTTCATAGATTTCTCCAACAAATGCCCCCTTTGTGGTATATAAATTGAGACAGTGGACCATCTTTTCTTCTATTGAATCCCAAACCTCGCCACTAAACACTAAAAAGAATTACACGCCTAATGCCTATTTGACACACACCCCAATCTCTCCTTCATATCATTCCAATATGCCCCAATTGAATCCCAAAAACCAGATATACCATCAATACACACCGACTGATTTCCAAAAAGGTCACATGCTTCCAAAGAGCTCCCACATTTGAAGAAGAGGTGATCTGCATCCTCCACATCCTCCTGACAACAAGAGAAAGCTGGATTAGCAGCTTAAAAAAACGCGCAAATTTGACCTTAGTCACCATTCTTCCCCTCCTAAACAACCATTAAAAAGGCCCTCATGTGAGTTGGAACTTTCCATTTTCAAATCTTTCCGCAGTTCGCTACGCACCCACTAGGGTCAAAAGCCATTGGGCATGTCAAAGCGCTTTAAGTCTTCCAAATAGAAAAGATTCCCTCTCACCAGCTCCAACAATCCAGCCCCTCAATAGGCCCAGTCGCATTATCAAGCTCCTCAAGCAAACACCAAAAACTCCTCTAATAGCTAATCTGAGAGTTCAAATCTAAATTGAGGAAAGAACGAGTGCTCATCCAAAACATTTACCACCGAACACTACAGATCTACATCCAACGTCTGCAGATGTGGGAACCTCACACCAATGCCCTGCACTCACTCCAATCATCAGCCCAGAGCCTACCAATGTCATCCCCAATGACATGCCTCGAGAAAGGACGCATCTCATACGTCACACTATAAATGCCTCTCCAAAAGTAAGGAGCACACTAATGATCCCAAACTCATAGATTTTAGGTAAAGAAGATCCAAACTCATAGATTTTTTGGATCAGATTGCAGACCAACCTGCTACAGTCGCTCTAAATACATGCGATCCACTTACTGAGCAAGGCATTATTCATCTCCTCTAAGCTACGCATTCCAAGGCTACCATCCTCCTTTGAATAAGAGATCGTATTTTAGTCCAATGGAAACCCGTTCGACTGCCTAGACAACAACCAGAAAATTGCCCTCATGAGGCTCTCAAGTTTATTCATCATGCCCACGGATAGGAGCCTAGATAAAAAAGTGATAGATTCTTCTCTGACTATAAGAAAGGTCGACTACATGGATTCTTGCTCAAAACCATGACGAAAGACTATATTTTACATAGGTTATTGGCTACCTAACGCAACCCCTACAAGGGGGGATTTGACAGGAGCCTAGATGACGTGAAAAAAGTAAGGATCATGGACAGAATCGATCGCAATAGCACAAACCCGCCACTTATAGACAAGTAAACATACTTCCAATATGCCAATATATGATCCATCTTTTCGATGATCGGTAACCAATTCGCATATGCATCTTCCCAGTCACCAGAGGCACACCAAGATAGCGCAACGTCAAATCTTGCACGGTGAATGCAACTAAAAAGCAAATAAATCAATTTCTACTTCCTCCAAGTTAAAGAAATGAACTCTGACTTATCCATGTTAAGTCTCAACCTTGACACATCATCGAAAATGTCAAGAACATTCGACAAATTTCTATTAGAACCACCTTCCACAAAGAGGATTGTATCATCACATATTGAAGAATGGGAACAAAAAATCCCCTCATTTGAGTTACCACAGCAATACCCTCCCTTGACCACGTGCTCAACCATAACTCGCAAGAAATAAAAAAATGAGATGCCAGACATAAACCTTAACGAACTTCACGTTGCAACTGGAACTAACTAACCCCCCTTCGGTTGTCCATTCACAAGAACAACACAAGACGTAACCATGACGCATCTCTTCATCCACAAAATCCACCTATCAAAAAAACCATGTCTGAACACCGATGCACAAAGGAATTGCCAATCCACACAGTCATACGCCTGAGAGAAGTCAATCTTCCACAGAACTCGTCTAGCTTTCATCCTCCACTAGTCCATCACAATGTTAGAAGCTAAAACCACACTATCTTGAGTTATCTGCTGGACAAGAAAGCACTCTAAACTAGAGAAATGATCGTGCTCAGCACCCACCTCAAACTATTGATCAAAACTTTTGCCATAATTAAATAGATCACATTGGATACAGTAATCAGTAATCGGACGATAATCCTCAATCGTTGCGGCAGCGTCCTTCTTAGAAAGCAAAAAGATAAATGATCGGTTGATCCAATCAAAGCCATAATTCCATATGCAAACTATGATACCATCTACATCACCTCCTTGGCAACTAGATCTCAGAACTTCAAGAAGAAGAAAACAGGGAAGTCATCCATCCTAGGGCAATCGTTTGAATTCAACCAAAAATGGCCTGGCAAACCTCTTGCAACCCAAACCACCTCGTCAAAACTCTACATCATGATCAGATAGACGACTCACCCCCAGTCCCAGCCACATCAACCCACAGTGTAGCAAGCACATGCTCATGCTCCTAAAATAACCCTTTTACCGTCCTCACAACCTCCTCCTTGTGAAATTCCTCACCCCCAACCTCGATATCATGGACCAAATTTCTCCACCTACCATTTGCCACCGCATGAAAAAATCTAGTATTTACGTCCCACCCCCCTCCAACAACGTCTGACGTGACATCTGCCTCCACGCAATTTCTCGCTTCATATCCCCCTACTCAAAGATCTTCTACAACACCCATGGCTTACAAGTTCCCCCTCATCCAGCTCCATGTTGTCCTCTACTAGGTCCAACCTCACCATCTCATCGTGAGCCTAATTCCTCCTCTACGCACAATACGAGAGTCTTTCCCAAAAACAGTCAGACTAAGTCGCACTGCAATCAGCTTCAAAGCGAACATCATAGTAACCAATCCCTCTACCTCCAACTCAAGCCATAAAGAAACAACCAGATCAGGAAAGCCCTCCTCTAGCAGTAACTATTGTGAAATTGAACATTTCCAAGGCCTCGATAGACAAGAGCTTCTCTATGTATACTTGCAATTTGCTACATCCAAAACCTCCAAGGCAAGCTCCTCCACCACTTCATCAAAACAACCAGAATCAAGATCATGTGATCCCCTCCACATGGCCTATCCTCTGAATACAGCATGACATTAAAGTCACCACCCACAAGCCAAGTCATCTTTGGGAACCTGGCCAAATCTCCCGCAACTCATCCAACAATAACCCATTCGAAGAAGCCACTGCAATGCCATACAACGCGATAACCACAAAGAGAGAATGGTCCTCCTTGCTGACCAAAGCAACCGTAGTCGAATGAACCAAAATCACCTCACCAGGTCGAAAAGACCTCTATTCCAAGCAGCAACAATCCCCTAAAACTATCATTCACTAACACTGCTATGAAATTAGCGAGACGAGGACCAGAAGTGGAACTCCATCTCACAGAATCCCACGAATCAATCTTAGTCTCCTACAAGCATACCACATCAACTTTCTACGCAGTCAACAGGAACCAACCATGTCATCCTCTTCTCCGATTGACCCAGCCCTGAACATTCCATGATAGTAGCTTCATTGAGAAACCGTGGGGAAAGCCTCCACCACCTAAACCCCCACTTTCTATGCAACTACCATCTCAAACAACCTCACCGCCTCACTCCCTTGAGAAGAATGAAGGTCCAAACACCTTGGTCCAACATTAAAGCCTCTTCGTAGAGGACAAACCTCGATCTCTAACCAACAAAAGCCACTACACCATAGAAGTTCCAATTAAAAGAAACAGTGTAATACCTATAAGGAAAGAAACATTGATGTTTGTACACCATGTGAAGGTAAGGCTCACATCTCCCACGGAAGGGCTTCACAGCAAATAATTGATAAGCCCTCCTATCTTGGCCACCACACACAATGTTGGTGTAACCACATGAGATGACTCTTATCAAACAGGTGTTGATGCCTCCCCTTTCCAATAAGCAGCTCACAAGAACCATCATATGTTGCAAGCAGCTCAATCTCCCTTACCCTACCTCAAACCTCCTCCTTCCACCACCACATCACACCCTTGCAAACACAAAATTAAGGACTAATGCCGCTTCAAAGGAATAAAAGAAGGAATCCATGAACTCCCTAGAAAGGAGCTCTCTTGTTTGGCAACTGAATCTGTGCACCATACACTAGCGAAGATGATGCACCTTCGTATAACCACCTTCACCACCACCTACTATGTGGCATATACCTACCTTACCCATTCTAACCACCTACTATGTGGCATATGCCTACCTTACCCATTCTTGTCCCACTACTATGTCTTTTAGATGCCTTCCTCCCTCTCTACACGTCCCTCACCCCCCTCTCTATCCCTTACCCCTTCTCCTCCCACTACTCTCTCTTTCAGATGCCTTCCTCTCCACGGAACCACTCCTCCCCCCCTCCTCTCCCCATCTCCCCAGAACTTCCTAACATAACTACTTCCTCTTTTTCATTTGATGAAGCATACTATGTTACTTTAAATGTGAACCTTCAGTGCAATCGGCAATAAATTCTGGGGGCATGTTCTATATCAGACCAGCAACAACTTTAGGCAGATGTCTGCATGATTATATTGTAACAATAGAAGCATGACATCCTACCCATTTCATAATACTGCAAAAAAAGCGGAATATAAAACCAATGTGTGTCAAAAAAAAACAGTAAAAAATGAAAGTTTTATAGCAGAGAAATAAGGCAAGATTAATTTATTAAGACCTGGGATGATTTATGGAACAATCAAGACCAGCATTAAGGGGGCCCAAGGTCGGAATCAGAAGCAATATTAATTGTTGAGTGTGATAATGAAAAGTTGAATGCGGGGTAAAATTGAGAACAAGAATCTATGCTCTAATGTGTTCAATACTATAAGACTAATTTGGAATTAAAAACGTACCTCAGTTGATACACGTGGATGACAAAGAAAGAAGCCCGAGATGTCGAGAAAAGAGAAGCTTCTGAAAATAGGTGACTACAACTTCATAGTAATATTGCATTTGTTCGAGAAACATAGACAAGGCATCCAAACTAAAACAAATATGCAGACGAATAAAGAATAAGCTGTAAAGTAGAAGATCAGCAAGAGGAAAACGTTATAGGAAAGAATAATTGCATATAAATCAAGAAGAAGGTGAAAGAACAGTAGAATCATTCAAACACAAAGGTCAACAACTAAAAGAATACGGTTGCTGACATTCTTTATAGTTCATATTGATGGTATGATGGAGCCTACATAAAGGAAAAGAACAAGACAAACCATTTGCAGGCAGTAAAAACTTGAACATTGGTATACGAAACAAAAAAAACAATAAACGAAACCAATGCAGCATGTATCTTACTGGAAGGTAAATAATCAATTCGAGCAAGGTTAATGCACTGGTATATTATGGCAGTAAAATCGGTTTAAATAAGAAATATGCAAGGATTAAATCTACAGTTATAGATCACTTCTTTAATTCAAAAGGAATTTAAGTGATGCAATGCTAAGATTTTAATTGGAACATGACTATTTAAGGTAGGGGTTGAGGATCAGTGTGTAGAGTCACTAAGGTAAGGGTTGAGGATCACTGTACAGGCTCACATAATATTTTTTTAAAACTAGGCTATACGAAGCATCAAAAAAGTATATCGATATTATCATTATAATACAGATGATTTCAGCTGCAATCAGTCATGGCAACTACAGTGAATAACAAGTAGTATTATGTAAATAGCATGCTCACGGAAAGATGAAGAAGCTTGGAATTTACATGTGAATATGCGATACAAACAGAAGATGCTAGGATGGAAGATATAGAAGCGTGATTTTGCAGCCCCTTAGTTAGAGACATTTTAGGTGGCACTCATTAGTCATTACAGGTGTTTTTAATGACCTCAAATATGATTATTCTCCTGCTAATTTTCCTAAAAAAGTGAATTCCGAAGCAGTTATTAGTGATCAGCTATTTTATGTATCAATGGATCTTTCGAATCCTTGTGCAGTCTATAATATTTACATGATAGGTACTTAAATGATGTTCTGTGTAATAGCACTATCTTTACAACGAGCTAATTGAACTAATAGGAGCTTCAGTTTTTCATGGTTTTTCTTAATTATATTCACTTGGTCGGTGGAAATTTAGTTAGTTAGCAAGATATTTAGTTAGTTGCAGATAAAATGTGTGTATGCAGGTTCGGTACATGTCACCCGATCTCAAAGGGGCTACGAAAGATGCCTGAAGGTGCTCGACGTTTCGGTGTTGCACGTGATTGCTGATGCAGGTTCCACACATTGATCCTTGGTTCCGACGGATCCCATTGTACAGCCGCAAGTTTGCCAGTATTAGGACTCTTGGTTAGGTGCGCAATCGGAGACAACAGCTCAGTTTCCATTACATGCATCTTCTTTCTTGAGCTGAAACCCCAAGAAAGCAGAGTTCCATTTCCCATAGCACTGATCAGTTCCCTTCTGTCATCATCCATTTCCAAACCCCAAACCCCAGAATCGGTGGCTATAGAACCCATCAGAGATCCGTCATAAACACGCCAGAACTTGATCGTAGAAGTCGTGTCCTCGCTATCAGGCATCCCCGTCCCCGCAGTAACTAAGACGTTCCTGTCAAATGGACACCAAGTGGCGGCCTTTACAGATCCAGAGTGGCCACGCAACCTGTGGAGGTGGCTCCTAGAGGTCCTCAAGTCCCATACATGAGCAACGCCGTCGGTCGCCCCGCTCAACAGCCTAACACCAGCATACCACTGCAGAGCACAGACCTCTCCGCCTCGACGGGCCCTTGGATAGTTGCTGATCACCGGTCGCCGTGCCCGCATGTCGATGTTAGATATGCAGGAATCGGTAGCGCCCAAGGTCAGGAGGTGACCGTCGTCGTTCCAGGCCATGGACCCGGCGAAGCCATCGTGCCTGATGCCGCTTTGAATCGTCCTGAGAAGGCGTGGAGCATGCGGGTCCCACACATGGACCTCCTGGGTCTTGGACAAGGCAAAGGCAAGGTGGCGGCCGCCGGGCGCCCAAGAGATGCTCGTGACGCGTCCGTGCGTGGCCTCGTCCAGAGAGACGAGGTCTTCGTTATTGCTAAGATCGGAGGTCGGAGCAATGTAGACGACACTGGAGAGGGCGACGGCTAGAGCGGGCTGACCCCAGTGGAGAAGACTGGCATAGGGCACGTCGACCAAGTCGGGAGCGCTGAGGATCGAATCCAGTGCCAGACGGGGACGTTTTTCTCGTAGACCTTCTTCGTCTCCCCGCCAGGGTTGTAAAGTAGGGTTGGTGTTGTAGCGAAGAATGCTCCTCCTCCTCAGTCCAAGACAGTCGGCGAGAAGGCGCGCGTAAAGGGAACCCCTGAGATCCTCCTCCCTCGGCACGTCGAGTTCGTCGCCTTTAAGTCTCAGCGGAATAAACCGGTCTCCTCCTCCTCCTCCTCCTCCCCCGCCCGCGCGAGAAACCGCCATCCAATACATTCCAGAGAAAGAGTGCGCGCGAGAGAGCCACCAGAGACAGAGCGCGCGCCACCAGAGAGAGAGAGAGAGCGCGCGACAGAGAGCCACAAGAGAGAGAGAGAGAGTTAGGGCAAGAGAGAGAGTGTGTGTACGAGGAATTTGGCGTCTGCTGTTCAATATTTATGTACAGGCGGTGGCTTTGCGGGTCCCTTTTTGGTTTGACGCCTAAGGTTATTGTTTTTTTATAAAATATTTTTTGGAAATATTAGAATGCTACCCTTTTATACTGATTTAATTTAATATATACATATATGAAACAACCGAATAACTTTTTAAAAATGACAAGTGATTCTAATTATGTGTAATAAATTTATTTTGCAAGAAACTAACAAATTATATACTAGACATTAACATCACAAATGAGGAAATTTTACGTGATCATCATGATCAAGTATTTACAACAAACAATTTCATAGAACTATGCAGAGCAAAAATACTGTAATAAAATGGATATATACTGATTTTTAAAAAAATCCATTATCATAGTGTATGTTATTAAAAAAACATTAACAATATCCATTGTGAAGTTAGTTTTTATACTTCAAATTAGCTATGATTAATTAAAATTTTGAATATAACAATGAATAAGCATTGATATATGCAACGTCACTAATTATATAGAAATAGAAATGACATTTAGCACAAATTCAAGTATAACGTATAATCTCACAGCGGCAAACAAATTAATGTGTTGTTCATTTTTAGGCTTTTTAATGGACATGGGAGAAAACAAGCATCCCGCAATCTATTCCTTAAGAGTTGATAGAACTCTTGGTAGAGGTGTCGATTAAGTACAACAATTGGAAGAAAAACAAACTCTTCTTCTATTAATTTTCGGATGAGAAGAAATTGGTGAAGATCCAAAACTGAGGTTCATGGAAATAGCTCAATAGACATAAACTGATGCCCTCATTATAGCAACAATATATAGTGGACTGTAAAATAATTGAAAGCATAAGAACATGAAGGAGATGGAGGAAGAAGGTAAAAGTTGTTTCGAAAGATCTTCTCGTGATATTAGGATAACAAAGATGGGAATAGAGGTAGTAAACATTACATCTTAGCTGACCGATACCTATCCCACATGTTGTCACATTTCTCGCGGATTCATCAATTCACTCAACTGAATAATAGGTATTTTATTTTGTAATTAAATATCTACATTTATATATTGTTTATTAGTCGATAAATGAATGTTAATTTTTACAACTTAATACTATAAATAGCTAGAAATTTAATGTCAAAATGAGAGAATAAATGTGATAAAATGGAGATTCATCATTGTTCTAGGAGGCACAACTACCAATGACGTTCAAGGTTGCTAATAAATGCCTCAACTTGAACCAGTAAAAGCTCTTAGTTTTTAGGATTAAATGACGACCATGCATCTCAGGTTATCACCGAGAACGAAGTATATCAATGAAGATTTGTATGGGACATGTATTAAAAACACAAAGCAACACGCCAACTAGAAGAACCTACATTGCATTCATATGAATTAGATTATTGGATGGGGATATGGATAAAAACTAAACTCCATTTAGGATATCGAATAGATGGACCTAAATTATGCTTCTTTACCACTATCATGGAAAGAGGAATGTTGGCAAGCAGACATAGTAATTTCAGAGTTAAGAAATAGTTGTAAATTAAATTCACCCCCTTCACGGACGACTATAACTTCTAGAACCTTGAGATCAGCTAGTCAAAATCCATCTCAGCGATATTTTACTTCCTTCGCTTGACATGTCAGTCCCTTTTCCCTTCCCGCTCAACGATCATAGTAGACCGACCTTATGGTTCTAACCCTCAGACAGTGAAGCGAACACTTCATCAAGTTGGCCGGATGACTATTTTAGCCCTTGGATCCCGACGAACATGTCCTCGCCATACACTAGCTGGGTGTAGACGGGACCTTCCTTCACCAAGGGCAGATCCCTTAACTTGTTGAAGACAATTGTAAACGGGCTTGGCAGGAGCTACAAAGATGCCATTGAAGACATCGAGGGGCTTGACAGTAAGGATTGTGGTCCCTTGTGGACCTTGGAGAGGTCCAAGGAAGGACATGGTGGTGACTTTTCCCTTAGCAAGGAGGTCAAAGTCGAGGGGAGGACTTAGTGGAAGTGATGAATCCATGATTCATTAATGTTTCTGTCATATTTTATCTTAAAATCCTTAACAAATACATGTAAATATGCACTAATATTCACTTTTTATCAGATTCACATTCATGAATAAAAGTTCATTTTTATGCATCTAACATACATAAAATATAAATATAAAAATAATAAAAAGGAAACATAGCAGACTGTAAATGTATATATATTGTATAGTACAACTCAGAAAATATAAATATAGATGAAATATATATTTATGTAAACTAAATCCTGGGATCAAGTCAGCATGGCTTGGTCGACAAACAATAAAGTATGAGGAGAAAAGGAAGAAAAATCCAAAAACAACTAACTATATTTTATAAAATAATGGTTCCATTTTTATTATACATACAATCTTCACATAATTATATTTAATTCATGTGTACATATTTTTCACCAAACTATTCACCATTATGTAGATAAAAATATGCACATAAATATAAAAATAAATAAATAATTCCAATGTGCATATATGCCAAAAATCATAACTTCAAATTGTTAATTTCCCAGCTTCCGATCTTATAACTTCATCATACGAACTCCAATTTCACTCTACTCACTTTAAAGTTCAAGATATAAAATTTTCTAATTAATTAAGGTGATTTCATCGAAAACGGAGTTCATTTGCAAAAGGTTGGTTTTGGAAATAATGGCAACTGGGTTTCTAGGTTAATTAATTTATTATGGACATACTATTTATAGTATAATTGATTTAATGATTTTAAATTATTTTCTTTACTTTGTAGTTTATCTATAAAATAAAATCTAAAATTACAATATTTATTTAATATTTTAAATAAATCAAAATTCCCTAAAAATGGCAAATTGAACTACATCTACATCGTATACATATATTTATTAATCTGTAAAATATATCATTAAAATCCACAAACATTCATACAAATCTTGTTTATTATTATATAAATTAATAAAATATAAAAAAGTATCTTATTTATTAAATATCTAATTAAAAATATAAATCTTATTTGTAATACATATTATATGTATATTTATTAATAATTTAGTTATATATCATAAAATATATATTGTTTGTATAATATACCATAAATTGGATAATTTAATTATCAGTATTTTTCATTTTTACATTTTTCCAAAATCACTTTATTTACTATTATATATATTATATTGTATCTTGGTCCTTGGAATTTTGTGGTGCTAACATGTGTCAGCCCCACATGCATCTTCCCCGAGAACCTCTTTCTGTTCATTGTTTCAACGATCCCAACTTCACTAATTTCTATAGCCTTTGATCCTCCACCTATGTTCAATCTAACTCATGGATTTCCTATCCTGATCAACCTTTATCCACTCCATCCATCCTCCACCTATCTTCAATCTAACTTGTGGATTTCCTAGCGTGATCAACCTTCATCCACCTCATCCATTCAATTCTACCCAACTACTTCCCATTTCATCTATTAAGCCACTAAAGTTGGCGAAATCAAACTAACTCCCTTCAGCCTCAGTTCTAACTGACCAACTACCATACTTCCAAGCATTGTACCAAACTCCTCGGGTGACAGATGAGGGTGTTCTTCCATCCCTGAGGAAGAGGATCGATTGGAGAAGGAGTTTCAAGGTTGTCTTCAGCCTTGCATCACGTGGATTCATAAGTAGAGCTCGGACAAAGTGTCGATCCTTGAGCTAATACCTGAAGGTCTTACACCTTCATTTTCTCAGGTAAGGGTGCATACGGATCGGAGAAAATCCATAATCGGAACCAATATGATGTTATTGGATTGGTTTGATTTGGTTTTATCATTTTAAGGGATTGGATTGGAATTTAAATCTGTTGAAGTATGGATTGGATCGGATTATTATCAAAATCCGATCCGATCCATTCCATTAATATAAATCTGTATACTTGCATATATGGTTATAATACATGCATAATATATATTTTCACTCATATGTAGTTTCCCACGAAGCTGTAATCACAATATCATTCATCGATGTTGGATACAAGTTCACTTACCATCCCATTTCTTCCTCTTGAAAGTCAAATTCTAAATCTCAAAAATAATAAAATAGGATTATAGCTTGTAATATCCCATAACTTGAATTCTTTTTATTTTAATTTTTTATACAAATTTGATTCATATTTCTAGAAAGCTTTACATATTTTGATTATAGGGCCTAATCTCACAAACAAATTCCACTTCAAGTTTATTGTAAAATGAGAGGCATAATGCCTACTTGGTGTGCTATATTTAAACTAGTTTTATCTTAGATACTCAATCGGATATGAATTTTTATGATTATTTTATGTCAATGATATTTTATAGTGACTGAAAGGTGTTCTAGGGTGTGATTTGATTTAAGATAATTTAACATTCTAATTTCGTCACAAATTTCATCAATATCCATCCAAAGAGATTGCACTTTTTCTTATCAAATTAGTTTTTGCTTCCATATTTGATAACTTGCATTGATTTTATTTGAATTATATGTTGGAAATCATTTACGAAAAAACATACTAATGTACCATTAATAACAAGAAACATAGATACCAAATTCATTGCTTTCCTTTAGTTTGATCGTGTAGCCTTCAATTTTTATATGGATTAATCAAGTCCTTCAACTTTAACTTGATTGTGCACTTTTTATCGATTTTTTCATCATGTCTATCTATATTACATTTTTTGAGCCATAATTCAAATGTCAAAGGCTAGAGTGCTACAAAATACAAACATCACAAAGGTAGATTATCGAGCGAAATATGCAAATACAAAAAATCTGATCCAATCTGTAATCCAATGGATCGGATTGCTTTGGATTCAAATATCTGATGTATTGGATTGGACTTGAAAAAGTTAAAATCCGTTAAGGCTGAATTGGACACAAATTAAGTTAAAATCCGATCCAATCAGATCCATGTGGACCCTATTCTCAACTACATTTCCTCTACTGATTCCAAGATTTTTAATTAGTTTTTAGGCCAACTAATCATTATCTTAGACACCATCATTACCCAATTTCTGATTAATTCCAAAAGTCCAGTCTCACTTGGTTTCATTGATAAATCTGATTGAAATGTATGGAGTTCTGATCACTCAATTGTTATATAAGAACACATTCCTCTACAGGTTGATTGTTCGAGAATTGAGACTCTAATATTCTTGCAGGTTAATCCATCGGATGGAGGTAGACCCTATGAGCATTTGGAGTGAGGAGCAACATCTCCCTCGCATCAATCAGAGGCAAATCAGCATCTGCGCAAGAATTGAGTTCTCACTCAAACCTGGAGCCCTAAAAAGCTGATATTCAGTCATATTCGACTTCTCTTGCAGCAGGGACTCGAACGAGGAAGGAGTCTCTCGCAGCCACATGCACTACTGCCAATCATCACCTGAAGCATTCGCTACCGTTGTGTTTATCAATTCGGGGAATAACATCCCCAATGCTAGATTGTACAGTCTATTGATATGTGTCTAGAATCAATGATCCAGATCGCTCTTCGCATTCTAATCCAGGCCGTTTAAAGTGATTTGGTGGGCAAATTGTAATACAAGCCCAACAACTTGAAGATATTTACGCATGTAGCCAGAGTTTTCAGGATTTCGGTCCCTCTACAGGAACCTAAACACAAATTCTTTCATTCTTTTTTCAGAACTTTTATTTCATTTGTAGCCTTGTACTATCTATGGCATTAGGACATTCTAGAGACCATATTTTCCTTTGATTTTTTTAGGGTAGTTCCACAACTACCCTAGCGAGGTTTTATTTAATTTTTGAGATTTCTCATAACCTACATGTTTTGCTTAGATTTTCCAATTATTGCCTTCGTTTTGAGCTTCATTGTGTGTTTCATCAAGCATGTTGCTTGATTTCTTTCCTCATTTCTACTATATTGCATTACCTGCGAAAGGGGGTGAGCCCACCCTTAGTCCCTAAGGACTCGTCGACCTAGCATCTTCTGTACATCATTCCTTAGTCTTCTTCTTTTGTTCTTTTATTAGCGTGTCGGGCCTAGCTTGACAGAGGTGTCTGCGTGGGTAAGCAAACAGGAGGCAAGGGACGACAGTAAGCAAGGAAAAGCTACTAGTAGTACGCGAGTGGGGGTCGGGGACGTGAGGGGACTTTTTCTTGGACGGACAGATGTCTGCCTCAATTTTATATCACCACTTATCTACTATATAATAAACCATTTTGAAAACACATTCTTTCTTTTGAAAATAAAAAATCATTTACTTTTTTCCCTCTATCCACTATATTATAATAGTTTATTACACTCTATTCCATATACTATATAGTATCACCATTTTCCAAATTAATCACTTTTGAAAAATCAAACAAAAATTCAGAATAAAATAAAATAAAAATTTGCAGAATAAAAAATCAATGAAAATAACAAAAAACTAAAAACCACAAAAAGACTTCGCAAAGAAGAAAAAAAATCACAAAGACGATTTCAAAATTCGAGTATACTTCCTGCCTCCTTGTGTTCAACCCATGGATAGTACATGGTTAATATCAAGTGAAAAAGAGAGAGACACTTATTTCTTATATTTATCTACCTCTCTCTCTCTCTATTATTTTTGTTTGATATGTGCTTCTCTTTGCGAATTGGTACAATTTGACAAATCAAATAACCGCGAGGGGAGTGTGCCTATCAGGAAATCATCCATCTTCCAACATTCGAGCGATCTACAGGGGCACTATCTCGGTCATCGGGAGGGGGATTGATAGTAGAGGGATGTGGTTGTGGTAGAGGGGTGCGGAGAGCCACCGCTTCCAGCGAGGGGATGGGAAGGAATGAAGGTGAGGAATGGGATCTGTTCTCGAGGGTTCACGAGCATGATCTGCGACATGGGTGCAATAGAGTGGGGAGTCTTTGTAGGATCGATGGGATGGGGGAGACGGAGGTTGACGACATATGCCAATTTCAAGAATGTATGTGTATACCAGATGTAGGGCATGTAGCCCTATAAGCAAGGGATTGAAAGGCATGGAGGTATATGCTTAAGGAAGATGGAGGGTGTTGCAGATTTCACTTCTGTATTTAATAGACATTATCGAGATTATCATGGGCATTTTCGTAATACAGTAGGAGGTCGTGGGAATATCAAATAGTGGCAAGAGCAAAAGTGGCATGTTTGGGTGGAAGAGAAATTGAATTGACGCGTTTAAATATACGTAATGATGAACATCCATTCATTCACCTTTATTCTTCTATTTTTGCTTTAAATCCCTACAAAAATAATACAACTAACTTGCATAAATTAACATCTAACATCTTATATGCAATCAATTTTTAAATACATGTATTTAAAAGCCAAATTTAAAGAATAATGAAAAGAAAAGAAAAATTAAAGAAGTATCAAAGATACCGATTTATCCCAAACCTCGAAACCAAGTCAAATATTGACTAGGTCGACCAGGAATGAAGTAGGTGAGATAGTGTAAAATACTATGCAAAATTACAAAGAAACCTTAATTATTTTATGTACAACGTACTATGTAAATAGCTCAATATTGCACTATTTTATTCATTATCGTACACAATCCAAACAATAAAGCGTTCGACACAAAACTTGTACGCATTAATATATTGAAAATAAGAAAAAATATTAGTAAAAATAAATCGTGCACAATATACTTGGTACACTCAAATGACAAGGCCACAAACAGAACTTCATTGATCACTATCTACTCCATATGATCTCAAATTGAACCAAACTCACTTTCACTGTATTTAAAATTAAATTCTCTATCAAATAGTATGGTATCATTGGAATTGGAGCTAAGATGCAAAAGCTGACTTTTTAGGGGTACTATTATACTTTGGCATTTGTATGCATAACCAATTATTTTATTCGTAACATTTTTAATCTTCTTATCTTTTGTATTATTGTATATATTATATTATATATATTAAAAATATGAATACAAATAAAAACATTTAAAATACACCTAAAATAATTAATACATCCAAATGCTTAAGTCTTATATACCTATAATATAGATACATGTATTTAATAAAATCATAAAACACCATAAAAGTATGTAAATACATACTAAATAATGTTGTAAATATATAAATTATGAAAATATGGCATTATGTATAAAAAACAAAATAAAATACATAATATACATGTACAAATATATACATATATATAATATGTAAATATTAATATTTTATAAATAACATTATAAAAATAATAAAAAAATCACGGTGAAAATAGTTTATAAAATAATAAACATTTTTTATTTTGTTTATGTTTTTAAAATAAAATAATTAGCTATTTCTTATTGAACCAATTCATTTTTTATTATGTATTAAAAACTCAAAGCAACACGCCAACTAGAAGAACCTACATTGCATTCACATGAATTAGATTATTGGATGGGGATATGGATAAAAACTAAACTCCATTTAGGATATCGAATAGATGGACCTAAATTATGCTTCTTTACCACTATCATGGAAAGAGGAATGTTGGCAAGCAGACATAGTAATTTCAGAGTTAAGAAATAGTTGTAAATTAAATTCACCCCCTTCACGGACGACTACAACTTCTAGAACCTTGAGATCAACTAGTCAAAATCCATCTCAGTGATATTTTACTTCCTTCGCTTGACATGTCAGTCCCTTTTCCCTTCCCGCTCAACGATCATAGTAGACCGACCTTACGGTTCTAACCCTCAGACAGTGAAGCGAACACTTCATCAAGTTGGCCGGATGACTATTTTAGCCCTTGGATCCCGACGAACATGTCCTCGCCATACACTAGCTGGGTGTAGACGGGACCTTCCTTCACCAAGGGCAGATCCCTTAACTTGTTGAAGACAATTGTAAACGGGCTTGGCAGGAGCTACACAGATGCCATTGAAGACATCGAGGGGCTTGACAGCGAGGATTGTGGTCTCTTGTGGACCTTGGAGAGGGCCAAGGAAGGACATGGTGGTGACTTTTCCCTTAGCAAGGAGGTCAAAGTCAAGGGGAGGACTTAGTGGAAGTGATGAATCCATGATTCATTAATGTTTCTGTCATATTTTGTCTTAAAATCCTTAACAAATACATGTAAATAGGCACTAATATTCACTTTTTTATCAGATTCACATTCATGAATAAAAGTTCATTTTTATACATCTAACAGACATAAAATATAAATATAAAAATAATAAAAAGGAAACATGGCAGACTGTAAATGTATATATATTGTACAGTACAACTCAGAAAATATAAATATAGATGAAATATATATTTATGTAAACTAAATCCTGGGATCAAGTCAGCATGGCTTGGTCGACAAACAACAAAGTATGAGGAGAAAAGGAAGAAAAATCCAAAAACAACTAACTATATTTTATAAAATAATGGTTCCATTTTTATTATACATACAATCTTTACATAATTATATTTAATTCATGTGTACATATTTTTCACCAAACAATTCACCATTATGTAGATAAAAATATGCACATAAATATAAAAATAAATAAATAATTCCAATGTGCATATATGCCAAAAATCATAACTTCAAATTGTTAATTTCCCAGCTTCCGATCTTATAACTTCATCATACGAACTCCAATTTCACTCTACTCACTCTAAAGTTCAAGATATAAAGTTTTCTAATTAATTAAGTTGATTTCATCGAAAACGGAGTTCGTTTGCAAAAGGTTGGTTTTGGAAATAATGGCAACTGGGTTGTTTCTAGGTTAATTAATTTATTATCGACATATTATTTAGAGTATAATTGATTTAATGATTTTAAATTATTTTCTTTACTTTGTAGTTTATCTATAAAATAAAATCTAAAATTACAATCTTTATTTAATATTTTAAATAAATTAAAATTCCCTAAAAAGGGCAAAATTGAACTACATCGTATACATATATTTATTAATCTGTAAAAATATATCATTAAAATCCACGAACATTCATACAAATCTTGTTTATTATTATATAAATTAATAAAATATAAAAAAGTATCTTATTTATTAAATATCAAATTAAAAATATAAATCTTATTTGTAATACATATTATATGTATATTTATTAATAATTTAGTAATATATCATAAAATATATATTGTCTGTATAATATACCATAAATTAGATAATTTAATTATCTGCATTTTTCATTTTTACATTTTTCCAAAAATCACTTTATTTACTATTATATATATTATATTGTATCTTGGTCCTTGGAATTTTGTTGTGCTAACATGTGTCAGCCCCACATGCATCTTCCCCGAGAACCTCTTTCTGTTCATTGTTTCAACGATCCCAACTTCACTAATTTCTATAGCCTTTGATCCTCCACCTATGTTCAATCTAACTCATGGATTTCCTATCCTGATCAACCTTTATCCACTCCATCCATCCTACACCTATCTTCAATCTAACTTGTGGATTTCCTAGCGTGATCAACCTTCATCCACCTCATCCATTCGATTCTACCCAACTACTTCCCATTTCATCTATTAAGCCACTAAAGTTGGCGAAATCAAACTAACTTCCTTCAGCCTCAGTTCTAACTGACCAACTACCATACTTCCAAGCATTGTACCAAACTCCTCGGGTGACAGATGAGGGTGTTCTCCCTTCCCTGAGGAAGAGGATCGATTGGAGAAGGAGTTTCAGGGTTGTCTTCAGACTTGCATCACGTGGATTCATAAGTAGAGCTCGGACAAAGTGTCGATCCTTGATCTAATACCTGAAGGTCTTACACCTTCATTTTCTCAGGTAAGAGTGCACATGGATCGGACAAAATCCATAATCCGAACCAATATGATGTTATTGGATTGGTTTGATTTGGTTTTATCATTTTAACGGATTGGATTGGAATTTAAATCTGTTGAAGTATGGATTGGATCGGATTATTATCAGAATCCGATCCGATCCATTCCATTAATATAAATCTGTATACTTGCATATATGGTTATAATACATGCATAATATATATTTTCACTCATATGTAGTTTCCCACGAAGCTGTAATCACAATATCATTCATCGATGTTGGATACAAGTTCACTTTCCATCCCATTTCTTCCTCTTGAAAGTCAAATTCTAAATCTCAAAAATAATAAAATACGGTTATAGCTTGTAATATCCCATAACTTGAATTCTTTTTATTTTAATTTTTTTATACAAATTTGATTCATATTTCCAGAAAGCTTTACATATTTTGATTATAGGGCCTAATCTCACAAACAAATTCCACTTCAAGTTTATTGTAAAATGAGAGGCATGATGCCTACTTAGTGTGCTATATTTAAATTAGTTTTATCTTAGATACTCAATCGGATATGAATTTTTATGATTATTTTATGTCAATGATATTTTGTAGTCACTGAAAGGTGTTCTAGGGTGAGATTTGATTTAAGATAATTTAACATTCTAATTTCGTCACAAATTTCATCAATATCCATCCAAAGAGATTGCACTTTTTCTTATCAAATTAGTTTTTGCTTCCATATTTGGTAACTTGCATTGATTTTATTTGAATTATATGTTGGAAATCATTTACGAAAAAACATACTAATGTCATTAATAACAAGAAACATAGATACCAAATTCATTGCTTTCCTTTAGTTTGATCGTGTAGCCTTCAATTTTTATATGGATTAATCAAGTCCTTCAACTTTAACTTGATTGTGCACTTTTTATCTATTTTTTCATCATGTCTATCTATATTACATTTTTTGAGCCATAATTCAAATGTCAAAGGCTAGAGTGCTACAAAATACAAACATCACAAAGGTAGATTATCGAGCGAAATATGCAAATACAAAAATCTGATCCAATCTGTAATCCAATGGATCGGATTGCTTTGGATTCAAATATATGATGTATTGGATTGGACTTGAAAAAGTTAAAATCCACTAAGGATGAATTGGACACAAATTAAGTTAAAATCCGATCCAATCAGATCCATGTGGACCCTATTCTCAACTACATTTCCTCTGCCGATTCCAAGATTTTTAATTAGATTTTAGGCCAACTAATCATTATCTTAGACACCATCATTACCCAATTTCTGATTAATTCCAAAAGTCCAGTCTCGCTTGGTTTCATTGATAAATCTGATTGAAATGTATGGAGTTCTGATCACTCAATTGTTATGTAAGAACACATTCCTCTACAGGTTGATTGGTCGAGAATCGAGCCTCTAATATTCTTGCAGGTTAATCCATTGGATGGAGGTAGACCTTATGAGCATCTGGAGTGAGGAGCAACATCTCCCTCGCATCAATCAGAGGCAAATCAGCATCTGCGCAAGAATTGAGTTCTCACTCAAACCTGGAGCCCTAAAAAGCTGATATTCAGTCATATTCGACTTCTCTTGCAGCAGGGACTCGAACGAGCAGCCACATGCACTACCGCCAATCATCACAGGAAGCATTCGCTACCGTTGTGTTTATCAATTCGGGGAATAACATCCCCAATGCTAGATTGTACAGTCTATTGATATGTGTCTAGAATCAATGATACAGATCGCTCTTCGCATTCTAATCCAGGCCGTTTAAAGTGATTTGGTTGGCAAATTGTAATACAAGCCCAACAACTTGAAGATATTTACGCATGTAGCTAGAGTTTTCAGGATTTCGGTCCCTCTACAGGAACCTAAACACAAATTCTTTTATTCTTTTTTCAGAACTTTTATTTCATTTGTATCCTTGTACTATCTATGGCATTTGGACATTCTAGAGACCATATTTTCCTTTGATTTTTCTAGGGTAGTTCCACAACTACCCTAGCAAGGTTTTATTTAATTTTTGAGATTTCTCATAACCTACATGTTTTGCTTAGATTTTCCAATTATTGCCTTTGTTTTGAGCTTCATTGTGTGTTTCATCAAGCATGTTGCTTGATTTCTTTCCTCATTTCTACTATTGCATTACCTGCGAAAGGGGGTGAGCCCACCCTTAGTCCCTAAGGACTCGTCGACCTAGCATCTTCTGTACATCATTCCTTAGTCTTCTTCTTTTGTTCTTTTATTAGCGTGTTGAGCCTAGCTTGACAGAGGTGTCTGCGTGGGTAAGCAAACAGGAGGCAAGGGACGACAGTAAGCAAGGAAAAGCTACTAGAAGTCCGCGAGTGGGGGTCGGGGACGTGAGGGGACTTTTTCATGGACGGACAGATGTCTGCCTCAATTTTATATCACCACTTATCTACTATATAATAAACCATTTTGAAAACATATTCTTTCTTTTGAAAATAAAAAAATCATTTACTTTTTTCCCTCTATTCACTATATTATAATAGTTTATTACACTCTATTCCATATACTATATAGTATCACCATTTTCCAAATTAATCACTTTTGAAAAATCAAATAAAAATTCATAAAATAAAATAAAAATTTGCAGAATAAAAAATCAATAAAAATAACAAAAACTAAAAACCACAAAAAGACTTCGCAAAGAAGAAAATAAATCACAAAGACGATTTCAAAATTCGAGTATACTTCCTGCCACCTTGTGTTCAACCCATGGATAGTACCTGGTTAATATCAAGTGAAAAAGAGAGAGACACTTATTTCTTATATTTATCTACCTCTCTCTCTCTCTATTATTTTTGTTTGATATGTGCTTCTCTTTGCGAATTGCTACAATTTGACAAATCAAATAACCGCGAGGGGAGTGTGCCTATCAGGAAATCATCCATCTTCCAACATTCGAGCGATCTACAGAGGCACTATCTCGGTCATCGGGAGGGGGATCGATAGTAGAGGGATGTGGTTGTGGTAGAGGGGTGCGGAGAGCCACCGCTTCCAGCGAGGGGATGGGAAGGAATGAAGGTGAGGAATGGGATCTGTTCTCGAGGGTTCACGAGCATGATCTGCGAAATGGGTGCAATAGAGTGGGGAGTCTTTGTAGGATCGATGGGATGGGGGAGACGGAGGGTGACGACATATGCCATTTTCGAGAATGTATGTGTATACCAGATGTAGGGCATGTAGCCCTATAAGCAAGGGATTGAAAGGCATGGAGGTATATGCTTAAGGAAGATGGAGGGTGTTGCAGATTTCACTTCTGTATTTAATAGACATTATCGAGATTATCATGGGCATTTTCGTAATACAGTAGGAGGCCGTGGGAATATCAAATAGTGGCAAGAGCAAAAGTGGCATGTTTGGGTGGAAGAGAAATTGAATTGACGCGTTTAAATATACGTAATGATGAACATCCATTCATTCACCTTTATTCTTCCATTTTGGCTTTAAATCCCTACTAAAATAATACAACTAACTTGCATAAATTAACATCTAACATCTTATACGCAATCAATTTTTAAATACATGTATTTAAAAGCCAAATTTAAAGAATAATGAAAAGAAAAGAAAAATAAAAGAAGTATCAAGGATGCTGTTTTATCCCAAACCTCGAAACCAAGTCAAATATTGACTAGGTCGACCAGGAATGAAGTAGGTGAGATAGTGTGAAATACTATGCAAAATTACAAAGAAACCTTAATTATTTTATGTACAACGTACTATGTAAATAGCTCAATATTGCACTATTTTATTCATTATCGTACACAATCCAAACAATAAAGCGTTCGACACAAAACTTGTACGCATTAATATATTGAAAATAAGAAAAAATATTAGTAAAAATAAATCGTGCACAATATACTTGGTACACTCAAATGACAAGGCCACAAACAGAACTTCATTGATCACTATCTACTCCATATGAACTCAAATTGAACCAAACTCACTTACACTGTATTTAAAATTAAATTCTCTATCAAATAGTATGGTATCATTGGAATTGGAGCTAAGATGCAAAAGCTGACTTTTTAGGGGTACTATTATACTTTGGCATTTGTATGCATAACCAATTATTTTATTCGTTACATTTTTAATCTTCTTATCTTTTGTATTATTGTATATATTATATTATATATATTAAAAATATGAATACAAATAAAAACATTTAAAATACACCTAAAATAATTAATACATCCAAATGCTTAAGTCTTATATACCTATAATATAGATACATGTATTTAATAAAATCATAAAACACCATAAAAGTATGTAAATACATACTAAATAATGTTGTAAATATATAAATTATGAAAATATGGCATTATGTATAAAAAACAAAATAAAATACATAATATACGTGTACATATATACATATATACAATATGTAAATATTAATATTTTATAAATAACATTATAAAAATAATAAAAAAATCACGGTGAAAATAGTTTATAAAATAATAAACATTTTTTATTTTGTTTACGTTTTTAAAATAAAATAATTAGCTATTTCTTATTGAACCAATTCATTTTTTATTATGTATTAAAAACTCAAAGCAACACGCCAACTAGAAGAACCTACATTGCATTCATATGAATTACATTATTGGATGGTGATATGGATAAAAACTAAACTCCATTTAGGATATCGAATAGATGGACCTAAATTATGCTTCTTTACCACTATCATGGAAAGAGGAATGTTGGCAAGCAGACATAGTAATTTCAGAGTTAAGAAATAGTTGTAAATTAAATTCACCCCCTTCACGGACGACTATAACTTCTAGAACCTTGAGATCAGCAAGTCAAAATCCATCTCAGCTATATTTTACTTCCTTCGCTTGACATGTCAGTCCCTTTTCCCTTCCCGCTCAACGATCATAGTAGACCGACCTTACGGTTCTAACCCTCAGACAGTGAAGCGAACACTTCATCAAGTTGGCCGGATGACTATTTTAGCCCTTGGATCCCAACGAACATGTCCTCACCATACACTAGCTGGGTGTAGACGGGACCTTCCTTCACCTAGGGCAGATCCCTTAACTTGTTGAAGATAATTGTAAACGGGCTTGGCAGGAGCGACAAAGATGCCATTGAAGACATCGAGGGGCTTGACAGTAAGGATTGTGGTCCCTTGTGGACCTTGGAGAGGTCCAAGGAAGGACATGGTGGTGACTTTTCCCTTAGCAAGGAGGTCAAAGTCGAGGGGAGGACTTAGTGGAAGTGATGAATCCATGATTCATTAATGTTTCTGTCATATTTTGTCTTAAAATCCTTAACAAATACATGTAAATAGGCACTAATATTCACTTTTTTATCAGATTCACATTCATGAATAAAAGTTCATTTTTATACATCTAACAGACATAAAATATAAATATAAAAATAATAAAAAGGAAACATGGCAGACTGTAAATGTATATATATTGTACAGTACAACTTAGAAAATATAAATATAGATGAAATATATATTTATGTAAACTAAATCCTAGGATCAAGTCAGCATGGCTTGGTCGACAAACAATAAAGTATGAGGAGAAAAGGAAGAAAAATCCAAAAACAACTAACTATATTTTATAAAATAATGGTTCCATTTTTATTATATATACAATCTTCACATAATTATATTTAATTCATGTGTACATATTTTTCACCAAACTATTCACCATTATGTAGATAAAAATATGCACATAAATATAAAAATAAATAAATAATTCCAATGTGCATATATGCCAAAAATCATAACTTCAAATTGTTAATTTCCCAGCTTCCGATCTTATAACTTCATCATACGAACTCCAATTTCACTCTACTCACTTTAAAGTTCAAGATATAAAATTTTCTAATTAATTAAGGTGATTTCATCGAAAACGGAGTCCGTTTGCAAAAGGTTGGTTTTGGAAATAATGGCAACTGGGTTTCTAGGTTAATTAATTTATTATGGACATACTATTTATAGTATAATTGATTTAATGATTTTAAATTATTTTCTTTACTTTGTAGTTTATCTATAAAATAAAATCTAAAATTACAATATTTATTTAATATTTTAAATAAATCAAAATTCCCTAAAAAGGGAAAAATTGAACTACATCGTATACATATATTTATTAATCTGTAAAATATATCATTAAAATCCACAAACATTCATACAAATCTTGTTTATTATTATATAAATTAATAAAATAAAAAAAAGTATCTTATTTATTAAAATCTAATTAAAAATATAAATCTTATTTGTAATACATATTATATGTATATTTATTAATAATTCAGTTATTTATCATAATATATATTATTTGTATAATATACCATAACTTAGATAATTTAATTATCTGCATTTTTCATTTTTACATTTTTCCAAAATCACTTTATTTACTATTATATATATAATATTGTATCTTGGTCTTTGGAATTTTGTGGTGCTAACATGTGTCAGCCCCACATGCATCTTCCCCGAGAACCCCTTTCTGTTCATTGTTTCAACGATCCCAACTTCACTAATTTCTATAGCCTCGATCCTCCACCTTTGTTCAATCTAACTCATGGATTTCCTATCCCGATCAACATTTATCCACTCCATCCATCCTTCACCTATCTTCAATCTAACTCGTGGATTTCCTAGCGTGATCAACCTTCATCCACCTCATCCATTCGATTCTACCCAACTACTTCCCATTTCATCTATTAAGCCACTAAAGTTGGCGAAATCAAACTAACTTCCTTCACCTCAGTTCTAACTGACCAACTACCATACTTCCAAGCATTGTACCAAACGCCTCGGGTGACAGATGAGGGTGTTCTTCCATCCCTGAGGAAGAGGATCGATTGGAGAAGGAGTTTCAGGGTTGTCTTCAGCCTTGCATCACGTGGATTCATAAGTAGAGCTCGGACAAAGTGTTGATCCTTGAGCTAATACCTGAAGGTCTTACACCTTCATTTTCTCAGGTAAGGGTGCACACGGATCGGACAAAATCCATAATCCGAACCAATATGATGTTATTGGATAGGTTTGATTTGGTTTTATCATTTTAACAGATTGGATTGGAATTTAAATCTGTTGAAGTATGGATTGGATCGGATTATTATCTGAATCCGATCCGATCCATTCCATTAATATAAATCTGTATACTTGCATATATGGTTATAATACATGCATAATATATATTTTCACTAATATGTAGTTTCCCACAAAGCTGTAATCACAATATCATTCATCGATGTTGGATACAAGTTCACTTACCATCCCATTTCTTCCTCTTGAAAGTCAAATTCTAAATCTCAAAAATAATAAAATACGGTTATAGCTTGTAATATCCCATAACTTGAATTCTTTTTATTTTAATTTTTTTATACAAATTTGATTCATATTTCCAGAAAGCTTTACATATTTTGATTATAGGGCCTAATCTCACAAACAAATTCCACTTCAAGTTTATTGTAAAATGAGAGGCGTGATGCCTACTTGGTGTGTTATATTTAAATTAGTTTTATCTTTGATACTCAATCGGATATGAATTTTTATGATTATTTTATGTCAATGATATTTTATAGTCACTGAAAGGTGTTCTAGGGTGTGATTTGATTTAAGATAATTTAACATTCTAATTTCGTCACAAATTTCATCAATATCCATCCAAAAAGATTGCAGTTTTTCTTATCAAATTAGTTTTTGCTTCCATATTTGGTAACTTGCATTGATTTTATTTGAATTATATGTTGGAAATCATTTATGAAAAAACATACTAATGTACCATTAATAACAAGAAACATAGATACCAAATTCATTGCTTTCCTTTAGTTTGATCGTGTAGTCTTCAATTTTTATATGGATTAATCAAGTCCTTCAACTTTAACTTGATTGTGCACTTTTTATCTATTTTTTCATCATGTCTATCTATATTAAATTTTTTGAGCCATAATTCAAATGTCAAAGGCTAGAGTGCTACAAAATACAAACATCACAAAGGTAGATTATCGAGCGAAATATGCAAATACAAAAAATCTGATCCAATCTGTAATCCAATGGATCGGATTGCTTTGGATTCAAATATCTGATGTATTGGATTGGACTTGAAAAAGTTAAATCCGCTAAGGATGAATTGGACACAAATTAAGTTAAAATCCGATCCAATCAGATCCATGTGGACCCTATTCTCAACCACATTTCCTCTGCCGATTCCAAGATTTTTAATTAGATTTTAGGCCAACTAATCATTATCTTAGACACCATCATTACCCAATTTCTGATTAATTCCAAAAGTCCAATCTCGCTTGGTTTCGTTGATAAATCTAATTGAAATGTATAGAGTTCTAATCACTCAATTGTTATGTAAGAACACATTCTTCTACAGGTTGATTGGTCGAGAATCGAGCCTCTAATATTCTTGCAGCTTAATCCATTGGATGGAGGTAGACCCTATGAGCATCTAGAGTGAGGAGCAACATCTCCCTCGCATCAATCACAGGCAAATCTGCAGCTGCGCAAGAATTGAGTTCTCACTCAAACCTGGAGCCCTAAAAAGCTGATATTCAGTCATATTCGACTTCTCTTGCAGCAGGGACTCGAAGGAGGAAGGAGTCTCTCGCAGCCACATGCACTGCCGCCAATCATCACCTGAAGCATTCGCTACTGTTGTGTTTATCAATTCGGGGAATAACATCCCCAATGCTAGATTGTACAGTCTATTGATATGTGTCTAGAGTCAACGATCCAGATCGCTCTTCGCACTCTAATCCAGGCCGTTTAAACTGATTTGGTGGGCAAATTGTAATACAAGCCCAACAACTTGAAGATATTTACGCATGTAGCCAGAGTTTTCAGGATTTCGGTCCCTCTACAGGAACCAAAACACAAATTATTTTATTCTTTTTTCAGAACTTTTATTTCATTTGTAGCCTTGTACTATCTATGACATTTGGACATTCTAGAGACCATATTTTCCTTTGATTTTTCTAGGGTAGTTCCACAACTACCCTAGCGAGGTTTTATTTAATTTTTGAAATTTCTCATAACCTACATGTTTTTCTTAGATTTTCCAATTATTGCCTTCGTTTTGAGCTTCATTGTGTGTTTCATCAAGCATGTTGCTTGATTTCTTTCCTCATTTCTACTATATTGCATTACCTGCGAAAGGGAGTGAGCCCACCCTTAGTCCCTAAGGACTCGTCGACCTAGCATCTTCTGTACATCATTCCCTAGTCTTCTTCTTTTGTTCTTTTATTAGCGTGTCGGGCCTAGCTTGACAGAGGTGTCTGCGTGGGTAAGCAAACAGGAGGCAAGGGACGACAGTAAGCAAGGAAAAGCTACTAGTAGTCCACGAGTGGGGGTCGGGGACGTGAGGGGACTTTTTCATGGATGGTCAGATGTCTGCTCAATTTTATATCACCACTTATCTACTATATAATAAACCATATTGAAAACATATTCTTTCTTTTGAAATAAAAAAATCATTTACTTTTTTCCCTCTATCCACTATATTATAATAGTTTATTACACTCTATTCCATATACTATATAGTATCACCATTTTCCAAATTAATCACTTTTGAAAAATCAAATAAAAATTCAGAATAAAATAAAATAAAAATTTGCAGAATAAAAAATCAATAAAAATAACAAAAACTAAAAACCACAAAAAGACTTCGCAAAGAAGAAAATAAATCACAAAGACGATTTCAAAATTCGAGTATACTTCCTGCCTCCTTGTGTTCAACCCATGGATAGTACATGGTTAATATCAAGTGAAAAAGAGAGACACTTATTTCTTATATTTATCTACCTCTCTCTCTCTATTATATTTGTTTGATATGTGCTTCTCTTTGTTAATTGCTACAATTTGACAAATCAAATAACCGCGAGGGGAGTGTGCCTATTAGGAAATCATCCATCTTCCAACATTCGAGCGATCTACAGGGGCACTATCTCGGTCATCGGGAGGGGGATCGATAGTAGAGGGATGTGGTTGTGGTAGAGGGGTGCGGAGAGCCACCACTTCCAGCGAGGGGATGGGAAGGAATGAAGGTGAGGAATGGGATCTGTTCTCGAGGGTTCACGAGCATGATCTGCGAAATGGGTGCAATAGAGTGGGGAGTCTTTGTAGGATCGATGGGATGGGGGGAGATGGAGGATGACGACATATGCCATTTTCGAGAATGTATGTGTATACCAGATGTAGGGCATGTAGCCCTATAAGCAAGGGATTGAAAGGCATGGAGGAATATGCTTAAGTAAGATGGAGGGTGTAGCAGATTCCACTTCTGTATTTACTAGACATTATCGAGATTATCATGGGCATTTTTGTAATACAGTAGGAGACCGTGGGAATATCAAATAGTGGCAAGAGCAAAAGTGGCATGTTTGGGTGGAAGAGAAATTGAATTGACGCGTTTAAATATACGTAAGGATGAACAACCATTCATTCACCTTTATTCTTCCATTTTGGCTTTAAATCCCTACTAAAATAATACAACTAACTTGCATAAATTAACATCTAACATCTTATATGCAATCAATTTTTAAATACATGTATTTAAAAGCCAAATTTAAAGAATAATGAAAAGAAAAGAAAAATAAAAGAAGTATCAAATATACCGATTGATCCCAAACCTCGAAACCAAGTCAAATATTGACTAGGTCGAGCAGGAATGAAGTAGGGGAGATAGTGTGAAATACTATGCAAAATTACAAAGAAACCTTAATTATTTTATGTACAATGTACTTTGTAAATAGCTCAATATTGCACTATTTTATTCATTATCATACGCAATCCAAAAGAAAGCGTTCGACACAAAACTTGTACGCATTAATATATTGAAAATAAGAAAAAATATTAGTAAAAATAAATCATGCACAATATACTTGGTACCCTCAAATGACAAGGCCACAAACAGATTTTCATTGATCACTATCTACTCCATATGAACTCAAATTGAATCAAACTCACTTCCATTGTATTTAAAATCAAATTCTCTATCAAATAGTATGGTATCATTGGAATTGGAGCTAAGATGCAAAAGCTGACTTTTTAAAGGTACTATTATACTTTGGCATTTTTATGCATAACCAATTATTTTATTCGTTACATTTTTAATCTTCTTATCTTTTGTATTATTGTATATATTATATTATATATATTAAAAATATGAATACAAATAAAAACATTGAAAATACACCCAAAATAATTAATACATCCAAATGCATAAGTCTTATATACCTATAATATAGATACATGTATTTAATAAAATCATAAAACACCATAAAAGTATGTAAATACATACTAAATAATGTTGTAAATATATAAATTATGAAAATATGACATTATGTATAAAAAACAAAATAAAATACATAACATACATGTACATATATACATATATATAATATGTAAATATTAATATTTTATAAATAACATTATAAAAATAATAAAAAAATCACGGTGAAAATAGTTTCTAAAATAATAAACATTTTTTTATTTTGTTTACGTTTTTAAAATAAAATAATTAGCTATTTCTTATTGAACCAATTCATTTTTTTATTATGTATTAAAAACTCAAAGCAACACGCCAACTAGAAGAACCTACATTGCATTCACATGAATTAGATTATTGGATGGGGATATGGATAAAAACTAAACTCCATTTAGGATATCGAATTGATGGACCTAAATTATGCTTCTTTACCACTACCATGGAAAGAGGAATGTTGGCAAGCAGACATAGTAATTTCAGAGTTAAGAAATAGTTGTAAATTAAATTCACCCCCTTCACGGACGACTACAACTTCTAGAACCTTGAGATCAGCTAGTCAAAATCCATCTCAGTGATATTTTACTTCCTTCGCTTGACATGTCAGTCCCTTTTCCCTTCCCGCTCAACAATCATAGTAGACCGACCTTACGATTCTAACCCTCAGACAGTGAAGCGAACATTTCATCAGGTTGGCCGGATGACTATTTTAGCCCTTGGATCCCGACGAACATGTCCTCGCCATACACTAGCTAGGTGTAGACGGGACCTTCCTTCACCAAGGGCAGATCCCTTAACTTGTTGAAGACAATTGTAAACGGGCTTGGCAGGAGCTACACAGATGCCATTGAAGACATCGAGGGGCTTGACAGCGAGGATTGTGGTCCCTTGTGGACCTTGGAGAGGGCCAAGGAAGGACATGGTGGTGACTTTTCCCTTAGCAAGGAGGTCAAAGTCGAGGGGAGGACTTAGTGGAAGTGATGAATCCATGATTCATTAATGTTTCTGTCATATTTTGTCTTAAAATACTTAATAAATACATGTAAATAGGCACTAATATTCACTTTTTTATCAGATTCACATTCATGAATAAAAGTTCATTTTTATACATCTAACAGGCATAAAATATAAATATAAAAATAATAAAAAGGAAACATGGCAGACTGTAAATGTATATATATTGTACAGTACAACTCAGAAAATATAAATATAGATGAAATATATATTTATGTAAACTAAATCCTGGGATCAAGTCAGCATGGCTTGGTCGACAAACAATAAAGTATGAGGAGAAAAGGAAGAAAAATCCAAAAACAACTAACTATATTGTATAAAATAATGGTTCCATTTTTATTATATATACAATCTTCACATAATTATATTTAATTCATGTGTACATATTTTTCACCAAACTATTCACCATTATGTAGATAAAAATATGCACATAAATATAAAAATAAATAAATAATTCCAATGTGCATATATGCCAAAAATCATAACTTCAAATTGTTAATTTCCCAGCTTCCGATCTTATAACTTCATCATACGAACTCCAATTTCACTCTACTCACTTTAAAGTTCAAGATATAAAATTTTCTAATTAATTAAGGTGATTTCGTCGAAAACGGAGTCCGTTTGCAAAAGGTTGGTTTTGGAAATAATGGCAACTGGGTTTCTAGGTTAATTAATTTATTATGGACATACTATTTATAGTATAATTGATTTAATGATTTTAAATTATTTTCTTTACTTTGTAGTTTATCTATAAAATAAAATCTAAAATTACAATCTTTATTTAATATTTTAAATAAATCAAAATTCCCTAAAAAGGGCAAAATTGAACTACATCGTATACATATATTTATTAATCTGTAAAATATATTAACGGATTGGATTGGAATTTAAATCTGTTGAAGTATGGATTGGATCGGATTATTATCAGAATCCGATCCGATCCATTCCATTAATATAAATCTGTATACTTGCATATATGGTTATAATACATGCATAATATATATTTTCACTCATATGTAGTTTCCCACAAAGCTGTAATCACAATATCATTCATCGATGTTGGATACAAGTTCACTTACCATCCCTTTTCTTCCTCTTGAAAGTCAAATTCTAAATCTCAAAAATAATAAAATATGGTTATAGCTTGTAATATCCCATAACTTGAATTCTTTTTATTTTAATTTTTTTATAAAATTTGATTCATATTTCCAGAAAGCTTTACATATTTTGATTATAGGGCCTAATCTCACAAACAAATTCCACTTCAAGTTTATTGTAAAATGAGAGGCATGATGCCTACTTGGTGTGCTATATTTAAATTAGTTTTATCTTAGATACTCAATCGGATATGAATTTTTATGATTATTTTAAGTCAATGATATTTTATAGTGACTTAAAGATGTTCTAGGGTGTGATTTGATTTAAGATAATTTAACATTCTAATTTCGTCACAAATTTCATCAATATCCATCCAAAGAGATTGCACTTTTTCTTATCAAATTAGTTTTTGCTTCAATATTTGCTAACTTGCATTGATTTTATTTGAATTATATGTTGGAAATCATTTATGAAAAAACATACTAATGTAACATTAATAACAAGAAACATAGATACCAAATTCATTGCTTTCCTTTAGTTTGATCGTGTAGTCTTCAATTTTTATATGGATTAATCAAGTCCTTCAACTTTAACTTTATTGTGCACTTTTTATCTATTTTTTTCATCATGTCTATCTATATTACATTTTTTGAGCCATAATTCAAATGTCAAAGGCTAGAGTGCTACAAAATACAAACATCACAAAGGTAGATTATCGAGCGAAATATGCAAATACAAAAAATCTGATCCAATCTGTAATCCAATGGATCAAATTGCTTTGGATTCAAATATCTGATGTATTGGATTGGACTTGAAAAAGTTAAAATCCGTTAAGGCTGAATTGGACACAAATTAAGTTAAAATCCGATCCAATCAGATCCATGTGGACCCTATTCTCAACTACATTCCTCTGCCGATTCCAAGATTTTTAATTAGATTTTAGGCCAACTAATCATTATCTTAGACACCATCATTACCCAATTTCTGATTAATTCCAAAAGTCCAGTCTCGCTTGGTTTCGTTGATAAATCTGATTGAAATGTATGGAGTTCTGATCACTCAATTGTTATGTAAGAACACATTCCTCTACAGGTTGATTGGTCGAGAATCGAGCCTTTAATATTCTAGCAGGTTAATCCATTGGATGGAGGTAGACCCTATGAGCATCTGGAGTGAGGAGCAACATCTCCCTCCCATCAATCAGAGGCAAATCAGCATCTGCGCAAGAATTGAGTTCTCACTCAAACCTGGAGCCCTAAAAAGCTGATATTCAGTCATATTCGACTTCTCTTGCAGCAGGGACTCGAACGAGGAAGGAGTCTCTCGCAGCCACATGCACTACCGCCAATCATCACCTGAAGCATTCGCTACCGTTGTGTTTATCAATTCGGGGAATAACATCCCCAATGCTAGATTGTACAGTCTATTGATATGTGTCTAGAATCAACGATCCATATCGCTCTTCGCATTCTAATCCAGGCCGTTTAAAGTGATTTGGTGGGCAAATTGTAATACAAGCCCAACAACTTGAAGATATTTACGCATGCAGCCAGAGTTTTTAGGATTTCGGTCCCTCTACAAGAACGTAAACACAAATTCTTTTATTCTTTTTTCAGAACTTTTATTTCATTTGTAGCCTTGTACTATCTATGACATTTGGACGTTCTAGAGACCATATTTTCCTTTGATTTTTCTAGGGTAGTTCCACAACTACCCTAGCGAGGTTTTATTTAATTTTTGAGATTTCTCATAACCTACATGTTTTGCTTAGATTTTGCAATTATTGCCTTCGTTTTGAGCTTCGTTGTGTGTTTCAACAAGCATGTTGCTTGATTTCTTTCCTCATTTCTACTATATTGCATTACCTGCGAAAGGGGGTGAGCCCACCCTTAGTCCCTAAGGACTCGTCGACCTAGCATCTTCTGTACATCATTCCCTAGTCTTCTTCTTTTGTTCTTTTATTAGCGTGTCGGGCCTAGCTTGACAGAGGTGTCTGCGTGGGTAAGCAAACAGGAGGCAAGGGACGACAGTAAGCAAGGAAAAGCTACTAGTAGTCCTCGAGTGGGGGTCGGGGACGTGAGGGGACTTTTTCATGGACGGATAGATGTCTGCCTCAATTTTATATTACCACTTATATACTATATAATAAACCATTTTGAAAACATATTCTTTCTTTTGAAAATAAAAAATCATTTACTTTTTCCCTCTATCCACTATATTATAATAGTTTATTACACTCTATTCCATATACTATATAGTATCACCATTTTCCAAATTAATCACTTTTGAAAAATCAAATAAAAATTCAGAATAAAATAAAATAAAAATTTGCAGAATAAAAAATCAATAAAAATAACAAAAACTAAAAATCACAAAAAGACTTCGCAAAGAAGAAAATAAATCACAAAGACGATTTCAAAATTCGAGTATACTTCCTGCCTCCTTGTGTTCAACCCATGGACAGTACCTGGTTAATATCAAGTGAAAAAGAGAGAGACACCTATTTCTTATATTTATATCTCTCTCTCTCTCTATTATTTTTGTTTGATATGTGCTTCTCTTTGCGAATTGCTACAATTTGACAAATCAGATAACCGCGAGGGGAGTGTGCCTATCAGGAAATCATCCATCTTCCAACATTCGAGCGATCTACATGGGCACTATCTAGGTCATCGGGAGGGGGATCGATAGCAGAGGGATGTGGTTATGGTAGAGGGGTGCGGAGAGCCACCGCTTCCAGCGAGGGGATGGGAAGAAATGAAGGTGAGGAATGGGATCTGTTCTCGAGGGTTCACGAGCATGATTTGCGAAATGGGTGCAATATAGTGGGGAGTCTTTGTAGGATCGATGGGATGGGGGGGATGGAGAGTGACGACATATGCCATTTTCGAGAATGTATGTGTATACCAGATGTAGGGCATGTAGCCCTATAAGCAAGGGATTGAAAGGCATGGTGGTATATGCTTAAGGAAAATGGAAGGTGTAGCAGATTTCACTTTTGTATTTAATAGACATTATCGAGATTATCATGGGCATTTTCGTAATACGGTAGGAGACCGTGGGAATATCAAATAGTGGCAAGAGCAAAAGTGGCATGTTTGGGTGGAAGAGAAATTGAATTGACGCGTTTAAATATACGTAAGGATGAACAACCATTCATTCACCTTTATTCTTCCATTTTGGCTTTAAATCCCTACTAAAATAATACAACTAACTTGCATAAATTAACATCTAACATCTTATATGCAATCAATTTTTAAATACATGTATTTAAAAACCAAATTTAAAGAATAATGAAAAGAAAAGAAAAATAAAAGAAGTATCAAAGATACCGATTGATCCCAAACCTCGAAACCAAGTCAAATATTGACTAGGTCGAGCAGGAATGAAGTAGGGGAGATAGTGTGAAATACTATGCAAAATTACAAAGAAACCTTAATTATTTTATGTACAACGTACTATGTAAATAGCTCAATATTGCACTATTTTATTCATTATCATACGCAATCCAAACAATAAAGCGTTCGACACAAAACTTGTACGCATTAATATATTGAAAATAAGAAAAAATATTAGTAAAAATAAATCATGCACAATATACTTGGTATACTCAAATGACAAGGCCACAAACAGAACTTCATTGATCACTGTCTACTCCATATGAACTCAAATTGAACCAAACTCACTTCCATTGTATTTAAAATCAAATTCTCTATCAAATAGTGTGGTATCATTGGAATTGGAGCTAAGATGCAAAAGCTGACTTTTTAGGGGTACTATTATACTTTGGCATTTGTATGCATAACCAATTATTTTATTCGTTACATTTTTAATCTTCTTATCTTTTGTATTATTGTATATATTATATTATATATATATTAAAAATATGAATACAAATAAAAACATTTAAAATACACCCAAAATAATTAATACATCCAAACGCATAAGTCTCATATACCTATAATATAGATACATGTATTTAATAAAATCATAAAACACCATAAAAGTATGTAAATACATACTAAATAATGTTGTAAATATATAAAGTACGAAAATATGACATTATGTATAAAAAACAAAATAAAATACATAATATACATGTACATATATACATATATATAATATGTAAATATTAATATTTTATAAATAACATTATAAAAATAATAGAAAATCACGGTGAAAATAGTTTATAAAATAATAAACATTTTTTATTTTGTTTACATTTTTAAAATAAAAAATTAGCTATTTCTTATTGAACCAATTCATATTTTTATTTTCTGTTTGTCTTCTAACGGGCCTACGTGGCCCAATGGGAGCTTTGGAAGTGTCGACACCTTGGTCAACACCTCCTCTGCACAGCCCTAGCCACATGTACATGTCAAAAGCATTGACTCCCTCTCTTATCCAAATTTTTAGTCCATCCTCCATGCTTCTGATCACATTGAGCCCAACATGAAAGTTGGTCATCACATCATGACTTCCTCACCCTATCTCTAGACTCCATCAACTCACATCAATCAGAGTGAAATCCTTCTCGCAAGGCACCTCCTTATTCTGGCTATAAAATAAACTCCACCACCATCTACCCAATTTTTATCCCCTTTCATCCCCCATAACCCCCTTTGATTACTTGCTTGAGGGGTGTCCTCGTGACATGAGGCGTACCCTCATCGACCTAAGGCGAGGAGAATTAGGAGGAGGATGATCCAACCACTGGTGATGAGCTCCGTTAGGTTCATCTGCTCCCAAGCTCTATACTGGATTAGATCTATTAAAATTAGGTTTTTGCGTTCCACATTTTAGTTCTTAGCGTAGTAAAGCTTTTAATTCCAGCTGATTTCATCTTTTTACTTAAAAATAGAAAAATCGAAGTTCTTAGATCTCTAGGATCCTGCCTTTGTTCCCCGTGTTTAAGACCCCATTCTGACCTCCTAAGCACCCCCATCATCTTCTTCATCAACTTACATTCCAAGATCCCCTCGATCTCCTCCTCCACCGCATTGCTAGATATTGGCCCATTCCCCCTCATTATGTGTTGTCCAGCTTCAATTTTGGGTCCAGGAGCTTCACCCTTGAACCCTCCTTCTTTTTATGCAGGTTAGAGCCACAAAGAGCTCACATGGGGTGAATTTGAGTCATATCTGAAGCTTCCAAGTTTCCAAAGAAAAAAACGACCTCTATGCCTCCCCCGATGAGGCTCGAAGCGATTTGAAGTTCCATGTAGCTATGAAGGAGCCCCGATAATGATTTGCGATACCTGGGACCTCTAGAGGATACTGGATGACATAGGAGGAGTAGGTCAAAGCAAGGGAAGAATAGAGTTCTTCCCTATTCTTAAAGACACCCCCGACATCGTAGGATCAAGAACATGATGCAGATCTAATATGACCATCCAATCGAAGCGAAGCATTGTGTAAGAAGGGTCATCAAATCAGCTTAAGTGGATGCATCACAGTAGTGGTATCGCCCCCATACATGAGGCTCATGCCCTGGAGGGTATTTTGTGCACATTCTCTCGTACCTTCTGTTTTTATTGTTGTCCTATAAATATTAAGTAGCATGTAAAATAAGTAGGTTAAACTGCAGTTTGGACCCCGAACCCTTTTATTTTTTCATTTAGGTCCTCTATCAGGTCACCTCTCGTGGCTCCCAACACGAGGCATTTGGACATTTTGCATGCATATCCTTAAACTTTGTGGTCATGTTATTAAATGAATTTTTAGTTTTAAAATTACACAATGGTCCTTATTCAACTGTATTACTTATTTTATACATGTTCTTCTTAATAAATATTTCTTTTATGCTAAAAATAGTAGGACAATTATGTTCTATGCATGGAACCTTGATCGCATATAACTTTCACCAGGCATTTAAATCTATTTCCTTATTTATAAAAATATAAAAACATGTGTGTTTTCCCTATTTAGCATCGTAAAATCCATAAAAATTAAATATATATGTTCAAAAACACCAAAAATTATTTAGCTATATTACATTATATTTTATCATATATAAAAAAATCACTAGAAATATAAATATAAAACATAAAATTTTAAACACCCAAAAAATCTTATAAATATTAGCAAAAATTATATAAAAAACAAAAAACACTTCTTTCTATTTCCAATTTTTCTTATTATATAATACATATTAAAAATAATTTAGTTAATTTTGGTTTTAAAGATATTTATTAAACCCTAAACAAGTCGTGGATTTATTATATCTACTATTTTGGTATTTTTATCACTTTAAAAGTCCATAAAAGATAGAAAATATATAAAAATTAACAAAATTAGAGAAAAATATCTAAAATAATAAAATAAATTTATGTATTTTGCATTAGTTTGACTTATTTGAAAATTCAAAAGATATTATCTATATTATATATTTATTTATTTATTATATTTATATTATTATTTATCATGTTTTAAAAGTAAAAAAGAAATAAAAATTTTACAAAATAAAAAACAAAATATAAAATAAAAAATATAAAATATAAAATAATTAAACCCTGCTAAAATTAGATATAATTTAAAAACCCACATAAATTTTTTTTATTAATTAGCAATAACTAGTGATGCTTTACTACCCTATTCGCTTCCCAATGCTCGACACTCTTCCATACTTGTGACTATACATATTATGTAAAGTTATAATAAATTTCTACTGACATGCATTTCATTATGATACACATTGTTGGTTGATTATTGTTTTATATGATTACTAATCACTATATCGATTGCTGACCTAGCTTGTTAGGTGAGCAGATAGATCATCTGGATGAACAAATGGCATTGTTGTTGAGGACGCAACAGTTAGGGTAGATTGTATATAGTTATCTATCTTGTTTTATGTTATTTTATTATGTGCTTCTTATATTGCCTTGATATTTTGTATAACTGGTCTAATCACATCTCTTGTGCGACTTTGTTGCGAGAGCCCATAGAACGAGGGTAGATTTTCCATGAGACTCGAGGCACCCGAGTGAGGCGAAGGCTGAGTCTTTCAGATCGAGCCAGTAGGAGAGAGCATAAGAAGAAGCTGAGAGCTGAGAGGAAAAGTTTTATTGTAGCTTAGATTAGTTTTTATTCTATTTTTTATGTAAGAGAGAGAGAGAGAGAGAGATTTAATAAATAATTTCTAATGATTCAGGACACTCTCAAGACACGTAGACATTCACAGGTTTATTTTACCAAGTGTTTGTTCACTTGGGGACCTGTTGGGATTTTTCGTGATTTTACTGCATTCTACCTTTTATTCTACCTTATTTTCTATTTAGTCTTCATTGATTGAACCCATAGCTTTAGTATTGCTTGACTCGAGAATTAGAACCAAATCCCTAATATCTTGCATGTACCTATAGACTCTGCGCTTGGATTTAGTTATCAAACAAAAACATTCTTCATGATAATAGCAATTCCTATTCTAGGACGATATCATCGAATGCATGTGTATATATATTAGTTTTATTTTAGGATTTTTATCTATCGTGCCCCCTCTGGGATATTGCAATATCAGTCATGCCCCTCCCTTTTTGGGAATATCAGTTGTGCCCCCTACTTCTTATCGTTCTACCACTTGTGCCTCTCCGTTACTTTGACCGTCAATAAGTTGAACTTAACCATGCTTTAATCAAACCATGGTGTAGTTAAGAGAGGCATATCCGGAAGAAAATCCCCACCTTCTCCTTCTCCCCTTCAACCCCTCCGACCTCGACGCCTTCTACATGTGGGCGTCCGACAATGATGACCAAGCTCGGGTATGTGCTAGCGAGGGAGAACTGGGGGAAGGGGATCGCGACGACGATGGTAAGGAAGATGATACGAGCATCGATAAGAGTAGTGACTCTTCTACTTCCTGAGGGGCAGAGGATAGGAGGGGGAGGGGGAGGTCGACAAGGGGAGGCTGGGGACAGAGGAGGGGGGAGGTTGGGGTAAAGGAAAGAAAGGGGCAGAGGTGGGGTAGGTTGGGGTGGAGGAGAGGAGTAATGAATCCATGATTCATTAACATTTATGTCGCATTTGTCATAAATCCCTTAACAAATACATGTAAATATTCATTAATATTCATATTTTATCAAAAATACATCCACGAACAAAAACTCATTTTTATGCATTAAAAAGACATAAAAAATAAAACTAGAAATAAAGAAATAAAGAATACAAGGCAGACTATAATTATGTGCGTACAATATGACTTAGAAAATATAAATATAGTTACAAGATATATTTATATAACCTAACTCCCGACACCAAGTCAACATGACTTTGTCGACAAACGATAAAGTAGGGGGAGATAAGGAAGAAAGTCCCAAAAAAGGAACTAACTCTATTTACAAAATATTAATTCCATTTATTTATTACATATACATAATCTTAACATAATTATATTTAATTCATATGTATATATTTTTCACCAAACTCTTCACCATTGTGTAGATAAATATATATACAAAAAGAAAATATAAAATTCCAACTTGTATGTATGCTGAGATATCAGAACTTCAAATTGTCAATTTTCCAACTTCCGAACCTCATAACTTCGTCATATGAACTCTAATTTTACTATACTCACCTTTAAAGTTCAAGATATAAAATTATCTAATTGTTGAAGGTGGTTTATCGAAAACGGGTTCTGTTTTGTAAAAATTTGATTTTTAGACCAAATGATAACGGGGTTTCGTGAAATTTTATTATTCTGCACATATTATTTATAGTACAATTGATTGAGCAAACTTTAATTTCATTCTTGATATTGTAGTTTATTTATAAAATAAAATCAAAATTAGAATCCTTATTTAGTATTTTAAATAAATTAAAACCCCTAAAAATAAGCAAATTGACTACATTATGTAATGTATTATTAATTTGTGTAAAATAAATTATTAAATCCATAAAAATTCATACAAGACATAAATTATTATATAAATTAATAAAAATACAATAATAGTATTGTTATTATTAAAATACCCAATTAAAAGTATACGTGATAGTTATAAAATATGTTATGTATATATTTATTGATAATTTATTTATATATCATAATATATATTGCTTATATATGTATAATATACCATAGTTTAGATAATTTATTTATCTACATTTTTTATTTTACATATTTTTAAATTAACCTTAATTATTATTATATAATTTATAAGGAATTTTGTTTCTGGGAATTATGTAGTGTTTACACTAATAGCGCGGAACTGACTACGGTTAATAAAGGTGTCGGTGTAGAAAACCGCAAAGAAAGATCCGTGTGTATCAATCAAAGACATCGATAAAATAGGAGAGAGAGAGAGTGAAATGAATAAAATGACTTCTCTCCTATTTTACCTTACACTATTTTATTTTACCAGGTAAGTGTGCTTAGGTCGAACTCAAGGAGGCAGAATAACAAGATTTGGATTTTTGAGAAAAAGGATATTTTTGTGAATTTTTTTACTTCTTCTCGAAGAAAATGAGAAAGCGAAAAATCCTTTTATTGGTTTTTTATTTTTAAATTTTTATTTGATTTTTATCTTTTGCAAAATTTTCATTTATTTTTCAAAGTGATATTTTTCAAACGATTTATCTATATATAGCATGAAAAAATATGTAAGATATAGGTGATACTATATAATAGAAAGATACCTTGGGCAACGGGCTCGAAACGCACTCGAAACAAACTCAAGACGGAATCGAATTGCAAAGAATAAAATCAATATAAAATCCTCGAAAATCTACTCGAAATAAATCTAGGTTAGTTAGATAGCCACCCCAAGAAAATCGTCACAAAATGATGCCAAAAACAGGTTCAAATGTACCCTACAGTCCAAGGGCATAAAAGCAAGAAAATATATAAAAAAAGTCAGCAGTTTGGTCATCGGTCAGGGATTAAAATGTGAAGAAACTAAAAGTTATTACATTTAGGTCCCTACGCGGGGACCTAAATGTAATACTGGAAACTTTTGGAGCGTGTCTGGAATTATGTAACTTCGTTGGGTTTAAGTTGCAAATTTTCTACCCCTTCGAAATCAATGGTGTGGATTAGAAGCCGATACGCAATCTGAATCATCTGTTGGTGACGCGTGTCAGAAGCCTATAACTTCTGGCATATCCTTGCCATTCTTCAATTCTTACGCATGCGGCGAAGGTGTCTCCTTCTCATATTTCTCCCCAGCAGTTTATGGCGTTCTTGGGCCTCCGACATGGCTAGAGGCGTGACTCCTTCTCCCCTCGAGCTCGCCTGCAGTGTAGCTCCTCCGTAGGTGGTCGTAGGCGACGGGAATTAGTCGAAGAAGATGGCGGTCTGGCTATCCTGGAAGTTGATGATGATGGTGATGTTTTGATATTTTATTTGGATTTCAAAGCACCAGTTGAATGGTTGTTGCTCCAGATCATAAAACACACCTGCAAAGGAATTTTATGTTGCTCGATTTACGATGAATCCGGCCAAGAAGATTAGATTTGCAAGTTATAAAATGTTTCCAGAATTATTGCAAGAAGTGAAATTGGAAAGAAATACGATGATCCTGGATTGATTCGATTTGTCTTTGACAAGACTATGAGATATGGCGTCTAAGTACAACAATTAGAGTACTTAATGATGTGCTTAACACTGCTAAACTCGGCACACGAATTGAGAATTAAAATGTGAAAGATGGAGGATGTACCTATGAATAGAAGGTATAGACCTTCTGGTCTTCGCTCGATGGGGCGGCTTTCCCAGAGCTCTATGCATGCGAAGGCGGCGATGCAAGGCAGATGAACGCCTTGGAATGTCTCCCCGATCTCCAAGCTTCCTCGTGGGCACCCTTGGGCAGAGCTGTCACCTCCAGATCGAGCGAAGCACGTCAGTGAAGGTGGGGACTCAGCCATTGAAACTGGGGGATCAGGGTTGGTTAGGAGAGTTAGTTGGCTCGCGCCAACTTTAGTGTCTTTTATTGATGAAATGGAGAGGAACTAGGATGGATCTAAGGGTAGGCGTGTGTTTTGGTAGTTAGGAGAAGAAAAGAAAGTGGAGGGGAACGATCGAGGAAACGGGTTAGGAGATGAGCGAGAAAATTCTGTGAAAATAATGCGTTGGAATAGAGCTCCAACTGCCAATTCTTGAGGAAGAAGAACCAGGTGCTGACACGTGTGAGCACCAGGTTGGCCAGATAAATAGTATATAGTATAAATTATGTAATAAATAATAAACAATGTTATTTTAAGTAGGTATGAAAATGAAAAGTATAGATAATTAAATTATCTAAATTACGGAATAATTATTGATAAAAAATAAATATTGTACGAAATATAAATATTATATTAATAAATAGGTATAAATAATACTTAATAAATTGGTTTTGATTTTTGATTTAATAAATACATTATTACATATTAATTTTATATTTTCTTAATTATTAGATTAATAAATAAAGTCTTTGTGAATTTTTGTGGATTTGAATAAATTAGTTTAGATATATTAATAAATACATGTATAAGTTAAAAGTTCAATTTCATCCATAAATTAGGGATTTGTATATAATTAAAATAATAACTAAGCTCCAAAAATTCTCAAATAAATCATGGTTAAGATACAAGATCAAGAAAATAATTTAAAAATAAAAAATTAATAAAATTATAAAAAGTGTGTTCTAAATAAAATAAATAGCCCGGAAACCCCGTTGTTGTTAGGTCCTAAAATCGACTTTTAACAAACGGACTCCAATTTTAGTAAAATCACCTTCATTAATTAGAGTATATTATTTTTTGAACTTTAAATGTGAGTAGAGTGAAAATTAGAGTTCGTATGAGAAAGTTATGATGTTCAGAAGTTGAGAATTTGACAATTTGAAAGTTGGATTTCTTGGCATATATACAAGATAATATTTTTAACTTTTTTTTATATTTTTATACACATTTTTAGGAAAAGAGTTTGATGAAAAATATTTATATATGAGTTACTTAAAAATCAATGAAGATTTGATATTTATTTGACAAATGGTGAAGAATGTGTGGAGTATATTTTTAATTATTTTTACGATTTTCTTTCCTTATCTCCCCCTACTGTTTTTGTTGACCAACCCATGCTGACTTGGTCTTGGAGCTTGGGTTATATAAATATATCTTGTATCATATTTATATTTTATAAGTCTTATTGTACACATATACATATTTACAATCTGCCTTCTTTTATTTATTTTTTAGTCTTTTATTTATTTACATGTTTTTAATGCATAAAAGTGGATTTTTATTCATGAATGAGGTTTTGATAAAAGATGAGAATTAATGGATATTTACATGTATTTGTTAATGGTTTTAAGACAAAATGCGATAGAAATTTTAATGAATCATGGATTCATCAACCCCCTATACTTAAACTTTGCTAGTCCCTTAGTAAACACTTATTTGAAAAATAAGGTAAAAAGAAAGAAAGTTAGAATGATTTTATTTTCTTAAACCAATTCATGAGATCAAACAAAGGATAGAGCTCGATCGGGCCTAAAACAAGCATTTTATCAGAGCCTTAACTAGGATTAGGATTTTAATTTCAACAATCCTCAAGTTCCACAAATCCTTATTTAGTTCCTCCTCAACTACCAGCTCAGATCCACTTATTCGTATCGCTAACTCTATCAGTCTTGAATTCAATTTGTACGGTGTGTGAATTGTTTTAGCTCTTCCGGCTTAAAGAAGAAACCGTCCACCCTTGCTATACACTTCCATTGATTCCTCATCCAGCTACTCTTTCCTCGAGGAGGGAGGTATTCCCTTCTGAGGTCAGTTTGTGATATGTCCACAATCGAATATAGAGAAAAAGTAGAAGAATGAGAAGAGAACTGGAGTGCGACCAGTAGACGCATCTCCTTGTGAAGCCCAGCCGGTGTAGCTAAGTCTCCACTAAGATGTGCAGGCATTTTTGGTGGAAGCCTGGACAATTCTGGCCGTATTTGTATTTGGTGTCTTATTCTTTGAATTGTCTTTGTAATTTGCTTGCACTACATTCATCTCTTTATGCCTCGACGGATATAGCATCTTTTGTTCCGTCCCTTTTTTGAGGTCTTAGAATATGTCAGCAGATCCTTCCCTCATCCGAAGCGACTATCGCAACCCCAATCTCTCTCGTCATTAGATGTCCATGCTGCAACGACAAGGATAGAAATGCACTACCAAGATGGATTGCCCTTCGTAGCCCTATGCAAGTTGAGCTAAGTGCAAAGTGCATGTGTCCAAAATTGGTTCACTGATGAAGAGTTGAACGGGTGACACCAAGTATTCTACTTAGGCAAATATGAGTTGATTTTCCAAATATGGTCTTATGGAACCCAAAGATTTAAGTCAAAGACCTGAAGAGTCTAAATTCCAGTTCCTAACTAGGCTCCTTACAATGAAAGTTAAAGGCCATAATCAAGCTCCATCCTTTAGACTATTCCCAATCTTTAGTTCTAGAAATCAAACTTATTTTGTTATTTTGAAAAATGCTCGTGCAAATGGAAAAATATTTTTGTAAAGTAAATTTTCTGAATTTTACTCATTTTTATGGATTTTAAAGCTTTTGTAATTTTTATGAATTTTAGGACTTTGTACTTTTTATGGATTTTCTGATTTTTATGAACAAGTATATGTACAAGAATTTTACAAGATAGATTCCCCAGATTTTATTTGGATTAAATAACTAATGTATTTTACAAATTTTATATACAAAGAATTTTACAAGAATTAAATGATTTTTACACATATTTTAGTACATAGGATTTTAAGTAAGTATTATACATATTAAATACCTGTTTTAAATACATATTTTAAATAAAGAATTTTAAATAAAGATTTTAGACATATTTTACTTATTTACAAGGATTTTATAAATAATAAATGAATATATAAATAGATAGGTTTCAAATTCACCCTCATTCACTTTTTACGTATTTTATAGATATAGAAAATACATAAAAGTACGAGTTATGGATAAATGTATATATACAATATACACCCCCCCATACTTAGCTTGTTCTATGTGCTCATAGAATCAAAAGATAAAAAGGAGGACATGACTCGTGCTAAGTAAAAGTGGGTGAAAAAGAATAAATAATGTGAAGTCAATCACCCCCTATACTTACGATCTGGTCATCATAAGTATAATGGAAGAGAAAAAATAAGGTGACTGAGGGAAAAGAATATACAACAAAGGAACAAGATAAATAGAGAAAATGAGATCAACGAAATCACTCGGTCCCCCCTATACTTAGGATAAGGCATCTTAAGTATAGAAAAGAATGTGGCCAAAAATTGGGTACCAGTGATTCGTGGAAAGGAAAGGATATACAAGAGAAAAAGAACAAAATCGAAAACGCTAATCGACGGGCAATCGGTTCCCCCTATACTTAGGATCTGGTATCCTAAGCATAGAAGACGAGCAAAAAAATGGAGACGATTGTGGTCTACGAAGAATGTCCAGGTGGTGGTGTACTCCAAAAACGAATGGCTCAAAAGTCTCTGCACAGGACAAAATGAAGTGGAAGAGTAGTCATGAGTCCTGTACAAAGTAGATCACCTCAACACGGGCCAGATGATCAGTAGTCTCCACAAAGTACTTCAGCATCTGCCCATTTACCACGAACGGCTCTGCACCAGGTGACACATCTGATATAGCTATGCTTCCATTATCGTGCACCATTCTGACTATGTAAGGTCCTTCCCACTTGCTCTTCAATTTTCCAGGAAAAATTCTCAATCGTGCATTGAACAACCATACTTTCTGCCCAGGAACAAAGATCTTGTGCCGAATATGTCTATCATGCCATCTCTTCACTTTGTCCTTATAAATGAGGGTGTTCTCCTATGCATGATTTCGAATGTCTACTAGCTCATTCAGATCCATCTTCCTCTTGGCTCCTGCTTTCTGCATATCAAGTGAAATCTCTCTTATAGCCCATTCAGATTTGTGCATGATCTCTATAGGAAAATGGCATGGCTTCCCATAAACCAATCTGAAGGGTGAAGTATCTAAGGGAGTCTAATATGAAGTACAATATGCCCAAAGAACCTGGTCTAGAAGATGTGACCAGTTCTTCCTATCCGATCATGCTAATTTTTGAAGAATGGATTTCACCCCCTATTTGAAACTTCAATGATGTCATTCGTCTGTGGGTGGTAAGGAGAAGCTACTCTGTGATCAATGCCATAGTTCTTCACTAGCTTTTTTACCTCCTTATTAATGAAATGGCTATCCCCATCTGAAATAAAAATACGTGGAATACCGAACCATGAAATAATTTGTTCCCTTAGGAACTGCACACTGTCCCACTGTCAGCAGCTCGTGTGGGTATAGTCTCCACCCATCTACTAACATAATCCACAGCGAGAAGAATGTACTCAAAGCCACTACTGGAAGGGATCAGTCCCATAAAATCTATGTGTCATGCGTCAAAGATCTCGTAAATAATAATAGGTCACATAGGCATCACATCTCTAGCACTGACTGTCACTACTGCTCTATGACAATCCGGGCAACTCTTCACGTATGTGCAAGCATCTCTAGTAAGAGTCGGCCACCAAAATCCACTCCGAAGTACCTTCTGTGATGTCCTCTTCCCTGAATGATGTTCCCACACATCTAAGGAATGGCACAAAGTGAGGACACTATTGTGTTCCTCCGGAGGAATACATCGCTTGTAAACACAATCTGGTCCCTCACAAAAAAGAATCGGATCCTCCCAATGGTAGTATCGTTCCTCGGAAACTAGTCTGTCGACTCGGTCCTTTGGCCAACCCTGTGGACTCTTCTGTGTAACCAGAAAGTTCACAATATCTGCATACCATGGAAGCTTTGTAACTGCAAAGATACTCTCGTCTGGAAATCTCTCTGCAATCTCTAGCGTGTACTCATCTGAATGCTTCTCTATCTGCAATCGGGAGAGGTGATCAGCAACCACATTCTTTACCGCAAGTTTGTCTCTAATGTCCAAATCAAACTCCTGAAGTAAGAGAATCCATCTAGGAAGGCATGCCTTGGCATCCTTCTTCTCCATCAGAAATCTAATAGCTGAATGATTTGTGTAAACTGTAATCTTGGAGCCAAGAAGATATGGTCAGAATTTATCCAATGCAAATACCACTGCCAACATCTCTTTCTCTGTCAATGTGTAGTTGCGCTGAGCATCATCTGAAGTCTGGTTGGCATAGTGGATAGCAACAGGAAGTCCATTCCTCCTCTGTCCTAATACAGCCCTGACCGCAAAATCTAAAGCATCCGTCATGATCTCAAATGGAAGAGACCAGTCAGGTGGTTGTAGGACAGGATCACTGATAATGATCTCTTTCAATGTGAGGAAGGCATGAAGACATTTGTCATCTAACAAAAACATGATGTCTTTGCCTGATAATTCAGTTAACGGTCGGATAATCTTGGAGAAATCCTGAATGAATCGTCTGTAAAAGCCAACATGCCCAAGAAAAAGACCGTAAGTGCCTGATGTTGGATGGTGGCTCGAGACGCTTGATGACATACACCTTGGCAGGGTCAACCTCCATGCCTCGCTTGGAGATGGCATGCCCCAACACGATCCCGTGTGTAACCATAAAATGGCTCTTTTCCCACAACAAAACGAGATCTACCCCACAATATTTATGAAGAACCTGTTCTAGGCGCGCTAAACAATCGTCAAAGGACTCGTCATAGACTGAAAAATCATCCAAAAATACCTCTAGAAAATCACCAACCATGTCTGTAAAAATGACAAGCATACATCTCTGGAAAGTAGCAGGGGCATTGCACAATCTAAAGGGCATCCATCTAAAAGAGTACATGCCAAAAGGACATGTGAAGGTAGTCTTATCCTTTTCTTCAGGAGCAACAGTGACCTGGTTGTATCTGGAATAATCGTCAAGGAAACAGAAGTACTCCTTCCCTGCCAACCTCTCTATGACTTGGTCTATAAAAGGCAAAGGGAAATGATCCTTCTTCATCGCGGCGTTCAACTTGCTATAATCAATGCACACACGCCATGGCATGGTTACTCTCTTTGGAATCTCCTCTCCACTCACATTTGTAAACATCTGCATTACCGACTTCTTCGGGACAACATGTAATGGGCTAACCCATTTAGAGTTGGAGATGAGATAAATAAACCATGTGTTGCACCATTTCCTAATCCCTTTCTTGACAACATATCGTAAAATCAGATTCAGCTTGCACTGAGCTCTCTAGAAGATTTGATGTCATGATCAAGATAGATGTGATGAGAAGAAAAAGCAGGATTTATCCCACGGAGGTCGGATACAGTCCACCCAATAGCCTTGCGGTTTCTTTCAAGAATCTCCATCAGACGAGATTCTTGCTCTTCGGACAAAGATGAGATGATAATGACCAAAAACCGTCGATGTAGACCCACAAGGAAAGCATATTTCATATTTGACGGCAATGTATTCGGCTCTGGTAAGGTAGAATCTGGCTCTGTTGTAACCTCATCTGTATGTGTAATGGGATCTGTGCTGATGGTAGATGCGTCTGCAATATGGTTATCCACCATCTCAATATGCTCCAGAGTCGGACTGCAGAAGATGTCTAAAACATCATCCAACTCGCTACTATGCTCATCCTCATAATAACTAGAGGAAAATAACTCAACTAAATGAAACTCAGTTTCTATATCATCTGAAGTGGAGGAATCGTGTAAACTCCCTGAATCTGAAATGTCTGCAATAAAATCATCAGGTATCTGCTCCATCCGCTCATCACCATCCATACTGAAATATAATGTACCATCAGAAGAACTGCTAACTGTAGTCTCGGGCCCATCCTATGCTAGGAAATCATGGGTCTCTACTCGATACCTCTCAAGGTCGTCAAGGCTAACCTCATCCATGTAATCACAGGTGGCTAAAGAACTCAAGATATCTGAACTGGCTATAGATGCGGTATTGGATGTGTGTAACTCTCTCGCCATCTTATATGTACCTTCTCACTCAACGCAAAAAGATACCTTCCCCATATCATAATCGAAGAGATCCTTCGTGGTCTCTAAGAAAGGCCTCCCAAGAATGATTGGGGTAAGGTGAAACTATGTAGGGCAATCCATGTCCAGGATAATAAAGTCCACTGGGAACTGCAGGCCCTACACGATCACAATAACGTTCCTCAATATGCCTCTAGGTCTCTTTACAGATCTATCAGCAAACTGAAGAATCGTGCGGGATTTGTAAAGAGGACCTAACTCGAGCTTGTTGAGTAAACAAAATGGTATCAAATTTATCGAGGAATTGTTATCTAATACAGTGTGATCGAATGCTGCATGAGAAATCTTGCTTCTAACGTAATGTGCTCCTGAATCTTTATTCTTCTTAGTCAATCTGTTCTATATAGCGTAGGATATGGCCTTGGTTAAAACATGCTTCTCTGTACGTGATCTCTTCTTCTTACGCATGGTACATCTATTCCTCATCTGATTCTTGAGCGTAGGAAAGTGATCCAAGGCATCGTGAAGTGGAATCTTCAAAGAGATGTGATCTTTCAATACTCACTCAGTTTCTAGAGTGACAACATTCTTTTTGGTGTTTTTCTTTCCTTTCCCATACAAGGTATCGGGAAAAGGAACAATATCAGGAATGACAAAATCAACATCCTTATTCACATCAAAAGTGGAATTAGTGTGTACATCGAGAGTCTCAGAAGTATGTACAAAACTCTCAAAAATAGGGAAAGAAACAAAATCATCGGGAGAATCTACATGATCGGGCATGATGTCATCGTCTGACTCGCCTCTGTCCATGTCAATTGTCTCTGCATTACTCCCCTCTCTCTGATCATCAAGCTGGAAATCATGGTGGTCCTCCTCCTCAGCATCAGAATGTGTGTGATCAAGATCATCATGGATTGGCTCTCGCTCCTCATCATGTGCCCTCTCCTCTACTCTATCAGGTGCTTGTGGTGATCTACCGCTCCTGAGACGAATGAAGTTAGATAAAAAATTAGGAAAAGAGAATGTACCTGTAGTGGTGATGTCTACCTGATCTGAATGTCTCCTCTTGTTGTTTGGATTCATCTGAGGCTCGGATGGGAGAGTGGTCTTAGGCACGGTTAGCTTGTCCAGACGATGGTTAACCTGCTCCATCTCTGTCCTATGTGTGGTCTGGAGTGTGCTCAACATATCCATGATCTGGTTCAGTGGCAGGGCCTGTGAAGACATCTCAGACTCTGTGTGGTGACCACTACAAAAAAGACGAGATTGGTGTGCACATGATAGCTCGTAATGTGCATGCTGAGTGCACGCCTTGTGCACGCTCGATCGATGGGCAAGCACATGTGCTCGTTCAGCGCGTGCTCGGTTCTACGAGAGTCGCTCCGGCAGGTGGGTGAGCACATTGGGACGCTATGTGCTCGCCCGCTTGCTGGCGTGCACAAATGTGCTCACTAAAATGATCACCCATATTAAATAGGGCGATCAAACACGGAGCACCTGGCGAGCACATGTGCCTGCCCAAACTGAATTCCAGGAAAAAAATTATACAAGTTCGACGGGGTTTTGACGCTTTGTCGAACCTGTATGACCTGCCAATAAACCACTACAGGTGTGCTTATCAGAGATCGCTAAGCGTATATATAGTATACCAGTTCGTCAACTAAGATAACTAGCACTGATAAGTTGAAGTCACACAATATACATGAACTTGAAATAAACATTCAAATTTAACATCTAAATACTACAAATACACGTTCGAATCAACGTCAAGTAAAATTACAACAAATTATACTATCAAAGTTCATATAAATTAAAAGACGTGCTAAAAGTTTAACAACAATAGAAGTCAATACCAACAACAATTTACTTCTTCTTTGATCTAAAAAATTTAGACATTAAACCCTGCTTTGATTTCTTTTTTTCCTTCTCCTTTTCTTTGAACCTAGCATACATGCGTGCCTCTTCTTCAGGGTCGTTCTCCTCCTCCTCTTCGTCATCGGATTCAATCTCCTCAGGATGAGATGCACGTCCTTGTGACCTATATTATATATAGAAGATATATACCTTTTACTTGCATTTTGTAGATATAGAAATATAAAATTATTACTCATTCTAAGTAGAATATTTACAGGTACGTTGTGAAATCTTCTCGGAGCTTCGTCGCCTGCTCCACCATCATCGCCATCTGCGACTCCATTGGAATTGATGATTGGGACGGATGTGGTTGTGTGTACGACGGCTGGGAGTATGCAGAATATGAATGACGATGTTCCTCCACATAGTATGGAGGAAGACCACCAACCATCTGCTTCATGTTCGCCACAACATCCCTCTCCTCCAACACCTTATCAGATTTTCATTGTTTAATATGAAATTATATATTACAAATGAGTATAGTAAGATAATATTTATCTATACCTGCTTCTAGATTGTTTTATCAAATGGTTGTTGCTCTCCAGTTGGATCACCACCCCATTTTTCTACAGTTAATGCCAAATAACGATACTGAAATACAAAGTGAAGTATATAAAAATGAGTTATAATATATCATTCAATTGCAAATAAATTGATAGACTTACCAACAATTCTCCTGCTTCAGGAGTGGACCACTGCGACTCTCCTTCTTTCTCACTCATGTGGGACCTCGACCACCACTCCTGAAAAAAGGATTCTCTTTCCAACCTAGCTGCCTGGAAAATAATTTTAAGATGTGATAACAACATTGCATTATATTAAAGTAGATTTCAAAAAATAAATTTTATATTGTAATACCATCTCCGAACTGGGATTGCTGGTGCTGCTCAGGCTGCTGGACATACTGGCCACCCTGAATTGGAGGCTACTATTGGGAACTGGTACCTCCGGTCGTCCCACAGAATCCAGGATGGTCTCGTCGGATCCCTGGCTGAGGTCGGTCATTCCATATCTCGTTGACATCCATCAATGGCTCCTGCTAGTAAGAGGGTGGGGGAGTACTGCCATGGGCTGGTCCGGTTGATACACCACCATCTGGTTGTCCTGAGATGGTGATGACTGGACGTACTGCTGCCGTTGCGGCTGGTAGGGCTCCGTCTGAACAAGGTGAACCTGTCGGTACTAGGCGGAGGGTTGGGCTGGACTGCTCCTGCTGCCGGTGTCTGCCCGTGACCTGAGACGGGGCTGAGAAGCCGTCTGTGCCTCCTGGAGACACATGTTCTGTGTCTTCAGGTCACTCAGCGTCTGTGCCATCTGGTCGGTCTGCATCATGCCCCGGCACTGCTTCTTCTCTATCAACTCGATCCGATCTAGCTTCTTGCTGATGATGCCCTTGTCGGCGGCTGTCGACTTTGCTTGTGCTACTACCGCTTACGAAGTGGAAGGTCCGACATCGACCCGTTCTATCCTCTGATACAGCACAGCTGTGGTTGGGGTCTCTCCTGAGTGTAGAGTCGGATCTGGGACATCAATGTATAGTTCTCGTCCATCTCCTCATAGATGACCCAGACTTGATCCTCATCCTTGACGAAATACGAGACCCCACAGGATGCGTTCACTAACCCCTGCAGCTCCGGTGTAAGCCCGCAAAAAAAGCTCTGAATAAGGTTGGGCTTGGATATGTCGTGATGGGGGTACCGGTCTGTGAGCTCTCTGAACCTCTCCCTTGCCCGTAGAATTGCTCATTGGGGAGCATGGAGAAGTTGCTGATCAAGGCCCTCGCTGCATTCGTCCGACCGAGTGGACAGTACTTGTTCAAGTGCTCAGTTCAGAGCTGCTCCTAGGTGATAACAAATCTCCCTAGATGCTTCAGCCAGTTGGTTGCTCTGTCTACGAGGGAGAACAGAAAAGCAATCATCTTGATGGTGTCCTCGTCCACATGTCGATCGTGGATAGTGCTGCAGATCATCTCAAACTCCTGGAGATAAAGATGTGGCTCCTCAGTCGCGAGCACATGGAAACGGGGAAGAAGCTGAATCGTCTGCGGGGGAACTTGAAGTCCCCCACAATCGCTGGAAGTACGATCCACTGGTGTATAAGTGTCGATCCGGGGTTGTGCAACTCCCGCATCGGTCTGGCTGGTGCTGGATGGACCGGCTCCTCAGGCTGATCTGGGTCATCTCCCTCACCATCGACTCTCGGCTGATCTCTGTCTCCTCTCAGCCTCTCCATCTCTTTGCGCATCTCGACCATGAAAGCTCCCTGATCCCGAATCTGTCGCTGCATAGTCTCACGGGAAGCTAACAGGGTGTTGTTGATCGTACCCTGATCTAACACATATGTCTGCTCCGCTCTGGGACCATCGGTGCGCTCCTCGCCGCTGGCCATGGTCTCTGCAAAGGCAAAAGACCCAAACTCAGGTGCCGACAAATCAACTGCATGCTGCTCTCTATGATCTGGCACTGGCATCGCAGAACTGATGGTAGAAGGGTGATCAAGGGGGAACAAGGTGGAATCGAACTCGGATTCGGAGAGCGGATCTCGCTTCTCATGAACCAACCTAGATGAGCGGGCTGGAGTGCTGAAAAGCGGTGCAGCTAAAGACCGCCTAAGAGATCTCCTACCCATCATCTTGATCTAGTGAGTGAAGGCGGATGAGATCTGGAAACACACAAGATGAGAAAACAAAATGCTGATTCACCTACTCAACACCGAGCAGATGATCGTAAAGGTTCGGTTAATTATCTTGTCAATTTTTATTAGGTGATCAAGTCAGTCTTTCAGAGCGATTAAGCGAGCCTATAGAAATCCAATACTCCCAACATATTGTCCCGTATAAAAGGCTGGTAGTCTGATAGGAAATCGGATATGGCTCTAGCATAGTGTGCGGGTCACTCTCTCGCTCGTCCAAACCAAACAAGGAGGGGGTTACTCTCCCCAAGACAGATTTTTAAATCAGATATCTTTTAAGGTCAAGTGTGTTAAGCAGTCCCAGTTTTATAGTTTTTATTTTTTAGGTATTTTTCAAGAAAACAACGCCTAATGAAATTTTTGGTTCTCCTGTTTATTTAAGTCCGAAAATAACGGGAGAAGGCGAAAAATTCGATGCGCGATCAAACACGATGATGCATGCAGAGTAAGAGATGCGTACATGACTCCAGCAGTCTGCATGCAGGGTAATTCGCGCATAAAAGTAAAGACAGTAATAAAACTACCTATATGATGCACGAGGAAAACAACCTTAGACGAAGGAATTCTACACGAGAAGAATAGTAGTCGGGTAACCAAGCTAAGTCTGGAGCCCGATCTTGGGAGCTACTCGGTGTCTGCCACTACGGATCCTGCATGCGGTGTATGTGACTCCTCACGGCACGTGGAATTAAGCCTAATTAGGCCGACTTTTTCTTGTGATTTAATTAATAAGATCCAATTAACGATCTATAGTTGCATGCAGATAATTAGGATTGGGCCTTAATTAATTATGTCACAGTCAAGAAAAATCCTAAGGTTAAGGCTAAATCCTCGAAAATCAGTTAAGCAGAAAAAATGCGATAAAAACAAAACCGTCGAAAAATCGCGGTAAGGTCCCCCGAGCACACCGGTGCTTGGCAAAACAGACCCCGACAATCACCACAAAAAGTTCGAGTCTTGTGGTCTTGTATTATTTTAATAATAAAGTCTACAGGAAAATAAGCTAACTACAGTTAATCTACGATTATTGTACGACTCCCAAACTCCCGTTCGCCTTCCTCGCGCTCTCCTGCAGCTCTATGCAGAAAAGAGCCACCTCTGACTCCCGCGGTTGCGTCGGCTTTCCGAAGAAAGTCGACTCGATTCTCAGGCCCTCGCAAGAAAAGGAAATAGAAGTGTATCAGACACAAGTTATTATAAAAATGTGATAATGAAATGAGATAAAAATATATATATACAAATATAGACAGAAAAGCCACGAAAGCCGCGAAAGAAAATCGACTACTAAGCCGTACTCCCTGGCAACGGCGCCATTCTGATGAGCCGAAAAACCAAGAGACTAAGGGAGATAGGTATCAAAGGTCATTGCGATCTCACCCTCTCGAGTCAGACTTAACAAAAAATCAAGACCACCAAATCAATGAATCAAGCAATAAAGCCAAATAGCGGCCTCACTATTTTATTTAACCTGGTATAACGACCAAGGTCGAACTCAAGGAGCACCGATTGGCTAAAAGCATACAAAGTAGTCAAAATCAAAATAAAAAGAAGAAAATATTTTTGGTGAATTTTATGAGTTTTTAAAATTTTTCTGAAATTTTTATTTATGAAGAAAATATAAAAGCAAAGGGAAAAGTCACAATCAAGGAATTATTTAACACCACAAAAAGAATCAGAAAATTACAATAAAAATATTTTTGGATTTTATAATTTTTCAAATGTTTTTGGTAATGTTCTCATATTTTTATAATTTTTAGTTTATTTCATAAAAATGAAATAAGGCAGAAAATGGTAATCAATGTGCAACCAGAATCTAAAGGCTATTTAAAAATAACTAAATAGCCTATAAAATTCCACAGACAATTTAATGAAAAACTATAAGTGAAAATTGAACTAAAGAAAAGAAATTGCTTTTTTTGAATTGTTTAGAATTTTTAATGATTTTTATAAAGTTTTTAGGGTTTTTCAATTTTTAGGATTTTTGTAAGTCCAAATACAACAAAATTTGGATGAAGCAAGAACATATAAAAACAAGAAAACCACAATTTTTTAGAATTTTTGGAGAGTTTTTAATATTTTTAGTTGATTTTTAAATTCAAACAGTTGCAAAAATAAGGGTTTTTGAATTTTTAAAAATAGAAAATCAAAACAAAATATCCCAAAAAATCAGTGAAATTTTTGCACATAGGCAGGGACCACGTGTCCAAATTTCTAGAAATTTGGAGTTAATTTGTTATTTCATTCAACCAATAAAACATACACAGCACACAGGGACCTAAGTGCAAAGAAAACAACTTTCAGAGCTTAATTATAACACGCGCCAAAATTATAGGGAGATTAGTGCAATTTTCACGTTAAGTTCAGCACATGTTCAAATCCATTACGCACAGGGATATAAGTGCAATTATTGAAAATAAAACTTCAAAGCATAACATTCATTAAACCCAAGCCCTATACATGCAAATGTCCCAGAAAATCACGTGACGAAGCACATGCACCACAAATGGAGGGACTGAAATGCAAAATCTAAAAGTTTGAGGTCCAAAGTGCAATTTATCCAAATTAAAAACAACTACGACAACTAATTACAGGACTGGAAAATAAATACTAAAGCAGAAAGGGCCTAAGTGAAATTTACCCCTTTATTAACGATCCGATGGTCGAGAGAGGTCCACTCATGATCGGACGGTTGTGGATGGCTGGTACCCCTTCGACAATCAACGCTCTGGGTCAGATCCTCAGATGGATCGGACGGCTATGAGATACCCGCGAATGGATGGTGGAGATAAGACCTGGCGGAGAAGCTCGAGCGAACGACGGAGGAGGACTCTGGATGAACAGGTCGTCGGGCGAACTTCGTCCGGCCGTTACGCGCGCCTGAGGCTCCTCCGGTGCTGCTCTGATGGGTGAATCGAAGCTGACGGTCGTCCAAAGCTGATGGAGGTCTTCGATGAGGCCGGGAGCCACTGGAGTGCTCCGGCGACTAGGAAGACCTGGAGCTCCTGTTCTTCGATGGTTGGACCTCCAAATGAGGTCTGTTGGCCTTCAAACATGCACAGGAAGCTCACTGGGTCGAGGGTAAATTGCCTCGACCCGTTAGCGGGTGAAGGGGGTGAACGTTTGGGGCGGAGCGTGGCTCTCCGGTGAGCGACGGCGGAGGAGAGTTGATGTCCCTATTGTTGGACATGTGAGCCCACGACGAGCCATTATGCAATAAATGTTATTGCGAATATCATTCCCTGATCTGAAATGAAGAATAAATAATTTGCATAATAGGTCCCTCTGTACAATTAAGGTTATGTACCATGGCTATCTTAATGATCATACAGCTGTTGATTCAATTATTGAATCATAGAGGCTAATGCTTGGATGAATATCTAAAGAGTTAGATTGAGGACTCATCAAGCACCGTCAAATGATTATTAAGATGTGATCTCCAGCCTGAGTAGGAGATGGCAATCCTTTCTCACATAAGTTGATATCTGACCGACCTCTTGATGCAGGTCCTCTGCATAGGAATAGAGATTCGGAGGTGTCAGATTAGTTAGGTCAAAGAGTTGACTTAACGAGATCGAGATAACCTAAGTCCTGTGTTGAATGCTGTCATAGCATAGGCACGGATCCTCTGACCGGAGACAGATGTATTGCTATATGTCTGAGTATGTACATTTGACAGACCAATAGGTTGATGACCTAACCAAGGTCTATACACCGGCGCGTTGGTGTGCATATAAGGGCATATGAGTAATACGATCTCTCAAAGGGATCATACAGGTTCATTACTAAACTGGAAGACATGAGCTCACTCATGAGATATTGGGAAGAATCAAATTCCGTGCACGGTCTTCTCGCTTTGGAAGCTTGACTGAATTTGTAGGTTTGATATATACTTTTGGAAAGTATATGATCAAGACCTAGGTATGATATATGCTTTTGGAAAGTATATGATCGATACCAAATCCTAATGATCAAATGAGAAACTTAGTGATCAAACCCTGAAGAAGACAGTGTAAAATTGATCTTGATCTTCGGGTTGACCATGGGTCTTCCAGTATGCAGGATGTACATGTATTGGGAATACCTGAGGGTGATGTGATCCTAAACGATTGTATATCCATGACGCTTCCATTCCGAGGGAGTGATGAAACAGGTCTGGATTTTAGTGACTCCTCTCAGTAGAGAAGCAATCTGATATTGGTCCAAATGTTGGACATTGGTCTGAATGAGTTTCAGATTCAATGAGAAGATTAGATTTGCGGTCTTGATTTAATCAAGCATCTCGAGGAGGTTCGTAAGATCTGGATTTGAGATGAGATCTCAACATCCAAGTCACTATATGTGGAACAATACAATCGCCACGTCCTTATCTCTAAGTATCTGCGGAGAAAGCACATTATTCTTGAAAGGGTTCGAGAATAATTCATTTGATGAAATACATATCCAAGCAAGAAGAACTTGATAATTAAATGAGATTTAATTATCAAGCTTAATATGAATATGATTCATATTGCGAGAATGATTATCCAAGATAATTAAATGGGATTTAATTATCAAGGATTAGAGAATGTGGATATTATTATCCATAATATTTGTGTATTGTAAATATGATTTATAATATACATATATTCAAAAGAGAGAAATTTAATAAATAACATTTGTTAATTATTAAATGTGGATTGGATTCACATTTGTTAATTAACTGGAAATGTCATTTACAATTTAGTTTGGGATGTGAATATGATTCACATATTTTCAATGGCATGATTGAAATATTTACAAATTAATTTGGAATTAATTTGGTGAATAATTTTGTGATAATAGTTATCACAAATTATTAAGAGATAATATGATATAATAAAAAGGAGATAATAAGCCACCATTGATGAGGTGGCGTCACCCATGAAATAGTCATGGGTGACGCCCCATTTTAGGAGGCTACATTATCTCCATTTTATTATCTTGGTAAATCTCTTAATTAATCGATTTATGTTAAATTAAATTGTGTTGATAATGTTGCAACATATATTTAATTTAATTATAAATAAATGTTGTTGGTTTTAACCAACAACAATTATAGCCATTGATTTTGCATAGACCAAGCCTGGCCGTTGGATCTATGTGTCCCATGGATTGAGATCCAGTGGATCCTAAACTAATATAAAAGGAGGGCTAGGGTAGCCTTTCAAGGTACATGATTTAGAGTTGTACAAGGTTACAACTCTCTCTCTCTCTCATATTCTCGCCCTCTCTCTTTCTCTCCTCCAAAAGATGGCCGTCCATCTTGTGTTGAGAAAGGAGAGACTCTCGGCTTCTTCTTCGACGACTTGAGGATCTCCTTCTTCTTTGGAGTTTCTTACTCTAAAGGAAGATGACGGATTTCGTTTGACGTAATCAGGAGATACATTGCTTGGATCTTCATCGAGGATTGCGGGAAGGACGCGACTCATCATCGTCCCCGCAAGTGTGTTCTTCGTGGATCGGACTTGAGACAGGAGGATCTCTACTTTGGGATCTTGCGATCACAACCACGCTTCAAGAGGTATTCCTTGTACTTTGTGGTTTGATGAAACGATCCGAGAAATGTTCTCGTGATCATGTGGTTTCATCTTTAGTTTTAAAAATTTTGTAATTTCTGCCGCATCTAGCATCTAGTACGACTAGTTGCTCCGATTGCATACGATGCGATCGACACGCTTCCGTGATGCGCTTAAGGATTCTTAATATCCTTCAAGTGGTATCAGAGCCAGGTGTCGAATAAGGTTTTGGATATGATCCATAGACCTTAGACGATTTGGTTCTTGAAAGGGTTGCGAAATTTTTACTGCATTTCAATTTTCGCACCTCTGTCTAATTGATTTTTTCGGCACTGTTTAAAAGGTTTAAACACAAAATTTTCAATTAGATTTTGTTCCCCATTAAACAAGGAAATCATGGGACTTGAGTTTACTAAATTTGGACTTCATTTGCTCAAGATATGGCCTTTTGAATATACATGTATTCACTGTTGCGGAACTGCAGATTTAAACGTGATTAATGAGATAATTACGGTTTTAATCTGCCTCGAAATGCATGAATTATCAGTTGGATTCTTTAATAAATCAAATAGTCAATCTCTGGAAATCGAGTTTGCATTTTTTTTGGATTTAAATTGATCAAGATAAGTTAATTTTAGTGATTGGGGATCACTGCTGGAAATTAACATTTTTTGATCTTGAACCTTGTGAGAAGTCATTCAATTATCATGATGAAAATTAATTGTTAATTTTCTGGAATAACTAGTGATAAATATTTGTGAAATATTTAAAGAGATAATTATTTCATTGAATGACATTTGCCTAAACCACAATGATGAGATATTAGATCTTGATCATTGATTCATCAACAAACATTGATTTCATGAAAAACCATAGCTTATCCTACAATAGTTGTAGGACAACTTTACATGAAAAACCCTCTTGCTTGAATAGGATTGGGGATTTGTTTAGCAAATCTCCTTATAATATAATCAAAATTGTTTTGATGTATATTATATGGTATAATTTCGGTTGAAAAACCGATGAGCATCTCAAAGTACATGGAGATCTATCTGGTATTATCCTTTCCCGAGGCGGATATGGTGCCTAGTCGGAGAGCATTGGGGTCGTGGGTTGCAACGTATGTGGTCCATCCCACTCTCGTCGGTACTGGCCATGACAACGGGTAGGGATTGTATAATGCCGGAGAAGTCAATTTGTATTTTTCTAATTATTAAAATTCGAATAATACGTACTTTGAGATTATACCTACTATTCAAGTAAAATAAAAGACATGTTTGTTGATTGATGATTGGATTGATGATTAATTTAATGTGATTAAATTAATTATATCCAATAAACACTCTATTATGGATGGATGTGTATTTCCCTTGGAAGAATTAATTATGTGAATATGATTCATAATAATTAATTACAATTTGAATATGAGGTGGAGGATCACATAAGTGACATCCATGGTCTCCCGTCAAGGCAAAGGATTCTATCGCCAGTTGTTGTGTATAGGAGATGCATGTCCGAAGTGACAGATCCTGTATATGATTTAATTGGATCGGGTTCTTTGCTTCTCGAAAGAGTAAGGCCGTATACGTAGTGACCCCAATATCGGGTCCTCATATTATTGGGGCGATATTGGATTGCGTATAGCGAGTATCAAGCATGTTGACGGTTGGTTCAATTAATGACGGGTCAACATCATCTTAGGGGTGGTGGGCTCGGGTGTTAAAGACCGAATTGAAAAATGCAAGTTGGACTTGCAAGGTGGAATGTGTTCCCGCTTCTTTTTATCCGAGTTGTAGGTTCTCATATTATTGGGATGCAACGAAGATAGGAGAGGAGATCCCAGGTCTTGCTAGAGATATAATGGTAAGAATATCTCTTACATTGAAAGTGATTAAGGGAATGAACTTTCAGTGTTGACAAGGCAAGACAACTTTGATATAAAAATTCCTAAATCAAGGTAAAATATGTATACATTAAATATATACCCTTATGCAAATTTCTTATTTCAGATAATCCTTCGTTAAACCCACTCAATGTTATACTCAATAATAACCAGTAAAATATCATGGATTGGACTCATGATCCAGATATTGTATTTGCAATTGGACACATAATGTATGTTGTTGCAATGTACAAGTCTCCTCAACATAATGAGGAATGACAATTAAATAGGACAATAAGACATCACCTCAGGGTTCGCATGTCTTTATAGTCTTGATCTTTCATCGAGTGTACTTTGGAAGTGACATGTCGATGGTGATCGTAATTGTCAAATATTCCTTATAAAATAAAAGAAGATATTTTGGCATACATATGTGCTCTAGACATTTAATCATGAATGACATGGTTCTCTGCATTATGGAGAATGGTGGCTCGAAAGAGATGATGTATTCAAAATGTTTGAATACCTACCTAGACCTAAGTCTCTAAGAGTTAAGATGTATGTAGATATGATGAGTGTCATCATTCTACTATCTATACTCAAGTCATTCATGAAGCTTCAGAATAATCATTTTGAATGAATTTAATGAAGCATATATAAATGTTGAATTGCTCTTGTATTGAAATCTTTGGAATTCAACATAAGAGATTCTTTGTCTTGAACAATGGTTGTTTATAGACGAAGAGAGCGCAGTGGAAGCATGGGTCGGACCCGAGTAAGAAGGAAAGTCAAAAGGTTGACCTACTTTTGTGACTTCTATATGACATCCAAAGAGTTGGATGAATGCCAATACTGCAATAAGTTGATGTGTTGATAGTATGACTATCAAGTCTATTTAAAATCCTTAGTGAATGACTCAGATAGAGCATCAGAATAATCTACATATAATCATTGACTCTGACTTTCTTATTTCATAAGATAAAGTCTGACAATTGTATCCCAATCTTCTAATAACATTTGCAATTGGTTGCATATATATATATATTAGAAGATTAGAAATTTTGATCTTAAGGTTTAGTAGTCATCTACATGGATATTGTTGTAATTGTTGCAACGATATCTGTTGGATAGATAGACTTCATATTCTCAGTGGGAGAACCCTTAGTCTTGGAGAATGTCTCCATGACCTAGATATTAGAATATTCTCATTGTTTGTTTCTAAATGTTGGAAATAAACATGAATTATGAGATAAAACTATCATAAAGAGTTATGATTGATATATTTCAGATAGTAATCTAACATCTAGTGGACTCCACAAAATTAAAAAATTAATGAATGGTTCATTAAGATTTCTAATACTGAAAAATCAAACCTTATAAGATCAATAGGAGGATGAAGAGCATATGACAATGATCTGGCATCAAGCCTTGGACATTTGTCTGTTGATTTGATCAATAGACTAGTAAGATATGAAACTTTAGAATGTCTAAAATTTCAAATCTTACATACTTGTGAATATTGTATTCAAAGAAAAATGTCCAATACACCCTTATCTGGGAAAGGTGTTAGATGTCGAGGTATTCAAGATCTCATACATATTGATGTATGTGGATCATCTATATCATATTGAACATTATGGATATGTGATATCTATTGATGATCATGTATGATATGAGATTTCTTCTCTTCACCTGAGAAACCTTTGAAATGTTCAAAGATTTCACAATTTTAGTTTAGAACCAAAGTTTGAAGGAAGATTAAATGAATTTGATCTAACCAAGGTAGCAAGTACCTATTAGATAAAAAAATTCAAAGAATACCTTATGGAGATATGAATATCATTTCTATCTCAATCCTCCTAACACACATAAACTCAATGGAGTTATAGGGTGATACAATTGAATCATGTGTGACATGATTTGATCAATGATGATTTTTAGCAAAATTATCCCTTAGTTTCCAAGTATATATGTGTAGTAGAGACTACAATATATATCCTTAATAAGGTTCCATGCATGTAAGCTAGAATATAGCACTTGAGAGTGCTACTTCATTAGGAAAATAAAGGATGGTATTGGATACCTACATTATGACCTTGAGATTCTTAGAAGATCTCATCTTTGAGAATGTGATTCTTAGAGGATGACTCTCTTGAGAATCAAGATGAAAATGAAGTATAGGAACTCATTTGATCTTGAGAAGATAATGAGGCTCCTGAAATTGGAAACTAAAAGGGACAATTAAAGATGAAGCCCTAATACCTCTTCAAATGAGTTTGAGGATGTATTCCATGTGTCAGTTAAGTCTGCAAATGATCGGACTTCATGTGATGAAGCTCCTGAGGATCATGACATGGAAAGATGGATATTAGCAATAAAGTCTAAAGAAGACTTCATATACAAAGTGTTGTATATGAATCCTCGAGGATCCACTTATAAGGGTTAGACCCATTAAGGTGTAAATGGATCTTCAAGAGAAGAGGGAACCTGATGAGGAGGTGGAGACCTTCAAAGCACGGTTCGTAGCCATGAGCTACACATCGGAAGAGAAGACATTGCTTGCAATGAGACTTCCTCTTCAGTTACCTTGCTTAAACATCGGATTATTGCTAACTATAGCTACACAACTTGTCTTTGAAATCTTCGAGATGGAAGTCAAAATTGCATTCCTCTATAAATGCCTCCCTGAGGATATTTAGATGAAGTAGCCCCAGGGCTTCATGGTTGAGGAAAGCAAGGTGTGAAAGCTAAAGAAAATCCATCTATGGACTCAAATAAGCTTCTTGTAGTTGGAACATCAGATTTGATGAAATCATAAATGTTATGATTTCAGATAGAATCTTGATGTACCATGTGAAGCTTAGTGGGAGTGCCATTGTATTCATCATGCTAAATGTAGATAATATCCTAATCATTTGGAATGATATAAGGATGATAATAAGTGTTTTATAGACTGGTTATTCCATACCTTATGATATGATCTCAAGAATACCTCTTAGATCTTAGTTCTGAAGTTGTTCAGAAGCAAAGAAAAGAGGGTATTGGGACTGTCACATTTGTAGTACACCTTGGACATATTCCATTCTTGGAAATTCCAAGAAAGGCTTCCTTCCTTGAGATTTGGTACTGACCTATCTAAAGGGATAGCACATCAAAGAGTTGAGGAAGTGAATGCTAGAACTGCTTGCACTTGTGCATCAGTTTCAAAAAGCTAAGTGTATGCTAGATGTGTACAAAAGCCAGATATCTGCCAAGCAGTGGGAGTAGTAAACTCTTACTAATCCTACTATGGAGAAAGAACACTTGATTGCAGTAATAACGATATCTTCAAAGATGACAAGGCTTTAGAGATGGTGATCTCTAATTCTTATCTTCAAGAAATTAAGACTTTTAGATAGAGATCTAAAAAGGTCTTAATTGTGGATACCTTGAGAGATAGTGATCTCTCGGAATAAGGGTATTCTGATATGGATTATGGAAATACTGGTTATAATAGTTATTGAGCAATAGTGTCAAGGACACTATAACTGCTTTGACTAGATTGAGTATTGGTTGCATTAGATGCAAGATTCGCATTGGATGCGAGCACTGTTACCTAGGGATATGCAAGTGTTGTAAAAGGACTTGGCATAGTCTTTTGGGAACAGAGTGACTGATCAGCTTACCTAGCTATTTCTAAATAACCTATGATTATCACATGAGTGTGGGTTTAAATGATTAGCCCATTAATGGCTCTTTGGGCTAGTGGGAGATTGTTGGACATGTGAGCCCACGACGAGCCATTATGCAATAAATGTTATTGTGAATATCATTCCCTGATCTGAAATGAAGAATAAATAATTTGCATAATAGGTCCCTCTGTACAATTAGGGTTATGTACCATGGCTATCTTAATGATCATACAGCTGTTGATTCAATTATTGAATCATAGAGGCTAGTGCTTGGATGAATATCTAAAGAGTTAGATTGAGGACTCATCAAGAACCGTCAAATGATTATTAAGATGTGATCTCCAGCCTGAGTAGGAGATGGCAATCCTTTCTCACATAGGCTGATATCTGACCGACCTCTTGATGCAGGTCCTCTGCATAGGAATAGAGATTCGGATGTGTCAGATTAGTTAGGTCAAAGAGTTGACTTAACGAGATCGAGATAACCTAAGTCCTGTGTTGAATGCTGTCACAGCATAGGAACGCATCCTCTGACCGGAGACAGATGTATTGCTATATGTCTGAGTATGTACATTTGACAGACCAATAGGTTGATGACCTAACCAAGGTCTATACACCGGCGCGTTGGTGTGCATATAAGGGCATATGAGTAATACGATCTCTCAAAGGGATCATACAGGTTCATTACTAAACCGGAAGACATGAGCGCACTCATGAGATATTGGGAAGAATCAAATTCCGTGCACGGTCGTCTCGCTTTGGAAGCTTGACTGAATTTGTAGGTTTGATATATACTTTTGGAAAGTATATGATCAAGACCTAGGTATGATATATGTTTTTGGAAAGTATATGATCGATACCAAATCCCAATGATCAAATGAGAAACTTAGTGATCAAACCCTGAAGAAGACAGTGTAAAATAGATCTTGATCTTCGGGTTGACCATGGGTCTTCCAGTTTGCAGGATGTACAGGTATTGGGAATACCTAAGGGTGTTGTGATCATAAACGATTGTATATCCATGACGCTTCCATTCCGAGGGAGTGATGAAACATGTCTGGATTTTAGTGACTCCTCTCAGTAGAGAAGCAATCTGATCTTGGTCCAAGTGTTGGACATTGGTCTGAATGAGTTTCAGATTCAATGAGAAGATTAGATTTGCGGTATTGATTTAATCAAGCATCCGTGGGAGGTCCGTAAGATCTGGATTTGAGATGAGATCTCAACATCCAAGTCACTACGTGGAACAATACAATCGCCCTGTCCTTATCTCCAAGTATCTGTGGAGAAAGCACATTACTCTTGAAAGGGTTCGAGAATAATTCATTTGATGAAATACATATCCAAGCAAGAAGAAATTGATAATTAAATGGGATTTAATTATCAAGTTTAATACGAATATGATTCATATTGTGAGAATGATTATCCAAGATAATTAAATGGGATTTAATTATCAAGGATTAGAGAATGTGGATATTATTATCCATAATATTTGTGTATTGTAAATAGGATTTATAATATACATATATTCAAAAGAGAGAAATTTAGTAAATAACATTTGTTAATTATTAAATGTGGATTGGAATCACATTTGTTAATTAACTGGAAATGTCATTTACAAATTAGTTTGGGATGTGAATATGATTCACATATTTTCAATGGCATGATTGAAATATTCACAAATTAATTTCGAATTAATTTGGTGAATAATTTTGTGATAATAGTTATCACAAATTATTAAGAGAAAATATGATATAATAAAAAGGAGATAATAAGCCACCATTGATGAGGTGGCGTCACCCATGAAATAGTCATGGGTGACGCCCCATTTTAGAAGGCCACATTATCTCCATTTTATTATCTTGGTAAATCTCTTAACTAATTGATTTATGTTAAATTAAATTGTGTTGATAATTTTGCAACATATATTTAATTTAATTATAAATAAATGTTGTTGGTTTTAACCAACAGCAATTATAGCCATTGATTTTGCATAGACCAAGCATGGCCGTTGGATTTATGTGTCCCATGGATTGAGATCCATTGGATCCTAAACTAATATAAAGGAGGGCTAGGGTAGCCTTTCAAGGTACATGATTTAGAGTTGTACAAGGTTACAACTCTCTCTCTCTCTCTCATATTCTCGCCCTCTCTCTTTCTCTTCTCCAAAAGATGGCCATCCATCTTGTGTTAAGAAAGGAGAGACTCTCGGCTTCTTCTTCGACGACTCGAGGATCTCCTTCTTCTTTGGAGTTTCTTACTCTAAAGGAAGACGATGGATTTCGTTTGACGTAATCAGGAGATACATTGCTTGGATCTTCATCGAGGATTGCGGGAAGGACGCGACTCATCATCGTGCCCGCAAGTGCGTTCTTCGTGGATCGAACTTGAGACAGGAGGATCTCTACTTTGGGATCTTGCGATCACAACCACGCTTCAAGAGGTATTCCTTGTACTTTGTGGTTTGATGAAATGATCCGAGAAGTGTTGTCGTGATCATGTGGTTTCATCTTTAGTTTTAAAAATTTTTTAATTTCCGCCGCATCTAGCATCTAGTACGACTAGTTGCTCCGATTGCATGCAATGGACACGCTCCCGTGATGCGCTTAAGGATTCTCAATATCCTTCACCTATTCCTGGGCGAACTAGGGGGAATGGATGGGTGGACAACGTGGAGATAAGACTCGCAATGGCAAAGGGCTGATCGGAGTGGCGAATAGATGATCGGAGGGTGCAGGATGTCCGATGAAAGCGCGGCGGACGGAAATCGAAGACTTGGAAATTAGACGAAACTGGAGGCTATCGAATCTACTTGATGGATGAAAGCGTCTATGCTGGAGGTCAGCTACCTCATTGGGTCTTCGCCTCGATGGAGCGACGTCTCCAGAGGTTCTGGCTCGCTGGTGGCTGAGCACGACAAGGTTGAGTCGTCGGATCTAAGTCTAAGGGCTTCAAGCCCTCGTTGCTACACTCTCCTACGCTCACTGTCACTCGAGGAGAAGAACGGAGGTCACGGAGGTCGAAGACGATGGCCAGAGATGCGGGAAAAGGCGGCTGGCGGTGAGGCTTTATTCGGTGAAGGGTCCGAGAAGATTGGAGTGGAGCGCGCGGAGGCATGTATACCTAAAGAGGAGATCGGACGTGAATCACGGGTCATCCCTCGACAATCGGAGCCCTGGGTTTGAGAAGATGGAGGTCGGATCGATTCGGGAATATTTGGAGAAATCGGACGGGAACCGGATCCGGGTGTAAAGTGGTCGGGGGGGGGGGGGGGAGTTGATCGGGGGTCAACAATCCCCCGTGGACCAATCAGAATTCAACATTCCAGAAATTATCTATAAATTAATTTAAAAATAGCAAATGATTTTATTTTAAAATATTTATAAAATGAAAAATGTCTATTATTTTTTAGTGATTTTTATTTATTTTTTTTGAAAAATAAATTAGTGTATACATAATATAATAATATATACATGTATAAAATACCTATGTATTTATATTTTTATTATTATTTTATTTTTGTATAATTATCCTAATTTTACATTTTATTTATTTACAACATAAAATTTGGGATATAAAATAATTTTTATTTTATTTTTATTGTTTATTTACAATTGTAAAATAAATAGATGAATTATTGATATATACATGGTACGTATAAGGGTAGGAGAGAGAAATGGTTTTATTTCTATTTTATTTTTATTTTTCTAATTTTTATTTTATTTTTAGAAAAATATACAAATTGTGAGAAACACATGTATATTTTTATTTCATGAAAATAGAATATATATATATACCAAGAAGGAAATATGCTCAATAATGAATGGCCTTATCTCTCTCTACTTATTTTATTTAGCAATCAGGCCCATATTGGGCCCTCTCTTGGGTTCAGGTCACTCAATATTTATTCTAAATATTTCCCTCTTTTTCTTTATTTCTTTATTCTTTTATTTTTGCACAAAAACATGCTAAATATTGATATTCACACAAAGCATGCATTTTGATAACTTATTATATTTACAAACAGATACATGGTATTTTACCAAGACATCTAGCTAAAATAAAAGAATAAAGAGTGATGAATGGGGATTCATCAATCATGGGTGAGATGTGGTGGTTGCGGATGTTGGACGGAGAGAGGTGCGAGAGGTGGTTGGGTCGCGCGTGGATCATGGAGAGGGGAGAGGGAAGTGGGTGATGGGTCGTGTAGAGGAGGCAGTTCCGACGAGGTTGCATGCAAGGCGGTCGTCAGATGCTGGGCGACTTTTGGGGAAGCACCATAAGGAAGGATGGAGAGATGAAGGAGTGAGCACCACCGTAGGAGGCGGGGTGGCAGAGTCGGACACAAGGGGGAGAAGAGGCTGCGTGGTGTGCTGAGGAGCTATCACGTGGACTCTAAATAAATTAAATTAAAAAATAATAAGCAGTAATAATTATTATTATTAAAATAAAAATAAATAAATAAGTATAATAAAGGGGTGTCATATGGTGACTCCATCAGTAGCCATGTGTCGCTCCCAAAAAATTCAGAAATTAAATCAAAAGAAAAATAAAAAAGAAATAGAAAATGAAGTCGAATAAAAAAGTGGTCTACAAAAAAGTTGTTTGTCTCGACTGTATCTACAACTTTTTTGAAGGACCAAAAAAAAGAGATTGTCAGTATAAAAAGTATTTTTGGTGGTACTCTATAGATATAAAATATCATATTTTTGTATTATGCAATTTTTTTGTCATTTTAAATAAGGTAAAAATAAAAATAAAAATAGATAAAATATAAAATAAATATTTATGACTTAATATATTTTTTGGTTTTTTAATAATTACAAAAATAAAGAAATAAAATATGGGGGACCTATATATAGATTATATATACATACTCAAGGTGATTTATTTTCTTTGATTTTTGCTTCAATTTTTGTTTTGATTTTTACACATTTTATTAAAACATAAATCAAAGTAAATAAAGGGAAAATAAATAGATAAATAAGAGTTATTATTGTATATAAAATAACAGGGTTAGAATAGTCAATATGTACAATATGCAATGAGGGCCCAAAATCCAAGTTTCACATATGAAGTCCGATTCTTTTGAATTTGACCTCGTTTTGTAGATAGTTAAATGTACATTAATTCAAAAGTGAGTAGGGATTCGTAGGAGATTGGATGGGTGAGATATTCACATTTATGGATTTTCTCTCAAACTAGGGTTTGAGTTTTATTAGGTAAATATAAAAGTTAGTATTTTTCGGTATTCTTTTGTTATTAATGTGAATAATATATACGCAATAAAATTGATTTTATTTTATTTAGAGTTAGTGAAAAATAACTAAAAATCAGGGAAGATATTATAATATACACGTGATGATTTACAAGATTTTTGGGCTTATTATTTATTGCAATTATGAATGCTAAAATTTGAATATTATTTACATGTGCACGAGTGATAATAATGCAATATAAATGAAGAAATGAAGCTAATTACTTGGGAAAAAAGTTCTATTTTCATCTTTAGAGTGATGAATCATAGATTCATCAATATATTTTCATTAATTTTGTATCCCAAAAAATGAGAAACAAGTCACAAAATTAATCGAGTCATCTTCTAAATTCTCTTATGAAGAAATCCAATTTCTCGAGGCCATACGATCGGAATCATACGAAACTTTTTCATATTGCTTCGGAGCTTAATTAATTACTCATTAATTAGTATTTTATAATGTTATATAACTCAAAAAATAATAGCTAAAAAGTTATAAATTTTAGTGCTATGATCTTTGATTGAAATCAAAGTATGCACTTACTTTTAACATATGAATCATCTTTTGAATGTCACCAACTTTTGGTTCATTCTTTTGAGCACGAGTCCAGACTTCTAGACATCATTTATATCCCAAAATAATGTTAACAATAGCAATGTCCAAAGTCACCAAATCATTCAAATCATTAAAACTATCACAAGACTGTCTACTTGATAATTGGGATTTTCTAACCGATTATTTATCGGACTTGGATGCAATACATATCCTTTAAACCATGGCTCTAATACCAATTGAAGGAAGTAATTAAAAAAATCAAGAACTTCGCATCACAGAAGCACGAAACATTTAGCAAACTATTTGCTTAAAACATTGTATGTGTCATCGTATGAACAAGAAACTTCCGCACAACTTGTGTACTTTGTAAAACCATTAATTTAGGGAAACGACTTTCCTAGCATTGTCTCCAATATTATAATGAATATTAAGATAATATTAGAGTCACCTCTTAAATCATACGTCTCTAAAGCAAGAGACCTCTCGAATCCACTCCGATCTTCATTTGTCTCTCTCGTGGGCACAATGATTCACGTAACTTCCCATGAACTTTTATGTATTCTTATTGAAGTTGTCCACCCAAGGGCGAGACCAAGAAGATCTAAAGCGTCTTACTTCATCTCACTAAATTGAGTCCTCTTACACGTAAATGAAGCACGACGTCGACAAAGAAGATGATCTTCTCTCTCGCAGGACCACGCCTATAAAGAAAAGATGGAGGCTTGAAGATGGATGTGTAGGGCTGTAGAGAGAGAGGGGGGCATGATGTATATTCGACAGTCTTCTACTCTCTAACCTTCTCTCTCAATGATCAAGGAAACTTAGAATTGTTAGGAGGAACAAGCATGATTTGAAAGAGAGGCATTGCCTTCTCTTTTATAGTCATGGAGGAAGTCTACGAGGAGTTTTCTCCTCATGATAGACATCCTCAATGGAGTTCCTTTAATCATGGATCAAGGGCTATGATTTAGTCCTTATTCAGTAAGGATGAGGACTAAAACTATCTCTTTTTAATAATCAATTAATTAGTAAATTATGCAATAAATTGAGATCCTAATCCAATTAGGACTCTCATAGAGAGAGCCATATGTTTCTTGCAACACACACACATTCCAAAAATAGGTTAGAATTTTTTCTTTAATTATTAATTTGATAATTCAATTATCAAAATTAGTAATTTTATGAAATTAATCCTTGTAGTTTTTGAATCATATTTATAAATCCAAATAATAATGTAGATCCAATTTACACCAACTATTATGATGTGAATCACATTCACACATGTGCCTTGAAATAATCGTGTGATTAATATTCATATATATATTAATTATATGAATTATATGCATATAAATAGTATTTATTGTGAATCATTATTCATATTAATTAGTGTATTATATTTATGAATCATATTGAAAAAATACTCTTATGACAATAACAATTATTGTCTCAATATTGACATCAAATAGTATGAGTCCTAATCCAATTAGGATTCATGAGATACAAATGCAGATACTTGGATATAATGTCAAGGAGATACATGTATAACGACTTAGAATTTAGACGTCAATCCAATTTTAGGGTTTATACCATTTTATCTTGAAGTCGATACACTCTTATCAATTAAGCTCGAGTGGAACACTTCACACTCTAAGCAAGCTCAACGAAATGCAAGCCACTCTATGCGAGATCGAGAAAGTATCGGTGAGTTGAACCCATCTTCCTCGACCATTTTTAATCAAAGTTCAAACCATTTGGAGCTTAGAAATGAGCTTAAGGAGCTTATATGTTTCCATTTCCACGGCCATTTCTGTTTCCAATATTTGGACATTAAAATTGGAATAGGAAAATGGATTCAAATAAATTACGATTTAATATAATTAAATCTTAATCAATCTAGAAAAATGGAGCCATTAAATTCTATTCTTTTTCATCTCTCCCTCGGAATGGAAATGTCATGGTAGATGATCTATTATGATATTTTTAACTTAGTATTCCGATACTCATTCATCCTTCACATTGGAAGACGTTAAGAAATCCAAAGTTCAAATCCTTATTTGACTGCCTTCTTCGGTATAAATTAATAGATTTCTTATTTGATACTTGAGTGACAATATTAATCATATACTTTCCAAAAGCATATATTAATATCTCAAATTTTGTAACTTATTTCATAAACAAGACAACCATGCATGGAATTCATTATGACCCCAAATCATCTCATGAGTGAGCTTTGTCTCCCGGCTCATCAACAATGAACCTGTGTGATTCCTTTGAGAGATCATACATCTCATATATCTTCATATGCACAGCACATGTATATGGGCCTTGACGAGGTCGCCAACCTCTTATTCGATCAAATGTTCATACTCGGGGATATAGATGCATATTTGTCTCAAGTCAAAGCAGGTGTGCCTGATCGCGACAGTCACGATTCATATCTTAGTTTATCTCAACCTTATCTAGTCAACTCTTTGACTTGAATATTCCTATACTTCCGAATCTCTATTCATATGCAGAGAACTTGCATCAAAAGTCGGTTGTAAATCAATCTTTAGAGAAAAATTGTCATCTCTTTCTTAGATTGGAGATATTTATTGAATATCATGTGTTTGAAGTCAGACGTGTCCTCCCAGCTGCATGGTATTCAACATTACCATGGTACTAACCATAATTGTTCAAAAGATACACTAACAGTAAATTGCATTCACATTCATTCATTTTCAGATGGACATGATAAAATCAATAATTTTTGATGCATTAATGGGTTATCAACGGCTTACAAGTCTCCCCAGTACAATATCTTGCTTCTACGAAGCATTCTCCCCAATTTTATCAGTCGACTCTGGTTGTGTCAGAATATGCTCCTCGTTATTGCACAACATGAGGGTCAAGAACTACAAAGGACACAACTCATTGTTGGTCCCATACATCTTCACGATGGGAACTAGACTCTTGAAGGTACTGGATGAAGAGAATATTTACCCTTGTTCTCTGACATGATGAAGAAAGGAGGTCGAATTGGAACTCGACTGGGGTAGTGTACAGATCCGAGCGAGTCTAGATGATCATATAAATAATTGATGTACGTGTAGACTCATACAATCATCCTTGTCAACCCTTGATCCTCATTAGGGGAAAAAGGTGATTTATTGGTTTCAAAGTCACCTTTTTGGTCAAATTTTGAATGCCTCAGAGTGCTGGGAGATGCTGAAATAGATTGGAAGGGTCGTAGATGGCCAGCAAAGAGCCAAAATGAGTGGAAAAGGCATGCTATGACGGTAGTCGACACTAACGAAGAGCCGTTGGAGGCTCGTGTCGGTGCAGGAACCCTCGATTGGGGCAACATCAACACACACTTTGCCCTTCTTGGGGCAACATCAATGCGATAGGCTATTAGAGGCAGCGTCGAGGGTGGTGTGGCACACACAAGGAGAGATGGGACGACGTGTAGGGTTAAGGTTTGGTGTACGAGAACTCTAGTTTAGGACCGTTGCTCTCATACCACGTGGAAAGAAAATAATGAGAAGATTATTCATGAGACCCTAGGGTTCTCTTATAAAGAGGAGAAACATGTTGGGTAGATTACATAATGTAGACATAAAAGAAAAGATAATACATAAAAGAGATAAAAAGATAACTAACATATCAATTAGAACGGAAATGGATGGGATGGGAACGAGATCAACAAATTATTTGCTGTCACAATCATTTGACCATACATCCAGCAATAAATCATTTGCTGCCGCAATTATTTGCTTTCGTACCGGTAATTCATCAAATCATTCACCACAGAATATGTTAGGTTAGTATAACATAAATAGTTTACTGATTCACATGCCTATTTTGTACATTATATCACTTCCGTACCTTTTCCGACAAATATTTACCCGTCGGAACCCCCACGAGAAACGTCAAGAAGGTGTAGTGATTTCCTTTTTAATTTTTTTTGCAAGCCCACCTGTGCCCATCCGCTCCTAAAGGGCGCATCTTTATAACAGGTGAAGACTCGCCGGATGCAAAGATCCTGTGACGGCCGGAGGCATAGATCCTGGGAGCAGGAGCTGCACCGTCCAGGAGCCTGCGTAAAGAGTATCCAAGGTGAGGGTGATGCACTGCAAAGAAAGGAATCCACAAAGGGCGTAGAAGGCCGAATACGGACAGAGGTCACCTCGGATCAATAAACGCAGTGGCGCGGGCAGTGTATCCTGGCGTTCAAATCATGGGAATGCGACTAAGACATGGGCAATTCCTGGACTCCGCCTCCCGTGTTAGTCTTCTGGCAAGCTCCGTTTCCGTTGCTACCTGTCTCCTCCACTGAATAATCATGATCCTGCGGAGTAGGAGAAGTCACCATCTCCTCCCCGCGATCTGCGAGCGGAGATGGTGCTGCCACTGGTTCCCATCATCATCCTCCACTACCTTCTCTTCCGACGCATTCCTAACGGATCGCGACCGCGGTGCTGACGGTCACCCGCACGTGCCCGTCCTCATAGTCGGGGCCGGACCCGTCGGCCTCGTCCTGTCGCTCTTCCTCACTAAATTAGGTATGTTTCGTAGTTATATCTGATATTTATTATGCAGATTTGGATGACTTCATTGCTCGAAAACTCGCAAGTTCAATATAAATGGGAGTAAACACTGCTTCCAAATATGCCATCGCATCCCCGATTTTCAAACATCCATATAAGATGTCGGGGATGTCAACGGCGCGGTTCTCCTCTATGCCGAAAAATGTGCAGTCTGTTGCAATTGAGTTTCCTGTAAACGTTGAGTTGAGGCTATAAAGATAGTGACTCTTTTATGGTCATCTATTGGCTTTAGTTGTCCTAGGCGGCCAATCCATGCGTATTTTGTTTAACGATACCATTTGAATAATGCCACCCCTTATTTTGTACGAGTTATTGCGTCCTTAGCACGAATATGTAGGCATACTTTAGCCAAGATAGATGGTATGAAATCAAGATCTAAGGAGTTAGATCAAGGGGATAATTTAACATCAATAAAAGAATTATATTGATCTCAAACTCTAGTCTTCAGTGTAGAAAGGGATGCCAATCTTCCTTGTAGGCTGCCACTTGATGGATGCTCTTGTGCAGAGTGAATGGAGATTTAGACAAGCAAGTCTAGTTAAATGGTTAACTTGATGAAACTGCTTCGTTTATTTTATGAAGTAACATGAGATGTCTGTGTTTGTATATTCAATGTATACATCTAGCACACCAATAACTTATTGATGTCCTAGTCAAGGGAATATTCTGGCACAATGGAGTGCATATAAATGGTCTGGTGGTAGTGCAGTGTTTCTCCATCCAAAAGATCAGGGATCAAATCCCCCTTGTAGGGGTTGCGTTAGGTAGTCGATAGCCAACGTAAAAAATAGTTGAATCTTTCAACATGATTTGAGCAAGAATCCATGTAGCCAACCCTACTTATAGTGGGAGAAGGCTTTGCCATTCTGTACCCACTTAAATGGTCTGGTGGTAGTGCAGGGTGCATGCCACCCAAAAAAACCAGGGTTCAAATCCCCTTGCCGGGGTTGCGTTAGGTATTCAACAACCAACATAAAAAATAATCGAATCTTTCAACATGGATTTGAGCAAGAATCCATGTAGCCGACCCTACTTATAGTGGGAGAAGGCTTCACCATTTAGCCGACCCTACTTAATGTGGGAAAAAGGCTTTGTTGTTGTTGTTAGTGGAGTACATATAAGAGCATATGAAACATGCAACCTCTTAATGGGATCACATGAGTTAAATGATTGAATTGGAGAACACGAGCTTACCCAATGTACTTTATGATGAAATACCGTGCATGGTCATTTTGATTGAAGACAATATACAATAATTCAGAGATTTATCTACAACTTTGGGAGAAATGGCGTGCAATAGAAAATATCCTATGCCAATTGATATTAGAAAGAATGATCATATATATAACCTTGACAGGAAGACCTGATATATATGATGAAATGTTAATGTTGTATATGTTATCCGATATGAAGGATGATTTGGTTTTGGGAATACTCGGGTTAGCGTGATCATAAAATTCACCCCTTTTTACGCCTGCAATCACATAGTGATGTAACAAGGTTGCTTTTTAATAGAGCCTTTTATGAATTAATTGAGTTTTCTTTTTGACATTAACTATAGATTTAGTTGATCCCATAGTTCGAGCCAAATGGTTTTGGTTGAACCGGAATTCCTTTCAATAGTCTATTTGAGCTTCTATTGATTTAGTTGGGTGCATCCCGTAAAACAACTTAAACAATTTTGGTTCTTGACATCTAGAGATGATATGACATCCACCATTTTACAAGGAGAACATATAAATATCTTCAAGTGGTGAATAGTCTCATAATCTTCTATCCCAACCAAGAGAGAGCCACCATCTTCTCCCCTCCTTATCTACAACCATCTACTGCTATAATATGTGCTTACAAATGGAACATATTCAACATTGATGCCCAACGCAAAATATCATGTCTATAATAGAGAATTCGTACTCAGATGAGAGGCGAGAGGCGTCAGGGGCGGCAAGATGCGTCAGGGGCGAGAGGCGAGAGGCGAAGTGTGGAGAGCGAAAGGGGTGAGAGGTGAAGTGTGGAGAGCGAAAGGTGCGAGAGGTAAAGTGTGGAGAGCGAAAGGTGCGGGGTTGGGAGATACGATGATGAAAGGAAAAGCGACTCTCGACGCGGGTCTCGGTGGAGACGATGGCGGTCGTGGTGATGGCGAATGGAACTTGGTCTCTCACAGGAAACCCGGTCATCGTTGCTTCCGGTGCGGTGAGCGAGGACACGAGGCTTTGGCTTGTCGCCTTCCTCCAAGGTGCTACTCTTGCGGCTGCGTTGGTCATCGCATGGCTGCATGCAAAGCTAAGGTGGCGAAGCCGGACGTGCTGAAGTCGTCTGCTACTGGTTCTTCTTCGTTGCACTACTCTACAACGGTGACTCGCGGGGGGCCTTCCTTCGCAGATGTGGTGAAAAAAGGAACGGGAGGGGGCACGAACGTTATCTTTGACAAGGAACTCGTGCATGCTAGCGGTTTCCCTGTGGAAACCTCTGCGGGTTCTGGTGGGAAGGCAAACGATATCTTATCAGAGGTGCATATTGCTATAGGTCAATCTTTACGCGGACCTATTCACCTGGAAAAGATCTTATCTCATGTTCGTGGGTTTTTGGGCCCTTCTTTTACGGACGACGTCGTGAAGTTCGACGACAGGCTTTGCTGCGCTAGGGGTTTGACGAAACCTCAGATGGAACGTTTGCTTCGAAACGGAGACGTTGAAAATGTTCTTTGGAGAAGGCCTCGCTTCTCGGATGGAGGCTGCTCTCAGATGGAGATATGCATGGCTACGGTCAGAGGAGTTCCCCTTCTTTCTCGAACGCTTTTTTGCCTTTGTGGAGCGCTGGACCGTTGGGGTTTCGTTCAAGAAATTCTCGACGATGGCCTTGGACCTGGTTCTGTGATGGAGGAGACGAAGATTCTTTTTGAATGTTCAAGATTCTTTCTGGACAAACTTGGCGATAGAAGCAAATTCACGAAGATGCATGTGGGTCGTTTCTCCTTCCTCATCGAGTTTTTTATTGACGACCCGTTGGGGCTCGGACGGCGGCTCGCCTCCTCCGCCGGGCAACGTCTTGCTTCCCTTCCGGAGATTGGCGGTAGACCAACAGACGCGGTGGTTTCTTCGATGACGGTGGATCTTCCGAGACACCCCCTCGCTGGATGTGCCTCGGGAGGTGAAGCATCGCGGCGTATCTTGGAGTTCTCTCGGATGCCAGATCCCCTGTCAGAATCGTTCTTCTTGCATGGTGACGTGTTTAACAACCTGATCTTCTCTTCCTCTGAGGGGCGATTCACGGGCTCCACCAGCAACTTCCCGGGTCAGATTTCTATTTCAGACTCTTTACCGAACAAATCTTGGCTTGCTCCGGATCCGTTTAGCACTTTATCCGGTTCGATCCCCTCCCACGTGTTTCACTCTTTTTCGAACTCAGATGGCCTTCTTAGCTTGGCCCCCTAGGGGAATTTCTTCCTTCCTCCGCCTTCTCCCCCCGAGGAGTCCCTGGAGCCTCAGAAGGCGACCCCCTCCAGTCCGCTGCTAACTGCTGCCAGACACTCACCATCTTTGGAAATCAGCGAGGAGGTTTCCGCTTGGGTCGGAGGCGAGCAATCAAATGAAGTCGCTGCTAGTCCAACCGATAGAAGGACTGGAAAAATATATAGAAGAAGATCAAGTTCCAGATCAGGTCATTCGGCGTCTGCTCTCAAGCGCAAGGTGGCGACGGCGGCTGGTGTCGCCTTCTTGCAAGGGTCCTTCGAAACTTCCAAATGAATATTCTCTCGTGGAACATCCGTGGATTGGGGGACAAGGATAAGCGTAGAACTATGGGCTCAAGACTCTCTGAATGGAACTGCGATATCGTTCTTCTTCAAGAAACAAAGCTTCCCTCCTTATCGGATTCTCTCTGGCGTTCTTGCGGTGCAGGGGGCTTGGACAATTTCAAATTTTTGGAGGCATCGGGTGCTTCGAGAGGCTTACTAGTGGCTTGGCATTCAACTTCTTGGTCTTTTGTCTCAGAAACTCGGGGTCAGCATGTCCTAACGATCGTTTTGGCTCATTCCCTCTCCTTTCTTTTTGCGGTCTCCTGCGTATATGGTCCTTGTGATGGTGCGTTGAGAGGGGAGCTATGGCAGGATCTTCTTGATGCTGGGAGGGCCATCGCCGGGACACCCTTGGCTGGTGGGGGGCGATTTCAACGTCACTTTGCTCCCCTCCGATCGGCCGGGGGGAGGGGTGGCCATGATTCTGGATCTGATATCTTTATGGACACCATTAACTCGCTGGGCCTCGAGTGCATGGACGCCTCTGACGTTAAATTTACTTGGCGAAACTCCAGATCGCGCTCCAGACTTGACCGCTTCTTCGCCTCAAATGATCTGCTGGATGCTTATCCTTTGGCATCGGTGCTGGCCAAGCCTAGGTCCCTCTCTGATCACAACCCTATCCTGTGGTCCTCTGGATCGATCCGACCCAACGTGGTTTCTTTCGTTACGAGAAATGCTGGCTTTTGGAGGACGGCTTCCGGGAGTTGGTGATTTCACATTGGTCTTCCACGGAGACTTCAGGTTCCGCGGCTAATAGTTTCTCTAAAAAATTAACCTCTTTGCGAAAAAGGCTGGCTACGTTCAAACATGATTCTAGGGCTGCCAGGCGTGCGACAAGATTGAATGCTGAGGATGTCATTCGTAGGTTGGATGCCTTGGAGGACGATAGGAACCTCTCCACTCTCGAGCAGGAGGAGAGACTCGCGACACAGAAGACGGTGGCTCTGGAGGACAAGAAACGCGTAACCGAATGGCGTCAGCGCTCGAGGACCTCGTGGATTAAAGAGGGAGATGCGAACACCGCTTTCTTCCATCGTATTGCTAATGGTAGGCGCAGAGGTAATGCTCTTCATTCTATCACTATTGACAGGATTACAACCGAGGGGGACAAAGATATGGGAAACGCGATTGCTGAACATTTCAGGGACAAACTTTCCTCTAAAATCTTGCGGGTTTGGAGATGGATGGGCCGCAACTCCAGACTGCGTGATATTTCCATTGACACTCTCATTCGTGATATTTCCATTGAGGAGATTAAAGATGCTGTCTGGGATCTGAACCTTGATGCCGGCCCCGGCCCTGACGGTTTTCCTATCTCTTTTTATAGGGACTTCTGGGACCTTGTTGGCCCCGAAGTCCTCGAGGTGACGCATGAATTCAGTTATAGGAACCGGGATTTTGATCGCATTAACAGGGCGCTACTTGTACTTATTCCTAAGCGTGCTTCGTCTACCTCGATTGGGGACTTTCGCCCAATTGCAATTTCAAATGCTCTTTATCTTATTGTGGCCAAGGTTCTTGCCACTAGATTAGTTAGCGTCATTGATGCCTTGGTTTCGCCGGCCCAATCCGCCTTCATCCCGGTTCGCCAGATATCGGACTGCACAACTCTTGCGTCAGAGCTCATCGCCGATTGGCGCAGGCGGGGATCAAGTGCCATTTTATGGAAAGTGGACTTTGCTAAGGCTTTCGACAGCCTAGATTAGAGGTTTTTATGGTCGGTTATGAAGAGATTATGCTTCCCTGAGATTTGGATTACCTGGATTAGGCGTTGTATTACCACAGCCTCGTTTACGGTTCTTATCAATGGTAAACCCGAAGGGGGGTGGATCCAACCGCAGAAAGGTGTGCGCCAAGGCTGCCCCCTCGCTCCTCTGCTGTTCATTCTGGCGGCTGATATCCTTGCTGACATGGCCAAGGGCGTGATTGATCATGGTCTTTCTGGTTGCTACACCAGAGGCGTTTTGCGAATTCCTATTATCCAGTATGCGGATGACACATTTTCCTCATTGAGGGCGGGGTCCAGGAAGCAAGCGGAATGGTCACGACGCTTGAAATTTTTTCTGAACTCTCTGGGCTGTGCGAAAACAACAACAAATCTACTTTTGTCCCTTTTGGTGCTGCAAAACTATTGATAGATGGATTGAGTACCGCTTTTGGGGTTTGCAAGCGTTGAGCTCCCTATGGACTACCTCGGAATGCCTCTTTCTTTGGGGAGGGCGCGGCTCCGCGATTGGCTGAAAGTGGTGGAGAAGCTCGACTCGAGATTGGCAGGTTGGAAAGCTAACATTCTTTCAAGAGGTGGTAGATTGGTTTTTCTCAAGGCCGTGCTTTCGGCCATTCTTGTCTACTTTCTTGCTTCCCGCAAGATCCCGAAGGGAATACACGCAAGGTTGGAAAAGAAGATGTGCGGCTTTCTTTGGGTCAACGGTGCCACTGGAAGGGGGGGGGGCATTCACTTAGTCAGTTGGGAGGATATTCAACGCTCCAAGCTTTGGGGGGGACTGGATGTGAGATCCCTGGAGGACTTCAACGAGGCTCTCCTACTCAAATGGGCTAGCAGGGTTTGGGGCACGGGTAACGACCTCGTTGTTATGGCTATTCGCGAGATTTATGGGGTTAAGGGCATGCCTCATTCGCAGCCTATTAATTGCAGCTCCATTACGCCTTTCTGGAGGGGCGTCACGAAAGTTTTCTTGAAAAATCTTCATCTGTTCAAGCCTGTTATGAGGGGTGGAAATGACTTTATTTTTTGGATGGACGATTGGTCGGGGGCGGGTGCTCTCTCTACTCGCTTTCCCCGCCTCTTGCCTTGGCGACTGACAAGCTTTGCTCGGTGGCGCGCTGCTGGGTTGATGGTACCTGGTGCCCCACCTTCTCCACCAATTTCTCCGACGGAAGATTCGTTGAGTTTCTTGATCTCCTTGAGACCTTGAGGAACGTGGGAGCTCCCAACGGGGGTAGAGATCACTGGGACTAGAAAGCATGCCCTTTCTCGGTTAAGGGGGCATATGGGGCTATCTGCAGACCCCCGCCGGCGAACTCGGAATCCCTGATCAGGGATTGCGCTTCAATTTGGTCCCTTCGCCTCTCGGAGCGTGTGGGGATTTTCTTGTGGCTCTTTCGGTGCAAGCGGCTCTTGACTCGCGATCGGTGCGTCAAGCTTTTGGGAATAATTGCGGACAGATGTTTGATCTGTGACAATGCGATCGAGACAATTGATCACCGTTTCTTTGCTTGTCCTGTGGTATCTCAGATCTGGCTGAACTCGGAGATCCCTTGGTGCCGGTTAGATGACTTCCATTCGTTCTGGAATTCGATCCACCTGAACAAGGACAGACCTAGAGCAGATCGCCTTCTTCCGATGGCTTACCTTTGGGCGATTTGGCGTGGCAGAAACGACCTCCTATTCTCCGGGCGAAGATTTTATGAGGAGAACGTGGCTTTCCTTACGAAAAGGCTAGTCGAGGACTGGATGTTGTAGCGCTTTTGCTCTGTTTGGGAGGGCTTCTTTTATTTTTTGTAAGGAGGGGTTAATCTGTTCTTAAATCTGTACTTTCCTTTATTTCTCTTTTTGTTATAAATAAATTTTTGATGGGGAGGGTGCCTTCGAGCACTGCCCCCTGACCAGCAGACTTTCAAAAAAATAGAGAATTCGTACAAGGGAACGTATAGAATGTCAAACATATGAAAACCACAATCTTTTATAGGGTCTCCCATAAGGTGTGTAAATACTTCCGGATTAATTTTGAGTTCGACTCCTCCAACTGATTACTATAGTTCTACTTCAATCCATTGGGTGTAAATGGATCTTCAAAGAAACAAGGGACTCGAGGGGAAGGTAAATACCTTCAAGACACGACTTGTAATCAATGATCAAACACAGAGAGAAGGTATTGACGATGATGCGACATTCTCTCCTATGACCATACTTAAATTCATCAGGATATTGCGAGCTATAGCTGCACAATTCGACCACGACATCTGGGTGTACCTCGACGAGGATATCTATATGAAGCAGTCTCTATGATTCACATGAGATGAAGGTAAAATGTGCAAGCTAAATACGCCCATCTATGAACTTAAGTAAGCTTCTCGTTGTCGGATCATCCGATTCGTTAAAATCATAGAGTTACGATTTCATTTCGAATCTTGGTGAACCATGCGTATACAAAAGCTTAGTTGCAGTGCAATTATATTCATCGTGTTTTATGTAGATGACATCCTACTCAATGGGATTTGTTGGATGAGAGGAGTCTTCGTTATGATCATAAGAAAACCCTAGGCTCTCTTATATAGGGAGAGGCCGTAGGGGTAAATTACATGGATGTCTAAATAGAAGAGCTAAATATAAACAGGGTACATAAACATATAATAATAATAGAAACTAACTATCTCTACACTCCCCCTCAAGGTGGAGCATAGATGTCGATCATGCTCAGCTTGGATGAACATCTCTGGAAAGGTCCTCTGAGCAATGGCTTGGTGAATACATCGGCAGTCTGATCCCCTGAGCTAACATGGGCCGTAGATATCAATCCTCTCTGGATTAGGTCCCTGGTATAATGGCAGTCAACTTCAATATGCTTGGTCCTCTCATGGAAGGCTGGATTGTTGGCAATGAACAACGCTGCCTGATTGTCACACTGAAGCTTCATAGGTAGAGATACGGCTACATGTAGATCTTCTAGTACTGAGCGAACCCACATCATTTCCGTACTAGCTTGAGCCATGGCCCTATACTCGGATTCATCACTGGACCTGGCCACAACAGTTTGTTTCTTGCTTTTCCAAGAAACCAAGGAGCCGCCAACAAATACTGCAAACCCTGAGGTTGATTTTCGGTCCTTAGGACATCCCGCATAATCTGCATCTGCACATGCTGAGACAGATAAGTCCGTGCCCTTTCTAAATAGCAGCCCTGAACCTGGAGAAGTCTTTAGATACCTCAGTATCATGTGTATAGCATCCATGTGAACCTGTCTTGGCTGCTCCATAAACTGACTCACCCTGCTAACTGCAAACTGAATGTCTGGGCGAGTTATGGTGATGTAGAGGAGTTTTCCCACCATCTCTCTATATCTCCTCTTATCCACTTCATCAGTATCGTCATCATATATCTTCATGCTGGGATCCATGGGGATGCTAGATGGTTTGCACCCATCCATACCAGTCTCAACCAGGAAGTCAGTAATGTACTTCCGTTGTGTCATCACCAGACCATGTGCATTCCTTGCAAATTCCAACCCCAGAAAATATCTTAGGGTTCCAAGATCCTTTGTAACAAACTGACGACCTAGGAATGCCTTTGCCTTTGCTATGCCCTGAGTATCATCTCCTGTAACAAGAATATCATCCACATAGACCATTATGACAACCGTACCTGCCGAGGATCTCTGGACAAATAACGAATGGTCAGCATTGGACCTCTTAAATCCCTGGTGCTCAATTAGGTTGGACAGTTTCTGAAACCACGCTCGTGGACTCTGTTTAAGTCCATATATTGCCTTGTGAAGTCTACATACCATATGCTTCTCCCCCTCAGCAGTAAACCCGGGTGGCTGCTGCATGTAGACTTCCTCCTGTAAGTCCCCGTACAGAAAGGCATTCTTGACGTCTAGCTGATAAATGCTCCAGTCACGAACCACTGCAACAGACAGGAGGATACGGAGAGTCGAGTGTCTCGCAACTGGAGAGAATGTATCCATGTAATCAACGCCATATGTCTGTGTAAATCCTCGGGCAACCAGGCGTGCTTTGTACCTATCCAATGTGCCATCCGCATGATATTTGGCTGTGAAGACCCATTTGCAGCTGACAACTGATGCATCAGGTGGTGCAGGGACCAAAGACCATGTGCCACGGGACTGCAGGGCCCCCATTTCTTCTTCCATAGCTCGTCTCCAACATTCACTATTCAAGGCTTCCTGGTATGTCCGTGGTATGTCCACAGAAGACAAAGCTGTGGCAAACTGTTGGAAATCACCTGTGAGTCGGTGAAAGGAAACCTGTGAAGCAAGTGGATAGGATGCACACTGTCGTCTCGGTTTCCGAATAGCAATCGGAACATCCAGATCACCATCTGTGTCCACCTGTAAGGAGTCATCCTGCATATGTACCGAACCTGACCCGTCAGTAGTAACATTATCTGAACATACCTGAGGCTTAGTGATTGGTTGAGCTGTCGGCTGAGCAGGACCTGACCGACGCGTATAGTGGTTAGGAAATGGTGAAACGATTCGCCGTGGACCGGATGGAGGTGGAGGGTGGTGGTGGAGGTGGAGGTGGCGGTGGTGGTGCTGGCATAGGAATGGACACAGGAGATGAGTCAGGTAAAAAACAAGTAGGTGGTGGTGGAACCAAAATATCATCAGCACTGTGGATGGTACCATTCTGTCCCCAGCTGGCGAGAAGTACATGACCGACTCGAAGAAAGTGACATCCGCACTAACAAAGTACCTGTTGGTAGTAGGATCATAACACCGGTATCCCTTCTGTATTCTGGAATACCCAACAAAGACATCACTTGACTGCTCTTGGAGAGAGCTTGTCAAGTCCAGGAGAAAGACGATGGACAAAAGCCACAGCACCAAAAACACGAGGTGGTAGTGAGAATAGCTCCTTGTCAGGAAAAATAAGAGAAATGGGGATCTTCTCTCCAAGGACAGAGGATGGCATTCTATTGACCAGATAGCATGCAGTAAGGACAGCATCCCCCCAAAAAGAAAATAGGAGCACAACTTTGAATCAATAAGGTACGAGTGATATCCAATAGATGGCGATGCTTTCTTTCCGCCACCCCATTTTGTTGGGATGTATATGCGCAGGTGGTTTGATGAATAATACCCTTTGATGACAGAAATTGAGAAAGAGAACGTGTACAAAATCCAGGGCATTATCAGTCCGAACTATTTTACTGAAGACGAAAAAACATTTTGCACTTCATTAATCAAATTTTTAATAACATCTCCTGCTTCAGACTTATTCTTCAGAAGAAAAACCCAAGAGACACGGGAAAAGTCATCTACTACCACAAGATAGAACCTGTGCCCCTGATGATCGGGCACACGACTCGGACCCCATATATCTATATGTAACAACTCAAAAGGGGAGCTACTGCTCCGACTCTGACGACCTGGAAAGCTCGACCTGTGATGCTTTCCTAACTGACACGTTTCACAACGAAACGACGAACTTGGGGAGATCTGGGGCAGAAGATGGCGCATCTTCTGGAGCGGAAGGTGACCAAAACGAAGATGCCAAATGTATGGTGAAACTGGTCCAGCAGAATGAGTGGAGATGCCAGCATAGGAATCCCGGACCAGCCGATATAGACCGTTCTGCTCAGAGCCACAGCCAATCACCTTGCCCCGTGAGTATGTCCTGAAAAATGAGAGAAGACGGGTCAATATAGCGCGACAATTCAAGTCCTTTGTAATCTGACTAATAGATAATAAATTCAGCGAGAACTCAGGGGCATATAAAACATTCTGTAGCTGCATAGTGGAGGATAAAGAAACCTCCCCCTGGCCAACAAGGGGTGAGTAGGAACCATCTGCTATCTGTACTGAGCGACCTGGAGGAATGGCCCTGTAGGCCTGTAGTCTTCCTCTATCTCGACACAGATGATGTGTAGCTCCGGAATCTATAACCCAGTCAGATATATCATGTGAAGATATGAAGGCTGAAGATCTACCTGAGGAACTGGCTGCAGCAGATGAACTGGCTGAGGCTGTGGCAGCAATATCTGACGAGCCGCCAGATGAATCACCAGAAGACTGTGGCATAATATCACGAAGGCGAGCCACGAGTTCGTCAAATCTATGATCTACAGTAGACGGTAATGGAGACTGTGAGTGCTCTGCAACCCGTGCCGATGCTGGGAACCCATGCTTTGAGTAGCATGTCTCCTCCGAGTGGCCAGATCTGTGACAATATGAGCATGTCTGACTGACTCGACCGCCTCTTCCATGAGAGCCACGGCCACGTCCACGACCACGCCAAGAAGGTGGTCCACCTCTCCCACGCGAAACTGCCATCGCAGATGGGGGTGGAGTAGATGAGCTGGAAGAAACTGGGATACGACTGAGCCTCCTGTAGACATCCTCCACCGAAGGAATAACTGCATCTGCTAAGATCTGTGACCGTGCAGCATCATACTCAGGATCGAGGGCAGCAAGTAGGACACCCACCATGGTGGCGTTCCGGAACGTCTTCTGCTGCTCTGGAGTAGCAGTCAGAGGAATGGTACTGTAGAGCTTCTCGAACATCCCTCTTAGGGATGTGTATAGAGAGTGGAGAGGTCTGCCGGCCTGCTTCATAGTAAAGATGTCATGCTGAAGCTGCAACATCTTTGTCTCATTTCGCACCTGCGAATATGTAGCAGCAAGAATGTCCCACATCGCCTTAGCAGTGGGCTGATGGAGGACATCATTCGCTATCTCCATGGTCAACGTGCCAGACAACCATACTTTTGCGTAAGCATCATCGGGCCTCCCATGAGGCATAGATCCCTGTCTTCTCCCCAGGCTCATCCTCGGTAAGAATGTGTTTCTTACCATTTGATTTCATGAGGCTCATGAACTGCATGGCCCATAACTCATAGTTAGACCCGTCCATCTTTACTATCGGCGCCGGACCTTTGAATGCGCCGGTGGAGGGCAAATCGACTTTCGATTCTGACATACTGCTGCAGGAAGAAGACGAAGGGAGAATAGACAATGTGATGAATGTCTACACCAACTGCATCAGATTTGAGTACGTGTGTAGACTTTCACGCACTCAAATCCATACAAACCGTAGGAAGGGGGGTCTAGGGCACGCCGCCAAGGAAGCTTACAGCCCTTGAATCGTCTCGAGAACAACGCCTATGGAGTGCTGGAGACCACCGGACCCCTACAGCGGCAGTTTGGGGGTGCCGCTGGGGGTACGAGTGCCGCTGTGGCGGCAGTAGGCGGCAGGGAGGGGTGCCGCTAGGGCTCCGGTGACAGTTGGCGGCAGAGGGGGGTTTCCCGCTGAGGCTAGGACGCCGCTGGTAGGCGCAGGAGGCCGCTGCTGTGTGGCCGTGAGCCGCTGGAGAGGTGCGGCGGTGGGCTGCTGTGCAGCTGGAGCCGCGAGAAGGGGTTGCGGAGGAGCACCGGGAGCCGCAGATGGGGCGACGGCGAGATGAGAGAGAGCGAAGGGAGAAGGGGGCGGCGGGTGGGAAGGGAAAGAGCCCTAAGGCGGCTCTGATACCATGTTGGATGAGAGGAGTCTTCGTTATGATCATAAGAAAACCCTAGGCTCTCTTATATAGGGAGAGGCCGTAGGGGTAAATTACATGGATGTCTAAATAGAAGAGCTAAATATAAACAGGGTACATAAACATATAATAATAATAGAAACTAACTATCTCTACAGGATTTATGTTGGGATGATGATTGGTGTTAAGATTTGATTATCCCATACCTTTGAAATGGAAGATCTTGGAGAAGTCTCTTATATTCGACTTTGAAGCTATTCAGAAATAAAGAAAAGAGGGTATTGGGATTATCACAACAAGAAATACATGAAGAAGATCTTAGAAGAATTCTATCCGGAAAAATCCAAGAAATATGTCCTTCTCTTAAGACATGGTATTAAGCTATCTAAAGGGATGACACCTCAAAGTGTTGAGGATAAGAAGGGTTTGGCTGGATGCCCTTATGCACCAACTATATGAAGCATGTTGGTATGCCATGACGTATACAAGATCAGATATATTGCTATGCATGAGAATATAAGCTATTACCGATCTTGCTATGATTAACACTAGACTACCATGAAAAGCATCTTTAAGTACCTAAGAAGACCTCAAGAGTGTCTTACTTTATGGAGAGAGTGATCTCCAAGTCTTAGAATACACATATTCATATTCTTGCTTGACGTGAATGATATGAAATCAACCTCAAGGTTCGTATTCTTATTAAACTGTGATGTTGTGAGATGGAAAAGCGAGAAGCAAGACACCGTGATCGATTTGATACCAGAAGATGAGTATATTGCCAAATCTGATGCTACTAAAAGGTTATTGCTACTAGCAGGGGCTCATTATTGGGCTCATGGGTACACAAAGGGGAGGGGATCTATTTGTTGGGCGCACAGGAATGCGAGATGCGTACGGGGACCTGCTGGGCGCAGAAGGTGCGCTAGATGTGTGCTGCAACTGCTAGGGATTATCGGGACAAGAAAGGGTTCTGTGCGGTGCCCCACAGTGAAGAGAGAAGGCTCATGCAGGTTAGGCGGCACCGAAGAGGGACGAGTTGGTGGGGCTATGGGCAACTCAGGTGAGAACTTCGATTTAAGACCTTTCTCTGATATCATGTAGAGAAAAGATGAGAGTTAATGGAATGAATTTTATTCATGGGGTAAAGTTTCTTATATAACGTGAAACCCTGGAGCTCAATAGGTAGCAATTACATAATAGTCCACGAAGAGTTACACGTAGAAAGAGATTACATGCAAATAAACTAGACATGAAAATAATAGAATGCTAATAACATAATATACACCAGCTCGTTGGCATATAAACCTTATCAAACCATTGATCTAATTGTCTGATAAATGTACACACTCAGGTATATTGAGGTAAATTTTTCTCCAGTCAAATGTTGTGTGCCCGTTTCATGATAGTATACAATACATGCCTTATTATCTCAATCTCGTCAAGCTAATTCTTTAACTTGACTCATCCGACACCTCTGAATTCTCCGTTCATATGCAGAAAAACTGATCAAGAGTGTCAGTTGGATATCAATCTTTTGAGAAGATGGCTATCTCTGTTCAAATTGGAGATCTTTAAATGTCACTTGTCGATGTTGGTTTCGTCTTCAATCTAACTCCTTAGATCTACAACTCCTGTATCAACATCCATGATCAAATTATTTAGATCAACATCTGTATGATATTTAAAGTAGCCATGATATATATCCCTATTTGTAGTGGGGGACCATAACAACGATGCAAACATAATAGTATTTTATTTCATATATGGAATGCTATAATTCACAATAACTTTTATTGCATAATGACTCACCATAGGTTTATATCTTTAACTGTCTCCTACTAGCTCTGAGATTCATTCATGAACTACTTCTAAATCCATACTCATTACATGTTGGTCAAAAGCTTTTATGTTAAAGGTTTGGTAAGCAAATCATCAATGTTATTGGTAGAGGCATCCTTGGTGATAGTGATACCGCCACATTTTAGTATCTTCCTATTATGCGATATTTATTCTCCACTTGGTTGCTCATTTGATGCATATGTGTTCATTCACTTGTGCTATGGCTTACATGTAATGGCAACGGAATACAATGGGAGAATCGCCTGAGGAAACCACGCCAAGTTCCAAGATGAACTCGCGCAGTCCCGAGTCCCGACCATGGCTCTAAACGGCAATCCCAACCCTCACTTGGAAGGTGGTCTCCATAAACAATTCTTGCCCTCATGTGGCCTGCCGTAGGCTACTTCACATGCATACATAGAGTGATTCAATTGCCACTACAGACCCTAGGACCTACTGTTGGCCCTCCGTCAACCCCCCTAGGCTACTCTGATTCCTCTTCGACACCTCCATACACTCCAGAAACAATTTGATTTTGATCCACAAGGGTGATTTCAGACCATTAAATCATCTTATCTGGCCTAGCGCAGATCAAGGGTTGCTGGGTGAGGTTGTACGAGTCTACAGTACAATCAATCCTCCATATGATCGTGTAGACTCGCTCGGATCGATCTACTATCCCAGTCGAGTTCCGTTTCAACCTCCTTTTTTCATCACGTCAGAGAACAAGGGTGGCATTTTCTCTTCATTCGATGCTTTCAATGGCCTGGATACCATCGTAAAGATGGATGAGACTAGCTATGACATGTGGCCCATGCAATTCTTGACCATTATGTAGTGCAATAAACAAGGAGCACATTCTAACACAACTAGAGCCGACTGATAAGACTGGGCAGAAGCTTCGTGGAAGCAAAATGATGTGTATGCACGCGTTTGGTTTTCTGGTACTCTTACCACATAGATTATCAATGACATTGTGAACCAACCCATCGCCAAGGCGATGTAGGATATTCTGGCATCCACATATGTCCAAGCGAAGAATGATGTCAAGATTCTTCAGCCACAGTTTGATACCTACACGACCAAGCAAAATGGTTGTCCTCAGCATACATTCTACTCTTTGCTTCGCGGCATGTTTGAGAAGCTTCACAGCTTCGCACCCGTTACCACATCTACTGAGCGACAAATGGCATAAAGGAACTCCACGATATTGGAGTTTTCTTGGCAGCTCTGGATCCAAAGTACGAGGTAGCACACACAACTTCTTACAGGTGTAACCATACCTCCCATGGAGGAGGCCTACAATCACCTCATCAAGCTACTTGTCTCACCACCTGCCACCACACACCTCCTTAGCGATAACTGCCTCTCGCTGTAGGGGAGGTTATATACAATTCAAGTGCATAGTCCCCGTAGCCAAGGAGATGGATGTCAGCGTGGCCCTTGCAGCTATTGTTGTCGCGCAGGTCATTCTGAGGATACATGCTATCAGACACATGGATACCTGGTATTTGGTCATGTGACCGAGCAAATTGAGCCTCTTGACAATTCAACTCCTCATACATATTCACGTCTTGATGACATTTACTCCCGTCTGAGGGAGATAATGATTCATGCTGCTGGCACCACTGCAGGTCCTCCAGATGTTGCAGTCGTTGCTAGAGCCTCATCGAGCTCCCAGGTATAGCCTATGCTTTTATCAGTTGTAGCAGTGTAGATATGACCATAGTGGATCATGGACTCTGGTGCTTCCCACTATTTGTGTGGAGATAAAACACAATTCAATTCATACATGACTATACCCATGGTAGATGGGCCGTCATTGCGAACATGATTCATTTACCCATTACAGGACATGGAGAGGTCCATCTGACTTCATCCATGCGCCTGCAGAATGTCCTATATGCACCCGATTTTCAAATGAATTCACTTTCTATTGTCAGATCACTAAGGATTCTACATTGTCATGCCATTTTTAACCCATCTTCTCTTGTGTTTGAGGACTAACTAACACATAGGCTTGGATGTGACCGTGAGCAGTAGGGCTCTACAGACCTGATCCAGTCTCCTAGTGCTGGTGCCTCTACAATTCCCACTGGATCAATCTCATCATACATGTGGCATCTGTGTTTTTGCTACCTTCCTCTGCAGAAGCTATGTCATGTCCTCCCACAGATCTCTACGCATTCTACCTTGCAGCGCGAGGCTTGTCAGCTTGGGAAGCATCATTGTTATTCTTTTCTTGGTTGTCAGTGTCGTAGCAGTAGTCATTTATTTGAGCTTGTTCATCTCGAATATGTGGTCTCGATATTTGGGGTCCCACTCATGTATCTGATCACTAGGGACACCGTTTTTATCTAGCTGTTGTGGATGATTATTCTAGTCTTTCTTATATTTTTCTTCTGAAAAATAAATCTGAAGTTGGATTTGTCATTAAATCTTTTATTAATGAAATAAAGACTATTTTTTTTACTACGGTTAAGTTTATTCGCTCTACCAAAGCCTTAGAAATTTGCACGTTAGAACCATCTGAGTTTTTCAGGTCTCTTGGCATCATACACTAGACATCGTGTGTTTACACTTCTCAACAGAATGGTGTTTGCATTCTTACTCTTTTTGGGGTGATGTAGTCCTCACTGCTTGCTATTTGGTGAAGCACATGCCATCTTCTATCTTAGGAGAGGAAGGTCCCTTTTTCGATTGCATTTACTGAGAAGGACGTATTCTCCTTACACCATGCATGTTTGGCTCTGTTGCCTATGTTCACTATCTGACGCTTGGTCATGACAAGCTCCCCCCTAGAGTTGTTAAGTGTGTCTTTGTAGGTTACTCTCGTACCCAAGAAGGGGTATCGCTGCTTCGATCTAGTTCGACAGAAGTACCATGTTAGTATTGATATCACCTTCTTTGAGTCTATTTTGTATCTCTCCCCATGTGACAAGTTGACTTTGTCCGACTCTGGGAAGGAGGTATATGTTGCATCCTCCTATGGCTATACCACCTCTACCACCACTACCTCCAGTACCTACACCTGCTCTTATGACTACTCTACCACCGCCCCGTACTTTGGCCCATCTATTGCCACATTTCTATGTTCGTAGGCCTCATACGGTTCCTACTTCTCACGAGCCTTCCCTTCATCCAGCATGCCCCATGTATATAATGAGCATATGTTTCTACTGATGGCACTAGTGATTTGCCCATGCAACATGATTCTTTACCGGATGAACATGTGTCCTCTTAGGAGAGTGGTCTACATGTTGAGGAGGAGGCATGCGATCTTGATGTGCCCATTGCTCTGCGGAAGCGGAAACGTACTTGTGGCTTGTGCTACATATCCTCTTGCATCCCATGTTTCTTTGGGTTGACTCTCAAAGGATTTCATGAGGTTTGTCGTGGGACTGTCAGCTGTTGAAATACCATGGACATTATTAGGAGGCGATACAAGACAGTTATTGGTGTCTTGCCATGGAGGAGGAGATGACCGCATTACAATCACGTGGCACATGAAGCATTGTTACAGCTCCTACTGGAGCATCTGTTGTGACCCGTGGGATGCAAGTGGGTCTTCACAATGAAGCACCGAGCAGATGACAGCGTGGATCGTTAGAAAGATAAGCTTGTGGCTTGTGGGTTCACTCAGACATATGGGGTGGACTATCAGGATACTTTCCCTTCAGTGACTCGACATTCTACACTACGCATCCTTCTCTTTATTGCAGTGATACGGGACTAGCCCCTATACTAGCTTGATGTCAAGAATGCTTTTCTCCATGATGACCTACATGAGGAGGTCTACATATAGTAGCCAACCTGGGTTCGTTGTTGAGGGGAGTATCAGAAGGTTTACATACTTTATAAGGCGATTTATGGCCTTAAGAAGAGTCCAACATCATGATTTTAGAAGATCTCAAATTTGATAGAGCATTAGGGCTTCATGAGATCGACTGTAGGTCATTCACTGTTTGTTCAGAGATCTCAAAGAGGTACATTTGGCATACTAGTTTATGTTGATGATATCATTAACGGGGGATGATGTGCTTGGTATCTAAGCAGCTAAGAAATTTCGTTGATTAGCAGTTTGTAATCACGGACCTTGACAGTCTACATAGGATGAAGCTGGGTCGGGCGATCGGGCCCGACCTAGCCTAGCCCAGACCCATTTAGAATCTGGTCCATGGACTGGGTCCAAGCCTGCTAATTTCTCAGCAGCTGGGCCCAAGCCTGAGCACTACTCGACTCATGATGGGCCAGTTCTGGGTCGGGTCGACCCATGATTCCCACGTGAACCATATTCAGGGACCATATTCACGTAAAAGAATATCAATTCTACTTATATTAGACCATCTTCAGGGACCTATATTTCTCCTACTCGTATCCAAAGTAACACTAACAAACTTGATATCATGATTTTCTTACTATGGTGTTCTGTTCTTATTGCTTTGTCAATTAAAAAAAAGGCTACATATTCAGGAAGATACGCAGAAATGTCAAAGGAGCATATTATATAATTACTTGGTTGCACCTAATGTTAAAGAATAACCAACAAATACTCAAATAAATCAATTAAAATCGAACTGGATTGCAACATCACATGTAAAATGAAAAATTCATAAAAAGGGGTCTACAAAATCACGTTGCATTGTAGAGATATGATGGGGCATAAAAATCCCTGATCTCCGCAATGTCCATTCTTCACTTGTGCTGTTGTGCACCCAAAAGGACCCTCTACGCAGAATACGCGGGAACTCGACTAGCAGTTCGGCATGAGGAGGTGGAGTATCGCATACTGAGCTGCGCGAGGAGGAGGATGGTGCTTCGGAAGATGGAGAGGAAGATGTGTCATCAGAGAAAGTGGGTGAGAGGAGAGACACCTTTTGTCACGGACACGGTGGGGAGTGAAGGAAGAGATCGGGAGATAAGGGAAGGAAGGCCAGCCCCTGACGCGGTGGATAAGGGGAGCCTAGGGAGGGAGGGGTCGCCCGAGCTTCTCGCGCTACCTTCGTTGGGAAGGGAGGGACTCAGGGGAGGAGGGAGGGGGTGTGGCACCGGTGCTCGGTGGTCGGCGCTGGGAGAAAAGGGAGGTTCCGAGGGTGTGACAGGCGGCAATGAGGTGGTGCGTTGGGTTAGATTGGGTTGGGAAATTTGGAGGGGGCACGGGTCAGGTGGGTAACCAGTAACTCAGGGTTTTGAAAATAGGGGTTGGGTCGGGCCCGAGTGGGTGGGTCAGGCGTGGGCTCGGGTCAGGTCGACTTCGGGCCATAATCCAGGCTGGCTCATGGGCTTTGGGTTCGGTCCCGTGCAAACTCAAGCCCGACCCGATTTGAGAAATGGGCCAAAATGGAGGCCCAAGCCTGCTCGCAGCAATGGTGGACATGGGCTTGGGTCTGGCTTAAGCGGGCCGAGCAGCGAGCTGGGTCAAATCGGCCCTGGCCTATGCTCCACCCTAAGTCTACGTTGCTTCCTTGTACTAGAGTTCACCGAGAACCAACGAGGTCTTGTGATGACCAAGAGGAAGTATGCTACATATCTTCTCTCTGAGACATGCATGGCAGATTGCAGATCTGCCACTACTCCATGGACCCACGCATGAAGCTATATGATGATGGCACTGAGGAGGTAGACAAGAGGAGGCACATGAGCTTGTTGAGAAGCTCCTATACGTAATCATCACCATGCCATATATATCTTTGTAGTGAGCAAAGTGAGTCAGTTCATGCAACAACCTAGACAAGCACATATGGATGCAGTCCATATGATTCTGTGGTACCTGAACTCACCAGACACTAGTCTTTTATTTAGCAAAGGCACATCCCTTGCCGTTAACAACTTGCACAGATGCATATGATGCTCAATGCCCAAAGGACATGAAGTCTATCTTTGGCTTTGCTGTTCATATGGAGCTCCTTGGTGGCATGGAAGAGTAAGAAGCATACCTTGGTCGTGGGATCTAGTGCAGAATCAGAGTACAAAGCCATGACAACTGGGGGTACATAGATAATGTGGGTCAGATATGTTCTTACTGACCTAGCGGTTGAGGTACATCTTCCCATGCACCTCCAGTGCGACAACCAGGCTGCTTTCTTCATTGCCAACGATCCAACCTTCCATGAGAGGACTAAGCATATTGAGGTAGACTGTCAGCTTGTCACTACACTCTAGACATGATTTTGAAGGGTTTCATCTCCACTGCTCATGTCAGCTCTAGAGAACAAACAACATATGTGTTCACCAAGTCCCTAGCTAGAGGGCCATGCCAGAGATGCTCTTTCAAGTTGAGCATCATTGATATCTACGCTCCAGCTTGTGGCAGAGTGCTGAGATATTAGTTATCTTTGATTTTTTATGTATTCTCTTTTCTTTCTGTCTACTTTATGTAATTTGTCTAACATGTTTCTCATCTATATAAAAGAACCCTAGGAGCCTCATGAATAAACACCTCATATTTTCTCTCCACAACTTCTAATCTGGAAGGGCAAATAGTGAGACTAAAAAAGTATTAAGCCTTCTCCCACTATAAGTAGGGTCGGCTACATGGATGCAATAGTGGGACTAGGTGTGTAAAAAATACCAAGATGAGTATATTATTAGTGGTCTTGTGGGACTTTTGTAATGAAAGGAATGCATCGATCTTCAGGCATGAGACATTGTTCAGTAAATGTGATACACAATGCAAATGTATTATATATGCCGTGGGTATCATGTTTCTAGGGAGTCTGTAAGGATAGATGTAATTTTTGGTTGATTTGAAATTTTTAATGAGGTTTATTACATTATTGTGTTGGATAGTAATCCTTTACTTCTAAAAACATGCAATCAATATTCTTTTGTTCCAACTCTTCTTACTAAATGCGAGCCCTCAAAATCAGAAGGTTGATCCTTTTTTTGTCATCATCCATTTGGAATTAGAAGGAAAGTTGGTGTAGTTCCGGTCGAGGATAAGATGAGAAATTCGCTTGAGATGGTTTGACCATTGGAAAGGAGGTCAACTGATGCACCGGTGAGGAGATGCGAGTTTTTGAGATATTGAGCCGATTACGAAAGGGCGAGAAAGACCCCAAGAAGTGGTATAATGAGACATATACAAAGGGATCTTATTTTTTTGGAATTGAGCCCAAGAATAACCTAAAGATAGATCTGACATATGACGAAGTTTTTTAAAAACTTTTTTAGATACTATTTTTTTGAGAATAGATAAATAATTACACAACCTTGTTTTCAGCAAACGTAAGGAATCCAAAGTCTCTCCACCATGTCTGTGTACTTTTAGTTCACTTCTCCTTGACAATGCTACAAAAACATATCGCAGAAACACCTATGGGGAACGACTCAAACTGCTCGTGAAAATGGTGTGGGTCATGGCCAATTACTACAAGATGTGGTGTTGGTTGTTATACAAACAAAGCCTTTTCCCACAATTAAGTTGGATTGGTTACATGGATGTTTTTACCTTTATTCATATCTATTTCCGGTCATTCTCGGGCTTAAATCCAAATAACAAATATCCCATTGGATAGTCTCATTCCAACACTTCTTGGGCCTTTCTTGCCTCTCTTAACTAGCTCAACATCCCAAATCTCGCATCTTCTAACTGGTGCATCAACCGACCTCCTTTGCAAATGGTGAAACATCTCAAGCGATTTTCTCTCATCTTATCCTCTATCGGAGCTATACATACTTTCCTTCTGATCACATCATTCCGAATCCGATCTTTTCGTGCATGACCACACATCCACGTTAACATTTTCATTTTTGCTACTTTTATTGTCCACACATGTCTATGGTTCAGATGCCAACATTCTGATCCATAGAGATAGCAGGTCTCACGGGATGCTTTGTAATACTTTCCTTTGACGTTTTAAAGTTTTTTCTTATCACAAAGAACAACAGAAGGTCCTCTCCACTTTAGCCAACCTGCATTTATTTTATGAGCAACATCTCCATCAATTTCCCCATCCTGTAGCAAAATAGATTCCCACGTATCCAAAAGAATCTTTCTTCTGAATGGTATCATATCCAATCTTCATTGTTATTTCCATCAATGTACACTCCATATATGTAGTCGTAACCCTACTTATACGAAATCCTTTAGTCTCTAAGGCATGTCTCCAAACCTCCAGCTTCTCGTTTACTCCATCTCTTGCCTCGTCAATCAATACAACATTATCGGTGAACAACATACACCAATGTTTCTCATCCCGAATGTGAATAGTCAACTCGTCCATAATTTAAAGTAAAAAGGAATGGACTCAAAGCTGAACCTTGATGCAGATCGATGATGATATTAAAATAGTCAGCCTTTCTAGATTGGATTCTTACACAAGATGAAACTCCATCATACATATCCTTTATAAGGTTAATATATAGGACATATACATGTCTCTACTCCAAAACTCTCCACAATATCTTCCGTAGGACTGGATCATAAGCCTTCTCCCAAATCAATAAAAATCATACGGAGGCTCTTCTTTTTAGCTCTATAAATCTCCATTGTTCTCATCAAACAAGTGGATAGCTTCAATAGTTGAGCATCCTAGCATGAATCCGAATTGGTTTTCAGTTAGTTTGGAAACTTGCCTCCATCTTTTTTCGATCACTCATTCCCAAATTTTCATAGTATGACTTATCAGCTTGATACCTCTGTAATTCGAACAATTTTGAATGTCTCATTCATTCTTTTAAAAAGGCACCATAATGCTTCTCCTCCCATTCTTCATGTATTTTCTTGCTTCGCCAAATAAATTATTCGCAACACATAGGCTAACATCAGATGGATTGACTGACCTGAAATTGTTGTTTTGCCATGTGGAGGCATGGGATTGGGTAGGATAACATGTGTCAATCAGGCTTTCAAATAAGTTGTGTATGTCTATCGTCTGTAGACAGGTAAGAAAAGCAGGTTAAAAAAGTTTGTTCAAAAAGGAAGAGCGATCTAACTGCCACATTAGTGTGTCATGCGAGGACAAACACATGTGGTAGTTAGTTTTCTTCCCTCTAATTGCAGATAGAGTGAAGATTGGGTTTATTAGCAATCTTATTAGTAGTTGGTTGCAGATTCTATATTATTTACCGCCTTCAAATACACAAGTTCTTTCTTTTATTATTGATGTACTAATTTCGTTTTTCTGCAGTTTTTTAAAAGAAAAGTTGCTTTGTTGATAGATTGATGCTGAAGCACTTTTTTACGCCTCTGTTTTGTTTCCGTAGGAGTTGAATGTTTAATCCTGGAGAAAAGCACTGTCTTTCCACAGCCTCCACAAGCTCATTTCATCAACAATCGTTCCATGGAGGTCTTTCACTCTTGTTTCCATTGTTTTTTTGAACAAATAGCTACATTTTTTTCAATTACAAGGTATGGATTTTTAATGGTTGGTTCTTTAAATATTTGCCAAAAAAAATTATGCTTGAGACACCTCTGTCTTACAATAGTTTTTCTGGAATGACTCATTTCTTATTACAACAGTTTTAAAATGACAACCTAATTATCTATTAAGGAATTAACATCATCATCAACAACAACAAAGCCTTTTCCCACATTTCAGTAGGGTCGACTACATAGATTCTTTACCTCCGTTCAGATTTATCTTGGGTCATTCACGGGTTTAGTCCAAAAAACTAAGATCCCTTCGTATAGTCCTCATTCCAACACTTCTTGGGCCTTCCTCGTCCTCTCTTAGCCGGCTCAACATCCCAAAACCCGCATCTCCTAACTAGTGCGTCATTTGACATCCTTTGCAAATGGTCAAACTACCTTAGAGTTTTTCTCGCATCTTATCCTCGATCGGAGGCCACACCAACTTTCCTTCTGATTGCATCTATTATCATGATCATGTAAAAACACATGTTACACAAGGGCGATTTCTATCATAATAATCATGATGAGTTGCCACTTTAGTAATTTCTTTTGCAGTCCACTTAATTTTTTGACTTCAGCATATATTACCATACCGCTAACTATCATTGCAGTGACATGAAGCTATGGTTTTTTGGCATCCATAGTCTCCAACGTGAACCACAATTTTATTCTCTCCGCAGGCTTCCGTTTATTAGCTACCGGGGCTCCATTAGCTGCCCATATGTGTTCATGTTCAATTTATAATATTGACCATTCCCCTTTAACGTCAAGAACTATACGTTACCCAGAAAAGGAATTTCTAAGTTGGAACCTCTCTAACTTGCAAATGAGTAATTCACTTGGTAAGGGAGCTGTAGAAATCTCTGAATTGCAATTGGAACTTTTTTATGGTGTACCACTGATTTGTCAATTCAGCGTTACCATCTTCGATATTTTTTACCATGATTATCTTTTCATTCTAATTTTTGCACAGCTGTTTCGTAAAATGGATGGCCTCTCGGATGATATAGGGAGACTTCAACCACCAGTGAACTTGTGGAGGAAGTTTGTATACTGCACATCCTCTCTCTGGTTCCATTCTTGGGTCAGTGGATCACATGCATCCAGAAGGCAGTATTTCCCAACTTATTTGAGATTCCTTCAAAATTTTCAAACCATCTTAACAAAACCCTACAGACTGAGGGTTTTTAAAAGCTTGAGTTTTATCAGCGATATCCAGTTCACTAATACAGTAACTCAGCACAACATTTTCCTTTGCAGATTTTGAGAAAATTTGTTAGTCCCATTTCTGTTGCTCACTTGTCACAATACAAGTTGACTGGGTTGCTGCTCCAAAAATTAGAAAAGTTCGGATTCTGTATTTACAGTCCAGATAAGTCTGAAATCTTGAATCATCACGACTTACTGAAAAGGAAGATTTTATTGGGCCATGAATGCATTTCAATTGACCGAACTCCTCATGGTGTCTCCATAGAAGCTACCGTCATTAAAGAAGGGAAAGTGTTAAAGAAAAATCTGCACTGCTCCATTGTTGTTGGTTCAGATGGTGCAAGAAGTACCATCCGAGAACATAATGGACAAAGACATGGAAGGGCAAAGAGACCTGCAAAAGCTGATCAGTATTCACTTTTTAAGCAGAGAACTTGGGCAATATCTTCAGCACCATAGGCCGGGAATGCTATTCTTTATTTTTAATCCCGATGGTACGGGGTTCTTGTTGCACATGACCTCAACAACGGAGAATTCGTGCTGCAGGTATATCTCAATGCAATTAGTAATGATGGCATGCATCCCTTTTCTGAAGTATTGCTGATTTTAAGTTCTTTTCACGTTCTTTTCTCTTCAGATACCATATTATCCACCTCAGCAAAAAGCCGAAGACTTCGATTATAAGGTAACGGATTCTAGGGGCATGAATGCTTCCTAAATATGTCTATCATTATTCTAATAAAAAATTATGTCAAAGCTTGCTATTAAAGGATTTTTTTCTTGTTTACTCTTTTATAGTGGTCTGGTGGTAGTGCAGTGTTTTTACCACCCAAAAGATCGGGGTTCAAATCCTCCGTTGTGGGGTTGCGTTCGGTAACCGACATCCATCGTAAAAAATAGTCAGATCTTTCACCATAGATCTTTCACCATGGATTTGATCAAGAATCCATGTTGCCATACTTAAAGTGAAAGAAGGCTTCACCATTTTATTTTATCTCTTTTATAGTGGAACAAAAATGGATTCATATGCAAACTCCATCCTCACAAAAATAAATTTACTCTTGTAGTAAACGAACCCACATGGAAAACTTAAAAAACTATGGGTTTGTGGAGGATTTCCATTCGATAACTTGATTTGTGCATTTCAAGTGGTTCTTTGATCCGATAGGGTCCATACATGTTTGATTTGTGGCTACCCCTGGGTTACCCCCTAATTCAATACAACTCCGAGGAATTACCCTCAGAGAAAGTAGAAGTTCTGTAGGGTTACCATGGGTTATCCTGTTAATATATGGGGTAGGTACCAACATGTATTTCCCCCTCTTTGCAACAAAGAAGAAAAAGAAATTGTTGAAGTCTGAAGGGCTTGCAGTTGCCCGACAGGAAATCCTCTAGGATGTAGTTATCGAGTTGAAGAGCCCAAGAGAGGTGTTTAGGAATGGTTGAGTGTTAGTTGTATTTTGGAATCTTCCAACTTTTAGGTTTTTTAAGTATTTAATTTGGAATAACACATCATGTAAAAGAAGTATATAAAACATGTAAAAAGTGATAAGAAAAAAATCATACTATAGATTGCATATTGTCATCAAACATCTAATTTTAATTGGTATACCTTCATGCGGTTTGGGGGGGGGACAAAGAGGGTGGTCTGTGGTTCTTTGAAAGAATGTGGTTGGAGGGGGGTGGGGGGAGAAATTACTTGGGAGAGGGAGGATAGAGATTTTGAGGAGGATGAAGGGGTAAGTGGTCCCTTGTTCGGAGATGTAAATATCATCCTTGTATTAGGCATAAATCACGACATGTTTACGTCATCTACGTGGTGCTTCCGGTGTGGGTGGTTATGCTACATGGCCTCATTTTGGATGTTTCTAGTTCATTATTTTTTGTGTCTTTCTAGTCTTAGGCATAAGGATTGCAATGTGGATAGGGTCCAAAGACATCATTCAATGCCCTTGGTGAATGTATCATTAGAGAAAATTTGGAGAGTCGACACCCTCAAACGATGTATGTTGGAACCAATAATGCTCTGTTGTTATATTCCATAGAGCCTTAGGGTCTCTTATATAGAGAGAAAACCCTTGGGTAAATTACATAGACGTACATGAGATAAATAAGAAATACGTAATAGTACATCATAACATAACGTATAACCTCTACACTCCCCCTCAAGATGGAGCATAGATATCAGTCATGCTCAGCTTGGAAGAACATCTCTGGAAAGGTCCTCTGAGCAATGGCTTGGTAAATATATCAGCAGTCTGGTCTTCTGAACTGACGTGTGAAGTGGAAAATCAAGCCCTTTTGGATCATGTCCCTAGTGTAGTGACAATCTACCTCGATGTGCTTTGTTCTTTCATGAAAAGCTGGATTATTGGCAATGAACAATGCTGTCTGGTTGTCACATTGAAGCTGCATGGGTAAAGAGACATTTACATTCAAATCTTCCAGACCGCTCGAACCCACATCATTTCTGTGCTTGCTTGTGCCATGGCTCTATATTCGGATTCAGCACTGGATCTCGCCACAACAGTTTGTTTCTTGGTTTTCCAAGAAACCAAAGAGCTTCCTATGAAGATAGCAAATCCTGACGTAGACTTACGATCCTTTGGGACACCCTGCGTAGTCTGCGTCTTGCACAAGCGGAAATAGACAGATCTGTATCTTTTCTAAATAACAAACCTGTGCCTGGGGAAGCCTTCAGGTATCTCAATATCATATACAGGGCTTCCATATGAACCTGCCTAGGCTGCTCCATAAATTGACTCACCCGGTTTACTGCAAAGGCAATATCCGGTCGAGTTATGGTAATGTATAGAAGTTTACCCACCATCTCTCTGTATCTTCTTTTGTCCACCTCTTCAGTATCATTGTCGTAAAGCCTCATACTTGGGTCCATAGGAGTAGTCGACGGTCTGCATCCAACCATTCCTGTTTCAACTAGCAAGTCTGTGACATTTTTTCTTTGGGTCATTACCATTCCTTGTGCATTTCTCGCAAATTCTATCCCCAGAAAGTATCGTATCGTGCCAAGATCCTTCGTAATAATCTGACTTCCCAAAAGAGATTTAGTCATCTCGATTCCCTGAGCATCATCACCTGTGACCAGAATATCATCTACATATACCATGACAACAACCGTACCTCTGGGGCGCATTCCGGACACGCTTCCCGCGGCTGGCTTTTCTCCTTGGCGTCTAACCACCAGGCCACCATTGCTGACTACTGGCTCAACGACGGCTGGTGCCCCGCTTTCTCGGGGTTCCTTTCGGACCAGCGCGCCAACGATTTGGCCTCTCTGCTGGAGGCTCTTGCCTCTTCCTCCTCCCCCTCTGATGGGAGGGATCACTGGGCTTGGACGGATGCTCCGTTCTCCTCTCGCAAGGCCTTCTATGCCTTGCGTCCGCTTGCCCCCCCCCCTGGATGCCTCCTTGGTTCGTGACTGTGCGCTCTTGTGGGGGCTCCGCTTGCCCGCTAGGATCACTTTCTTCTTTTGGGTTCTTCGACATAGGAGGCTGATGACTCGTGACCGGTGTGCCTCCTTCCTCCACACTCCCAGCATCTTGTGCCAGCTTTGTGGGGTGTCCAACGAATCGGCTGACCATCTGTTCTTCCTTTGTGCGTCGGTGTCTCGGATTTGGGATGAGATTGCTTGGGCTCGTGCGGCCGATTTGGAAGACTTCTGCAATATCCTTTGGGCCAACAGAAGGCGTCCCCGTGTGCATTTGCTGGGACCCTTGGCGCGCGTTTGGTCGATCTGGAGGGCTCGCAACGACCTCATCTTCGCGGGCGTGCGCTTCTACGAGGAGAATGTAACTGCCGCGGCTACCTCCCTAATTGCTGATTGGTCTACCTAAGTTGTCCTCGGGGCCGGTTGTTGGATTCCTTGTTCTTGTGTTGGTCCCTTCCTCTTCTTTCCCTCCTTCCCTCCTCACGATGTAAGTATCTTGTTCATTTAATATAAAATATACTGGGGTGAACACCATCGCGTGTCTCCCCCTTTTTTGAGCTTTCAAAAAAAAAAACAACCGTACCTCTGGGAGTCTTCTGGATAAACAATGAGTGATCCGCATTTGATCTCTTGAACTCTTGTCGTTCAATCAGCTGGGAAAGCTTCTGGAACCATGCCCTCGGACTTTGTTTAAGGCCATAGATAGCCTTATGAAGTCTACACACCATATGAGTCTCCCCCTCAGCAGCAAAACCCGGTGGCTGCTGCATGTACACTTCCTCCTGTAGATCACCATACAAGAATGCATTTTTGACATCAAGTTGGAAAATAGTCCAACCACGTACCACATCAACAGATAGTAGAATGCGAAGAGTCGAGTGTCGAGCCACTGGTGAAAATGTATCCAAATAATCTACCCCATATGTTTGGGTGAAGCCTCGTGCGACAAGTCTGGCCTTGTACCGATCTAGACGCCCATCTGCGTGATATTTAATTGTAAACACCCACTTGCTACTCACCACAGAAGCACCAGGAGGAATGGGAACTAGGGACCAAGTCCCTCGAGACTGTAAGGCATGCATCTCCTCTTCCATGGCTAAACGCCAGCAATCAATCTTCATGGCCTCTTGATAAGTTGGTGGGATCTCAACCGACGAGATAGCAGCTGCAAACCTCTGGAAATCACCAGTAAGTCGATGAAAGGACACTTGAGACGCAAGAGGATAGGATGTACATTGCCTCTTCTGCTTCCTATGAGCAATAGGACGATCAAGATCATCATTTACTGTGCTGACTGGCGGATCCTCCCCCTTTAACAAAGATTCCTGCACCTGTGCATTATCTAACCCATCATTAGCAATAACATCGGAGCATACCTGAGGCGTGCTGGATGGTTGACGTGTAGCATGAGCAGGCCCTGACCGTCTTGTGTAGAACTTAGGGAATGGTGGAATGGGCGGATATGGAGGAGGAGGTGGTGGTGGTGGTGTAGTGGACTCAGATTGACCCAGACTTGGAGGTAGGGGAACATAGACATTATCATCCGTAGATGTAGAGGAAGCCAAACGATCACCTGCAGGGGAGAAGTACATAACTGGCTAAAAAAATGTAACATCATCACTCACATAGTACTTGTCGTGAATAGGATCATAGCAACGATATCCTTTTTGTGTCCGTGAGTAGCCCACAAAAACGCACTTAACAGCTCTAGGAGAGAGCTTGTCAAGTCCTGGAGATAAGCGGTGAACAAAGGCGACAGTTCCAAAGACACGAGGGTTAAGTGAAAACAAGTCCTTATCAGGAAAGAGAACAAATATTGGAGCCTTCTCCCCAAGAACGGTAGAAGGCATACGATTGACCAGATAGTACGCTGTAAGTATAGCATCTCCCCAAAAAGCTAATGGTGCACAACTTTGAATAAGTAATGTGCGAGCAATATCAAGAAAGTGTCGATGTTTCCTCTCTGCGACACCATTTTGTTGAGAGATGTAACCACATGTAGTTTGGTGGATAATGCCCTTAGAGGAGAGAAACTGAGCAAGAGACCGAGTGCAGAATTCTAATGCATTATCCGTGCGCACATATTTAATAGTAGAGGAAAAAACATTCTGCACTTCATTGTTAAGATTTTTAATAACACTTCCTGCTTCAGATTTATTTTTAAGAAGAAAAGTCCAAAAACACGAGAGAAATCATCAACCACAACAAGATAAAAACCTGTGACCCTGATGATTCGGGAAATGACTAGGACCCCAAATATCAATATGAAATAAGTCAAACGGGGAGCGACTTCTCCGACCCTGACCACTAGGAAAGCTAGAACGATGGTGCTTCCCTAACTAACACGCTTCACAATGAAAAGTAGAATTCGGAGAGATCTGTGGCAGGAGGCGACGCATCTTCTGGAGCGGAAGGTGACCAAAGCGAAGGTGCCATGTGTACGGAGAAACGGATCCTTGAGAGTGTAGTGAGAGACGCCAGCGTAGGAGTTCCGTACTAGATGATAGAGGCCATTGTGCTCAGAACCATAGCCAATCACCCTACCCGTTAGTATGTCCTGAAAAATGACAGAAGATGGGTCAAATATAGCGCGACAATGCAAATCTTATGTAATCTGACTAATTGATAATAAATTCATGGAAAACTCTGGTGCATGTAGAACATTCTGTAAGTGCATGGAGGGCAATAAGAATGTCTCCCCATGACCCACAATAGGGGAATGAGTGCCATCAACTATGAGCACGGAACGACCAGACTGAATATCCCTGTAGGACTGCAGCATATCTCTATCACGACAGAGATGATGGGTGGCTCCAGAGTCAACAATCCAACCTGAGAGATCGTGGTTATGACAAAAGGCAGAGGTACTACCTGAGGTACTGGCAGTAGCAGATGTAGTAGCGGCCGCAGAAGCCACAACGTCAGGTGTATCAGCACCCTCTGATGATGACTGTGGCATAATGTCACGAAACCGTGCCACTAGCTCCTCGTACCTGTGATCTGGAGTAGATGCTGACGGAGCCTGAACATGATCAGCGACACGTGGAGAAGGAGGAAATCCATGCTTGGAATAGCATGTATCCTTTGAATGACCAGTGCGACGACATAATGAGCACGTTGAACGCACACGACCTCCTCGGCCACGTCCGCCACCTCCTCGGCCACGAAATGAAGACGAACTACCTCGCCCTCTGGAGACCGCCATTGCCGAAGGAGGTGAAGTCGCTGCACTGGAGGGAACAGAGATACGACTGAGCCTCATGTAGACTTCCTCCATCGGAGGAATAGTGGCATCGGCGAGGATCTGAGAGCGGGCTGCCTCGTACTCCGGATCAAGGACAACAAGTAAAACGCCCACCATAGTGGCATTACGGAACGTCTTCTGCTGTTCGGGGGTGGCTGTGAGCGGGATGGTGCTATATAATTTCTCGAACATCCCACGTAGGGACGTGTACAGAGAATGAAGAGGCCGTCCATTTTGCTACGTGGTAAAAATATCATGCTGCAACTGCAGCATCTTCGTCTCGTTCCTCACTTGAGAATATGTAGTAGCCAGAATATCCCACATCGCCTTGGCGGTGGGTTGATGGAGGACGTCATTGGCGATCTCCATGGTGAGCGTCCCTGACAGCCAGACCTTGGCATACGTGTCGTCAGCCTCCATGAGGCATATATCCCCGTCTTCTCTGCCGACTCGTCTTCGGTAAGAATATACTTCTTACCACATGACTTCATAAGACTCAGGAACTGCATCGCCCAGAGTTCATAGTTCGTCCCATCCGTTTTGACTATTGGTGCCGAATCTTTAAAGGCACCTATGGCGGGCATATCAACTTTTGTTCTGATATATCGCCGGAGAAGAAGACCTAGGGATGATAAACAGAAGAACTGGCGTCTACAAAGACCCTTTGGGATTCAAGTGCATATGTAGACTTTATGCACTTGAACCCATCGTTGAGTCGACGCCGACCAGAGAAGAAGGGCCACGAGTGGCGGCTGGTCGGCGGCGGGAGGGCGGCGACGGGAGGGGGCTGGAGTTGGCGGCGGGAAGGCTGCGACGGGAGGGGGCTGGAGAGGGCGGCGGGTGTGGGGCCTCGACGGCGGGAGGCTGGGGCCTCAGCGGTTGGAGGAGGTAGCGGCCGAAGAGGCGGCGGCCGAACGGGAGGGGGGGGGGAGAAACAAAACCCTAGATTAGGGTTTTGGCTCTGATACCATGTTGGAACCAATAATGCTCTGTTATATTATTCCATAGAGCCCTAGGGTCTTATATAGAGAGAAAACCCTTGGGTAAATTACATAGACGTACATGAGATAAATAAGAAATACGTAACGGTACATCATAACATAACGTAAACCTCTACAATGTACCTCAGAAGACAAGCGCGCATAATGAAGAGAAGAAAGAAGCAGTATCGTAGTAGAAAAGCCTGTGTTATGATGTGTCTGACTAGTGACGATTTCTTGGTTGGTGCATCCCCATGGACATGAACGGTATGGAATTGACATCTAAAAGCATTGGGCAGAATTTTGGCCAGTCATTGTTAATGGGAGAAAAATTGTTCTTGCATTAGAATAGACTGAGGGATTTCTTATATAGGAGAATAGCCCTTGGGTTAATTACATGATAAGTACCTAAAGAAAATGCGATTGCATAAAATAGACAGAGAAATATATATTTATCTTTACACTCCCCCTAAAGATGGAGCATATATGTTTATCATGCTCAGCTTGGAACAACACTTCTAAAATGGACTTCGAGATAAAGCCTTGATGAAGATGTCAGCTGTCTGGTCTCATGTTGAAACATGAGAGGTAGATATGAGCCCTTTCTGTATCATGTTTCGGATGTAGTGACAGTCCACCTCAATATGCTTTGTTCGCTCATGGAATGCATGGTTATTGGCAATAAATAATGCAGCTTGATTATCACATAAAAGTTGCATAGGATGATGAACTTCAATGGCAAGATCAATCAACACCGATCTAACCCGCATCATCTCTGCACTCCCTTGTGCCATGGCCCTGTATTCAGATTCTGCATTCGATCTGGCTACCACTGTCTGCTTCTTGCTTTTCCATGAGACAAGTGAGTTTCCAACAAAAATTGCAAAGCCTGAAGTAGACTTTCTGTCTATGGGATAACCTGCATAGTCAGCATCAGCACACGCTGTCACCTCAAGGGATGCATCCCTATTGAATAAGAGACCCGAACCAGGAGAGTTCTTCAAATATCTCAAGATCATATAGATAGCATCCATATGTACCTTTCTGGGCTGCTCCATGAATTGACTAACTTTGCTTACTGCAAACATAATATCTTGCATGGTGATAGTAATATATAAGAGCTTCCCAACCAATTTTCTATATCTCCTACTATCTACTTCCTCAGTATCATTGTCATACAATTTCATACTTGGATCCATAGGAGTAGTAGCAGGCTTGCATCCCGTCATACCTTTCTCAGAATGGAGATCCATCACAAACTTCCTCTGAGTCATCACTAGACCACGATGGCTCCTGGCAAATTCTAACTTAGAAAGTAACGAAGAGTGCCAAGGTCCTTAGTCACAAACTATTGACCTAGGAACTCCTTATCTATACGGATGCCTTGAGCATCGTCCCCTATAACAATAATGTCATCTACATAAACAAGAATGGCAACCGTACCTTTCTCTGTCTTCTGAACAAACAGTGAGTGGTCTGCAGTAGACCTCACAAACCCGTGGTGCTCAATCAACTCCGATAGCTTTTGATACCAAGCTCTCGGACTCTGCTTCAGGCCATAAATTGCCTTGTGTAGCCTGCACACACTCTGGGACTCTCCCTCAGCAGCAAACCCAGGTGGCTGCTGCATGTAGACCTCCTCCTGAAGGTCCCCATAAAGAAATGCGTTCTTCACATCGAGCTGATATAACGGCCAATCCCGTGAAACTACAACAGAAAGCAAAATTCGTAGTGTCGAATGTCTCACCACAGTGGAAAAAGTGTCCTGATAATCCACCCCATATGTTTGGGTGAAACCTTGTGTCACGAGCCTTGCCTTGTAGTGATCCACACTGCTGTCTGCATTGTGCTTGATGGAAAATATCCATTTACAACTGACAATCGATGCACCTTGGGGTGCAGGTACAACACTCCACGTCCCTCGTGACCGTAAAGCTGCCATCTCCTCTTCCATGGCCTGGCGCCATTGGTTGTCCAGTAATGCCTCCATATATGTACGTGGGATAGTAACCGCGGAGAGTCCCACTACAAACCTCCTGTACTAATATGAAAGGTGATCCAAAGAAACATGTGCAACAAGTGGGTATGTGGCACACTTACGTCGAGGCTTCCTCAGGGCAATTGGAATGTTCAGATCAACATCCCCTCTGTCTTGTGGGCCTAAGTCGTCTTGTGTATCATGAAGAACTCCAGTGCCATCAGTAGAAACAATGTTATCATGACATACCTGAGGCGTGCTAGATGATGTGGCCTGCTATGAGCAGAGGAGCTTGTAGAAGACCTGCGAGTGTAAACAAGAGGTAAGGATCTTGGCTGAATAGTTGGAGGTGGAGGTGGTGGCGGTGGAGGTGATGACTGCTGAGGTGCAACATGTGGGTCATTTGGTGGAAGAGACGGAGGAGGACGAACAACAACATCCTCCCCAGAATTGATATTGGATAGCCTGTCACCTATGGGAGAGAAATACATAATGGATTCAAAGAAAGTAACATCAGCACTCACATAATATCTTCTGCCAACATGATCAAAACATCTATACCCTTTTTGGGTACGAGAATATCTAACAAAACACATTTGACAGCTCTAGGTGAGAGCTTGTCACGACCAGGAGTGAAATTGTGGACAAATGCCACAGATCCAAAGACTCTGGGTGTGAGAGAGGATAGTTCCTTCTCGGGAAACACAATCAAGAAGGGAACCTTCCCTCCAAGAACAGTGGACGGCATGCGATTCACCAAGTAACAAGCAGTGAGAACAACATCCCTCCAAAAAGAGTGAGGTGTACGACTCTATATCAACAATGTGCATGTAACATCAAGAAGGTGACGATGTTTGCGTTCAGCCACACCATTCTTTTGTGAAGTGTAACTGCAAGAAGTTTGATGTATAATTCCAAGAGAACTCAAAAATTCAGATAAATGTAGTGTGGAAAATTCCAACGCATTATCCGTACGAATGAATTTGACGTTTGCAGAGAAAATATTTTTGACTTCAATAAGAAATGTTCTAATGATAGCACCTGCTTCAGACTTATGTTTCAACAAAAACACCCAAGACAATCTAGAATAATCATCAACAACAACCATATAATAATGATGCCCCTGATGATTAGGGATACGTCGGACCCCAAATATCAAAATGAAACAACTCAAAGGACCGACTACTGTGACGACTCAGACGACTCGGAAAGGACGAGCGATGATGCTTCCCAAGCTGACAAGCTTCACAATCCAATGCGGTACGGGTAGATATATGTGGTAGAACATGACCATCTTATGTAGAGGAAGATGGCCAAAGCGAAGATGTCAAAGGAATGGTGAAACGGATCCAGATGGAATGGTAGTAATTCCAACACATGATGGTATAGCAAGCTTATACAAGCCTCTCTGCTCACGACCATGTCCAATCACCCTGCCAGTCAGTATGTCCTGAAACACAAAAGAAGAGGGAACAAAGATGGCACGCCAATGTAGATCTTTCATAAGCTGATTAATTGACGAAAGGTTCATCTGAAAATCAGGCGCATATAAGACATTCTAAAGACTCAGAGAAGGGGTTATAGTAATCTCCCTATGACCAACAATGGGTAAGCGAACCCCATTGGCAATAACAACGGATCTTCCAGGTGAAAGTGCTCTGTATGAAGTAAACTGCATCCTGTTGCCACACATATGATGGGATGCCCGGAGTCCATAATCCAATCCGTCAGGTCCAAACATGTACTACGGGTAAACGCATAGTGAGCATCTGATGAAATAGACGACGCTCTGGCAGAAGCTGCGGCCTCTGTGGAACCTGGAGACGAAGACGTAGGAGTACTCATTATCTCCCGAAGTCTGGATACAATGTCATCAAAGCGAGTATCTAGAGTAGGCGCAGAGGAAGCCTCAGTCTTCTCAGTAACTCGTGCAGATGCTGGATATCCATGCTTATGAAAACGTGTCTCCTCAGAGTGACCGAGACGATGGCAATGAGTACACGGACCACAATGTCTGCCTCCTCCTCGACTACGAGGTCCACGACCCCAAAAATGAGACGATCCTCCCCTGCCTCTCCTAACAGCCATAGCAAAAGGAGTAGTCTGTGCTGTACTCGCAGATGTAGTAGTAATCCTGCTCAAGCGCTTATAGACCTCTTCCATTGGTGGAATGGTCTCTCCAGTCAGAAGTTGAGTACGAGCTGCATCGTACTCAGGATCAAGTGAGGACAGAAAAACTCCAGTCATCGTGGCATTTCGATATGCCTGTTGTTGCTCAGTGCTGGTGCTGATTGGCATGAAGCTGTGTAATCTCTCAAACATGCCCCGTAGGTGAGAGAAGTGGGCATGGAGCGGTCGACCATTCTGTTTGCTCGAGAAGATGTCGAACTGCAACTGAAGTATCTTGCTTTCATTTTTCGACTGTCCATATGTATCTGCCAGTATGTCCCGACTCCCACATAGCCTTCGCAGTTGGCTGATTCATAATATCATTAGCGATCTCCGTAGTCAGTGTCCCGGAGAGCCATATACGAGCATAGGCATCGTCTTGTTTCCACGAAGCATTCGCCCCAATCTTGTCTGCCGGCTCGGAATCTGTCAGAATGTGCTCCTTATTGTGGCACTGCATAAGGGTTCGAAACTGCATGGACCATAGCTCATAGTTGGTCCCATCCGTCGTCACAATAGGGTTGGGCCTTCGAAGGCAACAGAAGATGAGAAAACGTCACCCTTGTTCTCTGACATGGTAAGAAAAAGCCACGAAGCACGGAACGACTGAGGGATAAACTCAAAGTAGCTTGTCTACAGAATCATAGAGAGGTTAGGTTGTATGCGTAGACTCATACAACCATCCCTACTTCTCGCGTGAGACCTCAGACCAACAAACAGAAGTTTGCAGCAACCTAACGTGTGCTAGGCACGCGTCCCGGAGGTGCAACGGCGGTTCGGAAGCCCATGCCGCGCCTAGGGCTGATCACAGCGGTACAGGAAGCAGCCCTGATGGGCTTAGCCGCTCCCGGCGGCGATCCCTATGTCGTTGGGGGATGCCCTGCTGTGTTGGGCTGCGCACAACCGCGGGAAAGGGGGCCGGGGCAGCAAGGCAGGGGCGGCGCTGGAGAGCCTCGGCGATGCCGAGGGGTGCTGGCGGTACTGGTGGGTGCGGCGATGGGCCTGGGTAGGCCCCGACAGCGACGACCGTGGGAGGGGGGGCGACAGGTGTAGGGTTAGGGTTTTGGGGTGGGATAAAGGAACTCAGCCTAGGACCATTGCTCCGATACCATGATGGGAGAAAAAATGTTCTTGCATTAGAATAGACTGAGGGCTTTCTTATATAGGAGAATAGCTCTTGGGTTAATTACATGATAAGTACCGAAAGAAAATGCCACTACATAAAATAGACAGAGAAATATATATTTATCTTAACAATTGTGAGGGGGCTTGGAGGTAATGGATAGAGGACATCTTGGTGTCTATGGACTTTTTGAAGGCGAGGTTTAGAGGCTCACGGAGAACAATGGAACTTAAGACAGTGTTCATGAATCCCATTGCATGAACTACATACACGACCACATATGACTATGCGGTAGGTGGGCGAACCACATTCTCTATGCAGTGCTTTATGTAGTTTGCACCATATATTTGGTTGGCACAGCCACATAATCGATTGCACAGACTGCATATTCAATATGTATTCTTTATTCTTGCTAGAACTTATGTATAACTTAAAAATACCTTTTTATCAATATATTTAATAACTTGTATTGAAGAGAATAATGCTTACATATTTCATGTTTGCATCATTTTATTATCAAAATTTAAGTTAAATATATGACATTTCCTTAACTTGTATTTAGAATCTTGAAAATTTCCCTTTATTCAAAAAATTGTACTTTAATGAATTACTATTTATTTTTAATATAAAAATTTAAACCGCATAAAATCTTATAGTCCCTTGCTTACCCCCCACCACATAATTGCTAATGCGGTGACCTATCGGAACAAATCTGCATATCACATTCGTGAACCTTGACTGTGACAGGGTTTTCATGGTCTTTTAAACGTCACAATAGTTGGAGCGTTCCTTGGATCTAATTGCAAGTAAGCTTGGATTAATAGTTTGTACCGATCGTTCATTTACCGATTTGAATTGTTCTGCTGAAGTGATACATCTTCCAAGTTTACCCGTTGAGGGATTTCCTTGTTCGCCAATGAAATCAGGTTAAGATCTATATACAACCAGGTTAATAAAGTTAGACCAACTTTAGACCTTGGATTCTTGGGCTTCGGTTCGAGTATGTGCTACGTTCCTGTTGGAGAAAATAAGAGTGCTTGCTTATTTCTGAGAACCCTAGGCTCTCTTATATAGTAGAGAGGCCTATGGGTAAATTACATAAAGTAGACAACAGGAAAGAAAAATAAGAAGGAAGTACATATTAAATATGAAAACACACATATCTTCACACTCCCCCTCAAGCTGGAGCGTAGATATCGATCATGCTCAGCTTGGATGAACACTTCTGGAATGATCCCCTAGACAGTGGCTTAGTGAAGATGTCTACAGTTTGCTCTCCAGAGCTAACATGGGAAGTAGATATCAGTCCCTTCTGGATCATGTCTCTGGTGTAATGACAATCCACCTCGATATGTTTTGTTCTCTCATGGAATGCTGGATTGTTTGCAATAAATAGGGCAGCCTGGTTATCACAGTGTAACTCCATGGGTAGAGGGATCTCTACATGTAGATCACATAGCACAGCTCGAACCCACATCATTTCTGTACTGGCTTGAGCCATAGCCTTGTACTCAGACTCGGCACTAGATCTCGCAACCACGGTTTGTTTCTCGCTTTTCTAAGAAACAAGAGAATTACCAACAAATATTGCAAACCCTGAAGTTGATTTCCTATCCTTAGGACAACCTGCGTAATCTGCGTCGGCATATGCAGATTGCAGATACAGAGAGTGTGTCTCCTTTCTTGAATAGTAAACCTGAGCCTGGAGTTGATTTCAGATATCTCAATATCATATGTAGTGCGTCCATATGTATCTGTCAAGGTTGCTCCATGAATTGACTCACTCGACTCACTGCAAATGCAATATCAGGTCTGGTGATTGTAACATAGATAAGCTTCCCAACCATCTCTCTGTATCTTCTCTTATCAACTTCATCAGTATCATCATCATACAGTTTCATACTAGGATCCATAGGAGTTGTGGACGGTCGACATCCTATCATTCCTGTTTCTGCAAGCATGTCTGTAACATACTTCCTTTGGGTCATCAAAAGACCCTTTGCATTTCTAGCAAATTCCAACCCCAAGAAATACCTTAGGGTTCCCAGATCCTTCGTCACAAATTGAGTGCCCAGAAATTCTTTAGTCATCTTGATTCCCTGCTCATCATCTCCTGTAACAATAATATCAGCAACATACACCATGATAGCCACAATACCTGTAGGCGTCTTCTGCACAAATAAGGAATGGTCTTCATTTGACCTCTTGAAGCCCTGTCTTTCAATCAGTTCTGAAAGCTTTTGAAACCACGCTCTAGGACTCTGTTTAAGGCCATATATCGCCTTATGGAGTCTACAAACCTGTGCACACTCCCCCTCAGCAGCAAACCCCGGAGGCTGCTGCATATAGACCTCCTCGTGTAGGTCTTAATATAAGAATGCATTCTTCACATCAAGCTGAAATAGTGGCCAATCCCGTACCACAACAACTGAAAGTAAGACACGTAAGGTAGAATGTCTAGCAACTGGAGAGAACGTGTCCAAGTAATCAACTCCATATGTCTGAGTAAAACCACGCGCCACAAGCCTTGCCTTGTATCGTTCAAGAGTTCCGTCGGCATGGTATTTAACAGTAAATACTCACTTGCAGCTAACAATAGACGCACCAGGTGGTGGAGAAACAAGAGTTCACGTACCACGGGACTGCAATGCAGCCATTTCTTCTTCCATAGCAAGCCGTCATTTGCTATCAAGGAGCGCCTCCTGGTAATTGCGTGGAATCTCGACCGCAGATAGAGCTAATGCAAATCTCTGGAAGTCGCCTGTCAGACGATGAAATGAGACATGAGAAGCAAGTGGATAGGAAGCGCAAGTACGCTTCTGCTTTCTAATAGCGATAGGCACGTCCAAGTCTTCATGAGCATCATCCTGCTGTGGTACCTGTAGCACTGGATCCGCAGACTCATCATTAGTAATCAAGTTATCAGAACCAACCTGAGGGCTGCTAGATGACTGGCCATGACCTTGAGCAGAGGAGGACCGACGAGTATAGTACTTTGGTAACGGTGGCACAATGGTTAGTGGAGGTGGTAAGGGTGGAGGTGGTGGTGGAGATAGCGTAGAAGGTGACTGACTCAGAGGAGGAGGTGGCATGTAGGAGACTTCAGTATCAGATTGGGGAGTAGTCATTTGGTCACCTATAGGAGAGAAAAACATGACAGATTCAAAAAAATGTGACATCAACGCTAACAAAGTATTTTCGACGCAGCGGATCAAAGCACCGATAGCCCTTTTGAGTCCTGGAGTACCCGACAAACATACATTTGATAGCCCTGGGAGGGAGCTTATCAAGACCTGGTACCAACTGATGGACAAAACAGACATAACCAAAGACACGAGGTGGTAGCGAGAACAACTCCTTCTCAGGAAAGGCAAGAGAGAGAGAGAGGAGTTTTCTCATTCAAGACAGATGAGGGCATGCGATTTATTAAGTAGCAGGCTGTGAGAACCGCATCACCCCAAAATGAGTTTGGAGCATGACTCTGAATCAGTAAGGTTCTAGTGATATCCAACAGATGATGATGTTTCCGCTCTGCAACACCGTTCTGCTGTGAAGTGTAAGCACATGAAGTTTGATGAATTATACCACGAGATGAGAGGAATAATGACAAAGTTCTAGTACAGAACTCCATGGCATTGTCAGATCGCACAATTTTCACAGTAGAAGAAAAGACATTCTGAACTTCATTGATAAACATTTGAATCACATTTCCTGCTTCAGATTTATTTTTCAATAAAAATACCCAAGACAAACGAGAAAAATCATCGACTATGACCAGATAGAACCTGTGTCCCTGATGGTCAGGAACACGACTTGGACCCCAAATATCAATATGGACTAACTCAAACAAGGAGCTACTGCTCCGACTCTGACGACTCGGGAAAGTAGACCGATGGTGCTTCCCCAACTGACACGCTTCACATTGGAAAGACGACTTCGGAGAAATCTGGGGCAGGACACGACATAGCTTCTGGAGAGGCAGATGACCAAAACGGAGGTGTCAGGTATATGGAGAGTCTGGTCCTGTATGATGGAGAGATGCACTGATATAGGGAGTATTGACCAGACGGTAGAGACCATTCTGCTCACGGCCACAACCAATCACCTTGCCCAAGGTTATGTCCTGAAAAACAAGAGATGATGAGTCAAAAATAGCTCAACAGTTCAAATCCTTTGTAATCTGGCTCATGGACAGTAAATTCATAGAGAAATCAAGAGCATATAACACATTCTGCAGACTCATGGAAGGTGTCAACTGAACCTCCCCCTGTCCAGTGATGGGGGAATGTGTCCCATTGGCTATCACCACAGTTCGTCCTGAAGAGACCGGTCTAAATATAGTGAGCTGTTCTCTGTCCCCACAAAGATGGTCGGTTGCTCCAGAATCCATAATCCAGTTGGTAATCATAGATCCATCACAAGAGTTGAGAGCATAGGAACTACCTGAGGTACTGGCTGTAACAGCTGAACTGGCAGAGGCAGAGACTGCCACATCTGACTGACCTCCAAGTGTTGTATCAGGAGGCATGATATTCCTCAGTCTGGCAACAAGATCATCAAAACGTTGGTCCAATGAGGAAGGTGCAGGAGACTCAACTTGTTCTGCTACCCGAGCCGATGCAGGAAAGCCATGCTTGGAATAGCATGTATCCTCGGAGTGACCAAGACGACGACAATAGCTGCATGGTTGCCGAATTCGACCCCCAGACCGCGAGGTCCACGACCACGGAAGGTAGAGGATCCACCTCTTCCTCTAGAGACTGCCATAGCTGAAGGTGTCTGGTTAGCAGTTGAGTTTGGAATAGTAATGCGACTCAACCGTCGAAAAGCTTCCTCCATAGGAGGAATAGTGGCATCAACAAGAATCTGAGACCGTGCATCATCATACTCTGGATCAAGCGCAATCAGGAACACTCCTACCATGGTGGCATTCCTGTACGTCTTCTGCTGCTCAGGAGTGGCCGTCAGCGGCATGAAGCTATGTAGCTTCTCAAACATCCCTCTTAGGGATGTGTACAATGAACAAAGTGGGCGCCCATTCTGCTTGATAGTGAAAATATCATGTTGCAGCTGAAGTATCTTGGTCTCATTTCACGCCTGCGAATGTCGCCGCTAGAATATCCCACATGGCCTTAGCCGTGGGCTGATGTAGAACATCGTTGGCGATTTCTATCGTCAACGTCCCAGATAGCCAGACTTTGGCATACGCATCATCTGCCTCCCACGAGGCATTCACCCCGGTCTTCTCAATCAGCTCCTCTTCGGTAAGAATATGTTTCTTACCATTCGACTTCATCAGGCTCGTGAACTGCATCGCCCAGAGCTCGTAGTTTGTCCCGTCCATCTTCACAATAGGCGCTGGACCTCTGAATGCGCCAGTGGCGGGTACATCAACCTTGTTCTCTGACATATGGCCGACAAAAGACTGCTACAGGTGGGACAAATCAAAGTTTATGTCTACACAGACATCTATGGGTTCGGGTGCACGTGTAGACTCATGCACACCAACCCGTCAACCGTTTGACGACTCTGAGGCGACTACCGAGCACGAGTCAGCACGCAGGTGAGGCGCGCGGTACTTGCGATGCACGCACACTGTGCGCACTAATAAGGACGCGTTATGCGTGCAGTTTGTGCGCTGTGCGCACGGTGTATGCGCGCTGTGCGTGGTGCGCGCACGGCTGTGCGCGTGACCTGCGCTCGGCTGTGCGCTGACTTGAGCGTGCGTCAAGGAGGCGAAGCCGAAGAGGAGGCAGCGACGCCGATAGGAGAGAAGGCTGGAGGTAGGCGACGCCGGAGTGGAGGTGAAGAAGGGGTGGCGGTGCCGAGAGGGGTAGGAGGCTAGAGGTAGGGTTAGGGTTTCTTGGGGATCGAGAGCTCCGGTCTAGGACCGCCGCTCTGATACCATGTTGGAGAAAATAAGAGTGCTTGCTTATTTTTGAGAACCCTAGGCTCTCTTATATAGTAGAGAGGCCTATGGGTAAATTACATGAAGTAGACAACAAGAAAGAAAAATAAGAAGGAAGTACATATTAAATATGAAAACACACATATCTTCACAGTTCCCATTCCCTTGATTCAACCCATGGGAGTAGAATGTTTGTTGGTACTTCCTTCTAACCTTCTCTAACAAACTTCATCCACATGTGGTCGATGAAGCATGATATTGCAAACGAGTTCTTTTTTGATGTTTGGGATCATGTTTAACATTGCAGCAATTAGAGGAAGATAGTGATTTCTTTGTGGGTTTGGATGTTGATGGTTTCCCACTAGACTAAACTGTCGCCTATGCTCGTTTGAAGAAAAACGGGAGTGATTAGAGCCTTCAACCATGATGACACCTAGATTGTGGTGCTCTACCCTGGCATGGACGTTGCTAGTGCCATCATTCGACACTTCTAAGATCCTCGATACTCGGCAAAACCATCTCATGTGTATTAGATCCACATTCGAAATATAAAGTGACTAGAGAAAAGCAATGAAATGAAATTTACTCCATTCATTCTCGTTACAATAACCGGAAAGATATTAATGTCCACAAGAGATATATATGTATAAGTATACAACTATAGCATGCTCTCAAAATATACATATGCCTCTCAATCATTGTCTCCCAAAGTACAATATGGAAACAAAAGTGAATTTTACAAAAGACGTACCCTGTTTGGTGTATGTCAATGAAGGTGAAGCTTGGACAATCACGATCGTTAGTAATATGATCGCTCATGTACACATGTTGGATAAACACAAAAGGGTAATATCACGAGTAACTGCCCAGAAAGGCTGCTAACACTAACAACTAGTGTAAGGGTAACAAGAGTGTGTAAGATCTCTCTAGATGCGCATACACTCACTCTGAAGCGAGCCTATACAAGGCATATCTCATCTTACATCAAGTCGTACATCCGACATGTGTATTCAAATTCTTTAATTATTATAACATGCTGTAATCCATCACAATATGTGCCTAAGTCCACTACACATTGGTAGTGATCCACAATGGTGTAGTTCACGAGTAAGTGCTCTCAAGTCATTATCCATCAATACTTATGTTATACAATCAGGTAAAAGTTCCTGAAATATATCTATTTTTCTCTAGACAATAAATCGGTTTGTTGTTCTCCTTCATTTGCACATCTAATAACTCCCATCATGATGCTAATACTCGGAAAACTAGTTGATGCAGTCAAACACCAATCGATGTTTAAATACTAACCTCATGTGTGAAAGTAAAACTTAGACTACCAACCATGCTACTTGGCACCAAACTCCGTCGAGTAGACATCCAAAGGGTCCCATTGCCCTACATTCCAGGCCATTGCACGAGGATCTCGTGCACCTCCAAGCAACTCCACGAGACTTCATTTCCCACACACGCAGACCTGATCACACCTCCTTGCGGTGCAATCTAGGACCGTTGCAGTGCTACTTCGACATACGACTACAAGCAATAGATCTCGTTCACACCACCCACCGTATTTCATTCATGCATAGCAACCTCCAGGCCGTGGGAATCGTATTTGACGACACCTGCTCCATCTCTATGGTAGAGATATATTTTTTTTAGAATACGAGGGGAGAGAGATATGGGTTGTGGCTGTACAACAACATCGAGCATTGAGTGCAACCCACCACCCAACTTGTCTGTTGGACTCGTTACCTTCTAAGTTTCTAACTCAGTGATCACGGTTAGAGATGAGCATGGGTCGGGCCCTGAAGGGCCTAGGCCCATGCCCATCGACCCAATTTTCATGGGTTAGGCTTGGGGCGGGCCGACCAGTCTTGTTTTTTCCCTCCATGGCAGGCAAAGGAGGGGCTTGGAGCAGTGGGCGGCTAACGCTATGGAGGGGTGGATGATTTGCAGTTGGGGGTCATTTAGGATGCGATATGGGAGGGGAAACAAGGAAATGTGGGCAACAGAGAGGGTCGTATGGTGACTGCGAGGGGCGGGAATGGAGTGGTGGTGAGTTTGCTGGGCAGTAGGCGGAGGAGGGGCTTGGAGAGCAGGGGGCTGGCACGATAGAGGGGCGAAGGAGATGCGACAGAGGACGTGCTTGGCGGAGTGAGCCTAGTGGGGTGCTGGTGCGGCGGAGGAGCAAAGGAGTTGCCACTGGGGGTCGCGGTTTGGGTGCAACAAGGGAGGGGAAACATGGAGTTCGGGCGAGAGCGAGAGGGGATGAACGAGGGATGGCTCGAGTCTGTATGTTTTACATGACATGTGAAGGTTCTTCGGGCTAACTATTGGGCCAGGTCTTCGGGCCAACTATTGGGTCGGGTCTTTGGGCCAACTATTGGACCGGGTCTTTGGGCCAACATTACATGCGGCTATCAGGTCTGGCTCGTGGGCTAGATGGGCTGGGTCGAGCCAAGCCGAGCCCGACCCCAAAAAAAAATTAGGCCTAAGAATTTTGCCCAAGCCCGTCCCATTTATATTTTAGGCTAGGGCAGGATCGGGTTATATGGGTTAGACTTCAGGCTAGACTGGGCCAGCCTGACCCAATGCCCATCCACAATCATGGTATATGCTCATCCCATGCGACACCTATATCCATCTACCTGCACAACACATGCAACATATCCATGTGAAAGGCAAAAGTTTATCGTGGGAAGATCTGCGTAGGAGGCACATGCAACCACATTATTGCTAGCAACTTGTTAGACATTTGATTGGCATTCATACACGCATGTTAACACAATATACTCACTCATGAGGCTCACGGCGTGGTATTATTTCATTTCATAAGAAGCTAAACCCTTTTCCTTTTATATTTAATCCATGGGATTGTCATTTTAATCATAAAACATCTAATTTTATTTTATCATCCCTTCCCATGATTCTCTACTGATTTTTTTATCATTTTTTATGGTCTAAAATTCGATTTATAATTTCCAATTCAGGTCCAACAAGTCTACTGATCAATCATTCCGATTGGGCTGATCGATCATTGACTGATCCATCAGCCTGGTTGATTGTTCAATTGATTCCTATCTAGTAGCCAAACCTAATCAATCAATCATGTTGACGTGATTTATCAGTTCGAAACTTTTAAGTACAGATTTCAATATGACTTTATGCTTTCATTCCTCTCTTTGCCATCATCGCAATGGTACATTGTACATAAAAATCCGATAAATGGAACTCCTAGAAATGAGAAAAATGTCGAGAAATCATTTATCGTCAAAATCCCAACATGCATAAGAAAACAATTATTTGAGTTTTGCATACACATAGTTTCAGTAAATTGTATGAATTCAACAACAAGAAGTAGATCCGTTGCCTTCGAGGACATTCCCTCGTGGTCTCCTCCCCTACGGAAATCCGTCTCCTCTGAGGACTTTCCCTCAAGATCTCCTCCCGCATGGAAATGCCATTTCTAGCATGCCACATGCAATGACTACGCTCACACACTAGTGACCTCCATAAGTTCTCCACAATGGAGCCCTTGGGCTATCGATTGGGCGAACTTTTGGAGCAGCAACAACGATGCTCCGACGAAGATTACGATAACCCGATAGAGTTTGGGTGAGGTGGATGAGATGGGAAGCTTCTTTGCACAGTCCAACCAACTATTTACAAGGGTTAGGCTTAATTGGATCCTGTACAGATCCTTAAATGGATCTCGACTTGTATGCACTAAAACATGCGAATCTTGAACTCCCAAACTTGGATTTCTATGTTGTTGGACTCTGGAAAAGTCTCAATGAGCTCTACACAATAGATTGATCACTTGTCCCATTTTGAATAACATGTAATCTCCAGATTTAAAAAACATGGAATTTTACATTTTAAAAATTTTAAAGGAAGTCTCATCCTCGAGAATTAGGGTTTAACCTCCTATCGTGGACCCATAACCTGTATTGCGGCATAAAAATCTTAAAGAGAGCTATTGTTGCAATAGTTGCATGAGTAGATTGATTAGTTTGTCCGATTACAATATTCGGTGGGGGTGATGTATTAGAATAATTTGGCCAAATATCAAAAAATAATATTTTATTATTATTATTATTTGATTTTTATACTTTTATCAAATCTAAACTAAAAGTTAGATACACATAATTTGATTGAAATTCCATATATACTTATATCTTGCTAATTGATTACCATATATACTTGAATATAGAATTATATATGTTAAACATAACTTTTATATTTAAAATAGTTAAGAATACATAACTGAATATTTCTGATTATTCACTTGAATGCCATTTATTCTCTATTCAGTGACCCTTCCAAGTGAATCCAGAATATCGACTTTTGCGACACTTAGAGTGTGAAACTCATAAAAAATCTTATAGAGAATTGAACTAGGATTTCGGATTCGTGCCGTTAAAATGGTGAGGGTACTTTGTTTCATGTTCACCCCAGGTTTCCATGCCGTTTACTCAACATTCTGACTCTACCATAGAACTTTGCTTGATGGAATCTTCTTTTGCGTCATCTTCTTAACTGCATCGTCCAAGATTTGCACAGGTGCCTCAACGAAGGAAATATTGGGTCGATTGACAAGTCCTCGTAGTACATCACGTATCTGTAATCTCTAATATACTTCCATAGATTGGACATGTGGAACACATCATGCACACCAACCATGTGTGGGGAAAGTGTTACTTTGTATGCCATCTTTCCGATAAAAGCCATAATCTCGAACGAGCTATGAAATCGTGGTGCGAACTCGCCCTTGATATCAAATCTTTGGAGCCCTATCATTGGAGGTACCTTCATGAAAATAAAATACTGGTCTCGAACTCAAGATCTCTATGTTTTTGGTCGGCGTAGCTCTTGTGATAGTTTTGTACGGTCAACAACTTGTTCATGGCAGTCTCTATAGCCCTTGTGGTTTCCTCGATGATTTGGATGGTATACATTTCTTTGTCGCCCACTTCCTGCAAGTACAATGGCGTTGTGTGTCTCAATCTTGTAGAAGTTCGTCATCAATATTGAATCTGTTGTGTTACTGACAGTCGGATGACTAATCAGATTTAGTCAGGCTATACTTGATTTAATCAGGCTATACTTTGTTTAGTTGGCAGAGTCTTGTAGTATGCTTTTGACTTGGAGAATTTTTGACCCATTTAGACTCCTCTTATGCAATGTTTGGCCATTTCCCGTGCGAAAATCATAATACCAAGTCTTATTTTTTCTTGAGAATGGAATAATTGGACTTATGTGTCTTTAAGAAAGATTACCCTTTGAGGGGATGGAGCGAAGGTGGCGTGAGAGACTCTAGTGGGAGATCTGGACTGGAGAGAGTAGGTGGAAGCAACTTTCTGGAGTTCGGGAGAGCCAGAAGGTTTCGGTAGAGGTGCCTGAGGGTCGTGGGGGCCATAACGAGGGCTCGAGAGAGTTAGATGGTGGTTGGAAGGTCGTCAGGGGGAGAAGGGCCGAGCGACGCAAGGCTGGGGGGGGGGGGGAACAATCCTCGCTCGTTCCCCAATCCGTTCGGGAAGGGATGCTACAGGTGTGGTGCTCTGTCGCACTGGGCTCGTCATTACTGGGAGCCAATCCGCTGCTTTCGGTGATGCCGTCACTCGCATAGGTCCCGTAATTGTCCACTGATCAAGGAAGCCTCTCAAGGTGTAGGGGCTTCAACATGCTGGTGGGCGAAGGAGGCGGACCAGTAGAAGCCTTGTATCGAGGTTCGTCAGATGGTCTCCGCAGTGCAATTCAAAGGAGATGTAGTACGACTATCGCAATGGCAGATGATGGCAAGAGGATTAACAGAGATGGAGTCCAGGGAGCTGCTCCGCTGGACGAGAGAGGGGTGGTCGCAGTTGAGATTGCACAGGCTGAGGATATCGGATGGTGTGCGAAAGCCAAGGCCGGTGGGCTGCATTCGTCTCTTGGGGGGACCAGTATGTGCGTGAAGTCTTGATGATTTTCGAGAACTGCTCAACGGTGTGGTGGAGGTGACAACGGTTGAGACCTCGGGTAATCACCCTGGAGAATCGCTGGATCCCATCGTCAGGGTGAAAGATGTCCCGGAGAAGATGTTAGGCTGGAAGAAGCTCCACATTAGAGGGATGCAGGTGCACATTCTTTTGGCCGAGACAGATCAAGGAGATCGTGGCAGAGAACAAGAAAGGGACCAAGCGACGAAGATAGAGGGGGTTTCCGATCAGGCGGACACTCATTCGGCAACGAAGGAGCGATCCCAGGCACGGTCCCTCCAGGGATCGGGACCTGCGGAAGCTGATAAGACACATGCGTTGGGCACGGCTCCTCGAACCATGCATGAGAGTTGGGGAGAGGGATCGATGGAAGTCGAAAAGGCGCAACCAACAGGGGCGATCCTTTGCTTCTCAAGGGGAATCCGCTTCGGGACTTTCAAGGAGATCGGTTGTTGCGGTTTTCAAAGATTATTGGTGGGTGGGGACAAGCCCTTGGCTAAGACTTCATTCACCAGATCCCTGGGATCGAAGAATCTTCCAGATCCGGACATGCTTCGAAGTCTGGAAGTACCAGGTCGACCCGAAAAGGACCTCAATGTGGCCCGAGCAGCGGCGTAGGGCTCAATCCTTTCTACGTAAGCCCATGAAATGGATTAGTCTCATGCCCAACCCGCCCAGGAGTGTGATGCGGCGACGCGGAGGCGATCATCGGATGAAACGACCAGGAGGGGATGGCCGGATATCCCATCCAAAGAAAATCACGGTGGTTCCTCATAGAAAGAGTGAGGAATCGCAGGTCTGACTGGACAGAATGGAGCCCAGGGAGGCGATGGGATTAATGACAACATGGAAAAATTGATCGGAGTTGCCAAGCCAATTGGTGAGTGTCTGCAGGCGATGGGAGAGGAGTCTACCTCGTCAGCGGCCTTCCAAGAAGACAACCCGGAAGGGAGCCAATCTCAATAGGCTTCATCAGCAGCCATCTAGGGAGGCATCACGACGACAACAGAAAGCAATCCGTTGCTGGCGGGAGTGACCGATGAGGATCACCAGACCACAAAACCTGGAAGAAACCTTGTTGCCAGATGAGCGACCCCTGGGGGTGGGAGGGACCTAGGCTCGGAGGAACTACGATGGGTTACTCACATCATGGGGCTTTCAACTATTGATGCTGTTGGATGCAAGTACACTTGGCGTAATGCGAGGGCCAGATCCAGGTTGGATAGATTCCTACCGTCTTAGGCGGCCTCGGATATGTTCCCGCTCTCGCGGGCTTGGGCTCTTCCGCGGGCGCATTCAGATCACACTCCGATCCTTTGGTCATCCGGGGAGGTAGGGAAAAGCAGGTTCTTCGTTAGGTCGGAGCGGTGTTGGTTGCTCGAAGAGGGCTTCAGGGAGGAGGTCGCGGAACAGTGGAGGAGGGGCACGACGGAGGGCACCGTTGTCGCTAGATTGGCAGCAAAACTCCGGGATTTGAGGTCATTTCTCTCGATTTTTGGGAGAAAGGTCAGGTCGTTAGGGCAAGGAGAAGGGCTAAGAGGGTGGAGTTGCAGGCTGAGGTCATCAGATTGGACTTGGTGGATGGCGACAAGGGGCTCAGTTAGGAGGATATTGTGGAGAGGCATGGCCATATGGAGAAACTGCTTCTGGAGGATAGAAAAGAAGAGGTGGAGTGGCGTCAAAAAATCAAGGCAATGGTGGCTCAGAGAAGGTGACACCAACACGAGATTCTTTCACTCCATGGTCTCTGGCTGAAAAAGAAGAAACTTTTTGCATGAGGTGGAGGTGGTGGGTGGGGGGGTTCTTCTGGACGGTCGGGAGGCAGCAGGGTCCCGGGATGCACCTGGTCAGCTGGGAGGACAACGACGGTCAAAACAAACTTTACAAGATGGGTGGTAGGTGAAGATGGAGCGCTGGTGGCGAGTGAAGGCGTCTGGAGGAGCGACGTCGGCGAGGTTGGAGGTTGGGTCTACTTCCTCTGGGGAGGTTACGGTGAGGAAGGGGGAGCGTCAGGGGTCTGGTGCTGGGCCTTCACTGCTTGGTGAGGGTGGCGAGAAGCGGGAGAGGGGGGAGGACGAGTGGGTGCAGGTGTCACGCAGGAAGTTGGGGAAGAGGTGTTTTAGGTGCGGTTTGCATGGCCATCTTGCCTCGGGTTGTCGGCTTTCGCCTCGGTGCTATGCATGTGGCAAGGTGGGTCATCGGAAAGCGTCCTGCTGGTCCCTTGCTGGTCTTGGCGGCTCTTCGCGGCCTCGTCTGCATGCTCGGACGGGGAAGCATGGGTCGGGGAAGCATGGGTGCTCTTTGGCGTCGGAGTTGGGTCGCCTAGGCCCTCTGGGGGAGAGGGGGGCTCGCTCTTATGCGCAGGTGGTGGTTGGTGAGGGAGGTGGGGCAGCTGCTGTCGATGTCTCGGCGATGGTGAGTGTTGCGGGGGAGACGTCGCCCTCGGGTCTTGGGTTGCATGGGAAGGTGGCGGTTGGGGAGTCTGTGCATGGGAAGGCGGTGCATGGAAAGTCGGTGCGTGAGGTGGAGGTGCACGATGATGTTGGCTTCGTTGCGGCGGTGGGGCTTGTGCGACGGCCTGGTGTGGATTGGGATGCTGTAAGATCCCACCTGCTTGGCTTCTTGGGCCCTCGATTCATGGGGGACTTCCTAATCTTGGATTCTTCGCGTTGCTGCGTTCGTGGTCTTTCCCCGGACCAACGGGAAAGGCTTCTCTGTAATGGCGACTCCGAAGATGTGGTTTGGAGGAGGTTGCAGGTGGCTGATGGTGCCTCCTCAGATACTGAGGTCTGTGTGGTGGAGGTGCGTGGTGTGCCATTTCTCTCTCGAATGGTCCCCGCTTTGTCCATGGTGCTTAGACGTTGGGGGGAAGTTCTGGCAGTTGTCGATGATGGACTCTCGCCGGGGACGGATTGAAAGTGCGCCCGGATTCTCATGGAATGTTCAAGGGGCTTCCTGAGAGCTGCGGATGGTAAGGTCTTCTTCGAAACCTTGGAGATTGGCCAGTGGCGATTCAAGGTGAAGCTTTCAGTCATCGCCCCCTCGCTGGCGCTGGCGGCTTGCCCTTCGCGTCCGGCTGCTCTCGACGCTTAGCATGGCTTGGGACTTGGGGACGTCGCATCGTCTTCCGGTTGCCAGGTGGCATGCGTTGGGGGTTATTCCAAAGCGTCGCCTTCTGGGTTCAACTTCTCTAGTCCCTTTGAATTGCCTCCTCGTGTGCTGTGTATGGCGTCTGAGAGGGCCGGTTTTTTGGATTTGGCCACGATCGAGGACGATTTGCCTTCTCTTCCTCGTCCGTTTTTGTCGGCTAACGCCTTGCAGTTGTGTTTCTCGGGGCATGTGCCCGCTCCTGCTACGACGAGCTTTAACGGATCCATTAATTTCGGATCTTGGACGACGAAGTGGCAGCCCTCTGACCCGATTATGCTGCCCGAATATTCTCTATTGGTGCCCGACTCTTCTCTTTCGGGGCCCGACTCATCTTCGGCTTTGGCCCATCGGATCCAGGTGGAGGAACTTGGGTCGCCTTCGGATGTCGTATTGGTTCCTTCGCCTGCTTCACCTCCGCTTGTGCTCCGCTCCCCCTCCCCCTCCCCTTTGGTGGGTCGGGAGGCTTCTTCGAGGATGACTCCTTCAGGTGCAGCTTTGTTGACCGACGTTGGGGATGGATCCTTCGGGCTTCCATCTGGTGGGGATGCTCCTTCCGCGGTGGGGAGTGTTTCGGACAAGTGCTCTGGGAAGCGCTATCGCAGGCGTAACCGCTCTCGCCTTGGCTCCTCGGTGCAGCATTATTGTCCGACGTTGCGGGATTCGGTGGCGGAGGCGGCTGGCCTCAGTATGGTCGGGGGGAGCTCTGCTAGTCTTTAATGAAGGTTCTATCCTGGAACGTTCGAGGCCTTGGGGACCCTGATAAGCGGCGATCTTTGGGGTTGCGACTCTCAGACTGGGGCTGTGATCTCGCCTTTATCCAAGAAACAAAGTTGGCGGGGGTGGATGATACTTTATGGAGGTCTTTCGGAGCGGGCGCTTTGGATGAGTTTAGGACGGTGGACGCGATTGGGGCGGCGGGTGGCTTCTTGCTGGCGTGGCGCTCTGCGGCTTTCTCATTATCCTCTGTGCGGGTGGGAAGGCATGTTCTGTCGGTGGTGTTGGTTCGGGCTGACTCCCTTGCTCCTATTGCTTTCTCATGTATTTATGTGCCTACGTGCCACGTCCTCAGGCGGGGGCTGTGGGGATGATCTTCGGGACGCGGCCTCCGCTTTTGAGGGCCTTCCTTGGCTGCTGGGGGGGGACTTCAACGTGACTGCTCATTCTTCGGATCTTCCTCGGGGCCGAGGGGGCCAGGACCCAGGCTCGCGCGATTTTGTTGAGCTTCTGGATGAGTTAGCCCTGGAGGGGCTGGTCCCCGATGATATTTCTTACACCTGGAGGAATAATGCGTCTCGATCTAGGATTGATCGATTCTTGGCTAATGGGAAACTTATGGAGGCTTTCCCTCTATGCTCGGTGTCTTATCGTCCGCGATCCTTCTCGGATCACAATCCTATTATGTGGGACTCTGGGGAGGACCTTCGGCCGAGGGGTCTTTTTCGATATGAGAAATGCTGGCTTATGGAGCCCAACTTCAAAGACCTGGTTAGCAACCACTGGAGCCAGGCCTCTTTTGTGGGGTCTGCTGCTCGTAGATTTGAACAGAAGCTCGCCTCTTTGTGGAAGCTATTGGCGCTGTTTAAGAAGGATATGCGAATGGCTCGTGTGGCTGCTAGGGCGGCGGCGGAGGATGTCATTACTCGTCTGGACCAGATGGAGAACGATAGGGATTTGATGTCAGAGGAGCTTTAAGAGCGCACTGTTGCGCAAAACGTGGTCAGCACGGAGGACAAGAAACGGAACCTGGAGTGGCGTCAGCGTTCGCGTCTTAAGTGGATCAAGGAGGGAAATGCTAATACTGCTTTCTTTCACCGCGTGGCTAGCGGAAGAAGGCGCTACAACTCAATTCGCTCTCTCTTTGTTTATGATGCTTTGGTTAGTGGTGGGAAGGAGTTGGGGGTTGCCATTGCGGATCACTTCAAGCGTGCCTATGGTGATCGCTCGCAACGCAAGTGACGGTGGTTGGGTCGTGGGGCCCCTTCGTTAGCGCCCTTGGACTCTGTGGCACTGATTAGGCCGATCTCCTTGGCTGAGATTAAGGAGGCCGTGTGGGACTTAAATACTGATGGCTCACCCGGCCCCGACGGATTCCCTGTGGCTTTCTACCGAGATTTTTGGGATGTAGTGGCCAATGACGTTATGGAGGTTGTTAGCGAATTTTGTGAGGGGAACAATGGGTTTGATAAAATTAATAAGGTCGTCATCGTTTACGGATTGGAAGAACTCCAACAAGATGGGGGTTCTGTGGAAGATTGATTTCGCCAATGTTATAAAATAGAAAGCGGAAGCGGAATAACAGAATAAAGAAGAATAATCACGAAGAACACAAAGATTTTTACGTGGAACCCTACTCCGTGAGGAGCGGGATGAAACCACGGGAGAAGCCCTCTAAGGGGCGTGTTTTTCTATTATCTTTCTCTCAATGAGTACAGGAGGTCTGAGGCTCCTTATATAGCCTCTTCAGAGCCTCCAAGTCCCACCCACAGGCGGTATGGGACTAAACACTGGATGGGGTAAATGGATCTTCTCCAGTATCCATTTACCCTGCTACAACTCAACATGGCGCACTACCAAATACTCTAACACTCCCCCTCAAGCTGGAGCATGCAATGCTCAGCTTGGACAAACAGAAAGAAACTCAACTCACGCTACAGGACACTACGGACAATATCAACCCAACGCGCACATTGCTGCAGTCGAGGACGTTGCTTCTCATGCCGTCCAGGTGAGGAGGACAAACGGGCTGGAGTGTGAGTCAACTGAAGACTCGTAATCTGACCATCGAGTCTGAAACTGCGCCTGAAGTCTCCTCGTCGGAGAACTGGGTCTCTCCCATCTGGCTCAGAGAATGGTGCACTGCTCTGGTGTACCTATGATACCACATGAAAACCCTTGCCTTCAAGGGAATGGTCCTCTGCTCTGGAGTCCCTATGGCTCACATGAAAACTCCGGCCGAACAACAACAAGAATGATGGGGACCTCGAACAAATGATGGCAACATATGCTCATCCGACAATGACCGCACACTCGTGCGAGTCTGAAACTGAGGACTCGGAACATCAATCGTCGAGTCTGAACAATTGTAGAGTCTGATCAACTGGTTGGTCTGGAGACTGACATCTGAATCTGGAACCTGGATCATGAACAGACCTGTGACTCTACATATACTCCCCCTTTCTCCCATACTTGTCGGAACATGAACATCGACGAAGTTGGGAGAAGACAAGATAAATAGGGGGTGAAAACATCCAAAAAAGTTCTCGCGGCTTTTCATATTTTTTTAATAGCCGTCAATTTTTTTTAAAAAAACATAAGCCGTTTCATTTTTTTCGGCTTTTGATGATTTTTTTTTAAATTTCCCACACGGCTTTTCTTTGTGCGTGCCTCTTCCTTTTTTTTTTTAAATATTTGCGTACGGCTTTTTCAAATGTACGCGCCTTTTAGCAATTTTTTTTAAGTACTCTCCTTTTTTTTCATTAATTCCTTCTTTTTTTTAATAACATCACGCCCAGCTGGGCTCTCAACAAAATAGCCCTCAATTTTTTTTAAACGCACGGGGCTCTAGGGTTTCCCAATCGTGGGAACCCCCTCACGTATCAAGGGGAGGCGCCGCCTGGACGCAAATTGAGGGGAGCCGCCTCCCAGCCCGGGCTGCGCGATGGGGAGAGGAAAGGGGGTCGCGCCTGGTGCGCGCTTGCGGAAGGAGAAGAAGCGGCGTTCGCCGCCTTAGCCCGGGGAAACACCGCGCCCAACGAGCTCGATCTGAAGATGCCGCCTGGGATCTTGAAGGGCTTCATGCGTTGCAGTGGGCGGAGAGGAAGAAGATGCGTGCCTGGAAGGGCTACAGCGGGGTTGGTGCCGCCGCCCGATGATGCTGCGCCTGGCGATGGTATCCAGATCGCGTGGGAGCGTCTGGCGGAGATGCGACTGCTGGGAGAGCCGCCTGGAGGGAGAGAGAGGAGCGCCGAGCGCGGGGAGCCTGTTGGGAGGCATCTGGAGTTTGCGGCCTGCGCTGCGAAGAGAGCGCCGCTGTCAGGTGCAGGTCTGGAGAATCGTGTGGAGGAGCCCGCCTCCGCCAGGTCCAGATCTGGAGATGAGGAGATCTCGCGCCTTTTGCACGAGATCGGGACTTCAGCCTCGGGAGTTAGGGTTCCTCATCTGGGAACCCATCTTGGAGGTTGTGCGTGGGGAAGAAGAAACGCCTGGGATCTGGGATCGAAATCTTGTGTGGCCTCCTCCTTCTTTGTGGATTTGCTCGCTGTATCTTTTCACAAAAAAAACTCGACTTGAGTTTGATGGCGCGCAAAACCTAGGGTTCCACGATGGAACCCGATGCTGCTGAGAAAAGAACGCCTCCAGGGGATTTGATGGTGCAACATGATTTTACGTGATGCTGGGGTTTGCTGGGGTTGCCGTGCGCCGCCACCGAATGGACCTTTACATAGAACTAGATCTAGGGTTTGACGAGTAAACCCTATTTGGAAATCCTCTAAACACTGCAACTTGATGACGATCTTAAGAAAATTTTGAACAAGAGAATAATCTTTAAACTCAGATCTTTGAGAACTTGCACAATCGCATCGAAAATAATAAATCATGAAATTCCCGAGAAACGAACCCGCTCTGATACCATGTTATAAAATAGAAAGCGGAAGCGGAATAACAGAATAAAGAAGAATAATCACGAAGAACACAAAGATTTTTACGTGGAACCCTACTCCGTGAGGAGCGGGATGAAACCACGGGAGAAGCCCTCTAAGGGGCGTGTTTTTCTATTAACTTTCTCTCAATGAGTACAGGAGGTCTGAGGCTCCTTATATAGCCTCTCCAGAGCCTCCAAGTCCCACCTACAGGCGGTATGGGACTAAACACTGGATGGGGTAAATGGATCTTCTCCAGGATCCATTTACCCTGCTACAACTCAACATGGCGCACTACCAAATACTCTAACAGCCAAGGCTTACGATTGTCTTGATTGGTGGTTCTTGTGGTCTGTTTTGAGAAGGAGGGGCTTCCCTGAGGTCTGGATTTCTTGGGTGCGTTGTTGTGTGACCACGGCCTCCCTCTCGGTCTTGTTTAATGGACGCCCGGTTGGGGGCTTCTTCCGGCCGTGTAGGGGGGTGCGGCAGGGGTGTCCACTCGCACCCCTCCTCTTTGTCCTGGCGTCGGACGTGTTGGCTCGTATGATGGACTGCGTGATTGAGGCGGAGCTGACCAGGGGCTTCACTGTGGGGACCCTCCAGGTGCCCTTAATTCAGTTTGCGGACGACACTATATGCTTCGTCGAGGGTGGCACTTCTGAGGTCTCCGGTATGGCGATTACTCTGGAGCTTTTCAGTGAATTATCGGGCCTTTTGATTAATGATGCTAAGTCTAAGGTGATCCCTTTTGGGATGTCGCGGGAGGAGTCGTTGGAGTGTGGCCGGTTGTTGGGGTCTACTCCGAGTGGGCTCCCTTTTGATTACCTTGGCTTGCCTTTGGTCGTGGGTCGTGCCAGGCTCCGGGATTGGCGTTTGGTTGTGGAGAAGATGGAGACTCGCCTTGCTGGGTGGCGTGCATCGTTGTTATCTGGGGGTGGGGGGCGTCTTGTTCTTCTTAAGGCGGTGCTTTCCTCTATTCCTGTTTTCTTCCTCTCGGCTCGACGCATGCCTAAGGGGATCGAGTACTACGTGCCTCTTACAAGCCTATTTGAGGAGCTTCTTATTTTTTAACATGCATGGTGTGATAAACATGTAGGAGAATGCACTAAATGACATGTTTACAGCTTTCTTTCACGACTGAATCCTAAATATAAGCTCGTGAAAGATCAGTTTCTGATGGCGGATACTCTACCTACCCTTAAGGCCATCTTCGGACCGCTACAGGAGCTAGAGGCTCCAATTCATCACTCTACCATCCACACATCTATAGAGACAACGACTCATTATACCTCCACAGGATACAGAGGGCATCAAACACTATCAAGAAGGACCGAGTCGTGATTCTAGACATGGATGCATTCGTGAATCTAGATACGATCGTGAATCTGGATGTGGACGTGACTGCGATTCTTCTACTGCTCGGTATCCAACATGTGTGCATTGTGGACGCTGGAATCATCTTTTTGACCACTACTGGGCAACCTTTGGCATGAAACCTAATGCCAACAATGCCTATGATAAAGCCTATTATGATGCAACTGAAGATACATCTGCTCAGGAGGGGTACAAACCCTATTTACTCGTTCTGAATATGCTTGCATGCGACAATTGCTGCAAGACTATGCTTCCTCTATCGGCGACAATATTGCCTCTTCCTCTATTGCTAGTCTAGCTACTACCTCAAATACAGTAGCGAATTTTATCTCTGCTTCTAAACATGCATGGATTATTGACTATGGAACATCTACTCATCTGATGGAGAAGGAAGTTTACTTACGTCTTCCCAACCGTCTTCCTCTGTGAAGCCTGCTCGAGTTGCTAATGGGGATCATTCCCCAATTACTGCTGTTGGCACTATTGATTTCTCTTCCAAGCTGCGATTGACTGATGTTCACTGTGCTCCTGCCTTTCCTCTCAGTCCTTTATCTCTAGAGAAGCTATGTCATGAACTTAACTATCATGTTATTTTTGACGAGTTTTGTTGTTATTTTCAGGACATCCGAACGAGGTGCATTTTTGGTGGGAGCATGAGAGGAACGACCTCTATTACCTCGACATCCCTCTGATTCAAATTTTTGTGGCGCTGTCTCAATCTCTGAAGATCCTCTTCTGTGGCATCTTCGTCTAGGTCACCCTTCTGCCAAGGCTCTCTCCATGATGTTCCCTGAACTCTCTACGCTCAAACCCTTTGAGTGTGAGGCATATCAGTTCGGGAAACATCATAGAGCATCCTTTCCTACACAAACCAAGCTTCTCTGCCGTGCTCCTTTTTCTCTTGTCCATTGTGATATCTGGGGTTCCTGTCCGGTCCGAACTTTGAGTGGTCATAGACATTTTGTTGTCTTTGTGGATGACTACAATCGATCATCTTGGTTCTTCTTGTTAAAAGAACGTTCAGAAATTAATAACATTGTCAAGAATTTCTTCACTATGTCAAAAACATCTTCTCCACTATTATTCAAATATTTCGTTTTGATAATGCAATGGAATTTACACAAAATGATTTGAGATCCTTTTTTGCTTCCCAGGGCTCCATCCATCAAACCTCTTGCCCATATACCTCCCAACAAATGGGGTAGCCGAAAGAAAACTAAGACATCTCCTTGATATTGCCCGATCTCTGCTCATCCAAATGATGATTCCCAAGATCTATTGGGAAGATGCTATACTTAATGCTGTCCACCTAATAAACAGTGTCCCCTCTGCATCCCTAAATGGCTCCACTCCCTTTCGTTTACTATGCCCAAATGACTCACCATTTCCTCTAGCTCTGCGGATTTTTGGATGCACTGCATTTGTTCACAATTTTCATACTACCGACAAATTTTCTCCACGTGCTATTAGATGTGTTTTTCTGGGTTATTCTCAAACTCAAAAAGGGTACAAATGCTATGACCCTTCTGGCAAACATAATTATATATCTGCCGATGTCACCTTCGAAAAACTAGCTTCTTTACTCATGCTGTGTCTGTCATACCATTATATCTTCCTCCTCCACCTACTGCATATAAAAGAAAACATGTTTCTACTCTTGTTCCTGTTCCTCTACCCATTCTTTTATTGCGGGAGAATATGCCATCTTCAAGTGCTCCCATCAACACTACCCCGGATGATCCTCACGAGCTTCCCATCGCTATGCGCAGAACTAAGAGGCAATGTACACTTCATCCTATGTCTCATTTCATGTCCACTAATAGCTTATCATGTTATGATAAAAGATATGCAGAAGCTCTTATGACAATTTCTGTTCCAAGTGACCATCATAGTGCTCTGCAGTATTCTGGATGGCGAACGGCAATGAACGAAGATATGGACGCTCTCAATTCTAGAGGGACATGAGATCTTGTATAGTGTCCCCCAGGGAACTATGCCTGTTGCCTGCAGATGGGTCTTCACTACGAAGCAGTCTCTAGTTGGCTCTATTGACAGGTTGAAAGCAAGACTTGTGGCGAAAGGCTTTACACATACATATGGAGTTGAGTACTTCGAGACTTTTTCTCCAGTTGCAAGGATGGGATCCCTACAGACTATCCTCTCTGTAGCCATGAACAAGGGCTGGTCTATCTTTCAATTGGATGTCAAGAATGCATTTCTATATGGCGATCTTGAGGAGGAAGTTTACTTGATGCAACCTCCAGATTACGTAGTCGAGGAGGAGTATGTTTGTTGACTTCGCAAAGCAATTAATCTATGGTCTGAAGAAAAGCCCGAGAGCATGGTTTGACATACTAGGTACAGAGATCGACACTCTGGGTTTCCAGAGAACTACATCGGACTACTCTGTTTTCATCATAAAATGATCAATTGGTACTGTTATACTTTGATGCAGAATTGAAATTCGGCGACGGCGGAAAGAATAAATTTTTGTGGATTTTGGTGGAAGAAGAAAATGGAGAGGTTGAGGAGAGAAGCTCGTCGAAAAAACGAGGGGTTTGGAGGAGAGAAACGTGAAGACCACGTGGGGAAGGAGAGAGACAAGAGAGAGAGAGATAAATCTCAAATTTTATATCCACTGAACTAACTAAGTAACTAGTCTATCATCCCTTTATATAGAAGGGATGAGATTACAAAAATAGAAACTCAAATTCAAATTCAAACTAATTATCCTAATTTGATTCTATCCGACTAACTGACTAATTTGAAATTCAAATTGAAACTAACTACTTTAGAGATCACATGCGATCTCTTTTATTCGAATAAAATTACGACGACTCAAAATTAACGTAAAAAAATTAACGGATAAAAAGTAGAAAAATGCGACCCTATTTCTCCATCTCACGCTGCATCAACTCTCCTCCGCTTGAAAAATTTGTCTCCCGATGAATTGCTGGATCTGCAGGCTGCAGGGTTGATAACTTTAAATCAGCATTCTCGATCATCCCATGGAAGAACTGGCGTGGAGCAAATGGCTGAATCCATGCGTGCGTGGCGCGAGTGTTGGCACCATTTCTATCTAGTTCCTGCTTTCCATCTAGAAAACTATACTATCGCGAACAGTTATCCAATTTCTAATTATATAAAAGAATCTAAATAAAATAGTCGAGAGATGAATTTCGAGCCAGAGAAAAGAATAATGTCTCTCGACTAGACGTCAGGGGTTCGTTATTGTTTTTTTCACATCATCCAAGTCAATACTCCGGCCAACGCATGTAGCACAAGATGATCTCGGCCATTTTGCTGAGTTATAGGCCATTTCTATAGTTCCGGGTTTTCGAGGTTTAGGAATCAAGCTACGGAACATTGGGCTAAACTCAACACGACCGTCGTACACACGATCGATCGTTGGGCGTCGTGACGGAAGAGCAGGTGTGGCGCACATGTGAGCATCCATCCGGGTTTCGTCCCTTTGACATGGTTCTTGAAGAACTGATGGGGCATCTTGATGACGAACAACTCGGCCTTTGGAGAGTCCATAACAAAGCAGTAGCACAAGTAGAGTAGAGGAGGAGATGTGGCCAATGAATTAAGCCATGGGGCCTTTAAATAGGTGAAACCCATGATCCTAATCCTATTTGGATAAGGAGGCCTTCCAGATTTCTCTCTTTCAACCCTTCTTTTAAAATATTTCTGCTCCAGGGGGTTGGCATGCAAATTTCGTACCCCTTCACTTAAATAAAATCCATAGCATATTCTATCCTCCAAATAACCCTGTTGATAAAAACGTTTGGGAGGTGGGGGGGTCTTCTTGCAAATATTCCAAATTAGTTCCTTATCCCAAGCTTCATGGGATTCGAACCCCTTCGATATCGGGCCCCTTGTTAGGGTTCTGCGTTTCCTTCTCTGGCAGTGGCGGCGGCGGACGCTAGATGGGAGCAAGGGCCGATGGAGCCTGCGGGGAAGCCGATGCGAGCGGCAACGGTGCACGGGACGCACGTGGGGGCGACACAGGGCGATAGGGGGGCCGGAATAGGACTAGCGGAGGCGAGGGTGTTGTAACAGGAGCGGTGGCGATGGGATTTGGGGGGTGGGAGGGGGTTGCGGTGGAAGTATGATAGGTGCGGGGGCGTCGGGAGGATGGGTTGGGCGAAGGGGAAGAGGGGCCTTGGCGGTGGAGTGGTGAGAGGGAGGACCGAAGGGTACTAGCGCGGGAGGGGAGGGGGGAAGATGGCCGAGCGTCGGGGAGAGAGAAGGGGTTGGTGGCGGTGAGGGTGTGAAGGTATCGGGTGGGGGTGGAGGCGCCCGCAGGGCTGGAAGCAGGGGTGGGGCAGCAGGGGGTGCCGTAGAGGCTTCAGGGGCTGCGGGGGGAATGGTGGAAAGGGGTGCTGAGGGTACGAGGGTTGCGACAGGAGGGAAGCTTGGGACTGGAGGGTATGCAGCATGGGATGCGGGGGTATCGGGAGGTGTTATGGCTGGGGCTGGGGACGCGGATGCAACGAGAGGGGGGCCTGGAGGCGTGAGGATGGTGGAGGGGGTCCGCGAGAGGGCCGCGGAGGGGCAGAAGGTCGATTCCGGCGGCTGTTGCGAATCTGAAAATACCTGGACGGCAAGCGTTCCGTCACTTTTTTCTTCTGGAGTGGCCTGGACAGCGAGCAGGTCGGCGTTGACAGCGATATTTTCGTGATTTTCTTTGTCACAAATCTGGACAGCAGCTTTGGTAGTGGAAGATTTTGATTCGGCAACGCAAAGGGTCTCGAAGTCAGCCATTCAATCTCGAAACTTGGACTGGAAATCAAGCAGTTGCCCAGCATCTCCTTGTCGTAAGCTTCGTTGGATCGTCGTTTTCGTTCTGCTGAACGATGGTCCTTCGTGGCATGATGCTTGCGTGAACTTTTTTATGGATCGTCAGATCGTGAGAACGATCTGTAAGCCATGCTCTGATACCAATTGATGCAGAATTAAAATTCAGCGACGACGGAAAGAATAAATTTTTGTGGATTTTGGTGGAAGAAGAAAACGGAGAGGTTGAGGAGAGAAGCTCGTCGGAAAAACGAGGGGTTTGGAGGAGAGAAACATGAAGACCACGTGGGGAAGGAGAGAGACAAGAGAGAGAGAGAGATAAATCTCAAATTTTATATCCACTGAACTAACTAAGTAACTAGTCTATCATCCCTTTATATAGGAGGGATGGGATTACAAAAATAGAAATTCAAATTCACATTCAAACTAATTATTCTAATTTGATTCTAGCCGACTAACTGACTAATTTGAAATTCAAATTGAAACTAACTACTTTAGAGATCACATGCGATCTATTTTATTCGAATAAAATTACGACGACTCAAAATAAACGTAAAAAAAATTAACAGATAAAAAGTAGAAAAATGCGGCCCTATTTCTCCATCGCACGCTGCATCATACTTGCTGTATATGTGGATGATATGGTTGTTACATGTGACGATGATATAGGGGTGCTAGAGACCAACCAAGGATCTGGGGCAACTTCGCTACTTTCTGGGCATAGAAGTTTTATGCTCCAAGAAGGGACTCCATATGTCACAAAGAAAGTATCGCTTAGATATATTGACTGAGGCAGGGCTACTTGGGTGCAAACTTTCTGGTATTCCTGCAGAACCGAGGAAGCATTTTACCTTCATTGATCCCGCCTTTGAAGACACTACACGGTACAAAAGCCTGGTTGGCAAACTTCTGTATCTTATTGTTACTAGGCCAGACATATCCTATTCTGTGAGCAGAGCTAGCCAATACATGGAGAAACCATGCTACATCCGTTGACAGGATGTTCTTCAGATCCTTCGCTAAATGAAGGAATCACCTGGACGTGGCCTATTCTATGGGGCGAATGGATACACTAATGTTGTTGCATATGCCGATGTTGATTTTGAAAGCTCGGTTGAGGACCGTCACTCTTTTACGGGCTATGTTATGATGATAAGAGGAAACCTTGTTAGTTGGAGGAGCAAGAAGCATACGGTAATCTCCCGATCCAATGCACATGCAGAATATAGGACAATGGCCCAGGCTGCATGCGAAATTACTTGGCTACTGACTCTTCTGCAAGAACTCAATGTTGCTATCACTATTGCTGTTCCTCTATACAATGTATACACTGATAACAAATCTGCTACTTACATTGCTACAAATCATGTATTCCATGAGAGAACCAAACAGATTGAGGAGATTGCCATTTTGTTTGTGATGCTGTACGAGGAGGCATGATTGCTACACCACACATCTCGACAGATCTTCAGCTTGCAGACATATTACAAAGGCTTTATCAAAGAAGTGTCTTTCCTAGATAGCTTCCAAGTTAGGCATGATCGATGGATATGTTCCAACTTGAGGGGGAGTGTTAGAGATTACAATAGATTACGTTCTTATATCCCATTGTAACCCCACGGGGGTATTTATGTATTTTATCCTTTTGAGCTCTCTAGGGTCTAGTCCTATATAAGGACCCCTAGACCTCTTGAATAAACATTCTATCGTATTCTCTCATTACTTTTCCACATAAAGGAAAAACATGCAAATTTTAAAGCTAAAAGTAATGTATATGTATAATGAAGCATACTTCTAATATCAATGTGCATGTAATATATGAACCATTCTCTAGGGTCTAGTCCTATATGAGGTGGTTTATTGGAAACCCAAAAAGATGGTACCTCAATGGAAAGCACCCCTGTATATATTTTTAAAACTTGAATCAAATAAATATGCATTCATTAATGAACTCGAACAATTTTTTAATATTTTTAAAACTTGAATCAAATAAATATGCATTCATTAATGAACTCGAACAATTTTTTAATGAACTTTTGTTACATTAATGTTCTATTCATTGGTCAATTAAACTAAGATATGTTCTATTTGTTTGAACATATGTTACGAAATCTTGTTTAATACAAACATGTTTTGTTCCCACTTCACAGATTGACTTGCGGATTATATTATTAAGGTGTCCCTCCTCTCCTTTTTATCTAATTTAAGGAACTTCGAAGGTTCTAGGTTTATAATTTCATTTCCCACATGTCCTCTAAAAGCACCATGCAAGATGTACCTTTTGATCGGGTTATTTTCTTTTTTCCAGACAGTTTGACCTTTTCCCTCCTGCCATATATCATGTTAATTTTTTAGCCCATCTGGTGATGGATATTTTTCTATCTCATCCGTTCATGTAATCATTACTGTTTGAGTATGCGTCCAACGTGTAGGTGGGTAATTGGATTTCTCCAGGGTCCAATTACCACACCCTCTTATGTTTGGTCCCACATCTACTAGTTTTAAGACTTGGAGAGTCAGTGGGGGCTATATAAGAAGCGCCACACCCATTGTACCAGATGAGAAACTTCAATAAAAGAATAAACCTTCTGAGGCATTCTCCCGTGGTTTCATCCCGCTCCTTACGGAATAAGGTTCCACGTAAAAATCCCTGTATTCTTCATGTTTATTCTTTCTCTGATATTATGCTTATGTATTCTCGTTTTCTAATATGGTATCAGATCGGATTCGATTCTCGAGGATTTATTTATGTCCATGATGTATTCGAGATTCAATTCAGAAGGCAGATTCTATTCTGGTTCATTCTTGAATATTATTATGTTCATGTTCACGATCATTCAAGTTTGTAGAAGATTATAAAGTTATCCAAAAACCCTATTCTTGTGTCAGCAAGCAGTTCAAGAAAATTAGGGTTTTCCTGATAGAAACCCTAATTCTCCACGAAAACAAGGCTGCACACGTTCTTTTACATGTTTTGAAGATCATCAATTGTAGGGTTTTATGGAAACTCTATTTTTGCATCAGCAAGATGTTGATCTCCAGTTTGGGTTCTAAGCGAATCTCTTTGTGCATGATTCGTAATGCAAGATTCCAAGGCGGTGTAATCAGATCTCTCACATGCGCCACCTTTACGCCCTATTTCCAAAAGACCCATCATTTTCTCCTTCGTGCATCTCTTATCCAGTCCACGGTGACAACGATGCAACACCTCCTTCAGCGCATCCTAGTTGCTAGTGCAACCACATAAGTAGCGGGGTACCCATCTTTACGGAGGCCGCGATGAAGCAACCCCAGGTGGAGCTATGAGGTGGCTCCAGGTGGAGCCACAATCCTCTTTCTAAGTTGCACATCCTAGCTGAACCCTAGAGGTACCACCGTAACTCCAAGAGGTGGCCCAATATGGATCTTAGTCACGTCATCGCCTTCATCGACTTCCATCGCACATCTGCACTCGGAGGGTCTACCACTCGTCCACATACTCAAGCGACATCGCTCCCTCAGCAAGTCGCGCCACCCTTTCTTAAGAACTCCAGGAGGCACGACCTACCTCCTTCAGGTTCCAGTCTACGATCAACCATCTCACCACGCATCTGTAAGTCCTGGACTCCACAGGAGGCGAGGTTTTCCCAGCGACTCCCATACCAGTGTAACCGCTCTCCGACGATTACACCTCCTCATTGTAGAACTCCTTTTGATGGTAACTCCTTGCGATCTCTAAATGTGTTGTTCACCATCTCTAGGCAGCGTTGGTAGTCCCACACAGAACCCTAGGGATGGGGTGTCGATCTCCTTACCTCTCTATCGGGACATTAGTGGGACGATTGGGGAGGCCCTATTATATATGTATGTTGGGCCTAAAATTTAAGGTTGAGTTATTTGTGCGTAAAGTTGAGCCGATGTCAAAAATAAAAGGGGTAAAATGAAGTTTGGAGCTCAATTAGGCCACGAATTTTGAAAAAAAGGAGGATTTATTTTGAAAAAAGGTGCTTACAAAAAACCATAGGTAGAAAAAATGATTTGAAAAAAATTGCGAGAAGAGAACCTGAGAGAAAAATTGATTGAGAACGGCTTATGTGATTTATTCGTTTCTTTATCTTCATATCTTCTCTCAACTTGTCGATGTCATTGTTTTTCGACAAGTACAAGAGATAGGGGGAGTATTGTATAGAGTTACAAGTCGGATTTAGATATCAGATTCTTCATATTCCAGGCTAGTTGTTAGACTCTACAGATTTTCAAATTCAGACTCGACGTTCAGATTGGTTCCGAGTCTTCAGTGTGAATCACACATGTCTGAGGTCATTATTTGTGTGGTCCCCATCTTTGTTATTGGTCTCAGAGTTTTCAAGTGATCCATAGGGACTCCAGAAGAGATCCCATTCTCTATGCATTGTGGATTAGGGTTTTCATGTGATTTCATACGGGCTCCAGAGTAGAGATCCCATTCTCTGAGCCAGTATCAGAGAGACCCAGTTCTCCGACGAGGAGACTTTCAAACTTCATTCTTTAGTGACCGTGGACTCTGATGAGGATGTTTCCATGACTTTTTCCAATTCGTCCCTTCAGAGAGATGGAGCAATTCCAAGCCAGAGTTCTCCAGGTAGAGACTCTTTTCAGTTTCAATGCTTCTGACAAATGCAGTACATAGCACGTGTTCTCCGACGAGGACACTCAATTCAGTTCACACTCTAGCCCTTTTGTTCCTCCTTACCAGCACATCATGAGAAGCAACATCCTTGACAACAACTGATAGTAGTGTATGCATTGAGTTTTTTTTGATGGAATCACGATGGGTAATCTCCCAAGATGGGAGACACTGCCTTAATATATTCATTAGAAACAATTAAGTTCATTAACGAGAAAGCCAGAAATTGTATAGAGCTCTACAATGTGACACCACATTTTCCGAGTAGAATCTCTGGTTGTTGAAAATAAGGTTATTCCGTCCTAGCCAGATTGCCCAGAGCGTCGCTAAGGCAAGGGAAACATCATCCGTGGAGCTGTACCCCACCGTATGAATAAATCTCCAAAATTCTGCCGCATCATCAGTCCTGAGCACAGGCAAACCCAACTCCCCCCAAATCCTAGCTGAGAATGAACATTTGAAAAAGATATGCTCTGCATCCTCCCGCTGGCACTGACATCTATTACAAGTCGTGTCCTGCACCCCGAAGAGGCACATCCTCCTTACTTTGTCACACAAGCGGTCTCTTCTCGAGCACCATAGAAAAATCATGACTCTACACGGAATATTGGTCGCCCAAACCACCTTTAAGTCTTGTGCAAGCTGCAAGTCATGCTCCATCGTTGGATGTCTCAGCTCATTGTACACCTTCTTCATAGAGAAATTCCCCCCCTCCCACACATAATGGTCGGTATACTCGGCAGGGACCTCTGATATAAAAGCCTCCGGCTCTGGCACCTCTGTCTGCATCCTGAGAAAGTCATCCAACCTCTAATCGGAGAGCTCATTAATGAATTCCGGAGTCCACGCGCCTGACCCAATCACCTGACAGAGCAAACAATCCCTCGAAGATGCAAGAGCGAACAACCTCGGAAACTTGACACTGAGCTGCCCCTCACCAGTCCAGTCGTCGCCCCATAAGCGGAACATGCGGCCGTCCCCCACCTTCGGCCGCAGCTTGTGCGTAAGGGCCAGAAGAGTTTCCCAAACACCAGACCAAAGCGGCGATTCCCACCGCATTCTTCTCGCCACGAGCTCGCCCCGCACTCCATAAACCTTGCACATCAACCTGATCACGAGGCTAGAGGAAGGACCCCATATTTGAGACACCACTTCGCTAGGAGAGCCATGTTCATACATTTAACATCTCGGACCCAAGGCCACCGTCCCTTCTTCCCTTCGTCTCCTTCTTCCCGCCGACCAGGTGCACCCCCGACTTCTGCTGCTTGCCATCTGACCAGAAGAATCTTTTCATAAGTGATTCAATCTTTCTTCGGACCCCTACAAACATCAGGCGCGTAGAATAGAAAAACAACGGTACCGCCGAAAACACATGTTTCAGCAGAATTAGTTTGTTGCCTTTAGATAAAGTGATTGCCTTCCTGCCCGCCAATCTCCGCGCCATCCTATCAAGCACATTGTCCTAGTCCGCCTTCTTCAGCTTCCCGTCTACCAGCGACAGGACAATATAAGGAATGGACAAGTTCCCCAGGGGGGCACCCAATGATAGCTGCGACCATCTCACGCTCCCTATCCAGCATCCCAAAGGTGATATCTACGGACTTGCAATTGTTAGCCACCATCCCAGAGAGAGCATTAAAGATTCCCACCAACTGTACCGCATTCCTCGTTTGCTCCTCTGAGTCACCCAGCATAAGCAACGTGTTATGTGGTACTACAGTATAGGTATGGAAATTTCCTCTATGCGAAAGCCCTCGCACCAACCGGAGTCCACTGCCTGGGATAACAGGAAGGCCTTTACCCCCTCCTGCGACAATAAAAATCTGTCCAGTCGCGAACGAGACCTCGCATTGCGCCAAGTATACGAGCAACCAACGGCATCAATAATCGAGAGGCCCAATGAGTTTAACACCCACCTGAAGTTCTTAGATTCCGGCTCTCTACCCCCACCTTACTGCGGTCGATCCTCTACCAGTAGAGTAACGTTCAGGTCTCCCCCGATTAGCCAAAATCCCTCCTCTCGCGCCGCTCCCAAAGACTCCAATTCAACAACCAACTACCCTCTCTCCTGGCTCGTGGGGCCATAAGCATTTGTGATAAGAAAGGAGGTACCATCCACCCACCTCCTGAGTGTCACAGACAAAGGCGACTGAGATCTAGAGACCGCTAGAAATTCAAATAAAGCCTCCTTCTATCCCATGATCAAGCCACCTGAGGCGCCAGATGCCTTCAGGTCCACCAAGCTGAAGCGACCGTTCCTTCCGAGATCCCTCATGACACCGTCTACCCATCTCGAAACCTTCGTCTCGTGAATGGGGAAGATATCGGCTTTTCCACTCATCTGCTAGGTTCTTTATTGCGAATCGCTTTTCGGGCCGACCTGCACCCCTCACATTCCAAGAACAGATTTTCTTTCGGAAACACTGCTGGCCATCGTCTTCGGGGGCACCACCCCCAACCTTTCCGCCGCTGCTCTATCCAAAAGGCTAAAACGGTTCGCCAAAGTCAGTTGTACCCGATCATCCGAACCGGCATCGATCGGTCCATCACTGCCTGCCGCCACAGCACGCACCGCTGCCGCATGCCCCAAAACGGGGGCTCTCAAATGTCCTGATACCTTCTTTACCACATCCCAGTTTCGCGCCCGCTCAGGCCCACTCGCAACAATCACGCATGTGGTCCGCAGCTCGTCCGCGTCGCGATGAGGCAGACAATCCTCCACCCCCAAGGCTTCAGCACCTCCTTCCGGAAGACCGTCGCTGGTACCCCCCGGTCTCACATGTTCAATCATTTTGGCTTCCGCACCAATACACGACGCCACCACATGCGTCCCCCCCAGAGGATGTGGGCATGAAAGCGAGGGACAGACGGGATACCCAGCCAAGCGGACCGAACTTTTCAGAGCCACCTTGGGCAGAGCTGCGCCCGGATTCGAATCGGTTTCGATAGCTGGGTTCTCGGATCCATGCGAAGGCTCGGGCACAACCTCACGTGCCTCTACATCTCGCGAAGGGCCCACGCCTTCAACCAAAACGCCTTCCTCAAGGAAGCGGACTACGTTACACATCGATTGAATGCCCCTTGAAACATGCGAAAATGAATGCTTTGCGGGAGTCTAGGAGTCGCCTCCGAAACCGTCAGCGCCCACCCATGCAACCTCTCCGCCGCTTGACTAGAATCGCCACCGATCACCACCGGGCATCTTCCGGGCTTGCATGCCTCAACACAAGGAACCCCACCAATGGAAACTGTCGAGTCGCCTGATCGGATCCGTCGATGAGAGCTCCAGAAACAAGGTCACCCTTGTATCTGAACCTTCCACCATCCAAGCCAAGACGGGCTTAGATTCTGCATCTGCAGGATGGGATCCAGCAGGTCCCCGGGCAAGCAACTATTGCTTTCAAGCCCCGCCTCCTCTACAACCCTTTCTAGCAAAGCCTGGATGTCCTTCAGATTCCGCTTCGCGAATAGTAGACCTTTGATGCATATTCTCACCTGCAGTTTACACCCCATGGCGCCATGCCAAACACCCAAATGACGCCACTGAAGCGTTGAGTGGCCTGCACTAGACCACCGCAGCAGGCTCCCTTCTTCCTCCTTTGACAACCCTCTTGCCACCACTCTCCATGGGCTAACCTTGATCACATCTCCCCGGAACTTCCCCTTCGAGATCGCTCCCACATTCGAGGATGCGGGGAACAAAGCTTCTGAACCTCCGCCCTCCCCAACCAGCACCCTGGGTTGGATGGAGGTTGCCCTCTTCTTCGAACAGACCCGACTTCTTTGTCCGAAACCTCTGCACGTGAAGCATCTGATAGGCTCCCTGCACGACCTCGCCCAACGATGCGAGGAACCATAGCGATAACAACCCATGCCGAAAGGGTTTGGTCGACGATCAACGAGGTGCGGCCGACGGGCCGCAAGGCGGCGACCATCCCTCAGAGCCGGGACCTCCACCCAACCCTTAGACGCTCCTTTCATTCAATAGTATTATACGTAAACCTCTTCTTGGAACATCCTAACCTAGCTACTTTGTTAGCTTCTTTGTCGGTTACCTACTTCATCTTGCCTTTGAATTACGATCAAGTGTATGCATTGAGTTGGTAGTCTGTAGTGCCTTGTATTGTGAGTTTGAGATTTCTTTATATGTGTCCAAGCTGAGCAATGCATGCTTAGTTTGAGGGGGGGGGTGTTGGAGTATGCATCCATTGTGTAGGTGGGTAATTGGATCCCTCTAGGGTCCAATTACCACACCCTCTTATGTTTTAGTTCCACATCTACTAGTTGTGGGACTTGGAGAGTCACTGGGGGCTATATAAGAAGCCCCACACCCATTAGAAGAATCAACCATTTGAAGCATTCTCTCGTGGTTTTGTCCGGCTCCTCACGGAGTAGGGTTACACGTAAAAATCCCGGTGTTCTTCGTATTTATTCTTTATCTCTGATATTATACTTCCGCATTCTCGTTTTCTAACAATTACATTTTACCAGAAGAATTAATTTTATTCAATGCAACCTCCTATTTATATTTGTTGACAGTTACCTTTATATTAGTGAGATGGGAGGGAGTAATGTTGTATTCTATGGTTCGTGAAAATGCTGCTTGCTATTTTTGCTGAGGCAACGATTTAGACATTTAACTCGATTAGATTTACATGCGTATCATAATCAGAATTTACATAGGATATCATGAAGAGATGTTCTCTTTGCTATGCTGATTCTTGATGTAGGACATATGCAGGTATGCCAAGGGATCATTTTTAAGCTAGCAGGCTGGAAGCTTGTGGACGTTAATGTTGTAGACATAAAACCATGGGTCATGCATGCTGAAGTTGCTAGAAAGTACTCTGCATGGGATAATAGAGTAATCCTGGTTGGTGATGCTGCTCACCGTTTCCCCCCTGCTGGTGGTTTCGGTAAGCTTGATCTATATTTCTTGTGGGTACATGGCCCACTTGTTTTTATTTGATTTATAAATTTGCTACAGTTCTTTCCGTGATCATAAATCTTTATGTACATTAGCTATATTAATTTGCTATCTTTTGCAGCATGGAATAAAGTTTTTCCAAAATAAAACATCCCATTCAAATCATTTCTTTACAATATTTGCTATAACATGCAGTTGACATTTTCCCAAAATATGAGCACTGAGTAATTTGATTAACTAGTGTACTTGTCCGCGCTTCGCGGCGGGTTGAAGGTAATACATTTGTTTCTAATATTTTTAAAATTATAGTAATTAAGCAAAATATCATATTACTTCGTTTTTACAAAATAGATAAGTGAATATAGCATCTTTGTAACATTCTAATTGATATCGTTAAACATCAATTCGCATAGCAACTATTAATCATTGATTATAAAACAACCCATTTAAATGTATCATAAAACTATATGCTAGAATTATTAAATGACCTTTGATAAGAAATTAAAATTATTCAGCTTCATTATAGGTGTGCAGTTTATTTCAATTACAAATCATGCGAACAACTAATATATATATCGAACATTATGAAATTTATATATTTTTCAGAAAAATATTACATTAAAGAATTTTAAAATATCCATTCATTATTTTTTTATATTTCACATTACTTTTATCTATATTTTTATTTGTACCCCAATAATAAGCATATATGATCACGGATTGTCAAAATATACTTTAAAAATACATAAGAATTATAATAGATTATAAATAATATGTAAAAATATAAATATAAGATTCATTCAATTGATGGATATAAATAAAATGAAATTTACTATCTATATATCTCATTAATATCATAATATGATGAAAAATAAGTCAAACATGTGTAAATATATTATATTTTAAAATTATTTTAAATTATAAAATTTAGGTTAATTTAAGATACATTATTATTAAAATTTTTTAAAGATTTGATACTATATCACTAATTAAATTATAAATTTTAAGTTAATTTAAAATACATTATTATTAAATTTTTAAATTATTATTAAAATTTTTAAAGATTTGATACTATGTCATTTATCATTTTTATTATTAAAAAAAGAAATTTATTGAATTCTTTTTAATTGCATTACATATTAAATTACTTTTATTATGTAATATGCATATAGTAATTCAGAATTAGTTTCTAAATTTTTACTATATCATTTTACTATAATATTGGAATGTATGAAATTAATTTTATTTAAAGTAATTGTTAATTACTATTAAAATATAATATGTTAACTTCACATTAAATATATCAACTATTAATCATAGATTATAAAACAACCCATTTAAACGTATCATAAAACTATATTTTCTAAAAAAGATGTATATGCTAGAATTTTTAAATGCTTTTGATAAGAAATTAAAATTATTCAGTTGCATTATATGTGTGTAGTTTGTTTCAATTATAAACCATACGAACAACTAATATATATCGAACATTATGAAATTTAAATATTTTTCAGATAAATATATCATTAAAGAATTTTAAAATATTCATTCATTATTTTTTTTATATTTCACATAACTTTTATCTATGTTGCTATTTATAACCCAATTATAAGCATCTATGATCACAGATTGTCAAAATATACTTTAAAAATACATAAGAATTATAATATATTATAAATAATATGTAAAAAAATATAAATATAAGATTCATTCAATTGATGGATATAAATAAAATGAAATTTACTATCTATATATCTCATTAATCTCATAATATGATGAAAAATAAGTCAAACATGTGTACATATATTATATTTTAAAATTATTTTAAATTATAAATTTTAAGTTAATTTAAAATACATTATTATTAAAATTTTTAAAGATTTGATACTATATCACTTATCATTTTTATTATTACAAAAGAAATTTATTGAATTCTTTTTAATTTTATTAAATATTAAATTATTTTTATTGTATAATATGCATATACTAATTCAGAATTAGTTTTTAAATTTTTACTATATCACTTTACTATAATATTTGAATGTATGAAATTAATTTTATTTAAAGTAATTGTTAATTACTATTAAATTATAATATGTTGACTTCACATTAAATACATTTTAAATATTTGAAATTTGAAAATAGATTATTTTTGGAAGATATGGTTAGCTTTAAGACGAAAGAGATAGTGCTAAATTAAGAAATAGGAATTGAGAGAGAGGGGGGAGAGTGTAACGTTTTGGGTTGGGTAAAGAGAGAGAGAGAGAGAGGTGGGAAGAAGGGAGGTCGATAGTGGGAAGAGGGGGAGTGTTAACGTATTGGGTGGGTAGAGAGAGAAACATAGGTGGGAAGAGGGGGGATCGATAGTGAGAAGAGGGGGGATGTGCCACGTGTTAGTTCAAGGATGAAGGTGAGAAAAAACCCACTAATAGTGTGGGTATAGATATATCTCCAGTGAGAGTTAGTGGACATTAGGGAGCATGACGTGTTCAGTTCGGGGAAGGGCTGGAACACTTTTTGGTTATACACTGCCATACATCACCCTTTTGCAAGAGGCTATTTTGGAACTGGACTTGTCACCGAAACAGCTTTTATTTTCACGCAAAGGCATCAAGTGAATCTTGATCAGCCCAATCCTGTCTATCAGGCATATTTTCCAATTGGTTAAGTTTTACCTTTAAAGAACAAAAATAATTCTATTTTCTGTGGCAAGTTTATTTGATGGTAACCTAGTAATCAAGCATTGACCAAACTTTAATTCTGTGTTAATCTAGATATGGATGTTAATCTCTTCACATACTGATAGTTACATGTATTATTCTGTTAATAATTGACCTGTTGCCCTAAGAAATTATGTTGAATTCGTGCAGAATATATAATGGTGATGGCAGTATTGGATTTGCTTTCACATTTTGCTCTCATAAACCGAGAAAGAATACGATGTCTTCACTTGCTTGGATGCTGATTTTCTAAATAAACTAAGTAATTAATGGTAAGTTGGATATGATGGAGACCCATTCATGGTTTTGACATCTGCGCATCTTTTGTGATCATCATAGGTCCATTTAGATTTGCTTGCGTGATCTTTGTGAAAATATAAAATGTGAAAGCAAAATCGATAATCAAAGGTTCAAACATATGAAACTTTAAGGTTTAATGTGGAACCCTACTTCTATAGGAGTGGGATGAAACCACGGGAGAATACTTCAAAGGACATTGACTGGATATTTCATTATAACTCTCTCAATGGATATATGGGTGTGGGGTGCTTTTTGTAGCCACACTAATGCATTAAAGTCTTGCCAGTAGATGATGTTGGACAAAATATTAGATTATGTTAATTGGATCATGGAGAGATCCAAATACCCACATAAGACATTCATCAACGCTCTCCCTCAAGTTGGCGCATGCAACACTCATTTTGGACAACCATAAAGAAGACGCTCACTCACACGTTGAATACACGACATTACGAATAATATCAACTCAACTCATACTCTGCTAGTTGCTGTTGAAGATGGTGCTTCTCATGTCATGCTGGTGAGGAGGAACTGAAGGTCGGGGTGCGAATGATGATCCGTAGAAATCTGGATCGACAACTGGCTTATGTGCTCTATATCTACGCCAGTCAGAGTGGTCGGTACTAGAACGAGTCTCCTTAATGGAGTGCTTTGGCCCGCAACATGTGGAAGACTGAAGACTGCTCCATCTCTAGGGACGAACAAAGAAAGTCATGGATGTATATGCTGGTTCTCTCTCATAGGAACCTTGGAATGATCTTTTTCAGAAGTTCACGCCTACAATGATTACATCGAGTGTCTCTCTGGAGAATTCTGAGAAGATGGGTCACTCTAATACAAAATGCCTCAAACAATGATAAAGCTTGAAACCTCTACTCAATACTCCCCCTTTCTCCCATACTTATTAGGAAATGATGATGTTTGATCAAGTTGGGAGAACAAACGAAGATGAGGGGTCAAGAAACTTCTCTTCTTCTCTCTTTCTTTCTCTTTTTTCTGAAACTTTCCATGTTTCTCCTTTTTTGCCTTGGCAGTGATCGCTTCTTTCCTTTTTTTGAAAGAAAAAAGAGTGTCCATTGTATAGGTCTGTGCACATAAAATTTACCATTCATTTACAAATTTACAGGTACAGGGCTATGACAAGCCAAGATAGTACATGCCCTACTCTCTGATAGTGCTTTAGCATGAGGAAGTACATTTTCACCATAGAAATGGTTTTGATGAAAAACACCCCATTTCTCGCTAGCCATGTCGCCTATACAACAACTACAACTTCAACTCTTTTTTCTTTATTGGCAACTAATTGGTCCCAATAGATTCCTAGAAGCTTGTCGTACAACCCGATGTAATCAATTTACAGTTAAAAATCCTCCATACATCCACGGAGCTTGTACAAGTTAAGAAGAGGTGTTCCACATCTTCATTAGCCTTTATACATCTGTTGTACATAGAGTTTGCTCCCTGAGGAATGTGCGAGTCTGTCTCTTGTCATCAATCTATGGCACCCTGGCAACATAAGAACATCTTCACTCGTGTTGGAATCTTTCAGCTCCATATCCTCATACAATCGGTCATGCATCCACCCTGGATCAAAGGGAACAGACCCATCACGGATTTATATGCCTTACTTGTAGAGTTATATATATGTCTTTATACTGTTTTCTTATTTTTCCATTCTTTTGTCTATATGTAATTTACCCATAGGTTTCTCCACTATTTAAGAGAGCCTAGGGTTCTAGGAACAAACAAATCTTTTATTTTTCCCAACATGGTATCAGAGTCCTAGACTGGAACTCTTGTACCCAAAACCCTAACCCTAGCCCCACCCTTCGCCCTCATCTCTGCGCATAACATCGCCCACCTCCGCGCGCTGTGTGCGTCACCCCTGCGCACAGCCACATCGCCTCTACGTTCCCTTGCACCGTCGCGCGCCCCTTCGTCGCCCCGCGCCTTGCTCTTGCGAGTGCATCGTCTCACTGCGCGGCTTCCTCTCTAGCCATTGTCAGCCTTCTCCGGAGGCCACCTTTCCGCCGCCATTGTACGACATAGTCTCCGTCGTCGACGTTGGTTCCTCCGCTTATTTGATGGATTTGGTGCATAAGTCTACATATGCATTCAAATCCACATATATTTGTGTAGACACTTACTCTTTGGTCTACAAAACCCTAGTCTTCTACTTCCGACAATATGTCAGAAAACAAAGTCGATGTACCCGCCACAGGCTCTTTCAGAGATTCAATGCCTATTGTCAAAATGGATGGGATAAACTTTGAGCTGTGTTCTATGCAGTTCATGAGCCTGATGAAGTCGAATGGTAAGAAGCACGTTCTTACTGAGGAGGAGCCAGTGGAGAAAACTGGGGTAAATGCCTCGTGGGAGATGGACGATGCATATGCCAAAGTTTGGCTTTCAGGTACATTTGCGATAGTGATCGCCAATGATGTATCACATCAGCCCACATCCAAGGCGATATGGGATATTCTCGCTGCTACTTATTCACAAGCAAGGAATGAGACAAAGATTGCAACTCCAACATGATATTTTTACTATCAAGCAGAATGGACAGCCCCTTCATTCATTATATACGGCTTCCGTTTAGTAAGCAAAATGAGACGTCGACCGATCCTTGCGTGGGATGTTTGAGAAGCTCCGCAATTTCATGCCACTCACATCTACTCCCGAGCAGCAGAAGACTTATAGGAATGCCGCCATGGTTGGCATATTCCTGGCAGTCCTTGATCTTGAGTATGATGTTGTTCGTTCCTAGATTGTGGTAAAGTCTGACTAGCAGTTGTGGATGGGACAATGATCCTATTGAGCCTGCGGAAAGCTTCCTCCTGGAGGAAGATTTCCGCAGGCTCAGTAGGATCACTGTCTACTTAGACTTCTTTAGCGATGGCCTCCTCCCGATGTCGAGGAGGCTCTTCTCAGTTTCATGAATGCGAACCTCGTGGCAAAGGAGGTCGTATTCGTCAGCCTTGTACCTACACCGTCGTCCTGAACATACAGAGGATACATGCTACTCCAAGCATGGATTTCCTGCTTTCTGCTTGAGTAGTTGAGCAGATTGAGCCCCCAACTGCTTCTTCTTTAGATCATCGATTTGATGACCTTGTAGCACGATTGATGGGCATTATACCTCCTTCCAGTCCCGTTACTTCTTCATCGGCCTCTGGGAGTCATTTAGATGTAGCTGATTCAGCTTCCTCCAGTACCTCAATTAGTACTTATGCACTTACTAGCTATAGTAGATCTAATGTTGTAGAATGAATTATGGACTCCGGTGCTACACATCACTTGTGTGTAGACATAGATCAATTTACAACATACAGGCAGGTTCCTCCAGGATGAACTATGGTTGTAGCATATGGGACTCATTCCCCGATCACTGAACATGGGGAGATTAGCTTGAGACCCTCTACGCGTCTACATAATTTGTTGCATGCACCTGACTTTTCTATGAATTTATTCTCTATTAGTCAGATTACGAAGGGTCTACATTTTCGATTTATTTTTGACCCATCTTCTCTTGTATTTCAGGACATCCCTACGGGCAAGGTGATTGGGTGTGACCGTGAGCAAGACATTCTCTATCGCTTGGTCTGAATTTCTTATGTTGGCATTCCTCTCATTCTACTGGACCTGTCCCCCCCTTTACGTGGCACATGCTCTTTGGTCATCTCCCGCCTCAGAAAATGTATCATGTTTTGCCCTAGATCTCTCCTCACTCATCCTTTCAATGTAAGGCCTGTCAATTGGGAAAGCATCATCGGTTTGCCTTCCCCAGTCGTTAGAGTCAGAGCAGTAGCTCTATTTTTGAGTTGTTTCATATAGATATTTGGGGTCCCTGTCGTATTCATGATCATCATGGCACATGTTTTATCTTATCGCTGTTGATGATTTCTCTCATCTGTCCCAGGTCTTTTTATTAAAGAATAAATTTAAAGCCGGAGATGTTATCAAGAACTTTCTCAGTGAAGTGCAGAATGTGTTTTCTTCTTCTGTGAATTGTGTGAGAACTGATAATGCTTTGGAATTCTATACTCATACTCTTTCCAATTATTTTTTAATCCGAGGTATTATTCAAACATCACGTGCCTATACTTCCCAGCAAAATGGTATTGTAGAGAGGAAGCATCGTCATTTGCTTGATGTTACAAGAACTCTTCTCATTCAGAGTCGTGCTTCACATTCTTTTTGGGGTGATGCTATTCTTACAGCATGCTATCTTATTAATCGCATGCCCTCATCGGTCTTGGGTGAGAAAAGTCCCTTATCTCTTGTGTTGGAAGAAATAAGAGCCTTATTATTTCTGAGAACCCTAGGCTCTCTTATATAGAGGAGAGTCATTTGGGTAAATTACATAAAGAGGATACATAGAAATAAAATAACGATTAAGTACATAGAGAATATAAAAATATATAAATATCTCTACACTCCCCCTTAAGATGGAGCATAGATGTCAATTATGCTCAGCTTGGATGAACACTTCAGGAATGGTCCTCTGAGCAATGCCTTGGTAAATATATATATGTTGTTTTTTCTCCTAAACTGACATGAGAGGTAGATATCAACTCTTCTGAATCATGTCTCTCGTGTAATGACAATCTACCTCAATATGTTTGGTTCTCTCGTGAAATGCAAGATTGTTTGCAATAAACAGAGTAGCTTGATTATCACATTGTAACTGCATAGGTAGAGGAACTTCTACGTGTAAATCTGCTGACACTGCTCGAACCCACATCATTTCGGTATTTGCTTGTGCCATAGCCCTATATTCAGACTCGACACTTGATCTGGCCACAACTGTTTGTTTCTTGCTTTTCATATATAAATATCTCTACATCTTACTTTTCTTGAGAAAGAATTGTTCTCACTTACTCCTCGTGTGTTTGGCTCGGTCGCCTTTGTCCACCAGTTGTCTCTAGGTATTGACAAACTCTCTCCTAGAGCAGTCAAGTGTGTCTTTGTCTGGTACTCCGGGACACAAAAAGAGTATAGATGTTATGATCCAATGCACTTGAAGTATTATGTTAGTGGTGATGTCACCTTTTCGAGTATGTGATGTACTATTCTCCTATAGGTGATCAGTTGGCTTCCTTAGATTCCGATTATGAAATCTACATGCCACCACCACCACCATCACCTCCGTCACCACCATCGCCACCCCCATCACCACCTACATCACCTCCTACGGTCCCAGTCCCACCGTTGCCGCATCATTATACCCGCCGACCTGCTTCTGCTCATGGTCACCGCTCATCATCTAGCACACATGAGGTATGTTCTGAATACATAGTTTCTAATGATGGGTCTGATGGTCTGCCTGAGAAGGGTTCTTTACAGGGATCAAATAAGGAGGTTGCTGATATGGACTTACCTACTGCGCTTCGGAAGCAGAAGCGTAACTGTGCATCATATCTTCTTGCATCCATGGTCTCCTTTGATCGCTTGACTAGGGAATTCAGGAAATTTGTAGTTGCGTTGTCTGCCGTAGACATTCCATGGAATTATCAGGAGGCTTTAAAGGATAGTCAGTGGCAATTAGCTATGGAAGAAGAGATGGCTGCCTTACAGTCACGTGGTACTTGGAGCTTGGTTACTGCTTCTGATGGAGCATTTGTCGTCAGTTGCAAGTTGTGTTTACTGTTAAACACAATGCAGTTGGGAGTCTTGATCGATACAAAGCCGGACTGGTTGCTCGTGGATTCACTCAAACATATGGAGTGGATTACCTAGATACATTCTCCCTAGTGGCTCATCATTCTACTCTAAGGATTCTTGTTTTTGTTGCAATAGTACGTGACTGGCCTCTCTTCCAGCTTGATGTTAAAAATGCCTTTATGTACGGGGACCTACATGAAGAAGTCTACATACAACGGTCTCCTAGGTTTCCTGCTGATGGGGAGTATGCGCAAGTTTGCAGACTTCATAAGGCAATATATGGCCTTAAAAAAGTTCTAAGGCATGATTTCAGAAGCTCTCGGATTTAATTGAGAAGCATGGATTTCAGAGGTCGAATGCAGATCATTTATTGTTTGAACAGAGAACTTCTTGAGGTACGGTGGTTATTATGGTATATGTTGATGACATATTAGTCACATGCGATGACGTGCATGAGATAGAAAAGGCTAAAGAATTTTGGGCCGATAGTTTGTTACTAAGGATCTTGGCACCTTACGATATTTCTTGGGATTAGAATTTGCTAGAAATCTACATGGTTTTGTGATGACCCTACGGAAGTATGTGATAGATATGCTAGTGGAGACTTGAATGATTGGATATCGGCCAACTACCACTCCTATGGAACATAGTATGAAGTTATATGGTGATGATGCAAAGGAGGTGGAGAGGAGATGATACCGAGAAATAGTGGGGAAGCTTCTTGATGTTACTATAACCAGACTGGATATCTCATTTGTAGTCAGCCGAGTGAGCCAATTCATGGTTAAACCCTGACAAGTACACATGGATGCGATATATATGATTTTGAGATACCTAAAGTCTTCTCCAGGTACATGATTATTATTCAAAAAGGGGGCATCACTTACCATTTCTGCATGCACTGATGCTGATTATGCAGGATGTCCAAAGGATAGAAAGTCCACTTCGGGCTTTGCTGTTTTTGTTGGTGGCTCTTTTGTCTCCTGGAAGACTAGGAAGCAAACCGTGGTTGCCAGGTCTGGTGCTGAGTCTGAATATAGGACTTTGGCAAAAGTTAGTATTGAAATGATGTGGGTTCAAGCTGTACTAGTAGATTTACATATAGATGTACCTATTCCTATGCTGCTACAATGCGATAACCAAGCAGCCTTGTTCATTGCAACTAATCCTGCATTTCATGAGAGAATCGAGCATATTGAAGTGGACTGCCTAAAGCTTTTTGCTCAGAGTGCCGTTTTGCTCAGAATCGAGCATATTGATGGGATATGGTTCAAAAAAGGTTATTCTCTACTTCTCATATCAGCTCAGGGGATCAAACTGCAGATGTTTTCCCTAAAGCTTTTTGCTCAGAGTGCCGTTCCAGAAATGTTCATCCAACCTGAGCATGATTGACATCTATGCTCCATCTTGAGGGGGAGTGTAGAGTTATATATATGTCTTTGTACCGTTTTCTTATTTTTCCTTTTTTCTGTCTATCATATTTAATTTACCCGTAAGTCTCTCCCCTATATAAGGGAGCCTATAGTTCAAGGAATAAACAACTCTCTTATTTTTCCCAACATTACTTATAGGGAAAGTACCGTCATACCAAGATTAGCAGTCACAACCCTATTTAGGACCCTTACAGTCCTCCAAACTCTTCAAAATATCCATAAGGTCGTTTGTTCACTGGTATGAAAATTCCAAACGAAAAAAAGAGGGAAGAAATAATTACCATCCCATGTATCAGCCATAGAAACGTCGAGGTCAAACCCCAATGCCTTAAGTCATGTAAACCTCACAGCAAGTGCACCACCTTCCGTTCAATCATCACGCCAAAACCTAAATCCATGACTATCACCAAGTAATGTTTTGAAAAGCGAATGTTCCTTCTATGGTACCGTACAGACTTCCCTCCAGAAGAGAGATGTAACATAGCTAAGCTTCACTGGACTAGGTAAGGATGAGGAGGCCTCGTAAATTTTATGAAGTAAATTGCTTACCAAGATCCCCCATTCACCCTAAGTTGGAGTGATCCATTTACAAAGTGATGCCTTATTCATCTCTTCTAGATGACAAACTCCAAGGCTTCCATCATCCTTGGATAAAGTAATAGTATTCCAATTTACCAGTGCCAACCCTTTTCGAGTCACAGGACGAATACCGAAAGAAGCATTTTATACTAGATTTCAACATCATCCTGATGCATACGGGGTAGGGGGGTTCTAAAGTAAAAAAGTAGGAATTGCCGAAAGAATCAACAACACCAACCTTCCACTTTTAGACAAGCATACATATTTCCAATCAGCGAGTGTCTTCTCCATCTTCTCGATCAACAGTAGCCAATTAACCTACTGCAGTCTCCCTCCCATCAACAAAAGACCAAGATAGCGCAAAGGTAAATCTAACTTAGGGGATCTTAGCTAGTTCACACATATGCCTATCTCAGCCTCATCCAAGCCAAAAGGCACAAATTCAGATTTTATTCTATTAGGCCATTAGCTAAAAACCGTACCAAAAAGGTCCAGGACCACTGCCATCTCCCTACAACTCTTCGGACCACCCTCTATAATAAGAATTGTATCGTCAACGTATTGAAAAATGGACAAGGACAAATCATCCCTCGAGCAACCACAACAAAAACCTCCTGTCATCACCCGATCATGATCGATAGGGCATCAACCAATGTGGAAAGGAAATAATGTCTTGCTTATTCATGAGGTCATACGGTTTTCTTATATAGGGAGGACATACCCTGTTGGAAAAATTACATAATAAAGACAATAAGAAAAGAAAATACATAAAATAGACAAAGAGAAAAATATCTCTAAACACTCTCCCTCAAGATGGAGGATAGATGTCAATCATGCTCAGCTTCGAACAACATCTTTGAAATGACCCTCTGGTTAGAGCCTTGGTGAAAACATCTATTTTCTGTTCCACTGAGCTGACGTGAGAAGGAGAGATAAAACCATTGCGAATCATGTCACCATGTATAGTGACAATCTACCTCGGTGCTCTTGGTCCTCTCATAGAAGGTAGGGTTGTTGGCAATGAAAAGAGCAACGTGGTTGTCACATTATAGATGCATGTGAAGAAGCACATTAATAACCAGGTTAGTCAGAACAAATCTGACTCACATCAACTCAGTGCTCCCCTGTGCCATGGCTTCGTACTTTGACTTAGCACTAGATCTGGCAACCACAGTTTGCTTTTTGCTTTTCCGTGACACCAATGAGCTTCCTATGAACATTGCAAAGCTGGAGGTATTGGGGCATCCTGCATAGTTTGCATGTGCACATGTCGAGATGGCAAGGAATGTTCCTATGTAAAGAGAAATCCAATACATGGAGAAGACTTCAGATAGCTCATAATCATGTAAACCACATCCATACGTGCCTATCTCGACTGCTTTATAAACTGGCTAACTTTGCTCACAACAAAGGAGATGTCGGGTATGGTAATGGTCATATGTAGGAGCTTCCTAACGAGCTCCATGTATCTCCTCTTGTCCACCTCCTTTGTATTATCATCAAATAGCTTCATGCTGGGATCCATGGAAGTAGTGGTTTGTCTTGTGCCATGCCTGTTTCTAAGAGGAGATCAATAAAATGCTTCCCTTGGGTCATCACAAGATCCTACTAGTTCTTGGAGAGATCAAGCCGTAGGAGGGTATCGTAAATCGCCAAGGTCCTTGGTAACAAACTACTGTCCAAAGAACTCTTAGCCGTACAAAGGCAGTAGACCAATATAACAACGATACCTCTCTGAGTCCTCTGTAAGAAACAGTGAATGATCTGCAATCAATCTCGTGAAGTCCTATTGCTCTATCATGTTCGAGAGCTTCTGGAACCATGCTTTGGGACTTTGCTGAAGGCCATATTATATAGCTTTATGAAGTTTGCATATCTTTTAACACTCGTCCTTAGCAACAAACCCAGGTGGTTGTTGCATGCAGACTTCTTCTTGTACATCACTATATAGAAACACCTTCTTTACCTTAAGCCGAGACAAGGGGCCGATCCCTTACCACTGCAATAGAGAGAAAGATCCGAAGGGTCGAATGACATGCCACGTGAGAGAACACACCCTTAAGTCTGGGTGAACCTACAAGCTACAAGCCTTACCTTGTAGCAATCAACTCTACCATTTGTACAGTGTTTTACTGTAAACACCCATTTGCCACAACCAATGAAGCCCCTGTAGGGCAGTGGCGAAGCTCCATGTGCCATGTGGATGTAGCACACCCATCTCCTTCTATGTAGCAGGACACCACTGATTGTCTCGCAAAACCTCGTGATATGTCTGTGAGATCTCTACAGCTAATAGACCCTTGATAAACCTCCTGAAATCCTTTGAAGACGCCCCAAAAAACATGAGCAAGGAGAGGATACATGGCATATGTACGCCTCCGCGTCTGAAAGAGCAATATGCACATCAAGATCATATGTATCATCGGTGGCCTATAAAGTAGCCTGTTAAGGAGGCACTTGCTCGTCCTGTAAAGTGACAAATCACTAATGTCATTAGTAGAAATAAAGTACTCATAACATATATAGGGTATGTTGGATGATAGAGAAGACCCATGAGCGGGGGCTACAGAAGGCGGCCTCCGAATGTAAAATGTGGCAAAAACTGAGCCAAAGTACTAGGAGGTGAAGCAGAGGAGCAACTATAATTGGAGGTGGCGGAGCTGGAGGAAGAGGTGGTGGCGCAGGAGGAACCAAAACTGTAGGTGGTGGTAGCGGAGGAGAAGGTATGCAGACCTCCTATCCAGAGTCAGACGGAGTCAACTTGTCACTTATAGGAGAAAAATACAAGACTGATTCAAAGGTGACATCGACACCAATGTAGTACTTCCATCTAACAAAATCAAAGCACTTGTACCCCTTCGGGGGCTTGAAGTAGCCCGCAAAGACACATTTGACAACTCTGGGAGAGAGCTTTTCATGTCCATGAGTCAGATGCACAAATGCTACCGAGCCAAAGATACGAGGTGGTAGTGAGAAAATGTCCTTATCAAGAACTGCAATCGAAAAGGAACCTCTTCACCTAACTTAGAGGACGACAGACAATAGATCATGTAGCATACAATGAAAATTGATCACCCTAGAAAGAGCGGGGAGCATGACTCTGGATAAGAATGGTCCTGGGCACGTCAAGAAGCGGTCTTTGCGTTCAACAGCGTCATGCTGCTGAGAAGTGTATGTACAAGAGGTCTGATGTATAATGCCAAGGGACTTGAAGAATTGAGACAACGAAATGGTACAAAACTTTAAGGCATTGTTAGAGTGGACATATTTAACAATAAAAAAATATTTTTTACCTCATTAGTGAAAGTTCAAATGAGAGACCCAGCCTCAGTGTGACATATACACTGAATTAATTTACCAAGAATACAAAATTGAGATGCTAATGATCACATACATGTTTGAATGTTATTACAAATGCATACATATTTAGATATAAAGAGTTATATACAAATGAGGTTTAGAGATTTATTTCCGTTCTCAAGTTACAATTTGGATGGAAATGGAGTTGTGCCACTTATTGGAATTGATTAACAAGGAATAAGAGGATGAATGTGTTTATTTAATGGAAAAGGAATAAATGTAGCATACTTATATGTTTAAATTATTCAAATTCTAGATTACATATGGATGAAAAAGTAAAGCATGTAAGTCCACTAATAGGAAATGTGTACATCAGAAATAAAAAGAAGAGAGAACATAGGGTTAGGATTTAACTACGGTGCAAGGAAAGAGGGGGAATGTGATATTTATTATAAAGTTAGAGGGGGATAGTGCTATCCACGTGTGAAGATGAAAAGAGAGATCAAAAGTCTCTACATGAATGTATTTTAATAAATAAGGGGGAATAGTTTAAGTTGAAAGAGACATGTGTCCAACAAGTAGTAATGCATCTACACTAGAGACAGTGAAGTTTCAAGGGGAGATATGGATCTGAGATAAGGTAGATGTGTGGAACCTATGTGTCCAACGTGCAATAAACTTGGATATATATAGGGAAAAATGTGGTTGCCCCCTAGGAGGAGCTACCTTCGCCCCCCCGCCCCATTTTTACCAATTTTTTTAAAAATGTTCCATGGATTTTCACAAATATATCCTTATATTATGTCATTCAATTTTTTGTGCGAAGCAGAGACTCCTATGGCCTCCATGCAGACATGGCCGCTTTCAATTATTTTGCGACCGTTAAAAAATGATTGTTTGGATGGAGGCCATAGGAGCCTCTGTTTCGCATGAAACTTGAATGACATAATATAGGGATATAGTGATGAATTTCCATGGAAGTGTTTTTCGCAAAAAAATAAAAAATTTGGGAAAATGGGGCGGGGGAATTAAGTTAGCTCCCCCTAGGGGTATCTCCATTTAACCCATATATATATATTACATTCACCATCCAAAGATCCCATAATGCATTTTTTGTTTTCCACAGAGAGATTGGAGGGGAAACAAAGAGAATGTTGAAGATCTGGAACAAACTCATTAAAACAATGTTTTGATCATTTTCCCTCTTTATTCGTTTAATATAACCATGAGGAAACCATTTTAACCATTGACTTGGTTTAGAATTTCATTTACACGAGGCTGTACAAGATGGGTTTATGTTATAGGGGATATTTCAATTAGGATCAAGGTTTTAAAAAGTGCGAGGCGGTTCGAGGCGTTTTTCCCGAAACTGAGGGGAGACGTAAGCCTCGAGGCGGTGAGGTGTAAGCCTCAATTTTGTGGAAAAAATTTAAAAATAAAGCAAAATAAATTTAAAAAAGTATATGTTGGAAAAGAAAAGAGCCCACCCATGTGTTTAGTACCACATGGGGGAGCGCTCACTATTGGGTCTGTCCGTGGGGCTATATAAGGAGCCCCACACCCTCTGTACTCATTGAGAACTTCAATAGAAGGAATGCCCAATTCAGGGGCTTCTCCCGTGGTTTCATCCCGCTCCTTCCGGAGTAGGGTTCTACATTAAATCCTGATGTCCCCTAATGTTTTCTTTATCTTTATTCTCTGATACGCTTCCACATTCTGTTTTTCTACATGGTATTAGAGCGGGTCGATTCTCGTGGATTTTTTGTGTTCGTTATTTTTTTTGAGATTCGAGAGTTTTTTTTCTTCTGGGTTTTCTGGAACCCTAGCATTCTAAGTCGTTTTTGATGAAGATATACATGGAAGTGCTGTGCATCTCCACGATTCAGATCTTATACCCTGCTGTTGTGGATTGCTGACCTCCAAAGCTGTTTAGATATGCAAGAAAGGCTATCCAGGCGATCCGTACAATCCCCTTGCGCCTACGAAGAAAAGGAGAGCAACATGCCCTCTAGGGTTCTGGGCCTTCTGGCACATCCAGAAGAGGAGTCTTCGTCACCGCCTCCCTACGGATCGCGCAACAAAATTGACTCCGCACTGGATTTGTTTTCTTCAAGATACGACGGAGACAAAGTCCGGTGACCTGCAGGCACGACTGAGACAGAGATCCGGTGACTATGCAGACACGACAGAGACAGTCCGGTGACCTTCCAGGCACGACAGAGATACGTTCCGGTGACCTGATATACCCGTCAGCAAGCGGGTTTGTCTACCAGTTGCGGATACATACGTTTATTGTGGTGATTTCAAGTGAAGATGTAATGATGTATATTTTTCTTTATTATTGCAAGTTGCAGCTGTCCCAGCTACCAACTTGAGGGGGAGTGTTGGAAAAGAAAAGAGCCCACCCATGTGTTTAGTACCACATGGGGGAGCGGTCACTATTGGTTCTGTCCGTGGGGCTATATAAGGAGCCCCCCACCCCCTGTACTCATTGAGAACTTCAATAGAAGAAATACCCAATTCAGGGGCTTCTCCCGTGGTTTCATCCCGCTCCTTCCGAAGTAGGGTTCCACGTTAAATCCCGATGTCCCCTAATGTTTTCTTTATCTTTTCTGATACGCTTCCGCATTGTGTTTTTCTACAGTATATAATAATATTAAATTTTGCCAAAAATACATTAAAGAATAATTTAAAACTAGTAAAAGATACAATACATAAGCGATGAAGGCATTGAAGTTCAAAAAAACTAATACTAAGCCACTAATATACATAATATCAAGTTCTAATTCCAACTTCAATGATTCCATATGAGTATTAAACTAAAATCTATTCTTAATACTAAAGTACAATAGAAATCATAATACTTAGTGCGAAGTAAAAAAATATTAATATGCCTTGAATCCCAACCATTTATCTTGTTGGACGTAGTTGGAGAACTGTCATATGCATCCCCTCATGCCATATCATACCCCAACAAGACGGGGGTCTTGCTGCCCGGTCAGCGAGCCTGTAAAGATATTATTTGTATTTGTAGAGGTTTATGTTATATTATGATGTACCGTTATGTATTTCTTATTTACCTCATGTACATCTATGTAATTTACCCAAGGGTGTTCTCTCTATATAAGAGACCCTAGGGCTCTATGGAATAAACAACTGAGTATTTTCTCTGACATGGTATCAGAGCCAAAATCCTAATCTAGGGTTTTCTTTCCACCGCCCCTCTCCTTCGGCCGCCCCCCTCTCTTCAACCCTTCCGCCGCCGCCGCCAGTCGGGACCCCCCGCCTCCTCCCCTCTCGCCGCCAGCCGCCCTCCTCTCTCGCCGTGACCCTCTCCCGCCGTCGCCCACAGCCGAGGCCCCCGCCTCCTCTCTCCTACCACGGCCCTCTCCCGCCGCCGCCGAGGCCCTCCTCTCCCGCCGGGGCCAAAGTAACCCTCTCTCGGGCTCCTCTTCTTCGTCGGTCGGCACTTATTAATCTATGGGTTCAAGTGCATAAAGTCTACATATGCACTTGAATCCAATCCAGTCTTTGTAAACAAACGTTCTTTTGTCTATCATCCCTAGGTCTTCTTCTCCGGCAACATGTCAGACCAAAAGGTTGATATGCCCTCCATAGGTGCCTTTAAAGGTTCGGCACCAATAGTCAAAATGGACGGGACGAACTACGAACTCTAGGCTATGCAGTTCCTGAGTCTTATGAAGTCAGGTGGTAAGAAGCACATTCTTACCGAAGATGAGCCGACAGAGAAGATGGGGATATATGCCTCCTGGGAGGCTGATGATGCGTATGCCAAGGTCTGGATATCAGGGACTGTCGCGACCCGATTCCCGGGCCGTCGGATCCTCCCATATCCGGATCTGGTTACTCAATAATAATTTATTCAGCAATCACAACTAACATTCAGAAACAGACTGCAAATAAAATACTCAGAAGAAAGTATTTCAACACCTTTTCATTCACAAAATAAATTTCAGATGATACACTGTCCCACTATAACCATTTACATGTACATCAACTTGAAAGGAAAATATATAAAAGATTACTAACTACCTTAAAAAGTAAAGCTACTATAGCTGGCTGGATGTCTAGTATGTAAGATGGATGAATTTTTAAAATCCCTGCGATGGCTCACCGACACCTGTTGGATTTTCCATAAATCATAAGATACAAATTAGTGAATGCTAAGTAACGAAGAAGAGAAAAACAAACAAATTGTGTATTTTTGCAAAAATTGTTATCACAAAAGGTTTCATTACTTCTTTTTAATTTAAGTTCTATTCCTTTCTATTCTACGTCAGGGATTAGTCCAGGGGAATTACCTCTCCCTTCTTGGACTCCGAAACTGTGGATACTTCGAGATTAGAGATTGCGTTGATCTTGGTAAGTTTATGCCGCCGCACGTCGCCTCAACCAATCCTCTAATACTAGCCTGACAATTTCCTTTTCTTTTATTACACATGGTCTCAAATCCTCAGCCCGGAAAATAAATGAGCACACCGTCCTCGAGGACTCGGTTGCTTAAAACCTCAGGCTACCTTTAATCATATAACCTAGCGGTTTTAAATACATATTATCGTGATCCAGCCGCTATTGAATCACCCGTGCCTCCACATGACACAACCACATCTTCCATCGTTCAACTCGAAGATATTGGCTCCGGGTACCACGCGTTGCAAAACATTTATTTCGTACGCACTTAACATAACAGGGCAACCGTGTACCACCTAGGTAGGGAAACACCAATACGAGTTCCTTCCGACAAACCTTCAGGTTGCATGGCCGACCTGTAGTTCTACTCCCAGTCATCCTTAACATGACACACGATCCTTTTCATGATCTAACTCAAGCCACATCAATTCTCATGATGTAATTCTTTCGTTAAGCCTTCGACTTGCATAATTAACAACACTTACTATAGACTCACATATATATTATTCATAACCATATATACTCATATTTATGCCTATTTTAACTCCCAAACCCTAATTTTGAAAGCCACCGCATCGATTTGATGCTTAAACCTTATTTTAGTGGGAATCACAAAGAAACTGTTCAAACGTTTTCAAAAATAGCCAAAAATTAGGGTTCTTCATAGCAAAAAACATAAAATCAAGAATTTCAATAATCTCGTATGAAAAGCCAACAGCAAAAGGAAGGATTTCGTTACCTAATCGAGCTCTCTCTCGTGTATGCAAGGCTTTATCGTGTTTCGTTTTTAGAAAGGCTATTTTAAGGCTCATGAAAAGATCGAATTTCATTTTCGTATCAAAACGCTAAGAACGTATCAAGAACGCGAAGAACGCGAAGAACACGAAGAACGCTAAGAACATATTTTCTCTTAAAATTTCGGCAGAGTTTCCCCTTATATCGGGACATATTTCTCGGAAAATTTCGGCAGAGTTTCCCCTTATATCGGGACATATTTCTTGAAAAATTTCGGCAGAGTTTCCCCTTATATCGGGACATATTTCAAAATAAAAACGAAAAGATTTTCCTCTATAAAATCAATCGAGAGTAAAATAACAACGAAACTGAAAGAAATTACTCAAACAACAAGAGATAAAGAATCGGTAGACACCACGCATCTTAGGTGAGTGAACGTGTGATGAATCACAGGGTCGCTGACGTGCATAGCCGCCCGTACCTAAATAGGGTATTACACAGTTTTCTCCATCAAATAATTATAAAAGCATAACAGAAAGAATGGAAACATAAACGATTGGAGAATCGGTAGACACCACACGTCTTACATGAGTGAACGTGTGACGAATCATAGGGTCACTGACGTGCATAGCCGCCCACACCTAAGTAGGTTGTTACACAGATTTCTCCTCGAACCACAACTGAAAAACGAATCAGAAAGAAAGATGAATCAAGAACAAAACTTGGAAGAATAAGAGGATGAATTGAAAGCCTAACTTACGAAGCAAACTAAGAGAGGATCATACCTTTCTCCTCCTCGTTCTCCCGGCAGCGCTTCGCTAGCGCTCCTTCCTCGCCTCCTACTCCTCCTCCCGACCTCTCGACCCTATCCATTGGGGTGGTGGTGGTAGTGGAAATCGTAGAGAATGAATGGGTAGGGGGGTTTATTTATTGGCTCCCGAAAACCACTAACCATGGTTAGAAAACCATGGTTTAGACCTTAACCATGGTTTAGCGGCCCATGGTTTTGGCCTATGGTTTTAATCAAAACTTATCCCAAACTTGGGGCTTAAGTTAGAACATTATAGAGGATTCTAGATTCGCTAATGACGCTTAATTAACACTAATCGTGATTAACTTTCACTAATCGTGATTTAACTTTCGCAGCTTACGCTTATCTTTTTGCTAACTATTGATTAGTATTTGCTAATGATCATTAGCGATTTTCAATCCGTGATTAGTTTCTTTAATCTTGTTTAATTAGTCTTAATGACAATCATTATGGGTTACTGACATCTTAGCCTTCCTTACTTCTCTTTCTTCCGAAAATCATAACAATTCGAAACGAAGTCCGATTCTTACGAAACAAATTTCGTTGGTTTTCTCTTGATGAGCCGGATCTTATTATATAGGATCCGAGATATGCCAAGTTCATGGCTTTACAATTATAACAACCTTAAAGAAAGTCTCGTCCTCGAGACTAGAAAAGCAGGCATAACAACCTTAAAGAGGATTGAAATCATAACAACCTTAAAGAGAATGAACGTCCTTTCATTTATAATGAACAATTGAACATATACATAATACATAGTGTTATCATTCAAACAAATACGGGTATTATCTCATTTCTGCCTCAGGTTCCCATGTGGCTTCTTCAATCTCTTGGTTCCGCCAAATATTTTAACTAGAGGCACCTCTTTGTTTCTCAACTTCTTGATATCCCTTTCAAGTATTTGCACATGTATCTCTTGGTATGTCAAGTTTGGCTCAACATGTAAATCATCATAACTTATCTTATGCTCTGGATCCCTAATGTACTTTCTCAGATTTGATACATGAAATACATCATGTATTGCCGAAAGATGTGGAGGAAGCACAAATCTATAGGCAACTTTTCCAATCCGTTGAATAATTTCAAAGGGACCCACGAACCTGGGTGCTAACTTCCCACGCAAGCCAAACCTCTGAACACCCTTCATAGGTGATACTTTGAGAAATACAAAGTCACCTATCTTAAATTCAAGGTCTCTTCGCCTAGTATCACTATAACTTTTCTGGTGACTCTGGGCAGTTAATAGTCTTTTTCTGGCAAGCTCTATAGCTTCCCGTGTCTCCTGAAGTCTATCTGAATCATAAAGGTTCTTTATTCCGACTTCTTGCCAACACAAAGGAGTAGTACACCTTCGTCCATATAGTGCTTCAAATGATGCCATGCCAATACTTGTATGGTAACTATTATTGTAGGTGAATTCTGCAAGAGGCAAATGTTTAATCCACGATCCCTTCCATTCTAAGGCACATGCTCGTAGCATATCCTCTAGTGTCTGAATTGTACGTTCTGACTGACCGTCTGTTTGTGGATGATATGATGTGCTTAAGTATAACTGTGTACCTAAGGCTTTCATGAAGTTTTCCCAATGGTGTGAGGTGAATCGTGAATCTCGATTGGAAACTACTTCCTTTGGGATACCATGGAGGCGAATCACATGTGTAATATATAACTCAGCAAGCTGATCTGGAGTGAAAGATAAGCTTATCGGAATAAAGTGTGCTAACTTTGTCAGACGATCTATTATAACCCAGATACTATCTTTATTACCAGTCGTCTGAGGTAAGCCAGTAACAAAATCCATGGAAATTCTTTCCCATTTCCATTCAGGTATAGGGAGGGGTTGCAATAATCCCGATGGCTTTTGGTGTGAAGCCTTTACCTGCTGGCAAGTGAAACATGAATTCACAAACTCAACAACATCTTTCTTCATTCCCGGCCACCAAAAGTATGAATGAAGATCCTTATACATTTTTGTAATTCCTGGATGAATAGATAAAGATAATCTTGAGCAGTGCACTTCTCGTAAGATGTCTTTCCTTAGTTCAGGTGTGTTTGGTACACAAACTCTATGATGATTGTACAGTAACCCATCTTGTATCTGGAATCCCTCTATCTCATTCTTCTCTAGTTGTTGTCTCAAGTCTTTAAGAACTGGATCATCCTCCTGTCCTTTCTTTATTCTATCCTAGATCTCTGGTTTGTATTGGTGAGGAATAGTTATCGTATCAGAACTAGTATCAAATGGTTTCCATTCGCTTAACGTTGATAGTAAACTCCAGAAGTGGATAGCACTCACCAACTCAGGTGAATAAGTTCTTCTGCTAAGGGCATCTGCTACGATGTTCCCCTTATTAAGGTGGTAGGAGATAGTGCAATCATAGTCCTTTAACAACTCTAGCCACCGTCTCTGTCTCATATTGAGTTCCTTCTGATCAAATAGATATTTCAAGCTTTTATGATCAGTGAAGATTTCAAAAGTAATACCATAGAGGTAATGTCTCCATATCTTTAAAGCAAAAAGTACAGCATCTAATTCAAGGTCATGTGTTGGGTAGTTCTTTTCATGTATCCTGAGTTGTCGTGATGCATACGCAACTACCTTACCATGTTGCATAAGAACTACCCCAAGTCCTTCTTTAGACGCATCAGTGTATACTGTAAACCCTTCACTCTCAGAGGGTAGAGTAAGGATTGGTGCAGATGTTAGGCATTCTTTCAGTGTCTGAAAACTAGCTTCACATGTATCATATCATAAGAATGGGACTCCCTTCTGAGTTAGTCTAGTCATTGGCAATGCTATTCATGAAAAGTCCTTCACGAATCTTCTATAATATCCAGCTAAAGCCAGAAAAGATCGTATTTCTGTAACAGTCTTCGGGCATTCCCAACTCATTACAACACTAACCTTTGTAGGATTAACTGATATACCTTCCCCATAAATAACATGGCCTAAGAAAGATACGTCCGATAGCCAAAAGTCACATTTGCTATATTTAACATACAATTTGTTCTTCCTTAGAGTTTCAAGTGACTGCCTGAGATGGTGTTCATGCAGATATTTATCCTTGGAGTATATAAGCACATCATCAATATAGACTACTACAAAGTGATCTAAGAACTCCTTGAATACTCTATTCATGAGATCCATGAAGGCTGCTGGGGCATTTGTTAGTCCAAAAGGCATAACTAAGAATTCATAATGCCCGTATCTAGTTCGAAAAGCTGTCTTAGGAATATCCGTATCTTTAATTTTCAACTGATATTATCCAGATCTTAAATCAATTTTGGAATACACAGTTGAACCCTGTAACTAATCAAAGAAATCATCTATTCTTGGCAGTGGATACTTATTCTTTATTGTCCTCTTGTTTAGTTGTCTATAGTCAATGCACAATCGCATTGACCCATCCTTTTTCCTGACAAATAAGACAGGTGCACCCCATGGTGAAGTATTAGGACGAATGAATCCTTTATCTAACAGTTCTTGCAATTGTACTTTTAACTCTCGTAACTCAGCTGGTGCCATCCTATACGGAGGGATATAGATGGGCTGAGTATCAGGTATGAGAGAGATTTCAAATTCAATCTCTCGCTCAGGTGGTAATCCAGGTAGTTCCTCTGGAAATACATCAGGAAACTCGCACACTATAGGTATATCTTCCATCATTCTGTCTGACCTTGATGTAGTGGTTACATAAGCTAAATAACTTTGGCACCCTTTCTCTAACAATTGTTGTTCTTTCAAAGTAAAGATATATTCGACATTATCATTGGATGTCTTTCCAATGAACTGGAACTCTATCGAGTTAGGAAGGTGAAATGTTACTGTCTTTTGAAAACAGTCAAGACATGCATGATGCCTTTCTAGCCAATCCATCTCTAGGATAAGATCAAAGTCCTCCATTTCTATCAGTAGTAGTGAAACAGGTAACCGATGTCCCGCTATCAGTACTATACAATTATCCAGGATTTCTCGGATTATGAATACTTGTCCTCCTGGTCCCTTGATCAGATAGGACTGTTGTACCTTTATTGGTATCTTACCCAAAGTGGGTACTAACTATCGAGCAATAAATGAATGTGAAGCACCAGAATCAAATAAAGCATGTACTGAAAAACCATGAATAATAACAGTATCTCGTACGACTGTACCTGAATTGTAGGCTTGTTCTTCAGTGATTGCATTGAGCTGACCATTAAGACTAGGCAAGCTAGAACCCGCAACACTTTGTGGTGGTTGCTGTGTATGAGGCGCTCCTTGTGAGCCACGACCTCTACCTTGTCTTCCTCCGAGTGTTGCTCCATTGCTCGGAGTGGATGTTATACTGTTAATTGGGGTTGGTTTAAACCCTGAACCTCTCAACTGTGGGCAGTCCTTCCTAATGTGACCTTCTTAATGACAGTGATAACATGCACGCATTCCTGTCTGAGCTGAAGACCCAACTATAGAGGTACTAGTTCCTAGTGCAGAGTTACGGGGATATAATGGAGGTCTAGAGAAACCCCCTCTTCCTGATAATTCCTGGCCAAAGGTCTGTGGTGAGTTTATATTGGAACCGACTGGATGATAACGATTGTTTTTTCGGTTATAATTCGCCTTACGTTTGGATGGTCCACCAGTAAATTGAAAGCTTCTTTGGCGGTTTTCATCCCTTTCCATCTCAATACGAGAGGCAATGTCCATGGCTTCATCTATAGTGGTGGCTCTAAAACTTGCAAGCTTCTCTCTTAAATCTCCCTGAAGACCGTTAACAAATTTGGTAAGACACTCTTGTGGTGAAGCTTGTAAAGCAGGGAAGTAACGTAGTAGCTCCGTAAAGTAAATATGATAATCTCGTATATTCTTGGATCCTTGGGTCAAAGAAGCTAACTCCCTCCTCTTCAATTCTTCCCAATGGGAGGGACAGAAGTGGGCTCGGAACCTCTCTTCAAAAACATCCCATGGAACATGATCTGTTAATTTCTTGGAAATGACTCTACCATCGTCTTGCATAGTCTACTAAGGAGTAATCAACAAAGTGCACCTAAGTATCTGTTGGTGCGTGTATTATTATCAACATCCTGCTGACATCATCAAGCCATAGTTCTGCCTCAGCAGGTGTCTCTATGCCTTTAAATCGAGGAATCCTTCCCTTTTGGTAATTATCTAGTAATGTTTGGTGTCTAAGAAGGACCTTCTCCATTGCTCCTTGAGCTGGGGTAGGAGCAGATTCAATTGAAGGATGGTAACTTGATTCTTCCTCAAAAAGATGGACAGAACCTTCAATCCTAGCATCCACATGCTTAGATGCCTCGGGTCTCTCAGCTTGTGCATTGAGCCTCTCCTTTAATGCTTGTTGCCTTTGCCGCATGTCTTGGAGCATTGCCATCATAGCCGCTAATTGCATAGACACATCTTGGTCTGTCATGATCCTGGGATGAGTCAAGGTCAAAGGTCAGATCATATATGTCTTAGCATGATGTACATAACGGATAATGACTTGTGAATGGTACTGCAGTCATTTATTAAGATCAAAAGATCTTAATACAACCTTAGTTTCTGAATACCGTCTATAGTTGTCAATTACTAAACAAATTACTGGAGTAACCTGGCTCTGATACCAATCTGTCGCGACCCCGGTTCTCGGACCGTCGGATCCTCCCATATCCGGATCTGGTTATCTAGCAATAATTTATTTAGCAATCACAACTAACATTCAGAAACAGAGTGCAAATAAAATATTCAGAAGAAAGTATTTCAACACTTTTCCATACACAAAATAAAGTTCAGATGATACACTGTCCTACTATAACCATTTACATGTACATCAACTTGAAAGGAAAATATACAAAAGATTACTAACTACCTTAAAAAGTAAAGCTACTGTGGCTGGCTGGATGTCTAGTATGTAAGATGGATGAATTTTTAAAGTCCCTACGATGGCTCACCGACACCTGTTGGGTTTTCCGTAAATTATAAGATAAAAATTAGTGAATGCTAAGTAACGAAGAAGAGAAAAGCAAACAAATTGTGTATTTTTGCAAAAATTGTTATCACAAAAGGTTTCATTCCTTCTTTTTAATTTAAGTTCTATTCTTTCTATTCCACGTCAGGGATTAGTCCAGGGGAATTACATCACCCTTCTTGGACTCCGAAGCTGTGGATACTTCGAGATTGGAGATTGCGTTGATCTTGTTAAGCTTATGCCGCCGCACGTCGCCTCAACCAATCCTCCAATACTACCCTGACAATTTCTTTTTCTTTTATTAAACAGGGTCTCAAACCCTCAGCCCAGAAAATAAATGAGCACACCGTCCTCGAGGAATCGGTTGCTTAAAACCTCAAGCTAACCTTTAATCATATAACCTAGCGGCTTTAAATACATATTATCGTGACCCAGGCGCTATTGAACCACCCGTGCCTCCACATGACACGACCACATCTTCCATCGTTCAACCCGAAGATATTGGCTCCCGGTACCACGCATTGCAAAACATTCATTTCGTGCGCACTTAACATAAAGGGCAACCGTGTACCACCTTGGTAGGGAAACACCAATACGGGTTCCTTCCGACAAACCTACAGATTGCATGTACGACCTGTAGTTCTACTCGCAGTCATCCTTAACATGACACACGATCCTTTTCATGATCTAACTCAAGCCACTTCAATTTCCATGATGTAATTCTTTCGTTAAACCTTCGACTTGTATAATTAACAACACTTAGTATAGACTCACATATATATTATTCATAACCATATATACTCGTATTTATGCCAATTTTAACTCCCAAACCCTAACTTTCAAAGCCACCGCATCGATTTGATGCTTAAACCTTATTTTAGTGGGAATCACAAAGAAACTGTTTAATTTTTTCCAAAAATAGCCCAAAATTATGGTTCTTCATAGCAAAAAAACATACAATCAAGAATTTCAATAATCTCATATGAAAACCCAACAACAAAAGGAAGGATTTCGTTACCTAATCGAGCTCTCTCTCGTGTATGCAAGGCTTTATCGTGTTTCGTTTTTAGAAAGTCTATTTTAAGGCTCCTGAAAAGATCAAATTTTATTTTCGTATCAAAACGCTAAGAACGTGTCAAGAACGTGAATAACGAACGAAGAACGCGAAGAACACGAAGAACGCTAAGAACATATTTTCTCTTAAAATTTCGACAGAGTTTCCCCTTATATCGGGTCATATTTCTCGGAAAATTTCGCCAGAGTTTCCCCTTATATCGGGACACATTTCTCGGAAAATTTCGGCAGAGTTTTCCCTTATATCGGGACATATTTCAAAATAAAAACGAAAAGAATTTCCTCTATAAAATCAATCGAGAGGAAAATAACAACGAAACTGAAAAAATATACTCAAATAACGAGAGATGAAGAATCGGTAGACACCACACATCTTAGGTGAGTGAACGTGTGACGAATCACATGGTCACTGAGGTGTATAGCCGCCCACACCTAAGTAAGGTATTACACAGATTTCTCCATCAAAATAATTATGAAAGCATAACAGAAAGATTAGAAACATAAACAATTGGAGAATCGGTAGACACCACGCGTCTTAGATAAGTGAACGTGTGACGAATCACAGGATCACTGACGTGCATAGCCGTCCACACCTAAGTAGGGTGTTACACAGATTTCTCCTCGAACCACAACAGGAAAACGAATCGGAAAGAAAGATGAATCAAGAACAAAACTTGGAAGAACAAGAGGATGAATTGAAAGCCTAGCTTACGAAGCAAACTAAGAGGATCATATCTTTCTCCTCCTTGTTCTCCCGGCAGTGCTTCGCTAGCGCTCCTTCCTCGCCTTTTACTCCTCCTCCCGACCTCTCGACCCTAGCCCTTGGGGTGGTGGTGGTAGTGGAAATCGTAGAGAATGAATGGGTAGAGGGGTCTATTTATAGGCTCCCGAAAACCACTAACCATGGTTAGAAAACCATGGTTTATACCTTAACCATTGTTTAGCGGCCTATGGTTTTGGCCTATGGTTTTAGCCAAAACTTATCCCAAACTTAGGGCTTAAGTTAGAACATTATAGAGGATTCTAGATTCTCTAATGACGCTTAATTAACACTAATCGTGATTAACTTTCACTAATCGTGATTTAACTTTCGTGGCTTACGCTTATCTTTTGCTAACTATTGATTAGTATTTGCTAATGATCATTAGCGATTTTCAACCCGTCATTAGTTTCTTTAATCATGTTTAATTAATCTTAATGACAGTCATTATGGGTTAATGACATCTTAGCCTTTCTTACTTCTCTTTCTTCTGAAAATCATAACAATTCGAAACGAAGTCCGATTCTCACAAAACAAATTTCGTTGATTTTCTCTTGACGAGCCGGATCTTATTATATAGGATCCGAGATATGCCAAGTTCAAGGCTTTACAGGGACGCTTTCGATGGAGATTGCTAATGACGTCTTCCATCAACTCACCGCCAAGGCGATGTGGGATATTCTGGCTACTACATATTCTTAAGTGCGGAACGAGACTAAGATGCTGCAGTTGCAGCTTGATATTTTTACGATGAAGCAAAATGGACGACCACTTCATTCTCTGTACACCTCACTATGAGGGATGTTCGAGAAATTATACAGTACCATCCCGCTCACCGCCACTCCCGAGCAACAGAAGACCTTTCGCAATGTTATCATGGTGGGAGTATTACTTGTAGCTCTTGATCCTGAGTATGAGGCAACCCGCTCTCAGATCCTTGCCGATGCTACTATTCCTCCTATAAAGGAAGTCTACAGGAGGCTCAGGCGTATTTCTGTTTCCTCCAGCACAGCTACTCCACCTCCTTCGGCTATGGCTGTATCGCGAGGGAGAGGTGGTTCGTCTTCTTTTCGTGGCCGTGGTACACGTGGCGGGGAGGATGTACTCGTCAGACGTGCTCGTTCTGCCATCGTACTTGTCATTCCGAGGACACATGCTACTCCAAGCATGGGTTTTCAGCTTCGGCACGGGTAGCCGAACATGTTCAGTCCCCTTCAGCCTCTACTCCAGATCACAGGTTCGAGGAGCTTGTGGCGCGGCTTCATGACATTATGCCGCAGTCATCGTCGGATGCTGTCAGTACTTCTGATGTTGCAGCGTCTGCATCGGCCAGTACCTCTGCTGCTGCCAGTACCTCAGGTAGTACTTCTGCCTTTCGTTTGGCCATGATCTATCAGGTTGGATTGTCGACTCTGGAGCCACCCATCATCTTTGCCGTGACAGAGATAAACTTGAGTCCTACAGGGATATTTCTTCTGGTCGCTCTGTTATCATAGCTGATGGCACTCTTTCCCCTATTGTTGGACAAGGGGAGGTCTCCTTATCACCATCCTTGCACTTACAGGATGTTCTACATGCACCTGCGTTTTCCATGAATTTATTATCAATTAGTCAGATTACAAAAGACTTGCATTGTCGTGCAATATTTGACCCACCATCTCTCATTTTTCAGGACATACTAACGGGCAGGGTGATTGGCTGTGGTTCTGAGCACATTGGCCTATATCGTCTGGTCCGGAATTCCTATGTTGGCGTCTCTCTTCACTCACAGAGATCTGTTTCCCCGTATACCTGGCATCTTCGGTTTGGTCACCTTCCGCTCCAGAAAATGCGTTACCTCCTGCCTCAGATCTCTCCGAATTCCTCATTTCACCGTGAAACTTGTCAGTTAGGGAAGCATCATCGTTCTAGCTTCCCACGTTGTCAGAGTCGGAGCAGTAGCTCCCCGTTTGAGTTGTTTCATACACGGATAATGCCTTGGAATTTTACACTCGTTCTCTTGCTCAGTTTCTTTCCTCTAAAGGCATTATTCACCAAACTTCGTGTGCTTACACATCACAAGAGAATGGTGTTGCGGAAAGGAAACATCGTCACTTTCTTGATGTTGCTCGAACATTACTTATTCAGAGTTGTGCGCCATTAGCCTTTTGGGGAGATGCTATACTTACAACATGCTATCTGGTTAATCGCATGCCTTCTTCAGTTCTTGGGGAGAAATCTCCAATCTCTGTTCTCTTTCCTGAGAAGGACTTGTTTTCACTTACTCCTCGAGTCTTTGGTATAGTTGCCTTTGTTCACCGCTGTCTCCAGGACTTGACAAGCTCTCTCCTAGAGCTGTTAAGTGTGTTTTTGTAGGTTACTCTCGGACACAGAAGGGCTATTGCTGTTATGATCCTCTTAACAACAAGTACTATGTTAGTGCAAACGTTACATTTTTTGAGCCCATTATGTACTTCTCCCTAGCAGGTGACAGATTGGGTTCTTCCACATCCCCGGATGATCATGTCTATGTTCCTTTACCTCTAAGTCTGGGTCAAACTGAGTCCACTCAGCCATCACCACCACCGCCACCAGCACCACCACCTCCATACCATCCCATTCCATCGTTCCCTAAGTTCTACACACGACGATCGGGGCCTGCTCACGCTACACGCCAACCATCCATCATGCCTCAGGTATGTTCCGATGTTAATACTAATGATGGGTTAAATAGTGTACCGGTGCAGGAATCTTTATTACAGGAGGACGATCAGCCAGTCAGTACAGTGGATGATGATCATAATATTCCTATTGCACTTCGGAAGCAGAAAAGGAAATGTGTGACCTATCCTCTTGCGTCTCAGGTGTCTTTTCATCATCTTACTGGTGATTTCCAGAGGTTTGCTGCAGCTGTGTCCTCGGTAGAGATACCACGGACATATCAGGACGCACTGAAGATTGACTGCTGGAGGTTCGCTACGGAGGAAGAGATGCGTGCGTTACAGTCTAGAGGGACTTGGTCCATGGTTCCTATTACAGCTGGTGTGTCTGTAGTTAGTTGCAAATGGGTGTTCACAATTAAATATCACGCAGATGGCCGTCTTGATCAGTACAAGGCAAGACTTGTTGCACGGGGCTTCACCTAAACCTATGGTGTCGACTATTTGGATACATTTTCACCGGTGGCTCGACACTCGACACTTCGCATCCTTCTATCCGTTGCTGTGGTACGTGACTGGCCCATTTTTCAACTTGATATCAAAAATGCATTCTTGTATGGAGATCTACAGGAGGAAGTCTACATGCAGCAGCCACCAGGTTTTACTGATGAGGGGGAGACTCACATGGTGTGTAGACTTCATAAGGCAATTTATGGCCTTAAACAAAGTCCAAGGGCATGGTTCCGGAAGCTTTCTCAGCTGATTGAATGACAGGGGTTTAAACGATCAAATGCGGATCATTCGTTGTTTATTCAAAAGACTCCCAGAGGAACAGTTGTTATGATATATGTTGATGATATTCTGGTCACAGGAGATGATGCTCAGGGAGTCAAGAGGACTAAAGAGCTCTTGGGCAGTCAGTTTGTTACGAAGGATCTAGGTACCATACGATACTTTCTGGGGATAGAATTTGCGAGAAATGCACAAGGAACGGTGATGACACAAAGGAAATATGTTTCAGACTTGCTTGTTGAAACATGAATGGTTGGATGCGGACCATCGAGCACTCCTATGGACCCAAGTATGAAACTGTACGACAATGATACTGAAGAGGTGGACAAAAGAAGATACAGAGAGATGGTGGGTAAGCTTCTGTACGTCACCATAACTCGACCGGATATTGCTTTTGCAGTAAACCGGGTGAGTCAATTTATGGAGCAGCCTAGACAAGTCCATATGGAAGCCCTGTACATGATACTGAGATACCTAAAGTCTTCTCCAGGCTCGGGCTTGCTATTTAGAAAGAACACAGATTTGTCCATTTCCGCTTGTGCAGATGCAGACTATGCAGGGTGCCCAAAGGATCATAAGTCTACTTCAGGATTTGCTATCTTTATAGGAAGCTCTCTAGTTTCTTGGAAAAGGAAGAAACAAACTGTTGTGGCAAGATCCAGTGCTGAATCCGAATATAGAGCCATGGCACAAGCAAGCACAGAAATGATGTGGGTTCGTGCAGTTTTGGAAGATTTGAATGTAAATGTCTCTTTACCCATGCAGCTTCAGTGTGATAACCAAGCAGCATTGTTCATTGCCAATAATCCAGTTTTTCACGAAAGAACAAAGCACATTGAGGTAGATTGTCACTACACTAGAGACATGATCCAAAAGGGCTTGATTTCCACTTCACACGTCAATTCAGAGGACCAGACTGTTGATATATTTACCAAGCCATTGCTCATAGGACCTTTCCAGAGATGTTGATAGAAGAGTCGGCTATAAAAAAGAAAATAACATGAAAAAACATATTTATGATGTTTTGTTGTCTCCCCATTTTCTTGTCTTCTCCCAACTTTGTCGATGTCATTGTTTTCCGACAAGTATGGGAGAAATATGGAGTATTGTGTAGAGTTCTTCGACCATGATTCATATTTTCTAGATTCCAGATTCATATCTTAGATTCCATGACAGATTTCCAGATTCTATAGTTCAGTTTCAGACTCTGCGGATTGGTTCAGAGTTCAAGTTCGAGGCACACCATCTTTCAGTGACCCATTTTCTTCGAGTTCTCCATAGAGAGACTCCTTTTCAGATGTGCACATATTTGCCATCATTTGATTTAGTCCCCATCTTTTGTTTTGGTCTGAGTTTTCATATGTTCCATAGGGACTCCATAATAGATATCCCATTCCCTATGCCATGTGGGCTGGGGTTTTCATGCCGTTTCATAGGGATTCCAGAGTAGAGATCCCATTCTCTAAGCCAGTATGGGAGAGACCCAGTTCTCCGATGAGGAGACTTTTCAGACTCCATTCTCCAATGATCGTAGACTCCGACGAGGATGTCTCGACGAGTTTTTCAGTTCGACTCTTTCAGAGATGGAACATTTGTCCACATGTTGTGGCGAGCCAGAGTACTCTGACGAGGATACTCATTTTCAGTTGCAATGACTCTGACGAGCACAATACAGAGTACATGCTCTCCAACGAGGAGATTCGATTTGACTCACACTCCAACCCGTTTGTTCCTCCTCACATGTACAACTTAAGAAGCAACATCCTCGACAACAACCGACAGTTGTGCGCGTTGAGTTGATATTGTCTGTAGTGTCTTGTATCATGAGTTTGGGTGATTTCTTTCTGTTTGTCCGAGCTGAGAATTGCATGCTACAGCTTGAGGGGGAGTATTAGAGTATGCATCATCTATATGTGTAGATGAGTAAATGGATCCTTCTAAGATCCATTTACTACATCCAGAATTTAGTTGCACATCTACTAGTCGTGGGACTTGGAGAGTCTGTGGAGGCTATATAAGAAGCCCCAGACCTCATGTATCCAGTGAGAAAGTTCAATAGAACAACCAACCCTTTGAGGCGTTCTCTTGTGGTTTCATCACGCTCCTTAGGGAGTAGGGTTACACATAAAATCCTGATGTACATAATGTTTTATTTTATTTCTCTGATAGGCTTCCGCATTCTTATTTTCTAACAGCAATGAATACATTTTGTACGAGGCTTCTTATATAGACCCACCATAATGACCAAGTCCCATTCATACGCGATGTGGGACTAAGCCTGACTATATGTGCATCTAGATGCATACTTTAACACCTTGCATTTGCATCCCCTCCTTCAACCACTTCTGATGCAATCTTTGTCTCCTTTCCACTTCCTACTTTCGATCGTCTATAATCTTCTACACCACTCCTCTGTTAAGAAACTCTTCCTCATCCAAGTCCCTAATATTCTCAAGCTAGTCCACTCTCACCATTTCATCTTGAGCAAGATTCCTCCGTTCATGCCCAATCGATACCCCCCTCCCGTTTGAAAGTTATTAGCCGCTTGCGGAGACAAACTAACTTTTGAGCCAACCACCTAGTTATTGAGCCCTCCACCACTAAATCCGACTAAAAAGAAACTACTAGTTTTGGGAATCTCTCCTTTAACATCCATGACCGCTTAAATACAAAAAAAAGATGAAGGATCCCTTCCCGACCCAGTGTCCAAACAAAGGGGGTGTGATCCGAACGCGATCGAGGCAATGAGGTAACATAAGCCAACTAAAACATCTCCAATGCCTTTATAGACAATAAAAAAAATGATCAATGCATATTGTGGAAGAAGAGTTCCTCTAGGTGTACTTGCTATTGGTCACATCCGTAACCACTAACTATAATCCCCTCACCAGCTCTGCAAAAAGCAGAGAACATGGGTCATGTTCCCCACAACCCCTGACCTATCACCACAGGGTAGATAGTGACATTGAAGTTACTTCCAGTGATCCAAGCACCCTCTGATATCTAATCCTTCTTTCGGTTCCACCCATAAATCACTATTCGAGGAGGACTTAGAGATACCATACATGGAAGTCACCAAGAATGTATCCTAATCACACATGTTTACTAGCACTATCGAAACTAAGTGCACTAAAATCATCTCCTCCTCCATGTTAAACAACTCACCATTCTAGGCTTCGACAATTCCCCTTGAACTACTAGTGGCCAACATTGCCTTGAATTCTGTTACGCGCGGCTTGTAGATCGAGTGCCACCTCACAGAGTCCCACGATTCAACCTTCGTCTCCTGCAAACACAAGATGTCTATCTACCACGCGTCGAGTAGGGATCCCACCGTTGCTCACTTCTCAGGTTAACCCAACCCACGTGCATTCTAAGGAATAAATTTCATTAATAAAAGAAAGGGATGCTCCTCGCTGCCTGAACCCCAACTCTCGGTGCCACTACCATCTCAAACCATGTCTTTGCTTGAGATTGTCTTATCATTTGAGTGAATCCCACTTCACAATTTTCGACATCAGTATTTTGTAAATTTCTCTCACCATCTCCACTCTCCATCAACTGCATCAAAGGTTTTATGATTAACAAATCTACCTGCCTACTCTCCTTTGACTCAGAATTCCTGATAAATTCTTTTTTAGGGCCACATTATAGCTACCTAGTTTCCCAATTTAGCGCATCCACTCTGTCTTTTTTGAGAGAATATCACCATGTCTTGGTTCATGGAGTTCTTATCTTTGGAGCAACGAGCCACAACCACCATTCATCAGGGGACATGGACACCTAACCCCCCTTGGAAGGCCCCTGATTCGGCCGTCTACGTTTCATATAACCCCACAGTAGTCCTGAATGAATGGAGTTCGCTCTAACGAAGTCCGAAACCAAAATATGTATTATAAGTCACACATGCGGATCGGAAACCGATTGGATTTGGACCACTTGAAAAGTCAACTCCAAAACGGTTCTTTAAAGAGCCCGAGGAAGAAGCGTCAAAATGGTGGGCACGCATTAAATCCTCCATATACATGCCTCACATCTAGTGTTTTGCACACCCCACCATCCCTCGATGTTCCGAGCTTCTAAGATTTTGCAGCTAAAATCCCATGACTCAAAATATCATGGGCCACATTATAGCTACCTAGTTTCCCAATTTAGCGCATCCACTCTGTCTTTTTTGAGAGAATATCACCATGTCTTGGTTCATGGAGTTCTTATCTTTGGAGCAACGAGCCACAACCACCATTCATCAGGGGACATGGACACCTAAACCCCCCTTGGAAGGTCCCTGATTCGACCGTCTACGTTTCATATAACCCCACAGTAGTCCTGAACGAATGGAGTTCGCTCTAACGAAGTCCGAAACCAAAATATGTATTATAAGTCACACATGCGGATCGGAAACCGATTGGATTTGGACCACTTGAAAAGTCAACTCCAAAACGGTTCTTTAAAGAGCCCGAGGAAGAAGCGTCAAAATGGTGGGCACGCATTAAATCCTCCATATACATGCCTCACATCTACTGTTTTGCACACCCCACCATCCCTCGATGTTCCGAGCTTCTAAGATTTTGCAGCTAAAATCCCATGACTCAAAATATCATTATCCTCCTGAATTGATGTTGCCTCCTACAATGAATGCAATGCACGTTTCGTGGTTGGCGTCATTACTAATGGACCCTTCGTCGACTGTCGACACCCAAATTGGAACCTTGCCTCGACCTAACTACACATCTAGGTGAAACGATAACCATTCCAATCGGCGCCATCATCCTCTTCGACTCAAGTTCACGACAACGCAACGAAGCCCCGAAATTCTGCCTCTCTACCTCTCCATGCCTGTTGAAGCATCGACTGTTCTTGGATGTCACATGCTTACCGACTTTGGGACATCACCAAGAGTTACATTAACCGTCTTAGTGACCCTAATATTGGATAGGCCTAGAATATAGATCATTTGTCCAATCATCCTAACATTATCCATCCGAACACCTTCTGATTTGGCCCAATCGATACACTCACAGATATGCCTTAGTCCCTCAACAGGAACCTCACTGAAACCACTCCATCAATTGCTATGAAGTTGCCTTCTTTCTTTCTAAATTGACAAAAATGCAGGAGATCCCTAGTCAACATAAGCAACATCTCCAAGCCTTCCTTCACACTGCCACCCTTCTTCTAGTTCCCATGTATACGACAATCCTTTCGAAGATGATCAGGTTTGCCGCAATGGAAGCAAAGCGAGCACTTTGTTGTGCAAGAGCCGAAGAGGTGGTCTTTTGGCCCACATAAGAAACACCAAGATAATGACGACTTTCTAGGACTACGTCGAATCTTGTGACTAAGGGATTTCCACCCAATCATTTCTTTAAGGACGACGTTCTCATTGACATGGACCTCAATAGACACCTTCGATATGTCCTCATTCGAAATCCTCCCACCATATTCCTTAAATACTCCTTCCGTAGGGGCCCTCCCTTTTCCTTTCCTCACTATCTCTGATTGACCGCCAATGATGGCCATTGCACTAAACTCTCCGCTCTTTCACCCATCCAAAATGAAAATATCTGACTCTTTTTTCCTTTTTCATTAGCCACACCTTCACTTTTCCTATCTGCGACATGTTTTTTTGACCAACTGTTTTTTTCTGGTACAACCTTCCTCTTTTTTTCATTCATTGTGCTATCCATTCCTTTATCACTTTCTCCCTATCATCCCTAATCAATCATTCACTCAATCATTTAGTCAGTGAAGAAGAGTACAAAGACTTAGATTCCCCGTAAAGGGTGTTGGAAATGCGAGCCCACGGCGAGCCATTATGCAATAAATGTTATTGCAAATATCATTCCCTGATCTGAAATGAAGAATGAATAATTTGCATAATAGGTCCCTTAGTACAATTAGGGTTATGTACCATGTCCATCTTAATAATCATACAGCTGTTGATTCAACTATTGAATCATAGAGGCTGGTGCTTGGATGAATATCTAAAGAGTTAGATTGAGGACTCATCAAGCACCGTCAAATGATTGTTAAGAGATGATCTCCAGCTTGAGTAGGAGATGGCAATCCTTATCTCTGAAGGCTGATATCTGACCGACCTCTTGATGCAGGTCCTCTGCATAGGAATAGAGATTCGGAGGTGTCAGATTAGTTAGGTCAAAGAGTTGACTTAACGAGATCGAGATAACCGAAGTCCTATATCATATGCTGTCATGATATAGGCACACATCCTCTGACCGGAGACAGATGTGTTACTATATGTCTGAGTATGTACATTTGGCAGACCAATAGGTTGATGACCTAACCAAGATCTATACACCGGCGCACTGGTGTGCATGTAAGGGCATATGAGTAATACGATCTCTCAAAGGGATCATACATGTTCATTTACTGAGCCGGAAGACATGAGCTCACTCATGAGATATTGGGAAGAATGAAAGAGTCAAATTCCTAAGTAGTACCTGGGTATTACTTAAATACCCAGGTTCTACGAATTGTTTTTTTTATTCAAAAACTACAGAGGTGTCGCATGTTCAACATGCGACACCCCTTAAGTTTTTTTTTACCCAGGAACTACGTATGTGTCGCATTTTGGATATGCGCTATAGATAACGCATATTCAATATGCGATATTGAGCCTAAATAAGGCCCGCTCCCAGCGGCCTTGCCATTTCCCCGTGCCGCCCAGTAGAAGTCCTGCACCCGTGCCGCCCTCGACGCCCACTTCGACACCCGCGTCTTGTGATCTCCTCCTCTCTCAAAAACACCCGTTTTGGTCACTCCTAGCCCCACGGAACACTTCTTTTCCGTGGTTTCACTGATTGGCATCGTCCTAGCCACCCCGGCGTCTCAACAGGGCTAATCCCTTGTTGCGAACAATTGGACTTGGTAAAACATTTTCTTTAGTTATTGTTTGTATGATATGCATATTATTTTCATTTCTCGAATGTATGACGTTTGCTTGTACATTGTGTCACGTATTAGGTTAGAATGGAGCAGTTGTATTGTATATGTCATTTGAGTGGTACACTTATGTGCGGATCGTCAACCAACGTAAGGGGTTTTGTGTTGACTCCTAGTATGACGTTCGTGAACAAGTCTATTTATATTAAATGTTTGGAATGTCTTTTTGGATCATACATCTTTGAATGTGATGTCTATACATCTTTGAATGCGTGAATGCGATGTCTATTTACATTAGAAACATGCAATTGGCATGCTTTTTCAAGGGTTTTTAGAAACATGAAATTCCCTGGCACACACCTGGCCAGTCATTTTTTAGAGCAATTCCCTGGAAGGATGTCGCATATTCAACATGCGTTATCTGCTCAGACCTCATTTTTTAGTGAAATTCCCTGGAAGGATGGCGCATATTCAACATGCGTTATATGCTTAGACATCATTTTTTAGGGAAATTCCCTGGAAAGATGTCGCATATTCAACATGCGTTATCTGCTCAGACCATTGGGCGAGACCAATCATTTTCGGGGAAATTCCCTGGAAATATGTCGCATATTGAATATGCGTTATCTATAGCGCATATTCAAAATGCAACACATACGTAGTTCCTGGATAAAAAAAACTTAAGGGGTATCGCATGTTCAACATGCGACACCTCTGTAGTTTTTGAATAAAAAAAACAATTCGTAGAACCTGGGTATTTAAGTAATACCCAGGTACTACTTAGGAATTTGACTCAAGAATGAAATTCCGTGCACGGTCGTCTCGCTTTGGAAGCTTGACTGAATTTGTAGGTTTGATATATACTTTTGGAAAGTATATGATCAAGACCTAGGTATGATATATGCTTTTGGAAAGTATATGATCGATACCAACTTCCAATGATCGAATGAGAAACTTACTGATAAAACCATGAAGTAGACAGTGTAAAGTTGATCTAATACTTCGGGTTTAATCTGAGTCTTCCAGTATGCAGGATGTACAAGTATTGGGAATACCTGAGGGTGATGTGATCATAAACGATTGTATAACCATGACGCTTCCATTCCTAGGGAGTGATGAAACGGGTCTGGATTTTAGTGACTCCTCTCAGTAGAGAAGTGATCTAATCTTGGTCCAAATGTTGGACATTGATCTGAATGTGATTCAGATACAATAAGAAGATTAGATTTGCGGTCTTGATTTAATCAAGCATCTATGGGAGGCCCGCGATCTGGATTTGAGATATGATCTCAATATCCAAGTCACTATACGTGGAACAATACAATTGCCCTGTCCTTATCTCCAAGTATCTGTGAAGAAAGCGCATTATCCTTGAAAGAGTTCATGGATAATTCTATTATTGATATATGTATCCGAGCATTGAGAAAATGGATAATTAAATGTGATTTAATTATCACGAGTAATATGAATTTGATTCATATTCTAAAGAGAGTAATCTAAGATAATTAAATATGATTTTATTATCAAAGATGTAAGTAATATGAATATGATTCATATTATTTGAGAACAAGAGAAATGAGATCCAGGGTGATTAAATATGATTTAATTATCATGGATATGAATAATGTGGATAACAATATCCATATTGATCATATATATTATAAATGTGATTTATAATATATAAGAGAGAGGTGTTTGTAATTTACATTTATTAATTAAATGTTAATGTGAATTGGATTTACATTGGACATTAAATTGAAAATGTAATTTACATTTTGTTTTGGATTGTGAATGTGATTTACAAATTTCCAATGGGATGATTGCAATGTTCACAAAATAAATTGGATTTATTTTTGTGAAATAATTTACAACAAAAATTGTTGCAAATATTGAAGAGAATCATGAGATAATGTAATCTCATGTAATAGGAAAAAGGAAGCTCCCTTCCTAATGAGGAGAGGGGACGGCCACAATTCCATAAGGAATGTGGTGGCCGTCCACCCTCCTTATGGAAGGAGTCTTGCATCCTTTTTCCTATTTCTCCAATGGAGATTAATTTGATATAAAATCAAATTATATTTATTGTATATTTGATTTTTTTATTAAATTAATTGTTGTTGTGTTTTTAGCAACAAATCATGACCATTGAAAGAAACACAAATTAATGTGGACCATTGGATTTGTGTTGACATATGGATTGAGATCCATGGATCCCAAAACCCTATAAAAGGAGAGGCACCCCATTGCTCTTCTTTACACATAAAAACACATAATGCTTGAGAAGCATCTCTCTCTCTCTCTCTCTCTCTCTTTCTCTTTCTCTCCCTCTCATGGCCGTGCACCATGGATGCCCTAGAGAGGCTCTCCATCGCCGCGGCACCGTCGTTATGCTGCCCGATGTTTTGCTCGTGGAACTCCGTCTACTTCGGCGTGCCTTGCTCATGAAGAAGACGTCGGATCTCGTGTGTCGAGATCATGAGATCCACCGCTTGGATCATCAACATGGATTGCGAGAAGCACGCGGTTCATCCCCGCGCTCGCAAGCGTCTCCTCCGTCGGATCGGACTTGAGACAGGAGGTCTCTTCATTTCGAGACTCGATCGCAACCACGCTTCAGGAGGTAATCCTAATACTTGTTTGTGGTTCAGACGAAACGATCCGAGAAGTGTTCTTGGATCATGTGGTTTCGTCACATAAAAAAATTTTTTAATTTCCGCTGCATAGAACAACTAGTGCGACTAGTCGTTCTTCGTCGTATCCAATATGACAATCACGCTTCCGTGATGCGCTTGAGGATCTAACCATATCCTTCAAGTGGTATCAGAGCCAGGTTGACGGTTTCGAATATGATTCGCAAACCGAGGACGACTTGGGTTCGTTAAGGTCGCGAAAGTTTTTATCGCATTTGATTTCGCAGATCTGATTAGTAAATAATTTCGGCCATGTTTAAAATGTTTAAGCACGAATTATTTACTTGGATTTTGTTCCCCATTAAATAAGGAAACCATAGGATCTGAGTTTACGTATATCGGATTTCGTATGCTCTAGATATGGTTGTTTTAATGAACATGTATGCACTGTTGCGGGAACAATAGTTTTTAACAAGATTAAAGAGTTAATTACTGTTATCATCCGCCTCGAAATGCGTAAAACAGAGTTCTGTCCTAAATCAAGTTAGCAATCTTTGAAAATTGATTTTGTCTAATTTGGATCTAAATTGATTGAGATATGATAATTTTAGTGAGTAGGGGTCACTACTGAAATTACAGTCCTAATCTAGAACCAAGTGATTGTCAATTAGTGAGATTAATTGTTAATTTCGTGAAATAATCTTGAAAAATATTTGTGAAATATTGGAACATGATTATTTGCCTAATTGACTTGGCCCCAACCAATTAATTATTTAGATTTGATCTAAATCTTAATTGGAATCACAATCATCAAACTCCTTGCTTGAATAGATTGGGATTTGTCTAGCAAATTTCCTTATAATCAAAATTGTTTTGATTACTATATGGTATAATTTTCGGTTGAAGAACCGATGATCATCTCAAGTACAAATTAATCAATTTGGCATTATCCTTTCCCGAGGTGGATATGGTGTCTAGTCGGGGATCGTTGGGGTAGCGGGTTGCAACGTATGCGGTCCGTCCCACTCCCGTCGGTACTGACCATGACAGCGGGTAGGGCCGGGATAATGTCTGAGGGATTATGATGTATTTTTCTAATTATTAAAATACGAATTAATACGTACTTTAAGAATAATACCATATATATTCAAGTAAGATATTCAAGTTTGTTGATTGAATTGGATTGTAATTAATTTAATATGATTAAATTGATTATGTCCAATTAGAATACTCTAATATGATTAGAGTTAATAATTCCCTTGGAAGAATTAATTATGTGAATATGATTCATGATAATTAATTAAAATTTGAATATGAGGTAGAGGATCACATAAGTGACATCCATGGTCTCCCGTCAAGGCGAAGGGTTCCGTCGCCATATATTGTATGTAGGAGACGCCTGTCCGAAGTGACAGCTCCTGCATATGATCCATTTGGATCGGGCTCTTCGCTTCTCGAAATAGTAAGGACGTATGCGTAGTGACCCCAATATCGGGTCCTCATATTATTGGGGTGATATTGGATTGCGCATAGCGAGTTGTATTTGAAGGATATGGAATTATCCTCAAGCGCATCACGGAAGCGTGATCGTCGTATCGGATACGACGAGGAACGATTAGTCGTACTAGTTGTTCGGTGCAGCGGAATTTAAAAAATTTTATTCGATGAAACCACATGATCCGAGAACCATTCTCAGATCGTTTCATCTATAACCACAACAAGTATAATGCAATACCTCTTGAAGCGTGGTTGATCAAGTCTCTAAGGAAAGAGACCTCCTGTCTCAAGTCCGATCGTCGGCGAGACCGCTTGCGAGCGCGGGGATGAACCGCGTTGTCCTCGCAATCCAAGAAGATGATCCAAGCATGGTTGCTCCTGATCTCGTCGCACGAGATCAAACGTCTCCTTCGTGAGAGGAACTCTCCAAGAAGACGGAGAACCGAAGAACGTCGAAGCGGCGGCGCGGTGGCGAAGGCGACGACGGTTCTCTCCTCTAGGGTTTGGTGGTCGGCCACCAATTAGAGGGAGAGAGGGCTGACGTGTGTAGAGAAGAAAAAAAGAGAGAGAGCTCCAATATTGCAAGTCCTTAGAGAGCATAGTATGCCTCTCTATTTATAGGGTTTTGGGATCCATGGATCTCAATCCATGGGACACATAAAATCAATGGGTGAGATTGATTTGTGTCAATCCAATGGCCAAGATTGTTGTTGTCAAAAGCAACAAATTTAGGTTAAAATATATTTGAAAAAATCAAATATAATTTAGTCCTAAATAAACCCAACAAACAAGGAGAGAATGTGCATGGAGATTTCATCTCCATGCACCTTCCATGTTGGACGGCCACCCATTCCATATAGGAGTGGTGTGCCGCCCACTATGGGAGTCCATGGAGGCAATCTCATGGATTCCCATGAGATTGCATATCTCCTTGATATTCTCTCTTATTTATTTGCAACAAATTTATTGGGTTTTATTCTCCAAAAAATAATTCACAATTATCTTTGAGAATATTGCATTCTTGCCATGGAAAAAATTGTGAATCATATTCACAACCCAAAACAACACATAATTCATATTGTTAATTAATTACACAATGTGTATCCAATACACATAATAATTAATCAACACATATAAATTATAATTAGCTCTCTCTAATACATTATAAATCACATTTATAATATATTATGAATAATTGGATATTTCTATCCACATTATTCTTATCCACATTAATTAAATCACATTTAATTAAATTGGATAATTTCTTCACACATTCAAGATGATTAAATCACATTTAATCATTATTTCTTCATTGCTTAGATCGTATGGAATTATTCTTGAACCCTTCAAGAATAATGCAATCTCTCCGCAGATACTTGGAGATAAGGACAGGGCGATTGTATTGTTCCACGTATAGTGACATGGATATTGAGATCATATCTCAAATCCAGATCGCGGGCCTCCCATAGATGCTTAATTAAATCAAGACCGTAAATCTAATCTTCTCATTGTATCTGAATCACATTCAGATCAATGTCCAACACTTGGACCAAGATCAGATCACTTCTCTACTGAGAGGAGTCACTAAAATCCAGACCCATTTCATCACTCCCTAGGAATGGAAGCGTCATGGTTATACAATCGTTTATGATCAAATCACCCTCAGGTATTCCCAATACCTGTACATCCTGCATACTGGAAGACTCAGACTAAACCCGAAGTATCGGATCAACTTTATACTGTCTACTTCATGGTTTTATCATTAAGTTTCTCATTCGATCATTGGGAGTTGGTATCGATCATACACTTTCCAAAAGTGTATATCATACCTAGGTCTTGATCATATACTAAAAGTATATATCAAACCTACAAATTCAGTCAAGCTTCCAAAGCGAGACGACCATGCGCATGGAATTTGATTCATCCCAATATCTCATGAGTGAGCTCATGTCTTCCGGTTCAGTAACTGAACCTGTATGATCCCTTTGAGAGATCGTATTACTCATATGCCCTTATATGCACACCAGCGCGCCGGTGTATAGACCTTGATTAGGTCATCAACCTATTGGTCTGCCAAATGTACACACTCAGACATATAGTAACACATCTGTCTCCGGTCAGAGGATGCGTGCCTATATCATGACAGCATACGATATAGGACTTTGGTTATCTCGATCTCGTTAAGTCAACTCTTTGACCTAACTAATCCGACACCTCCGAATCTCTATTCCTATGCAGAGGACCTGCATCAAGAGGTCGGTCGGATATCAGCCTTCAGAGATAGGATTGCCATCTCCTACTCAGGCTGGAGATCATCTCTTAATAATTATTTGACGGTGCTTGATGAGTCCTCAATCTAACTCTTTAGATATTCATCCAAGCACCAGCCTCTATGATTCAGTAGTTGAATCAACAGCTATATGATTATTAAGATGGCCATGGTACATAACCCTAATTGTACTAAGGGACCTATTATACAAATTATTCATTCTTCATTTCAGATCAGGGAATGATATGTGCAATAACATTTATTGCATAATGGCTCGCCGTGGGCTCGCATTTCCAACAATCTCCCACTAGCCCAAAGAGCCATTAATGGGCTAATCATTTAAACTCGCACTCATGTGACAATCATAGACTATTTGGAAAATAGCTAGGTAAGCTGATCAGTCACTCTGTTCCCGCGAGACTACGCCAAGTCCTTTTACGGCACTTGCATATCCCGAGTAACAGTGCTCGCATCCAATGCGAATGTTGCATCTTATGCAACTAATACTCAATCTTGTTAGTTATAGTGTCCTTGACACTACAGCTTAACAATTATCATAACCAGTATTTCCATAATCCTTATAAGAATATCCTTATTTCTGGAGATCTCTATCTCCTAAGGTATCCACAGTTAAGACCTTTTAGATCTCTATCTATAAAGTCTTAAGTTTTTGAAGATAAGACTCTGAGATCACTATCTCAAAAATCTTGTCATCTATGAAGATTTTGTTGTTACTGCAACCAAGTGTTTTATTTCCATAGTAGGATTAGTAACAGTTTACTACTCCCACTGCATGGCAGCCATCTGGCTTTTGTACACATCTAGCATACACCCGACTTCTCAGAACTGATGCCCAAAGGCAAGTAGTTCTAGCATTCACTTCCTCAACTCTTTGAGGTGCTATCCCTTTAGATAGGTCAGTACCATATCTTAAGGGATGGAAGCCATTACTGGAATTTTCCATAAAATGGAATATGTCCAAGATGTACTATAAATGTGACAGTCCCATTATCCTCTTCTCTTTGCTTCTGAACTACTTCAGAACTAAGATCTGAGAGGCATCTTTGAAATCATATTTCAAGTTATGGAACAACCAGATTATAAAACACTAATTATTATCCTTATATCATTTTCAAATGATTAGGATATCATCTACATTTAGCACGATGAACACAAAAGCACTCCCACTAAGCTTCATATGGTTCATCAAGATTCTATCTGAAATCATAACATTTATAATTTCATCAAATCTTATGATCCAACTTTAAGAAGCTTATCTGAGTCCATAGATGGATTCCTTAGCTTGCACACCTTGCTTTCCTTAACCATGAAGCCCTGGGGCTACTTCATGTGAATATCCTCAAAGAGGTATTTGTAGAGGAATGCAATATTGACTTACATCTTGAAGATGCAATAGTCAAGTTGTGTAGCTAAGGTTAGCAATATTCTGACGGTTTTAAGCATGGTCACCGAAGAGCAAGTCTCATTGCAAGCAATGTCTTCTCTTCCAGTGTGTAGCTTATGGCTACGAACCGTGCTTTGAAGATCTCTACCTTCTCATCAGGTTCCCTGTCTCTTGAAGATCCATTTACACCTTTACAGGTCTTACCCATATAGGTGGATCCTCGAGGGTCCATATACAACACTTGTATATGAAGTCTACATTAGACTTTTATTGCTATCCATCTATCCATGCTATGATCTTCAGAAACTTCATCACATGAAGTTCGATCATTGTCAGATTTCTCTAACACATGGAATCCATCCTCAAACTCATTTGAAGAGGTATTAATGTTTCATCTTTAATTGTCCTTTTAGTTTCCAATTTCAGGAGTCTCATTATAAATGAGTTCCTACACTTCATTTTCATCTTGATTCTCAAGAGTCTCAACCTCTAAGAATCACATTCTCGGAGATGAGATATTTTAAGAATCTCAAGGTCATAAAGTAGGTATCCAATACCATCCTTTATTTTCCTAATGAAGCAACACTCTCAAGTGCTAGATTCCAACATACATGGAACCTTATTAAGGATATACATTGTAGTCTCTACTACACATATATACCTGGAAACTAAGGGATAATTATGCTAAAATTCAACATTGATAAGATCATGTCACACATGATCCAATTGTATCTACCTATAACTCTTTTGAGTTAAGGTGTGTTAGGAGGATGGAGATAGAAATGATATTCATATCTCCATAAGGTATTCTTCGAATTTATCTAGTAGGTACTTGCTACCTAGATTAGATCAAATTCATTTTATCTTCCTTCAAACTTTGGTTCTAAACCAAAATTAATGAAATCTTTGAACATTTCAAAGGTTTCTTAGATGAAGAGAAGAAATCTCATATCATACATAATCATCAATAGATATCACATATCCACAATGTTTACTATGATATAGATGATCCGCATACATCAATATGTATGAGATCCTGAATACCTTGGCATCTTACACCATTCCCGAAGAAGGGTGTATTGGACATTTTTACTTTGAATACAATATTCATAAGTATGTAACTTTTGAAATTTTAGACATTCTAAAGTTTCATCTCTTACTAGTCTATTGATCAAATCAATAAACAAATGTCCAAGGCTCGATGCTAGATCATTGTCAAACGATCTTCATCCTCCTATTGATCTTACAGAGGTTTTAATTCAGTATTTAGAAATATTAATGAACCATTCATTAATTTTTCTAATTTAGTGGAGTCCACCAGATTTTAGATTACTATCTGAAATATATACATCATAACTCTTTATGATAGTTCTATCTCAGAATTCATGTTTATTTCCAACATTTAGAAATAAACAATGAGTGTATTCTAATATCTAGGTCACAGAGACATTCTCTAAGACTAAGGGCTCTCCCACTGAAATTAACAAGTCTATTAATCCAACAGAGATTGTTGCAACAGTTGCATCAATACTCACGTGGATAACTATAAACCTTTAAGATCAAATTTTCCAGTCTTCTAAAACATATGCAACCCATTGCAAATGTCATTAGAAGATTGAGATACAATTATTTGACTTTATCTTATTCAATAAGTAAGTCAATATCAATGATTTATGTAGATTACTCTGATGCTCCATCCGAGTCCTTTTCTAAGGATTCTAAACAGACTTGATAGTCATACTATCAACACATCAACTTATTGCAGTATTGGCATTCATCCAACTCTTTGGATGTCATATGGAAGTCATAGAAGTCCAGTCAACTCTTTGACTTTCCTTCTTTCTTGGGTCCAACCCATGCTTCCACTGCGCTCCCTTTATCTATAAGCAATCATTGCTCAAGACAGAGGATCTCTTATTTTAAATTCAAAAGAATTCAAAGTAAGAGTTGTTCAACATTTATACATGCTTCATTAAATTCATACAATATGAATATTATGAAGCTTCATGGATAACTAGAGTATAAACAGTAGAATGATGACACTCATCATCTACATCCATTTAAACTCTTAAAAACAAAGGTTCAGGTAGGTACTCAAACAATTTGAATACATCATCTTTTTACAGAGCCACCATTCTGCATGATGCAGTGAACCATGTCATTCATGATAAATGTCAAGAGCACATATGTATGCCATAATATCTTCTTAGATTTTATAAGGATTATATGACAATTATGATCATCATCAACATGTCACTACCAAAGTACATTTGATGATACCAAGACTATAGAGACATACAAACCCTAGGGTTGTAGTCCTATCATCTATTTAATTGTCATTCCTCAATAGTATGAGGAGACTTGCATATTGCAACCACATACATTATGTGTTCAATTGCAAGTACAATATCTGGATCATGAGTCCAATCCAAGATATTTCACTGGTTACTATTGAGTATATCATTGAGTGGGTTTTAATGAAGGATTATCTGAAATAAGAAATTTGCATAAATGTATGTATTTATATATACATATTTTACTTTGATTTAGGAATTTTTATATCAAAGTTGTCTTGCCTTGTCAACACTGAAAGTTCATTCCCTTAATCACTTTCAATGTAAGAGATATACTTACCATTATATCTCAAGCAAGATCTGGGATCTCCTTCCTTATCTTTGTTGCATCCCAATAATATGAGAACCTACAACTCGGATAAAAAGAAGCGGGAACACATTCCGCCTTGCAAGTCCAACTTGCATCTCCCAATTCGGTCTTTAACACCCGGGTCCACCACCCCTAAGGCGATGTTGACCCGTCATTAATTGAACCAACCGTCAACAGGAATACAACTCGCTATGCGCAATCCAATATCGCCCCAATAATATGAGGACCCGATATTGGGGTCACTACGCATACGTCCTTACTCTTTCGAGAAGCGACGAGCCCGATCCAGATGCGCTTGCATACAGGAGCTGTCACTTCGGACAGGCGTCTCCCACATGCAATCCCTGGCGACGGAACCCTCCGCCTTGACGGGAGACCATGGATGTCACTTATGTGATCCTCCATATCATATTCAAATTTTAATTAATTATCGTGAATCACATTCACATAATTAATTCTTCCAAGGGAATTATTAGCTCTAATCATATTAGAGTATTTCAATTGGACATAATCAATTTAATCATATTAAATTAATTATCAATCCAATTCAATCAATCAAACTTGATTATTTTACTTGAATATATATGGTAATATCTCAAAATACGTATTAATTCGAATTTTAATAATTAGAAAAATACATCTTAATCCCTCGGACATCATCCCGGCCCTACCCGCTGTCATGGCCAGTACCGACGAGAGTGGGATGGACCACATACGTTGCAACCCGCAACCCCAATGCTCTCCGACTAGGCACCATATCCGCCTCGGGAAAGGATAATGCCAAATTGATTAATTTGTACTTGAGATGATCATCGGTTATACAACCGAAATTGTACCATATAGTAATAATCAAAACATTTTTGATTGTAAGGAAATTTGCTAGACAAATTCCCAAATCCTATTCAAGCATCAAGTTTGAAGATTGTTGTTTCCAATTATGATTTAGATCACATCTTAATCAATTATTGGTTAAGGCAATGTCATTTAAGGGAATAATTATCATCAAATATTTCACAAATATTTATGCACAATTATTCTAGGAAATTAAACAATTTAATTTCACTAAATGATTAAATGACAATCACCAATCAAACATTAAGTTTGATGAATGTGTTTCCAATTAAGATTTAGATCAAATCTAATCAATTAATTGGATGAGGCCAAGTCAATTATGTAAATAATCATCTTCAAATATTTCACAAATATTTTTCATGATTATTTCACGAAATTAACAATTAATTTCACTAATTGACAATCACTTGGTTCTAAATTAGGACTGTAATTTCAGCAGTGACCCCTTCTTACTAAAATTAGCATATCTCAATCATATTAAATCCAAATTAGACAAAATCAATTTTCATAGATTGCTAATTTGATTTAGGACAGAATCCAAGTGATGTTACACGCATTTCGAGGCAATTCTAAACAGTAATTAACATTTTAATCACGTTCAGATATACAGTTCCCGCAACAGTGCATACATGTTCATTAAAACAACCATATCTAGAGCATACGAAATCCGATTTACGTAAACTCAGATCCTATGGTTTCCTATTTTAATGGGGAACAAAATCCAAGTATTAAATTCGTGTTTAAACAATTTAAACAGTGCCGAATTTATTTACTAAACAGATCTGCGAAATCAAATGCGATAAAAACTTTCGCGACCTTAACGAACCCAAGTCGTCCTCGGTTTTTCGAATCATATTCGAAACCGTCGACCTATGGCTCTGATACCACTTGAAGGATATGGAATTATCCTCAAGCGCATCACGGAAGCGTGATCGTCGTATCGGATACGACGAGGAACGACTAGTCGTACTAGTTGTTCGGTGCAGCGGAATTTAAAAAATTTTATTCGATGAAACCACATGATCCGAGAACCATTCTCAGATCGTTTCATCTATAACCACAACAAGTATAATGCAATACCTCTTGAAGCGTGGTTGATCAAGTCTCTAAGGAAAGAGACCTCCTGTCTCAAGTCCGATCGTCGGCGAGACCGCTTGCGAGCGCGGGGATGAACCGCGTTGTCCTCGCAATCCAAGAAGATGATCCAAGCATGGTTGCTCCTGATCTCGTCGCACGAGATCAAACGTCTCCTTCGTGAGAGGAACTCTCCAAGAAGACGGAGAACCGAAGAACGTCGAAGCGGCGGCGCGGTGGCGAAGGCGACGACGGTTCTCTCCTCTAGGGTTTGGTGGTCGGCCACCAATTAGAGGGAGAGAGGGCTGACGTGTGTAGAGAAGAAAAAAAAGAGAGAGAGCTCCAATATTGCAAGTCCTTAGAGAGCATAGCATGCCTCTCTATTTATAGGGTTTTGGGATCCATGGATCTCAATCCATGGGACACATAAAATCAATGGGTGAGATTGATTTGTGTCAATCCAATGGCCAAGATTGTTGTTGTCAAAAGCAACAAATTTAGGTTAAAATATATTTGAAAAAATCAAATATAATTTAGTCCTAAATAAACCCAACAAACAAGGAGAGAATGTGCATGGAGATTTCATCTCCATGCACCTTCCATGTTGGACGGCCACCCATTCCATATAGGAGTGGTGTGCCGCCCACTATGGGAGTCCATGGAGGCAATCTCATGGATTCCCATGAGATTGCATATCTCCTTGATATTCTCTCTTATTTATTTGCAACAAATTTATTGGGTTTTATTCTCCAAAAAATAATTCACAATTATCTTTGAGAATATTGCATTCTTGCCATGGAAAAAATTGTGAATCATATTCACAACCCAAAACAACACATCATTCATATTGTTAATTAATTACACAATGTGTATCCAATACACATAATAATTAATCAACACATATAAATTATAATTAGCTCTCTCTAATACATTATAAATCACATTTATAATATATTATGAATAATTGGATAATTCTATCCACATTATTCTTATCCACATTAATTAAATCACATTTAATTAAATTGGATAATTTCTTCACACATTCAAGATGATTAAATCACATTTAATCATTATTTCTTCATTGCTTAGATCGTATGGAATTATTCTTGAACCCTTCAAGAATAATGCAATCTCTCCGCAGATACTTGGAGATAAGGACAGGGCGATTGTATTGTTCCACGTATAGTGACATGGATATTGAGATCATATCTCAAATCCAGATCGCGGGCCTCCCATAGATGCTTGATTAAATCAAGACCGTAAATCTAATCTTCTCATTGTATCTGAATCACATTCAGATCAATGTCCAACACTTGGACCAAGATCAGATCACTTCTCTACTGAGAGGAGTCACTAAAATCCAGACCCGTTTCATCACTCCCTAGGAATGGAAGCGTCATGGTTATACAATCGTTTATGATCAAATCACCCTCAGGTATTCCCAATACCTGTACATCCTGCATACTGGAAGACTCAGACTAAACCCGAAGTATCGGATCAACTTTATACTGTCTACTTCATGGTTTTATCATTAAGTTTCTCATTCGATCATTGGGAGTTGGTATCGATCATACACTTTCCAAAAGTGTATATCATACCTAGGTCTTGATCATATACTAAAAGTATATATCAAACCTACAAATTCAGTCAAGCTTCCAAAGCGAGACGACCATGCGCATGGAATTTGATTCATCCCAATATCTCATGAGTGAGCTCATGTCTTCCGGTTCAGTAACTGAACCTGTATGATCCCTTTGAGAGATCGTATTACTCATATGCCCTTATATGCACACCAGCGCGCCGGTGTATAGACCTTGATTAGGTCATCAACCTATTGGTCTGCCAAATGTACACACTCAGACATATAGTAACACATCTGTCTCCGGTCAGAGGATGCGTGCCTATATCATGACAGCATACGATATAGGACTTTGGTTATCTCGATCTCGTTAAGTCAACTCTTTGACCTAACTAATCTGACACCTCCGAATCTCTATTCCTATGCAGAGGACCTGCATCAAGAGGTCGGTCGGATATCAGCCTTCAGAGATAGGATTGCCATCTCCTACTCAGGCTGGAGATCATCTCTTAATAATTATTTGACGGTGCTTGATGAGTCCTCAATCTAACTCTTTAGATATTCATCCAAGCACCATCTATGATTCAGTAGTTGAATCAACAGCTGTATGATTATTAAGATGGCCATGGTACATAACCCTAATTGTACTAAGGGACCTATTATACAAATTATTCATTCTTCATTTCAGATCAGGGAATGATATGTGCAATAACATTTATTGCATAATGGCTCGCCGTGGGCTCGCATTTCCAACAGTATTCCTGTTGACGGTTGGTTCAATTAATGATGGGTCAACATTGCCTTAGGGGTGGTGGGCCCGGGTGTTAAAGACCGAATTGGGAGATGGAATATGTTCCGCTTCTTTTTATCCAAGTTGTAGGTTCTCATATTATTGGGATGCAACAAATATAAGGAAGGAGATCCCAGATCTTGGTGAGATATGTTGGTAAGTATATCTCTTACATTGAAAGTAAATAAGGGAATGAACTTTCAGTGTTGACAAGGCAATACAACTTTGATATAAAAATTCCTAAATCAAAGTAAAATATGTATATATATAAATTTGTACACTTATGCAAATTTCTTATTTCAGATAATCCTTCATTAAAACCCACTCAATAAATACTCAATGATAACCAGTAAAATATCATGGATTGGACTCATGATCCAGATATTATACTTGCATTTGGACACATAATGTATGTGGTTGCAGTGTGCAAGTTTCCTCATAATATTGAGGAATGTCAATTAAATAGATAATAGGACTACAACCCTAGGGTTTGTATGTCTCTATAGTCTTGATCTCATCGGATGTACTTTGGAAGTGACATATCGATGATGATCACAATTGTCAATTAATCCTTATAAAATCTAAGAAGACTTTCTGACATACATATGTGCTCTTAACATTTAATCATGAATGACATGGTTCTCTGCATCATGCAGAATGGTGGCTTCATAAGAGATGATGTATTCAAAATGTTTGAATACCTTCCTAAATCAATATTTTAAGGGTCTAGATGGATGTAGACATGATGAATGTCATCTTTCTACTGTCTATACTCTAGTCATTCATGAAGCTTCATAATATTCATATTGTATGAATTTAATGAGGCATGTATAAATGTTGAAATACTCTTACATTGAATTCTTTCGAATTTAACATAAGAGATCCTTAGTCTTAAGCAATGGTTGTTTATAGATAAAGGGAGCGCAATGGAAGCATGGCTTGGACCCAAGTAAGAGGTATAGTCAAAGAGTTGACTGTACTTCTATGACTTCCATATGACATCCAAAGAGCTGGATGAATGCCAATACTGCAATAAGTTGATGTGTTGATAGTATGACTATCAAGTCTGTCAGAGAAGGACTCGGATCGAGCATCAGAATAATCTACATAAATCATTGATATTGACTTGCTTATTAAATAAGATAAAGTCTTGTAATTGTATCTCAATCTTCTACAACACTTGCAATGGGTAGCATATGTTTTAGAAGACTGGAATAATTGATCTTAAGTTCTGTAGTTATCCACATGGATTTTGATGCAATGGTTGCAATAATCTCTGTTGGATTGATAGACTTGTTAATTTCAGTGGGAGAGCCCTTAGTCTTAGGGAATGTCTCTATGACCCAGACATTAGAATACAATCATTGTTTGTTTCTAAATGTTCGAAATAAACATGAATTCTGGAATGGACCTATCATAAGGAGTTATGATGGAGATATTTCAGAAAGTAATCTAAAATCTAGTGGACTCCACTAAATTAGAAAATTAATGAATGGTTCATTAACATTTCTAAATACTGAAATTTAACCTTAAGATCAATAGGAATAGGAGGATGAAGATCATTTGACAATGATCTAGCATCAAGCCTTGGACATTTGTCTATTGATTTGATCAATAGGCTAGTAAGAGATGAAACTTTAGAATGTCTAACATTTCAAAACTTACATACTTATGAATATTGTATTCAAAGTAAAATGTCCAATACACACTTCTTTAAGAATGGTGTAAGATGTAAAGGTATTCAGGATCACATACATATTGATGTATGCGGATCATCTATATCATAGTAAACATTATGGATATGTGATATCTACTAATGATTATGTATGATATGAGATTTCTTCTCTTCATTTAGAAACCTTTGAAATATTCAAAGATTTCATCGTTTTTGGTTTACAACCAAAGTTTGAAGGAAGATAAAATGAATTTGATCTAATCAAGGTAGATTGTACCTGTTAGATGAATTCAAAGGATACCTTAAGGATATATGAATATCATTTCTATCTCAATCCTCCTAACACACGTTAACTCAATAGAGTTATAGGGAGATACAATTGGATCATGTGTGACATGATCTTATCAATGATGAATTTTAGCATAATTATCCCTTAGTTTCCAGGTATATATATGTGTAGTAGAGACTACAATGTATATCCTTAAAAAGGTTCCATGCATGATGGAATCTAGCACTTGAGAGTGTTGCTTCATTAGGAAAATAAAGGATGGTATTGGATACCTACTTTATGACCTTGAGATTCTTAAAATATCTCATCTCTAAGAATGAGATTCTTAGAGGTAGAGACTCTTAAGAATCAAGATGAAAAATGAAGTATAGGAACTCATTTAATCTTGAAAAGATAATGAGGAATCTGAAATTGGAAACTAAAAGGATAATTAAAGATGAAACACTAAAACCTTTTCAAATGAGTTTGAGGAAGGATTCCATGTGTCAGAGAAATCTGACAATGATCGAACTTCATGTGATGAAGCTTCTGAAGATCATAGCATGGATAGATGGATGATTAGCAATAAAAGTCTAATGTAGACTTCATATACAAGTGTTGTATATAGAACCCCGAGGATCCACCTATATGGTAAGACCTGTAAAGGTGTAAATGGATCTTCAAGAGAAAGGGAACCTGATGAGAAGGTAGAGACCTTCAAAGCACGGTTCGTAGCCATGAGCTACACACTGGAAGAGAAGACATTGCTTGCAATGAGTATTGCTCTTCGGTGACCATGCTTAAAATCATCGGAATATTGCTAACCTTGGCTGCACAACTTGACTATTGCATCTTCAAGATGTAAGTCAAGATTGCATTCCTTTATAAATACCTCTCTGAGGATATTCACATGAAGTAGCCCCAGGGCTTCATGGTTGAGGAAATCAAGGTGTGCAAGCTAAGGAATCCATCTAGGACTCAAATAAGCTTCTTAAAGTTGGACCATTAGATATGATGAGATTATAAATGTTATAATTTCAGATAGAATCTTGATGAGCCATGTGAAGCTTAGTGGGAGTGCCTTTGTGTTCATCATGCTAAATGTAGATGATATCCTAATCATTTCAAATGATATAAGGATAATAATGAGTGTTTTATTATCTGGTTGTTCCATAACTTGAGATATGATCTCAAGGATACCTCTTGGATCTTAGTTCTGAAGGTGTTCAGTAGCAAAGTGAAGAGGGTATTATGACTGTCACATTAGTAGTACACCTTGGACATATTCCATTTTATGGAAAATTCCAAGAAAGGCTTCCATCCCTTAAGATATGGTACTGACCTATCTGAAGGGATAACACCTCAAAGAGTTGAGGAAGTAAATGCTAGAACTACTTGCACTTATGCATTAGTTACGAGAAGCTGAGTGTATGCTAGATGTGTACAAAAGCCAGATATCTGCCATACATTAGTAGTAGTAAACTGTTACTGGTCCTACTATGGAGATAGAACACTTAATTGCAGTAACAACAAAATCTTCATAGATGACAAGATTTTTGAGATAGTGATCTCAAAGTCTTATCTTCAAAAGCTTAAGACTTTATAGATAGAGATCTGAAAGGTCTTAACTGTGGATACCTTAAGAGATAGTGATCTCCAGGAATAAGGGTATTCTGATAAGGATTATGGAAATACTGGTTATGATAAATGTTAAGCTGTAGTGTCAAGGACACTATGACTAACAAAAATTGAGTATTGGTTGCATGAGATGCAACATTCGCATTAAATGCGAGCACTGTTACTGGGGATATGCAAGTGCCGTAAAAGGACTTGGCATAGTCTCGTGGGAACAGAGTGACTGATCAGCTTACCTAGCTATTTTCTAAATAGCCTATGATTGTCACATGAGTGCGGGTTAAAATGATAAGCCCATCAATGGCTCTTTGGGCTAGTGGGAGATTGTTGGAAATGCGAGCCCACGGCGAGCCATTATGCAATAAATGTTATTGCAAATATCATTCCCTGATCTGAAATGAAGAATGAATAATTTGCATAATAGGTCCCTTAGTACAATTAGGGTTATGTACCATGTCCATCTTAATAATCATACAGCTGTTGATTCAACTATTGAATCATAGAGGCTGGTGCTTGGATGAATATCTAAAGAGTTAGATTGAGGACTCATCAAGCACCGTCAAATGATTGTTAAGAGATGATCTCCAGCCTGAGTAGGAGATGGCAATCCTTATCTCTGAAGGCTGATATCTGACCGACCTCTTGATGCAGGTCCTCTGCATAGGAATAGAGATTCGGAGGTGTCCGATTAGTTAGGTCAAAGAGTTGACTTAAGGAGATCGAGATAACCGAAGTCCTATATCATATGCTGTCATGATATAGGCACACATCCTCTGACCGGAGACAAATGTGTTACTATATGTCTGAGTATGTACATTTGGCAGACCAATAGGTTGATGACCTAACCAAGGTTTATACACCGGCGCGCTGGTGTGCATGTAAGGGCATATGAGTAATACAATCTCTCAAAGGGATCATACAGGTTCATTTACTGAGCCGGAAACATGAGCTCACTCATGAGATATTGGGAAGAAGCAAATTCCGTGCACGGTCGTCTCGCTTTGGAAGCTTGACTGAATTTGTAGGTTTGATATATACTTTTGGAAAGTATATGATCAAGACCCTAGGTATGATATATGCTTTTGGAAAGTATATGATCGATACCAACTTCCAATGATCGAATGAGAAACTTACTGATAAAACATGAAGTAGACAGTGTAAAGTTGATCTAATACTTCGGGTTTAATCTGAGTCTTCCAGTATGCAGGATGTACATGTATTGGGAATACCTGAGGGTGATGTGATCATAAACGATTGTATAACCATGACGCTTCCATTCCTAGGGAGTGATGAAACGGGTCTGGATTTTAGTGACTCCTCTCAGTAGAGAAGTGATCTAATCTTGGTCCAAATGTTGGACATTGATCTGAATGTGATTCAGATACAATAAGAAGATTAGATTTGCGGTCTTGATTTAATCAAGCATCTATGGGAGGCCCGCGATCTGGATTTGAAATATGATCTCAATATCCAAGTCACTATACGTGGAACAATACAATTGCCCTGTCCTTATCTCCAAGTATCTGCGGAGAAAGCGCATTATCCTTGAAAGAGTTCATGGATAATTCTATTGTTGATATATGTATTCGAGCATTGAGAAAATGGATAATTAAATGTGATTTAATTATCACGAGTAATATGAATTGATTCATATTATAAAGAGAGTAATCTAAGATAATTAAATATGATTTGATTATCAAAGATGTAAGTAATATGAATATGATTCATATTATTTGAGAACAAGAGAAATGAGATCTAGGGTGATTAAATATAATTTAATTATCATGGATATGATAATATGGATAGCAATATCCATATTAATCATATATATTATAAATGTGATTTATAGTATATAAGAGAGAAATGTTTGTAATTTACATTTATTAATTAATTGTTAATGTGAATTGGATTTACATTGGACATTAAATTGAAAATGTAATTTACATTTGTTTTGGATTGTGAATGTGATTCACAAATTTCCAATGGCATGATTGCAATGTTCACAAAATAAATTGGATTTATTTTACTGAAATAATTTGCAACAAAAATTGTTGCAAATATTGGAGAGAATCATGAGATAATGTAATCTCATGTAATAGGAAAAAGGAAGCTCCCTTTCTAATGAGGAGAGGGGACGACCACAATTCCCATAAGGAATGTGGTGGCCGTTCCACCCTCCTTATGGAAGGAGGCTTGCCTCCTTTTTCCTATTTCTCCAATGGAGATTGATTTGATATAAAATCAAATTATATTTATTGTATATTTGATTTTTATTAAATTAATTGTTGTTGTGTTTTGGCAACAAATCATGACCATTGAAAGAAACACAAATAGTGTGGACCATTGGATTTGTGTTGACACATGGATTGAGATCCATGGATCCCAAACCCTATAAAAGGAGAGGCACCCCATTGCTCTTCTTTACACATAAAAACACATAATGCTTGAGAAGCATATCTCTCTCTCTCTTTCTCTTTCTCTCCCTCTCATGGCCGCCCACTATGGATGCCCTAGAGATGCTCTCCATCGCCGCGGCACCGTCGTTATGCTGCCCGATGTTTTGCTCGTGGAACTCCGTCTACTTCGGCGTGCCTTGCTCGTGAAGAAGACGTCGGATCTCGTGTGTCGAGATCAGGAGATCCATCGCTTGGATCATCAACATGGATTGCGAGAAGCACGCGGTTCATCCCCGCGCTCGCAAGCGTCTCCTCCGTCGTATCGGACTTGAGACAGGAGGTCTCTTCGTTTAGAAACTCGATCGCAACCACGCTTCAAGAGGTAATCCTAATACTTGTTTGTGGTTCAGACGAAACGATCCGAGAAGTGTTCTTGGATCATGTGGTTTCGTCGAATAAAAAAATTTTTTTAATTTCCGCTGCATAGAACAACTAGTGCGACTAGTCGTTCTTCGTCGTATCCAATACGACGATCACGCTTCCGTAATGCTCTTGAGGATCTAACCATATCCTTCAAAGGGGGTGGTATCAGAGGGCAATAACTAGGTGATCTTCCTCTTTCCCCTAGGTCCGTTGTCCTACCTATATATATAATCAAGAAAGGTCTAGCTAAGAAGGTCGACATTCGGATAGCGAGCAGGTCAGAGTGAAGGAGAGAGAGCCCGAAGGAGAGTTTTTTCTGGGGTCGGTTGTCTTATATAGTCTTGTTTGGGTTAAGATAGGATTTGAGTAGTTTTCTACCTTCAACCATTTCGAAAATAGGTCTTTACTAAGGGAAATTGAGACATGACCATCTTCGGGGGTAGGTCATGCTGATAAGAAAGAAAGACACCATTATTGGGCTGTGAAGCAGCTCTGAGAGGCTTTTGAGAAAGCCTAGAGAGTCTTTGAAAGTGGACTCCTCTTGAGGAGACCCGGAGTCTGCGGAGGAGTGAAGCTGTTGACTTCATCATCTAACTCATGGGGAACGAAAAAGGGGAATTTATGAATTTGAAAACTATGATGAAACTCGGCTCGTGGGCACTCAAACCTCAAAGCAAGACCCCGATATATAGTTGGGGCTCTCTCTTTGCTTGCCATTTTTTTGGCATAGGGAGAGCTCGAGCCCATTCTGGGGGTGGGAGGGGTTACCGTAGCTGTCAACTTCAGGCTTCTCTACCTTGTCCGATCTCGTCTTATCCGGATTTTAGTCCATGTTGGAGCAAAGATCCTAACCATCCGAGCGATGGTTCTCAGAAAGTGAATCGGAACCACTATTTCTACTACGTTCCCTCTCAACATTGCAGCTTATGTCCCTTGTTGGATGCCTGAAGCCGAATCCCTTGTTGTAGGAGTGGTATTCCTATCATTTGTGAGTATGCTTTTAACGGCTTCCAGGTGATTCCACTTAGTTCTTTGGGGTTGGAGCTTAGTGGTAGTTATCAACCATGAAAAAAGTGGTTGTTTCCAACCATGATGAAATAAAATCACATTTATTAGAGCCCCTTCCGAGACTTCAAGTAGAAATAAACTAGCTCTTCCCATCACCATACGATGTTCCCTCTTTTGATCCCCTTTGAGATGTTTCCTTTTCCCTAAGTTGCAAGCTATAGTGGCATTGGTCACCTTAATCCTATGCATTATCCCAGATCCCCAGAAAGTCTCTCCTCATGGGATATCTTTCACACATCCTCTTCAGATGTCCTAGCGGTCCTGGGTTCACTCGAGACCATCCCTTTTCCGTTAAGAGTAGACAATTCCTAACCTTGAACTCTCCTAAGGAGATTTCAAGCGAAATTTCAAAAGTCTTCAAATTTATAGCAATAAGCGTGAGTTCTATAACCATACAAACCATATTGCATTTTAGAACTATATATCAGGGCTTTTAAGAATGAAAATATTGAGAATTTGAGGCGAGTGAGAATTTGAAGCTAGTATTATAATTAGTCAATAATTTTGAACCTAGTATTATAATCAATTAAAGATTTTATAGAATATATAATTGGGCGTCTCGTCTATATATTTCTAAAACATAGGGCAAACGAATTGAATAGGGCTAGTTGCAATACCAGGAGGGGTCCATTCCGAAGAGAAGGTCCCCACTTGGAATTAGAATAAAAGGAGTAAGCGGTCCTCTCGCTTGATCAGATCTTGGCCAATCTCTGCATTCGAACGATTCGTTCCTGGCCTGGCTCTAGTTATCAGAATAGGAGTTGCTATATCATCCGCAACATTTCGTATAAAGAAAAGAATCCCCCGTGTATATATATGATGCACTTTAGGACATCTGACTCTTCTCATCATCTAGGAAGGTTGAGGAAAGTCTCATCTTTCTTTGACGGGTCACATACGTGATGGGGATAAAAGGTATATTCTCATGCCGTGCCAATGCCAGGAAAAGGATGAGCTCGCCCTTAGTCCCTAAGGACTCATCGACCTAACATCTTTCGTACTAGATTCCCTAGTTTTCTTCTTTTGTTCTTTTGTTAGCGCGTCGTGCCTAGCCTCATCACTAGACCCTGCTGGTTCCTGGTGAACTCAAGTCCTAGTAAGTATTGTAAATCGCCAAGATCCTTGGTGACAAACTGTTGTCTAAAGAACTCCATAGACATACTAATAACCTACACATCATCTCCTGTAACAATGATATCATCAACATACCAGTATAACAATGATACCTCTCCGAGTCCTTTGAATAAATAGTGAATGATCTGCAGTCGATCTCGTAAAGCCGTGCCGCTCTTATCAAGTCTGAGAGCTTCTGGAACCATGCTATGGGACTCTTCTTAAAGCCATAGATAGCCTTAGAAGTCCGCAAATCTTTTGACCCCCCTAGCTACGAATCCAGATTGTTGCCGCATTGCAGACCTCCTCATGCAGATCACCATATGCGATGGCATTCTTCACATCTAGCTCACCATATGCGATGGCATTCTTCACATCTAGCTGGGATATGGACCAGTCTCATACCACTGTAACAAAGAGAAAGATCAAAAGGGTAGAATGACGCGCCACAGGAGAGAACATATTTGGGTAGTTCACCCTATAAGTTTGGATGAATCCACGAGCCCTAAGCCTAGCCTTGCAGCGATCAACACTGCCATCTGCACGAATGCTTCAATGTAAACACCCAGTTGCAGCCAACCACATAAGGCCCTGTAGGAGCAGTGACCAAGCTCCATGTACCACGTGATTTTAGTGCAACTGTCTCCTACTTTATAGCAAGATGCCACTGATTGTCTCGCATAGTCTCCTGATATGTCCGTGGGATCTCCATATATGATAGACCCACTACAAACCTCTTGAATCCTCTAAAAGATGCCCCAAAGAAACATGAGCAATGAGAGGGTACACGACACTTATGCCTCCGCTTTCGGAGAGCAATGGGCACATCAAGGTTTTTTATGCCATCTGTATCCTGTAAAGTAGTATCCTAAGAAGGCACCTGCTCGTCTTGTAAAGTAGCATGTGGTATATACAAATCACCAGTGTCGTCAGTAGAAACAAAGTGCTCAGAAAATACCCGCATTAATTAATAAAGGGAAGATCACTACTTCACCAATCTCATCTTCAATCCGACGTTGCTCAGTCCATGCTGCGAGATCGTCGTCTTTATGCAACAAGTTGGGCATGTTAGCTCCAACGTCGAGTCGGTTGATTGGAGGGTTTTTTAGGTATTAGACCCACTCAAATGTTCTGGTGGTAGTGCAATGTGCCTACCACCCAAAAGACTAGGGATCAAATCCCCCCTTGTGGGGGCTACGTTAGGCAGTCGACAACCAGCGTAAAAAATAATCGAATCTTTCAACATGGATTTGAGCAAGAATCCATATAGCCGACCCTACTTATAGTGGGAGAAGGCTTCGCCACACCATCAAGTCGAGCCTACTAGTATATAAAGCTACATAGGAGAGGAGATTGGCATCACAAGAAGGTTACCCCAAGGCCCCTACAACATGGATGCTTTCTTTTACCCATGGTACTCCTACTGGAGAGGAGGAGGAGAACAACTAGCATCAAGCAAGGTAAATGCAAAACGTAGATAGGGTGAGGAGTAGCTAAGGCCGTAAATGTGGGTTTCGGTCACCATTTCGGTATCGACAAAAAAAGAATTTCGGTGGAATTTCGACCAGAATTTCGGTCATTTTTTGTACTAGGACCTCCATATTTTGGCCATTTCGGTGATTTCGGTCAAATTTTGATTTCGACTGGATATCTATATTCGATAGAAATTCGATCGAATTTCGCTGAAATTTGAGGCCATAGGAGTAGCAATAGCATAGAGGAGGTCAAAGACCCGAAGACCAAGCATAGGGGGATGAGCCATATGGGCATGCTGGATGATGGACAGGCCAATGAGCAAGAGGTACAGAAGGCGAACTGCGAATATAAAAATACGGCAAAACTCGAGCCAAAATACTAGAGGGTGGGGAGTAGAGGTGCAACCACAATAGGAGGTGGGGGTAGTGGAGCTGGTGGCATAAGAGGAGTCTCAGCTGGAGGTGGTGTCAACGTAGGAGGAGGAGGCATGTAAACCTCCTCTCCAAAGTTAGACAGAGTCAACTTGTTACTTGTAGGAGAAAATACATGACAAACTCCAAGAAGGTGACATCGGCATTGATGTGATACTTTCGGAATTCATGATCAAGGCATCGATACTACTTCTGGGTCTGAGAGTAGCCCACAAAGACACACTTGACAACTCTGGTGGAGAGCTTGTCATGACCAAGAGTCAGATGATGACCAAATGCCACACAACCAAAGACACAAGGTGTAAGAGAGAAAAGATCCTTCTTCGGAAATACAATCGAGAAAAGAATCTTATCTCCTAACATAATGGATGGCATACGATTCACTTGGCAATAAGTAGTGAGGACCGCATCATCATAGAAGGAGTGGGGAGCACAACTCTGAATCAACATGGTCCTGGTTATATCAAGTAAGTGACGGTGTTTGCATTCAACAACATTGTCCTAGTATGAAGTATAGGCACACGAAGTCTAGTCTATAATTTCAAAGGACCTGAAGAACTGAGAAAGCTATAAAGTGCAAAACTCCAAGGTATTATCAAGGCTAACATATTTGCCAATAACAAAAAAATGTTCTTTATTTCATGAATAAAAGATTGAATAATAGACCCAGCATCAGACTTGTTTTTAAAAGAAAAACCCATGAAAGTCTAGAAAAATCAACTTCTACAAGATAGAATATGTGCCCTTGATGGTCAAGAATATGACTGGGACCCCAAATATCAAAATGAACCAACTTAAATAAGATACTACAACTACAACTTTAACGATCACGAAAAGTAGACCGCTGATGCTCCCTAGGCTGGCAAGCCTCTTATTGAAAGGTGGATCGAGAAGATATCTGTGGAAGGACATGATACAACTTCTATAGAGGACGGTGACTAAAACGAAAATGCCACATGTAAAGAGAGATTGATCCAGTAGGAATGGAAGAAGCATTAGTATATGAAGACTAGACCACTATTTATAGTTCTCCTTGCTTACGACCATATCCAATCACCATATTCGTGAGTATGTTTTGAAACACAAGAGAATATGGGTCAAATATGGCATGACAATGCAAATTCTTAATAACCTGACTAAAAAATAATAAATTCATTGAAAAATAACGTGCATGTAGCACATTCTACAGATGCATAGACGACGTCAAAAGATCCTTCCTTGTCATGTAACAGGGGAAGGAATCCCATCTGCAATTACAACTGATCTGCCTAGAGCTACTGAAAAGTACGTTGCGAACTAAGCCCTGTCTCCGCATAAATGATGAGATTCATCAGAATCCATGATCCACTATGTTATATCTATTCTGTAAGAATTGGTAACGGTATATGATATACCTGAGGTGCTAGAAGAGGCTTTAGTTGTGGCAGTAATGCCAAAAGGACCTGCAAGAGCACTAGTAGTGGTGACAACACAAGTCATGTTCTCTTTCAGACAAAAAACAATATCATCCAACTTCTGATCAGTAATATGTGCATAAGTGGCAGTAGGCTCAACCTTCCCGGCCACACGAGTAGCCACTGAGTACCCATGCTCCAGATAGCATGTCTCCTCTAGATGACCATGTCGATGACGGTAAGTGCATTATCTACGCTGACATCCACCTCCTTTGCCACATGTAGCATGTCCTCTGAACTAAAATGTAGCTCCTTTGCCATGAGATGTAGCCATCGGTGAGGAGGTCTTAATGGTGTTAATAATTGGGATCATGATACTGCTAAGATGGCATAAGCCTCCTCCATCAAATGTATGCATGAACCCGTAAGAAGCTAGGTGCATGATGTATCATACTCAGGGTTAAGAGCTGCCAGAAAAATTCCAACCATCATGGCATTCCTGTACACTATCTGCTGCTCTTAAACGTGGTGAAGGGCATGAAGTGGTGCAGCTTCTCGAACATGCCTTGAAACGAAGAGTAGTAGCTGGGCAGAGGATGACCATTTTTTATGATCATGAAAATGTCATAAGTAATTGTAGGATCTTCGTCCCATTCTTCTCCTGAATATAGGTGGTGGCAAGGATATCTCACACTATCTTGGCAGTGGGATGATGCAAGATATCATTTGCTATATCTGTGGTACAAGTACCGGATAGCCATGCATGCACGCACACATCATCTTGTTTCCATGAAACATTCGCCCCAGTCTTGTTAGATGCCTCTGACTTCGTTACCATGCATGCACGCACACATCATCTTGTTTCCATGAAACATTCGCCCCAGTCTTGTTAGATGCCTCTGACTTCGTTAGAATGTGCTCCTTGTTATTGCACTACATCAATGCCATGAACTGCATGGACCATAACTCATAACTGGTCCCATCCATCTTCACGATTGGTGCTAGGCCTTTGAAGGCACTAGAGGATAAGAAATCACTTGTGATATCTGACACGATAATAAAGAGGTGGGGTAAAAGACACGTCTGGTGTTGTAGACCAATCTAAAGGTTTATACACAATCATATGAGAATTAGTTGTGGGTGTATATTTATACTACAACCATCCCTCTCAAATTCAGGTCTGTACTAGGGCCAGTGGGGTGACTTATCTGGTTTGAAACCATTCTTCTCCGAGCAAAAATAAACCGTAAATAGTCCTATAACACTGAAAAAGCACTGAGGAATGTGATGGAACCATATGCGGCGATTGGGCTACTGCTGGGGTCCAGACAGCAAGGGGAGAAACCCTCGACGGTGTAGGTGGTGCTGCTGGGAGCCCTAGAGGGTAATGAGGCGACACTGGGGGCCCTCGGGGTTGATACTGGTGTCGTCGAGGGCCTTATGGGGCGATGGAGATGCCGCGAAACAGCTAGTGGCTATCAGTGGATGCCTTAGGGGGCAATGGTGGTGCTGACAATTGGTAGTGGTGGTGCTAGGAGGTGCGCGGCGCTGCATGTAACGGTGGTTGTGCACGCGTGCGAGCGGAGAAAGGTGCCCGATGTGTAGGAGAGGGATTAAGGCACATGGCTCTGGTTTAGGACCGTCGTTCTGATACCATGTGGAAAGAAAATGATGAGTTGATTTTTCATCAATCCCTTAGGTTCTTTTATATAGAAAGGAGGTCTCTGTTGAGCAAATTACATAATCAAGACAATTGGAAAATAAAATACATAAAAGTGAAAGATAAACATATCTCTCAACATTATTGAATAATTCAATCAGTTTATTCTCAACTTTCCCGCCCAAACAATATTACTGTATAACTATAGGAAAAATAATATATTTTATTTAAATGATAGTACATAGTTAAATAAAAAGTGGTGCAATTATTCAAATAAAGAATTATTGGTAGTATATTTGTATAAATGAATGGCTATGTTTAAATGAATGGTTGTTTAATCCTATAGGTTATGTTATAGGTTAATGAATTGATTCGACATTACTTATGCTATTGAGTAGAAGTGCACGAGTAATGATAAATAGACTTATAAAAGCATAAACTTAATCGTGAACTCTAAACTATAACATGTTCAAATTCCACATAATGTGTTTCCTATAGTATGTTTTATTCAAAGATCTGTTCACGTTCAGGAAAAGTTCTAGGGCTTTTGAAAACTCTAATTATGCACAGTTTGGGGTTTTGATGAAACCCTAATTCTTGGAGTACATGCATCGCCTATGTAGATGGGTAATTAGATCCTATCACATCTAGTGTTTAGTCCCATATCTACCAGTAGTGGGACTTGAAGGGTCTGTGGAGGCTATATGAGAAGCCCTCGACCTCCTGTATCAGATGAGAACGTGCAGTGAACACATCAACCCTTTGAGGCATTTTCTTGTAGTTTCATCTTGCTCCTTAGGTACTAGGAATCCACGTAAAAATCCTAGTGTTATTTATCGTTTATTTTCTATATATGATATTAGCTTCCACAATTCATATTTTCTAACATGGTATTAGAGCAGGGTCAATTCTCGAGGAGTAATTTTTAATCATTTGTCCGAGATTTGATTTGGTATTTTGATCTTGATTATTATTATTGTTGTTGATTCAAGTTTGAGATCAAATTCTACGGTTTCTTTCTGAAACCCTAATTTTGGGGTCACAACATTTTTTCCTACACGTGATTCTTGTTCAAGTTCTAGAGTTTTCAAGGTGCTCCAAGTAGCCCCACCACAAAACCCTTCCTCTACACTAACATACTCGACCAGAGGCACCTCCTTCTCCTGCATGCGACACAAGATGTCCTCCACGAGACCCAGGCGACGATGCATCCTCTTCCAGCGGCATCTCCAGCCGCATCCCCAGGCGACGCCGCCCCATCCTCCTCAAGCCTAGACCGCTCTTCTGCTCCAAGAGGAGCTCGAAGCTCCAACTGCATATGGTGGCACGACATCCTCCAACTCGTGCAAGCCTCGCACAACACCAACTTCGGCGGTGAATTCCTAGACACAACATCACCCAGGTGACGCGAAGGCGACGAGCCTTCTCTCCATCTCATTCTCGATGGCAACGGACCTCCCCAGCAGCATTAGGTGCTCCTCTGACCCCAGACGGAGATCTCCAAGTGCTCCTCCGACCCCAAGCGGAGCCCCATCCCGTACAGGTGGTGCCACCATCTTGCTCCAGGCTCCTCTAACCCCAGGCGGCGACTATCGAGCAGTAAAGCCTCACTTCCAATGGTGGTGCGAACCCCCTATCTCACACATGCGACACATCTTTTCCGCCTCCAGCATCATAGGCACAACCTCCCCTCCAGGTCGCATCCCCTCTCCAGGCGGTGAAGAAGATGGTGGCGCAGCAGCAAGCCCCATGGGGGCGGCAGGATTCGAGATGGGAACCCTAAATAAAAAAGGGAACCCAATTGGGCTGCTGATTTCTGAAAAAAGGGAAGCGCAGTTTGGACTGCATCATTTTTTAAAAAAAAGGAGGAAGAAAGTTGCATTAGTTTGGGCCTTATTTGGGCCAAATTTTAAAAATATTTATGAGAAAATGCACATACAAAAGAAAAACCGTACATGAGAGAAAAAAGGGGAAAAAGAAAATTCGGAAAAAATGATGAACGACTTATTTAAAAAAAGAAAGGAGAGACGACTATTAAAACAATTGGGATAGTCAAATAAAAATGATTTGAAGAAAAAAAGACGCAAAAAAATGAGATCGACTAAGTGATTCATTGATGTTTTATTTTTCCCATCTTCATGTCTTCTCCCAACTTGGTCGACACCATTGTTTTTCTGACTAGTCTGGGAGAAAGGGGGGGGGTTATTATGTAGAGTTACATATCGGATTGAGATATCAGGCTCTTCATATTCCAGACCAGCCAAATGTCAGACTCTAAAGTTGTTCAGATATTCAGGCTCGACGTTCATTTGTTTCCGAGTCTTCAGTTCGATGTGCATATGTTTGCCATCATTTATGTGGTCCCCATCTTTGTTTTTGGTCTCAAAGTTTTCATGTGATCCTTAGGTACTGTAGAGTAGAGATCCCATTCTCTATGCCATGTGGGCTAGGGTTTTCATGTGGTTTCATAGGGACTCCAGAGTAGAGATCCCATTCTCTGAGCTAGTATGAGAGAGATTCTGTTGTTCGATGAGGAGACTTTTCAGACTCCATTCTCCAACGACTATGGACTCCGACGAGGATGTCTCCATGGTTTTTTCAGTTCGGCCCTTCAAAGATGGATCAGTTGTCCACGTGATTGTGGCAGGACAGCGTACTCCGACGAGGAGACTCATTTTAGTTTTGGTGACTCTGACAGGCACATTATATAGAGCACACCCAGTTCGACTCATACTCCAGCCCGTTTGTTCCTCCTCACCTGTACGACATGAGAAGCGACGTCCTCGACAACCGTCACTGTGTATGCGTTGAGTTAATATTGTCCATAGTATCTTGTATTGTAAGTTTGGGATTTCTTTCTATTTGTCCAAACTGAACATTGCATGCTCCAGCTTGAGGGGGAGTGTTGGAGAGTATGCATCACCTATGTAGATGGGTAATTGGATCTTTCTAGGATCCAATTACCACATCCAGTATTTAGTCCCACATTTACCAGGGGTGGGACTTGGAGGGTCTGTGGAGGATGTATAAGAAGTCCCAGACCTCCTGTATTAGATGAGAAAGTGCAATGAACACATCAACCCTTTGAGGCGTTCTGCGGGTTCAACCTGCTCCTTAGGGAGTAGGGTTCCACGTAAAAATTCCGGTGATCTCTATTGTTTATTTTCTATCTCTGATATTAGCTTCCACATTTCATATTTTCTAACCCTAGTTCTTCACTGGAAAGTCCAAGCCGCATGACTTCACTCTCGACGCAACGACCAACAACTCAGATCTGATCTCGGCTGCAATCTCCAGTTTGTGTTCATGGAACCCTAGCGACGCCGACCTTGCATTCATCGCATGCATGTAATCACTATTAATTCTATTTCCAAGGTGTGTCGCACAAGAAGAAAGAAATGAAAGATGTGATCTCCTTACGCGTAGATCAGTAGCAACATCATGAGCACATCTTGATCGAAGCCGCCACTAGAGGAGGAAGGGATGCTGCAGATGGTGGTGCAACATACTCCAAGAGGCGGAACCCTAGAGGTTCTTCTCAATCGGGTGGATAAGAAGAAAAAAATCAGGCGCTACCCAGAAACGCCACCCACATGCTACCCAACGCCGCCTCTCCAGGCAGTATCTCTAGCAGGCGGTGAGCTCTTTCCTCTTATTCGAGCACCGTTGATCAAATAAACCTCAACACTCTCGGAGGTGACATTTCCAAGCGGAGGAGACACCATATGGTGGCACCGGTCACCTTGTCTAGTCACACACACTTGCCTCCTCCCCGATCAGGCACAAGAGGCACCATATCCAGACAACACCCATGTTCAACCCACTCCAGGTGGCTCTAGGCGACACCATCTCGCTCCCACCTCATGTTGCATCAGGTGCAACTCCCTCCAGGTGCGATGGCTCTCTCGAGGCGACGAAGATGGAACCCCTATGCGTAGAGAGGTTCCTAGGCGGCGACAATCGAGCAAGAGGCCCCATCGTGGGGCTAGCTCCTTTCGTAGAAGAGGTTCCTTGATTGGGAAACCTAAATAGAAGGCCCCAATTTCGTTATGGGAGGGAGGGGGCGATGCCTCTTAAGTAGGGCTACTCGTTTGGGTCGAAAATTGGGCCCAATCGTTGCAGTTTGAGAAAAAAGGAGGACTGGATTTGGACCCTATTTCAAAACAAAAGAAAAGGAGATTATTTTGTTTTTCGGGGAAAAAGGTGCATACAAAAAAATCGTATGCGAAAAGAAAATACTTTGAAGAAAGAGCGGAGACGACCAGTATTTGAGATTGGTTTTAGCTGAAAAAGAGAAATATTTGAGATTGGTTTTGTTTCCCCATCTTTATGTCTTTTCCTAAATTGTTTGAGGTCATCTATTCCTACCAGTATGGAAGAAAGGGAGAGTATTATGCAAAGTCTACATGTCAGATTCAGACTCTCCAGTTCTTCACATTCTCTAGAATTCAGACATATTATCATATTCAGACTCTACAGATTGTTTTTGAGTCCACACTCTACAGTTCAACGCGTACCGATGTATGCTCATTGTTTGAGAGGTCTCCATACTTGATCTGGTCGGCTCAAGGTTTTCATGTGATCCATAGGGACTCCAGAGTAGAGTTCCCATTCTTTAAGCCTTTGTGGACTTAGGATTACTCGAGCACTTTACTGTGCCCTAGCTTTTTCTTTCCTTGCAAAGGGCTGTGCGTAAGAATAGGGACTTCGGAATAGAGATCCCGTTCTCTGAGTCAGTATGGGAGAAACCCAATTCTCCGACGAGGATACTTTCAGGCTCCATTCTTCAAGGATTGTGAACTCTGATGAGGATATTTCCATGGCTTTTTCTGTTTGACCCTTTAGAGAGATGGAGTAGTTGTGGGGTATAGTTCTCTAGGTGGAGCTTCATTCCAATTTCAGTGACTCTGGAAGATACAATATAGAGCACACGTTCTCCGACGAGGAGACTCAGTTCAGGTCACACTCTTACCTGTTAGTTCCTCCTCACTAGCACGACATGAGAAGTAACATCCTTTGCAGACAATCGATAATGCATGTGTTGAAGTGATATTGTCTTTAGTGTCTTGTATTGTGAGTGAGTGATTTCTTTCTAGTTGTCCACATTGAGTATTGCATGCTCCAGCTTGAGAGGGATTGTTAGAGTATGCGTTATATGTAGAGATGAGTAATTTGATTCCTCAATGGTCCAATTACCACATCTACAGGGTTAGTCCCGCATCTGTTGTTAGTGGGACTTTAGATTGTCTGTTAGGCTATATAAGAAGCCCCCCACCCATTATATCAGCTGAGAGAGAAAGAGCAATACAAAGTATATGACCCTTGAGAGGGCTTCTTCCTTGTCTTCATCCTGCTTTTTTCGGAGAAGGGTTCCACGTAGATCCGGATGTTCTTGTAAGTTACAAGATCGCGACACCACTGAAAGGGGTGGAATAGTGGTTCAGTTTAAAAAATCTTCATGGAATAATCATCACGCACATAAATAATAATCAAGCAAACCAATCAACACACTTACACATTATGCTTATGCGGAAACCCAACAGGGTAAAATTCACAATCTGAGTCTTCCTAACTTGGGATTTCTCGATTAGCTGAGCTAATCAGTACATCACTAAAGTCTGAGATATTTACGCGGATATCTCAACCATTTACAAAACTTTCGCTTCACATTTTTGGATCAAACACCCATATCATCACTATAGATCAGACACTGTAGCACAAACAGAAGAACAAGCGAGCTTTCGACTTTCTTTGTGCGTTCTTAGAGGTCTCACGTCCAAGATCTTCTCTGCATACTTGGGATCAGACACCTAAGATCCTGCAGAAAGTTGTTAATTGGAAACAGGAGATATAATAGTAATAATTTTCCATGTAAAGAATTATCTCCACAGATATCAAGAATATAAATTCTCCAATTAATAGAAGATGATATCTTGAGATAAAGAACAATATAATTGCACTGATAATACACAGAGAATAGCACAAGAACTTATAGAACATATATTACATGCAGATAAGCAATATCAAACAATATAATAAATATTACAATGCCGAGAAGAGGCTGCCATAAGAATTCTAACTACTATCAGAATAACTTGTGGAGCGACTAGCGAATCAAACACCGTTGAACTGAGCAACTTGATTCATAGCTTTTCAACCAAGAATATTCTTGAATAAATCAAAAAACATGAGAAAGAATATCGAGGAAATCACTTAGATAGAACATCTTGATTTTCTAGAGAAAGTAATAGTGATTACTCGAATGGTGTGTGTTCCAACAATGGATTTGTGGTTCTTTATATATGAGTTCAAGAAAAGTGGCCTTTGGAAATAAAAATGGTATGAAATCAAAGATGCTTTCCTGATATGATCGATCCGGTTAACAAGTATGATTGATCAACTGTAAATGATCAATCAACTAAATAGTAATGATTAATTGATTGATGACCGTTTGAATGATATTCAAATAATGATCGATAATTTCAATATGTATGATCGACAATGAGTGATCGATCAATGAAAACATATGATCGATAAGGTATGTTCAATCAATGTCAAGGTATGATCGATAATTTCATCAAAACATGATATTCTTGAAGAAGAAACTTTTAGTTGAAGTTTGACGCAATTATGACTTTTGCAAACCCAATACAGAAAAACTATCACTAATCTTTTGTATAAGAAACAACAAAACTGAGCTTCTGCTTTTGCTTGAGAGCGACGACTTAACACAATCGTGTCAAGCTGAGATCCACACTTGTAGTCTTGCAATCACAAAGAATATGTGATACTACGATATAATCTTGTGTGTGTCATCTTTAAAATCATGATGGATCAAAGTACTAACAATTCTTTCACTGTTTCTTTACTTTTTATCTCGGATATGCTTCCACATTATCGTTTTCTACAAATAGCGTTGAACCTCTCATTGCGTAAAACTTGATCTACAAAGACAACGAAGGAGATGTGAGAAGGATTAGAAAAAATTTATTCTTACATCACGATCAAGTCTCGCTCACTGACATATATATACTGTTGGAAAATATAATGCAGAAGCTAATATCAGATAAAATAGAATAAAACATTATTGTACACCGGAATTTTAACGTGGAACCCTACACCCTAAGGAGCGGGATGAAACCACAAGAGAATGCCTTAAATGGTTGATTTATGCGTTGCATTTTCTCAACTGATACAGGAGGTCTGAGGCTTCTTATATAACCTCCACAGATTCTCAAAGTCCCACCACTGGTAGATGTGGGACTAAACACTGGATGGGATAAATGGATCCTGGAGAGATCCATTTACCCATCTACATATGAGTGACACATACCACAATTTACTTCCACACTCCCCCTCATGCTGGAGCATGCAATGCTTAGCTTGGACAAACAAAAAGAAATCACAAGTCAAGCTACAAGACACTACAAACAATATCAACTCAACGTCACAAGTCAAGCTACAACACTACAAGACACCGGAATTTTTCTTTACATCATACGTTTTTTTTAAATAATACATGCCCCAACGTCAGCCCCCCATTGGGCTCATATTTCCTTTTTTTTCAATATACGAACCCCGCCCACTTGGGCTCTACAAGCAAAAAAAACCGTATGATGCAAAGAAAAAAAAGAGAGGGAGTTTGTTCAAAAAAAGGGAGAAAGCCGTTAAAAAAAAGAAGACGGGGGTTGAACTGCTAAAAAAATAATTTGGAAAAAAAGATGATGATGGTCTGATTGGAAAAAAAGGCCGAAGTTTGTGTTAAAAAAAAGAAAAAAAGAAAGAGAGAGATAGTAGTTTAAAAAAATGAATGATTAAAGAGAGAGAGAGGTACATATGTGATGGGATACGTGATGGGATACACCGCCTTGATGAGGCCTGGAGCACGTGATGGGATACGCCGCCCTGATGATCCTGATTAGGGTTATGTGAAAACCCTAAGACTTGAACAAACATGATCTCCATAAAGAGATTTGAATTTCAAACGAATTAAACAAATCTTCACATAACACCAACATCAAATCTCGAACAGAATTACAAAATAAATCTCCAACCTAAATTCCTCGAGAATCGAACCCGCTCTGATACCATGTTAAGAAATAGAAAGCGGAAGCGGAATCAGAGAATAAAGAAGAATAAACATGAAGAACACAAGGTTTAACGTGGAACCATACTCCGCGAGGAGCGGGATGAAACCACGGGAGAAGCCCTTAAAGGGGCATGTTATGCATTGCACTTTCTCAATGGATACAGGAGGTCTGGGGCTCCTTATATAGCCTCTCCAGAGTCTCCAAGTCCCACCACTGGACAATGTGGGACTAAACACTGGATGGGGTAAATGGATCTTCTCCAGGATCCATTTACCTTGCTACAACTCAATAGACACACATAACAAATACTCCAACACTTCTCATAGAAATACAAAAACGTATCACACACTTCAATTAATCCTGCCTGAACCTTTGGGGCAACGTGCCATCGGACGTGAAACATGCAGTTTCACAATCGGGTATGAGTGTTTGGAAATGTGAATTCTATACTCCCATGGGTCGAAAGGCGATAGGGGAAGGAGGGGCTTGGGGGGGGGCTTGTTGGGGATTCGGGAGGATTCAAACATTTTATGTCTAAGACTGCCACCCCTTTCTTAATGAAAGTTACTCGCTGTGCCTGCCGGATTGACCTATTATATATTCCTAAAAAATCTAGTTTGCAACGAGTTGACGAGGTTACGACCCTGTTGTCAGTTCCGATTGACTGGTGAGCTCCCGGGAAAAAAGTCTATTGCTTCCCTCTTCTATTTGATTTTTGAAATCCTCTATGTAGTTAGTTATGTAGAGAGGCTGAATGTGCAGATGTATGCGCTGCATCCTTTTCGGTAAAGGTGATGGGTTTAGAAATGTGGTTGATTTATGAAAGGGCTATGAAAGCTGCTTTTGAATTTTCGTAGGTGAGACAGTTTCATAAAGAAGAAAGAACTAGGTAGCAACTGATGAGATCCGATTCACGACCCCATTCCCCCCTTTGATGATTAATTAAAAGACATAGACCCGCCACCCAGTCAGTTTCGGGTTCCCCCGTGTATATATATCTGGGGCAATCTACCTCACGATCACATCAATCGCCTGTTGAGTATGAGGTCAGGTCTGAGGAGCATGTTCTTGACTTTGTGGATGCAGGTGAGGCTGATGGCGAGGTCTAGGGTCTGAGCAGTGAGCTATTTGTTGAGGATTGAATCTCCATAGAACTGAGCTCATCCACATATACAGCTAGGAGTGCCTGCGACAGGCGAACTGAGGACTCAGACTCATGCTTCTTTCTAGTCCATTCCTTCTGCGACGCTTTCCGTAGGCTCTTAGAATTAGACTTATAATAGAGATAGAGTAATACAAAAGAGGAAAAAATATCAAACATTCTCTCGATACTGATCAAAGTCGTGAATATTATGACACAACAGTGTAATAAAGACAAGGACAATAATCTAGGTGTTGATCGTATATGTATCTATTTCACTAACCGTTTAGGCGGCGGTGCCATTGTGTGGAGATATATTTATGTCTTACGCAATTTGTATTGTTTTCTAATTTCCTTCTTCTTATGAATGCCTTATGTAATTTACCCATAGGCTACTCTCCTATATAAGAGGGCCTAGGGTTCATGGAACAATTTCCTGATTTTTCCCATCATGGTTTCAGAGCGGCGGTCCTAGACCGGAGCTCTGAAACCCTGCCCTGCCCTAGCCCTGCGCCTGTAGTCAAGATGGATGGGTCAAACTATGAACTGTGGGCTATGTAGTTCATGAGCATGATGAAGTCTACGTGCAAGAAACACATTCTTACGGAGGAAGAGTCGACTGAGAAGATTGGGGTTAACGCCTCATGAGAGGCGGATGATGTATATGCCAAAGTTTGGCTTTCAAGAATGTTGGCAATATAGATTGCCAATGATATACTCATCAGCCCACAACCAAGGCAATGCGAGATATTCTTGCTGCTACCTATTCACAGGCAAAAAATGAGGCGAATATTTTGCAGCTTCAACATGATATCTTTACTATCAAACAGAGTGGACGGCCTCTTCACTCTTATATACATCCCTACGTGGGATGTTCGAGAAGTCATGCCTCTCACATCTACCCCTGAGCAGCGGAAGACTTATAGGAACACCACCATGGTTTGTGTGTTCCTGGCAGCCCTCGATCCAGAGTACGAGGCGACACGTTCCCAGATTTCGACAGACTCTACTATTCCTCCTATGGAGGAAGCTTTCCGCAGACTCAATCGTATTACTGTTCCGTCTTCTACTGCCAACCAGACATCGTCAGTAATGGCGGCATCTCGAGGTCGCGGGGGATCTTCTCAGTTTCGTGGTCATGGACCTCAGGGCAGGGGAGGTCGTGTTCATCAGCCATGCACTTTCTGCCATCATTCTAGATGTACAGAGGATATATGCTACTCAAAGCATGGATTCCTTACTTCTGCTCGAGTGGCTGAACAGATTGAGCACCTAGATGCTTCCTCTTTGGATCTACGCTTTGATGATCTTATAGCACGATTGAGAGGTATTATACCTCCCTCTAGTCCTGTGCCACCTTCGACGGTCCCCGAGAGTCATTCAAATGTAGCTACTTCCTCCTCCTCTTGTACCTTAGGTAGTACTTATGTACTCACTAGCAGTAGTGGATCTGATGCTATAGAATGGATTAGGGACTTTGGTGCCACACATCATCTGTGTGGAGACATGGGTCAACTTACAACCTACAAATAAGTTCCTCCAGGATGTACTGTGGTTATTGCAAATGGGACTCACTCCCTGATCACTGGTCAGGGGGAGATAAGCTTGACACCCTCTATACATCTAAAGAATGTGTTGCATGGACCTGATTTCTCTATGAATTTGTTGTCAATTAGTCAGATTACGAGGGATTTACATTGCCGAGCCATTTTTGACCCATCTTTTCTTGTTTTTCAGACATTCCTACGGACAATGTGATTGGGTGTAGCCATGAGCAGGGCGGTCTCTATCCGCCTAGTTCGAACTTCCTATGCAGGAATCTCCTCTCTACCTGCTGGATCTGTCTCACCATTTACGTGACACCTACGCTTTGGTCATCTACCGCTTCAGAAACTATCTCGTGTTCTGCCCCAGATATCGCCTTACACGTTCTTTCAATGTGAGGCTTGTGAGTTGGGAAAGCATCATCGATCTACCTTCCCAATCGTCAGAGTCAAAGAAGTAGCTCCATTTTTGAGTTGTTTCATGTCGATATTTGGGGTCGCAGTCGTGTCCCTGATCATCAGGGGCACAAGTTTTATCTTGTCGATGTTGATGATTTTTCTCATATGTCTTGGGTCTTCTTGTTAAAGAATAGATATGAAGCTCGCAATGTTGTCAAAAATTTCTTAAGTAATGTTTTTTCGACTTCTGTGAAAATCGTGAGAACTGATAATGCCTTGGAATTCTGTACTAATACTCTCTCTAATTATTTTTCCACCCAAGGAATTATTCATCAAACATCTTGTGCCTATACTTCCCAATAAAATGGAGTTGCAGAAAGGAAACATCGCCATTTTCTTGATGCCACTAGGACGCTTCTCATTCAAACTCGTGCTCCTCATTCTTTTTGGGGCGATGATGTTCTAAAAGCATGTTATCTCATTAATCACATGCAGTCATCTATCTTGGGTGAGCAGACTCCTTTCTCTCTAGCCTTCCCTGAAAAAGAATTGTTCTCACTTACTCATGTGTTTGGCTCAGTTGCCTTTGTCCACCTGTTGTCTCCAGGTATTGACAAGTTCTCTCCTAGAGTTGTCAAGTGTGTCTTTGTCGAGTACTCCAGGATACAAAAAGGGTACATGTGTTATGATCCGATGTGCATGAGGTATTACGTTAGTACCGATGTCACCTTTTTCGAATCCGTCATGTACTTCTCCCCTACAGGTGATCGGTTGATGTCTTCTGACAATGATGAAACCATATACATGCTGTCACTACCACGATCACTTCCAACACCTCCACCACAACCATTTCCTTTACCACCACTACCTACGCCACCTCCACTTCCTATTACAGTCCCAATTCCACCATTGCCACACCATTATACCCGCCAACCTGCTTTTGCTCATGGTCACTGCTCATCATCTAGCACGTATGGCGTATGTCCTGAGAATAATGTTTCTAATGATGGGTCTAATGGTTTTTCTGAGCAGGATTCTTTACAGGAGACAGATGTGGAAGCTACTGATTTGGAACCTGCCTATTGCGCTTCGGAAGCAGAAGCGTAGCTGTACGTCATATCCTATAGAATCCATGGTTTTCTTTTGATCGCTTTACTGGTGAATTCCTGAATTTTGTTGCACTATCTGTCGTGGATATTCCACGGAATTATCAAGAGGCTTTGAAGGACAGTCGATGGCGTTCGGCTATGGAGAAGAGATGGCTGCACTTCGGTCGAGAGGTACCTGGAGCCTCGTCCCAACTCCTACTGGTGTGTCTACAGTTACCCGTAAATGGGTGTTTACAATTAAATAGAATGCAGATGGTAGCATCGACAGATACAAGGCACGTCTGGTTGCACGAGGGTTTACACAGACATACATGGTGGATTATCTTGACACATTCTCCCTAGTTGTTCATCATTCCACCTTACGGATCGTTCTCTCTGTTGCAGTGATTCGAGATTGGTTGTTATTTCAATTAGACTTCAAGAATGCATTTCTATATGGTGATCTTCAGGAGGAAGTCTACATGCAACAACCACCTGGTTTCGATGTTGAGGGGGAGTGTTCATAGGTATGTAGACTTCATAAGGTGATCGATGTCCTTAAGCAAAGCCTTAATGCAAATCATTCTATCTTTATACAGAAAACATCCAGATGTATGATTGCAAGTATGGTGTATGTTGATGATATTCTTATTACAGGAGATGACATACAAGGAATTAAGAGAGCAAAAGAACTTCTCGGTCGTGAATTTGTCACCAGTTCATAGGTATGTAGACTTCATAAGGCGATCTATGTCCTTAAGCAAAGCCCTAATGCAAATCATTCTATCTTTATACAGAAAACATCCAGAGGTATGATTGCAAGTATGGTATATGTTGATGATATTCTTATTACAGGAGATGACATACAAGGAATTAAGAGAGCAAAAGAACTTCTCGGTCGTGAATTTGTCACCAAGGACCTTGGAGTCCTTAGATACTTCATGGGACTGGAGTTTGCCAGAAATCAACAAGGGCTTGTGATGACCCAGAGGAAATATGCCACTGATTTACTAAGTGACACATGAATGCTTGGATGTTGACCTGCCACCACACCTATGGATCCAAGCATGAAACTATATGGTGAAGATACTGATGAGGTTGATAGGAGGTGATACATAAAGCTGGTAGGAAAGCTTCTTTATGTTACCATTACCAGACCCTATATATCTTTTTATGTTAACTGGGTGATCCGGTTCATGGAGCAACCACGTTAGCTCCATATAGATGCTATACAGATGATACTCATGTATCTTAAATCATCTCCAGGTGCAGTTCTACTGTTTAGGAAAGGCAAGGAGGTCACTATCTCAACATGCGTAGATGCAGATTATGCAGGGTATCCAAAGGATAGGAAAAGTCCACTACTGGATTTTGCTGTATATTTTGGTGATTCTCTTGTCTCATGGAGGAGCAAGAAACAAACTATTGTACCCAGATCTAGTGTTGAGTCTGAATATAGGGCTATGGCCCAGGTTAGTACAAAAATGATGTGGGTTAAAGCTGTGCTTACAGATCTATTTATAGAGGTTCCTCTTCCTATGGTACTGGAATGTGACAATCAAACTGCTATATTTATTGCAAATAATTCAACATTTCATGAACGAACCAAGCACATTGAGGTTGATTGCCACTATATACGAGATATGATTCAGAAGGGTTTTCTACGTCTCATGTCAGCTCAGGAGACCAGACTGCAGATATCTTCACCAAGACCTTACTCAGAGGACCATTCCAGGAATGCTCGTCCAAGCTGAGCATGATCGATATCTATGCTCCATCTTGAGGGGGTGTGTGGAGATATATTTATGTCTTACGTTATTTGTATTGTTTCGAATTTCCTTCTTCTTATGAATATCTTATGTATTTTATGTTAAGAAATAGAAAGCGGAAGCGAAAACATGGAATATGAACAAACATCAAAGAAGAACGACGGGATTAACGTGGAACCCTACTCCGTGAGGAGCAGGATGAAACCACGGGAGAAGCCCTCAAAGGGGCAGATATTCTATTCCTTTTTCTCAATGGATACGGGAGATCTAGGGCTCCTTATATAGCCTCTCCAGAGTCTCCAAGTCCCACCACTGGACGATGTGGGACTAAACAACTGGGTGGCGTAAATGGATCTTCTCCAGGATCCATTTACCCTGCTACAACTCATGACGCATACAATGAATACTCCAACACTCCCCCGCAAGCTGGAGTATGCAATGCTCAGCTTGGACAAACAGAAATAAACTCAACTCAATGCTACATGACAGTACGGACAATATCAACCCAACACGCACATTGCTGCAGTTGAGGACGTTGCTTCTCATGCTGTGCAAGTGAGGAGGACGAACGGGCTGGAGTGTGAGTCTGCTGAATCTCCTCTTCGGAGAGCATGTGCTCTGAACTGCGCCTGTCAGAGTCACTGCAACTGAAAATGAGTCTCCTCGTCAGAGTACTTTGGCCCGCCACAATAATATGGACAACTACTCCATCTCTGAAAAGGGCCGAACTGAAAAGGGTCGTGGCTGTGCAATCCTCGTCGGAGTCCGCGGTCGCTGGAGAATGGAGTCTGAAATAAGTCTCCTCGTCAGAGAACTGGGTCTCTCCCATCTTGCTCAGAGAATGGTACACTACTCTGGTGTACCTATGATACCACATGAAAACCCTTGCCAACATGGCTTAGGGAATGATCCTCTACTCTGGAGTCCCTATGACTCACATGAAAACTCTGGCTGAAAACATAAGAAAAGATGGGGACCTCGAAAGAAGATGGTATACAAGTGCTCATCTGAAAATGACCGCAAACTAGTGCGTGTCTGAAAATGAGTCTCTCCCCGGAGACTCGAAAATGGGTCACTCAATCATGGAGTGCCTCGAACTTGGACTCTAACCAATCTGAATGTCGAGCATGAATCTGCGCATCAAACTGGGACGCGGAATCTGAACGTCGAGTCTGAAATTATGCATGGAAAATCTGAATCTGAACTGTAGAGTTGGAAATCTGGTTGGCCTGGAATCTGACATCTGAATCTGGATCATGGAACAGATTTGTGACTCTACATAATACTCCTCCTTTCTCCCATACTTGTCGGAAAACATGGATGTCGACCAAGTTGGGAGAAGACAAGATAAATAGGGGGTACATGAACATTTCTTGCGGCTTTTCCTCATTTTTTTTTGAATTTTTTTAAAGCCGCTTCAACATTTTTTTCGGTCTCTGTCTCTCTTTTTGAAATACTTGCGTACGACCTTTTTTTTAAATTTGTACGACCTCTCTCTGTTTTTTTTAATTGCTCATCCCCTTTTTTTATCTCTCTTCTCTTTTTTGCATTTTTTTCAATCATTTTTTTTCTCAAAGCAAACCCACATTTTTTTAGCCCATAGCCCACATGGGCTTTTCACTTTCCTTTTTTTTCTTCCTTTTTTTTAAAACATACGACGCCCCCAGCCAAAGAAATCCCCCCTATTTTTCATACACGGCCAAACATGCACCCTTTTTTTCTGCCCGCTTGAATTTTTTTATATAATGACGGGCCCATTAGGGTTCCCCCTTTTTTCACACCCGTAGCCGCCAGCGCTGCTGGGGCTCTGCCTGGAGGACTGCGTCGCGCAAGGGCTCCCGCCAGGAGCTTGCTGCTGTTGCGACGCCTTGGAACTTAGGCTGCGTAGGAGGGGATGTGGGAGTTGCCCTGATCGATCAGCCCATAACTGGAGATGCCACCGGGAGGAGAGAGGACGCAGGGAGGCACCGCACCGCCTGCGGGAGGCCTGGTGCGCGCAAGGAGCGCCTAGGCTGCGTCGTCCTCGCCGCTGGAGCCTGGCATGCGCGCATGGTGCGCGATATAGCGATGTGCCCCGCCTGGGCTGCGGTTGTGCGGCGCCGCCTGCGATCGCCTGGTACGGACTGGAGATGCTCCAGAGGTTCGGACGGCCACGCACAGGGAGAAGAGGCTCCTCGCCTAGGGCTGATGTGCGCGTCGCTACCAGTGCTGAGATCTGGAAGATCGATGTTGCTTCTGCATGCGTCGCTGCTTCTTTGAACAAAATCCTAGAACAGATCATGCAATATCATGAAAGGAACTCCAGGCGGGAATATCATCCGACCTCTTGAATCAAGAGTCCATCACAGCAAGAAGGGTTGCCGATCTCTGAAAACTTGGAGAACAATATGCATCGCTACGAATTTTAGGGTTTCAAACAGGAAACCCTAGAATCTTGAACCATAAAAAAACTCCAAGAATAAAATCGAATCTCGAATAACATAAAAAACTTTAAGAACAACTCCTCGAGAATTGACCCGCTCTGATACCATGTTAAGAAATAGAAAGCGGAAGCGAAAACATGGAATATGAACAAACATCAAAGAAGAACAACGGGATTAACGTGGAACCCTACTCCGTGAGGAGCGGGATGAAACCACGGGAGAAGCCCTTAAAGGGGCGGATATTCTATTCCTTTTCTCAATGGATACAAGAGGTTTGGGGCTCCTTATATAGCCTCTCCAGAGCCTCCAAGTCCCACCACTGGACGATGTGGGACTAAACAACTGGGTGGGGTAAATGGATCTTCTCCAGGATCCAGTTACCCGCTACAACTCATGATGCATACAATGAGTACTCCAACAATTTACCCATAGGCTACTCTCCTATATAAGAGGACCTAGTGTTCATGGAATAAACAACTTCATGATTTTCCCATCAGTTGTGGCGATACGGAAATGTCATTAGCCACTTGGGAGATGATAAGGCCATGAACGGTGGTGCAAAATGGGTGATGGTTGAAGGGAGGCGGTCATGTCTCACGTATCATAGAAGCGTGTGGATCGGATCATATCCGATCAATGTGGATTCATCATATGAGTTGAGATAGCAACATATAATTTTAAAAAAATGATGGAACCACATGGGTTGGGAACTATTCCCAACCCATTCCGTCATGATGATATGAATAAAAAGGACATACCTTGGTGCATGATCCCGATGCTTGAGTTTCCAAAGAAGGAGACCTCCTGTATCAAGTCCGATTTGACAGAGACAACACTTGCAAGCGTGGGGATGGTCACATGCTTCCCGCAATCCCGAGGCTTTATCTTCGTGTCCTCACTCCTGATTTCGGCAATCGAAATCCTTCTTCTTCTTTACGATCTCGAGGAATTGAAGGTGAAGAACCTTTAGGTGAGATTGATCAAACCAATCCGACAACACAGAGGTAAGGGAACAACCACCAAAGAGAACATCACTTGGGTAGAAGGACGACCTATGGGCATGGATGGACGGCTACTAATAAGGGCATGGAGACGACCCTTAGAGAGGGAGAGAGGAGAGGCCTATTGGTTTTATGATTCTTGAGGAAGGCAAGGTCTGCCTCTCTTTTTATATTTTTTCAGCATGTTAGGATTGCAATCCTAATTGTCAAATGGATGGCTAGGATAAATTGTAATCCTCACCACCTTGGGGATAAAAGTGGATAACATATTATCATCTATTTAATCAATTAATCACCTTCCAACATTATCAATAAAAAGAGGATTAAAGAAAGAAAACAAAAGGGATAATGCACATAAAAAGAGGGAACGTCCCCATGTTGGAACTCACCATGGCCGTCCCTCTTTTTTATTGTATTTTCCTTTTGTTTTTTATCTCATCAACCATTATCTCTTCCTTGTGGGCCAAGTTTGGAAATTAATTATCATCAATTAATCTAAATTGTTTGTGATAATTACAAACAAGCCATCCAAAATTATGAATCATATTCATAGGTCCAAAACTAAATGTAAGTCTGATTTACGTTTATAATGTATAATATGAATCTAATTCATGTCAACATTAAATTCGTGATTCCAATTCGCAATCAAGTCTCAGAAAATAATGTGATTCTTATCCATGCTATCCCTTATTGTGGATAATTTTATCTACATTAAGCTTAGGATAATTAAATTCAATTTAATTATCTTTCATACCTTTCTGCACACACCCAAAAAATAATGTAAATCTTATCCACATCATTCTTTGAGTACTATGGACAACACTATCTAGGATAATGCTATCCACGATAATTAAATCCAATTTAATCATCTTAAATTTCGCTCTGTACATGCCTAACGTTAATGTGAATTTTATCCAATCATTCTTGGAGTACTGTGGATGATACTTTCTAGGATAACGCTATTTATGATAATTAAATCCAATTTAATTATCATGAATTTCTTTTCTTTGCCCAATACTTTGATCAGTCTCTTTAGGAACATTCCTCAAACTCCTTTGAGGATAGTGTGCCTTATCTGCATATAGTTGGAGTTGGAGACAAGGTCTGGTCAATTGTATATGCCATGTATAATGACTTGGATAATGATACCTAATCTCATATCTAGATTTAGAGGACCTCTCAAAGTTGTTTCATGGTATACAATCCAATCTTCTTTCATCACTCCCTCGGAATGGAAGCGTCATAGTATACAATCGATTAAGATCATATCACCCTCGAGTATTCCCAATACCCTTACATCCTGTATACCCGCATAGTGACTTGGATAATGATATCTAATCTCATATCTAGATCTAGAGGACATCTCAAAGCTGTTTCATGGTATACAATCCAATCTTGTTTCATCACTCCCTCGGAATGGAAGCATCATGATATATAATCGATTAAGATAATTATCCCCTTGAGTATTCCTAATACACGTACATCATGTATAATAAAAGATTGTAATTGAACTCGAAGTTCGGATCCATTTTAGGATGCCTCCTTCATGGTTTTATCGGTGGTTTCTCATTTGATCATTGTGTCGGTAATCGATCGTATGCTTCCAAAAACATATATCATATCTTCAAATCCTACCTCATTTTCAAAACAAGACGTCCAACATTGGTATTTGGTTTATCCCTATATCTCTTGATTGAGCTAATATCTTCCGATTCAGTAGTGAACTTGTATCATTCTTTTGAGAGATATTCCTCATATGTCCTCATATGCACAAGTGTATAGACCTTGATTAGATCATCAACCTATCGATATGTCAAATGTACATACTCATACATATAGTACTACATATGTGTTAGGTCAGGGGATGCATGCCTATATCGTGACTACATACGATATATGCCTTAGTTATCTCGATCTTACTAAGCCAACTCTTGGCCGAATTCATCCAACACCCTTGAATCTCTACTCCTATGTAGAGGACTTGCATCAAGAAGTTGGTCGGATGTCGACCTTTGGAGTAAGGATTGCCATCTCCTTCTCAGGCTGGAGATCCTTTCTTAGTAATCAATTGATGCTGCAGTTGAGTCCTCAATTTACCCTTTAGATATTTAACCTTGCACCAACCCTTATGATCTAACCTTTGGATCAATAACTATATGATATCAAGATGAACATAGTATGTAACCCTAATAGTATGAAGGAACCTGTAATGCAAACTTAGTTATTCTTCATTTCATATTAAGGAGTATCTGCATAACTTTTATTGCGTAGTGGCTCGCCATGAGCTACCATGCTCAACAATGGTGTCGTTTGGGACGTGGCACCTTGAGGTTGGTGAGTTTCGTAAGGAATGTGGCTTTGCTGGTGGGGAAAGGAACATCTAGGGTACCATGTAAAAAAGAAATACTTTCATATCTTAAATAGTGTGTCGTAAGCCTCTTTGTATAAAAAGGTTAGGTTTCACTCAAACAAAAAATAAATACATAGATACTTCGGAAGGGCGAGAACTGAAATCTTACCTTCAATGCTCACACCGTAACAAAGATTATGACATTACTTAATGTCAAAAGTATATAGTTGTTGATAAGAAGAAAGAAACTAGGGATGAAGGTCTTCAAGAGTAAATGGATAGGATAGCTGATGCATACTTGATGTGTTAATTGTGTGACTTAGGTAAGGACATTGACCACATGCTCTTCTAATACTAGCTCTTGTAGCAAAGTTGGAGGCAAGTACTTTTTTATTGTCGGACATCTTGAGCTTCTTTGACTTATTTAACTTTTGAGATGATAAGAGGGGTCATGTCCTATAGACATAGACAAAATTGCTTGTTCTTCGAACCCTTTGGGTGCCATGATGAAGGTTCAATCATTTGTAATATCTCGAATGAACTGATAAATCCCGAGGCCATCTTGCCCTTTATTCTAAACCTCTGTACCCCCTCATGGAGGACACTCTACATCGTTGGATGACGTAGCTCTTCTATCAGCTCTTAGTCCATAGTTGGGCTCTGATTGTGCCTGATCTTCTTTGGCCTAAGTATGACTTCCTCTCAGCCTTGACCCAGCTGGTCGAAAATGAAATTTGAAATAGTTGATGTTTTTTTTATAATTGACTAACCTAATATTTTTGTATAAAATGTTTCTCCTAATGAGTTGATCATAATGGCACTATCTGATGGAGGCTGTGAATACAAGGAGTTTTATTGTTCGTGCCGAGTTCGATTGATATTGGATGAAGAGGTGTTTCACGGAGGGTGATATATTATCTGTTGGAGTATGTATTATGCGCGCCTATTGAGTTGTAGCAGGGTAAATGGATCCTGGAGAAGATCCATTTACCCCATCCATATGTTTTGTCCCACATTGTCCAGTGGTGGGACTTGGAGGCTCTGTCGAGGCTATATAAGGAGCCCTAGACCTCCTGTATCCATTGAGAAAGTGCAATGCATAACATGCCCCTTCGAGGGCTTATCCCGTGGTTTCATCCCGCTCCTCACGAAGTAGGGTTCCACGTTAAATCTCGCATTCTTCATATGCTCTTTATCTTTTTCCATGTTGCTTCCGCATGTTTATTTTCTAACATGGTATCAGAGCGGGTCGATTCTTGGAGTCTTTCATTATGTTTTCTTTATGTTCAAGATTCGGTTCTAGGGTTTCTGTTCAAACCCTAATTTTTCTGTCAAGATTTGATTATTGAAGATTTAGTATCGTTAATGTTTGCACAAGATGATGAAATTGGAGGGTTCGTTCTGGAACCCTAGATTCAGTTCAGGTCTCTATATTCCAGTCCATGCAGAAGAGCATCTCCAGCAGTAAAAGAAGGTGCAAGCTGCACCATCTTCCTTCCTTGGCGGCATTGTTTTTGCCGCACCACCGCGTCAGCGACGAAGCTCCTATTTCTCGCGCAAGGTGGCTGCTCCAAGCACGCATCTCCCTCACGCCCAGGCAACGTGCGAGCACCATCTCCAGAATCCTGGGGCGAACCCTGGCCAGAGGCGCCGCTCCTACTCTCGTAACGGTCCAAGATGATCCCTCCCATCAGCGGAACCCTCTTTCAGCCGCTTCTCCCGAGTGCGAGCCCCTGCGCGCACCCAATGCGCTATTGCGCACACAGGACGCGTAACCCAGCCCCCCCCCCCCCCACAATCTCCACGCACGCACCTTTGGTGATGATCATGAACAATCCCAGACGGAGGTGATACCATCGTCCTTCCCAGCACGCGGCGGCGCTGCACAAATGCGCAAGCGGTACATCTATGTCCTCCCAGAGATGCGACACCCTCCTATCCTGGCGGGACCCCCCTGCGAACCTCCTTCAACCTGAGTAGCAATGGGGGCTTCGACGCCTCCAAGCAGAGCTGCAGCTTCTTACGCCCTCCTCATCCTGGTTGGGAGCATCAGGGTAGGCAAACGCATGTGGAGCCATCTCCGGCGCGAGCCTCCGGGCACCTCCTCTCCGTCACTTCGGAGCAGATCAGAGAGTCCCCTTTGTGGCAGTGGCGGCGTGTTACCAAGAAAAGGACCCCGTGATGGAACCCTAAAGGGGGGGCAACGGATATTTAAAAAAAAATATTTTTAAGGGGCTATGTGGGCCCGATACCCCCTGACTTAAGGGGTGGGCGGTTCATTTCGAAAGAAAAGGGTTGCCGTGGGAATCAAAAGAAGGAAACGAAAAAATATAGCTGTAAAAAAAGAGCGTGTACATTTGAAAATCTGTACGCAAATTACACAAAAAAATTTATTATGTGCAAAAGCCGTAAAAAATGATGAAACAGCTTATGTTCAAATATATATATATATATATATGGCAGCTATTTAAAAAAATGACAGAAAAAAAGGAAGAAAGAAAAGCCGCGAGGAATTTTTGAGAATATTCATGTTGTTTACACATATTTATCTTATCTTCTCCCAACTTTGTTGATGTCATTTTCCGACAAGTATGGGAGAAAGGGGGGAGTATATGTGGAGTCACAGGTCTGTTCCATGATCCAGATTCAAATTCCAGCCCAAACAGGTGTTCAGACTCTACAGTTTTCAGATGAAGATTCTCCATGCGCAAGTTTCAGACTCGACGTTCAGATTCCGAGTCCACAAGTGTGATTCGCAATTGCTCAGACTCGACAGATTGGTCAGAGTCCAAGTTCGAGGCACTCCATGTTGAGGCCCATTTTTCGAGTTCTCCAGAGAGACTTATTTTCAGATACGCACATGTATGCGGTCATTTTCAGATGAGCACTTGTATGCCATCATTGTCAGAAGTCCCCATTAGTTCTTGTTGTTTCGGCCAGAGTAATCATGTGAGCCATAGGGACTCCAGAGTAAAGGACCATTCCCTATGCCATGTTGGTAAGGGTTTTCATGTGGTATCATAGGGACACTAGAGTAGTGTACCATTCTCTGAGCCAGATGGGAGAGACCCAGTTCGTCGACGAGGAGACTTATTCAGACTCCATTCTCCAGCGACCGTGGACTCCGACGAGGATTGCACAGCCACGACCCTTTTCAGTTCGACCCTTTTTCAGAGATGGAGCAGTTGTCCACATATTGTGGCGGGCCAGAGTACTCCGATGAGGAGACTCATTTTCAGTTGCAGTGACTCTGACAGGCACAGTTCAGAGCACATGCTCTCCGATGAGGAGATTCAATAGACTCACACTCCAGCTCGTTCGTCCTCCTCACCTGCACGGCATGAGAAGTAACGTCCTCGACAGCAGCAGTTGTGCGTGTTGGGTTGATATTGTCCGTAGTGTCATGTAGCATGGATTGAGTTTCTTTCTGTTTGTCCAAGCTGAGCATTACTTGCTCCAGCTTGAGGGGGAGTATTGGAGTATGTGTTATGTGTGCCTATTGAGTTGTAGCAGGGTAAATGGATTCTGGAGAAGATCCATTTACCCCATCCATATGTTTAGTCCCACATTGTCCAGTGGTGGGACTTGGAGGCTCTATGGAGGCTATATAAGGAGCCCCAGACCTCCTGTATCTATTGAGTAAGTGCAATGCATAACATGCCCCTTTGACGGCTTCTCTCGTGGTTTCATCCCGCTCCTCAAGGAGTAGGGTTCCACATTAAATCCCGCGCTCTTCATATGTTCTTTATCTTTTTCCATGTTGCTTCCGCATATTTATTTTCTAACATTATCATTGATTGGGCATCCTCAAAGTTCGAATAAAAGAAATGATACAACACATAAGGCGATGCTTTTTATTTCCGGGTCATTCTTATGTTCTCGTAGAGGATTTTCGGGATGTAGGAACAACCTGAAACCTGGTTTGCATGATATCTACTGATGCGACGTGACAAACATGGTGGGGGGAAATAGGTGAATGTCATGAGAAAGCAGAGTCACACGTGTGTAATTGTGGTAGGGAAGCATGGGGATGTGCAGGTTGAAGTATAAAGTGTCAAAATTCACATTCCATTTTGGAGGAGAAGTGCAGAGTAGAGATTGTTCTAGATGTAGTTGAAGATGTAGGCGGATGAGCATGCAGTACTAGATGAGTCGCACGAATGTGGTTGCAGTAAGAAGGCAGTAGTTGATGACTCATGTCACATGAAGTCATAGTAGGATACCATAGAAGGTGCACAGAACTGCAGCTGGCACCAAACCATGATCAAGGTTTAAATGGGCTGAGACATGTCAAAATGACCTTAAAAAAGACTGCAAAAGTGAAAAAGGTCACTTGTAATGGCTAAGGAGAAATGCACTGTTGGCTGGCTAGGACCCCACTGGGCAGCGATGCATGGGTTGGACTGGCTAGAACTGGTCTAGGCTGAGGGCTAAGATTGACTAGCACTGGAGGGCTCTGATGGTTGGAGAAGGCTGACTGCTGTAGAAAAGGCTGGTGACTATAGGAGGGGTGATGATTGCGAGAAGATCAATGGAGAAAGCAAGGAAGGTGTATGAGAAGGTATGGAGTGCTGATCTAGGATCATAGATCTAATATCTCGTCGAAAAGAATGCTTTTCTTTTTTCATAATGAAGCCTCGACTCTTCTTGGACAGGGGTATTGAATTATTAGAGTTCAAGCAAAAAAAACATTACAAGGTACATAAATAAATTAACAAATAACATGAGAAAAAATAAAAATTTGCCAAAGAGTTCTACTATAATGTTATTTGTGATACTAGTTTTCTACTTTGATGTTATTCATGATACTAGTTTTCTTTGCCATGAATTTAGAACAACCATTTAGATGGTTTTAATCCAAAATGGAAACATCTAGTCAGTGCAAAATCATTTGTCAATTTGCATAGCAAAGCTTTACGTGTATTATGAGGTTGCATCTTTTGTATCATCTTTATAGGGCTTCCAAAACTGCTTTATCACAGTGATATTGTGAATAAAAAGTAAATTCCTCTTGATTTCAGCATTTAATTGCAGTGTAATGCTACTATCTTTCATGAGAAGAGGCCCTCAATAAATGGCATTAAAACTGAGGTATCCTAGTTCAGGAGATGCTGGTTCTCTAGGTGGTAGTGGGTGGTGTTGATTTGTATTTCTCTGCAGTCAGCTTTTTTTTGTTAATGGATACATGATAGTTGGTCCCGTCTCGAGTGATACATCCCGTTTCTTCGAAAAAAACACCTCTTGGTTTACATTTGTTTCCGCATTATCTGCTGATTTCTGAAAACTTATTCTGCTTTATAGATTGACTTTATACGGCCTCTGAATTGTTCCTTGGAAACACTTTATTATGTATCATTTTTTCGCAGTGGTCATTGATTGTGATTTATCATTCAGGAATGAATACTGGCATCCAGGATGCTCATAACCTGGCTTGGAAAATAGCTTCTATTGCAAACGGGGTCTCTGCACCTTCTATTCTTCAGACTTATGAAATGGAGCGTAGGCCTGTATAAGTGCTTTTTTGTTTCCCTGTTTTCATTTTCTTTTTCCCATAGTACTGTATCTTATATTTTAATTTATCGTCCCAGGTTGCGCTGTTTAACACTTCCCTGAGCATTGAGAACTTCAAAGCAGCTATGTCAGTGCCGGCTGCACTTGGTCTTGACCCTAATGTTGCAAACTCAGGTAAGATATTCTTTTGGACTTCAGGGAATGGAAGGCAACAATACACCCAATCACTATATGGTATTTCATAAATGTTGATCCATTTTTTTTTCTGACAGTACATCGGGTGATGAATAGTAGTATGGGTGCGATATTGCCCTTCGGATTACAGAGGCTAACCCTGGAAGCCTTATTCTCCATAGGCCGGTACCAACTTTCAGAAATCATTTTGAATGAAAACAATCCAATTGGAGCTTCAAGATTAGCCAAGTTGAGAAGAATCTTTAATGACGGGAAGAGCTTACAGTTGCAGTTTCCTGCTGAGGATCTCGGTTTCAGGTCCTCTGTTTGACCCATGGGAAGCATTATAAATTTCATTGTTATTGTCACTACTTTACTTCTTATGCCTCGTGATCAACTTGTTCCTTCCTTGGGATTGGACTCTTCTTTTAGCCCTTTGATTTTTTTGTACTCGTTATCTATTATGATGACCATGCAATCTAAGTTTAAGTTGTTTTTAATCTATATATGGAGGGGGTTGTATCCTCTAATAGATCCTATATTGTCGTCAGGTATATGAGTGGAGCTCTTGTCCAAGAAATCAACAATCAGTCATATGATGCTTCTCGAGTAGGCCAGAAAACGCAAAGATCAAGAGCATATGTTCCATCTGCAAAACCTGGATCAAGATTACCTCATATGAGCGTGAAGCTATTAAGTGCATGGTCCAATAAGGTTGCTTGATCGAAGGATATTTGTATATGCAAACCTCTTTTGAATATTTTCCTATGACTGGGAGTGGCTTTTTTGCAGGAGCCTTGCTCTACATTGGATCTGATATCTGGAAATAAACTTGAATGGATCCTCATCATTGCTCCAAGAAAAAAATCTTACGACCTTGCTGTTGCTGCTCTTGAGGTTGCTGAGATATATAAAGTCTCGCTCAAGATATGCATCATCTGGCCACCGGGTTCCTTTGATGAGGACGGGAGTCGAAGTGAACAGGCTCTGCAGCCATGGACCAATTACCTGGATGTGGAGGAAGCTATGTGCACCAAGTTAGGAATGTCTTGGTGGGAGCTCTGCAAGATGTCAAGTGAAGGTGCAATTCTAGTCAGACCTGATGAGCATATTGCATGGAGGACAAACTCAGAAGTTACCGGGTGCCTCAAATTAGAGATGCAAAGGATTTTCTCACTTGTATTACACACAAGAGCATAGATGCAACAGGAAGGTGGAAAATACCCTCATTTTCTGGGTACTGATAATGTAAAACAACCGCTGATGGGATTAAAGAGAGGAATGATAAGTTTCCCTTAATCTGCGTGCTGATCTTGTTATATGCGTGTGTGCATATGGTGTTTGTATACTAGAGTATATATCATATTTGTTTAGTTTTTTCCCCTAAAGACATGCCTAGAGTTTAATAGTTATTCTCAACATTTGTCACTTTATGATGTACTCCATATTGTTGATTCATTGAACATCATAAAGAAAACTTAAGTTAAATTTTGATAATGACAAAAGTGAAGTTTGTTTTTTGGATATATTGCTTGTACTTGCATTTTTGGAGTAAATAATAATAATATTTAAGCTTAAATTTACCTAAGCCCATGGATCCAAAATATCAAAAAAAGATGAAGTTTCAGGGTTGAAGTGCAAATTGTTCGATAACAGTTTTTCAAACTAAAAAGCTTTTGTGGATTGGATTTTTATATTTCACTTGGAAAAATGTGTTAAAGAAAGGTAAATGAAAATACAATTATTAGACCTCACCAACTCTCTTCACGTACTCCTTAATGAAGAACCCAACATCTTGTCTCCTAGCTGACTACTCTTTGCATCTGGTTTGGTAAGTAGCATTTAAACTATAATTTGAGTGTTATTTACAGTAAGCTCCTTGAGGAAGTAGGTGTGTGTGTGTGAGTTGACCTTAGCCGACCACTTGGTCGCTCTCAACTGTCCATCTTGTTCTACAGTCTGACTATGGATGGGTACATTCTCAGTTGATCTCTTGAAGGTTGCATCCTCCCATCAATCATCGAATTACACTCTTTTTGCATTCAGCCGCGACATCCTTGGAACTAATACATTAATCCGTTGGTTGAGAAGACCCTGAATAATCTGATGTGATGGAAATTTAAATGTGTTTTCCATTCTCACATCTCTCATAATGTCTATCCCTCAGGTCGAGTTGAGAAATTGCTTATCAGTCACTAAATACGTTACTAGTCATCTTAGTTCTGAAAAATGTGACGCTATTCTGTTGTAAATGACCATTTTAGCTATCAACTAACAGAGATTCTATAACAGTCATCCTGCACATATTCTCTGAGCTCTAACTCTCATTTGTAAGAAATCGAATTATTTGCTTTATAGCGCTTTCGAGCTCTTGACTACTCCTTTCCCCTTTTCGATTTTACGGAGTAATAGATTTGATCAAGGAGTAAATTCATTGAATAAATTTCTAGTAAAAGCTATAGTTACGTACTTGGAGAGTGGGTTCCTTTGGGTTAAGAAAACATCCATTTTGAGGGCTGTCCAAGAAAAAGATTACACAAGGAGAATACTAAGCTCCTTTTTGCTGTCTAAACTGTGGATTAACTAATAGATTGGGAAAAATCCTATATCATAGATTTTCTAGTAGAATTTTCCTATAAGAGGAACTAATCCTTATGTTATTTGCCATTCTTGAAATTCTTATATGCTTTACTCGTAACGGATTTCAGATCGCAACCCTTGATATCTTGTCTAATTACACCATGCCATGGTAATTTTCATGTTTGCAACCACTGCATTCTGGTCAACTCTTTAAGCTGCATGTCCCCATGTTATTTGCTGTTCAAATTTTCAATAACGTCACCATTTCTTGAATCGAAATCCTTACTTGTTAACTTAAGGTATGCCTTCCCTGTTGATGAGTCCAAATAATTTTCGTTAATTATTAGTCTGCACTTAAGAGATAAAAAATTTACTTGCTGAAGGTTGTAGAGTGAAACTACAAGGTCATAGGCTGAAATATTTTGGAGCTAGTTGCATCCACTACATGTATTTTGATGATTACATCAAGTCTTCCCGAGAATTTTGGCATTATTTAAACCGAATCTGGGAGAGTTTATCATAAAAGAAAATTTTAAGTGGTGGTTCACTGATTTTATCTTTTCCATCTCCAACTTGAACTGAATAAGTTTGTTGCTTGTTATTATGAAGAAACTTGGGATAATAATTATCACAGATTATAAACAAGAGAAGATATTCATCATGGTAACCACTTCTTAGTGCATACATGTTGATGACCAACATATGTACAATGCGAATAAGAATGAACACTTTCATCTGCCCTTTAATTTGTCAGATATGCGAAAGATTAGAGAAATAGAAGTGTTTTTGCTTCTTGGATTGTTATTCTAAGTATAACTATGTAGCTATCAAGCCTGAAAACTAGGGTAAAACCGCCTTTACTTGTTCGTTCAACAAATATGCTTTCAAATGGATGTCTTCTGGATCTGACTATATTTCAAAGGTGCATGTTTGTTATTTTTGCAGGCATGATTGGTGATTTTATGAAGATATTCGTAAATTCATTCTTGAGCTTTGAAGATGATTGACTCTTGTATTATATGTTCTACTTTAGCAGTACAGATCTATGTCAAGGTAAGGGTGTTATGGCCTTTGACTTTCAGAAGTGCAAGGTTTACTCAAGATTACTACCACTCGATTGATCTCTCCGATTTAAAATCATAACTAATGCGTCCAAGTATGTGGTATTGGATGTAACAACACAGTGGGGTGATGGGAAACCCTTTCCCTTGAGCTATGCCAGCAAAACCTATGGATGCTATGCAGTGGAACTATATCATTACAAACAAAGAATGAGGAGAATCAAAGTGAGCCTTCCCCGAGCTTCTTATATGAAAGTCAAGGAAAGATCCCTAGAGATTCTGGTCTCATTCCATTCAAGTGGCTTGACCAGTAACCAATGGCGCAAACTCAAAAATCCGTGCGTGAAGAAAGGGAATACCCGCCGGTCTCTCAATTCCTTCAATCTCACTTCGTCTTCAGGTCTACTTTTGCTCGACGTAACAAGCATGCAAGATAACAACAACCATCCCCCGGGGCGCAGTGACATGTGAATGAAACCCGGCTCCTGGCTTTCATGCCTGAATTTCTCCCTCTTATTATAGATAGCCTCCGTCTACAGCTCTTCTAATTTTTGGCCGTTAAGAAGTTTACATTACACTTAAAAATGACTGTTTAATATAGACAATTCTGCCATTTATTATATAACGCCCCTGCCGTGCAAATCCCCTGATCTGACAGTGACAGATCTAGATCATTCAACAAATAACACTAAATATACAACAATACAAACATCATACATAAATGACGTGAAGAATGGAATAGATAAGCATAGAATGTTTAAGTCTACAGGCTGCTTTTTATTACAGCGATTTTCAATAACGGGCTGATAAAAAAGGACAGAGAAACATTAAAATATAAGTAAACATAATAGAGTCTGAGCAATGAGTATACATAAAATAGATAAATCAGAACAAATTGAAACGTCAAAGAGCGATGAGGAACTGACCTTCACCGGTGGTCCTCTGAAGCAAACTGAGCTTCCATGTTAAGTTCAACTTCACCTTGAAAAGAATCCAACATGGTTTGTGCGACAACAGATACATACAAAAACCCTAAAGTACACAGTGAGCAACCGCTCAAAAGTAGAAAATAACCAAAGAACAAAAAAATCACCACCGTCACTATATCTTGCAAGTTATGTCGAAAGCCTATAACCGGTTACATCTTATTAATCGTGATTTTGTAGCCAGTTTGATATCTGCATGTCTGTAACCAGTTATTGTTGCAATTATTTTCATTTATTCAATATTGTTCATTGTGTAATCGATTATTATTGATTTAGTTACCTTGCAGCTCTACTGGTCCCGAGCTAAGTATCCATAGAAAATAGGAGATGAATCTGGCACCCATCTACCTAAGAGACGTAAATTGAGCTCCAAATCGAGAAAAAATACTTTACGTTTGTATTTAGTTTCACATTTTAATCATTTACAATGCATTGTCAATATTACATTTTAGTGTAAAATTAGACAATCCATAAATATAAAAACCCAAAAACAAGGAAGCATGCATTTGTATAGACTAACAAAAGAATAAGAAATACGTGGGCTGCAAGCACAGTATTTTGCCGCATTGCAGATAGGCACGACCGAGATGACAAGTAAAAATCAGGAAACCAAAGAAAATATAAAAATAATGTTTCGTAAAATTCTTAAAAATGGCAATAAAATGTGCATATATATACCCCTAGGGAGTAGCCAACTTGGCTACTCCCACCCCTATTTTCCCCTCATTTTTATTTATTTGAAAAATAAAAATTTGTATATTCATCACTATATCCCTCTAATATTCTATTAAAAATTTCGTCAGAAACAGAGACTCGTAGGCCCTCCATGTAGACGTCATTTTTATTAACGGTCATAGGATTTTTTAAATCGACCCTGTTTGGATGGAGGCCGTAGGAGTCTCTGTTTCTGAAGAAATTTTAATAGAATGTTAGAGGGATATAATGATGAATTTACACATTTTATTTTCCAAAGAAATAAAAAAATGAGGGAAAAATAGGGGTGAGAGTAGCCAAGTTGGCTACTCCCAGGAGGCAGCCCCATTTAACCCTATATATATATGGGAAAAATGGGGGCTGCCCCACTCCATTTTTCGCAAGATTTTTTTATCTTTTGGAAAAATATCACCATGTATATTCATCCCTATATCCCTTCTATATGTCATTCGAATTTTGTTAGAAACAGAGACTCCTACAACCTCCATCCAGACGTCATTTTTCTAACGGGTGCAGGATTTTTTAAATCGACCTTGTATGAATGGAGGCCGTGGAGTCTCTGTTTCTGACGAAATTTTAATAGAATGTGAGAGGGATATAATTATGAATATACAAATTTTTATTTTCCAAAAAAATAAAAAAAGGAGAGAAAAATAGGGGTGGGAGTTGCCAACTTGGCTACTCCCTGAGGGCAGCCCCATTTACCTCTATATATATATATATAGACTCCTAAGCCCTCCATCCAGACGTCATTTTTTTAACGGTCGCGGGATTTTTTTAAATCGACCATGTTTGGATGAAGGCCGTAGGAGTCTCTGTTTCTGACGAAATTTTAAAAGAATGTAAGAGGGATATAATGATGGATATACAAATTTTATTTTCCAAAAAAATAAAAAAAATAAGGGGAAAATAGGGGTGGGAGTAGCCAAGTTGGCTACTCCCTGGGGGCAGCCCCATTTACCTCATATATATATATATATATATATATATATATATATATATATATAGGGTCATATGTGGCTGCCCCCTAGGGGCAGCCAACATGGCTGCCCCCGCCTTATTTGGGCAAAATTTTTTATTTTTTTGAAAAATAACACCATTTACATTCATCCCTATATCCCTCCTATATACCATTCGAATTTCATCAGAAACAGAGACTCCTACGGCCTCCATCCGGACAGTAATTTTTTAACGGTAACAGGATTTTTTTAAATCGATACCATCGAGATGGAGGCCGTAGGAGTCTCTGTTTCTGACGAAATTCGAATGGCATGTAGGAGGGATATAGGGATGAATGTAAATGGTGTTATTTTTCAAAAAAATAAAAAATTTTGCCCAAATAAGGCGGGGGCAGCCATGTTGGCTGCCCCTAGGGGGCAGCCACATATGACCCTATATATATATATATATATATGAGGTAAATGGGGCTGCCCCCAGGGAGTAGCCAACTTGGCTACTCCCACCCCTATTTTCCCCTTATTTTTTTATTTTTTTGGAAAATAAAAATTTGTATATCCATCATTATATCCCTCTTACATTCTATTAAAATTTCGTCAGAAACAGAGACTCCTACGGCCTTCATCCAAACATGGTCGATTTAAAAAATCCCGCGACCGTTAAAAAAATGACGTCTGGATGGAGGGCTTAGGAGTCTCTGTTTCTGACGAAATTTTAATAGAATGTGAGAGGGATATAATGATGAATATACAAATTTTTATTTTCTAAAAAAGTAAAAAAATGAAGGAAAAATAGGGGTGGGAGTAGCCAAGTTGGCTACTCCCTGGGGGCAGCCCCATTTTACCCTATATATATATATATATATATATATATATATATATATATATATATATATATATATGGGTTTGTGGATCCGAAACCCAGGTGTAGGTAACTTTCTTCCACCCACCCTGTTTTCACTCACTTTTTTAAATTCTTTGAAATGGATCTTTAGGATATTTAGATCACAACTTATTAATGTTGTGTCATTCAAATTTCAACTTATTTTGAGACTTATAACTTATCCATCATGATAGTAAAATTTAAACAGTTTCATATTTGCTTAAATTGACTCCTTCAGATGAACATTTTAGGAATGTTTGTTTTAAATGAAATTTGAAACACATATTCTACTTAATATTTTAAGTGAATCCTATAAGGATCCATTTCAAAATAAATAAAAATGAGAGAAAATAAGGTGAGTGTAGGAAAGTTACATGCACCTTATTTTAGGATCCCCAACCCACTAACTTTCCGACACCCATCTCTTTTTATGTCATTTTTTTATTTTCTGTAATGGATCCTCAAGGGATTTACTTATAATATTAAGTAGAACATGTGTTTCAAATTTCATAGAAAACAGACATTCCTAACATGTCCATCAGACATGGTCGATTTCAGCAAATCTGAGACCGTTAAAATTTGATTGTCTTGATAGATAAGTTAAAAGTCTCAAAAAAGTTGAAATTTGAACGACACGACGGTGACAAATAGTGATCTAAATTCCCCAACGATCCATTTCAAAAAAAATAAAAAATTTGAGAGAAGAAAGAATGGGTGCAGGAAAGTACCCTACATCATGGTTTAGGATCCCTTTTCCCTATATATATATATAAAGAGAGAGAGAGAGAGATGAGTGATCCTATGAGATGGGATTTTGTGAGATGAGAGATTCTGGACCACTAGCTTCTGTCTTCTCTCTCCTTGTTGAAACTAGTGGTCCAGAATCACCCATCTCATCATCTCACCAAAATCTCATCTCATAGGATCAGCTCTCTATATATAATATATATAGGGTAAAAGAGGTTGCCTCGTTGAGGGGGAGCTAACTTGGCTCCCCCGCCCCATTTTCCCTATTTTTTATTTTTTTTGAAAATTTCTTCTGGATTTTCATCAATATATCTCTATATTATGCTATTAAAAATTCGTGCGAAACAGAGACTCCTACGGCCTCTATCCAAACGGGGTCGTTTTTAGCAATTCTGTTACCATTAGAAAATGACTGTCTAGATGGAGGCCATAGGAGTCTATGTTTCACACGAAATTTTAATATCATAATATAGAGATATAGTGATGAATATTCATGGTAGAAATTTATAAAAAAATGGGAAAATGAGAAGGGGGGGGGGCAAGTTAGCTCCCCTTAGGGGTAGCTACATTACCCCCCCCCCCCCCCCCCCACATACACACAAGGAGAGGGAGGGGCCTTCCATTAGGATGCATCCTTCCCGACTTCAGGAAGGCCCACATACAAAACTGCATATTATATTAAATTTTTTTGCTAAAATAGATGTGAAGTAGGTAAGGTTACCTATTTCATAAAGTATGCTCACTTTCCCCTCTCTCTCTCTCTCTCTCTCTATATATATATATATATATATATATATATATATATAGGGAAAAGGGATTCTAAACCCATGTGTAGGTAACTTTCCTATACCCACCTCTTTTTCTGTCATTTTTTTATTTTTTTTGAAATGGATCCTTGGGGGATTTACTCATAATATTAAGTAGAATACGTGTTTCAAATTTCGCATAAAACAGACATTCCTAACATGTCCATCAGAAAGGGTCGATTTCAACAAATATGAGACCGTTAAAATTTGACTGTCTTGATGGATAAGTTAAAAGTTTCAAAATAAGTTGAAATTTGAATGACACGCCGATGACATATAGTAATCTAAATTCCCCTAGGATCCATTTCAGAAAACATAAAAAAATGACAGAAAAAAGGGTGGGTGTAGGAAAGTTACCTACACCTGGGTTTAGGATTCCCAAACCCATATGTGTGTGGGGGGGGAGGGGGGAGGGGTAAAATGGGGCTGCTCCCATGGGGGGAGCTAACTTGGCTCCTCCCGCGTCATTTCACTTGGTTTTTTTATTTTTTTAAAAATTTCTTCTGTAGATTTTCATTGATATATCCCTATATTATGTTATTAAAAATTCACGCGAAATAGAGACTCCTACGACCTCCATCCAGACGGATTTGTTTTTAGCAACTCTGTTACCGTTAAAATATGATTGTATGGAGACCGTAGGAGTCTCTGTTTCTCATGAAATTTTAATGACATGATATAGGGATATAGTGATGAAATTCCACGGAAGAAAATTTCAAAAAAAATAAAAAAACCAGGTGAAATAGGGCAGGGGAGCCAAGTTAGCTCCCCCGAAGGGGCAATCCCATTTAACCCTATATATATATATATGGGAAAAATGGGGCTGCCCCCTAGGGGCAGCCAACATGGCTACCCCCACCTCATTTTCGCAAATTTTTTTTATTTTTTTAAAAATATCACCATGTATATTCATCCCTATGTCCCTCCTATATGTCATTCGAATTTCGTCAGAAACAGAAACTCCTATGGCCTCTATCTAGACGTCATTTTTTAATGATCGCAGGATTTTTTAAATCGACCATGTCTGGATGGAGGCCGTAGGAGTCTGACAAAATTCGAACGACATATAGAAAGGATATATGGATGAATATACATGGTGATATTTTTTCAAAAAAATAAAAAAAATTACGAAAAATGGGATAGGGGCAGCCATGTTGGCTACCCACCCCTATATATAAATATATTATATATAAGGCTTAATGGGGCTGCCCCAACATGACTTCCCCCACCCCTTTTTTGAATTTTTTTTTGAAAAATATCACCATGTATATTCATCTATATATCCCTCCTATATGTCATTCGAATTTTGTCAGAAACAGAGACTCCTATGCCCTCCATCTAGAATATGTCGATTACAGTAACATTTAGACTGTTAAAATTACCTGTTCTAGATGGAGGGCATAGGAGTCTTTATTTCTGACGAAATTCGAATGGCATATTAGAGGGATATATAGACGAATATACATGATTTTATTTTTCAAAAAAATAAAAAATTTTACGGAAAAATGAGGCAGGGCAGCCTATATGGCTACCCGAAGGAGACAACCCCGTTTTTTTCCATATATATATATATATATATATATGGAATAATCCCAAACTATAATTTGGAGCCTGAAAAGCCGTAAACTTGAATATCTTCGAAACAAGACAATTTCAAAGAAATCAGAGTACGTTTGTAAAATTTATTATTTTTGGGATGTATTGTGTTTTATATATAATATATATATAGGGACCCCTTCAAATGAGGTGGGGTCTCACCTAAATAGTGGTGAGCCATCAATAACGTGTGTTGGATTGAAAGGGTATGGATGAGATTAAAACCACCAAAATTTTGGGGGTGGCTTTGAGTTAATTCATTTCCTAAAATGTAGGATCGGACCATACGAGTTAATAGGGATGAGTGATAGCATATATTTCCTACAATTTAGGAATGCATTTGAAATACTTTTGTTAAGTTTTCATCCGTATTTGCTGGTAAATTTACCAAAAATGAATGATTGTTGTTTAATTTTCATGAAATTTTACTACAATATGTATTTGTATTTTACAACTAATGACTCTTAGATGATAATATAAGATTGTAATTTTAATAAAACAACATACTATTTTACAAAAATAGTTTGTTAAATGACACAGTAGTCTTACCATTCGATTCAACTTTTTATGATTTTTATCATAAATTAAATTAACAACAATCCTTATATAACTAAAGATGTAATAGTAATTAACTTGTTTTAAAGAGAATACATAAGCTAATTGGTTCTATCGCAATTAATAATCTGATGAAGAACCTTACAAATTTATAGTGACAAATAATAAATATTTACGTATTTTACAAAAATGGTTGATGAAATTACAATATATGTACATGGGCATAGTTTGTTAAAATTTGTTCGATATACCTTGCAAAAATATACAATATAGCTGTGTGTTTTTGATATTATGATCATGAAATTGAATTAACAACTTTTCTTTTACATATTAATTGGTGAATATTAAATTATTTATGATGAAAAATTCCTTTCAATTGATAAACAATAGATATGGATGGATGTTCTACGATTGATGTTGTTTATAAAAATCTTGTTGTATTATACATAATGATGCAATATTTTGTATTGAAGGCAATATTAAAATTGAAGTTAACGAGACTTAATAAATAATTTAATTTAGTAAGTAATTATGTATTACTTAATTAAAAACTACGTCATTACTCCATCAAATCAATACCTCATTACTTGATTAAAAATCATGGTTATAATCCTCATTTAAAGTGAATATTTATAGAAAGATTCATTACATAAAAAATATATCCGTAGGTTTTATTGAAATAAAACTAAATAACTGCCTGGATGTCCTCAAAATAGGAACGAATGAGGAAAAATATATTTTAAGAATTTTATTTCAAGCATGAAAAAAATATGAAAGCAGTGTATACATGAATGTCTTGAAACTAAAAATCTTCAACCAAAAATTTGCAATTGAAGGAATCATACGTGGTGAATATGTTGCAATCCAATAAGTATAATGGAAACATGAATATTATTTGTAGAAAACATGTTTATTAATAGTTTCCATAATTGCATTTGCATCACATGTATAGCACAGATTTGTAGTTGCGGATTTTAAGGAAGGTTAGTTGTGTTGAGAGAAATATTCGAAAAAATCGAGCTAAAAAGGTGTATTACGGGATGGTTTTGGTGGGTTAGAGTGGTTTTATCCACAACCATTTATTAATCAAATGATCCAGGATGAGGGCTCACCATGGAGATGATGAGTCCCCACCTCATTTGAAGTTTCACACACACACACACGCGCACGCACACACACACACACACACACATGTGCGTGTGTATGAGAGAGAGAGAGAGAGAGAGAAATGGGGCTGCTCCTTGGGAGAAGCCAACGGGTTTCTCCCACCCCAATTTTCCCCCAATTTTTTATTTTTTTAAATAAAAAATTATATATTAATTACTATATCCCTCTAATTAACTATTAAAATTTTGTCAGAAATAGAGACTCCTACGGCCTCTATCCAAACATGGTCGATTTAAAAAAATCCTACAACCATTAAAAAAATGACGTATGGATGGAGGGCCTAGGAGTCTTTGTTTCTAATGAAATTTTAATAGAATGTTAGAGGGATACAATGATGAATATACAAATTTTTATTTTCCAAAAAAATAAAAAATGGAGGGAAAATAGGGATGGGAGCAGCCCCGTTGGCTCCTCACAGGGAGAAGCCCCGTTTCCATCTTTCTCTCTCTCTCTCTGTATGTATGTGTGTGTGTGTGTGTGTGTGTATATATATTATAACTATACATTCATAACCTTAGTATTTTATGTGCAAAACTTCCTATTTTTATTTTATTTCCTTTTGTTTTTGTTTATATTATTTTGTAATATAAGTAACTATAACAAATCAAAATCTAAAAATATTCAAAAGATGTAAAAATCAACCAAAAGAAACTGCTAAATTCATCCCTATATACCATCCTCTTTTTGTTTTCTTTGTGTTTTCCTTAATTATTCAAAATAAAAAAAATATTAGTATGTCAAAATTGTAGTATTAATATATTAAAAATATAAGGTGTAGATATTATTAAGGAATAATCAAAGAAACAAATACAAATTTGTAAAACAATTGCCTTTCATACCTATTAAATACCTTAAAAATTTGTGTATATATATACACACACACACACGGAAATTACATTTTAAATGCTTTTTTGTCCTTCATGATTTTAGATCTCATTAAATATGCAACTTTTGCGTTGAATAATTTTTAACTTTTGCTTTTTCTATTTTATTCTATATTTCCTTTGTGCTTCTCTTTTTTGCTAGCTATGCCACATGGTTGGTCAACCACTTGGTCAACCAATCGCATGGAATTCTCACATTTGCCATCCTCTACCCACTTATCCCCCTCATCAAGTTGGGGTTGATGCGCTCAACCCTCTCTAAACGCACTCTCTACTGAATCCATAATTCATTTCCTAATTCTTTTATCGTAGCTCAATTCCTAAGGCAACTCAACCTAATAAATTTCTTTAAATATATAAATAAACATTTAATGTGATGTACACAATTAGACTTAACTATTGTATATTAAATAAAACTCTTTCACACTTATATATATATATGTATATATATTACATCATTACATCTCTTTCTCTATGATTTCAAACCAAGGAAAATTCCATAAAAGTTAGTATAATATGTCTTTGGGTCTTATATATTCAGATTTTTCATTTAAAAATGCAAACAAATTTCAAAATCATAAATTTCTACATTCAATATATATATCGAATGCCAATTAGGTCTTTTGCAATTTTTTCCATCGTGAAATTTGCAAATCACATTGAAATGAGCAACTTTCATATTGAACGTTTTTTATTTGATATCATTTGCTATTTTTTAATTTTTTTCTTTTATTTTTCATTTGAGTTTTTCTATTGAAACATGTGGCCGCCTCTTGACACGCCATGAAGAACGTCCTCTTGTCTTCACCTACCTCTCTTCTGGGATCGTTGGATCATATGATCCAACAATGTTACTTCCTTCCATCATGCCTAAACCCATGGACATGGATTACTCGATCCAACACCACCCAACTCCACAAACCTGATGCATCTCAACTGCTTGATCCAACGTTTGTTGCTCTTTGTCCACCTCCAGTCGCCCCCTCTCTCCCATGTTGCCAAGTGTGGTGCCCACCCTCATTCATGTTTTCGCAAGACACAAGACGACCTCCCAACACCCTCTAACCACTTATCAACTCCCCTCACATCCCTCTCTTTCACAAACTGCCTCATGAGCACTCGACACGTACATCCAACTCATCCATGCACTCCAAATCGATCTTCACTCAATGTCCTCCACCATCAAGACCACCCTCACCGTCTCACTTGGCACCCCGTCCGCCACTTCACAAGTGAGGCCAACCCCCTACCTCTATGTGACAACTACAAGAGCCCTATGTTGAGTGATAACGATCTCCACTCATGCGAGATGCAGCGGTTAGTGCCATCATCGCAACACCATTACAAGCATTGCTCATACTCAGTGAGCTTGTTGCCCATCTCGATCGAAGACTAGGTGCTTCTCTAAGCCTCACCTTGGGTATTCCATCCTTCTTCTTCTTCTTCTTCTCCGATAAGGTAGATCCCTATCCTCTCTCCTTTTTACTTTTCTATTATTTTATTCGTCATCCTCCAACCACCTATGGTCCCTTAGATAATCTTATCAGCTCTGTCAAACATTGTCGATCACCACATACACCTCGCTAAACATCCTTCCCTTCTTTGTGGCCTTCCCCTTTTCTTTCACCCTCCTCCTTGAGGACTCATAGGTTCACCACTCTGGTCACCTTTCCTAGACCTTCGTTTATCCCCATGTCACCCTTTTTTGGTTCGATTTTGCACACTAATTATTCAGGTATGCCCCATTTTTCACTAATCAAACGGAGCAACACAAATCTAATCTCTAGATCTGGCTTTGATGAGTCCCCATCGCCTCGCTCTGCCACGCTTCGTAATACACCATATTTTAATTAATAATGTGATGAAAAAAGTATTTATTTATTTATTTATGTAAATAATATACCATATGTATATAATTTAATTAATTCTTTAGCTAACCCACCATAATGGTGGCTCATTAAGTTGTTGATTTTAATTATTATTTTAATTAATTCAATTCCAAAATTATTGTACTTATCTTAATAATTCAATTCCACTATTAACATCCTTTTTTCTCTCTCTATTAATTTAAATTTTGAAATTCAAAATTTTTATTCTTATTTTTTTGACTCCTCCTCCCTCATTTCTCCTTGATCAATCTTTTGATGAGATGAGCTTATTCTCCAAGAGTATTCTTGTTGTAGAGAGGTGTCCAGCTTCCGAGTTGTCCGGTAACAACGAGTCAGTCCTCTTCGAGGCCATTACGGTGTTATCCGCTCCCTTTTAGCGAGATCCACATCATTTTATTTTTATTATTTTCACAGATAATTTTAGGATTAATTTGCATTTTCAATTTCATTGTCATTTTTCACGTAGTTTTTAATCATAGTTCATTGATCTAATTGCTCTATCCGATCTGGTTTTCCATCTCATATTCTCGATCTACCCACGTTCCTATTCTACCTCATGCGATCTCTCGTCTCCGACCACGTGCAGTGGTCGGGGATACGGTTCTCGGAGACACGGTTCTCGGAGACACGGTTCTAATCTTTCTATCTCTGAGGGTCTGTTTGGTTGCAGGGTTGGGCAGGATTGGCCCAACCCTGGTTACTATTCACAAGGGTACTTCCTCCTCACAGATTACTATTCACCCAGCCCAACCCAACCCTGCAACCAAACAGGCCCTGAGGGCACATCCTCGTCCACTTATCCGTGTTTGATTTTTGTAAACCGAGCCATCGTGGAATCTTTCTATCTATATTTTATTGCAGGAACAGGGATTTCAAAAAAATATAGTTTATATTTGTTCAAAAAAAAGAGAAAAAAATCTATTTACAAAAAATGGGTGGGCAGCACAACAGCAACCACCAACGACCGTCTCCAAAATCACCCAAGCTCCATCACCGTCGGTCGACGCCCCTCAAGCGCATCACGGAAGCGTGTCGATCGCATCGTATGCAATCGGAGCAACTAGTCGTACTAGATGCTAGATGCAACGGAAATTAAAAATTTTAACTTTAAAGATGAAACAACATGATCACGAGAACACTTCTCGGAACGTTTCATCAAACCACAAAGTATTAGAAATACCTCTTGAAGCGTGGTTGTGATCGCGAGATCCCAAAGTAGAGATCCTCCTGTCTCAAGTCCGACCCACGAAGAACGCACTTGCGGGCACGATGATGAGTCGCGTCCTTCCCGCAATCCTTGACGAAGGTCCAAGCGTCGAAGGCGAAGCAAGATGCTCTCCTCTTCAATATGCAAAGTGGACGGCCACTTGGATATTAAGAGAGAGCCCACACGAGAATGAGAGAGAGAGAGAGTAGTAGTAGTCTTCTACAACTCTAGATAATGTTGTACCTTGGAAGGCTACCCTAGCCCTCCTTTTATATTAGTTTAGGGTCCAATGGATCTCAATCCATGGGACACATGGATCCAACGGCCAGGCTTGGTCCATGTAAAATCAATGGCTATGATTGTTGTTGGTTAAAACCAACAACATTAATTTAAATTAAAATATGTTGCAACATTATCAACATAATTTAATTTAACTAATTAAGAGATAATGTGACAACAAAAAGGGAGTCAACCAACCACCCTAAATTATAGGGGGTTATTTTGTCTCCTCTTATTTTATCTTATTATTTCTTAATAAATTGCAATAACTATTATTGCAATAATATCCACCAAATTAATTCCAAATTAATTTGTGAATATTTCAATCATGCTATTGAATATTATGTGAATCATATTCACAACCCAAACTAATTAGTAAATTGCATTTTCAATAAATGTGAATCCAATCCACATTATTAATTAACAAATGCTATTTACATAAATTCTCTCTCTTATATATGTATATTATAAATCATATTTATAACACACACATATCATGGACAGTGTTATCCACATTCTCTTAATCCTTGATAATTAAATCCCATTTAATTATCTTAGATAATCATTTTCATAATATGAATTATATTCATATTAAGCTTGATAATTAAATCTCATTTAATCAACAAGTCCTTGCTTGGATATTTCATCAAAAGAATTATTCTTGAACCCTTTCATGAATAATGTGCTTTCTCCGCGGATACTTGGAGATAAGGACAGGGCGATTGTATTATTCCATGTATAGTGACTTGGATATTGAGATCTTATCTCAAATCCAGATCTTACGAACCTCCCACAGATGCTTGATTAAATCAAGACCGCAAATCCAATCTTCTCATTGAATCTGAATCTCATTCAGATCAATGTCCAACACTTGGACTAAGATCAGATTGCTTCTCTACTGGAAGGAGTCACTAAAATCCAGACCTGTTTCATCACTCCCTCGGAATGGAAGCGTCATGGATATACAATCGTTTATGATCACATCACCCTTAGGTATTCCCAATACCTGTACATCCTGCATACTGGAAGACCCATGGTCAACCCGAAGATCAAGATCTATTTTACAATGTCTTCTTCAGGGTTTGATCACTAAGTTTCTCATTTGATCATTGAGATTTGGTATCGATCATATACTCCAAAAGCATATATCATATCTAGGTCTTGATCATATACTTTCCAAAAGTATATATCAAACCTACAAATTCAGTCAAGCTTCCAAAGAAAGACGACCGTGCACGGAATTTGATTCTTCCCAATATCTCATGAGTGAGCTCATGTCTTCCGGTTCAGTAGTGAACCTGTATGATCCCTTTGAGAGATCGTATTACTCATATGCCCTTACATGCACACCAGCGCGCCGGTGTATAGACCTTGGTTAGGTCATCAACCTATTGGTCTGCCAAATGTACACACTCAGACATATAGTAACACATCTGTCTCCGGTCAGAGGATGCGTGCCTATGCTGTGACAGCATTCAACATAGGACTTTGGTTATCTCGATCTCGTTAAGTCAACTCTTTGACCTAACTAATCTGACACATCCGAATCTCTTTTCCTATGCAGAGGACCTGCATCAAGAGGTCGGTCAGATATCAGCCTATGTGAGAAAGGATTGCCATCTCCTACTTAGGCTGGAGATCACATCTTAATAATCATTTGACAGTGCTTGATGAGTCCTCAATCTAACCCTTTAGATATTCATCCAAGCACCAGCCTCTATGATTCAATTATTGAATCAACAGTTGTATGATCATTAAGATAGCCATGGTACATAACCCTAATTGTACAGAGGGACCTATTATGCAAATTATTTATTCTTCATTTCAGATCAGGGAATGATATTCGCAATAACAATTATTGCATAATGGCTCGCCGTGGGCTCACATGTCCAACAATCTCCCACTAGCCCAAAGAGCCATTAATGGGCTAATCATTTAAACCCACACTCATGTGACAATCATAGGCTATTTAGAAATAGCTAGGTAAGCTGATCAGTCACTCTGTTCCCAAAAGACTATGCCAAGTCCTTTTACGGCACTTGCATATCCCTAGGTAACAGTGCTCGCATCCAATGCGAATGTTGCATCTTATGCAACCAATACTCAATCTAGTCAAAGCAGTTATAGTGTCCTTGACACTATTGCTCAATAACTATTATAACCAGTGTTTCCATAATCCTTATCAGAATACCCTTATTCCGGGAGATCACTATCTCTCAAGGTATCCACAGTTAAGACCTTTTAGATCTCTATCTATAAAGTCTTAACTTCTTGAAAATAAGACATAGAGATCACCATCTCTAAAGCCTTATCATCTTTGAAGATATTGTTATTACTGCAATCAAGTGTTCTTTCTCCATAGTAGGATTAGTAACAGTTTACTACTCCCACTGCATGGCAGAAATCTGGCTTTTATACACATTTAGCATACACTTAGCTTCTCGTAATTGATGCACAAGTGCAAGCAGTTTTAGCATTCACTTCCTCAACTCATTGAGGTGCTATCCCTTTTGATAGGTCAGTACCAAATCTCAAGGGAAGGAAGCCTTTCTTGGAATTTCCAAGAGTGGAATATGTCCAAGGTGTACTACAAATGTGACATTCCCAATACCCTCTTTTCTTTGCTTCTGAACAACTTCAGAACTAAGATCTAAGAGGTATTCTTGAGATCATATCTCAAGGTATGGAATAGCCAGTCTATAAAACACTTATTATCATCCTTATATCATTCCAAATGATTAGGATATTATCTACATTTAGCACGATGAACACAATGGCACTCCCACTAAGCTTCACATGGTACATCAATATTCTATCTGAAATCATAACACTTATGATTTCATCAAATATGATGTTCCAACTAAAAGAAGCTTATTTGAGTCCATAGATGGATTTCTTTAGCTTTCATACCTTACTTTCCAAAATCATGAAGCCCTGGGGCTACTTCATGTGAATATCCTCAGAGAGGTATTCTTTAGAGGAATGCAATCTTGAATTACATCTTAAAGATGCAACAGTCAAGTTGTGTAGCTAAGGTTAGCAATATTCTGATGAGTTCAAGCATGGTTTCCGAAGAGCAAGTCTCATTGCAAGCAATGTCTTCTCTTCCAGTGTGTAGCTTGTGGCTACGAACCGAGCTTTGAAGGTCTCCACCTTCTCATCAGGTTCCCTCTCTTCTTGAAGATCCATTTACACCTTAACGGGTCTAACCCTTATAGGTAGATCCTCGAGGGTCTATATACAACACCTGTATATGAAGTCTACTTTAGACTTTATTGCTAATATCCATCTTTCCATGTCATGATCCTTAGGAGCTTCATCACATGAAGTCCGATCATTGTCAGACTTGGATGACACATGGAATACATCCTCAAACTCATTTGAAGAGGTATTAATGTTTCATCTTTAATTGTCCTTTTAGTTTCCGATTTCAAGAGCCTCATTATCTTCTCAAGATTAAATGAGTTCCTTTACTTCATTTTCATCTTGATTCTCAAGAGTCTCAATCCTCCAAGAATCACATTCTCAGAGATGAGATCTTTTAAGAATCTCAAGGTCATAAAGTAGGTATCCAATACCATACTTTATTTTCCTAATGAAGTAGCACTCTCAAGTGCTAGATTCCAGCTTACATCCATGGAACCTTATTAAGGATATATATTGTAGTCTCTACTACACATATATACCAGGAAACTAAGAGGATAATTATGCTAAAATTCATCATTGATCAAATCATGTCACACATGATCCAATTGTATCTCCCTACAACTCCATTGAGTTTAGGTGTATTAGGAGGAGTGAGATAGAAATGATATTCATATATCCATAAGGTATTCTTTGAATTTTATCTAATAGGTACAAGCTACCTTGCTTAGATCAAATTCATTTCATCTTTCTTCAAACTTTGGTTCTAAACCAAAATTGTGAAATCTTTGAACATTTCAAAGGTTTCTCAGGTAAAGAGAAGAAATCTCATATCATACATAATCATCAATAAATATCACATATCCATAATGTTTACTATGATATAGATGATCTTTACATCAATATGTATGAGATCTTGAATACCTCGACATTCAACACCATTCCCAGAGAAGGGTGTATTAGACATTTTTACTTTGAATACAATATTCACAAGTATGTAAGATTTGAAATTTTAGACATTCTAAAGTTTCATATCTTACTAGTCTATTGATCAAATCAATAGACAAATGTCCAAGGCTTGATGCCAGATCATTGTCAAATGATCTTCATCCTCCTATTGATCTTATAAGGTTTGATTTTCAGTATTAGAAATCTTAATGAACCATTCATTAATATTCTAATTTTGTGGAGTCCACTAGATGTTAGATTACTATCTGAAATATTTCCATCACAACTCTTTATGATAGTTCTATCTCAGAATTCATGTTTATTTCCAACATTTAGAAACAAACAATGGGGTATTCTAATATCTAGGTCATAGAGACATTCTCTAAGACTAAGGGCTCTCCCACTGAGAATGTGAAGTCTATCTATCCAATAGCGATTGTTGCAACAATTACAGTAATATCCATGTAGATGACTACTAAACCTTAAGATCAAATTTCTAATCTTCTAATATATATGCAACCAATTGCAAATGTCATTAGAAGATTGGGATACAACTGTCAGACTTTATCTTATGAAATAATAAAGTCAGAGTCAATGATTATATGTAGATTATTCTGATGCTCTATCTGAGTCCTTCACTAAGGATTTTAGACAGACTTGATAGTCATACTATCAACACATCAACATATTGCAGTATTGGCATTCCTCCAACTCTTTGGATGTCATACGGAAGTCACAGAAGTACGATCAACTCTTTGACTTTCCTTCTCACATGGGTCCAACCCATGCTTCCATTGTGCTCTCTTCATCTATAAACAACCATTGTTCAAGACAAAGAATCTCTCATGTTGAATTCAAAAGATTTCAATATAAGAGTATTTCAACATTTATACATGCTTCATTAAATTCATTCAAAATGATTATTATGAAGCTTCATGAATGACTTGAGTATAGATAGTAGAATGATGACACTCATCATATCTACATACATCTTAACTCTTAGAGACTTAGGTTCAGGTAGGTATTCAAACATTTTGAATACATCATCTCTTTCGAGCCACCATTCTGCATAATGTAGAGAACCATGCCATTCATGATTAAATGTCCAGAGCACATATGTATGCCAAAATATCTTCTTTTATTTTATAAGGATTATCCGACAATTACGATCACCATCGACATGTCACTTCCAAAGTACACTCGATGAAAGATCAAGACTATAGAGACATACAAACCCTAAGGTGATGTCTTATTGTCTTATTTAATTGTCATTCCTCATTATGTTGAGGAAACTTGCACATTGCAACCACATAGATTATGTGTTCAATTGCAAGTACAATATCTGGATCATGAGTCCAATCCAAGATATTTTACTGGTTATCATTGAGTATAACATTGAGTGGGTTTAATGAAGGATTATCTGAAATAAGAAATTTGCATAAGTGTATATATATTATATATACATGTTTTACTTTGATTTAGGAATTTTTATATCAAAGTTGTCTTGCCTTGTCAACACTGAAAGTTCATTCCCTTAATCACTTTCAATGTAAGAGATATTCTTACCATTATATCTCTAGCAAGATCTGGGATCTCCTTTCCTATCTTTGTTGCATCCCAATAATATGAGAACCTACAACTCGGATAAAAAGAAGCGGGAACACATTCCGCCTTGCAAGTCCAACTTGCATTTCCCAATTCGGTCTTTAACACCCGGCCCCACCACCCCTAAGATGATGTTGACCCGTCATTAATTGAACCAACCGTCAACAAGCTTAATACTCGCTATACGCAATCCAATATCGCCCCAATAATATGAGGACCCGATATTGGGGTCACTACGTATATGGCCTTACTCTTTCGAGAAGCAAAGAACCCGATCCAATTAAATCATGTACAGGATCTGTCACTTCGGACAGGCGTATCCTATACACAACAACTGGCGACGAAATCCTTTGCCTTGACGGGAGACCATGGATGTCACTTATGTGATCCTCCACCTCATATTCAAATTGTAATTAATTATCGTGAATCATATTCACATAATTAATTCTTCCAAGGGAAATACACATCTATTCATAATAGAGTGTTTATTGGATATAATTAATTTAATCACATTAAATTAATCATCAATCCGATCATCAATCAACAAACATGTCTTTTACTTGAATAGTAGGTATATACTCAAAGTACGTATTATTCGAATTTTAATAATTAGAAAAATACACATTGTCTGTCTCCAGTATTATACAGTCCCTACCCGCTGTCATGGCCAGTACCGACGAGAGTGGGACGGACCACATACGTTGCAACCCGCTACCCCAATGCTCTCCGACTAGGCACCACATCCGCCTCGGGAAAGGATAATACCAGATAGACCATCATGTACTTTGAGATGTTCATCGGTTTTTCAACCGAAATTATACCATATAATATACATCAAAACATTTTTGATTATACTATAAGGAGATTTGCTAGACAAATCCCCAATCCTATTCAAGCAAAAAGGGTTTTCATGTAAAAATTGTCCTACAACAATTGTAGGATAAACTATAGTTTTCATGAAGGCAATGTTTGTTGATGAACCAATGATCAAGATCTAATATCTCATCATTGTGGTTTAGGCAAGTGTCATTCAATGAAATAATTATCTCTTTAAATATTTCACAAATATTTATCACTAATTATTCCAGAAAATTAACAATTAATTTTTATCATGATAATTGAATGACATATCACAAGGTTCATGATCCAAGATGTCAATTTCCAGCAGTGACCCCCAATCACTAAAATTAACTTATCTTGATCAATTTAAATCCAAAAAATGCAAACTCAGTTTCCAAAGATTGCCTATTTGATTTATTAAAGAACCCAAGTGATAATTCACGCATTTAAAGGTGGATTAAAACCGTAATTATCTCATTAATCACGTTCAAAACCGCAGTTCCCGCAACAGTGAATATAGTCATATTCAAAAAGCCATATCTTGAGCAAATGAAGACCAAATTTAGTAAACTCAAGTCCTATGGTTTCCTTGTTTAATGGGGAACAAAAAAACAATTGAAAATTTCATGTCTAAACGTTTTAAACAGAGCCGAAAAATTCAATTTTACAGAGGTGCGAAAAATTGAAATGCAGTAAAAATTTCGCAACCCTTTCAAGAACCAAATCGTCTAAGGTCTATGGATCATATCCCAAACCTTATTCAACCTGGCTCTGATACCACTTGAAGGATATTGAGTATCCTCAAGCGCATCACGGAAGCGTGTCGATCGCATCGTATGCAATCGGAGCAACTAGTCGTACTAGATGCTAGATGCAACGGAAATTAAAAATTTTAACTTTAAAGATGAAACCACATAATCACGAGAACACTTCTAGGAACGTTTCATCAAACCACAAAGTATTAGAAATACCTCTTGAAGCGTGGTTGTGATCGCGAGATCCCAAAGTAGAGATCCTCCTATCTCAAGTCCGACCCACGAAGAACACACTTGCGGGCACGATGATGAGTTGCGTCCTTCCCGCAATCCTTGACGAAGGTCCAAGCGTCGAAGGCGAAGCAAGATGCTCTCCTCTTCAATATGCAAAGTGGACGGCCACTTGGATATTAAGAGAGAGCCCACACGAGAATGAGAGAGAGAGAGAGAGTAGTAGTAGTCTTTTACAACTCTAGATAATGTTGTACCTTGGAAGGCTACCCTAGCCCTCCTTTTATATTAGTTAAGGGTCCAATGGATCTCAATCCATGGGACACATGGATCCAACGGCCAGGCTTGGTCCATGTAAAATCAATGGATATGATTGTTGTTGGTTAAAACCAACAACATTAATTTAAATTAAAATATGTTGCAACATTATCAACATAATTTAATTTAACTAATTAAGAGATAATGTGACAACAAAAAGGGAGTCAACCAACCACCCTAAATTATAGGGGGTTATTTTGTCTCCTCTTATTTTATCTTATTATTTCTTAATAAATTGCAATAACTATTATTGCAATAATATCCACCAAATTAATTCCAAATTAATTTGTGAATATTTCAATCATGCCATTGAATATTATGTGAATCATATTCACAACCCAAACTAATTAGTAAATTGCATTTTCAATAAATGTGAATCCAATCCACATTATTAATTAACAAATGCTATTTACATAAATTCTCTCTCTTATATATTTATATTATAAATCATATTTATAACACACACATATCATGGACAGTGTTATCCACATTCTCTTAATCCTTGATAATTAAATCCCATTTAATTATCTTAGATAATCATTTTCATAATATGAATTATATTCATATTAAGCTTGATAATTAAATCTCATTTAATCAACAAGTCCTTGCTTGGATATTTCATCAAAAGAATTATTCTTGAACCCTTTCATGAATAATGTGCTTTCTCCGTGGATACTTGGAGATAAGGACAGGGCGATTGTATTATTCCATTTATAGTGACTTGGATATTGAGATCTTATCTCAAATCCAGATCTTACGAACCTCCCACAGATGCTTGATTAAATCAAGACCGCAAATCCAATCTTCTCATTGAATCTGAATCTCATTCAGATCAATGTCCAACACTTGGACTAAGATCAGATTGCTTCTTTACTGGAAGGAGTCACTAAAATCCAGACCTGTTTCATCACTCCCTCGGAATGGAAGCGTCTTGGATATACAATCGTTTATGATCACATCACTCTTAGGTATTCCCAATACCTGTACATCCTGCATACTGGAAGACCCATGGTCAACCCGAAGATCAAGATCTATTTTACACTGTCTTCTTCAGGGTTTGATCACTAAGTTTCTCATTTGATCATTGAGATTTGGTATCGATCATATACTTTCCAAAAGCATATATCATATCTAGGTCTTGATCATATACTTTCCAAAAGTATATATCAAACCTACAAATTCAGTCAAGCTTCCAAAGCAAGACGACCGTGCACGGAATTTGATTCTTCCCAATATCTCATGAGTGAGCTCATGTCTTCCGGTTCAGTAGTGAACCTGTATGATCCCTTTCAGAGATCGTATTACTCATATGCCCTTACATGCACACCAGCGCGCCGGTGTATAGACCTTGGTTAGGTCATCAACCTATTGGTCTGCCAAATGTACACACTCAGACATATAGTAACACATCTGTCTCCGGTCAGAGGATGCGTGCCTATGCTGTGACAGCATTCAACATAGGACTTTGGTTATCTCGATCTCGTTAAGTCAACTCTTTGACCTAACTAATCCGGCACCTCCGAATCTCTATTCCTATGCAGAGGACCTGCATCAAGAGGTCGGTCAGATATCAACCTATGTGAGAAAGGATTGCCATCTCCTACTTAGGCCGGAGATCACATCTTAATAATCATTTGACGGTGCTTGATGAGTCCTCAATCTAACCCTTTAGATATTCATCCAAGCACCAGCCTCTATGATTCAATTATTGAATCAACAGTTGTATGATCATTAAGATAGCCATGGTACATAACCCTAATTGTACAGAGGGACCTATTATGCAAATTATTTATTCTTCATTTCAGATCAGGGAATGATATTCGCAATAACAATTATTGCATAATGGCTCGCCGTGGGCTCACATGTCCAACAATCTCCCACTAGCCCAAAGAGCCATTAATGGGCTAATCATTTAAACCCACACTCATGTGACAATCATAGGCTATTTAGAAATAGCTAGGTAAGCTGATCAGTCACTCTGTTCCCAAAAGACTATGCCAAGTCCTTTTACGGCACTTGCATATCCCTAGGTAACAGTGCTCGCATCCAATGCGAATGTTGCATCTTATGCAACCAATACTCAATCTAGTCAAAGCAGTTATAGTGTCCTTGACACTATTGCTCAATAACTATTATAACCAGTGTTTCCATAATCCTTATCAGAATACCCTTATTCCGGGAGATCACTATCTCTCAAGGTATCCACAGTTAAGACCTTTTAGATCTCTATCTATAAAGTCTTAACTTCTTGAAAATAAGACATAGAGATCACCATCTCTAAAGCCTTATCATCTTTGAAGATATTGTTATTACTGCAATCAAGTGTTCTTTCTCCATAGTAGGATTAGTAACAGTTTACTACTCCCACTGCATGGCAGAAATCTGGCTTTTATACACATTTAGCATACACTTAGCTTCTCGTAATTGATGCACAAGTGCAAGCAGTTTTAGCATTCACTTCCTCAACTCATTGAGGTGCTATCCCTTTTGATAGGTCAGTACCAAATCTCAAGGGAAGGAAGCCTTTCTTGGAATTTCCAAGAGTGGAATATGTCCAAGGTGTACTACAAATGTGACATTCCCAATACCCTCTTTTCTTTGCTTCTGAACAACTTCAGAACTAAGATCTAAGAGGTATTCTTGAGATCATATCTCAAGGTATGGAATAGCCAGTCTATAAAACACTTATTATCATCCTTATATCATTCCAAATGATTAGGATATTATCTACATTTAGCACGATGAACACAATGGCACTCCCACTAAGCTTCACATGGTACATCAATATTCTATCTGAAATCATAACACTTATGATTTCATCAAATATGATGTTCCAACTACAAGAAGCTTATTTGAGTCCATAGATGGATTTCTTTAGCTTTCACACCTTACTTTCCAAAATCATGAAGCCCTGGGGCTACTTCATGTGAATATCCTCAGAGAGGTATTCTTTAGAGGAATGCAATCTTGAATTACATCTTGAAGATGCAACAGTCAAGTTGTGTAGCTAAGGTTAGCAATATTCTGATGAGTTCAAGCATGGTTTCCGAAGAGCAAGTCTCATTGCAAGCAATGTCTTCTCTTCCAGTGTGTAGCTTGTGGCTACGAACCGAGCTTTGAAGGTCTCCACCTTCTCATCAGGTTCCCTCTCTTCTTGAAGATCCATTTACACCTTAACGGGTCTAACCCTTATAGGTAGATCCTCGAGGGTCTATATACAACACCTGTATATGAAGTCTACTTTAGACTTTATTGCTAATATCCATCTTTCCATGTCATGATCCTTAGGAGCTTCATCACATGAAGTCCGATCATTGTCAGACTTGGATGACACATGGAATACATCCTCAAACTCATTTGAAGAGGTATTAATGTTTCATCTTTAATTGTCCTTTTAGTTTCCGATTTCAGGAGCCTCATTATCTTCTCAAGATTAAATGAGTTCCTTTACTTCATTTTCATCTTGATTCTCAAGAGTCTCAATCCTCCAAGATTCACATTCTCAGAGATGAGATCTTTTAAGAATCTCAAGGTCATAAAGTAGGTATCCAATACCATACTTTATTTTCCTAATGAAGTAGCACTCTCAAGTGCTAGATTCCAGCTTACATCCATGGAACCTTATTAAGGATATATATTGTAGTCTCTACTACACATATATACCAGGAAACTAAGAGGATAATTATGCTAAAATTCATCATTGATCAAATCATGTCACACATGATCCAATTGTATCTCCCTACAACTCCATTGAGTTTAGGTGTATTAGGAGGAGTGAGATAGAAATGATATTCATATCTCCATAAGGTATTCTTTGAATTTTATCTAATAGGTACAAGCTACCTTGCTTAGATCAAATTCATTTCATCTTTCTTCAAACTTTGGTTCTAAACCAAAATTGTGAAATCTTTGAACATTTCAAAGGTTTCTCAGGTAAAGAGAAGAAATCTCATATCATACATAATCATCAATAGATATCACATATCCATAATGTTTATTATGATATAGATGATCTTTACATCAATATGTATGAGATCTTGAATACCTCGACATTCAACACCATTCCCAGAGAAGGGTGTATTAGACATTTTTACTTTGAATACAATATTCACAAGTATGTAAGATTTGAAATTTTAGACATTCTAAAGTTTCATATCTTACTAGTCTATTGATCAAATCAATAGACAAATGTCCAAGGCTTGATGCCAGATCATTGTCAAATGATCTTCATCCTCCTATTGATCTTATAAGGTTTGATTTTCAGTATTAGAAATCTTAATGAACCATTCATTAATATTCTAATTTTGTGGAGTCCACTAGATGTTAGATTACTATCTGAAATATTTCCATCACAACTCTTTATGATAGTTCTATCTCAGAATTCATGTTTATTTCCAACATTTAGAAACAAACAATGGGGTATTCTAATATCTAGGTCATAGAGACATTCTCTAAGACTAAGGGCTCTCCCACTGAGAATGTGAAGTCTATCTATCCAATAGCGATTGCTGCAACAATTACAGTAATATCCATGTAGATGACTACTAAACCTTAAGATCAAATTTCTAATCTTCTAATATATATGCAACCAATTGCAAATGTCATTAGAAGATTGGGATACAACTGTCAGACTTTATCTTATGAAATAATAAAGTCAGAGTCAATGATTATATGTAGATTATTCTGATGCTCTATCTGAGTCCTTCACTAAGGATTTTAGACAGACTTGATAGTCATACTATCAACACATCAACATATTGCAGTATTGGCATTCATCCAACTCTTTGGATGTCATACGGAAGTCACAGAAGTACGATCAACTCTTTGACTTTCCTTCTCACATGGGTCCAACCCATGCTTCCATTGTGCTCTCTTCATCTATAAACAACCATTGTTCAAGACAAAGAATCTCTCATGTTGAATTCAAAAGATTTCAATATAAGAGTATTTCAACATTTATACATGCTTCATTAAATTCATTCAAAATGATTATTATGAAGCTTCATGAATGACTTGAGTATAGATAGTAGAATGATGACACTCATCATATCTACATACATCTTAACTCTTAGAGACTTAGGTTCAGGTAGGTATTCAAACATTTTGAATACATCATCTCTTTCGAGCCACCATTCTGCATAATGTAGAGAACCATGCCATTCATGATTAAATGTCCAGAGCACATATGTATACCAAAATATCTTCTTTTATTTTATAAGGATTATCCGACAATTACGATCACCATCGACATGTCACTTCCAAAGTACACTCGATGAAAGATCAAGACTATAGAGACATACAAACCCTAAGGTGATGTCTTATTGTCTTATTTAATTGTCATTCCTCATTATGTTGAGGAAACTTGTACATTGCAACCACATAGATTATGTGTTCAATTGCAAGTACAATATCTGGATCATGAGTCCAATCCAAGATATTTTACTGGTTATCATTGAGTATAACATTGAGTGGGTTTAATGAAGGATTATCTGAAATAAGACATTTGCATAAGTGTATATATATTATATATACATGTTTTAATTTGATTTAGGAATTTTTATATCAAAGTTGTCTTGCCTTGTCAACACTGAAAGTTCATTCCCTTAATCACTTTCAATGTAAGAGATATTCTTACCATTATATCTCTAGCAAGATCTGGGATCTCCTTTCCTATCTTTGTTGCATCCCAATAATATGAGAACCTACAACTCGGATAAAAAGAAGCGGGAACACATTCCGCCTTGCAAGTCCAACTTGCATTTCCCAATTCGGTCTTTAACACCCGGCCCCACCACCCCTAAGATGTTGTTGACCCGTCATTAATTGAACCAACCGTCAACAAGCTTAATACTCGCTATACGCAATCCAATATCGCCCCAATAATATGAGGACCTGATATTGGGGTCACTACGTATACGGCCTTACTCTTTCGAGAAGCAAAGAACCCGATCCAATTAAATCATGTACAAGATCTGTCACTTCGGACAGGCGTCTCCTATACACAACAACTGGCGACGAAATCCTTTGCCTTGACGGGAGACCATGGATGTCACTTATGTGATCCTCCACCTCATATTCAAATTGTAATTAATTATCGTGAATCATATTCACATAATTAATTCTTCCAAGGGAAATACACATCTATTCATAATAGAGTGTTTATTGGATATAATTAATTTAATCACATTAAATTAATCATCAATCCGATCATCAATCAACAAACATGTCTTTTACTTGAATAGTAGGTATATACTCAAAGTACGTATTATTCGAATTTTAATAATTAGAAAAATACACATTGTCTGTCTCCAGTATTATACAGTCCCTACCCGCTGTCATGGCCAGTACCGACGAGAGTGGGACGGACCACATACGTTGCAACCCGCTATCCCAATGCTCTCCGACTAGGCACCACATCCGCCTCGGGAAAGGATAATACCAGATAGACCATCATGTACTTTGAGATGTTCATCGGTTTTTCAACCGAAATTATACCATATAATATACATCAAAACATTTTTGATTATATTATACGGAGATTTGCTAGACAAATCCCCAATCCTATTCAAGAAAAAAGGGTTTTCATGTAAAAATTGTCCTACAACAATTGTAGGATAAACTATAGTTTTCATGAAGGCAATGTTTGTTGATGAACCAATGATCAAGATCTAATATCTCATCATTGTGGTTTAGGCAAGTGTCATTCAATGAAATAATTATCTCTTTAAATATTTCACAAATATTTATCACTAATTATTCCAGAAAATTAACAATTAATTTTCATCATGATAATTGAATGACATATCACAAGGTTCATGATCCAAGATGTCAATTTCCAGCAGTGACCCCCAATCACTAAAATTAACTTATCTTGATCAATTTAAATCCAAAAAATGCAAACTCAGTTTCCAAAGATTGCCTATTTGATTTATTAAAGAACCCAAGTGATAATTCACGCATTTCAAGGCGGATTAAAACCGTAATTATCTCATTAATCACGTTCAAAACCGCAGTTCCCGCAACAGTGAATATAGTCATATTCAAAAAGCCATATCTTGAGCAAATGAAGTCCAAATTTAGTAAACTCAAGTCCTATGGTTTCCTTGTTTAATGGGGAACAGAAAACAATTGAAAATTTCATATCTAAACGTTTTAAACAGAGCCGAAAAATTCAATTTTACAGAGGTGCGAAAAATTGAAATGCAGTAAAAATTTCGCAACCCTTTCAAGAACCAAATCGTCTAAGGTCTATGGATCATATCCCAAACCTTATTCAACCTGGCTCTGATACCACTTGAAGGATATTGAGTATCCTCAAGCGCATCACGGAAGCGTGTCGATCGCATCGTATGCAATCGGAGCAACTAGTCGTACTAGATGCTAGATGCAACGGAAATTAAAAATTTTAACTTTAAAGATGAAACCACATGATCACGAGAACACTTCTCGGAACGTTTCATCAAACCATAAAGTATTAGAAATACCTCTTGAAGCGTGGTTGTGATCGCGAGATCCCAAAGTAGAGATCCTCCTATCTCAAGTCCGACCCACGAAGAACGCACTTGCGGGCACGATGATGAGTCGCGTCCTTCCCGCAATCCTTGACGAAGGTCCAAGCGTCGAAGGCGAAGCAAGATGCTCTCCTCTTCAATATGCAAAGTGGACGACCACTTGGATATTAAGAGAGTGCCCACACGAGAATGAGAGAGAGAGAGAGAGTAGTAGTAGTCTTCTACAACTCTAGATAATGTTGTACCTTGGAAGGCTACCCTAGCCCTCCTTTTATATTAGTTTAGGGTCCAATGGATCTCAATCCATGGGACACATGGATCCAACGGCCAGGCTTGGTCCATGTAAAATCAATGGATATGATTGTTGTTGGTTAAAACCAACAACATTAATTTAAATTAAAATATGTTGCAACATTATCAACATAATTTAATTTAACTAATTAAGAGATAATGTGACAACAAAAAGGGAGTCAACCAACCACCCTAAATTATAGGGGGTTATTTTGTCTCCTCTTATTTTATCTTATTATTTCTTAATAAATTGCAATAACTATTATTGCAATAATATCCACCAAATTAATTCCAAATTAATTTGTGAGTATTTCAATCATGACATTGAATATTATGTGAATCATATTCACAACCCAAACTAATTAGTAAATTGCATTTTCAATAAATGTGAATCCAATCCACATTATTAATTAACAAATGCTATTTACATAAATTCTCTCTCTTATATATGTATATTATAAATCATATTTATAACACACACATATCATGGACAGTGTTATCCACATTCTCTTAATCCTTGATAATTAAATCCCATTTAATTATCTTAGATAATCATTTTCATAATATGAATTATATTCATATTAAGCTTGATAATTAAATCTCATTTAATCAACAAGTCCTTGCTTGGATATTTCATCAAAAGAATTATTCTTGAACCCTTTCATGAATAATGTGCTTTCTCCGCGGATACTTGGAGATAAGGACAGGGCGATTGTATTATTCCATGTATAGTGACTTGGATATTGAGATCTTATCTCAAATCCAGATCTTACGAACCTCCCACAGATGCTTGATTAAATCAAGACCGCAAATCCAATCTTCTCATTGAATCTGAATCTCATTCAGATCAATGTCCAACACTTGGACTAAGATCAGATTGCTTCTTTACTGGAAGGAGTCACTAAAATCCAGACCTGTTTCATCACTCCCTCGGAATGAAAGCGTCATGGATATACAATCGTTTATGATCACATCACCCTTAGGTATTCCCAATACCTGTACATCCTGCATACTGGAAGACCCATGGTCAACCCGAAGATCAAGATCTATTTTACACTGTCTTCTTCAGGGTTTGATCACTAAGTTTCTCATTTGATCATTGAGATTTGGTATCGATCATATACTTTCCAAAAGCATATATCATATCTAGGTCTTGATCATATACTTTCCAAAAGTATATATCAAACCTACAAATTCAGTCAAGCTTCCAAAGCAAGACGACCGTGCACGGAATTTGATTCTTCCCAATATCTCATGAGTGAGCTCATGTCTTCCGGTTCAGTAGTGAACCTGTATGATCCCTTTGAGAGATCGTATTACTCATATGCCCTTACATGCACACCAGCGCGCCGGTGTATAGACTTTGGTTAGGTCATCAACCTATTGGTCTGCCAAATGTACACACTCAGACATATAGTAACACATCTGTCTCCGGTCAGAGGATGCGTGCCTATGCTGTGACAGCATTCAACATAGGACTTTGGTTATCTCGATCTCGTTAAGTCAACTCTTTGACCTAACTAATCCGGCACCTCCGAATCTCTATTCCTATGCAGAGGACCTGCATCAAGAGGTCGGTCAGATATCAGCCTATGTGAGAAAGGATTGCCATCTCCTACTTAGGCTGGAGATCACATCTTAATAATCATTTGACGGTGCTTGATGAGTCCTCAATCTAACCCTTTAGATATTCATCCAAGCACCAGCCTCTATGATTCAATTATTGAATCAACAGCTGTATGATCATTAAGATAGCCATGGTACATAACCCTAATTGTACAGAGGGACCTATTATGCAAATTATTTATTCTTCATTTCAGATCAGGGAATGATATTCGCAATAACAATTATTGCATAATGGCTCGCCGTGGGCTCACATGTCCAACACCGCCGTTGGAGGAGGTCTCCTCCGATCACCTAGAAAGTAGCTCCACTCGCGCGCTACCATCCAGCCCACCCACCGTCGCGCGTGGGAATCTCCTCCAGGAACCCTCCCGCATGGACCGACCAACATCAAAATTGCTATCGACCACTTCCCCATCTGGATCCTCATCCCCCACCTCCGCAACTCCGCGAGATCCACCATCGCTCATCATGTAATAGCCGTCCAACTCGCACGAAGCTTCAATGCTTGGAGGAATCCTTACACTCCACCATGCTGCCGCCGGAGGCGTGCCACCCTGCTGCGGCCGCCCAGCCTCCTTCGCCTGGGGCAGAGCCATACCGACACCGACCTGGAGTAACTCCCACAGTCGACTACACCGTCCCTCCTCGAACCGTACAACCTCAGAGCTCCATCGTCTTTCCACCGCTTAGCCATAAACGCAAGATCACCTTTGCGCAAAGAACTGAGCACCACCGGCCGGCTCCTCCTTGTCTGTTGGCGCAACTCCACCTCCTCGCAAGCCGTCGTGTCATCTCTCGTCGCCATCTTCAGCTGCTACCTGCGACCTTAGGCAAGGAGAAGAGCAAGCGGCGGTGCCCCTTTCTATTTAGCTTGGAGAGAACTCGAAACCCTATTTGGGTAAATTACAATCCAACCCCTACCATACCTAATAATTGCAAAATTCCCTAGCCAGAGACTAAGCACGTGCAGCATACGCCCTTTTCGGGGTAAATTACGACTTTCTACCTTTATTTTATTTTTGTTATATTTTTAATACAAAAATATTAAATAAATGTTATGAAGCCCTTGTTATCCAGATAATTATTTTGCACGTTATCCTTGCTGAAAAAAATATTTTATTGCTAAAAAAATACTCCAAAAATCATATTCAATTCATGTTGTGTTTCTAGGGATGAGCATGGGCTGGGCCGGGCCCTGAAGGGCCCAGGCCCAAGCCCACTTAAAAACTTCGGGCTTTGGACCAGGCCTAGGCCTGCAAAATTTTATTTGGTTCGTTCAAAGCCCAAGCCCGACCCAATTCCTATGGATAGGGCTTGGGTCGGGCCGACCCATCTTAACCCATTATATTATTAACTTTGAGTTTGTACTTAAATTCAATCTCAATTCAAGTTAGACGAGCTAAACTTATTTAAAACATATGTGATAATACTTGTGAAACAACAAAAACTCAATTCTAGCAGAGATGATTTCTCATTTTATACAAGTCCACTAAATGTTATATACCATAAACGTCTCTCGTTACAAAAATTGAAAGAGTGAACCAAGTTTACACAATAACAACAACAGGTGCACCATGCACTACATGTTAAAAAATGGCATAATGCTCGCATTGGGTAAAGGTTCAATAATAGAAAATATTCTAATGGAAAAAATAAACACTAAAAATTCAAGAATAATCACCAGAATCTAAGACATATAATTAAGAAAAATTAATTCTGAAATGAAATACAATGATCATCAACTCATATGTAGGGTGGAGCACGGGCCCGGGCCGGCCCGACCCAGCCCGCTGCCCGGCACGCATCGGCCCGACCCAAGCCCAAGCCCACTGCCTAAATGGGCGGGCCTGGGCTGATTTTTTGGCCCATTTATAAATTCGGGCCGGGCTCGGGCTTGCATGTGCCCAGCCCATCGGCCCACCGGCCGGCCTGACTGATGCCCACTTTTACACAATCTGATTGCAGCAACATATGGTTTTTGAAGTGTGAAAAAATGCGTATAATATTTTCAAAGTTAATCTATTATTCATCTGTAATGTGATCAGAGCATGTTCTTTTGCAATATAACATTCATTTGTTCTGTAATATCGGAAATTATTGCATGATAGATAATCCCAGTGTGATTATACATCCACTATGTTTCTGTCAGTAATATTTGTCCTCTTCTTATCCTTTATACTAATCGAAATTCGAAATCAAATGCTGAAGTCCAATCTAATTTCGAAAGGATAAGTAAACAGGTTCTTGCACACTTAATTGTGCTTATTTAGATTTGCCTCAAGTTTCAGTTGTATAATGCCAAATCTAGATGTTTGAATTGTACATATCATTTTGTCTTTTTTTCTCGATGAAGATAAAATTTCTAACCGTAACAAGTTTCTAATAAATCACAAAAAATTATAGAAACTGTAAATAAATCACGGAAAACTGCACCTTCTGATTTCCCCTTTCTTTTCATGGGCCGGCCCGACCCAGGCCCGACCCATCATAAGTCGGGATGGGCTCGGGCTTGGGCCCAACCCTTGATAAATTAGCGGGCCTGGGCCCGGCCCGTGGGCCTGATATTGTAAATGGGCCTGGGTTGGGCTAAGCTGGGCCCGGCCCGAGCCCGACCCATGCTCCACCCTACTCATATGTCCCACACCTGACTTTCTTGATTTATAAACATTGTATGAAGATAGGATACATGAACATAGTGTGCATGACATGTGAGAGTTTCCATACGTGTAGGATATGGGAAGGGTTCGGGCCCTCTTTGGGTCGGGCCCGTGGGCCGGGTCGGACTAGGCCAAGCCACGCCCGAGCCCGGCCTGAAAAAATTCGGGCCTAAAAATTAGGCCCAAGCCCAGCCCAATGTTCATTTGGGCTTGGGTCGGGCCGGGCATTTTGGGCCGGGCTTCGGGCTAGGTCGGCCCAGCCCAATGCTTATCCCTATGCGTTTCTCTTCATTGTATAAATTTTGCATTGCATTTTATTGCTATTAATAAAAAATCGAAAACTTTGTATTTTTGCTCTTTGAAATTTGAAAAATAAGAAAAGTTAAAATATTGTGTCAAAACTTCAAAAAAATTAGAATAATTTTCTTTTTGTATCTTTTATTTTCTATGTAAATTACACGTATTAACTGCTTTTAAAACTCAAAAAAAGTGTAAAATAAGAAAAATATTAAAAAAATCACAAAAAAGTGTAGAAAATTCCAAAAATAGTGAATCAACTTCATATTTGTAGATTTATCATAGTTTCTATGAAAAATAAATCTACTAATTTTGAATTTATTTTATATTTTTTAGTTGCAAAATAGTTCTGTCTACTCATTTTTTGTTTTATTCCCTATATATTCATTTTGAAAATTCTAAAAAATCTAAAAATCTTTGAAAAATTCCAAAAAATAAAAGAAAAATAGTCAAAAACACAAAAAAAATTATTTGCCTTTTTATGGATATTTTTATCATATTTGAAAAATCTAAAAAGTTACATTTCTTTTGTATATAATTTACGTTAAAAAAATTAATTATTTTTGAAAATTAGAAATTTACAAAACTAATATCATTGAAAATTTGAAAATCAGAAAAAATTAATAAAAAAAATTAAAAAGGTAAAAAAAAATTAAAATCTCACAAAAAAACAAAGATAATTTGCATTTAAATTTCATCTTTCTTTTAATTGAATTTTCAATTATTTGAATAACCCTCGGGTTTTGTAACCTCCCTGAGTTCAATCATGTTACTATACAGGTAAATTAAATAGCAAAAATTCTCTTGCTACATTCTTTTGTAATTAATTTAGTTTGTAAATAAATAACATTTTTTGTTGACGCTTAATTGGGTTGTAACGACTTGTTCATAATTCATCTAATTAAAACCCCGAAAATTCAATCTAACTGCGATCAGGCAGCAAAAGACCACCCACTTGGACATGTGGCATGCCCTTAACACACGATCACTCTTCATGTCAGACGCATGAGAATAGAACCTCAAAAGAGAATCAACGGCTGATGGCGCGGGTGATTCGATGGTGCCTACAAGACTCGGGGCAAGGTTGATGATCTAATAACTAGAGGGAGGCCTGGAAGAAATGCTGACGAATTTGTCCCAAACGAGTTTCGATCCGCTCATGTGTGCCGCTCCGATGATCTGGGGCCCTCTGAAGGCTGCTTTACGTTCATGCATCTCCTTTACACCCAATGTGATCTTCAAAAGCAACCTAGGCTCTCTAGAATGGCCTAGCGATGATGCTTGATCTGGGACTGAGCTCCAGTAGTAGATGCTCCTCAAATGAGACTTCTGGACCTGCAATAAAATGCAAAAGTGACACAAGGAAAAAGCGAGGATGGGGGGGTCAGTCTTTTATTGGTGGTTATCAGAGGAGAGATGGTGTAGGAACGGTGAGGTCCAACGGATGGTGGAGAAAGGACCTCAGTTTGCATAACCAAAGAGGTTCTGATTGAACAGATGGTTGGAGGGACACAAGAAGTGAAGGGGTACATATGGAGGTGATTTGTGAAGGTTGGAACGAAGGGTCATGATGGGACAGAAGTTGGACAGAGCTCTAGAGCTGTGACGAGTGCTTGGACCTAATTACTTATAAAAATAGTAATCAAAACACACAATAAAGATGCAAGATCGAAATCTAAGACTAACCCCTAACCTAGAAACGAAGAAAATTACATCGAGCGATTGTGAACCGTGAGGTTGACCGTCGGGAGCTAAGCTTTGGCGATGGCGTTTGGTAGATACCCTACGCCTCTCCTCTAAGTGCTTGGAGCAAGGAGAACGCTCCCTGTCATGAAGGCTCTATCCTAGGATCTCCAAGGTGGATGGATTGGGTAGAAGAAAAACCCAAAAAATAAAAATAGTGAATGGGAGAGTTGTGTACAGGTGAAGAAGTCAAGGTTTTCATGGAGCGATCATGGGTGTTGTCGTGATGCTCTGCCCTAGCAGATGGCTAGCCGTTGATGTTGGATGTACCATGAAGATTTCATGTGAAGAATAGAGATCTCCTCGAGCGACGTATCAATGGCTAGAAAATCAAAAAGACGAGCCAAAAAGCGGTTCTGACAAGGGCTAGGAAATAGGTCAGCCAGTTAACCTAGGTCAATGCTTGAAGCCACCTGGTTGGTCTATATGGACCAATCAAGAAAATCTAGTCTGAAAAAGATTATAAAATCATTAATAAATAGTAAATGATTTTATTAAATTAGAATTATATAATAAAAAATGTTTATTATTTTATATATTACTTTATTACAATATTTATTTATTTTTTAGAGGTTATTAGTTACAAGTTACTTTTTTAGGGGTTAATTATAGGTATTTACACATGTTTAGATTCTTTTATTTTTATTTTGTATTTTTGATTTTATTATAATTTTCTTATTTATATAAATATAACTTATTTTCATATAATTATATATATTTTTATTATATTTTTTGATATATTATATATTTAAATAAATAGATGTATTTATTATATAGGTATACTTATAGGTAATTCATCTATGTGTTTTTCATACATTTGTTATTTTTATATTTTATTTATGGTTTTATTTAAGTTTTAATATGTACATATATTATAAGTAATATTTACAAAATTATAAAAATATGAAATTATAAAAATAATAAATAATAAATAAAATGAAAATTTTATTCAGGTATATTATACAATAGGGGTACAAAACCTAACTTTCACATCTAAACTCCAAAATATATGAAACTACTTTCATTAAACAACTTATTAAAAGTTATATACAATTATAGGTAATTTTAATTCATTTTGAGTTTTTATTTGAGAGATATGGGTCTGGGAAATTGGGATTTTGGAATCTTATTTAGAGTATAACTTCTACATAAGTATTTTTTGTATGAAATCAATTTTTGATTTTTATTATATTTTATTATCTACAACTTTCATATACAAAGTTTCTTTATTTGAGGTGTAAGAAGTGGAAAATAAAATAGTCCTAAAAAATGAAAATATAATGAATTAATATATTGAATTTTTATTGAATTATTGGCCCTTATCTCCCCCTACTTTATTTCTTGTCGACCTAGTCATGAAGATGCCTAGGTCTCGGGGTTTATGGTCATAAAATATCTTTAGCGTTTTATTCTTTTTCTTTTCTTTTCTTTATTCTATAATTTTAGAATTAAAACATTAATTTATGCGATATTTATACAACAAAGAGTGAATATTAATTTCCATGAATTAGGTCTATTTACATGCATTTACTAGGGTTTTTAAGGCCAAAATGATAGAATAAAGGTAATGAAATGGAGATTCATCAATAACACTGTCCATATTATTTGTATATATTATAAATGTGATTTATAATATATTAGAGAGATCTTTTTTGTAAATAGTATCTTCAAATTAATTGTTGATTTGAATTGGATTCACATAAGAAACTAATTGGAAAAACAATTTACATTTTATTTTGGATTGTGAATATAATTCACAATTATTTAATGGCATGATTGCAATATTCACAAAATTAATTTAGAATTATTTTTTGTGAATTAATTTACAATATATATGAAGGATAAATTAGCCAACACCATCCATTTAATGGATGGTGGGAGGCCACCCTTTGACTTGGTCACAAGGGTGGCTGACCCCCTTTTTTAGGAGGGTGGGTGGCTTGCCTCCTTATCTTATATGTTAATTAATTTAGTTCGAAAATAAATTATGTTGATTACTCATTATTTTGAATTTAACCCAAATTTATTGTTGTTGTATTTTTTACAACCAAATCAATGACTATTGAATAGAAACACAAATCAATCTCAACCATTTATTTTATTTTTCACATGCAATGGAATCCATGAACTCTCAAAAATTATAAACGAAGAGGCAACCCTAGCTTTTCTTGAACATACATAACAATGGCATTCTCTCTCCCTTCTCTCTCTCTCTACATGCCAAGCCCCTCTCCCTCTCTCTCCCTCTCCCTAGAGTGACCGTCAACCCTAAACCATAGAGAGGGTCGTCGTCGTTGCTACGTCGTTATGTTGCCGCTTCGACCGTTCGTGGATCCCCATCTCCTTTAGTGCATCTTTCTCGTGAAGAAGACGTCGGATCTTGTGAGACAAGATCATGAGATTCGTCCTTGGATCATCAACATGGACTGCGAGGAGCACACGTTTCATTAACGCGCTTGCAAGCATCTTCTCCGTTGGATCAGACTTGAGATAGGAGATCTCATCGTTTAGAGACTCGATCGTAACTACACTTGAAGATGTAATCTTAATACATATATTTGGTTTAGATGAAACGATCTGAGAAGTATTCTCAAATCATGTAGTTTCATCGCTTTTGATTATTTTTAAATTATGCTGCCCGTTCACATATGATGCGATCTCCACACTTCCGTGATATGCTTAAGGATCCTTCAGCACATCCGTATCCGAGGCCTCATCTGTACATGAGGCTTCATCTGTTATCTAAGTAGAGGCGATACTGGCAAGTCGTGTCCCAACACTTTCAACAACTCAAATAGCCTCTGAAAAGTTCATACAAGTATGCCCAAACCAACACGAACAACATGGCAAAATGTAGAGCGGTGGGATAATCGTCGAGATAATCATGGCAAATGACTAGTCGCTAAGATGAGGTGACTTATAGCCACGGATCAACGGTGGACGAAAAAGTAGTCATAATACATATTTTTGTCCCACAAGTCTTTAATCTGCCACCACAAATCGATTAGTAGACAGTCATTTTGTTGTAATGATGGATGATTGTTCCCATAGTTGAGTCTTATATATGGTTACAGTCGTATTTAATTTAATATATTGTGCCGTATTTGCTTATGAACTTTGTATCTCTCTGCTATTCGATTTACAAGGGGAATTTATTCCGTACGTGACTAAAATTCTCTCTGTGTGACTCCATCACATTTCGATATTATCTTATGATGATATAATAACAAGTCAATTGCTGCCACATGACCAAAGAAGATAGAACTTTCAAAGACAGATGCAGGATTTATTGCGAAAACTAACACAATGACATTTTGTCCTCTGATTCAGTAAAGAAAACTTTTTATGTGCGGATTAAATACACCACATTTCCCAACTCATCTTTGATTGGATGCGATGCATTTACATGTATGACGGAACCAAAATCCCAAACCGTTGAAAAGAAGAGGGAAAACACATTAATTAATTTAAGTTCATTGTTTAGCTTTGAGCACCATTTCTTCAGTCGTAGTCCCTATGATGTCGTTCGCGGTCTTTAAACCGACAGCTTGGATTCTTCCCAGCGGATCCTGCATTAAACAAGTAGTGAAACCGTCGATCGCCTGCTGTTCCTTCGTGTGTAAATTATATATTAAAAAAGGAAAAATGATGTGATAAATAGGCAGTAATAATAATAATAATAATCAGGCAGACCCGAGTGACAATGCCTAGCTTCTCCAGCTTGCCCACGGCGTCATCCACCTCGAAATTGCACACCTTATCAAATTCCACCTTAAGCAGCCGTTCGCATTGCCTGTCCAGATCCTGCAAGAGACATTCATGTCAGCATGTAATTAGTTGTATTCTCTCTAAGCATATATTCCTTTTTCACATATATATATATATATGTATATGATTGAATGTATTGCTAGCACATAGTAGCTAAGCGGGCCACCCACATCCTTTTTTCTTATTTTTACTGTAATATTTTTTAAAAACTGTGGCGGTTTACATCGCATATTATCAATATATTTTCATTCAAATATCATAAAAAAAGGTGACACTCTTAACATATCCATTTGAAAGAGGTCAATTTCAACAATTTTGATATCATCAAATTTTGACAAGCTTGATATATGGGATAAAAATCTCGAATTTAGTCGAAACTTAAATGATAACATCTTGACAATATGCGATTGAAATCCGCCCAAGAGTTTTCTTAAATATTAAGTACAAAAATAAAAATATGGGAGTAGCCAGATTAGCTACTCCTTAATCAGTAGCATATACGCAAGATGAGATGAGGCATGTACATCTACAGTTGCGTTTCCCTTCATTATCAGTATGAAGTATGCGAGTATCACTTCTTTCACCTGAAAAGGAATAGGTAAGTAGAGCTGTCTTGGACAGAAGCTTGTTTTAAACGCAGACTAACCTTTTCTTATCATCCTTACCTCTTGCTGAATAACGTCATCACAGAGGTGCAGAAGTGTGCCTCTCCCGCTGTCCATCTGCTTATCATACACTGATTTCGTGATTAAGTTCTGATATGTGTTCATGTTTTCTTGAAAACTGCATTGGCATTTTAACAAGGTCAGAAATTGGAGAATATATCATATATATTGTAAATGGTTCGCTAGAACTCAAAGTGGAAGACATAGCAAGCCTCGAATAATCTTAAAAAGCAATGTGGCAATTACGTAAAGTAGATCTTCGCACAGTAGCCAAGTAGACCGGACAGAATCGCAATTATAACCCATACGTCAGCTTTAGGCATTTCAAGTGAACTTATCAGAGCAACCTGACCACAATACAGTTCAGATTCAACACAATTAGTACCCAATATATATGGATAAATGAGGCTATCCTCTTAGAAGAGCTAACTTGGCTTTTCCTACTTTATTTTTCTTATTTTTTTTATTTTTTGAAAAATCTTTTGTGGATTTTCATACCTATATCGCTATATTATGTCGTTCAAGTTTCGTACAAAACAGAGACTCTTACGTCCTCCATACAGACGGGGATCGATTTCAACAATTTTGCAACCGTAAAAAAATGACTATGTAGATGGAGGCTGTAGGAGTTTCTGTTTCTCACGAATTTGAATGGAATAATATACGGATATAGTGATAAATTTTCACGGAAGTATTTTCAAAAAAATAAAAAATATAAGAAAAACAGGACAATAGAGTTCCCTTTTACATACACACAAACACATATATGTATATGTATATTCTTATCGGATGTTTGCCTCGAAAAAAAATGCAGATTGGTGGTAGAGATCACTTGCCAGTCCAATGACGGCAGATACGAGCAACTGAACCCAATCTTTGGGAGTGAGACTGGGATTCTTCTTTTCAGGCTGCAACAGATGATTATATTATTGCAAAACATACATGTACGCAGGAGCCAACAATCTGACACTTTTCTTTGAGTATGGACCAACACAAGTTAAGCAAGCTCACCAACACCAGTTCCATATCTGCCATGGGAATGTTTTTGAAGTGTTTAACATGTATACCTCGATCTTTCGCTTCCTTGGTGCTTGCATGCCTGCATGTCAACCACTATATATATTTAGTTAAGGAATGCTAATTTTGTCAAGAAAAATCATATCCACAGGTCATTCAATACAGGAGATAGGCATATTTGCCCCGAATTTATTTAACTTTTATGATTGATTTTTTGCTTCGAATTATACATTTTTTATCGTAATGAACGTTAATTTGATCGTTACAAGGTCATAAAACTTTTAGTTACAGACTGGTCAAGTACGATGAATAGCAAATTTCTCATCATCAGATTAGTGGTAATATATACGTCGTTCCCACAATTCTCTGATTACCATACTTCCAACAACGAATTTTGCAAGTTACATTTTTGTTACCACATATATTCATGTGATCCCACGAACTATCGCTACAACATATTTATGTACAATGGTTACGGTAAGAAAATTTTCATCAATGGAAAATATTGTATTATATGTGGCAATTGAAATCAAAAGAATATCCTCTAACTATGACCAGGGCACACTACAACAAAATTAGTACAGGACGACGACGTATTCAATATTTTGGCATATTTGCTGTAGTTAAATGTATACGAACGAATATTATTCACGTTCTTGCTTCCTTAAATTGCAATGAATATTGTATTCATTTCTATATTCCTCGCAACGAGTCATATAATAGCAGTTATTCATTGTTAAATTTAGCAATGGTTAATACAAATTTTAACGAAGCAGTTAATGAAAAATCATTGTTAAATGAATTTTTAATAGTGAATATGACATTAGTTGCTAATTACAAGAATAAAAGAAAATTTACCAACGAATAATATTCATTGTTATATCTTTAACATCAAAAGATATCGTAACGAATATTGAAATTAATCATTGCCTTATATCAGTTTTGTTGTAGCGGCAATTCTTTCACCGCAGTTAGCGTCATCACACTACGAGAAATTGGAGTTAAAACAACAGATAAATTGGATATCCGTTGCTATTTTTCATGTGCTAAAGATATAAAAATGAATATTATTCATTGTCAAATTATATTTTTTGCTTATAATTAGCAATAAATGTCATATTTGTTACTAAACGTTCATAATATAACGATGATTTTTCGTTGACTTATTCGTCAAAATTCATATTACTCATTGCTGAATTTAATAACGATTAGAAAAAAGTCAATGAATAACTATTGTTATATTATTTGTAGTGAGGAATATAACAATGCATATGGTTATTCATTGCAAATTTAAAGAAGTAAGCGACGAATAATATTTGTTATTATATATTTAATTATGGAGGATATGACAATGATTATTAAATTATACGCTGCTATACTAATGCATGAAGCTTTTCTTCTAGTACTTGTTATAATAAAAAAACAGGGAAGCAAAAATGTGCCCTGTTTTGCTAAATTAAAAATATATATGATTTTGCAACTGTGGTCTCTTGACTCACGAGTCTTGCCCATTGTCTAATTAGAGCTCAATAAGACAGATCTAATCAAGTACCTGAAAATAACAATCATTCTCTCAAAAGTGGGCTCTTGAATGGTTATCTTCCCTATGATATTACTCAAGCTGCAAGCAAACGTATATACACATTATATGAGAATCATAATGATGAGGCTGAAGAAATTAAAAGCTATCGGCATATATCTTCAACATCGATAATAATGGTTGAGAAGCACCTGAATTCCATGTTCTCTATTCTGATCCTCTCCACAACCATGTTCTCTTGATCCGAGCTTACTTCTTCAGGATTTTTCCTTGAATATGTCCGCTTCCTACTCAGAATCTTCTCCAATCTGCATTTTCATATCTCGAGGAAGAAATCAAATGCGTTTGCAAACAGATTTACCCATCAACTATATCGAGTTCTCCTCATATTCTCGTTCACCTTATTTCTTTGAGAATCCAGGTCCAAAACCAGGAGATGAGAACATCCAATTTCTCCATGAAAAAATAGTCCGACGTGTGATCGATGCCGATGCCTCGACGGAAGATAATATACTGTTTTTTTTGGTCATATGGAACACACACAGATCAGTAGAAGAACCACGCAAAACATGATACGTTACCACATGTATAGTCTGAATTTTTTGGATTAGGAAACAGATTAAGTATGCACTCCTGTTATCCTGAGCTGATATTTGAACAAAAATCTATGAAATGGTGAAATAAAATCAATAGAAATAAAAAATGAGTGTGAGCTGTTATTTTGGGATTTACCTTGTCCGAAAATGCAGGAAGGTTATCCCGAGGATTCTTTTTAAAATACTTAGAAAAAAGCTGCTTGTCGATCTGCATCCAAAATATAGCTGGAAAATAAATTAAAAGAAACCAAGCAATTGCCATTTTAAGAAAAAAAAATACTTCAGCATATAGTTTCTTTACGAACCTTCGATTCGTCGACACAAACAGGAAGGTTCAGGAGATACTGTCCGGATTCTGCAACTGCATACTCGTCTTCGCTTAGGATTTTGAAGTTGCTCTTCTCCATTACCTGAGCATCATAAACTAGATGTTTCAACACAAAGAAGTTACATTGAAAATATCTATATATGCCTTTGAAACAGAAGATGGGTCATGTGTAAAACGAAGATCAGTAGTAATATGAATCGATACCTGAAAAAGACTGGACAAGAAATCCATCTCGAGTGCATCAATATCTTCCTCGGACATCTTGTGTTGCTCCAGTAATTTGTTATCGTTGGTTGGATCGAACAAGGAGTATTCTTGCTGCAAACAAATTAATTAATGGAACATTATTCATATATGTGTATATATACTGCAAATCGAAACTACGAATGACTTAGATCGTGTCGGAAATTAAGCAACTCTATGATCTGTGAAGCCATGCCTTTAATTCCTCGAACTGCAAGTGATACCAAGCACGAATCGTGTACTCAACTCGCTTGCAAAATTTTAAGAACTCTTTGCGATCTTCGTCGTCATCTGAAATATATATATGTTAGGAAGGACTTGGAAAATTATATAAATCAGATTATGTCGATACGGAGGAGCTATTAATACGTGATGCCAATCGATCACGATACTATATACTGCAAACATTTACTCGTTTATGAAGTTAAACTATCATACAAATGTTTTATTTTATGTATATGACAACAAAAGATTAGAAAGAAAAACATTATTCTTAGCAAATAATCTTTGCATATTAATAAACAAAATTAGAAAAATACGATCACAAATATTGTAGCACGTAAAACATATAGCTTCGCATGAAAAAGTTGAGATGGTTGGCTAACGGTTCAGTTAACAACAATTATTCATCGGATTTCACTAGGTAGAGAAAGCTATTACAGAGAGATTATTCATTAGATTTTCATTAAGATTTGTATATATCTCCATTAGTTTAGCAAGGATCAAGGGGAAAAATTTTGGAGATCCAGCTTATAACCATCATTATATGACTTGTTGCATGCAATATGCAACAACTACGATATTTATTATTCACAAATTTAAAGAATGAAAGATAATTTTACCACGAAACACAACCTTATTTTGTTTGTTGTAAACTTCAAGAGATAGCAAGGCATCCTTTTGTTCTAACTTTATTTTGTTGTAATTAATGTAGATAGGTGAGTGCACATAACATACATATAACTATCAGATGCTTTTCTTATTCTTCCAATGAGGAATGCACTAAAATCAATTGACCTTTTAAACACCTCTAATATATGTTGAATAAACGATCCCTGCTTTTAGATCCAAATAAGAACAAATAGGGATAGTATTCTACACCAACTACGATGCACTGTCCATGTTATGCTATTATATAATAATAATAATAATAATTGCACAACTTGCCAAGTTCATATGAGATTAATTTGATTAGGAAATTTAATATATAGTCGTCGGGGCATCGTGCCGTATATAAATATGTCATTAATAATGTTTTCAAGGATATGTAGTTAGTTTTCTTCCTTTTTTTCTGTATTAGTAAATTTCAGGCAGCCGCAGACAAATTAATTTCCATCTTAAGATAATTTGTAGACCAAGATTCATAATCGCTAAATTTTCACTTCACGAAATAAATGCATAAAGAAGAAGTGATCAATAACTAAACAACAAAATAAATGTGCAATGAATCTGTTGTTGTTGAGGATTTATGTTCTTGGCATCCACTATAGACAACAATACAAATGTCGGCATGCGAACCATAAACACGGACATATGATGATAATAGCAAAAATGAAAATGTTAAAGTAGATGCGTGGTCATATACAAAAAGAATGGATTCGGAATGATGCGATCAGAAGAAGAGTTGTTGTAGCTTCAATAGAAAAAAAATATGAGAGAAAACCATTTAAAATGGTTTGGTAATTTGGAAATGAGATCAATTGACGCACCGATTAGATGATGCGAGATTTGAGATGTTCAATTGGCTAAGATAGTGCAAGGAAGATCCAAGAAGTGTTGGAATTAGAATATCCGAAGGGATCTTAGTTATTTGTATCTGAGCATGAGAATGATCTAAGGTGGATCTAAATAGAGACAAAGAATCCATTTAGTCGACCTCACTTAATATAGGAAAAGGCTTTACTGTTGTACGTATCTTTTACAATCAAGCGTCAAGAACAAAACAACGATAACATCTATGGCAAAAAGGAATTTATATTGTTCCGTCTTTGGATACTTGTATTTTTTGCCTTAATTGTTCAGCATTATTATTTAGGAAAAGCAACTTAATTCTAGCTCAAACAAAAAAATAGAGGAAATCAGAAGAAAGAAAGTTCATTTTTCACTAACCAAATTCATTGTGTACTGCAAAAGATAAGTGATGAAAAATAGAGTACATGCAAGTACTTTAAATGGAAAGTGAAGAGAGTTAATATATTTATCTATATTTCATAATTAAATAGGGACGAAGAAGGAAGATAATGGGGAGAAATAAGATCAAATCTCGTATAACCGTCCATTCTTAGAAAAAACCGCGAATGAAGGAAAATAAGCAAACCTATAAAGGAATGATACGTTTTTGTGTGCAGAAAGGAATTAATTATATTGTATTAAATTTACTTATGACGATGGGAGGGAGAAAAGGTAGAGAAGAGGAAATAAAAAATATACGGAAGAGGTGGGCGAGAGCGGAGATGAGCTTGGGCTTGACGACAGGGATGGCAGATTCCGGCTCAATGCGAATGACCTCCGGCTCCTTGCTCTTTCTCCTCGTCCCCATTGCTGAATGCTGATGATGAGATCAGATGAGAACAAGATCTCTCAGCTACAGATCTCTCCAGGGGTCTCTGCCTCTGCCTCTGCCAACTCTTTGACCTCCCTATCTATTCTTTATAGGAGGGAGAAGGAAGAAAGAGATGGTGTGCAACTTCTTTTTTCTTTTCTGTCGCTTCCTTCCTCTCAAAGGCTATGTAGTTTATTTAAGAAACTCATAGCAAGCCATGTCCCACCTTGGAAAAGGAATCCAATTGTATCGCCTCTTTGATCATTCTTCATTTCAATCTCCTTGCTTTCTTTGTTACATTAACACGCTAAAAATAGTCTCGTGTGGAAAAATCCCGAAGCACTAGAGTGGATTATAATCCAATAAGTTGTAAGGACTAGTTGTCCTCAATAACCGATCAAGCCTAGTCACAGGACAATACCATCATTAAGGGTTTCTCTAACGATGAAAATTGCTACCCGGCAGGTGGAATGACACGTACAAATAGATAAGAGGAAGAGACTATCAGGAGCGTATGGGATCACCACTATTACCGAGAACAAGTGATGTGTTATATTGCAACGAGTTTGTTGTTAATATAAGTCTGAGAGATTGCTACACCATAAGAATAATCAATATAGAATAATTACAAATTATAAGAGTGTGTATATACGTGCTTCAAATAGTTGCTTAACAACTTGATCTTACTTCCTTTGGGGCTGTCAACGTACCTAATTGGACATGAATTCAATGAAAACTCTAAGGGGACAGTTTTCATGGATGATGGAATTGGTCCAGGTCAAAGATATTATAAATGATGTTAGAGAAGGTTCACTGTAATAGTACAGAATGCTACTCGAGAGAGAGGTGGTGTAGATTAGAGTGACCAAAAGAGAATACAGTGCACACTCGTCCAATGGTAATTTCTCTTCGTTAAAGTTCCACTATCCTTCTGATGTGGCTTTTATAATATGATGATATCCACGTTTGAAATATTATTAGCTTCAGAATTTGGTAGAGAGTTAATGACCCGTTTCAATCAGCGAGCAAGTAGAGAGTTGAGGACTAAAATGCAAATTGAAGCACTCAAAGGGATAGTTGCAAGAATATGATGGAACCTTCTGATGTCATTTCTTATATTTTCTCATTTTTTTTTAAAATTTGTCCAAATATAGCTCTGAATCTTTATATTAGATGTCCGTGACCATCATCATCTTTCATTTATATCATAAACAAATCCGAAAGTCCCGGTCCAATTAAATATTAGTGTCAACCATATATGTAAAAAATAAACGTCCTTGTAGTGTTTTAAATAAACATATCTTTCAATATATAACTCCAAATCCCGTGATTTAAAATGAGCACAAAAGCTTATATCAACTGTGGCGAAGGCCTATCCCATGTTACCAATATAGCGTGCCATCTCTCTCCTTTTGGAGGAAGATCTATCTTCTCCACTCCTGCTCCTCTCTCCTTTAACTAATATGAAGGCATATCATTGACGACAGATGGTTATTCTTCCATTGTATTATTGTCATTGTCCTTCGAAAAAAAGCTTCATGAACTACAATTTGTGTGGTACTTTAGAGATTAGGATTCTCTTTTATGTTCGACGGTAAAGTAAAGAGAATTCGTTAAGCAGCATTTATCAAGTTCAACAAGCAAGAAACAAGACATATTCGTAAGTCTGCCTTCCATTATTTGGAAGAATTTTAGGACGATATTTATTAACTGTTCAGTACCCCCTCCATGCTATGCTATGGTCGAATCGAAGTGTTTCCCTTGAGCTGAAATCATTCAAATCATTGGAAGGGAGACAATGACACCAAACTATATGCAAATAGAATGTTGTAAAAAAATGATGATCCAAAAATACGTTGGTGAATCACTTGGACCTAAAGCATCATTCACCTAGAAAATCCTTCAGAAGATCGACTTCAACTGCCTAGACCTTGGTTAAAACCTGCTATGTTTAAAAATATGGTTGGATTTGAATGGAGAAAACTCCTTTCGAAGGTAGTAGTAAGATGAATGATTATTATGTGAATAGTATACGTTTAAATGAAATAATTGCTCGAGATAGTAAACGTAATGAGTTGTCATACTGTTTAAATTAAATTATTATTATTTTTGAAAATATTCAGAATTGATTCAACTTAAGAGGCTGGTATGAGCAAGAGTTTTATTACAAAAAATAGTCAACTCCACATGCCGGAGCACAAAAAAAATGCAAGTTTTTGAAGGTCATCTATCACACAAATTTTACCCAACATAATTATCTCAAACAAAAGGTAGTAAAGAAGTTTATCTACTTCCATGCACGGACAGACAGATTCCATAGATCAACCACGGAGATTTTTGACTCAGGCTTTTTGCACGTCCATGCACGGCCGTAATTCTAAACTTATCGATAATCCGCAATAAATTGCAAGATTAGTGGAAAATAATCAAAGGAAAAAAAGTTACTACTAAAAACTTAGGAGACACAGAGGGGGAGAGTTAGTTTAGATCACCATCTAAATGATTTGAGAGGCGGAGAGCAATTCCTCAGCAACTTCGAGAACCATACAAGAAATATCGTTGAAGTTCTCGAATAATGTTCCTTCCAAATCAACTACCAAGTGATGCCGTCCTTGATTTGATTTGTCAATTATTTGGGATAGAATTCCATAGACTATTTGTAGAAGTTGTATTTTGGAAAAAATCATAAGAATTACCACAATTGTCCAAACTTAAATAGGCTAGCACTTGTTTGGCTTATAGACATTCAACAAAAGATGGTGCTGTTGGACATGTGAGCCCACGGCGAGCCATTATGCAATAAATGTTATTGCGAATATCATTCCCTGATCTGAAATAAAGAATAAATAATTTGCATAATAGGTCCCTCTGTACAATTAGGGTTATGTACCATGGCTGTCTTAATGATCAAACAGCTGTTGATTCAATAATTGAATCATAAAGGCTGGTGCTTGGATGAATATCTAAAGAGTTAGATTCAGGACTCATCAAGCACCGTCAAATGGTTGTTAAGATGCGATCTCCAGCCTGAGTAGGAGATGGCAATCCTTTCTCACATAGGCTGATATCTGACCGACCTCTTGATGTAGGTCCTCTGCATAGGAATAGAGATTCGGAGGTGTCAGATTAGTTAGGTCAATGGGTTGACTTAACGAGATCGAGATAACCTAAGTCCTATGTTGAATGCTGTCACAACATAGGCACACATCCTCTGACCGGAGACAGATGTATTACTATATGTCTGAGTGTGTACATTTGGCAGACCAATAGGTTGATGACCTAACCAAGGTCTATACACCGGCGCGCTGGTGTGCATGTAAGGGCATATGAGTAATACGATCTCTCAAAGGGATCATACAGGTTCATTACTGAACCGGAAGACATGAGCTCACTCATGAGATATTGGGAAGAATCAAATTCCGTGCACGGTCGTCTCGCTTTGGAAGCTTGACTGAATTTGTAGGTTTGATATATACTTTTGGAAAGTATATGATCAAGACCTAGGTATGATATATGCTTTTGGAAAGTATATGATCAATACCAAATCCCAATGATCAAATGAGAAACTTGGTGATCAAACCCTGAAGAAGACAGTGTAAAATAGATCTTGATCTTCAGGTTGACCATGGGTCTTCCAGTATGCAGGATGTACAGGTATTGGGAATACCTGAAGGGTGATGTGATCATAAACGATTGTATATCCATGACTCTTCCATTCCGAGGGAGTGATGAAACAGGTCTGGATTTTAGTGACTCCTTTCAGTAGAGAAGCAATCCGATCTTAGTCCAAGTGTTGGTCATTGATCTGAATGAGATTCAGATTCAAAGAGAAGATTGGATTTGCGGTCTTGATTTAATCAAGCATCTGTGGGAGGTTCGTAAGATCTGGATTTTGAGATAAGATCTCAATATCCAAGTCACTATACATGGAATAATACAATCGCCCTGTCCTTATCTCCAAGTATCTGCGGAGAAAGCACATTATTCTTGAAAGGGTTCAAGAATAATTCTTTTGATAAAATATCCAAGCAAGGACTTGATGATTAAATGAGATTTAATTATCAAGCTTAAATATGAATATGATTCATATTGTGAAAATGATTATCTAAGATAATTAAATGGGATTTAATTATCAAGGATTAAGAGAATGTGGATAACACTATCCATGATATATGTGTGTTATAAATATGATTTATAATATACATATATAAGAGAGAGAATTTATGTAAATAGCATTTGTTAATTAATAATGTGGATTGGATTCACATTTAGTAATTAATTGGAAATGCAATTTACTAATTAGTTTGGGTTGTGAATATGATTCACATAATGATCAATGGCATGATTGAAATATTCACAAATTAATTTGGAATTAATTTGGTGGATATTATTGCAATAATAGTTATTGCAATTTATTAAGAAATAATAAGATAAAATAAAAGGAGACAAAATAACCCCATTTTTAGGGAGGTTGGTTGACTCCATTTTTATTTATCACATTATCTCTTAATTAGTTAAAGTTAAATTATATTATGTTGATAATGTTGCAACATTTTTTAATTTAAATTAATGTTGTTGGTTTTAACCAACAACAATCATAGCCATTGATTTAGCATGGACCAAGCATAGCCTTTGGATCCATGTGTCCCATGGATTGAGATCCATTGGATCCTAAACTAATATAAATAGAGGGCTAGGGTAGCCTTCCATGGTACATCATTAAGAGTTGTGCAAGGTTACAACTCTCTCTCTCTCTCTTTCTCATTCTCGCCCTCTCTCTTTCTCTTCTCCATCAAGTGGCCGTCCACTTTATGTTGAGAAAGGAGAGACTCTCGGCTTCTTCTTCGACGACTCGTGGATCTCCATCTTCTTTGGAGTTTCTTACTCTAAAGGAAGACGACGGATTTCGTTTGACGAAATCGGGGGAGCCATCGCTTGGATCTTCATCGAGGATTGCGGGAAGGAACGTGACTCATCATCGCGCCCGCAAGTGCGTTCTTCGTGGATCGGACTTAAGATAGGAGGATCTCTACTTTGAGATCTCGCGATCACAACCACGCTTCAAGAGGTATTCCTTGTACTTTGTGGTTTGATGAAACGATCCGAGAAGTGTTCTCGTGATCATGTGGTTTCATCTTTAAAGTTAAAAATTTTAATTTCCGCTGCATCTAGCATCTAGTACGACTAGTTGCTCCGATTGCATACGATGCGATCGACACGCTTCCGTGATGCGCTTGAGGATTCTCAATATCCTTCAAGTGGTATCAGAGCCAGGTTTATCAGGTTTTGGATATGATCCATAGACCTTAGACGATTTGGTTCTTGAAAGGGTTGCGAAATTTTTGCTACATTTCAATTTTCGCACCTCTGTATAATTGAATTTTTCGGTACTGTTTAAAATGTTTAAACACGAAATTTTCAATTGGATTTTGTTCCGCATTAAACAAGGAAACCATAGGACTTGAGTTTACTAAATTTGGACTTCATTTGCTCAAGATATGGCTTTTTGAATATGACTATATTCACTGTTGCGGGAACTGCGGATTTGAACGTGATTGATGAGATAATTACGGTTTTAATCCGCCTTGAAATGCGTGAATTATCACTTGGGTTCTTTAATAAATCAAATAGGCAATCTTTGGAAACTGAGTTTGCATTTTTTGGATTTAAAATGATCAAGATATGCTAATTTTAGTGATTGGGGGTCACTGCTGGAAATTAATATTTTTGATCTTGAACCTTGTGATATGTCATTCAATTATCATGATGAAAATTAATTGTTAATTTTCTGGAATAATTAGTGAAAAATATTTGTGAAATATTTAAAGAGATAATTATTTCATTGAATGACACTTGCCTAAACCACAATGATGAGATATTAGATCTTGATCATTGATTCATCAACAAACATTGATTTCATGAAAACCATAGTTTATCCTACAATAGTTGTAGGACAACTTTTACATGAAAAACCCTCTTGCTTGAGTAGGATTGGGGATTTGTCTAGCAAATCTCCTTATAATATAATCAAAAATGTTTTGATGTATATTATATGGTATAATTTCGGTTGAAAAACCGATGAGCATCTCAAAGTACATGATGATCTATCTGGTATTATCCTTTCCCGAGGCGGATGTGGTGCCTAGTCGGAGAGCATTGGGGTCGCGGGTTGCAACGTATGTGGTCCGTCCCACTCTCGTCGGTACTGGCCATGACAGCGGGTAGGGATTGTATAATGCCGGAGAAAGTCAATATGTATTTTTCTAATTATTAAAATTCGAATAATACGTATTTTGAGATAATACCTACTATTCAAGTAAAAGACATGTTTGTTGATTGATGATTGGATTGATGATTAATTTAATGTGATTAAATTAATTATATCCAATAAACACTCTATTTTGAATAGATGTGTATTTCCCTTGGAAGAATTAATTATGTGAATATGATTCACAATAATTAATTACAATTTGAATATGAGGTGGAGGATCACATAAGTGACATCCATGGTCTCCCGTCAAGGCAAAGGATTTCGTCGCCAGTTGTTGTATATAGGAGACGCCTGTCCGAAGTGACAGATCCTGTATATGATTTAATTGGATCGGGTTCTTTGCTTCTCGAAAGAGTAAGGCCGTATACGTAGTGACCCCAATATCGGGTCCTCATATTATTGGGGCGATATTGGATTGCGTATAGCGAGTATTAAGCCTGTTGACGGTTGGTTCAATTAATGACGGGTCAACATTGCCTTAGGGGTGGTGGGCCCGGGTGTTAAAGACCGAATTGGGAGATGCAAGTTGGACTTGCAAGGCGGAATGTGTTCCCGCTTCTTTTTATCTGAGTTGTAGGTTCTCATATTATTGGGATGCAACAAAGATAGGAAAGGAGATCCCAGATCTTGCTAGAGATATAATGGTAAGAATATCTCTTACATTGAAAGTGATTAAGGGAATGAACTTTCAGTGTTGACAAGGCAAGACAACTTTGATATAAAAATTCCTAAATCAAAGTAAAATATGTATATAATATATATACCCTTATGCAAATTTCTTATTTCAGATAATCCTTCATTAAACCCACTCAATGTTATACTCAATGATAACCAGTAAAAATATCTTGGATTGGACTCATGATCCAGATATTGTACTTGCAATTGGACACATAATGTATGTGGTTGCAGTGTGCAAGTTTCCTCAACATAATGAGGAAGGACAATTAAATAAGACAATAAGACATCACCTTAGGGTTTGTATGTCTCTATAGTCTTGATCTTTCATCGAAGTGTACTTTGGAAGTGACATGTCGATGGTGATCGTAATTGTCAAATAATCCTTATAAAATAAAAGAAGATATTTTGGCATACAAATGTGCTCTAGACATTTAATCATGAATGACATGGTTCTCTGCATTATGCAGAATGGTGGCTCGAAAGAGATGATGTATTCAAAATGTTTGAATACCTACCTGAACCTAAGTCTCCAAGAGTTAAGATGAATGTAGATATGATGAGTGTCATCATTCTACTATCTATACTCAAGTCATTCATGAAGCTTCATAATAATCATTTTGAATGAATTTAATGAAGCATGTATAAATGTTGAAATGCTCTTGTATTGAAATCCTTTGAATTCAACATAAGAGATTCTTTATCTTAGACAATGGTTGTTTATAGATGAAGAGAGCGCAGTGGAAGCATGGGTCGGACCCGAGTAAGAAGGAAAGTCAAAGAGTTGACCTACTTCTGTGACTTTCATATGACATCCAAAGAGTTGGATGAATGCCAATACTGCAATATGTTGATGTGTTGATAGTATGACTATCAAGTCTGTCTAAAATCCTTAGTGAAGGACTCAGATAGAGCATCAGAATAATCTACATAAATCATTGACTCTGACTTTCTTATTTCATAAGATAAAGTCTGACAATTGTATCCCAATCTTCTAATGACAATTGCAATTGGTTGCATATATATTAGAAGATTAGAATTTGATCTTGAGGTTTAGTAGACATCTACATGGATATTGCTGTAATTGTTATAGCAATCTCTGTTGGATAGATAGACTTCATATTCTCAGTGGGAGAGCCCTTAGTCTTGGAGAATGTCTCTATGACCTAGATATTAGAATACCCTCATTGTTTGTTTCTAAATGTTGGAAATAAACATGAATTCTGAGATAGAACTATCATAAAGAGTTATGATGGATATATTTCAGATAGTAATCTAACATCTAGTGGACTCCACAAAATTAGAAAATTAATGAATGATTCATTAAGATTTCTAACACTGAAAATTAAACCTTGATAGATCAATAGGAGGATGGAGATCATTTGACAATGATCTGACGTCGAGTCTTGGACATATGTCTATTGATATGATCAATAAACTAGTAGGATATGAAACTTTAGAATGTCTAAAATTTCAAATCTTACATACTTGTGAATATTGTATTCAAAGTAAAAATGTCCAATACACCCTTCTCTGGGAATGGTGTTAGATGTCAAGGTATTCAGGATCTCATACATATTGATGTATGTGGATCATCTATATCATAGTGAACATTATGGATATGTGATATCTATTGATGATTACGTATGATATGAGATTTCTTCTCTTCAACTGAGAAACCTTTGAAATGTTCAAATATTTCACAATTTTGGTTTAGAATCGAAATTTGGAGAAAGATGAAATGAATTTGATCTAACCTAGGTAGCTTGTACCTATTAGATAAAATTCAAAGAATACCTTATGGAGATATGAATATCATTTCTATCTCACTCCTCCTGATAAACCTGAACTCAATAGAGTTGTAGGGAGATACAATTGGATCATGTGTGATATGATTTGATCAATGATGAATTTTAGCATAATTATCCTTAGTTTCCTGGTATATATGTGTAGTAGAGACTACAATATATATCCTTAATAAGGTTCCATGGATGTAAGCTGGAATCTAGCACTTGAAAGTGCTACTTCATTAGGAAAATAAAGGATGGTATTGGATACCTACTTTATGACCTTGAGATTCTTAAAAGATCTCATCTCTAAGGATGTGATTCTTGGAGGATTGAGACTCTTGAGAATCAAGATGAAAATGAAGTAAAGGAACTCATTTAATCTTGAGAAGATAATGAGGCTCCTGAAATCGGAAACTAAAAGGACAATTAAAGATGAAACATTAATACCTCTTCAAATGAGTTTGAGGATGTATTCCATGTGTCAGCAGAGTCTGACAATGATCGGACTTCATGTGATGAAGCTCCTAAAGATCATGACATGGAAAGATGGATATTAGCAATAAAGTCTAAAGTAGACTTCATATACAAGTGTTGTATATGGACCCTCGAGGATCCACCTATAAGGGTTAGACCCATTAAGGTATAAATGGATCTTCAAGAGAAAGGGAACCTGATGAGAAGGTAGAGACCTTCAAAGCTCGGTTCGTAGCCATGAGCTACACACCATAAGAGAAGACATTGCTTGCAATGAGACTTGCTCTTTGGAAACCATGCTTGAACTCATCAGAATATTGCTAAAATTAGCTACACAACTTGACTATTGCATCTTCGGGATGTAATTCAAGATTGCATTCCTCTAAGAATACCTCTCTGGGGATATTCACATGAAGTAGCCCCAGGGCTTCATGATCAGGGAAAGTAAGGTGTGAAAGCTAAATAAATTCATCTGTGGACTCAAATAAGCTTCTTGTAGTTGGAACATAAGATTTGATGAAATTATAAATGTTATGATTTCAAATAGAATCTTGATGTACCATGTGAAGCTTAGTGGGAGTGCCATTGTGTTCATCTTGCTAAATGTAGATAATATCCTAATCATTTGGAATGATATAAGGATGATAATAAGTGTTTTATAGACTGGCTATCCCATACCTTGAGATATGATCTCAAGAATACCTCTTAGATCTTAATTCTGAAGTTGTTCAGAAGCAAAGAAAAGAGGATATTGGGACTGTCACATTTGTAGTATACCTTGGACATATTCCATTCTTGGAAATTCCAAGAAAGGCTTCCTTCCCTTGAGATTTGGTACTGACCTATCAAAAGGGATAGCACCTCAAAGAGTTGAGGAAGTGAATGCTAAAACTGCTTGCACTTGTGCATCAGTTACGAGAAGCTAAGTGTATACTAGATGTGTACAAAAGCCAGATATCTGCCATGCAGTGGGAGTAGTAAAGTGTTGCTAATCCTACTATGGAGAGAGAAAACACTTGATTGCAGTAATAATAAAATCTTCATAGATGACAAGATTTTTTGATATGGTGATCTCAAAGTCATATCTTCAAAAGCTTAAGACTTTATAGATAGAGATCTAAAAGGTCTTAACTGTGGATACCTTGAGAGACAGTGATCTTTCGGAATAAGGGTATTCTGATAAGGATTATGAAAATACTGGTTATAATAGTTATTAAGCAATAGTGTCAAGGACACTATAAGTGCTTTGACTAGATTGAGTATTGGTTGCATAAGATGCAACATTCGCATTGGATGCGAGCACTGTTACCTAGGGATATGCAAGTGCCGTAAAAGGACTTGGCATAGTCTTTTGGGAACAGAGTGACTGATCATCTTACCTAGCTATTTCTAAATAGCCTATGATTGTCACATGAGTGTGAGATTAAATGATTAGCCCGTTAATGGCTCTTTGGGCTAGTGGGAGATTGTTGGACATGTGAGCCCACGGCGAGCCATTATGCAATAAATGTTATTGCGAATATCATTCCCTGATCTGAAATAAAGAATAAATAATTTGCATAATAGGTCCCTCTGTACAATTAGGGTTATGTACCATGGCTGTCTTAATGATCAAACAGCTGTTGATTCAATAATTGAATCATAAAGGCTGGTGCTTGGATGAATATTTAAAGAGTTAGATTGAGGACTCATCAAGCACCGTCAAATGGTTGTTAAGATGCGATCTCCAGCCTGAGTAGGAGATGGCAATCCTTTCTCACATAGGCTGATATCTGACCGACCTCTTGATGTAGGTCCTCTGCATAGGAATAGAGATTCGGAGGTGTCAGATTAGTTAGGTCAATGGGTTGACTTAACGAGATCGAGATAACCTAAGTCCTATGTTGAATGCTGTCACAACATAGGCACACATCCTCTGACCGGAGACAGATGTATTACTATATGTCTGAGTGTGTACATTTGGCAGACCAATAGGTTGATGACCTAACCAAGGTCTATACACCGGCGCGCTGGTGTGCATGTAAGGGCATATGAGTAATACGATCTCTCAAAGGGATCATACAGGTTCATTACTGAACCGGAAGACATGAGCTCACTCATGAGATATTGGGAAGAATCAAATTCCGTGCACGGTCGTCTCGCTTTGGAAGCTTGACTGAATTTGTAGGTTTGATATATACTTTTGGAAAGTATATGATCAAGACCTAGGTATGATATATGCTTTTGGAAAGTATATGATCAATACCAAATCCCAATGATCAAATGAGAAACTTGGTGATCAAACCCTGAAGAAGACAGTGTAAAATAGATCTTGATCTTCAGGTTGACCATGGGTCTTCCAGTATGCAGGATGTACAGGTATTGGGAATACCTGAAGGGTGATGTGATCATAAACAATTGTATATCCATGACTCTTCCATTCCGAGGGAGTGATGAAACATGTCTGGATTTTAGTGACTCCTTTCAGTAGAGAAGCAATCCGATCTTAGTCCAAGTGTTGGTCATTGATCTGAATGAGATTCAGATTCAAAGAGAAGATTGGATTTGCGGTCTTGATTTAATCAAGCATCTGTGGGAGGTTCGTAAGATCTGGATTTTGAGATAAGATCTCAATATCCAAGTCACTATACATGGAATAATACAATCGCCCTGTCCTTATCTCCAAGTATCTGCGGAGAAAGCACATTATTCTTGAAAGGGTTCAAGAATAATTCTTTTGATAAAATATCCAAGCAAGGACTTGATGATTAAATGAGATTTAATTATCAAGCTTAAATATGAATATGATTCATATTGTGAAAATGATTATCTAAGATAATTAAATGGGATTTAATTATCAAGGATTAAGAGAATGTGGATAACACTATCCATGATATATGTGTGTTATAAATATGATTTATAATATACATATATAAGAGAGAGAATTTATGTAAATAGCATTTGTTAATTAATAATGTGGATTGGATTCACATTTAGTAATTAATTGGAAATGCAATTTACTAATTAGTTTGGGTTGTGAATATGATTCACATAATGATCAATGGCATGATTGAAATATTCACAAATTAATTTGGAATTAATTTGGTGGATATTATTGCAATAATAGTTATTGCAATTTATTAAGAAATAATAAGATAAAATAAAAGGAGACAAAATAACCCCATTTTTAGGGAGGTTGGTTGACTCCATTTTTATTTATCACATTATCTCTTAATTAGTTAAAGTTAAATTAAATTATGTTGATAATGTTGCAACATTTTTTAATTTAAATTAATGTTGTTGGTTTTAACCAACAACAATCATAGCCATTGATTTAGCATGGACCAAGCATAGCCTTTGGATCCATGTGTCCCATGGATTGAGATCCATTGGATCCTAAACTAATATAAATAGAGGGCTAGGGTAGCCTTCCATGGTACATCATTAAGAGTTGTGCAAGGTTACAACTCTCTCTCTCTCTCTTTCTCATTCTCGCCCTCTCTCTTTCTCTTCTCCATCAAGTGGCCGTCCACTTTATGTTGAGAAAGGAGAGACTCTCGGCTTCTTCTTCGACGACTCGTGGATCTCCATCTTCTTTGGAGTTTCTTACTCTAAAGGAAGACGATGGATTTCGTTTGACGAAATCGGGGGAGCCATCGCTTGGATCTTCATCGAGGATTGCGGGAAGGAACATGACTCATCATCGCGCCCGCAAGTGCGTTCTTCGTGGATCGGACTTAAGATAGGAGGATCTCTACTTTGGGATCTCGCGATCACAACCACGCTTCAAGAGGTATTCCTTGTACTTTGTGGTTTGATGAAACGATCCGAGAAGTGTTCTCGTGATCATGTGGTTTCATCTTTAAAGTTAAAAATTTTAATTTCCGCTGCATCTAGCATCTAGTACGACTAGTTGCTCCGATTGCATACGATGCGATCGACACGCTTCCGTGATGCGCTTGAGGATTCTCAATATCCTTCAGGTGCTTCTTTCACTATGTTACAAGCAAAGAAGGCATCAATTTGTTAAATCCATCCATTACTATATTATTTAAGGAGGGGTGCAGGATCCCCACCTATTAATTTGTTACTCCAAAATAATGACATTTGTGTTCTTAATTAGTTCCAAAGTGCTTCATCCCTCAATTCATACGTCACCCGTATCCTCTTAGTTTACACTTATGCCCTTTACTTTAAGAGTTATCCCCCACTTCTACAACGGTAATGGATTCGACAATCAACTCTTTGCCGATCATCCTCGACAGGCATCATCACGCCGATCTGAGGATCCTAGAGGGAGACATCGGCCTTAGAGGAAAGTGGGGAGGAGTCAGTCGAGAGGGAATCATCTCGACGACCGGAAGATTCCTAGAGCCCTAGAGGAAAGGAGGGGGGAGGTGGCCGAGTGGGGGATCATCGCAACAGTCGAGGGACGACAAGTGAGAGCGGACGTTGCAGAGGGAGGCGAAGGCATTCTCGCACCAGGTCGTGGAGGGGAGGGCAAAGGGGTAGAGAGGGCGTAAGGTTGAGATGACAATGTATTAGAGAGACGCTTGGAATTTCATGTATACACTTCTTTACTGAGTTCAACGGTTGCCTCAATGCGATCGCCTCAACTCCCACTCCTACTCTACACCTAGTGCCTAACTAGTTCTCTCTTTTAGTCCATTAAAGGCATCAACTCTCCCGGTTCATCTTCTTGGGAAGGGGAGGGAGATCCGATTCGAAGATCAGGGATTGCATGCCACGAGGACGATGAGGGTCACATGTGTGGTTTGGGATGGTGATGCAGATGGTGGATCGCTTCGTCTGCTTCTAGCTCATACTCGTCAGACAAGGATGATCGGATTTGGTGGACGCAGATCTACTAACTCTAAGCGATCCATTCTGGATTTGTTTGGGCAATGAATGATGTCAGTGAGACGAAGTTCTTCGAAAATACCGACAAAGTTACAATTGAATCTCCTGAATCTGGCTACCAGCCCTTGCTATACACAGAAGAAGGGTGTCCATAAGATGTTATTCAAATCGATGTCTTATTCATCTTCTGCCAATTAACTCATATTCAGTGGACTCGTTTGACAATATGCAATAAGTCTGAGAAAATTGAAATTGTTAGTTGATAAAACCGAATTTCCAATAGACTTCAAAAAGTTTTGACAATTATGTAAAATGCTTGATCAGAATTATCTTGTATGAAACCCACAAATGATTGATCTCACAAGGTGTCATTTTTAATCTTTTTGCAAGTAGCTAATATGTACAGATCTTGACATAGTTTTACGAAGCAAACTAAGTTGTTCTACAAATGAACAAACCATTAACAATAATATATTTCCATTTTTATTTACATCTAAACAAGTGCCAAACCACGACATACAGGTAACTGACGTAATTGTGAACTTCAATGCAGGCATGTAAATGGCAAAAAATTATCCTCCATTCAGGCACTCAATTTATCATCATTTTCAAAATTATTTGCTCGGTGTCAAATAACAATTATTCAAATGACAAAAAATAAACAATAACAATAATACAATTTGTGATTTTATTAAATCAAAACAAACATATAACCCAACATACAAATAATTGATATAGTTTGTGAATCTCTATGCGGTCCTGCAAACGACAAAAAGGTTTTCAACTCTTTGTTCTCGAGAACCAAGAATACATTGGCGATCGGGTCAACTAAAGGCATATATCGTGGTTCTCTTTTGCGAGTCATAACATTCATGGGAGTAGGGGGTAAAAGCCATGCTTTAAGTAGAATACATTGAGGAGATTTCTATTGTTGTGAAACAATAGATAACCAATGCCTGAAAATTTGGACGGTTCATAAGGGTGGGTGTCACAATCACGATATTGCAAAACTAATCGAATATAATCCTACGAAGGGAAAAGATTAGAATGGTGTCAGATTGCATAGATGGCAAGAAACGAAGAAGTTTGTGACCGGTGAATGCCCTCATTGTATATATCTAAACAGACAGATGGAACCATCATCTCCCTATACTATCGATGATGAGAGTGAAGACAATACAGTGAAGAAGGCTGCCTATCTTCTCGATGAGGACGATTTCATAGAAAGAAGGAGGAAGCCTAGCTCGTCCAAACAGAGGAGGAAGAGGAAGACATTTAAGGATAAAACCAATTTTAAGATGCTTCTTGATGACATCTTGAAGAAGACTTCTGCTAAAGCTGGCCAAGAGAATGGTGTCAATGTACTGAAGATCAAGGAGCAACTTCCTTTGACATTCTTTGTTGGAACAATGATTCAAAACCTATTGAAAATAATGCATCCAAGAATGCTTGTAATTAGCTCTTTCGTGCAATGCACGTGTGATGAATATCCATTTCATTATCTTTTTTCTATCATTTTGGCCTTAAAACCCCCTAGATAATGCATGTAAATAACATTATTTTGTACAAATTAACATTCATTTTTTGTTCCTTTTATTTGTGCATAAAATACAACTTTTTATACCAAAATTATAGAATAAAAAATAAAATGGAAAATGTATTTTATGATCCTAAACCTCAAGACCTAGGCATCTTGATGACTGGGTTGACAAGGAAGAAAGTAGGGGGGGATAAGGGCCAATAATACTAAAAATTCCATTTATTTACTCATCATATTTTGGGACCTATTTTATTTTCCACTTTCTATATCTCAAATATAGAAAATTTGTACATGAAAGTTGTAGATAATAATATTTAAAAAAAACATAATTGAGTTTATACAAAAATAATATATAGTATAGATTTTATAATCTAAATAAAAAGCCAAAATCCCAACTTCCCAGACTTGTATCTCTCAATAAAAACTGAAAATATATCAAAATCACCAATCAGGAGAAAGAGTGGGTTGACTAAGGTCAACTCCTTAGCTTCCCTTTGTTCCAGCGCCAGCCTACATTCCACCTCGATTTCTACCTTTTGTCTCACTCGATTATTTCATTTTCTAGGCATGATTCCTCTGTGCAATCCTTGCCTCGTTTGATGATATTTCACGCGGACTCGATTGTTCGCACTGAAAGGCATCGAAGCGAGAGATCTTTCGAGTCTAAGGTCCCCTCGTATAAGACATCACCTCAGCCAACCTCACCTCCTTAATCCTTCTTCCACCTGAAAACCCTAGCTTCGAGTCGTGATACTTGCTTCTGGTGACAACATGAGTCAGATCGATTCCTTGGACAAACGTTTGGGCATTGAATTAAAGAGATCCAAGATCGTTGTCATCGCCGTTGGAGTTCTGCTCATGGAGGTCTTGTGCTGGTGTTGAAGAGGATTTTTCACGGGTATAAATGTGTCTCACACAAGGCAGAGATAAAGTCGTTGTGGCCACCCGCAAGAAATGCAACTTCAGACAACAATTAACCCACAATCAATGATCAAGTAGTGAAAACAAATGTGGAGTTAAACTTTATTATGACTCTACAATGAATGTGTAAAGTGTACAAGCATGTAGAGGTCGATCATAGGGAGCAAATTAGATATATTGGGCAAGTGAATGCAAAATGAGATTGTGAGCTTCTTGGTCTATATGTTCTTTTTTGTGGTTTTTTTTATTTTTTTGTTATTTTGTTTTGTTTTATATTTTTGTATTTTGTTTTTAATTTTCTATTTTCATATTTTCTTTTTATATTTTTATTTTTTAAATTATTTTCTTTTAAAAGATATATAATATAGCTATAAATAGAGTATATATACAATATAGACTAATACAAATATAAATATTTAATAAAATAGTCAAAATAAAGAGATAAACTCTTTTTGGATTTTGATTTTTTACTATTTTTGTAATATTTTAGGATTTTTTGCTAATTTTTATATATATTTTAAAGTAAAAAAACCCCTAAATTAGGGATTAATTTAATACCCGAAATAAAAATGGAGATGCGAAATAGTAAACAGTATCAAAATTTCTCCAAATTAAATTTAGCATATAAATAACAATATAAAAAATATCAATTATAAAACACAATTTTCGAGATTTTTAGGATTTTTATATATTTTTATAAGTGTTTTTGGGTTTTTTTATTTTTAGGAGTTTTCTTTTTAATTTTTAGGTTTTTTAATTTTTGGAGTTGAAAAATAACTAATCAAACACAAAATAAATTTTTTAGATTTTTTTTAAAACTTTTTATATTTTTTATGGATTTATAATGTAGACATGAGATAAAAAGGTTGTTTTTTATTTTTATAAAATAATAGAAGTTCTAAAATTGCAAAATAAATACATAGCTTGGAAGAGCATGCAATTAGGAATCGATACCTACTTTTGTGGATTTGTTTGAGCAATGTAGCTATTTAAAATAAATAGGGGAACCTAAGAGAAACTACATTACTGATAGTGACATTTTTATTAATAAAAATAAGTCCTAGGGTCAATATGTAAATTTCACAAAAATATATCACTAGAATAACAAGTTCCTGGACTAACTAGAAATATCAAAAGTCATGAGGGCACACCTGCAAAATGTCACCTCACATTGGGTGGTCACATGAGGTAATGTGGTGTGAACCTATATGCAAATAATAAGAGTTCAGGGGTTGTTTAGAGAATATTACAAAATATATAAAGTGGCAAATGAAAATTTGAAGTTCAAATAATAAATACACAATTTGTCTAGGTAAAGTATGCAAAATACCCAGCACAAGTCGCGAGCCAATGGTCAAATGGGTCTTCACTTGACATACATTGGCTCCTCAATGTGTGATGACGGTTTGCGTTGAACGACCAAGATTAGAACATCAAATCTTGATCCAACGACATGCGTGCGATGCTTCTAAAGGTTCTGACTTAATCTGGCAGCAAGGCTCCATCTAATGGTTGTTGCTCCTCGCAATGAAAAATGAAGAACAATGACCCTCCCTTTCTTTGGTCCATAAAATCTCACAATCCCAGGACACTCCTTCACTTTCGAAGGATTCAGAAGTTTGTTGATGTCCTACCATACCGGTAGGTTGGCTCAAAAGGGCGCGGGAGTGTCTGGATTGATCAGCTACGACGATCCCCCTCGAAGGTAACTCTTGCCTCGATGAGCTTGGAAGAGGCCCCCAATTCCAGTTATTTCCTTCAAGAGCTCATTATACCAAAAAAATGACGCTCAGGGGAGCGTTGGAAGGGAGGATGGGTGAAAGGGAGACTCGGGTGGTGATCTCCAGCGTACGATGGGAAGACGATATTGAGGGACCACATCTGTGAGGGACCTGAGTATATGGGGGAGCTTGGAGTGATGAGAGGATGATGAGGATCTAAGTAGAGGTGGTAATGGGTCGAGGGATGGTCAGAAACAATGGGAGTGTCATGCCGGAGAGTTCGACGGAGCAGAGCTCCAACAAACTACGAAGAGGATATTTCAAGCTAAATCTAACGACTAAACAATAATAGAAAGACTAGAAATAAACCTAGGACTAATGCTAGGCTAGAAAAATAATAAAACATAGTACCTTAGTGGAAGGAGGGACAAAGCTTGACCTCAACGGCAACGATGGCAGGGGGCGGTGGAAGCGGCCCTAAACCACATCCAACACCGCCACTAAGAGGGTGGAGAGGAGGCTATCACCCTCCTCTATCCAGAGCAGACTAGAAGGGGGGCTAGACTAGGTCGAAGGGGGTTTAAAGAATCAAAGGAAGTCGGGGCTCGAGTTTTGTACAAGAGACTGAACCGGGGGGAAGAAACAAATGCAGTGGTTGGCTCAACTATCCAGAGATCGAGGCGATACACCCACAAGCAAGAGGGAAGATCGAGGTGAAGATTTGGTGAACGATAGCCCGAGATGGAGCTTCAATCCTCAGGGAAAAAGTTGCGAAAGTAGGTCACAACATAGGTCTGATAAACTGGGGGCCTCGGTCAAAGAGTTGACCGAGGTCAACGGGCGGAGGAATCTGGTTGGTCCACGTGGACCAACCAGAAAAAACCCTGCCAAAATTAATTAAAAAAATCGATAAAAAGTAATAAATGATTTTATTATTTTTAAGTTACAAAATAAAAAATGTTTATTATTTTCGAAATTATTTTAATATGATTTTTATCGTTTTAGAGGTATATAATTACAAGTTACTTTTTATGGTTAAATTATAGGTATATTTATCTATGTTTTGAAGCATGTAATTTTTTATATTTTTGACATTATTATTTTAATTTATTATTTTTATAAATTTATTACTTATTTTTTTACACTTAAATATATTTTTATTATATTTTTTGTTGGAATATATATAATTAAATAAATAAGTTTATTAAATACACATGTATAAGTATAGGTATTTGATCGATATGTTTTATATACATATTTCATTTTAGTTTTTTATTTATTGATTTATTATAGTTTTAATATGTACATATATTACAAATAATATTTAGAAATTACAAAAATATAAAACCATAAAAATAATATAGAAGAAATAAAATGATTATTTTAATCGTGTATATTATATAAAAGGGGTTCAAAACCTAACTATCACACCTTAACTCCAAAAAATATGAAACCACCTCATTAAATAATTTATTAAAAGTTATATACAATTAAAGGTGATTTTGATATATTTTGAGTTTTTATTTGATAGATATGGGTTTGGGAAGTTGGATTTTGGGATTTTGTTCAGACTATAACGTTTACTCTATATATTATTTTTGATTCAAATAAATTTTGCATTTTTCTATAATTTATTATCTAGAACTTTCATGTAAAAAATTTCTTTATTTGATTTATAAAAAATGGGGAATAAAATAGGTCCCAAAAGTAAAAAAAATAAGGAATTAATGAAAGGATTTTTATTTTATTTTTGACCCTTATCTCTCCCTAACTTTATTCCTTGTTGACCTAGTCATCTAGATGCCTAGGTTCAAGGTTTAGGGCCATAAAATATCTTTGATATTTTATCTTTTTCTTTTCTTTATTCCATAATTTTAGCATTAAAAATAACATTCTATACAATATTTATATAACAATGCATGAATTTTTATTTATGCAAATTAGAGGTATGCATTTACTAGAGTTTTTACGGCCAAAAAGATAGAATAAAGGTGATGAAATGGAGATTCATAAGCTGGTAAGCTTCAGTTTTCTTTTGTATTTCTAATCCTTAGGTTAGCAGTAGAATATAATAGCATTTAATTTGGTTGTGTTTCAGTTATTGTTGCATACATTCCCATTCCATCAACCTGCGGAGCTTCAGCTCCGCCACTCATTTCTGACTACACTTAACAACCTCTACCCCACCTGTCATTGTCATCATCTTCCACGTCGCCTTCTTGACACCCTACGCAACCCCATCCACCTCGTTCTTGCTCGGAACGAGAGAGAAGTCCTCCCTTTTCTGTCATCCATCAGAGGACATCACACCCCTCCATTTCTCGTTGATTCCTCTCCCTGAAGCCTTAGTTGGCTTCATTTTTCGTCCTCTAATCAGCTCCTCTAGGAAACAACCAAGAAAGGGGCCCTTTCAGGTCTCGTCAAACCCCATGAGCACTCTCCAGGTGCTGATCCTCGTCGGAGCCCTTCTGATGGACCTCAACCTATTTTGAGTATCCCTTCAACCACAAAAAACTCCCAGGAGAATTTTGACCACCCTAGAGCTCCTAGGGACACCAGACCACAAAGTGACGCCCGATGAAGCTCATCACAATGGAGTTCATCCGTTGTTCTTCCACGCAATCTCTTCATTGTTGGATCAAGATCCTGATTCTAGCCTTGCAACCACCGTTGGATCGCTAGTGCTTTCATCCCTCTATCCATTCTTGGATATAATTTGAGTCGTGCATCCGTGAAGGGGTACCGGTCAATATATACGTGCCACGTGGATAAGTGGGTTGCTTTCCACCGTTCGCCCGTGTGGAGATATGGGTATTTTTCATATCTCTCCTCATCCATTTTGAATTTATTATTTGGTACTTAAACTTTCTACTGATGTTTAAAAGTTTTCTTATATTTACTAGAAGGACCCTAAACTTTCCTTATTTGCATTTTCATCCTTTACCAGCTCAGGTGACTAACCTTAAAAAATTGCGATCGAGCCTTTCGGATTTTGTTTATTGTTAATTGGTCAGAATTTAAAGGAATCAATTGTAAAAGTTTATGAAAATTGCATGTTCACCCCTTGGATGTTTTAAAATTGCTAATATACTCTTGTCCGGTTGAGTATTTTTTATTACATGGGAATTTTGCATGCTTGCCCTTATAGTTTATTTTTACAGTTTGATATAGGACCGAGGAAGTTATTTTAATTACACTTATGCCCCTACTAGTGAATGCATTTTTTATTGTTTGTTCCATTCATTTAATATAGAATTTATACTCCAAAAATTACCAAAAAAATAGGGTTAGGCTATTGTTGCAGTATAGCTTCATGCCATATTTTTATATTTGCAATTTAAAAATTTTTATTATTTATAAAAATTTGAGAAGAGCATAAAAATTCCCTATTTGACATTAAAAAACCCTTAAAATATAAATATATTTTGAAAATTCCCAAAATATATATTTTTTTATTTAAGTATTTTGAGCCTTCAGACCAAAAATCAGTAAAAATAAAGAAAAGAAAACTCCTAAAAATTGAAAAACCCTAAAATCCTTTATAAAAATCTAAATAATTCCTAACAATTCTAAAAATATTTGTTTCTTCTTGTAATTTTCTTCATATTATTATATACTTAGTAAAATTAATTTGGAAATTTTTAAACATTAGTTTCTATTTTTAATGTCCATTTCAATTATGGATTTTTGTATAATGCCTGATTTGTGATACTTTAAAAATAAATAAAAATGAGCAGAATATAGTAAAAATAAAAAATAGTATAAAATTATTAAAAACACCAAAATAATATTTGCATATATTTTGTTTATTTTTGTTAGTATTTATATTTACTTTAGATTACGTTGATATATATACCCTTATATTCTATGATATCCTTAAAAGAAAAGGAATTAAAAAATCAAATCAGAAAACATATAATATATAAATTTTAATAAATAATAAAACATATAAAAATATAAAAATATAAAAACCCACTAAAAATCATAATTTCACTTAATTTTTGAGAGGCAAAGTATGCTTAATTTGATCTTACATTGCTATTCACCATTGCTTCTTGAGTTTGAACTATACTTGCTTATCACTATACATCTTTTGTAGGGTATAATAAATTTTAACTCATGCTATTAATTGATTAATTATTTATATGGGTTAATTGTTAAAACATCCGAGAGATTTTAATAGCCACCTCAACAATAGTGAAGCTGATTTGTCAGCTCATTTAGCGACTCCGATTTTTCCACCTTTCAACGAGTTCCTGCTAGTTAATATTAAACTTGGGAGTCCTCTGGGTTATTAGTTTATTTTAATCCAAATACCTAAAAAATATGAAACATGGGGATGAAACGAAGCAATCAAGTAAATTTTGTCCTAGCCCACTGTGAGAAAGAATTTTGTAAACTTGTTTATTAAACTGCATGTTTCTCTCATGACCCAGGAGTAACATTTGATCATTGTCTTCATCTAGGTCTTCCTTTAAGTTTGATAGTTTACTTTGAAGGTATTTTAATTCTCAAGCCGAGAAGTAGGATTTCTAGCTCCTACTGCCTTGATCCAATTGTTATTAGTAGAGATGGTAGCATACCCCTTTGCTAACATACAATTTGTCTACCACTAAGGGAGTTTTAGATTGTTGAAAACTTTGCCTTAAGGGAATCCTCAATCTTGTAAGGATCCTCCCAAAGAGTGGAATGTTTAGAGAGGAATCTTTCACAGAGTTTACCTTCTTTGAGCAAATTAAGGTCCCATGAGCCATTGTGATAGAGCGCCAGAAAATCAAGTCACTCAATTTATTTTGGCAGTGTACCAGAATAGCCAAACCTATTAAGTTAGTTTCTGTAATAATGGTTAAGGTTAAAAAAATAGGTTCTCATTAATTTTGATCCAAGATTTCATGAGTATGGAGTTATTAAAGATTGTATGGTTATTGATCCCTCATCCATTATTTGATTTGGGGCAGAAAAGTGATTCCCGCCACACTTCATATTTTCTCTTGTCCTTGGTATTGCTATGCCAAAGGAAGTCTCCTCTAATTTTATCAATGTCTTTAATGGCTCTTATATATAACTTCATGGAGGCTAAGAGATGTGTTAATTGGGTGTGAGAGATGAGTTATATGAGCACAATTCTAGATGGAAGGAAGAGGATTTTAATCTTCTAGCTTTGAATTTTTGAAGCAAATTTATGGAGGAAGGTTCACCATGTGTTCGTGTTTTAGAGGTGATGGGAAAGTGGTATGCATAGATAATTTATAGGGAAATTTCTTCATACCACCCTAAAATTGTACAAGAAAATGAGGTTTTGACTATGATAGGTTCATGATAAATAAAGAAGATTTTGGATGCTTACTTCTTATCATGAGATTAGGGAAAATATTTTTAAAGTAAAGTTTAGGCATCTAAATCCACTTTCCTCATATTGTAGAAAAATGAGGATATCTTCCCAAAATTGGATGTTTGTGATATTCACATTATCTTTTGGTAATGAGAATCCCTTTATTTCCCCATTTCTAGCTAAAATAGTTAGTATAAAATCTAATGTATTAGATGTACTTATGAAAACGAGGGGGGATAGAGGATCTCCTTGAGGAACACCTAGAAAAGGATTAAAGAAAATAACATAGTTATTACTGATTTTCAAAGACACCCAAATTGTTTTTGTGAAACCAAGGATCCAAATTCTTGAACTTTTCAAGATATCTAGAGATTTCCATCCCTTTCTCTATCAAGTCTTTGCTTATTTTATCAAAGGTATTTTTGAGGTTAATTTTCATAATGAGGCTTTCGATCTTAATGTGTTTCCATAAGTTTTTGAAGTGATTGCAAAACAATTATAGACACCTCAATTTTTTAGGAAGGCGCATTGGGAAGAGATGATTTAAACCATAAGTTTCAGAATGCATCTATTTGACATGAACTTCAAGATTATTCCAATGGCAACAATAATGAGATTAATAAGATGGTAGTTTTCAGTTTCTAGAGGGTCAAACATTCTGAAAAGTATGGCAATAATAAAGTTATTTATATCCTTGATTTCCCTTTGGTCAAAATCATCCTCAAACATCACATTTATCATACACATGAACTCATTTTTGATAGCAGACTAGATTTTTTAACGAACACCCTTATGCATCAATCCTGACCATGTTCTTTTAATTCCTCGAGGCCTATGATTGTACATTCCACCTCATGATCCTAAATAGGGGCAATTAATTCCCCAGTTCGACGATTGATCCACCAAGGATGGACAAATATTTGAAACGAATATGGGAACTTTGCCTAGGATCCAGTATACACTTTCATATAGTAATTTTTGATATGTTTTGCAAGTTAGTGTGAGTTATGTCTTGGCTATATGAAATTGAACACAGATTTTATTTCTACTACGTCTTATGGAAGCTGTTGATTTTAGGAATCGAATGTTTTATCATCTTTATTAAACCATTTGATCTTAGCATATTGATTCCATATTTGGAATTTATCCTCAAGGATAATATGTATGGTTTTATGTAAGTGGAAAAGAGCTTTCAATCTATTTTCAACAAGAAAGCTTTGTGCCATCGTTTCCTCTATCAACTTTATTTCTCCTTCTAATCCTTTTCCAAAAGAAAGGGGGATGTTGGTAATCTTAACGTGCCGGTTTTCCCTTATGAAAAGTTTTAATATCTATTTTAACTAAACATATTTAAGTGCCAGATGAATTACACATATCACAAGAGGGATCCTAACGTTCGATCTTGGAGGGTCTATGCACCAACAAGTCAGGTCCGGCAATCACTGTGTCGACCGCTTTCTTGGCTCCCGGATATCTGCAATCAAGTACATCAACAATTAACCCACGATGATGCTCAAGCAATAAGTATAGTGAGAAAATTTATTATACCCTACAAAATGATATGTATATTATGCAAGTGTAGGCATCGAACCACAAAGGAGCAATGAGGACCACCATAAAAATTGACAAGAAAAAATCAACAATTATTTTTGTGTTTTATAGGGATTTTTTATATTTTGTGGTCTTTTAATATTTTATATTTTTTGGATTTTTTTAATTTATATATATTTGTTTTTAATTTTTTTAATTTTCTTTTGTTATTTTCTGATTTTTTTAGTTTTATTTTTAATTTATTTATAGATAATATGTATAATATAGTGACTGCATAGGATATAATATATAATATGTAAGAATAATCAGAAAAATACCATAAAGTACAACCCTTTTTATTTTTTAAGGGGTTTTAAATAATTAAGGTATTGGTAGATATCATTAATAAATATAAGTAATAAATAGTAGTGGCATATATAAATACTAAATAAAAGGTAATATAATAATTATTATACCTATCCATACTCAAAAATTATAAAATAAATTCTTTTATGATTTTTAATGTTTTGTTCTATTTTTGTTAATTTTCTTTTCAATTTTGCTATTTTGTGTATTTTTTAAATGATGAAAATATCAAATAGTGACCAATAATACTTGATTTAATTGTTTTGGAATTTAAAAAATCCATTAAAATTTCCCAAAAACTATTTTTATTATATAATATAGTCAAAATTAACAAATAGAAACTAATATGTTCTTATTTTTAATTAATTTTAATATATGTTATAAGGTTTTTGTTGTTTTTCAATTTTTAGTTTTTTTGTAATTTTTAGTTATTTTTGTTTTGAAGTTGTAAATACAATAATAAAAGCTACTCTATTATTTGTATTTTTCCAGAACATGTTTATAATCTTTATGTATTTTTAAATGCTAACAAAGGCGATGAGAGGGAGTTTGATAGGGATCCTAACGCTTGGTCTTGGAGGGTCTACTGTGCCCAACAAGTTAGATCGGGCAATCACTATGTTGACCGCTCTCGTAGTACTCGGATTGTATCTCAATATCTCACCAACAATTAATGCTCAGGCAATGAATAATAGTGAAATATTTTATTATATTCTACAAAATGATATGTATAATATGCAAGTTTAGGGATCAAACCACTAAGGAGTAATAGGGGTATCTTTTTAACCCGAAAATCGAGTGGTCTTATGTTCCACACAAGGCGGGAACACAGTCGTCGAGTCGACCACACGAAATCCAGATTAAAACAACAATTAACCCACAATTCAGAATCAAGCAATGAAAGTAAATGTGCACGGTTAAAATTTATTATAACTTTACAACAAAGATGTGTATAGGTGCAAGTATGTAGAGTGTCAAACACATAGAACAAGAAGGATAGATCAAGGCAGCGAATGCACAAAAGTAAATGTGACGTATTTGTCTCTATAAGTGCTCTTTTTTGTAGGTTTTTAATTTTATATTTTTTATTTTATTTTTGAGTTTATATTTTTTATTCAATTTTAGTTTTCTGATTTTATGTTTTCTTTTTATAATATTATATTTTTTATATTTTACTTTTCTTTTAAAGTAAAAATATAACTATATATATGATATATACGCAATATAGGCTAAAATAGATATAATATGTAATAAAAATAAAAAAATAATAAAAAATTAAGATAATAAAATAGTTTGGGGTTTTAATTAATTTTTATCTTTTTTTGTAATTTTTTAAATTTTGCTAATTTATATATATTTAAATATGAAAATACCCCAAATCCGGGTTAAATTAAATGGTCGAATTTAAATGGAGATTAAAAATACAAAATAGAGTAAAAAATTCTCAAAATTAATTTGATATATATATATATAAATATAGAGAAAACTCAGAGGCAGAAAATATATTTTTAGGATTTTAAGGATTTTTATATTTTTATAAAATTTTAGTGGTTTTTTAATTTTTTGAGTTTTATTTTTATATTTTTTAGTGAATTTTGGTCTGAAGTTTTAAAATACTTGAATAAATATAAAGTATAATTTTTGGAATTTTTAAAAAAAGGTTTTATAATTTTTATGTATTTCTAGTGCAAACAGAGGACATAATAGACGTCTTTGATTTTTTTATAAATATTAAAAAGCTGTAAAATATAAAATATATGCATGAAAAAGTGTGCAAATAGGAAATTATATATATTTTTTGGGATTTTTTTCTAGTTAAATAGATGTATGAATTAAATAGAGACAACAAAGAGAAACTACACTCCTAACAAGGGCATATATGTAATTAAAATAAAGCTTTTGGGCCTTGCTGCAAAATTTCCACAAAATATAATACATGAATTGCAAGTTAGTGGACTAAATAGAAATTCAATAAGCCGTATAGTCCTCTGTGCAAAATTGCAAAACCCACGTGCACGCGTACGTGGGTCTCGTTGGCGAGGACCTAATTTTAATTCTCAAAAACCCAGGGGCTTGTCTGCAAATGTTACAAAAAATTGCAACTTCATTAAATAGTTCATGGTCCGATCAGAAATAACCAAAAATGAGGGTGTCCCGCTGCAAAGTGCCCCCTCACATGAAGCGTCACGTGAGGTGATGTGGCACCCAATCGTAAATACCATAAGTTGAGGGGGTTGTTTGCAATTATTACAAAAGTTTTAAATGGCAAAGGAAAGATTATAAAATAGTATTTGAATACAAAAATGATCTGGGTATAATATGCAAAATACCCAATCAACGGGCTATCAGATGGCTAGTAGGCAATCACTTGCCACGTGGCGTGCTGAGGGAGTCTGATACCCCTTCGCAGTGAACGACCAAGATCATAGCACGCACAGGATATCAACGACTACCACATGCCAAGATTAGACGACTGCGGGAGAATCTGGAAGGAGGCCTTTAATCGTACGACGAAAAGGCTTGGGCGAAGAACAAGGAAGAGAGCCAACGACGATGAACTTCCTCGACCTCCTCCTCTCTCCTCCGAAGTCGGTTGAAGCGCAAAAATGGATGAGATGCTTTCCGATGTGCTGCTCTAAATGCTAGAAGCTCCAAAAATCTCCGACGTCAACCAGAGGGCATGCAAAAGGTTGGCGGAGTAGAGGTGCTCCAGGGACTTTGACAGACCTCGAAAATGAGCTCCAACTGCTTCTGAGGTACCTGGACCTACAAGAAAAGCTAAGGGGTCGAGGGAAAAGTGCCTCGACCCTTTAGGGGTTGATACGAAGATGAAATGAGATGGAGGAAATGAAGATTCGTCGGAGTTCAGCTATGACGAACGTCAAATTGGGATGTTGAACGGCTCAATTGTGAAAGGAAGATGCTGGGTAAGACCTACGATTAACCTATGCAAGGAAAAAGCAATGAAAAGTGAAAAATAGACCTCAATGGTCGAAAATGCTAGAGTTGGAACCTCATGACGGCGTGGCCGCCGGAGATGGTTGACGAACACAAATGACCTACCCTTTTTATGTGATCTAATTGACTTTTTCGTTGCAGTCAGATGGATCAGCGTCGATAAAAAATAACCACACAAATCGATTAATCGTCTAATGAAATATCGTGCGGTTTTATGTTTATTTAGCCTGGGCAAGCCCCAGGGTCGACTCAAGGAGGCAAAGGAACAACTCGAGATCAAGTTAGATGAATTAGATCATGGTTTTTCCAAGTGGGATTTTTCCCTTATTTTTTATGCAATATAAATGCCAAATGCAAATATGAATTGGATTAAGTTAACAAGAAAATAACCGACTTAGCCAAATTTGATTTTAATCTGAAATTAGTTCAAATTGACCAAATCATATTTTTCCTCTAAACCTAATCCAATGATTAATGCAAAATAGATTTTTTTGGAATTTTTGGGTTTAAAATTCACAAATGAAAAATACACACTTTTTAGGGGTTTTATGCTATTTTCATGCAAATGATATGCAAAAATTTGAAAAAAAATTACTAGAAGATAAACATGATGAAATGAAGCTACTAATATTTTAGGAATTTTCTGACATTTTATTATTTTTTTATAAATATTTTGCTGAAAACACAGCGACTGCGGATTTTTAATTCCTAATTAATCCACGAAAGTAAATTATCCAAAGATTAATTTATCACAAATATATACTTCAATAAAGAATCCAGGAGAGTTGAGATTTCTCAAAAATATTATTCTTGGAATTAATTAAAAATCAATTACAGAAATCACTCTATAATTTATTCTAAGCACAAGACAACTCCTAATTGGACGAAATTTGGACTGTAATTAAAGCACAATAAAATACATCATTCACAATCTTTTCACAATGTTTGAAGCAATAAATAACAATGGGCGAATTTCAGAGCACAATTGGGCAAAATATCAATGATTTTCAATATCCGATTTTTAATAAAATATTCAATGCTCACAAAAATGTAAATAAATATCCCAAAGATAAAGAATTAAATGTTCTACAACATGATATTTTTCATTGAATAAAATGATGCTATTTTAGAGTCCAAATTAAAATGCAAAGTTAGGGGTGTCTTCGCAATACAGAAATTAATATGCAACACAATAAAGTATGCCTAAGGGCACTTTTAAAATTATTAAAACTTGATGGGAGGAACTATGCAATATTCACAAATATAATAAAATGGAAATGGACCTTTCTTCTTGTCCTGCACGTTAGGGCACAAGGGGAGTCCTCAAGGGGGCAGCGGCGCGTACGGCCGGCTAGAGGCCGAGGCCGAGCAACTCGAAGGTGGTGGGCGACGTCAAAGGACTCGGGCGTGCGCTCGCGGGCGGCGACTGGAGCTGCTCGAGGGGGGCGCACGGGGCTGGGCTGCGCTCGCGGGCGGAGGGCAGCGCAGGGACGGCCGCGCGAGCTCGGCGGCGCGGGCTCGGGGCAAGCGGTGGGGAGCCTTGGCTGCGGCGCCGGGCCACGGTGGCAGCAGGAGATGGAGGAGGCGGCGCGCCATGGGTGGCGACACACGGTGCAGAGGTGTTGGACGGCGGCGCACCGCATCGGCGAGGAGACGAGGGCGGCGCAGCTCGCGTCCGCGGAGCGGAGCTGGGAATGAGCGACGCACGACGCGCTAGACGCGACGACGCAGCGCGCGGCGTCGGGCGAAGGGGGGGCGGTCCAGCGGAGGGCGGCTAGGGGGGAGGCGGTGCTGGCTGTTGCGCGTGGGGCGGATGCGCATTGCGGCTGGGGAGGACGCGTGGCTGATGTCCACGCGCGGGGTGCGTGAGGGCGAGGTGCGGCTCACGGACCGCCGTGCGGTGGTTGGAGGGCGGCGTGGAGCAGTTGGCTGTCGCACGGTGGAGATGGGATGGTTACGTCGGCGGTGGTCCGGCGGTGGCTGCTTGGGTGCCGCTGTGCGGCGTCGAGGGAGGTGGCAGCCCACAGTGGAGGCACAAGAGACGGCCGACAAGGACCTGGCCGTGAAGGCGTGGAGGAGCTGCAAGGAGTCTGGGAGTCCAGGAGCGCTGGTGCGCATTCGACGGCGAGGCACCGTTGTGTCGAGGGCGGCCGGAGGTCGTGGCCGTGAAGGCCAGGGGGCAACAACTTATGTTTTCTTTTTTTTGTGTGTTTTGTATTTTTTTGTATTTTCCTTGTAGATAGAAAATAAAAATGTGATAAAGAGTGTTGATGGATTTTTTTATTTAATGGTGGTGATGGTGTTTTGATGAAGAAATGAGAATGGGAGGATGATGGTGGTGGTGTTGTTTGTTGTAGAACAATAATAAAAATTTTGTTAGATAAAATAAAATGACAAGATGAGATTAGAGTACACTTACCTGTGGTTCACCGAAAATGAGCTGCGGTGCACGGCTTCCGGTTGTGGCCTCGAGAAGGATGGCGGAGTCCTTCGAAGCTGAGCAAGTCCAATCGGATCTCGCGACGCGGCAATGGTGATGCTGCAGATCTCGCCTTGAGGTTGTCGTCGCTCGACTTGTCTCCTGCAGCTGTCACCTGAAGGTTAAAGGGGCTCGATCTCACTTCTCTCGAAAACGACGGATGGAGAAAAATGATAGAGGGGATGAGAATATAAAGAAGAGGGGCGAAGTTAGAAATGAGGTGGAGAAGATGGAGGGATGGTGGAGGGAGTGGTGACTTGGAGTAGGATGGAAGAAAAGAAATGGTAAAAGGGAAAAAATATATATAATATAAGTAAAATAAGTAGGCTACTAAAAAATAATAATAATTAAAATAATAATTAAAATAATAAAATCTGAAAATAATAAAAATAAATCCAAAAATAAAAAATTGGGGGGACATCTGGCGGCTCCAAGAGCTGCCACATTGTCGCTCCCAGAAAATTCAAAAATTAAATGTAAAGAAAAATAAAAAAGAAATAACAAAAGTGATTAAATCAAAAAGTGGTCAATGCAAAAGTTGCTCGTCTCGATGAGATCTACAACTTTCGTGAAGGGTCGAAAATCAAAGGAAGTGATATGTACAAAAAAGTATTTTTGGGTGGTACCTTAAAGATACAAAATACCGCATTTTATATTTTGTAATTTTTTTGTCATTTTTCAATAAGAGAAAAATCAAAATAAAAATAGAGAAAATATGAGGAGTATATTTACAATTTAATCTATTTTTTTTGAATTTTAATAATGAAGAAAATAAAAGGATAAAATACAGGGGTAAAACGGTCAATATGTACAATATACAAAAGGAGCCAAAAATCGAAGTTTTGCATACGAGCTCCGATTTTAATGAAATTGGTCTTGTTTCGAAGGTCTTTGAATGTATATTACTTTAAAAGTAAGTAGACCTAAATCAGACAATGTATGAGAGAGATATGCACATGTTAAGGCTCCTAGTTTCAAACTTGGATTGAGGGTTCATTGGTCAATTTTGCAAGTTAGTATTTTTTAAATATTTTTCTTTAATTAGTGTTAGTAATATATACACTATGGAGTTGATTTTATTGTATTTGGAGTTAGTATAAAATATATACAAATGGGGTATTTTAATTATTATACAGATTAATATTTACAAGTGAAATTGGCTTCTTATTTTATGTAAATATGAATGCTATAATGCAAATGTTATCAATACATGCATGGATGCTAATTATGCAATATAAGCGGAAATATGCATCTAATTACTCGGGAACAAAGCACTATTTTCAACTTTTAGAGTGATGAATCACAGATTCATCAACCCCCTATACTTAAATCTTGCTCGTCCCTGAGCAACTAAAATGAAATGCAAGAGTGAAAAGATTTTGGGTTCCATTCCAAGGTCATGAACAAAAGTTGAAAATGGAGCTTGACTCGACCTTTGGATTAATTGTGTGGCGGAACCTTATTGAGATCTGAATTTAAGATCTAACAGACTTTAAGTTCCACAAGTCTTCTATTCAAGACGCCTCAATAGTCAGGTCAGAACAAATCCTCAAACGCAAATTTCTGATGACTATGATTCTTACTTGTACTGTGTAAGTGATATGTAACTCTCCACATCAGAAATGGCTCAGAAACAACCTCCTCTAACAAGGTAACTATAATTACCCGGTTCAGTAACTCTTTCCTCGAGGAGCAGGGTATTCCCTTCTAAGTTCAAGTGCGACCAACTCAAGAGGAGGGGGTGGAGAAATGAATGGACGGTAGCCAGTGTAGCTACCTATCCCGGGATGCCTGACCAGTGTAGCCAAGTCATCCAGCTGCAGACTTCTTGCTAATATACATACTCCGACAGGCATTTTTCTTTCTTTCTTTTTTTTATATCTGGCCTGTCTATTTTTTTGGAGTTCTTGCATTTTTCTCTTTTTTCTTTTTTTGAAATTATATACAAGGTGCAACATGTACATCAGGAGTTTTTCCTCTTGAGCCAGTAGACTATCCCTCTTTTGAAGCATTATTGCAACTCACAGCGTCCCATCCTCAGACTTTAACACCACCAGACTAGGTTGAGATGCACTACCCTCCCTAGAGGAGGACGGTTGTTTCCACCCGTGTGCTACTCCAAGCTAAAGGATTCTACCTCCTCACCACCTCATCAATGAAGAGCTAAGTGCAATGTGCTTGTCCAAGTTAGGTCACTGTCTAAAAGAATCATGCGTGTGCACGAGATATTCTACTTAGACTAATCAAGATGACATGTGAACATAGACTTGTGGACTCAAAGAATTAAGTCACTTGACCTGAGAAATCTTAACTCCAGTTCCTATAAGGTTCCTCTGAAATTAGGTGGATTAAGGTCAAATCAAGTCCGTCCTCAATATCTACTCATAACTTGGTTCAGAATCCACTATCTTTTCACCCTACATATGCAAGATATGCAGATGAGAGGTGCATATGACATGCTATGCAAGATTTTTTTTAAATGCAAGGATGATATGCAAGAGTAAAACAAGAAGCCTTATTTTCAACACACATTTTTTTATAAGTATACAACAATTTGTATTATCTACAACAAGTTTTTAGTTTACACATAATATACACAGTATACAAGTTTTTTTGGAATACATCCTATTTTACAACAAATTTTACAAAGTATGTTTTACAAGTTTTTATACAAGTATTATACATATAGTACAAATTTTTTTTCCATTTTTTACCCACCCCGTATTTATTGCATAATATATACAAAAATACGCGAAAATACGTGAAAGTACGAGCTATGGGTAAAGTATATATGTAATATATACACACCCCCTATACTTAGCGTGTGTTATGTCCTCAGAGCACAAAAAGTGAGGAAAAGACATAGCTCGTGCTAAGCGTAGGAGAGCTAAAATTACAGAATGTATAGAAGTCGCTCCGCCCCCCTATACTTAGGCTCTGGCAGCCTAAGTGTAGAAGAAGATCAAAAATGGGGTGAACGAGGACAAGAGGGGAAATGGATGAGTATATACAAGGCGGGCATCGGTCCCCCCTATACTTAAGCTCTGGTCAGCCTAAGTATAAGAAAGGAGTGAGTATGAGAACCGATGTGATGAGGAGGATGTACAGTGAATAGACGCGGGTCAATCTCCCCCCTATACTTAGGATCTGGTTATCCTAAGTATAGTCACAATATGAAACGATATGGATCCGGGGCGAGTGATTCGATTCACTGGGAAGGGAGGGAGAGAAAGTATATACAAGAAAGAATGCGAATATACAAGGATTAAGAAAGTTTATGACGAACCTTCTTCGGGACGCGAGGAGGTGGATAATTTACATATGTGTCGATGTCGGAATCGTCCTCAGATGAATAATAGTGAGGTGTAGGGATCGTCTAACGAGGGTCGACACACAGATGCTTGCTTAGATATGGCTTGAGAACAACCGAACTGAGCTCACTCATATAAATCACCTTATCCGGACCAGATGAGGACTCCTCAGAAAATTCCTTCTTCGGTTTGTTGAAGGAAACTTCCTTAGTCGGTTTTCTAGAACCTGAATCATTGAGAGGGAGATGAAAGCGACGCGGCTTGAGAGGTTCAGGGGAACATCTCGAGGAATCAATTCTCGGCTTCCTCTCACTATATAGCTGACTAGAAGAGGGAGCAACCATGTTTTTAGGTGGAGTCAATTTAATCTTGGTTGTTTCCTTTGAAGGTCCGGGACATGGTGTGGTGCTGACCATGGGTTCCACATCAGACGAGTCACCATAAAGATTGTAATATTCCTGAAGGGCCAGCACACGGCTCGGGAAGGTACTAGTGGTCTCAGTTGGCTTCGCAATATTGGGCTCTTGTGTCGGATGATCAAAATGGTCAAGGCAATCAACAAAGGTCATGTCTGACTTAATGATAGCTTCTGATCATGAATCCTCCTTAGAAGCTGTCACGATGGGGGTGCAAGAAGTTGATGAACTGAAGGTGTGGGGAGTCTCAGAACCAACGATCATCCGAGCAGTCGGTCTCTCAGGTGTAGCAGAGAGGTGGGACTCATCTACCTCTCGATGGTCACGACTGTCAGCGGATGTGCGGGTCACTTTAGAGTAGAGTGTATCAAAGAATGGGTGAGGTCGAAGTGCTCCCAATGCTGAAAAATCGATCTCCCAAGTCTCGCAATCTATAGTCGCCTTAGCCAAGGCTAAGATCGATTTCCCGAGAATAGTCGGAGACTGGGTGAACTCTCCTCGGTGCTCGATGTCAATGATCGTGAAGTCCACCTGGAGTAGAGCACCTTGGAAAGTAATGATAACTGAAATATTTCCTTTAGACCGTTTGATGGATCGATCAGCCAACTGAATGATCTCTCTCGACTTCTTGATTGGCCTGAGTTTGAGTTTGTCAAACACAGAGGTCGGGAGGATATTTATCGGAGAGTCATCATCGATTCTTTCATGGGTAAAGATAGTGTCCTTGATTTCACATTCAACCCTAGGCAACCGCTTCACTCTGTGGCTCTTGGTCTTTCTCCCCACGACCAAGGAAGTGGCCATAGAAACTATGTGTCTCTCGGTCCTTGTTCTCTTAGTACCCGACCTCTTGGGCATCAATTTACTCTTTACAAATCTCTTGAGGTTGGTAAAGTGATCTATGGCCTTTATTAAGGAAAGTTTGAAAATCAGTTCTTCATCGAGTGCTTCCCTTATGATGGAATCCAATTTTTTTAAATCATTTTTATTTTCTATTTTTATGTGATTTTTGGTTTTTCAATTTTTTGTATTTTGAATAGATGAATGATTAGACTCTGGATTGGAGGGTGAGTGGTTAGTAGAAGAGGGAGATAGAATGGACTCCAGCTGTACAGACGGTGTGGTTTTGCTAATCTTCGCCCGATTTTCAACATCAGATCTACTTACTTCCTTCTCCACTTTCATACTCAGGCTGGCATATATTGAGTGCAATATTTCCATGACATCTCTCAACTCATCACTAAATGATTCATTTTTCTTAATAAGTCTAGAGATGTCATCCTCCACCAAATTCTCATGACAAATCATGGGAGAGTTCTGATCAGTTGGAGGATACTGTTGAGATATTGGGATCTCATACTCAACATACCTAGACTCTGGCATGAAATGCTGGGTTGAGTATGGACTATCCAAATGGTAAATATTGGTCGGAGCCTCATATGACGGAGTCAATGAAATAAGAACTGATAAGTCTAGGTCATGAGTCCAATCTTGTGAATGTATAGGCTCTTCAAATGAAGGATGGTTAATGGAGGCTTGATCACTAAAATCAATCAAGTCTGGGAAATCAGGATGTGCAGGCCTCTCCTTTGGGTATGTTCGATTGACCATGTTGTGCCCCAAGTTCAAGTCGGGATTTGTATATGTAAATTGTTGTCTGGTCCCTACTTGAGGTGAGAATGGGGGCATATAATTTTGCCAATCATCTATCTCAACAGTGTCTTTCTCTTCATTCGATTCTTTGATTCCTGCAAACTCTCGAGAATAAGGACAGTCAGCCCAAGGTGGAAGTGGATCCGTAGTGTTAGAATATGGAGTAGGTGAGAAATGCGAAGAAGTGGAAAAGTCAGTCGAAGTTTTGACTTCATAATCGGATTGAGGTGGAACCGACCACGGGTACGGGTTTCCCGTGGATGGCAGAGGATACGTGGAAGAAGGAGAAGGCAAAGATGAAAGGCATATGGTTGAGGAGGAATGACCAGAGGTCACAGGGTATGGGGACCAATATCCCAACATCTTGAAGAGGAAATGTAAGTAGAACGAGGTAGAAAATGTGCAATTACTTAGGAGAACACACATGGACAGACACAAAGACAAACACAAGAGCAAACCCTGAGTTCACACTAAACACGGTGAAGCACCCGAAACTGAGTCCAATTAATCTTGTTAAATTTTAAGTGTGATTTTTCAAGCAAGATAGCAAAGGATTTACGTGGCCTATAGGGAAGTCGGCTCAGAGCCGGATGCGTCTTCCCTGTTTAACCTGTCGCCTAAGATACCCCGGTCCTTCCTTTCTTCGCTCCTATCCCAAGTTGATGGACTCAAATACCATGCCCCTATCTACTTGCAAGCAGGCGGAGGCTGACAAGGCTGGAACTTCGCCCCGAAGGGTTACTAGCAACTTGTCGCGAAGTACCGCTGGTTCACCCCTGACTACCCGCGAATAGACGAAGGCTACTTGGCACTAGTCAGTGAATCTAAAAATATTCAACTCGTGATATTTGTTAGGATCAGTTGGCCCGTGATATGGAAGGCATGGATTTGGCTCTGCCTTAAGGTGTTCACACACACACACTCAAGTACCCTCACTTAGCTTGAAAACAAGGTCGGGGTTACTCTCCCGCAAACAAGGGTTAATTTTAGTTAAATTTTTTTGGTCCAATTCAAATAGCAGTCCCGAATTTAAAGATTAGTTGTCACTGATATTAATCCACACAAGCAATCACGTCTACCGTCCAGTCCCAATTCCTTTATCCTAGGTTAAAAAACCAAGAGAGAGAGAGAATCAGAAAAAGCCGATGCAATCGAGAAAACGATGATGAATGCTTGAGTAAGAAGACTTACAGTGCCTCCAGCTCTCTACAATGCAGGATGCAGTACTGAATTGAAATTTTTAAACTAAATGAATGCAATTGATGAAAAGCCGCTCCTAAACAGGCAGTTCTATTAGCGAGTGAAGCACAGGTTCAATTTGACTAGATCTGCGGTCTAAGTGCATCTTTTAAGTGATGTGTGGTCCTAGAAAATTTCGAGCACAAGCAAATCCTAGAGTGGCTCGAGGAGCTGCTAGTGCAAGCCTAGTCTAGAAATTCAATCCACACAGCAGACGGGGACACGATTCCACTATATTTACACGCGCGAGAACCCAAACGGGAATCGTTGTAAATGCACACTTTTTTTAAGTTACAAAAATCTTTTTCATGTCCAATAGCCGACTTGATCCAAGAATAGTCGGCCTCCGATGCACTTCGAGATGCGTTGACTTCAAGAAAGCCGCTCCAAGTCCATCGGGCCCTCGCACAAAAAGATGCAAAAATGTTAGAGAGAAATATATACAGAAATGGTCAGAAAAATAATTTAAGAAAAAAATGAATAATTACAATGCGGCTCGGGGGTCAGACTACCCGAGTGAATGAAAAACGTAAATCTAATTTTTCTAAAGCGATCTTAAGCCGTTTGCCTCCCCGGCAACAGCGCCATTTGACGAACACAGATGACCTACCCTTATGTGATCTAATTGACTTTTTCGTTGCAGTCAGATAGATCCGCGTCGATAAAAAATAACCGCACAAATCGATTAATCATCTAATAAAATATCGTGCGGTTTTATGTTTATTTAGATTGGGCAAGCCCCAGGGTCGACTCAAGGAGGCAAAGGAACAACTCGAGATCAAGTTAGATGAATTAGATCGTGGCTTTCCAAGTGGGATTTTTTCCTTATTTTTTTATGCAATATAAATGCCAAATGTAAATATGATTTGGATTAAGTTAACAAGAAAATAACCAACTTAGCCAAATTTGATTTTAATCTGAAATTAGTTCAAATTGACCAAATCATATTTTTCCTATAAACCTAATCCAATTATTAATGCAAAATGGATTTTTTTGGAATTTTTGGGTTTAAATGCATAAATGAAAAATACACACTTTTTTGGGGATTTTATGCAATTTTTCATGCAAATGATACGCAAAAATTATGAAAAAAATTACTGGAAGATAAACATGATTAAATGAAGCTACACTAATATTTTTGGAATTTTCTGACACTTTATGATTTTTTTATAAATATTTTACTGAAAACACATTGACTACGTATTTTTAATTCCTAATTAATCTACGAAGTTAAATTATCCAGAGATTGATTTATCTCAAATATATATTTCAATAAGGAATCCAGGAGAGTTGAGATTTCTCAAAAATATTATTCGTGGAATTTAATTAAAAATCAATTACAGAAATCACTCTATAATTTATTCTAGGCACAAAACAACTCCAAATTGGATGAAATTTGGACTATAATTAAAGCACAATAAAATACATCATTCACAATTTTTTCACAATTTTTGGAGCAATAAATAACAATGGGCGAATTTCAGAGCACAATTGGGCAAAATATCAATGATTTTCAAACTCCGATTTTTAATAAAATATCCAATGCTCATAAAAATGTAAATAAATATACCAAAGATAAAGAATTAAACGCTCTACAACATGATATTTTTCATTGAATAAAATGAAGCTATTTTAGAGTCCAAATTAAAATGCAAAGTCAGGGGTGTCTTCGCAATACAAAAATTAATATGCAACACAATAAAGTATGCCTAAGGGCACTTTTGAAATTATAAAAACTTGCTGGGAGGAACTATGAAATATTCACAAATATAATAAAATGGAAATGGACCTTTCTTCTTGTCCTGCACATTAGGGCACAAGGGGAGTCCTCAAGGGGGCGGCAGCGCGTACGGCCAGCTGGAGGCCGAGGTCGAGCAACTCGAAGGCGGTGGGCGACGTCGAAGGACTCGGGCACGCGCTTGCAGGCGGCGGCCGGAGCTGCGTGAGGGGGGCACGCGGGGCTGGGTGGCGCTCGCGGGCGGAGGGCAGCGTGGGGACGACCGCGCGAGCTCGGCGGTGCTGGCTCGGGGCACGCGGTGGGGAGCCTTGGCTGCGGTGCTGGGCCGCGGTGGCAGTAGGAGATGGAGGAGGCGGTGCGCCGTGGGTGGAAGCGCACGGTGCAGAGGCGCTGGACGGTGGCGCGCCGCACTAGCGAGGAGACGAGGGCGGCGCGGCTCGCGGCCGCGGAGCGAAGCTGGGAATGAGCGGCGCGCGACACGTGGACGCGGCTGCGCAGGGCGCAACATCGGGCGAAGGGGGTGGCGGTCCAGCAGAGGCGGCTAGGGGGGAGGCAGTGTTGTCTGCTACACGTGGGGCGGATGCGCGCCGCGGCTGGGGAGGATGCGTCGCTGATGGCCACGTGCAGGGTGCGTGAGGGCAAGGCGCGACGCACAGACTGCCGCGCGGTGGTTAGAGGGTGGCGTGGAGCAGCTGGCTGCCACACGGCGGAGATGGGATGGCTACGACGGCGGTGGCTGCTTGAGTGCCGTTGTGCGGCGTCGAGGGAGGTGGAAACCCACGGTGGAGGCGCGAGAGACGGCCGACGAGGACCTGGCCATGAAGGCATGGAGGAGCTGCCAGGAGTCTGGGAGTCCAGGAGCACTAGTGGCGCGTTCGACGGCGAGGCATAACCGTGTCGAGGGCGGCCGGAGGTCGTGGCCGTGAAGGCTAGGGGGCAGCAACCTGTGTTTTCTTTTTTTTGTGTGTTTTGTATTTTTTTGTATTTTCCTTGTAGATAGAAAATAAAAATGTGATAAAGAGTGGTGATGGATTTTTTTTATTTAATGGTGGTGATGGTGTTTTGTTGAAGAAATGAGAATGGGTGGATGATGGTGGTGGTGTTGTTTGTTGTAGAACAATAATAAAAACTTTTGTTAGATAAAATAAAATGACAAGATGAGATAGAGTACACTTACCCGTGGTTCGCCGAAAATGAGCCGCGGTGCGCGGCTTCCGGTTGTGGCCTCGAGAAGGATGGCGGAGTCCTTCGAAGCTGAGCAAGTCCAATCGGATCTCGCGACGCGGCAATGGTGATGCCGCAGATCTCGCCTTGAGATTGTCGTCGCTCGATTCGTCTCCTGCAGCTGTCACCTGAAGGTTAAAGGGGCTCGACCTCACTTCTCTCGAAAACGGCGGATGGAGAAAAATGATGGAGGGGATGGGAATATAAAGAAGAGAGGGGAAGTTAGAAAAGAGGTGGAGAAGATGGAGGGATGGTGGAGGGAGTGGTGACTTAGAGTAGGGAGGAAGAAAATAAATGGTAAAAGGGAAAAATATAATATATAATATAAGTAAAATAAGTAGGCTAATAATAATAATACTTAAAATAATAATAATTAAAATAATAAAAATCCGAAAATAATAAAAATAAATTCGAAAATAAAAAATTGGGGGGATATGTGGCGGCTCTAGGAGCTGCCACATGTCGCTCCCAGAAAATTCAAAAATTAATTGTAAAGAAAAATAAAAAAGAAATAACAAAAGGGATTAAATCAATAAGTGGTCAATGCGAAAGTTGCTCGTCTCAATATGATCTACAACTTTCGTGAAGGGCCGAAAATCAAAGGAAGTGATCTGTACAAAAATATATTTTTGGGTGTTACCTTAAAGATACAAAATACCGCATTTTATCTTTTGTAATTTTTTTTGTCATTTTTCAATAAGATAAAAATAAAAATAAAAATAGAGAAAATATGAGGAGAATATTTACAATTTAATCTATTTTTTTAATTTTAATAATGAAGAAAATAAAAGGATAAAATACAGGGGTAAAACGGTCAATATGTATAATATACAAAAGGGGCCCAAAATCCAAGTTTTGCATACGAGCTCCGATTTTAATGAAATTGGTCTTGTTTTGAAGGTCTTTGAATGTATATTACTTTAAAAGTGAGTAGACCTAAATCGGACACTGTATGAGAGAGATATGCACATTTTAAGGCTCCTAGTTTCAAACTTGGATTGAGGGTTTATTGGTCAATTTTGCAAGTTAGTATTTTTTTAAATATTTTTCTTTAATTAGTGTTAGTAATATATATACTATGGAGTTGATTTTATTGTATTTGGAGTTAGTATAAAATATTACAAATAGGATATTTTAACTATTATAGAGGTTAATATTTACAAGTGAAATTGGCTTCTTATTTTATGTAAATATGAATGCTATAATGCAAATGTTATCAATGCATGCATGAATGCTAATTATGCAATATAAACAAAAATATGCATCTAATTACTCGGGAACAAAGCTCTATTTTTAACTTTTAGAGTAATGAATCACAGATTCATCAATGGTGGAACACACTCCTCGGCTCGCTTGAGCTTGCTCCTAAGGAGTTGGAGATAATGCTCTCACCAAGGTCGATCTAGAACACCCAAGAAAGAGGGCCAAAACGAGTCAAAGGGGGTTCAAATCAGAGGAATAAGATCAAGGAGGAATACGTATAGGTAGGTCGAGGTAGCACAAAGAACGATGGAAACAGCTCAATGCAGCGATCCAAAGCCCGATGTTAAGCTTGGGCGTGAATCTCCACATATCGAGGAAGAAAAGTCATCAAGGGCTCCAAGCAGGTGATGAAAGGATCAATCCACAAAAATCCTCGAAACGAGGCAAAAATGCAGGTTGTCAGAGGCGTAGGGGCTGGTCAGAGAGTTGACATAAGGTCAAGTCTTCCACGCTCATCGTTAGTCTACATGGACCAACCAGGAAAAAGCCTTGAGAAATTATTAAAAAATCATTTTAAAATAGTAAATGAATTTATTAATTTTAGATTATAAAATAAAAAATATTTATTATTTACTGAATTCTATTTATTATGATATTTATTTATTTTTTCGAGGTCTAGAATTAAAATTTACTTTTTAAGGACTATATATATGCATATTTTTCTATGTATTTTAGTATTTTATTTTTAATGTGTATTTTGTTTTTTTATTTAGTTTATTATTTTATATATATATATAAATTGATTTTATACACTTAAATATATATTTTTTTTATTTTTTTTGAATATACACTTAAATAAATAAATGTATAATCTATATAAGTATACTTATTGGTAATTCAACTATATATTATATATGTATTTTATTTTAATTTTTTCTTTATGTTTTTCTTCCTACTTTAATATGTACATATATTTTAAATAATATTTATAAATTTATTAAAAAATATATAATAATAAAATAATGAATAATAAATAAAATGAATATTTTAATCGGTATAAGTATACAATAGGGGTCCAGAGACTAACTTCCAAACCGTAACTCTAAAAAATATGAAACCATCTATATTAACTAGATTATTAAAAGTTATATACAATTAAAGGTGATTTTGATATATTTTGAGTTTTTATTTGAGAGATATGGGTCTTGGAAGTTGGGATTTTGGAAACTTATTCAGAGTATATTTTGTACATTGTATGTTATTTTTATATGAAATAATTTTTGTACTTTTATATTTAATTATGTACAACTTTCATGTTCAAGGTTTCTTTATTTGAAGTATAAAAGGTGAAACCAATTGGTCCCAAAAATGAAGGAAAATGAATTAAATAAAAGGGAATTTTATTGTATTTGGATCCCTTATCTCCCCCTACGTTATTTCTGGGCGACCTAGTCATCAAGATGCCTAGGTCTCGGGGTTCCGGGTCATAAAATATTTTCAATACTGTATTCTTTTTCTTTTTTTTGTTTTCTATAATTTTGGTTTAAAAATTATATCTTATACATTTTTTACACAATGATGAATGAATGATAAAAATGCAAAAATTAAGCCTATTTACACGCATTTACTAGGAGTTTTAAGTCCAAAATGAAAGAACAAAGATGATGAAACGAAGATTCATCATCCCCCTATACTTGTCTTTGCTAGTCCCTAGCGAACACTAATGCAATAAGTGCAGAAAAAGAAAAATAAAGAAAATAAAAAGAAGAAAATGGATTAATTTAATTATCAAACTTGTCTTCACAAAATCAAAGTTTGGAGCTTAACTCAGGCCTTTAGAATTTTAGTACAGGCAGAACCTTAATGGGAACTAGATTTGAAATCCAACAGCCTTTGAGAATCCCAAAACTCTGCTCAAGTCTCCTCAATAGCCAGATCAAAATACTTCAATTCATACACAAACCCTTATGACTATGAATCTGACTCGTACAATTTAAGTAATGGTGTATCTCCCCAATAGAAATGATGAATAGACTGACTTCTCCAATATGGCAACCCAATTTTTCCCCAATCCAATAATTCCTTCCTCAAGGAATGAAGTATACCCTTCTAAGTTCAAGTGACAACCAGCTCAAGAGGAGGGGGTGAAGAGAAGAATGGACGGTAGCTGGTGTAGCTGCCTATCCTAGGATGCAAGACTAGTGTAGTCAAGTCATCTAGTTGCAGGCTCACGTGATTTGACTTTGAAGCTCAAGCTTACTTATTGAGTATACAAATATATACACTCCGACAGACATTTTATTTTTAAACATGCCTGCCCACTTTTTTTGGGGTTTTTAATTTTTGTTTCTTTTTTTTGAAATACTATTCGTAACAACATTTACATAAGGAGTTTTTCCTCTTGAGCTAGTGGACTATCCTCTTTTGAAGCTTTATTGCAACCCACACTCTCCTATCTTCAAAACTCATCATCATCAGACTGATTGGGGGTGCAATTCCCACACTAGAGTAGGACAAATGTTTCCACTTGTGTGCATTTCATACCGGTAAATCCAATCTCCTTACCACTCCAACTGATTTGAGCCAAGTGAAAGGTGCAGGTGTCAAAGTTAGGTCATTATCAACAAGAGTCGTACGTGTGCTCCGAAATACTCTACTTAGGCAGTCAAGAACCCATTAAACCAAATCTTGTAATCCTCAAAGAATTAAGTCAAGCAGACCTGAAGTACCTCAATTCCAGTTCCTATAAGATTTCTGTTAATTAGGTAGATTTAAGGTCCAACCAAGCTCTAATCTTCGTATTTTACTTAGACTTGTTCAATTATTAAACTCAATCCAAAAAATGCTAATGTTATGCAAATGCTATGCAGACAATATTTTTGTGATGAAATTTTCGGAGTTTTACACTTTTTATAGATTTTTGAAAAAGATGATGCTTAAGCATTTTTTGTTATTTTCAAAAAGATTTTTCGAATGTTTTTGTTTATCTAGATTTTGCAAATGTTTTTGGGGTTTTTGAAAATGAAAGATTTTGGATAAAAACTAGGTACAAATATTTACATGGGGATGCATCTTATATTTATAAGAATTAGATCTTTAAGAATTTACAAGGGGTAAGTGGTCAATTTAATAAATATAGTTTATTAAGAATTTTAGTATGAAGTATATATTCCTCAAACTTATTTGAAAAATATTTTTCAAATAATTTTGGAAAACTATAGTCAAAATATTTTTTACAAACAAATTTTATAAACATGTACATACATTTGAAAATCATTTTGCAAAGGTTTTTCAAATAGTATATATATTCAAATATTTTTGCAACCATTTTCCAATATCTTTGTAAATAGTTTTTCAAACATTTTATTTCACGCAAAGAAAATAATTTTTTCAAAATAAAAAAATTTTACAAAGGTTGAAAATATTTAACAAAACATTTTCCAAATAGTTTTTAAAATATCTTTTGAAAGTATTTTCAAACTATTTTTTAAACATTTTGCAAAAAAAAACATTTTCTCTTGATTTATTAATCAGTAAATACAAAAAGAATTTGAGGAATAATTAACATCTTTTTGTTAGGAGTTTCTAATGAAATTAATAGTTTAATTAGCCACAATTATTTATAAAAATATAAAAGTACGAGTTATGGCTAAAGTATATATGGAGTATATATGACCCCTATACTTAGCTTGAGCTATATCCTCATAGATCAGAGAGAAAAAGAGAAGACATAACTCGTACTGAGTATAGAAAAGTCTAAGAATAAAGAACGAAGGAAGAAATGAATGAACGAATAAGAAGTTCACCATCCCCCCATACTTAGGATCAAATAATCCTAAGTATAGCAGGTTGTACACAAAGCAGGGCTGGTCAAGGGTGGTAATGAACAGATCGTACTCAGAATGTCTCGTCCTACACTTAGGGTAAGATATCCCTAAGTATAGACAAGAGGAGGAGACAATGGAGGGGATCAAAGAATGAAAGAACTCAGGACACACAACCCCCCATACTTAGGACAAAGTACGTCCTAAGTATAGAAGACTACCAAAAAGGGATGACACCTTTTTGGTAGAATAAGAAAATAGAAAAGTAAAGAAGAAAAGAAGAAAAGAGATCAGAAGACGGAAGAAGATAGAATAGGATGTAAACATCACTCCCTCTATACATAGGGTAAAAGAAGCCCTAAATGTAGCCAACAAAAAGCGATGAAACTGAACAATGAGTGAACACTCGGCTCATCCACCCACTATACTTCGGACAAAGTACGTCCTAAGCAAGGCACACACGATAATGGGATGGATGGCCAAAATGGGAGATGTACAAAGGTAAACAAAAGCGAATGTAAAACAAGGTAGATGTACAGAGGATAAGAAGGCAGAAAGAGAACCTTCTTGCAAGACCGCTGAGGGATAGATCTGATAAGGTGTAGGTTGAAATCGAGGTCCTCAGATGATACAAACCAATTAGGGTCAATGGGGTGAGGATCCTTAGTGGCCTTAGGGTGAAGAGGCACAAACAGGTCAGTGGAAGAACTACTGTTAGGTTCGGCCTTGGGAGTCTCGCTGATATCGAAGTGAAATGGGATGAACTCATCATCGGAAGAAGTAAGATCACGGTTGTCCTGTGAGGTCTCATCTAGGTCAAAACCAAATGGAACAAACTCATCAGTGGAAGTAGTCGAATTGTGTTCGTCCTCTACAGCCTCAACTGGGTCATCATTCTCATCAAAAAGTCCGAATTCCTGAATAAAAGTAACCAAATCAAGTTTGACCTTAGTCTCATAAATATATTCCCTCTACTCAATGGTGTCAATCATGTAAATCCCGTGGATGTCATCAACGCATCGCCAATCACAGGAAGCAGAAACTCCAAGGTCTATGCTTTTCGAGTCTTCCTCCTTGGAAAGGAATTCTCGGGTATCATCATCGATCATAAAGAAATCTCTCTGATATCATCATATAGATCATAGGCCTCGGGGTCGACTAACACAGGCATACTCTCGTTGGATGCAAGTCTCTAGTCTGTGGTAGGTGTGTTGATCAACACATCGCTCCCGACATCAGAACGGAAGCGGATATCTCCATATCCGTAGTCAATAACGGCTCTCACAAAGGCGAGAAAGGGTTGTCCTAGGGTGATTGGAGGACACTCCACATGGGTAGAGGTCTCCATGGGAAAGACAACAAAGCATGTCGTGAAGCTCATGCCCTGAATCCGAATGACGACACTCTCAAGAATACCCTTCGACCTCTTTATTGATCCATCAACAAATTGTACTATCATCCTTGTTTTCTTGAGAGGTCCAAGATGAATAGACTGTACTAATGAGAAGGGTATTATATTAATCAATGCACCGTCATCAAGGAGAGTGTTATCACATAAATGGTCAGAGATGCTGCAACTCACAAGAGGTGTAACAGTGTTCCTTTTCCTAGAAGATGGATGATGGGAAATGGTGTTGGTAGTGGTCATGGTCAAGATATGATGCTAAGATCTGCTCCTCTGCTTTCTCCTCTTGGGAAGAGGAGCAGATAAACCAGTCATGGCCTGCTGAAGTGGGGCATGGATGATATCATGAATAGTGTCCACCACTTTGGGTTTAGTCAACGTATTTTTCAATCCTCAAATGAATCCATATCCTCAAATAGTGGAGCGACATTCTAATTCTTATTTAAACTAGTAAGATCATCAATTCTCGAATTCATTTGCTCCAGCATTTGGTTCAAGGTCTCAATCGTGGAAATCATGGAAGGTGACTCCAGCAGATCGGTCTCGGGTGGATGCGAAGGTGGGAAATATGAAGGTAGAGTGGATATGTATAAAAATCCGATGTCTAAATCTGTGGTTGAGAAGGGTATGAACAAAGATCAAGAGTAGAGTCCTCCTGGAAAGGAGAGGTGGACCGGCTGGAGTGAATGAGGATCCGCAAATTTCGGATCAAATACGCTCCAGTCAACCATCTTGAAATACAATGAAATAATCGAGGGAACACGATGGTCAAGTCCAGAGAAATGAGAACAAGGTGCAACTGCGTAGAAGCATTCTAGTATACATACAAGAAAACTCACATAATATAAACCCTCAATTCACCTACTCAATTTGGTAGAGACCATGAAAGATAGGCATTTTTATCTTGTTTGTTTTAGAGTTAGGTGAGAAGTCAAAATGTTACGCAAACACTTAGGAGGATGAATGATATTTGGGCACTGATACTTAGTGTGTACGCGAACAATTAAAACGAAGACAATGAGGGGATTACTCACCCCAAGACAAGATTGTTCTTTTTGGTCTTTTTTAAGGTCAACTAATGTTATCAGTCCCAATTTTATTGGTTATCACTTTTTGGATTTTAGTGAGAAATGCACGCACCTATCGAGGAGTCAATTCCTTTAAACACCTAGGTTGGCAAAATCAAAGGTAGAGAGGCGAAAAAGCAACGTAAATGCTCACCTTGCCTCCAACACTATATATGCAATGATGCTTAACAGAACTGAAACCTATACTATAGGCAAATGCAAGCCGATGAAATCGCCTAAAGTTTAGAAATTGATATTATCGTGAAGAACCAATGTGAATAGGGATGAAAATGGTTGGATACGTATACGAATATAGATATAATCATATCCTTATCCATTTTATAATACGAATATGAACGTGGATACGAATATTGACAGGTATGAAAAATGTGTTACCATATCCTTAAAAACGAATAGTAATGTAAAAGGAATACGAATCATATACGAATAATAACATATTATTTAATAGATTAACTAAAATATACATGTTTACGATGGTTTATACATAAAATAGATATTTCATAACAACTATATCAACAATGGTCAATGCAATATAATTTGTTGTTACACATAAATATAAATAAATTTATCAATATACTTATGTATGAAAACAAATATATGAATACTAATGCGAATATTAGTGAATGTCAAAGTGATCAATATCCGCATCCATTTTAAAATGAATACGAATACGAATGTCAAAATATGTATAAAACGAATACGATAGCGGATTGGATACGGATATATTCACATTTGTTTTCATCCCTAAATGTGTGAACGATTTAGAATGGAACCTAAGAGTTCGATCTTGGAGTCTCCTCTATTTCCACAACAATGGGTCTTGCAGGTGATGTATGGAGAACTCTCGCGATGTGGGGTTCCGAGACTAAGTGAGAAGCAGTTTGATTCCAAACATAGACTACAGGCACAGACAAATATAATTAGGTGTTTGAACCTTCTTTATTGACAAGCAACTCCTAAAGCTAAGGGATCAATCACACAAAATAAAACTGATAAACAAAGGGAAAAAAGGTAATGAAAATGCGAGAAAACTGTGGTGCGCCCCAAGTGAACAAATGTTTGGAAATTGGGCTTGAATGTCTAAAATTCAAAGTACATCTATTATTACAAATAATAACAGTATCTCTCACTTAAATTACACAAATGAATGCCACAAAAATGCTAAAAAATACGACTGTCTTCTCAAGCCCTCCAAGCCTCCTTTGATGCTTGGTCAGAAATCTCTTGCCGCCTTCATATGGATGCACATGTTCTTTAGGTAGAGCGCTTCCCTCCATCTGTGGTACCTCGCACAAAGTCAATAAGAGAGGTTGATTAGACAAGTCTAGCAATTATAATAAATGAAGGAGCAAATAAATAAAGCCGTAAAATATCTAAACAATCACAATAAAAAACGGATCCCAATCTATACGTTGTTGCTCCCTAGCAATGGCTCCATTTGTTCCACACAAGGCGAGAACACAGTCGTCAAGTCGACCATACGAAATCTGGATTAAAACAACAATTTGTTGGACATGTGAGCCCATGGTGAGCCATTATGCAATAAATGTTATTGCGAATATCATTCCCTGATCTGAAATGAAGAATAAATAATTTGCATAATAGGTCCCTTAGTACAATTAGGGTTATGTACCATGTCCATCTTAATAATCATACAGCTGTTGATTCAACTATTGAATCATAGAGGCTGGTGCTTGGATGAATATCTAAAGGGTTAGATTGAGGACTCATCAAGCACCGTCAAATGATTGTTAAGAGATGATCTACAGCATGAGTAGGATATGGCAATCCTTTCTCAGTTAGGCTGAAATCTGACCGACGTCTTGATGCAGGTCCTCTGCATAGGAATAGAGTTTGGAGGTGTCAGATTAGTTAGGTCAAAGAGTTGACTTAACGAGATCGAGATAACAAAAGTCCAATATCGTATGCTGTCACGACACAGACAAGCATCCTTTGACCGGAGACAGATGTGTTACTATATGTCTGAGTATGTACATTTGGCAGACCAATAGGTTGATGACCTAACCAAGGTCTATACACCAGCGTGCTGGTGTGCATATAAGGGTATATGAGTAATACGAGCTCCCAAAGGGATCATACAGGTTCATTTACTGAACCGAAAGGCATGAGCTCACTCATGAGATATTGGGAAGAATCAAATTTCGTGCACGGTCGTCTTGCTTTGGAAGCTTGATTGAATTTATAGGTTTGATATATACTTTTGGAAAGTATATGATTAAGACCTAGGTATGATATATGCTTTTGGAAAGTATATGATCAATACCAACTCCCAATGATCGAATGAGAAATTTACTGATAAAAATCCTGAAGTAGACAATATAAAGTTGATCTAATATTTCGGGTTTATTCTGAGTCTTCCAGTATGCAGGATGTACAGGTATTGGGAATACCTGAGGGTGATGTGATCATAAACGATTGTATAACCATCACGCTTCCATCCGTAGGGAGTGATGAAATGGGTCTGGATTTTAGTGACACCTCTCAGTAGAGAAGTAATCTGATCTTGGTCCAAATGTTGGACATCGATCTGAATGTGATTCAGATGCAATGTGAAGATTAGATTTGCGGTCTTGATTGAATCAAGCATCTATGGGAGGCCCGCGATCTGGATTTGGGATATGATCTCAATATTAAGTCACTATATGTGGAACAATACAATCGCCCTTTCCTTATCTCCAAGTATCCACGGAGAAAGCGCATTATCCTTGAAAGAGTTCAAGATGATTTCATTGTTGATATGTGTATCCAAGCATTGAGAAAATTGATAATTAAATGTGATTTAATTATCATGAATAATATGAATTTGATTCATATTACAAAGAGAGTTATCTATGATAATTAAATGTGATTTAATTATCAAAGATGTGAATAATGTGAATGCGATTCATATTATTTGGGCACACGAGAATAGATATCCAAGATGATTAAATGTGATTTAATTATCATGGATATGAATAAATGTGGATAGCAATATCCATATTAGTCATATATATTATAAATGTGATTTATAATATATAAGGGAGAGCTATTTGTAAATTTACATTTGTTAATTAAATGTTGATGTGAATTGGATTAACATTGGACAATTAATTGAAAATGTAATTCACATTTTATTTTGGGTTGTGAATGTGATTCACAATTTTCCAATGGCAAGATTACAATATTCACAAAATAATTATGAATTATTTTTGTAGAATAATTTACAACAAGTGTTGTTGTAAATCTTGGAGATTTCCATGGAATAATGTAATCTCATGAGATCTCATGAGATTGCATGAGATTGCCACCAAATCCAATATTATGGAAGGAGGCAATCTTCATTCCATAATCTCCATGCTTGATTGATTTAATTTGGGATTAAATCATATTGATTTATCAATATATATTTAATTTAAATTAAATTAATTGTTGTTTGTTTTTACCAACAAAATCTTAACTATTAAAAGAAACACAAATCAATGTGAGCCATTAGATATGTGTTGCCCATGGATTGAGATCCATGGATCCCAAAATATTATAAATAGAAGGTCACCCCCTTTGCTCTTCTTTACAAAAAGAACATAAGTCTCTCTTTCTCTTTCTCTCTCTACACGCCCACTCTCTCTCTCATGTGGCCATCCACCATGGATGCCCTAGAGAGGTTCTCCATCACCGCAGCGTCGTCGTTATGCTGCCCGATCATTTGCTCGTGGATCTCCGTCTCCTTCGGTGCGCCTCGCTCGTGAAGAAGACGTCGGATCTTGTGTGTCGAGATTAGGAGATCCGCCGCTTGGATCATCAACATGGATTGCGAGAAGCACGTGTTTCATCAACACGTTCGCAAGCGTCTCCTCCGTCAGATTGGACTTGAGACAGGAGGTCTCTTCGTTTAAAGACTCGATCACAACCACACTTCAAGAGGTAATCCTATTACTTGTTTGTGGTTTAGACGAAACGATCCGAGAAGTGTTCTTGGATCATGTGGTTTCGTCACATGAAAAATTTTAATTTCCGCTGCATAGAACAACTAGTTCGACTAGTCGTTCTTCATCGTATTCGATACGATGCCCACGCTTCCGTGATGTGCTTGAGAATCTCACCATATCCTTCACAATTAAACCCCAATCCAAAATCAAGCAATGAAAGTAAATGTTCGCAGTTAAAATTTTTTATACTCTACAATGAAGACGTGTATAGGTGCAAGCATGTGTAGAGTGTTGAACATAAGGAATAAGCATGATAGATCGAGGCGGTGGATGCACAAAAGTGAATGTGATGTATTTGTCTATATAAGTGCTCTTTTTATTAGGTTTGTAATTTTATATTTTAGTTTTGATTTTATATTTTTATTTGATTTTTAGTTTTTTGATTTTATATTTTATTTTTATAATTTTATATTTTTGGTATATTTTATTTTTTTAAAGTAAAGATATAACTATATATAATATATATACACAGAATAGGCTAAAATAGAAATAATAGGTAATAAAAATAATCAAAGCTAAGAGAATAAAATATGTTTGCATTTTAATTAATTTTTATATGTTTTTGTGATTTTTTAGATAAATTATTTATTTATTTAAATCCAAAAATACCAAAAAATAGGGTTAAAATAAATAGCCAAATTGAAAATTGAGATTAAAAATATAAAATAGAGTAAAAAATTCTCCAAATTATATTAATATATGGATAATAATATAGAAAAACTTTAGAGATAGAATATATTTTTAGGATTTTCTAGGATTTTTTATAATTTTATAGAGGTTTTAGTAGTTTTTCAATTTTTTTGAGTTTTCTTTTATTTTTTAGTGATTTTTGGTCTGAGATTATAAAATACTTAAGTAAATATAAAATATATTTTTTGGAATTTTTCAAAAAGTTTTTATGATTTTTTTATAAATATTAGAAAGCTTCAAAATGCAAAATAAAAATATGTGCGTGAAAGAGTGTGCAAATAGGAGTGTGCAAATGAAAGTTATGTCTATTTTTTGGGATTTTTTTAAGTTACATGAATGTATGAAATAAATAGAGACAACACAAAGAAACTACATTCATTGCAAGGGCAAATTATGTAATTAAAATAAAGATTGAGGGCCTTACTGCAAAATTTCCACATAATATGATATAGGAATTGCAAGCTAGTGGACTAAATGGAAATATAATAAGTTGTAGGGTACTCCGCACAAAATTACAAAACCCACGTGCACGTGCACGTGGGTCTCGCTGGCGAGGACCTCAATATAATTTTCAAAAACCTAGGGGTTGGTCTACAAATGTTACAAAATATTACTTCATTAAATAGTTCCTAGGCCAATCTTAAATAACCAAAAATGCAGGGGTCTTGCTGCAAAGTGCCCCCTCATGTGACGTGTCACGTGAGGTGATGTGGCATAGACCCAATCGTAAATACCATAGGTTCAGGGGGTTGTCTGCAATTACTACAAAAGTTTTAAATGGAAGAAGAAATATTATAAACTAATATTAAATACAAAAATGACCATGGGATAATATGCAAAATACCCAGTCAACAGGCTATCGGACGGTTGGTAGGAAATCACTTGCCACATGGCATGTTGTGGGAGCTCGATACCCCTTCGCAGCGAACGACCAAGATCATAGTGCACGCAGGAGATCAACAACTGCCACGCGCCAAGATCGGACGGCTGCTGGAGAATCTGGAAGGAGGCCTTTGATCTGATGGCGGAAAGGCCTAGAGGAAGAACAGGGAAGAGAGTCAGCGACGGCAAACTTCCCCAACCTCCCCTCTCTCCTCTGATAGCGGTTGAAGCTAAAAAATGGCCGAGATGCTTCCTGACGTGGTCCTCTAAATTCTAGAACTCTAAAAAGCTCCGACGTCAACCAGAGGTCACACAAAAAGGTCGGCGGAGCAAAGGTGCTCTAGAGACTTTGGAGGATCTCGAAAACGAGCTCCAGCTGCTTCTGAGGTACCTGGACTTGCAAGAAAAGATAAAGGGTCGAGGGCAAAGTGCCTCGACCCATGAGGGGGTGATATAGAGGCGGAGGAAGCGAGATGGAGGAAATGAAGATTCACTGGAGCTCAGTTATGGCGAACGTCGAATAGGGGTGATGAACAGCTCAAATGCAAAAGGAAATACCTGAATCCCTGAGGACTAGTTACTCGAGAGGAAGTTTGCATGGTAGTCCAACATTCTAGATGGACGAGTTAAACCTTTCACACACACAAACACACACACACACGAGTCGATTGTTCAATTTTTGTGGGGTAAGCTTTGGGAGGAGGATTGATCTAAGATGACTTCTGAGCCGAAACTGTGACAATGATGTGTAGACCTTGGAGGCTGTTGATTTTAAAACCCTAAGTCTCATAGAAATTCTACCAAACTAATAATGCAAAGGTCAGGTCTAGTTCCATTTTCAGCTTCTGCTCATAGTCTTAGTATGGAACCCAATCTTATTTCACCTCATTTCATTTATTTAAATGCTCAGGGATGAGCATGGTTTAAGTATAGGGGGATGATGAATCTCAGATTCATCACTCTAAAAATTATTAATTAAACTCAAATCCCTAAAATTCATTGGCATTTCTTCATTTATTCTGCATAGTTAGCACTCATGCATGTTTTGGTAAGAAGTGTTTTTTATCACTCATTATTACACAAAGTAAGAAGCCAAAAATCTCAGTCCAATTGACCTGTAAAATAGCCTAACTTCCCTGATTTTTAACTAATTCATGCTAACTCCAATGACCTGAAACCACCTCCATTGTGTACATATTACCAACAAGAATAAATGAAAAATACAAAAAATCACTAAAGGAAATAAGTGGACGTAAAACCCAAACCCTAGTTGTAGAATTTCCAGCCTAAAAAACCTCAATATCTTCCTCATCCCGGGTCCGATTTTATCTTACTCACTTTTGAACTAATGTACATTCAATTACTTTCAAAACAAGACCCGATTCAAGTGAATCAGAGCTTATATCTGAAAGTTGGGTTTTGGGCCTCTTTTGTACATTTTGTATTTTAGCAGTTTTTGACCTAATATTTTATGTAGATAATTAACTCATTTTATTTTATTTCTTTTTCATTTATTTTATTTGATGAAAATTCTATTAAAATGTGTAAAAATCCAATTTCAAAATGAGCTTGAAATCAAAGAAACTAACTGAGTCTGAGTCTTCACTAAATGTCTATACGAAAATTATCTTTCTCGTGTTTTATTTTATTACTTGTTTTTATTAATTAATAAAAATACAAAAAAATTATATTAATGTGTAAATATTTATCTTTCATTTTACCATATTTTTCTGTATTTGTATATGGTTTAAAAATAACAAAAAAATAGGAAATCTAAAAATCAAGGTATTCATGTACATGGAGTACCCCAAAAAAATCACTTTATGCAAATAATCGATTTTGATTTTGGTCTTTTCATGAAAATTGTAGATATCATCAAGACGAGCAATTTTGTGAAGAAAACTTTTCCATCCGAGTTGTTTGCTATTTATTTTTTATTTTTCTTCTTCTTTTATTCTCGATTTTTCTAGTGGTGACACGTGGCCGCTCCTGGAGACACCACGTGTCACCCAAATTTAGCCTTTATTTTCGTTTATTTTTCTTAAAAAAATTCAAACTAAAAAAATAAAAATAAAAATACCAAGCACGTGAAGAGCGCGTGCCTCTTGCGCATGCGCCCTACACGTGCCGTCTTCCCCTTTACCTCGCTATCCTTGGCGTTGCCTCCCTCCGCTCGTGACGACGCCGCCTTCCTAATTTGGTAGCCACCTCCCATCTCCATGCCCATATACCCTCTTTGATCTCCAATCTCCGTAGATCTCAGTGTCGCCACCTCGCTCCTGATCTCCCCTTCGTGAATCCCGACCACCGTACCTTTCTCTTCATGCCCTCATCAAACTCGATGTCCGCCCCATCGAATCTCCACTAATCTTGCGATTCCCATTCCCCTTCCAATAAATTCCTCGTTGACGACCGCCTTCCTAATTGTCACCTCTGAGCGGACCCTCCCTCCTCGCCCTCTATTTAACTCGACCGCCGCCCATCCTCAAACCCATCCGCCGATCACACACACACAGGAGGAGCTCGCGACATTGATAACACCGCGTAGCCCTTCCCACCCGCGAGATCCGAGCCCTGCGTGGCTCGTTGCAGCATGTCCAGGCCTCACGATTCTCCGACATGCACACCATCGAGCCAATGACTCCATTGCCTCCACCTCGGCACGTTCGAGATTCAATGACAATGCCACTTCCTTCCCCAACACCTCCTCGCTGGTGCCAGGAGTCGTCATCATCGAGAAGGTTCATTAATTCCATCTTCGTCGGCACTCTTCGACCCACATCAGGAGCAACCATCTTCCTCGATTGTCTTCCCTGCCATCGATGTCGCCTCACCGTGTGCTTCATCAATATCACCTCCCAGCACCTTCGAGCCCTCTAAGATTCACCTACGAAGGGGCTTTAGGGGCACCTGCTTCTTCAAACATCAGCTAGAGGAGCACCGGTCACACAAAAGTCACGCTACCTTTGATCGCCCTCTCTGCCAGGCACAAGTCCCAAGACCCATGCCCACGTGCTTGGCACGTGCATTAGGGGGGACATCTTGCGAAGATACCCCTCAGGTATGCTCAATTCTAAGGAGCCCCCTCTACTCACATGACACACACATGGTAGAGGACAATTGCAAAGACCCCCCAAGGATTTGCTGATATCAATCACGCCCTCTCAAGGGTTAGGTGCATAGCATGTGACTTCTTGAGAATTTTGCAGAGGACATCCCTAGAGGTCCCCTTATTTTCATCAAGGCCAGCCGCTTAGAAGGAACATCAGCAACACGTGCCTCTCTGGAAGTTTGCATAAACACCCCCAACAGTTTAGGTAATTTCCTCGTAGCCCCTTTTCTACATTTTCTCCACAACTTAACTATTATAATTGTAAACAGACCCCTGTGTTCCCCCTTTATAAAAATCATTTTCTATATTTCAATATTTAATTTTTAATAGGTATTAAGTCATGAATTTTTTAGGGTTTAGGATTTTTCTAAGATTAATCATTGGTGATAGATCTTGGATAATTTTATTCCTTGAAAATGAATAGGTATAATATTAACTATAATTAATTATTGAAATTCACACCATTTGCCTTGATAAATTTATAAAATATTTATCTTGCATCCAAAAATTCCCAAAAAAATACCAAAAATTCTCAAAAAATACAGTCCATTCATTTAATCTTTATTATCATCTTGGCCAAATTTCATAATTTTCAGACATCATTTGATTGAAAAATACTTTTTAGTCCCTAAAATTGGCCTAATTTGCATTTTACATTCCAAATTACATTAAAAATAAAAAAATAACGTCTCGAAAACCACACATAAAATTTGATAGACAAAATTCTAGGTTGTTTTTGCCTCCTTGAGTTCGACCTTGGGAGTTACCAAGTAAAATAAACATAAAACCACGTCGAAGATAATTGATTAATTTTTTGTGGTTATATCTTGATCGATTCTGAATTCCCTCCTACAAAGAAATGATAAAATTAAACGATAATTCATGGCAAATAAATAGGGCATTTGCGGGCTCGTCAATAATTCCCCACCCTTTGGGTAAATCTGCATATTAATCTCGGTAGGTTCTTATAATAGCTTTTTCGTATTTTTTGGATTGATTTGTAATAAAAATATATAGGTTTTCTTTCAATTATAATCCTACTTTGAGTTGAGAATATCTTTATAACCACGACTATGTTTTTAATGAATTTGGTGTCATTGGAAAATCTTGTTTCACCGTCTCTAATTTAATGCTTTTAAATTATCTTTACGATATACACATCATGCATAGAAATTTTGAGTATTAATTTGTTTTTTAACTTTTATAATTGAATTTAAATAAGTTATTTCTTTGTTGAATTAGACCTATTTGATACTATATTTTTCATTAAGAAATTTAAATAAAATCATAAATATTTGATGACTTAATCAGAAGCATATTATAGTGTTATTTTTATTTGTTTATTCATTGTATAATTGTTCATCGTTGTAAAATAATTGCATAAAAATGGTTTAAAAAATTGCATTTGTCTTTATGTGTACTTAATTTTTTTCTTGACTAAAGAATGCTTAAATCAACTGATATATTTATTTAGCTCTTAAGTTCAATTAAATAATTGTTTGCATCCTTATGTTCGACCTTGGACTTGCATAGGATATAAATTAACACCGATTCCTCTTCGAAGAGATACTTGACTTTATTTTGTATGAATGTGAATAACTGCTAGTGATTATTATATCTGTTGATTCAAGATTCATCACCAATGTACATGCATATTCCACTTTTGTTGATGTGAATAAAAAGAATTTTGTTGTTCATGAGATTATTCCTTTTCCAACTGCTTTGTTTGGAAAAGGAGAAAAATACCAAAAAGGATCATGTTCCTCCAAAAACAAAATAATTATTGAAATATCACATTTTTCTGAAGATTCCATTACAATATACCTTGGATCACTTTCCTACACTTAAAAACAAATTGAGGAACAAACGTACCTCATGTAGGAAAAGGAAATCACAAGTTAAGAAACATGTATTGACCAAGGATGTTATTCAGAACAAGGTACCCAAGAAATAGAGAGATTCGAGAGCTCAGTATGTCGCATGTCAGATTTCAGATGAATCATTCCATCGCATTCTCTTAGATAATGGCCCCTTGATCAACTTGTTACCATCATCTTTACTTGATAAGCTCAATCTAGGTCCTTTTTACAAATCACGAGCATTACTTCAATTTGTAGATTGATCTGTTAAGATACCTAGAGGCGTGTTGAGGAACATTATCATGATCGTAGGGCTTGCAGTTTCCAGTGGACTTTACTTTCCTAGATATGACATACCCTATGTAGTTACACCTTGCTCCAATCGTTCTTGGGATGCCTTTCCTGCAAACAACGAAGACCCTCTCTGATTTTTATGGGAGAGTATTATTCCGTATAGACAATGGAGAGGTATACATTGAGATGGCAAGAGGATGTAGCAGTATGATAACCAAGATTTTACAAATGGTTAAAATAATCGATTTGTCGGTGCAGAAACTGCATATATTTTTTGAAACTAAATATATTTGTATCAAATGTGCTATACCTAAATAAAAATAGGAGATTATTCATGGGAGGGAGGATGCACCACATGTCCACAGTGATGTGTGTGGGAAGCGACACCACAATGATGCTGACGTACAAGGAGGGAGCTGTCGAGTTCATGTTGCATCGCGAGAGACTGCCACTGATGAATCTATGATTCTCATTCTTTATACTTTTATTTTAGCTCTTCTTTTTATCAAAAACACAATTAAATATCTGTAAATTAAATAGCTTAGCATTCTGCATGCCTTTGTTAATATTGCATAGTTAACACATAATTTTTGCAAAATAAAATAATAAAGAGAAAATAAAAAGAATGTTGTATTTATAATAAATAAAGAGTGACCCAAACGTCAAGAGAAGGTCAAATCTTGACCTGATTGCAAAGAAAATAAGTAGAGAGAGATAGGATTCACTATGTACTACACTTATCATCTACACTTATACATAATGTTTATGTAATTATTTTTGATAAAGTAAATTATAGTATTCTTTTAAAACCTTGTACATAGCCTTAAAAATAACATAGAAGTAAAATAAAAACCAGAATAGTAAAATAAAAATAAAATCATCACACCTTTGTACAAAGACACACACACACACACACATACACACACACACAGATATATATATATATATATATAATACATTCACTATTTAATTTGTACCTTTAAATAATAAATAAAAGTAACATAAAAACTATTTTATACTCTCAAGATCATGTTGTAAATAAAAAAACATAAAATAAAAGTATTTTTGTAAAAATAATAAAATAAAAATACTTGTAAATAATACATAGGTATATTATACTTGTATATAATACTATATACTGTATACACACTATAATATTTTTCATAAAAAAATTAAAAATCACATAAAATATTTTTTTAAAAAAATAAACATTTTTTATTTTACAAACTTTTTATTTTAAATTCCTTTACTATTTTGAATTCAATTGTCATTGATTTTTGTAAATCCTAATTTCTGATTGGTTAACATCGGACTGTTGACCCCTATCAACAGTCTCTTCCTCACCGGCTTGGGTCGCACGTGCCTTGCTGGAGCACTTTCATGATCTTCAAGGTTCTGATTTTGGGACCCTCGAGTAGCCTATATAACATCTTCTCCCTTGCCTCCAGCACCTTAGCTCGTCCCTCGTGCCATCACAGACCCTTAGACACCTTGCTTAGAGTGACTATACACTTCTTATAGTTTTGGGACCCTCAAGCTATGTATAGGGGGTCGTATACACTTCTTATATACTTTAGCCATAACTTCTACTTTCGTATTTTTCATAATAAATATTGCTGAAATTTTGTATAAAACACTATATATACCTATAAAATTCATTAAAATCGCTTAATAAAAAGATGTTGATTATTTATCAAAAACATTTTGTATTTACTGATTAATAAATTAGGTAAAAATATTTTTTACAAAATATTTAAAAAATAGTTTGACGATCTTTTGAAAAATATTTCGAAAACTATTTAGAAAATGGTTTGTTAAATACTTTCAAACTTTATAACATGACTTTGTTTGCAAAAATTTCTTTTGTTTGTGTGAAATAAAAATATTTGAAAAAATCATTTGTAAATTTTTGGAAAATGGTTGCAAAAATATTTTGAAAAATCTATATATACTATTAAAAAAGCCTTTGCAAATGATTTTCAAATATGTGTAAATGTTTGTAAAAAGTATTTACGAAAATAATTTTGGACTATAGTTTTCAAAATTGTTTGTAAAATGAATTTAAAATAAGTTTGAGGAATATATACATCATTCATAAAATATTAAACTTTATAAATATATTTATAAAAATGATCACTTATCCCCTCTAAATTCTTAAAAAACCTAATTCTTGTACATATAAGATGCATCCCCAAGTAAATATTTGTGCGTAATTTTTATCCAAAATCTTTTATTTTCACCCAAAAACATTTGCAAAAAATCAAAAATATCAAAAACATTTGCAAAATCTTTTTTTAAAAAATACCAAAAAATTTGCATGTGTATCAACTGTTTAAAAAAATCCATAAAAAGTTCAAAACTTTGAAAAATTGCATCACAAATATTTTCTACATTGTACATAGCATTTGCATGGCATTCGCATTTTTAGGATTGAGTATGATAAATGAACAAGACTAAATAAAATCCAAAGATTGGAGCTTGGTTGGACCTTAATTCTACCTAATCACAGGATCCTTATAGGAGCTAGAATTGAGGTGCTTCAGTTCTAGTTGACTTACTTCTTTAAGAATCACGAGACTTGGTTCAATGGATTCTGGACTACCTAAATAGAGTATTTTGGAGCGCACGCATGGCTCTTGTCTATAATGACCTAACTTGGACACTTGTACCTTTCACTTGGCTCAACTCAGTTGGAGTGGTGATGGGATTGGATTCGTCAGTATGAGACGCATACAAGTGGAAACATTTGTCCTCTTTTAAGGAGGGAAGTGCACCCCACCCCATCCAGTAGCGAAGATGTCTAAAGATAGGAGAGTGTGGGTTGCAATAATTCTTCAACAGAGGGATAATCTACTGGCTCAAGAGGGGAAACTCCTTATGTAAATGCCGTTGTATATAGTATTTCAACAAAACAAAAAAGCAAAAAAACTCAAAAAAAGTGGGCATCCTTGATTGAAACTGAAATGCATGCCAGAGTATACATATGTGTATAGTAATAAGTAAGCTTGAGCATCAAAGTCAAATCATGTGAGCATGCATCTGGATGACTTGGCTATATTGGTCCTGCATCCTAGGATAGGTAGCTATACTGGCTACCATCCATTCTTCTCTTGACCCCCTCCTCTTGAGCTGGTTGTCACTTGAACTTAGAAGGGAATACCCCACTCCTCGAGGAAGGAGTTGCTAGATTGGGGAATCATTGGTTTGTCATGCTTGAGAAGTCAGTCTCTTTGTCATTTCAGTTGAGGGGAGCCACTCTTGCATACATTGTACAAGTCAGATTCATAGTCAGAAGGGTTTGCGTATGAGTTGAAGTATTCTGACATGGCTATTGAGGAGACTTAGCAGAGTTTTGGGATTCTTTAAATCTATTGTACTTCTAATCTAATTCCCAATAAGGTTCCTCCCATATTAAAATTTCAAAGGTCTGACTTAAGCTCCAAACTTTGTTTTTGTGAGGACAAGTTTGAGAATTGAACTTAATCCACTTTCTTTCTTTTCTTTGCTTTTCATTTTCTGCACTTATTGCATAAGTGTTTGCTAGGGACTAGCAACAAGTATAAGGGGGTGATGAATCTCCATTTCATCACCTTTATTCTATCATTTTAGCCATAAAACCCGTAGTAAATGCATGTAAATACCCTTAATTTGCATAAATTAACATTCAAGCATTATTGTATAAATAGTGTATAAAATATTAATTTAAATACCAAAATTATAGAATAAAGAAAAAAGGAACAAAATATCAAAGATATTTTATGACCCTAAACAGCGAAACTAAGGCATCTCGATGACTAGGCCGACAACGAATAAAGTAGGGGGAGATAAGGGCCATTAATTTAATAAAAATCCATTTTATTTATTCATTATTCATGCATTTTTCGGGAACTATTTTATTATCTACTTTCTATACCTCAAATAAAGAAACTTTGAACATGATATAATAGATAATAAAATATAAAAAATACAAAATTGATTTCATACACAAATAATATATAGAACAAAAGTTATAGTCTGAATAATATTCCAAAATCCCAATTTGCCAGACCCATATCTCTCAAATAAAAACTCAAAATATATCAAAATCACCCTTTAATTGTATATAACTTTTAATATGCTATTTAATGAAGGCAGATTCATAGTTTTTGGAGTTAAGGTGTGAAAGTTAGGTTTTCGACCCCTATTGTATAATATACCTTATTAAAATAATCATTTTATTTATTCTTTATTATTTTTATTATTTTGTATTTTTATAATTTTTTAAATATTATTATAATATATTTACTTTTTAAACTAAAATAAAACCATAAAAATTATTAAAATAAAATACTTATATAAAAATACATAGATGAATATATAATAATTATACCTATATAACTAATACACCAATTTATTTAAGTATATATTGTATCATAAAAATATATTAAAAATATATTAACGTTATAATTTTATAAAATAATAAAATAAAATAATAATTTCAAATATACAAAATAAAAATTAAAATACTTAAAACATAAGTAAATATACACATAATTAAGCATTAAAAAGTAACTTGTAATAAATAACTTCAAAAAAATAAAAAAATCATAACAAAATACTATGAAAAATAGTAAAAAAAACTTTCATAACCTAATAATAATAAAAGATTCATTAATTTATTTTAATTTATCTTTGATTTTTGTCCTACTTTATCTTTTTGTGGATGATGTGGCCCAATCATGCCAAGCCATCCGTTGACCTGTAGTCAACTCTGACCCCAGGTCGTAGACCCAGTCAGAACCTCGTACATCCCCTTTTTCTCGATTTTCTAGCCATTGATTCATGGCTCAACGGATATTAGATCCTTCATGGGAAATCGTCTATGTACATCAGTGATCCACACCAAGGCCTCTCTTAGGCGGAGAAACTATGCCTCACTCGTGATTCTCCCTCAAATCTCGCTCCTCGGCCACATGTAAAAAAACCATCACCCGACTTCCTTCTCCGTTTGTATCTTCTTTGGGTCGTTTCCTCTCCTCCTCTTGCGACTGAAGGATTGAAGGAGGTGACAACCCCTTCTCCATGCAGTTTGGTTGATAGACGAGGTGGTGTAAGGTCGCATTCCATGACCTTTGTCACACATCGCATCACGGTCCAATCTTGTGGCATAGCCCCACTAGAGGTCCATTTTCTTTCTTGTTTATAGCTTTGCATTAGATCTTAGATTAATTTCTACCTTTATTTTGTCTTTTAATTACATGTTTTAGTCGTACGACCCACCTTTAAAGTTCGCTAGAGCTTAGTCTCGGCAAACCTCCCACTTATGCTCCGTCCTACTTCCAACCATGCCACCACCTCATTCTCCTACCCATTCACTCAGATCCATCCTTGATGTGGTCTCCCAGTTCTCCTCTCCCTCACCTCGTCAGATCATCCATCACCGCACCGCCATAGACCTCCATTTACTAGCCACGGGGTCTAGCCATTTTACTCTCGACCCTCTTGACCTCTTTTGAAGATATATGGATCAAGGAAGCCATGTATGAGAGATTTTGCTATTGGTCAAAGATATCTGGAGCGACACTTCCACTCTGACCTCGTAGTGGTGCTCTGATGTCCCTCCGCTCTTTTTGACACCTCTCGTAGTTAGTGGACCCCTGCGGGAGCATATTGGGTCGTTTTGTAGTAGCAAAGAGCATTAGGGGAGGGTGATCTCATTGGGGGAACTTCGCCTTGGCGGTGTTCTTCCCAGTTCATCAACCAACCACCTCCGTCGTTAGATGGGCCCCTATTCTTGGAGATGTATAGCAGTTGTTGGATCGCATCATGCCTCAGTCGTTGATTCCCTGTTGAAGATATAATGTGGAGTGCTCGTTGTGAACTGTCATCGCGCAATGAGGGGCCGACACATGTTAAGTGAAGTTTCGTCCGACCAATGGCTTGTGCCTTAGGACTGGGTATGTTGCATGTTTAACCCTATCATTTTTATATTTAATATTTAAAATTTAAACTTTCATCTGCCTTTATTAAGTTTTATAGTTTTTGCAACTAATCCCCTTGTACTATTTGAATTTGCAGTTAAGTCCTCTACCACGCCTATGCATGTGCACATGAGGTTCGGGCATTTTGGAGAGGACCTCCTGTGGGTTTTGGAATTTTTGTTTAGTCAAAAAAATTGAACTACATGATGTGTATTTTTGTGAAATTCGCATATTGGCCCCTAGAATTTATTTTATTTACAAAAATGTGACTGCGAGTACTGTAGTTTCTCTTTGATGTCTCTATTTATTTAAAATATTTATTTTTCTAAAACAATTCCCAGAAAATAGAATAAGGTTCCTGGATGCTTTTATTTTCACGCCCCTAATTTATTTTAGCATTTTAGGACTTTTTGTTACTTTATAAAAATATTTTAGAGCACATTTTGGCCCTGTTTATAGTATAAAATTTTAAAAAATCTAAAATCATTTCTAAAAATTCCAAAAAATTTTTGTTTATTTATGTACTATTAACCTTTAAACCAAAAATCACTAAAAATAGAAAAAAACATCTTAAAAATTAAAAAACCAAAAAACCTTTATAAAAATCTATAAAATTCCTTTAAAGTTCAAAATTGTGTTTTTTTTATAATTTTCTCTATATATTATTATTTATAAATTAAAACTGAATTAAAGTTTTGGACTTAATTTTCTATTTTTAATTTCCATTTCAATTTTGGGTATTTAATTAATCAATTTTTGGGATAATTTTGACTTTATATATATTAACAAAGTTTTCCGAAAAATCACAAAAATAGTAAAAAAAATAGTTAAACCCCAAAAATATTTTATTTCCTTTATTTTGACTATATTTATTTGTATTTGTCTCTATATTAGCTTATATTGTACATATACTCTATATATCTATCTATATTGTCCTTAGAAAATAAAAAGAAAATAGAAAAATTAAAAATAAAAAACAAATTATAAAACAAAAAATATAATAAAAAATATAAAAACAAAAACCCATAAAAAGAAATATAGACAAAGATCACATTCACTTTTTGCATTCATTTTTGCACAATCTATCCTTTTCTGCTCCATGTATTCGACACTCTACACTGCTTAATTTTAATTCCACATTCATTTTTCATTAATTGATTTATTATTGCGGGCTAACTATGAAGTTGGGTTTATTGTGGACCGCCACAACGACTGTCTCTGCCTTGTGTGAGACATATTTTAGAGTCGTAAAAATCATATAAATTCACAAAATACTTGAGAACTTATAAAAATCATATCAAGTCATAGAAAAACCCAAAAATGTTAATTTCAGTTCATTTTTGTAGTTATTTTTCTCTTGTTTATATTAAAAATAACCTCCATGAATTTTGAGCTTTTTACCTTTTTTTTGCCAAACATTCCCGGCTATGCATTGTTAATTATTTTTATCACTATTTTACTTTGAGAAAATTAAAAAAACATATGAAAAATACATAAACATTCCAAAATCACTATAAAATATATAAAAATCAGAAGTATTTTTACTTTAATTTTCTGAATATTTTTGACTCATTTGAAAAATACAAAAATATCTTGTATGCTTATTTTCATTATTTGTGTTTATTTCTTTCACTTTGAAAAATAAAATTTTAAAAAACTAAAAACCATTAAAAAGACCTTCATTTCTGAAATCTTACTACTTAGTGTATAATTATGCTCTTTGAGTTCGACCTAGTCGCTATACTAGGTTAATAAAAAGTCGCAAAACTGCTTGTTTCCTTTGCTTGAACTTTTAGTGGTTTATTTTCTCGTTGATCGATTCGATTTATTTAGGATAAGGACATTCACTTAATTTAATCCACCTTAATCATCTCGAAAAAGCGCATCACTAATGCACCACGGTTTCTGGATCACTATGATCATCGTCACTGAAATAGGAAGACGAAGAATCATCCTCTAACAATGTATCCTCAACTTCGTGTGACTTAAGAGGCATCGAAGTCGTATTTGAAGTAGATGCAAGAGAGAGGTCAGAGTCTATTGCAATCTAATTTATATCCTCATCAAAGCCCTTATTTGAATACGCATGTAAAGAGGGCTCAACACTCTTGTTATTAGAAGGCTTGACCAAAGGATATACAACTAAAACGGGTATGGACTTCGAAGTACGTTCCACTATCGTTTTCATATCAATGACGTATATACTGTGAATATTATCAATACATATCCTAACATGCGTACATGGATCACCAAAGGCAATGCTCTCCAAGTTTTCCTCCATGGAGAGGAAATCTTAGGTCTCAACATAATTAGAAAGGATAGGATCGTGTCGAATCTCGGTTGTATGATAAAACACTCATCTAATGCATGACTCACTGGTGGCTCTGAGATCGACATTGGGCTGCTAGAAGGAAAAGTAACATTGTATGTTCCATAATCAATAATAACCATGGTTGCATGCAGAAAAGACCAAACAAGAATAATGGCAACATCATGTGATGGAACTAAAGAGTAACAATCTAAGACAACAAAATCCATAGTAAATTTTATTCCTTGTACCATCACGACAACATCATGAATACCCTTCAGCCTCTTGACTAATCAATTTGGAATCTGAAGAATCATCATGGTTCACTTATTTGAAAGAGGCCCTAAATGAAGTGTCTCAATAAGATGGAAAGGTAAAATGTTCACTGAAGATTCGATGTCTCACAAGGTGCTCAAACTCATGGTCAGAAATCTGACCACTGACAAATGACACTCTTATACCTTTCTTTTTTTTGAGAGATGTATGTTGGATGGCGTAACATGTGAAAATGGTCTGCACATGTTTCTCAGAATAGTAATTTCTTCTCTTCTTTCTTCTAGGTGTGGTATGATGCTACGATCACTTTTGGAGAAGAGAGATGTGTGTCAATGCCTCCTAAAGAGTGAACTTGATCTGAATTATGTCCAACATCTCTTTCATGAACTTCAGCTTTCGGATCTTTTTTAGATTTTCTAATTTCTCTCCCTTTCCTAGGTTCAAATCATCTAGGAAGGGTATATGTACATCCTCCCCACCACTATATACACCCGAAGGGTTAGAAGAAGAAGAAGAAGCAACATTTTTTTGCAAAATTGGGACTTACTCCATGGAACTGAAGATAGAAATCTAGCATGAGAATCTGAAGTCTTGTTTTTATTCATCTTTTTAGATTTTCTCTTTTTTCCCATTTTTTGTGATTTTGTGCCATGGAGAACATTCTCCTCGCTCCTAAATGTCTCAACAACTAAAGGTGGTCTCTGAACATCATAGGAACTAAGAGTAGAAGTACTCAATAACTCAGAAGTTGGTTGAAAAGTAGAATCTGATCTCTACCCTGTGACAATGCTGGCTATAAAATCTTTGAATGTATACATCTTCTCCCTATGAAAAGTACTCTTCTCATGAATCATATAGACTAACTGCTCAATCATGGGACCGTTTGTAGATGATATATCAATGTGACATCCCGAATCAAAATATGTTGTTGAGATGGAAAAAATGTCTAAAGATTCTAAGACGGTATGCTCATGAGGTGCAAATTACACATGATATTGGTCATAATACGGAAACAAAGTAGGATGAAAAGACTAGCGACACGCCGTGGAGTCCTGCTCTGTAAAATACTGAACTGGTCCAAAATCTAACTGGAAAATCAATGGAGATGGGACTGGTAATTGAAGATTATAACTCTCAATAATTGTCTCAACATCCATACTATGTGCTGCATCGGTGTCCATATCAGCTTCCTGATGTGAGATACCTAATTCGTCATTGGTCTCGTAACTCTCTTGTGCATCATCTCAATGTCAGAAATTTCTCCAAGGAGAGTTCAAAGTGAATCCTTGTCAAGATTGTAGTGTGAACTGCCACACGAGGCATCGACCAATGTCTGTTGCACTATGGTCATCCCTTAGTAGAGGATCTGAACCAACTCTGATTTGGAGATTCCATGATTCTGAAATCTCCTCAATATAATCTGAAATCGGAGCCACATATCCTGAACTGGCTCAAGTGGAAGGTCCTCATCATAGAATCCTCATGTGAAATATCTGAATAGTGTATGGTGCTACATATCTCCTCAAATACAAAAATATGCTCATACGACTCCTTTTATGGCTTACCATGGAATCCCAACAGCAATGAGACGAAGTCCAAATCAATTAAAAAAGTTGGTAAAATCAATGTAGAATCTGACTTTGCTCCTAAATCATCTGTAGGTTACTCAGTCTGCACTCTCATCTCAGCATTTCATAGACTCGTGTATACTGATGGATCTGATTTCTGCTCACAAGTCCTAAAGCTCTATCAAGTTTCCACAAGTGTAGTAGAGGGCTAACTCAAAGAGAATAAAGAAATAGGGATATAATTAATAGGACGATACAAAGAAACATGTGGAATAAAAGGAGACAATTCTCCAAGAGCAGAATCAAACTTGGAGAAGGAGGAAGTGTCAAAGTTGGATTCGAAAAGAGAGTTCTCTAAAACTAAATCGAGAGAAATAAACAAAGATGAGAAGGATGACACTCCAGGACCGAGTCATATCTGGAGAAGACCGGAGGACTCAGCTCAGGTTTAATTTTTTATTTTTTATAGAATAGAAAGTGCAAATAAATTTTTTATTCTTTATTTTTTCTTTTTTAGGTGGCCTTCAAAACAAATATTAGAGAGAAGAGAAAACAATTTATTTATTTTTTATTTATATTTTTTTATAAACAAATGAGGACACGAGCACGACAGCTCGGTCCCAAATTAAAATAAAATGCATTAATGGGGGTTCGGCGAAAAATGAGGAATGGATCCGAATCTCTGGCCACCATGCATGATCGGAGTTGAGAGATAGTGATAGGTAGAAAAGAACGATAGAGATCGGTGGCAGATCAAATCGTGATGGATTCAAAGAACTAGATAAAAAATGACAACGAAGAAAAAATACACGAAAATAAATATGATTAAAATAGGATAAAAATAAAGAGAAGAATGTGGATCTCACCTTAGGAGCAGAAAAGACCGTGATCGCCTCGACGAAGGCCGACTCGCTGTCACTGAACGGCTCGGAGGCTAGGCACCTCTCTGCGACAAGATAGCTCTCGGAGAAAAGGCTCCTCTCACCAAAGATTGATCAAATTGAAATGATGGAGTCGTATTAATAGATTGAATGGAATTGAAATTTGAATTTTTAAATTTTTGGATGAAGATAAAAGATAAGAGAAAAGAAATTTGAGTTGAGATAGAGAAAAAGTAATCAGTGTTTAAAAATATTTACAAAAATTAACTATTTTTTGTATTTTCATCACTTTATTAGTTTGAAAATTAAATGTTATTTTTTTAATTTTTTGTGGTAGTTAGTTAAGAAAATTAAATATATACATATGCTATACACATATAAGACAATATACACATGGATAAATAAGCAAACTAGTTTTTTATTTTACAATTTTTATTTTTATTTTTTATTTTAAATAATTAATAAAAATATTTACAAATATTTACAAATACAATATGTACAAATAAATAGTAAAATTGCACAAACCATCCCAGAAAACTGACTTTTCAACTGTAACTCCAAAAATTATGAAATCACAATCATTTTAAAGATAATTTAATTTAGAATACAATGGAAGTGAGTTTGGTTAATCTGAGTTCATATGGAGTCGGAATTGATCTTTCAATTATCGCATAATGGCTTTTTCCGGATGTGGTTACTTTTATTATATACATGATTTCATTGTACAATTAGTTTTATTTTTTAGCAAACATTTTTATTTACAACCTTTGTTTTGAAAATTATTTTATTTATGGTCAATTTATGTACAAATATAATAGTGCTAGTTTTATACAGATATACACAAAATAAGTGACAAGTATTTACAACAACACACACATATTTGTTTTTTTGGATTTTCTGATTAAGGACCCTATCTCCCCCTACTTTATTCCTGGTCGATTAGGTAAAGTCTTGACCTTTTCTCGGGGTTCGGGTCAACCGGTATCTATTACATATATACAGTCTTCGTTTCTTTTCTTACTTTCTTTATTTATTTTCAATTAAAATAATATACAAATATACATTATTTACACAAAAATGCACATTACTTAGAACATGGAGTTAATATTATATACAGGTGTTTTATAATGGATTTTAAGCTAAAATAAATGAATAAAGATGACGAATTGTAGATTCATCATCCCCCTATACTTTACTTTTGCTAGTACCTTAGCAAACACTTATTTGAAAGAATAAGTGAATAGAAGAGAAAAAAGGGAGGAAAAATAAATAAGTTAGGACAATATTGAGTATTAAACTTTTCTCCATAAAATTGTAGTTTGGAGCTCTATCAGACCTTTGGATTATTAGTGTCTCGGAACCTTCATGGGAGGTGGATTCAAAACCTAACAGCCTCTAAGTTCCACAAGACTCCTATTCAGGTCACCTCAACAGTCACGTTAGAACAAGTCTACATACACAAATTCTTGTAACTATGAATCTTTACTTGTGCGGTGTAAGTGAGATATAGCTCCCCATTTCAAAAGTAGCAAAGAAACATCCTCCCTCAAGAAGGTAGCTCTAGTTCCCCGATCTTGCAACTCTTTCCTCGAGTAGCGGAGATTTTCCCTTCTAAGTTCAAGTACAACCACCTCAAGAAGAGGGGATGGAGAAAAGAATGGACGGTAACCAGTGTACCTACTATCCTTGGATGCATGACCAATGTAGCCAAGTCATCCGTTGCATGCTTACAGAAAATTGACTTTGAAGCTCTTATTATTATTATTATCATCATCATCATCCTTGTATATACACTACATCGGGCATTTTACTTTTCAATTGGGCATGTCTACTTTTGGAGATTCTGCATTTTTCCACTTTTTTTAATGTATATACAAGGTGCGGCATGTACATAAGGAGTTTTTCCTCTTGAACCAGTAGACTATCCCTCTTTTGAAGCACTATTGCAACTACACAACATCCTGTCTTTAGACCTCAACGTCGTTAGACCAGGTTGAGATGCAGTTCCTTCCCTAGAGGAAGACGAGAGGTTCCGCCTAAATGTACTACCCTCATATGCTACCCCAAGCCAAAAGATTCCGCCTCCTCACTACCTCAACCATGAAGAGCTACATGTAGAGTGCTTGTCCAAGATAAGCCACGGTCTAAAAGAATCATGTGTGTGTTGCTAAATATTCTACTTAGACTACTCAAGATGACATGTGAACATAGTCTTATAGACTCAAAGAATTAAGTCACTAGGACCTGAAAAGTCTTAGCGCCATTTCGTATAAGTTTCCTCTAAAATTAAGTGGATTAAGATCCAACTAAGCTCCATTCTTCAATTTTATTCCAAACATAGTTTAAATGGAAAAACTATCCTAAAAAATGCACATGCAAATGCAAGAAAATATGTACAATGCAAAGAAAGCACTTTTTTGAAAATATTATGCAAATGTGAAAAGAACATTTTTTTGAAACAATTTTCTTATTTTGAACTTTTCATGGATTTTTGGAGAAAAATACAGATGTGAAAGAAAAGTTTTTTTCCCTTTTTTCTTTCTTTTTTTTGAATTATGCAAATTTAGACTTTTGGTTTTGTAATTTTTAGGATTTTTAAGGGAAATGGTTTAGTAAAATATATACAAGTATATACAGGAAGAATTTTTTTGTTGTTTTATTTTCTTTGTTTTTTTGTGTGTTTTTTGTATTTTTGTTTGTTTTTAATATACACACGTGGATTTTATGAAATTATATGCATATCCCTAAAATAATTATCTTAAAAGTACAAGTTATGCCTAAAGTATATATATACAATATATAAGACACCCCCTATACTTAGCTCGAACTATGTCTTTGCATCTACAAATAAAAAAAATCGACAGCAGGCATGCCTGCTCCAACCGCCGGCGTGCCCGCAACCATCCTTCGGTCATACGGCCACTGCTGAGGATCCCTCCATCGCGCAATCATCTCTCCTCTACCTGGGAGCTGCCTCACGTACGACCACCGACTTCAATCGTCACTCCTCTGCCTGGGCATAGCTCCGCCTTCATCCACCGTGACAGACCCTCCACCATCCTTCAATCGTCGCTCCTGCCTAGGCAGAACTCCACCTTCATCCATCGTGGCAGACCCTCCGCGCAACTCTAGCGTGGCATCTCAACAGTCATCCTACTAAGCCCAAGATTGCACCACCAACCACCACCCTTAGTGATCCCGCCTTCAGATCTAAAGCCCCCACGCCACTCACGGTATCCGTCAAAGCCGTCCGTCCGACGTCCCCCGATCTCCTCTACTCCGTGCCATCACCTCTTTTAGATCCCCTTCCTTTGCTGCCCTCACACTAGCCACGCAATGCAGTGATGCCGCTCCGCCTATCGATCGCCACTGTTGCCCTCTACCCGGAGCACAGCCTGTCGCCTAACATCGTCGTGCTTGGAGGAGAAGATCAGGGGCGGCGGTCGCTTACCTGACGAGTTTGATAATGCAATGTTAAGAAGATGTGTTTATTTGTCGTTCGTTTTAAAATGATTTACCGTGCGTTGTAGGCGGCAATCGAAATCGATCAAGAAAATAACCACAGATAATTTATTCAATTTTCAATCTCGTGGTTTTATGTTTATTTTACTTGGGCAAGTCCCAAGGTCGATCACAAGGAGGCAAAGGAACAACCTAGAGTTATGCCTATCAAAATTCGTGCACAGTTTTCGAAGCGGTTTTTTTTGTAATTTTTTATTTATTCTTGTGAGTGATATGTACACAGTGGAGGTGGTTGTGCTCATTCGGTGTTAGCATGAATGAGTTAAAAATTCGGGAAGTTAGGCTATTTATAGGTCAATTTTGGCTTGGATTTTGGCTTCTTATTTTGTGCAGAAATTAGTGCTAAAATGTGATTCTTATGAAAACATGCATGAATGTTAATTATGCAGAATAGATGCAGGAGTGCAGTTGATTTTATGGTATTTGAGCTAAATAAATGAGATTTAGAGTGATGAATTTGAGATTCATCATCCCCCTATATTAAAGCATGCTCGTCCCTGAGCATCAAAAAGAAATTCCATGAAGTGAAATGAGATTGGGTTCCATACCAAGACCATGAGCTGAAGGTGAAAGTGAATCTAGACTCGACCTTTGGATTAATAGTTTGGTGGAACTTCTGTGAGACTTAGAATTTTAAAATCAACAGCCCTCAAGTTCTACAAATCATTGCTACAGTTTCGGCTCAGAAGTCATCTTAGATCAATCCTCTTCTCAAATCATACCTTATGAATACTGAACAATCGACTCATGTGTGTGAATGGTTTTAGCTCTTCCCACCCAAAATGTCGGACTACCGCGCAAACCCCCTCTCCAGTAACTCGTCCTCGGGGAGTCAGGTATTTCCTTCTAAGGTATGACGCGTTGTGTTCACAATCGGATCAGGGGGAGAATTAGAAGAAGGAGAAAAGAACTGGAGGGTGGCCAGTGTAGTCACCTCTCCTTGTGAAGATGGCCAGTGTAGCCGAGTCTCCACCAAGATCTGCAGATTTCTTGAAGCTTGGATTTTTTTGGTCAGATATTTATTTGGTAGAATGCTTCTCTGTATTTGGAATTTTTGGTGGTTCTGCTTGGATCTTGTTGTGCCCCTACAGATATAGAATCTTTTTGTTTCCGTACATTTTTTTGGGGTCTTAGAAAAAATTATGCCCAACCGTCCATTCCTTTTCCGAAGCTTTATTTCAACCCGTACTCCGGTCTTTAGATTTCCACGCTACTAGAAAAGAAACTCACACATTCTTCCAACATCCCGTCTGAGTTGAGCTAAGTGCATAGTGCGAGAGTACAAATTAATTCCTTATTCCAGAGTTGTACCCAGAATGAAGAGACCATGTTAGACACTAAGAGTCAAGCGCTGCACATTGTCATGTGGAACTTAAAGAATTAAGTCAAAGACCTGAAGCTTCTAAAATCCTATTTCTCGGTTAAGTTCCTCTAAAAATTAGGTGGATTAAGGTCAAGTCCAGACCACTCTCGGTTTCGGCTCATAACTCGGTTCAGAACCCGATGACTTTTCACAGATGCAATGAATACGATGCTGGATGAAGTACATGTGTGTGGAATACAGGCATATTTTTTTAATGCAAAAAATGAATAAGAAGCCTTTTTTCAAAAATTTCGGGCACAGTCAGTGTTAGTAGCAAATCTTTTTTTATTTTTCTTTTGTGTTGTTTTATTTTTTTTGATTGATTATCCACCCTATAAATACATTTAGACTTACGTGAAAGTACGAGGTATGGCTAAAATATATACACTGTATATATACATACCCCCTATACTTAGCGAGTGATGTGTCCTAAGAGCACAAGAAGCGTAAAGAAGACATAGCTCGGGCTAAGCGTAAGAGAGTAAAATTTTGGTATACAATGGTCCGCCCCCCATACTTAGACTAATAGAAGAAGAGCACAAAAAGAGGCGATCGGGATATGTTAATGAGGAGAGTATATATACAAGTGGGTGTCGGTTTCCCCTATACTTAGGCTTTGGTCAGCCTAAGTATAAGAGAAAGGTGGAAATGGAGTGATTGGGAGAAGGAGTGTGATGCGGGAAAATGGTATATACATATGGCATCGGTCTCCCCCTATACTTAGGCATTGGCCTAAATAGAGGAAGAAGCTGTACAAGGAGACCGATGTGGTCGGGAGGGAGGGTGGGTAGCCGATGTTTAAGGCGGTTTATGGCTGATCTTTTTGTGAGCCTATGATGGGAGATCATAATGATGAGATGAAGATGAAGCATATGATTCCCAACTATTATCAGTGTCATCCTCAGAAAAATCATGATGGATAGTAGATGAAACATTTGAGCCAGATGAAAGGTAGCCATCATCAGTGTTATCCTCAGAGGAATAGTGTTTGAAAGTGGACACACTCCAGATATTCATGTCTTTTTGTTTCTTCAATTGTTTCCTCAAAATTCGTTCCTTTTTAAGATCAATCGATTTGTCCTCAGATGAATATTTAGAAGCACCGATCTCACTCAGCTCATAAGAAATAATTCCAGTGTACTTGTAGAAGGCAAGAGCATCAGCTTTAGATGAGTAATAATTAGGAACGGGAGTTGTCCAACGAGAATCGAATTTTGGATCCTTGCGAAGATATGGCTTTAGAGCTGCCGAACAGACTTCACTCATGTAGACCACCTTTTCCAGACCTGATGAGGGATCATCAGCCGATTCCTCTTCTGAAAGGTCAAAGGTGACTTTCTTTTTCTTGTTACGTGAAGATGTCGGTTCACTTGAGTACCCAGATGAATAGCCATTGGAATTCTTCTCCTTGGTCGGTTTTCGAGCTGCGTGTTTGTTCTTAGTCACCTGAATGTTGGTGCATTCTCGATTTGGGATAATTTGGTCAAGACAATCAGAGTAGGTTGCCCCTGGGTGCGACCATGCATATGTCTCAGGATCGTAGTAGAAGGATTTTTCTATTTTTAGATCTGTGGAAATTGAAATACTGGGGAGAGTTTCTGCATGTTTATTCTTAATTGATTCGATTCGGAGCATCTTGTGTCGAGTTGATGTAATCCATGTAGTTAGAACAGGTTGACCCAGGGTGTGCCCATGCATAAGTCTCCGGATCATATGATTCATATGCTCGATTTTCCATGGTGAGCGCAGCTGGGAATGGAGCAGGGGGGAGATTCTCTAAACCAATAGTCTCATCAACAACCGCAATATCAGGTGTAGCTGCAGGGTAGGACTCTTCTACCGCTTCATGGTTGTGGTTATCTGGGACTTCGTGGGTTGCCTCAGAAAATTGTGGTTCCTCAAAGACTGTATCAGATCGTAGTGATTCCTATGCTGTAAAATTTATTTGTCGAGTCTCACAATCAATAATTGCCCTAGCCAATGCTAAGAATGGCTTTCCTAGAATAATTGGAGACTGTGTGAATTCTCCTTGATGCTCAATATCAATGATCGTGAACTCTACTTTGAGCGGAGCACCTTGGAATTTCATGATGACATAAATGATTTCTCTCGACCACTTTATTGATTGGTCAGCCAATTGAACAATCTCTCGTATTTTTCTGATCGGTTCGAGTTTCAGTTCGTGAAATACAGAGGTAGGGAGGATATTGATTGGTGAATCGTCATCAATTCGAGCATGGGTGAAATTCGTGTCTTTGATCATACAATCAAATCTGGGCAACCGCTTCACTATGCAGCTTTTGGTTTTTCTCCACAACACCAAGGAGGAGGCCATTGACAAGATATGTTTTTCAGTTTTTGTTCTAATCCTTCCCGACCTTTTGATCATTAATTTGTCCATTAAAAATTTTTTAAGGTCGGGGAAGTGTTCAATGGCCTTTATAAAGGGATATTTACCCAGCAGACCCTGAAATCTTTGTAAATTACCTCTACGACCTTTGAAACATCGATATTCCTCCCTAGACCCCGTAATCTTGCTCCGTCTTACCCTATAGACCCTACCGTTAATTTGAGATTTTTTAAGTTAACTAGTTTGGGTTTAAGTTGAGTTAATCTAACCCTAGCAAATCCAAGGGCCCTCCTTTCTTCTTCTCTCCCCCTCCTTCTTCTTCCACACTCTCTCCTTCTTCATTCTTGTTGGACGAATGCGAGGCAGAGACATGGATACTGCGAAGAAAGAGGCGCGCCTTCTCTTCGTTCCCAGCCCACAGATGGGTCACTTTCTCGCCATGGCTGAGCTCGCCAAGCTCATCCTCCACCACCGTCACCACTTCTCCGTCACCATCCTCGCCATTCCTCCACTCCATCCCAACCCGTGTAGAAGACATAGGGTGGGATAATTAAGATAATGGCTCAATCTAAATTTGATCCTCATCTTGAAGCTGAGAGCTTGATTTCCTGATGTGGGTTGTGGATATGCGGAGGAAATCCCTCAAGTTCATGGTAGGGGACTGGTTTCAGTAATGGTGTTCTTGAGTAGGTGAAGGAGAGATCTCTGTTTGCTTCCAGTGCTTGCAGCTCCTCCTCCTCCAATCCCCTCGCCGGCCCGAGGCTGCACCGGTCGCTGCCGTGCTTGGCCAGAGTCGCATAAAAAAACACAAGCACAAAGTCGCATAAAAAAACAGATGGTTCGAGTTTGATGAAGCAAACCTGTTTAGGAACAGCATGCATGAACTGTCTAGAACCCATGTCCTCCCCATTCGCATCAACCTTAATCCCATGGAATGTCACAGGAGAAGAAGAGGAGGAGGAGGGAAGAGATGTGTTGAACCCAACGGAGATAGAGGCTCTCTTGTTCTCGGAAAGACTGGTGCTGTGGAAGGGGGTGTTCATGCTCCTGCTGAGAGAGTGCGCCATTGTTGGTATTTCTCGTTTGAAGGATCAAGTGGATGAGAACTACAAAGCAAATATCTAGAACAAAGTGTGATTCTTCTGTAGTTTTATATGTTTCTTTGCTTTGCTCTGGTGCTTTGCGAGTGTTGATGGCTACTGCCTACAGGGGTAGAGAAATCTCTGTCCCTTTCTCTCCCTTCTTCTCCTGTGACACGGTGGGGTTCAAGGTTTCGAGGAGGACGGTGGGGAGGGCCACATCCAAGGGGAAATGGCAATGAATGTAAATTTGACAAACAAAATGAATATAATGTAAACAAATATAACGGAATCCGGTTAGTTTTAACGGAAAAATGGATGGGAGTTAACCAGAGGGTCTGCACGATAATGGTTAGCAAGATTACGGGGTCTAGGGAGGAATATCGATGTTTCAAAGGTCGTAGAGGTAATTTACAAAGATTTCAGGGTCTGCTGGGTAAATATCCCAAAATTTTTTAAGGTCGGGGAAGTGTTCAATGGCCTTTATAAAGGGAAGTTTAAAAATCAAGCGTTTTCCCAGTGCTTCCCGTACAGTAGGATCCAAATTCCTTAGATCTTCTTCAATCTCAATTTTTATTAAATTTTCTCGATTTTTGATTTTTTTGTAGTTTTCAAATATTCCAATTTTTTGGTATTTTCTATGTAGTGTTGTGATGTGATGTCTTCCATAGATGAGAAGGGGCCTTGATATTCAGAGTAAGGGTCAGAGGTATAATCGTTTCTAGGGGAATAATAAGCCGAAGTGTTGATGTTAGAATCATCCCTAGGTATTTGAATATCCTCAAAATTTTCACTCTTAGATCCAATCATTTCCTCATTTAGTTTTATATCCGATCCACCATGGAATGAGATTACTCGGTCGGCAAATTTTTGAAATCTATCCTCCATCAATTCAAATCTTGGTTTTATCCTTGAAATATTATACTCAAAATTCTGTTCATGATCAATCATGGGAGCAGTCAGTATGTGTTCAATAATTTCGTCTTCCATTTTTTTGTATGTGGTAGGAGGAGAGTTTCTTGGAATATCCATTATATGATCATTATTTTCAGAAAATATCTCCTCGATAATTATGGAAGGCGGCTTCTCATATAGTCCAGGTATGTGGAGTTGGTCTGAGTAGAATTTATTCCTTTGATCATGAGTGGTTGGACCTTGATATTGTGGAGTCAGTATACAGGGTTAAACTGTTTCTATGTGATTAGTCCAGTCCTCTGTATGAGTATCATGTCTGATGAGGGGTTTGTCATGGTTAATCCAATGCTGATGATTATTTAGTGTGGGTCTTTCCATCTGGGTTTGGTTTCTCGACTAGTCATGAGACTCAAAGGTATTTTGATCTTGAAATTTTTCATTAGAGAGAAACTGAGAATAAGACGGTTTAGTCCAAGATGGTAGGTGGTCATGTGCGGTTGGATGATTCGAGTAGGAATTCAATGAGGGAGCCGAATTCATCCGCGGTTGAAAGTCTCCCGCAAATGTTAGAGGATTATTGAAAGAAGGAAATGTTGTTGATTTAGGTTTAACCGAGACAAATTCATTTTCATAGTAATGTTCGGTCATTTTTTAAAGAAATGATGGGTTGGATCCGTAAGAGATTTTGGTCAAAAGTTCCATGATGAGATTTAAATCAAGAGATGAGATAGATGATTGCACGGGATAGTCAAAAGAAATTTTATTAAGTGTGCGGCTTTTGATCTTCGAAATCGGTTCATGCACACCAATGCAAACACAAGTCAAACCTCGGGTTCACCAACTCAGACAATGAAGCCATAAGAGTTCGGCTATTATCTTTTCAATTTTAAGTTGGTGATAAATAAATCTTGGAAAAATTTAGAGAGTTGTTAGGTACCGAAATTTTCTTAAAGACTGTCTCGAGTTCGTATGACTAGTTGCATCCACTTTCAGCCAGTATAGGTGTAAGTATGGACCGTAAAACGGCTACCCGTGTTACTTAAGGATGGAGCCTTACACAGTGTCCTTTAAAACACCAACTCTGCTAAGGAAGTCCGGACCGATCACCTGCTACCCGTATTCCTCACTGAGAAGTAGCTAATCATTTTTAAAATCAGTAGTCTGAATGAAAATATCAGAGCTTTGTTCTAACCTTAAGTGTCGTCTCTCACTCACTCAAAAAAAGAAAACATCCAAGGTCGGGGTTACTCTCCCGCAAAAATTCTTGATTTTATGGGTTAATTTGAAATCGGCTATATTTAGCAGTCCAAATTTTAATTAGGCAATCACTGAAGAATTAAATGAGCACAAATATACGTCTACCGTCCAGTCCCAATTTCCTTTAAAATTTATGTGACAAAATAAGAGGGAGAAAGTCGGGAAAAGCCGATGCATGTGAAAACAATGATGTATGCTCAGTTAGAAGACTTACAGTGAATCCTCGTAATCTCCATGTGGGATGCAATAAATCATTCTATATGAAATGCAAGCCGATGAAAAACCGCACCTAAGCAGAAAGTTCTATTAGCAGGGAAGAATTGAGTTAAATTTTTGGATAAATTGAACGATCTATGTGTGTATCAGTTAATGTGAAGTGTGGCTTAATCCTAGGAGCACAATCAAAAATTAAAATGCTCTTGAGAGTCGTAGGTGCAGGTCTACCCTAATCGCCACTCAAGTCGGGCACCCTCATCGGAGAGTGAAACATGCCACGACACACCACAAAATAAAGTTAAAGGTCTTTTACACACGCGAGAGTCCAAACAAATACCGTTGTAAATGTACGATTATTTACAAAAATTAAAGTTCAAAAAAATAAATCCTAGACTCTACGCTCTCACGACTCGACTCGATCTTAATTTTAATTGCGGCTTTTGCGGAAGTCGGTGAAGTTGCTTCGGTTTCTTAAAAATCGCTCCATGTATGCCAAGTACCTCGCAAGAAAAATAAGAGAGATAATGTAAGAGAGTGACTCAAAAATCTATAAAAAATAAATGCTGAAAACAAATTGCAGGAAAAAAATGGAATTTACAATGAAAAATTCGGGGGTCAGACTACCCGAATGCGGAAAATCGAACGAAAATATTTAAGACAAAAATTCTAAGACGTTTGCCTCCCCGGCAATGGCGCCATCTGACGAGTCCGATAATGCAACGTTAAGAAGATGTGGTTATTTGTCGTTCGGGTTAAAATGATTTATCGTACGTTGTAGGCGGCAATCGGAATCGATCAAGAAAATAACCACAAATAATTTATTCAATTTTCTATCTCGTGGTTTTATGTTTATTTTACTTGGGCAAGTCCCATGGTCGACCACAAGGAGGCAAAGGAACAACCTAGAGTTATGTCTATCAAAATTCGTGCGTGGTTTTCGAAGCGGTTTTTTTGTAATTTTTTATTTATTCTTGTGAGTGATATGTACACAGTGGAGGTGGTTGTGTCATTCGGTGTTAGCATGAATGAGTTAAAAATCCAGGAAGTTAGGCTATTTATAGGTCAATTTTGGCTTGGATTTTGGCTTCTTATTTTGTGCAGAAATTAGTGCTAAAATGTGATTCTTATGAAAACATGCATGAATGTTAATTATGCAGAATAGATGCAGGAGTGTTGTTGATTTTAAGGGATTTGAGCTTAATAAATGAGATTTAGAGTGATGAATTCGAGATTCATCAGTACCCCCTTGACCCCCTGATTTTGTTGAGAAAGAACGAAGCAAAAAAGAAGAAACCCTAAAGAGGGATAAAAATTGGTCAAATTACAATCGCACTCCCTGAAAATTTTGGAAATTGCAAAACCGTCACCGCCAACATCCAACACGTGCGTTGCACGCTTTTATTAGGTAAACTATCATATTCTCCCTACATTTCTTTTTTATTGTCATTTAATTCCAAAACATTGAATAATTGCAGTGATGTCCCTGTTATCCAGACTCTTTGATTTGCATGATCTTTTTATTAAAATAATTGTTTTCATTGCTCTAAAAATTCTAAAAAAAATTGGTGTACTCCTGTTATGTGCAAGTTCATTGCATAAATTTTTCATAGCGTTTAATTTTCATTTAATATTATTAAAAGTTCAAAAATAGTGTCTTTTTGTCTGTTTGAGAATCAAAAATTCATAAAAATTTGAATATTGCTCTAAAAATTAAAATAATAGATTGGTTTTATTTTATTGTCTTTTAATTTCTATCCAAATTTCATGCATTAATTCTTTTCAAAACCCAAAAAAATGAACAAAAATACTAAAAATATTATAAAATCCTAAAAAATCTACAAAAATCTAGAAATGATGATTTTACTTCTTGTTTGTAGATATTGTAGGATAAATGATGGCGTAAAGATAATCGATCCTAGCTGTTATTGGGGGAAGAACAATGGGAAATGAGCAGAGGCAACAAGTTATAGGTGGACATGAATGACACAACTCAGATTCTCTTGATTCATGTATGATCAAGGGGGCAAGAATGCGGATCTTATGGAGAAGAGAGTTAGGAACGACTGGGAGGTGAAAGTAAGTAGGATTACAAGGAAGTTCACGATGATACAGTGGTCGGAGTTCTATAGCTCTGGCGAACTTTAATCTTGAAATTACACTGAATTGGCAAGTAAATGCAGAAATTTAAGGATGGAATTAAATGATGCTAATGAAAACTATCTAGAAAGTGAAGAAGACCGGATCAAACTAGGTATGGAGCACTGGGAATAGAGGGCTAAGGCAGAGGTGGTGCTCTAGCCAAGGGGTCGCTTCTCCTCCTCCTTATCTATGGTGACAGGTTGGGGAGCAACCTACTATCACCAAGAACTCAACCCAAATACTCCTTTGGGGTTATGTTAGAGGAAGAGGGATCCAACTGAGAAAGGGGGTTGGTGTTGGACTTTATACAAGTGGTTTTGGTAAAAATGGCAGAGAAGATGGAGGGAGGAAAGATGGTGGTTGGTGAAGGCTAGGGTATGGGTGAGGTAGAGGGATGGTAGGGTTGTCTAATGGTGAAGGTCTCGAGGGAGATGGAGGATGGAGGTGGCAAGAGATCTGGGAGAAGTCAAGGTTAGATAGATTTCTGATAAGAGGAAGGCAGATGCAAGGACAATTGACATGCTGGTTAACGATCCTTGCACCCTAGTTGGTCCATGTGGACTAACTAGAAAAATGTAGAAACTAGTCATTATTAATAGATTAAAAATATTAAAAAATATTTAAGTATTTTTCAAAACATGAGAAGTATTTTTAGTTTTATGTAGAATTTTATGCCTAGATTTATTTATTTGTTTTTGTAAGACCATTTACTGTGTTCTAATATTTACATATATAAGTATAATCATTTATTTGTATTTTCCTTATATTTTTATTTTGTATGTTATTTTTATAATTATATATATGTATTTTATATACTTATAACTTATTTAAATACATATTTAGATATTTTTTATTTTTCTGAATTTATTTATTTACTTAAATAATTATGCACATATATTACATATGTATATTATATGTATGTTTAACTATATATTATAGATTTATTTATTTAATGCAATTTCATGGTTTTATTTTATTTTTATTATGTACATATATTTCAAATAATACTTATAATTACATAAAAATATAAGAAAGTAAAAATATAGAGAATAAATAAATTGAGTATTATATATAGGTTTGCTACACAATGAGGCCTAAAAGCCAATTTTTGCATCTTAACTCCAAATTAATTAAAATCACCTTCATTAAATAGACAATTTAATTTTATAAGAAATAAAAATGAGTTTGGTCATTTTTTAGTTTGTACAGAGGAAAATAAAGTTCTGTGAATTTTTTTCAGCTTTTTACTTTGGGTGTTTGATGACCCACTGAGCACAAATATTAATCCCTACTCGTTGTAGCACAACACTCGGTGAATTATGCAGAAGCAAGAGAAGGGTTTCCGTGAGGAGTGTCTTAACTTTAATTTATTTCCTAATCAAGTCCAAGGTCAAACATAGGGACACGACGGATCAAGAACTTTTAATTAAGGTTCAACAATGGTGATCAAGATACTATGAGAGGATATCTAGGCTAAGCTTGGTCACAATGCACAACAACATGGATGAATGATATTTTTGGTGATTTTTAATGCAAGTTAGGTTAATGAAATAAAATGACAATGATAATACAAACTCCCACATGAACCTAGGTGAAGCTCTTGAGATCCTCAATAAACAATGATATAAAAGCCCTAGATCCAAGTTTCTCAAGTTAAGATCAAAGAGTAGCCTAGATCTATTATGCATCACATTTCAAAGCATATTAATTGAGTGATCAATTTAGGTCCATATTGCATCCATAAGCAGGAAATGTTAAATAAATTTCAACTTCAGTTCTTGGATACTTAACTAATGATCAATCAAATTAAGAAGCGAAGTGGTGCTTTTAATTTATCTAACAAGCCAATTTTTACAAGCACATGATCACTCTAAAAGACCTAGGTTCTCTTATTTTTATTTCACGCACAGTTGGCCAAATGAAGCCACTAACTAATTCACATTAAAGAGAATTTAATCAGCGTTAAAACAAGACTAATTTCATGCAATTTGATAATGGGTGCTCAAGTTATTCACTCATCAATCTAGGAGCTTAAATAAAAGAAAACATAAACTTTTTAATTCAAATAGGTCCAAACAAGGGCTAAAATGCAATAAAGAAAAGCCTTTGGGGGTAACATGCAAGTTTTACAAAGTGTAGAAGGATAAAAATGCTATTAAAAGAAAGTGTGTGGCTTATCTTACAATTTCCTCATACGACACGCGTTGTGCATAAGCGCGATGATGACCAAAATGATATTTTTGAGAATTTCATGGGTCCCAGTGTAATATTTGTGGGTCACGTGCATTCGCTTATGTGAGGAGTTGTAGGCTCAGGGTGCAGCATGAGTCACGTGGCATGTCCATTTCGGTTAGATGCTGGATCAGGCACCCAAAGCAAAGGTGCGAAGAGGTTCCTCGGGAAGGCTCGGAGGAGATCAGGGTCGTCAGATCTAATCAGGATGATCAGATCCAATGGAGGTCATAGCATGTGTTCTTCCCTCTCCAATGTAGTTGGTTGCGCTCGAGCAAAGCTCTGGTGAAGATGCTTTGGATCCTCCTCTCACTGCTGGAGTCGGTGTAGATTGTAGGCGGATGCTGAGACTCCCATCAAGAAGTTGTTGAAATCCTACAGCTCGATGGAGGTCTAAATCACCCAAGCAGTGTAGGCCCGCCGAAGTAAAAGCTCAAGGTTAGAGGCAAGGTTCAAATTTCACCAATCAATATGGAATGAAATACCTGCAGGTATTAGTGTATGGCCAAGGCTACTAGGGGTCTGACCATGTATCCAAAGGGGTGACATAGAGACTCGTTCGCATGTGGGGGGGTCTGAACTAAATGGGTCAAGCTTGTGGAAAGCTCGGGGCAGAGCAGTGTGGAATCGAGAACAAAGAAGCGAAGAAAAGGAGAAGACGGTGGCACGAAGATGTCAGAGACATGACGAAGATAATGAAGTGATCGGAGAGATGAGAACACAATGGTGTGTACGGGAAGTAATTGGAGAAACAAAGAATCAAATAAGAATGAGTGTCTGAGAATATAATAGAGATATACTTGTCAAGTAAGATGATCACAAGAAGGATAATAGGAGGGGAGTTGGATGGACCTGGGGATGAGCTCGGCGTTCGGTCTTCGCTTCATGAGATGGAGGTCACCAATTCGAAACTCAGGCAACTAGTGGAGCTGCAACAAGGCAGAGATGCCTTGGATCACGCCAGCAAAATTTTCTCATTAATTGGTATCTCTCTTTCTCTCTCTCCCCGTCATGAAGGAGAAGGTGATGCTCCTATCTCATGTGTGTAAAGGCGAACAATTCTCGTGGTGGCTGGTATAGCTATCTTTAAGGGTGGTTAGTGGAGGAATCAGAGGAGAGAGGTGGAGGTGAGAGGGTGAGGGAGGAGTGTGTGGTTGCAAGACACAAGCATGCAGGTAAAAGGACAACGGCTGCAGATGTGGCGATGGAGGGTGTTTTATGGTTCTGGGTGACATGTAGTGGGGGAGATGGGGGAAGACAATGTGTAGTCAAGGTGGAGGAAGAGGTAGGTTAGGGCACGTGAATAGGAGAGAGAAAGAGGAGGAAGTAAGGGGATGGTCGGGTCTTGCGGTGGTTGCGTGCCACACGCAAGGGGCAGGGCGAGAGGAGCGTAGGAGGTAGATGAAGGGGAAAGGCCATGTGGCACGCGAGGGTGCGATCACATGACAGAAGAAGAAAAATTAATTTAATTTAAATTAAAAGAATATAAAGTAAAAAGAATTAATATATTAATAAAATAAATTAAATAATTACAAATACAAATAAAATAAAAATTATAAATAAATCCATATATTAAATAAATTTAAGTAATTGATAAAAACAAATAAATAAAGTAAAGCTAAAAAATAAATGAAGATAAATAAATAAATTAATTAAAATATTAGTTATATAAATAAAATAAATAATTATATAAAATAAATAAAAAATAAAATAAAATAAAATAAAAGGGGGTGACACGTGGTGGTTCCAAGAGCTACCACGTTTCGCTCCCAGAAAAATTAAAACTAAATAACAAGAAAAATAGAAAAGAAATAACAAAATATGTAAAATTTAAAAGTGGTCAACATAAAAGATTCTTATCTTGACGAGGTCTACAACTTTCGTGAACAACCTGAAACCTGAATAAATTATCTGTATAAAAAGTATTTTTGGAGGTACTCTATCGATATAAAATACCGTATTTTATGTTTTAAATTTTCTTATTATTTTTAAATAAGATAAAAATAAAAATAAAACCCAATAAATTATCAAATAAATATTTTCAACTTAATTTAGTTTTTTCTTTTTAATAAAGAAGAAAATAAAGAAATAAAATAAAGACTATATATGTACATACTATATATACAGACTCGGGATACTTTATTTTCTTTGATTTTGCTTCAATTTTTATTTAGATTTTGCACAATTTATTAAAATAATAATAAAAAATAAATACAAAAGAAATAAATAAAAAAGATTATTTTTGTACAATAAGGTCAAATTAGTCAATATGTATAATATACAATAGTGGCCCGAAACCCAACTTTCACATACAAACTCCAATTCTTTTGAATTTACTCTTGTTTTAAAGGTAGTTGAACGTACATTAATTCAAAAATAAGTAGGGATTCATAGAAGACTGTATGAGAGAGATATTCACATTTAAAGGTTTTTCGTCTCAAACTAGGGTTTGAGTTTTATTGATCAATTTACTAGCATTTTTTGATATATTTCCTTTATTAGTGTTAGAACTATATACACTATAGAGTTTATTTTACAATTCCGAGTTAGTGAAAAATAGATAAAAAATAAGAGAAAATATGGTATAATACATGTGATATTTATAAGGGAAATTGGCTTCTTATTAATGCAAATATGCATGCTAAAATGCAGATATTAATTCTAAGTGTGTGAATGGTAAAAATCAAAATAATTAATGGAATGCGTCTAATTTATCGGGAATAGAGTTCTGTTTTCAACATTAGAGTGATGAATCACATATTCATGAGTGTTCCAAGCATATTGTGTATTATTTTTGGATGAAATAAATTTGTATTTTCTTTGTATTTTTAAATACAATATTCATGTTGAGGGTTTATTTATATGAGGTAAAAATGGGAAAAATAAATAGGTCCTAAAGGGCATATCATTGTCAAATCAAATTAGGGTTTTCAAGTGTTTTCTTTATAGTTTCTCTATCCTATCTCCCCTATTTTATTTCTTGTCGACCAAATCATCATGATTGTCTGGGGACAATCAGTGTCTTTGACACTTCATTATTTTTTTTCATTTCTTTCCTTTATTCATTTATTGGAGTAAATACAATATATTGTACTATACTTTATACAATATTTTATGTGACTTATTGAGTGTTATTATGTAAAATTAATTCTATATACATGCATTTAGCTAGGGATTTAAGGTCAAAATGAAAGAATAATGGTGATGAAATGGAGATTCATCAGGGGGATAACTTGCAGCGTCTCGGGTTTAGATCCTTGAGCCAAGGATGTTATAGCCATTATTTGTCTAATTTATTTTCTTACTATTAAGAATATTTTGAATACATTGGTTGTATTATTTAAGGGAATGCTTTCAATATATTCAACACTAATATTTGAAAGCATTTTTTTTACAAAAATAACCCCGTAAATTTTACATAAATATCAAGTATTAACAAAACAATCCTTAAAATGCTTCGTTTCAGAGAATAAGCACTCTCACACTACAGTAAAATGTGTCTATAGATGTGTTTTATTTTTTAAAATATATCACTTATCTCCATTGTTTGATATAATGAAGAATACTATTTGTTGTAAAATGATTTTTTATACAAGAAGTCAATGAATGTCATATCCATTGTTATAACATTAGCAAGGTTCATGTAATAATGGTTTTCCATTCTTATTTTCGCAATTTGAACTAGCGATGGATTGTTTAAATTTTAAGGAATAGCAAAAGGTAAGAAATGTTACATGGACCATCGCTAATGATATAACAACAAATATGACATTTATTGCTAATTTCTAGTGTAAATAATCGTTTTACAATAGTATATTTAACTAGGGATAGTATAATGATAGATTTAAGAAAGCGTTACTATGGACTCATTTGTTGTAATGCTATGAATGTGATGTTATGTAACACCACCACATTTAGCATTTGAAATACCTAATACTATACAATATTTTTTGGGTTAAAAAGAATATAAATATATGTATGTATAATTGATTAACTATATATCGACATTTATCTATATTCATTATATATGGATATTGATGCCGATTGCATGTCCATCTTAACATATGATTAAAGATTTATTTTTAACTCTATGTAACAAAGTTTTGTTTTTTTAATTATATCATTTTCAATGTATTTGATACTATTTTAATAGATAGTTGTAGATTTATTTCTAACTCCACATTACAAAATTGTATACTTATTTTCATTATACGTGATATATATGAAATAAGTACATATCGTACATTTTTTATTATAATAAACTATTTAATTCACATATATTTAAGATAATGTATGAAGTATTTTGATATTATTCATATTTAATCTATATCTATTTATCTCTATCTACTTTTATGTATTTAAAAATATCTTTTCCTCATCAGTCAATATGTGTATCTACATCTATATTCATTTTTTAAATCGATAAAAATATGATTATACATATATCCTTATCCGTGACCTGACTATTAACATCCCAATTTTGGTGTTTTGAGGAGTTTAATTGCTCCATGTATTATAGATAGTTTTAAAGACTATAAAGATTAGTTATTAGCAACATTTACGTTATAATAATTAAATGGACAATAGTGTATCTAAATAATATATATTTTTGGATTTCCTAGGAGACTTAGAGAGGTCAAGCTCCATCACCCCCTCCCCCTCTATGTCATTGCTCGTATACAATAGAGGAAGAGGCAAACACGTGGCCAAGGATCGTGTTCGTTCGATCCGAATGATCATTCATGACATCCCCACTTTAGGCAGCATTCTTGTGTTGTTACCTAGTTGAAACAAAATTTAATCGCATTTCAAAATTTGAGTGGATTCAGAAGTAATAATGTGATGGGAGTTGAATCTATGATCTTTCGTTATACATTACAAAGTACTAATCAACTACCCGACCAAATGTTTTTTGTAAAGACTGTATTCTAAATATTATTACATATTATTATGTAATAGAGTATTTAATTAAAATATTATATATAAGCATGTATATACGTGTGTATGTATTTATAATATCTGGTGATGCATATGAAAAAAATATTTTATATGTAAGATACATAAGTTGATGGTGAATTTTATATTTATTTGAATTTTATTTGACTGTGTGTTTTATGATTTAACTCCTTCTGGTTTGATCCTCTTGCTTAACAACTTTTTCTTCACCGATTTTGTTTAATCCGGTTGAATCGATTTGGTTACATAGTCCAATCCAATTTGGCATTTCAATAAGATTTTTTGTTCAACTTCGTTTATAAATATGTTGCTTCAAATGATCAAAAGATAAAAATATACCATATATTTATGAAAGAAAATTTAAAAGTAGATTCTTTACCATGGTTGATCAAACAACCATTTGAGCTTGAGATAACTTAACCTATCCTGACGAAGACGAAGTCTTCACCCGGTGTATCATGTTCGACTAAAATTGGGTGGATCCTTGCATGTTATGACTCAAGACATTTCAATGCCAATGAAGGAACAGTGCGGCGAAGCGATCTAGCCTGGTTCACCGGTCAATATACTGCTGTGAAGTGGATTGCATATAGTTAATATTTTTGTCCAAGAAGTATTCCAAACCAATATTCGAGGGTGACTACTTCCTTCCTAAGTTGTACTTGTGACCGCGGTCAGGAAATTAAGGCCTGACCATGTAATGTTCTTACCGTGTCATGTCCGAAAGTTCAATTCCACACAACGGCGAGAGGTAGTGTTTGATATTTTTAAGAGATACTGAAGCATATCCCGACCTGTGTGGGAATTAAAGTCCATAATCTTCTTTCTGCATATAATGGAAGCGCGTTTATCATTTGTTCGGTCGATGAAAAAGTCATATATATTAGCAAAGGACTGTCCACAACACAACATAATCCAAAATATATTTTTTAATTGGCCGGAAGCCGACGAAACTTTCAAAGAAATTGCAGGTTGGTTTTCTCCCGAAGTCAACGCCCCATAGGTAGACATGTTAAAAAATCTCTGGCGTGAAGTTGCAGATTTTGGTCTACAATTGCAATCGTGAAAAATGGGTTCCCTACTTTTTGGCCTATCGTTTGTAACTAATAAGTAGGGGTTAAATCACGGGTACTCGTTTGAAAATGATGGATCTGGTAATAGTCATACAATGACGTGCCTCATCAAAAAAACTCATTTGGATTTGTTAGAAAGAAGCTGACACCATCCCCGGTTAAAGTTTTATATTATTTTTATGGGAATATTTGATACTTGTATTATTTTCTATGTATCGGATCCTTGTTCTAAATTATCAAAACTTGAGGGAAAATGTAGCTTTATATAGCTTTGGAAAACTTGAGACATAAGCCCGAGCCAAGCATAATTTTCGAAGGCTGCCGATTACATTAGAAATGCATGCTGGTTTCAGTGGCTTCTAATATACACATGAATGATCCAATGCCAAGGGATCCGTGGCATTATTTCACCCGTCCCCTGGCCTTGCGATATGTCGGCTCCCTGAGACAAGACATAGACATGGTCCCATCCCTTTTCATCATATGATTCTCTCCGATCGTATCTAAGATTCAACTAAATTTTCTTGGCTAGACAGTTTACATTCCTATATCTTGCTATGAGGGCCAGCTACAACATTTGCCTTCCCTGGGTGATATATCTTGGAAAAGACCATTGATTAGATTCAGGAAGATGCAAATGGTTCATACAAATACTGATATAAATTTTATGTTCTTATCTATTCTAAACAAGAAGTATGGATGCAGATACAGATATTGGTGAATATGGAAAGTGTATTACCAAATCATTAAAATTGGAATCGAGTAAGTGTACATGTTTTGGATGGCTCACATACAATGATATTTGTATCCGCGCACGTGTGTGTGTATAGGGGGCCTTTCATATAGGATGTAGTCCTTCCTAAGTTAAGGAAGGCCGCCCCTTTTTGTATAAAACAGGGCACTTTAGTAGAATACGTATATAGTTTGTATTATAGGTGCACATTATAAATACAAAGCCGCATACAAAACTGTGCATTATAATACAAACATTAAAACTGCACATTATAATACAAAACTGTATATATATTATACTAAAGTCATCCTGTTTTATACAAAAAGGGGGTTGGCCTTCCTTAGCTTAGGAAGGACTGCGTCCTATTTGAAAGAAATCCTATATATATATATATATATATATATATATATATCAATTTTGAAATGGGCATACATATGTATGTCAAATTTTGAATTAACGTATACAATAATGAATCGAATACTATCCAAATTGATAGATACACACACACACACACACACACACACACACACACACAAACACACACACACACACACACACACACATATATATATATATATATATATCCTCCTAGACATCCAAACATAATGATAACGAATGCAATCGGATACGAATCTTATCGTACAGATATATATCCATCTCGACAACCAAATGGAGTGATAATTAATGCAATCAATTATGAATACAAATATTTATTTATTTATTGTTTGCCGTGATGTTGTGTGGATATTTACTAATCATATATTGGTATTTGATTCATTATAAGAATGCATACACAGACGTGGCATTGTTGGATCTATATCTGATTGCATTCCTTCTAATTTCATATAGACATATGACTTACATTATCATGCTAGTTTCAAATATCTTCATTAACCATTTATTTACCCATGTTTACGTATCCCTACCTTGTTGCATTCCTTACCGTTTAGATTATCATGTCCATATGGCACTATCATTATGAATACAATATAGATACATACATACATATATATACACACATACATGTGTGTGTGTGTGTGTATACATACACATGCACATATCATTTGCATTCCTTATACATATCACCTGTAACTAGGAGTGCCTCTCTTCGTTCAGATGAAAATACCCCGCCTCGGCAACGTTCACTTGAGTCCATATGTCCAACAACAACAATAACAAAGCCTTTTCCAACATTAAGTAGACTCAGATACATGGACTCTTTGCCTCCATTCAGAATTATCTTGGGTCATTCTTGGACTTAGATCTAAAAACTAATATCTCTTTAGATAGTCTCATTCCAACACTTTTTGATTCCTTTCTCTCTCGTAGCTGGCTCAACATCCCAAATCTCACATCTCCTAACCGGTGTATCAGTCAACCTCCTTTGCAAATGGTCAAACCATCTACCGTGGATATAAATATTTTTATCATAAATTCATAAACATCATTTTATTTGAATATTAAGTAACAAATCTATGTAACATTTGAATAATCTATGTCCAAAGAAATGGATCCATGATCGAGTGATGATAAAAACATACTATGAATTTCAGGCATGCTTCCATTTGACAATTGCGAGATATTTTCTCCAGGCATGCTTCCATTTATATTCTCCTAGTTGCCTTAGCCATCTATTAGCTAGATGTAAATAACACTTTCCTTTACAAAGATCTTGTAGTAGAGGTCTACATGCAGTAGCCACTTGGGCTTACTACTGGAGTGGGGGTTTCAAAAGGTATTTAACCTTAATAAATCCATATATGGCCTAAAGAAAAATCTAAAAATATGGATTTAAAAGCTCTAAAATTCATTCAGATAGAAGGTTTCACTTGTTCAAATGCAGATTATTCACTCTTTATATTGCATACCACATATGGGACAGTAGCCATCTTGATATATATTGATGAAGTTATCATCACTAAAGATGTCCTATAGTGTAATGAAAGGATCAACCTCCCTCGGGATCAGAATTCATTATAAATGTTCTAGGACACGTACGCTACTTCCTTGATTTAGAGTTTGCTCGAAGTGGAGGTCTTGTTTTAGTCAAACAGAAAGTTTGTGACAGATCTCCTTGATGATATTGTATTGGTTACTGTAAGCCTATTATTGTTCCTATGGGTCATAATCTTTAGATATATGAAGAAGATGCATAATTAGATGCTAGAAGATAAAGAGAGCTTGTCAGGATTGTTACTCGTGTGAATGAGTTTATATCAAGATCCAAACAACCCCATATGGATGTTGTTAAAGTGATTCTTAGATTCCCGAATACATCTCCAAAGAAGTATCCAATTAAGTCGAAATTTGAATGAAATCATGGTGACATATTGTGATCTAAATTCTAATAGGTTTCATTTAAAAAAAATAAAAAAAATATAGGGAAAAAGAGGTGGGAGCATGTAAGTTAGCTACACCCAGGGAGCATATTCCATTTTCCCTGGGTGTAGCTAACCCTCTATATATATATATATATATATATATATATATATATAGGAAAAACGTGAATTAAGGTGGAGCCTCATTGCAAACATAGTGCGACAATTAATTATTCCCGTCAAATTACAATCGACGGCCCCAGTAAAAACCACCTTTAGAGAGTCGAAACCACTATGACTATATTAATTAATTTCTATTTTTAGAAATTTATCATATTCTATTAATGACGTTAGATATGGTGGAAATCAATTGAATTCCAATTTTCTCGCGGATTGGTTATGTTCGAATTGAATTCACTTTCTTCCCAAAATATGTTTTTTTCCTTAACGTTTCATTGAACTACTATTCAGAATTTCTCGACATATCTCCGTGAAATTCAATGGAAATCGACGAAATAGCAGATCCCGAATTTTACAGAGATAATGCACAGGTAATGTACGTTTTTCATTTCCCTTTAATAATGTTATGTATGCAAATCACGAGGAATATTTTAATTTTGGTTGAAAGACGATCTGGTTCTTGAATCGAAATCGTAATATGCGTTAATATTTTGGGCTTTTATATTTTAATATGTGACATTATTATATTTATTTTGTCCAGTTATCTGATGGAGAGGGTGAAGTTAATGGAGTGGCGGCACGAACTGATGATAATTTGCATCAACCAGGTATGCTGAATTACACAGATGTTTCAAAGCACTACAATCCTTGTTCATTTATATGTTGTTGTAAATAAAAGTTTTCATTTTACGTAAATTCTGTATATTTGATGGTATAGGTTATTATTTTACATTTATGAACTATAATTTACAATTTTGAACATCATTTTACATTATAGGATACGATGTAATATCACCCAAATGGTGCTAATACCAGTCCATTATCCGATAAATTACATATTCGTGCATCATTTTACATTTTTTGTCATTATTTTACATTTATAAGACATATTTTAAATTAATTATAACTAATTTTTGTAATTATATTTCGAATGAATTTCAGATAACTGCTCTATCAGTGACCCTGTCATTGGTATCACACCTCATATAGGCCAAATATTTCTATCTATTCAAGATGCATATAAATTTTATGAGGCATATGCAACTGAGATTGGATTCAATGTTAGGAAAGCAAGCTCTGGAGTTGGTAAAGATAAGATTTCCAAGGAGCGGATAATTATATTTAAATCTTTTGTTTGCTGGAAAGAGGGGTTTTCTAAAAATACAGATAAAACAATGTCAGTGGACAATGCAAGAAGTGATGAGAGTGATGAATGTATTTTTTATAAGGAGGAGCGCAGTGTTGGCATATCAAGGACTGTGTGCAAAGCTTTCATGTCAGTCTCATATAGGCCTGATCTCAATGATTGGTTTGTATCGAATTTTGAACCTGAGCACAATCACAATCTTGTTTCTCCATCTAAACGCAGATACCTCAGACTAAATAGACGTTTTTCAAAAGCCACAAAAATACTTGTGAAGTCAATGAATGATGTAAACATACCTGTATCCAAGCAGTCAGCTTTCATAAACATGTCCAGTGGTCAAGTTGGTAGTATTGTTCGAGATATTTACAACTTGAACAGAAAGGAGAAAAAACAACGTATTGGGATGGATGTGCACCTTCTAATTGAACATTTTGAAAGTTGTAAGGCCAATACCCCTGAATTTTACTATGCTTACACAACCGATGATGATAACATGCTTACTCACTGTATATGGATTGATAGTGCCTCCATTGAGGATTACAAATTATTCGGAGATACAATATCGTTCGACACAACATATAGGACCAATGAATACAATCTGCTATTTGGATCTTTCTGTGGTGTTAACCATCACGGTTACACAATCTTCTTTGGAAATTCGTTCATGAGCAGGGAGACAACCGAGTCATTCTCGTGGTTATTTGAGAGATTTTTAGAAGTAATGAGCAAACATCCAGTTTCTATAATCACAGATGAAGATCCGACAATCTGTGCAGCTGTTAGGATATGCTTTCCGCATATTGTTCATAAATTTTGCACTTGGCATATAATGGCCAAGCTTAAAAGCAAGCTTGGAAAGATTAAAGATATAAATGAAGTTCTATCTGCGTTTTCCATAGTTGTATGGAAAAGTATAACTATAAGGGAATTTGAGCAAAGCTGGTGCAAGATAATTGATCAGTATGATTTATCATCTAATGTCTGGTTGAATGAGAAGTATAGTATCAGATTTAAATGGATTAGTTTATATCTTAAGGATTATTTTTGGGCTGGTCAGTGCAGTACACAGAGGAGTGAAAGTATGAATGCATTTTTGCAACACCACATCACTAAACAGAACTCCTTGCTTGAATTTGTCTGTAGATTTCAAAGTGCAATTCAACGACGCAGGGAAAGAGAGAATGACATGGATAATATTGGTGAAGTTTACACTCCAACATCAAACTTCAAATGGAAGATAGAAGTACAGATGGTTCGTATATACACCAAGTTCATATTTTACAAATTTCATTTTGAATTCAACGAAGTGAAGGAACTTAATGTTCGAACTCATCTGAACTCTCTGGGTTACTGTCAATATTTTGTGTCATATATTGGAAAATCTGACGAAGAATTATGTGTTTTTTCGTCAACGGAAAGCGACTTTCTTGTTTGTGAATGCAAGAATATGCAATTTTTTGGATATCCATGTAGGCACATACTTGCAGTCTTGAAGATACAGAATGTGGAGCTTTTGAATGAGGAATATATATTGAAAAGATGGACAGGAACCATTAAAAAATCAGGAAATTATCCTATTTATGTGAAAGTTGCACACCAAGAAAGGTCATCTCAGCTTAATCAATTGTGTTCGCATATTATTTCAGCTTCAGTTGAACAGGATGAGGATATATTCTTATTTGTTAAAGAAAAATTAAGTGATTTATGTAGCAATATTGATCGTATGATAAGTAACAAACCTTCTTCAAGCTCTACAACAGTGAACAATACAAATGTTCCAGATATGATTACTGAACCAGCTGTTAAAGAACTTAATGTTGCTAGAACGAAAGGAAGTGGTCGCGGTGGTAGGCCTAAGGGCGTTGGCAATCGCATTAGATCGGAATCTGGAATGAGAAGAAACAGAGGTCGACAATGCAAATCTTGCCTCAAATACAATGTTGGACACGATTCTAGAAATTGTCCTAATAACAAATCTGCGAATCATGGTAAATATTTAACATTCGTTGTTTATTGATATGTTTTTTCTATTCACTAATCCTTTTGTTTTATTGTGCAGTTGAAGATGAACGAAATTAAAATGAATTGATCAAATTCTTATAAAGTAAGAGTATATTTTTTATATTTTGTTGTAACATTTTATACATCTCATATAACTCATTTTAATGTTGCTTATTATATTCCTTTCATTATGTTTGTTTTTGCAGGTTTGCAATCTTCTGAAGGATTCTTGGCTGCAATTGAGCTTTGACGTTTGGATGCTTATCAGACTTAGATTTTTTATTTTTATGTTTTTTTTGCTTATTGTTCTGTGTTCAGTTTTTGTAGAATTCAAATAATGTGTTATTTATATTGTTTCAGTTCAGATGTATCCCTTTGTAGTTCATAACATAGAGTATTTCAGAGCTTTGATTATAAAGTTGACACATTTCCGTAACCCATGTCATTATTATATTATTTAATTTTTCTTACCAACAAGCCGAACAATTACAGTAAAATTCCCGGTTGTATGAATTCTCTCTGTACATATCTGCTAATAACTGCTAATAAAATCCAGTATCTTTATTTTATACTCCAGATATATGTTTCAAATATACGTAGGAGTTTACAACTGTATTCGATATTTTACATCTCTATGTAATATATTACACATTGTAACCATACTTTACATTAATTTTCATTATTTTACAAATATCTACACGATCGGTAATAATGAAGAATAACAATCAATTAGTAATCATCGTGATATTAATCTTTAAAGTATAAGAAGATTTTCAATCATTGGAAAACTCTTATCTAACCTGAAAGTCCTTTAGTTATCGAGCATTGTAATATATCTTATACTTTTTACAATTAGCTTCACTATTTTACATACAATAATAATATTTTACAAATTGTTACCATAATTTACATAAAGTTTCATTATTTTACAAATAGCAACATTATTTGTATCAAAATTGTGAAGCTATATGCAAATACAAGTCTAAATCAGCATGAGTAATAACAAACAGTTAGTAATCATCGGGATGTGTATCTTTAAAGTAGAAGAAGATTTTCCAACATTGGAAAACTCTAACATAACCAGAATGTCGTTTAGTTATCGAGTATTATAATATATCTTATACTTTTTACAAATAGCTTGACTATTTTACATATAGTAATAATATTTTACGTATTGTTTCTATATTTTACAAACATTATCATTATTCTACAATTAGCTACATTATTTTTGACAATATATTGATCCTATCTGCAAACACAAGTCTATATCAGCATTAGTAATAACAAACAATTTGTAATCATCGGGATGTCAATCTTTAAAGTAGAAGAAGTTTTTCGACCATTGGAAAACACTAACATAACCAGAATGTACTTTAGTTATCGAGTATTATAATATATCTTCTGTCTTCCTGTCAAACATGTATATAGTGACGTAATCAATGTAACATATAATCAATGCAAACATATATTACTCGTCATATTTAAATGAAATGTTTGGTTCTAAAGAAGTTTTAAACAGAAACTGTGGAAACATAACACAATTTAAGACAATTCAACAGTACATAGTTCTGACTTAAAATATAAAAACTCTAAGATTTGTGTTTACTATGTCTTCTATCTTGATCACTGTGTCGCCGAGTTCTCTATGTGGCCACACGTTAACAACAACGAAGCTATTTCAGATCTGAATCTGTCAATATCATCGTAGCTGAAGTCCAACGCCCTTCCTTCACATAGGTACTCCATCATCTTCATCACGTAGATCCCACAATCCAGACTCTGTGAAGGTTGTTGCGGGCAATCTTGCACGTATATGATTTCCCACCCTGCAAGGCAATCATCTGGAATGCTGTCCATGAAGCACTCCGAAATCCAGCCATGCTGATATGTAATTAAAAAAGATTATTATTAACACTGAATTAAAAAATTTAATAAATTATAAATTTTAATTATGTCATACCCATTTCAATACATCCTTTTTATGGAATTTTGATCCTTTCATAGAATTGTATGAAAGGAACTTTCTTGCTTTAAAATCAGTAACAAGAAGGTGCCAATGGTTTCTTGTGTGGATAACAGTGAAGATTTTCTCCACCTCTGGCATGAATAATCCTTCATTGTATAGCTCCTCGAGCTTATCAAATTCACTTTCCGTAGCATTAACCACCAGATTCACGAAATATTGCTGGAAAAATTCAAGTAAGAATACTAAATTATGCTGATTAAAGATATTTGATATTAATTATATCAGTAATCATAATCTCACCATTTGAAATATTGGTGTGAATATAAATGGGACATGATCATTACTTGTGCTGTATTTATGGTGCAGCACGTCCATAAACATGTCGATTATCTACAATATCAAAAACAATTTAGGCATAAACAAATATAAGAAGGTAAATATTATAAATAAACGTACCGCATCCTCAACCATTCTTTCGTACAAAAAGTTATGAACATCTCTTCCTTTACAACTCCGATTTCCCGGAGTAAAGTATGTGGCATTCAATCTGAGGAATTTTATTTAATTAATATTATACATCTAAAGTTAAAGATTTTTACATATAAATGCTGAAATGTCTGTTAAATTACTTACTTGTCTGCAGGATCACGAAGAAATTCTTGAATGGTTTTCTTTGTCTGTTCTGATACTTTTTCGTAACCAATGAAATCGGTTACGAGATCGCATAGATACTGATTCTTATTCAATCAATTATAGACAATGTCAGAAATAATTAATATCATAACCATATAGAATATATAGAGTTGTGTGAGCAGTATTGAAAATATACATTATAAGACATTTGTATTCAATGATATAAAAGAAGTTGTTTTATATTATATGGCTTACCTCACTGGCTGTGTCATCCTCTTGTTTTTCAATTTCTTCTTTCCCTTACTTCTCTGCTTCTTGTAAAAATTTTTTCGCTTCTCTTCTTCGTTTCAATCTTTTTATTATTGAGCTTTGTTGGACAGTGACTTTTTCCCTTTTTCTTCTCTTTGTAGTAGGCTGTGTGTGCACATTTTCTGATTTTGAATTGTCACCAATGTTCAGATCAAAAGAAGGCATACCACTGTTGATAGGTGAATCTTTTTTTGTGGTATCTTGAGATTGATACAGTGGATCTTCATCACAGATTGCAGAAATTAAATTCTGAAGTTTTTCACCGATATCTGAGTCAATAGGTTCCAAATCTCCTACGTTGACATCAGATTCATTGCGTGTTGGTGCATCCATGTGTTGGTCATTGTCATCAATGTCACCTTCATCTATATTTCCAGATTTATTCTCCAACGTTTCTTATGATTGCAATGCATTATGACCATGATCAATCATATCATGATCAGGAATCACTTTTAGTTTTTCCTTCAGCTCCGTAATCTCAGATGTCAACTTATCGTTCTCTTTCTTCAATTCAGAATTTATTCTGATATGTTCTTCATCTTTTTTCCTGTACGTTTCACTTATTGCTTTAATTTTATCCTTTAGCTCCTCTATCTCAAGTGAAAATGCATCACACATACATGTTTTTTGTTTCTTTTTTTTACGATGTCTGAAACTGAAACACAAGCATCTGTTTTTTGGTCACACAATTCTTCTAACTGTTGCTTTCCTTTCTTTTTTAAAACATTTCGTGGTACTGGGATGGGTTTATGATCAAAATTTCCGATCTTCTCACCGTAAAACCACCGATTGTAAACTTCTCAAACGGGAAAACATACTCGTCTGCTCCTATCTTTACAATTTCAGTTTTTTGAAGTTGCAAAGCAGGCAATATCTATATAAACAAGATCATTTAGTAATGAAAAAAATGAAATTACGAGACATTCAGGATATTATTAATGATCTTAACAATGCTTACTTGATCACAACTTATTGAAACCAATGCTCTGGAAACTTCTTTGATTGGTCCAGCCCACTTCCTTATTCTTGGCCTAAGATCTCTGCTGACCACAAGGTCTTTGCAGCAGTACTCCATCATCCATACCTGATACATTGGTTTTATTAATATTTATTTTTTTTGATCAATTAATAAAAAATATTTTTGAAGTACTCACATATAAGCAGGCAATACATCCTGTAAGGTAATCAAGTGTTACCCTTGATGAACCTGCTCTTCTCTTCTGAACTCTACTTACTACGTCATCCATGTTGAATAGTATCATCCTTGTTACAGTACCAGACCAGTTAAAGTATCGTGTATCTTCAAGTGATTATACATAGTGTAACAAATCTTTCGGAAAAGAATAAGAACTGTCTGGGAAAAGGAATGTGGCAAACATCAAAAGTATCAAGCATGTAACATAAATAGAGACCGAGTTGTCATCATCTCTATTGTAATAGTCCTCGAGAATGTTGTTCAACTTCTTTCTATTGAAAGTCATTCCTTCTTCAAATATTTTGTGAGATATAAAAGATTTCCATTGAAGGTGTATTCCTCTAACTGTTATTGAGAAACCAGAGCTTGGCAGGCCTAAAATTGCTCCAACTTCTTCATCACTGAAACTCACTACCTTATTCCCAAATCTGAAATTTCTCCCTCCTTGGTATTGTTCAACCAACCATTGAAGGTTTTTTGTTTGTATTTCAACATGGCTAATGTTAATTAGCTTCCCAAATGTCGTCTTTGACAGAAGTGCTTGTTGTTTAGGCGTGGGTCTATGGTTATCAATGAACTAAACAAAATGTTCAATGTAGCTTCTGTGTTGTACATACCCTTTGCCTAAAAGAAGAGAAAAAAACATTTTTGTGGTTGCAATGATCAATGATTTTATTCATGCAAATAAAAAACGCAATTTATATTTAAATTCACATAAATCTTCATACTCCCAAAATCATCATCAAGCTTCAGAGCATCCTTCTCAACGTCAAATTCCTTTGTTTTGCTAACTGGTAGTTGTGTTCCTTCTGTTCATACCATTTACCAGAGATATAATTTCTATAAAATTGTTAGAATAGTCGTATTAATTTGAAAATGTACTTACTTCTGTTTTGTTGCTTCGGCCGATGGATCTGGAGTTCCATCATTGTACCCCCACTGTACTGATCTGAGTCGTCATCACGTTCCCTCAAGGGTTCAAACAAGTTCGATTGCATCTCCTCCATCGTCGCCCGATGTCGTTCCTTTCTCCTTAGAAAGCGATTTCTGGAGTGGAGACTCTCTCCTCAATTGAGTCGCTAGAAGAGCGCCTGCTTTGCCGTCGTCGCCAGTATGCGGTAACCCTCTTCTTGCTTAATTTCAAATTAGGTTTTTTCTAATATTATTTTATGAATATACTTCATATTTTTACTTTCCTTAAATTCGATTTCATTAATTCATAGATCTCTAATTTTGATTTATTGGCAATGTCGTATTGTTTGAAATTAAACAGGATCTTATTTCCGTTTTTGACTAAAAATAGAAAGAATTTGAAATTTTAAATTACAATTGATTTAACTTAATCAATGAGTTTTCATTAATTTGGTAATTAAATAATACTCGAAAACTTCATTCTCTTTTTTTCCTTTGCTCTTCAACCATTGTTAGCTATTGTTTGCGTTTGAAATTCATTCCTGCTTTATCATCTCTACGTCTAAACAGGTTAGTATTTTATCTTCATCTACATACTATGTTTACTCTTCTTCTTAGTTTCATTTGTTCCAAATTCCAGTATATGTTTTCATCAATATTTCTATCCATTTTAAATTTAAAAGATTCATGTTTGCATTGAGTTTTTGATTCTTTGAAACAGAAATGTGTTTCTCGCAAGAAATTATTCATAGCATTTGCAATCTCATTCTCTAGTGATTTTTTTCCTGTTTTATATAAAATCACTAATATATTTTTTTAAATCCGTAAAACAGACATTGTATATTTATCACTGCTTATGTTCTTTTCTGAAAGTATCAATAATTACAAAGAGAAAGTTTTTAAAATGTTATATAATGCTAATATCAACATGAGAGCAGTTACTCTGTATATGTTCTTATTTTATTTGTAGAATCGAGAATATCAGTCCAAGAGAAATATCATATTGTAGAATAGAAGACGAAGATGTAAATTATAACATGGTTGTGTAAAATATATACCAGTAACGTAAAATAGTGGCAACATTGTCAATTAGTTAATGCAAAATATCATAATATATCAGTAAAATAACATCAATTCTTGTAAAATAAATTGTTCCTTTGTAATATATTAATATATAATTGTAATTATATCTGATATCAAGAATCTGAGAAATTAAATATACATTCGTATACGTAACGTACATATATTAATTGAAATATACATTAACAGAATATAGTAGCCTTTAGTAAAATATAGAATGTATACGTAAAATATGATAATTGTTGGTAAACTAGTTTTAAAGTTTGTAATAAATGTTCTCAAGTTATCATAATAGAGTTGTAAAATATAATTCAAATTTGTAATTTCGATCTTATATTGTGTAAATTATAGATATATAACGTAATTCATATTCCCATTTTCTTATATCTAAATTTCTCATTTTGTGTATATGCGTATAGGAGATTTTGCAATGTCTTGATCAATTTCGTATTTATTACGTAACCCAATGTAATTTTTTTTCTTAATACGTGTAAAATTCAATTGAATAAGCGTAAAATGTCACCGTAATTAGGCTTTTTTCTGAATAAGCGGTAGATAATATGTTGTAAAATATGACAAGAAGATGTAAAATAGCACAATATTTTGTATTTTCATAACAGATTATTTCAAAATACGGTGCTTTTATTCAACCAAATGTTTATGTAATGTTGTGATCTTAAATCTGCTTATTTGCTAAATATAGAATGTTTAATAACGTGTAATAATTTTATTTAGCATTAATTTAACCATCCTACATTATAGGAATGTTAGTTGGCACGAAAACCACTTAGTGGTTTTAATCTCCTTCGTACACTCTTCATCCCACGGCCTATGATGGCACCTTTCCATAATCAAGGAAAGGTGCCACCTCAATTCAAGTGCACCCTATATATATATATATATATATATATATATATATATTACACACACTCTACACATAAGAACAAGCTTAAAATTTATAAACTTCTCATTGCCCGCAAAAATCACTTGAATTAGCATTCAAGAATAAACCTTCATAGTGATTGTGTTACAATTTAAAGACCTAGTAAAATTCGTTAAAAACATTTCGGGGATTGCATCATCTCCCAATAATGATTTGATGAGAACCACATTACATGGACATATCTCGGGTGAGTGTTCTATTACATTTAAGTCATTAGTGATTTGGTTGAAGTAGTTTAGTTACTTGTGGGTGTTTGAGTTGCAGCAAATCAAGTGGTGTGTCATTGGAATAGTGAGTCTTCAATCATTATGTCCACGTTTTTTGATATATATATATATATATGTATATATATATATATGTATATATATATATGGGAAAAAGGAGTATACTCTCTGGGTGTAGCTAACATACATGCTCCCACCTCTTTTCACCTATATTTTTTATTTTTCTGAAATGAAACCTATTGGAATTTAGATCACAATATGTCACCATGATGTCATTAAAATTTCGACTTAATTCGATACTTTTATCCCCTCCATCAAGACTGTCAAATTTTAACGGTCTGAGAATTGCTGAAAATTTCTGACGAAATTTGAATGACATGTTAGAGGGATAAAGTGATGAATATACGTATTTTTTATTTTTCAAAAAAAAAAATAAAAAATGGGGGAAAATGAGGGTGGGAGTAGCCAATTGGCTACACCCAGGGTGTAGCCTCATTTAACCCTATATGTATATATATATATATAGATATATATGGTTAAATGAGGCTACACCCTGGATGTAGCCAATTGGCTACTCCTACCCTCATTTTTCTTCCATTTTTTTATTTTTTTGAAAAATAAAAATATGTATGTTCATCACTATATCCCTCTAACATGTCATTCAAATTTCGTCAGAAACAGAGACTCCTATGCCCTCCATCTAAAAGGGGTCATTTTCAGCAATTCTGAGACCGTTAAAATTTGACAGTCTTGATGGAGGGAATAGAAGTATCGAATTAAGACGAATTTTGAATGACATCTTGGTGACATTGTGATCTAAATTCCAATAGGTTTCAGAAAAATAAAAAAAATGCAGGGGAAAAGAGGTGGGAGCATGTAAGTCAGCTACACTCAGGGAGCATACTCTTTTTTCTCATATATATATATATATATATATATATATATATATATATATATATATATATGGGAAAATGGGGTTGCCCCCTAGGGGTAGCCAACATGGATGCCCCCACCCTATTTTTCGCAATTTTTTGGAGAAATATCACCATGTATATTCATCCCTATATCCCTCCTTTATGTCATTCGAATTTCGTCAGAAACAGAGACTCCTACGGCCTCCATCGAGATGGTGTCGATTTAAAAAATCATGTTATAGTTAAAGAATAATTGTCTGGATGGAGGTTGTAGGAGTCTCTATTTCTGACGAAATTCGAATGACATATAGGAGGGATCTAAGGATGAATGTACATGACGATATTTTTCAAAATAAATAAAAAAATTTGCCCAAAAATGGGACGGGGCGGCCATGTTGGCTGCCCCTAGGGGGCAGCCCCATCAACCCCTATATATATATATGATTTTTATCCAATGCGCACAGGGCTCATTAGCGTTTCGGTGAGCACCATTTGTAGGCCACACACGTGTATTACCAATTGAGTGGTTACCTATTTCGAATGATGTTGTTTTTGGAAGGAGATTAATATGCAAAGAGATTTAACAATAAGTGATATTCCAATTATATCGCATCCTAAAAAATAAGAAGGTCGTTTTGGAAAGAAAACATTTGAATCAATGATTTCTTGCAGAAAATCGAGATCCAAATGCTCTGGTAAGTAATATATATACAATAATCATGTAAATGGTTGTTGCGAGATCAGTAATATCCAAAACATCGGTCAGTAATTTACATTCATTTTATTATATGGTGTAGAATTCAGTAATATATACACAATGGTCAAGTAAGTGCTTGTTGTGAAGTCAGTAAAAGCATAACAAATGGTCAGTAATTTCTATATGTATTATTACTTTGAATAGAATTCAGTAATTTAGAGACAATGCGCACGCAAATGGTTGTTGCGAGATCAGTAATATCCAAACAACAGTCAGTAATTTACATTCATTTTATTACATGGTGCAGAATTCAGTAATATATACACAATGGACAAGTAAGTGCTTATTGTGAATTCAGTAATATCCAAACAACGGACAGTAATTTACATTCATTTTATTACGTGATGCAGATTTCAGTAATATATACACAACGGACAAGTAAGTGTTTGTTGTGAAGTCAGTAAGTCATGGGCATTGCTCAAGTAAGAAAGTAACTATTTGTTAATGCAATGCACATTACATATACAATGGTATTACTAACCATTTGTTATGTTATTACTGATCTCACAACACACATTTACTTGATCATTTTATACATATTACTAAATTCTGTACAATGTAACTATTTGGATGTAAATTACTGATCATTGCCTTGATATTACTGATCTCGCAATGAGCATTTACTTGACCGAATTATATTTATTACTATCATAGCGTTTGGATACTTAATCATCCGCGTGGAATCATTTATTTGAATCGTTTCTTTCCAAAACCATCTTCCAATTTTTAAGGACGTTATATAATAGGAAATATAGGATTTTTTAAATACGCGGTAGCCTATAATTAGAAATATAGTTATTCCTAATACACGTGTATGACCCAAAATGAGTGCTCATTGAAACGTTAATGGGCACAGGACTCATTGGATAAGCCCTATATATATATATATAATACTTGTAAACAAATACCTATTAAGCTCAAAAAGATAGGAAATAATGGTAAAAATGATTGGGCTCATCTCATCTCAAATGGGCACAGGGCTCATTCGAATTTCCCTATATATATATATATATATATATATATATATATATTGGCATTATTAAGGCATTTGAAAACGTGATCTTAGGAATGGTAGAGAATCTTATAACATCTCTCAGTTTAATTTGCAAGGAAGCATCTTCCAAATACTTTAATTTTGGGGAAAAACAACCTTCAGATTCTTTTCATCGGGAGTATAAGAACCAGAACAGTTAACTTTTGGAAAAATTGGTATAATTACTTAGCAAAATTTATAGCACATAATCGTTAAGTCATTTATATCATATTCATGGAACTTATTCAACCTCCCTTGCGTGATAACTTCCTTGGCATTTCCTTAATTTTTTTGTATTTTTCATTTGTTTATCTTTTATTGATTTAAGTTTTTCGTTCAAAAAATCAACCAAATTCTAAATATTTGAATTCTCGTTCAAATAACTGTCGTTTTGAAGGATACGGGAAAAATCCTCAAGCACATCACGGAAGCGTGATGATCTCATCGAATGTGATCGGGAGCGACTAGTCGCATTAGTTGCTCGATGCAGCGGAAATTAATTATTTTTTTATGTGATGAAATTACATGATCCAAGAATACTTCTCGGATCATTTCATCTAAACCACAAACAAGTAATAGGATTATCTCTTGAAGCGTGGTTGCGATCGAGTATCTAAACGAAGAGACCTCCTGTCTCAAGTCCGATCCAACGGAGGAGACGCTTGCGTGCACTGACACGAATCGCGTGATCCTCGCAATCCATGTTGATGATCCAAGCGGTGGATCTCCTGATCTCGTCACACGAGATCCAACATCTTCTTCACGAGCAAGACGCACCGAAGGAGATGGAGATCCATGAGTAGATGATCTGGCAGCATAACGACGTTGTTGCGTCGATGATGTCTCTCACAATGGCTCCATGGTGGACGGCCATTATAAGAGAGAAATAGAAACTTGGCATGTAGAAAAAATAAGAGAGAGAGAGAGAGACTCATCGAGTCGGTGTAAATCGAAGAGCAAGGCATGCCTCTTCTTATATAGGGTTTTGGGAGTCCATGGATCCCAATCCATGGAAAACACACAATCAATGGTTGAGATTGATTTGTGTTTCTTTCAATGGTCACGATCTTGTTGTGAAAAACACAACAACAATTAATTTAATTTAATATATATATCGATAAATCAATATATTTAAATTCAAATCAAATCAATTAATTATCCTTGGAGATAATGAGGAGATGGACCATATCCCCTAAAAATCGGGGACGACCACTCTTCTCATGAGATCTCATTTATCTCATGAGATCTCATTGTCTCATGAGATCTCATTATCTCATGATATATCTATCAAATTTACAACAACAATTGTTGTAAATTATTTCACAAATATAATTCACAATTATCTTGTGAAATATTGCAATCATGCCATTAAAAAAATGTGAATCATATTCACATCCCAAAACAAAATGCAAATTATATTTTCAATTAATCATCTAATGTGAATCCAATTCACATTAATAATTAATTAACAAATATAAATCACAATATGCTCTCTCTTATATATTATAAATCACATTTATAATATATATGATTAATATGGATAGTGTTATCCACATTATTCATATCCATGATAATTAAATCACATTTAATCATCTTGGATCTCTTTTCTCATGTGCCCAAATAACATGAATCACATTCACATTATTCATATCTTTCCTAACTAAATCACATTTAATTATCTTAGATATCTCTCCTTATAATATGAATCAAATTTATATTATCCATCATAATTAAATCACATTTAATTATCAATTTTCTCGATGCTTGGATACTTATATCAACAATGAAATTATCCATGAACTCTTTCAAGGATAATGCGCTTTCTCCGCGGATACTTGGAGATAAGGACAAGGCGATTGTATTGTTCCACATATAGTGACTTGGATATTGAGATCACATCTCAAATCCAGATCTCGGGCCTCCCATAGATGCTTGATTAAATCAAGACCGCAAATCTAATCTTCTCATTGCATCTGAATCACAATTAGATCAATGTCCAACATTTGGACCAAGATCAGATTACTTCTCTACATAGAGGAGTCACTAAAATCCAGACCTGTTTCATCACTCCCTAGGAATGAAAGCATCATGGTTATACAATCGTTTATGATCGCATCACCCTCAGGTATTCCCAGCACTTGTACATCCTGCATACTGGAAGACTCAGTTTAAACCCGAAGTATTAGATCAACTTTATACTATCTAAACACGCATTCCCAGGTGTTTTAAAACCGTAATTAACATCTTAATTACGTCTCTAATTGTTATCCCCGAAATAGTGGATATATGATTAATAAAACGACCATATCTTGAGCAAACGAAATCCAAATTACGCAAACTCAAATCCTACTGTTTCCTTAATTAATGGGAAACATTATTCAATTTTAAATTTCATGTTTAAACATTTTAAACAGGATCGAAATGTTATCGCAAGATAGGGCTGCGAAAATCGAAATGCTAAAATCTTCACGAACCCAAACGAGCCAAAATCATCGTAGGTTCATCGATCTAATCCAAAACCATCATCAACCTGGCTCTGATACCACTTGAAGGATACAGGAAAAATCCTCAAGCGCATCACAGAAGCGTGATGATTGCATCGAATGCAATCGGGAGCGACTAGTCGCATTAGTTGCTCGATGCAGCGGAAATTAAAATTTTTTTATGTGATGAGACTACATGATCCAAGAATACTGCTCGGATCGTTTCATCTAAACCACAAATAAGTAATGGGATTACCTCTTTAAGCGTGGTTGCGATCGAGTCTCTAAACGAAGGGACCCCCTGTCTCAAGTTCGATCTAATGGAGGAGACGCTTGCGAGCACGGGGATGAATCGCGTGCTCCTCGCAATCCATGTTGATGATCCAAGCGGCGGATCTCCTGATCTTGTCACATGAGATCCAATATCTTCTTCACGAGCGAGACACACCGAAGGAGATGGAGATCCATGAGTAGATGATCTGGCAGCATAACGACGATGTTGCATCGATGACGTCTCTCACAATGGCTCCATGGTGGACGGTCATTATAAGAGAGAAATAGAGACTTGGCGTGCAGAGAAAATAAGAGAGACAGACTCGTCGAGTCGGTGTAAATCAAAGAGCAAGGCATGACTCTTCTTATATAGGGTTTTGGGAGTCCATGGATACCATTCCATGGACAAAACACAATCAATGGTTGAGATTGATTTGTGTTTCTTTAAATGGCCATGATCTTGTTGTGAAAGACACAACAGCAATTAATTTAATTTAATATATATATCGATAAATCAATATATTTAAATTCAAATCAAATCAATTAATTATCCTTAGAGATAATGAGGAGATGGACCATATCCCCTAAAAATCAAGGATGACCACTCTTCTCATGAGATCTCATTTATCTCATGAGATCTCATTGTCTCATGTCTCATGTGATCTCATTATCTCATGATATATCTCCCAAATTTACAACAACAATTGTTGTCATTATTTCACAAAAATAACTCACAATTATTTTGTGAAATATTGCAATCATGCCATTAAAAAATGTGAATCATATTCACATCCCAAAACAAAATGTAAATTATATTTTCAATTAATCATCTAATGTGAATCCAATTCACATTAATAATTAATTAACAAATATAAATTACAATATGCTCTCTCTTACATATTATAAATCACATTTTAATTTATATGATAAATATGGATAGTGCTATCCACATTATTCATATCAATGATAATTAAATCACAATTAATCATCTTGGAACCCTTTTCTCATGTGCCCAAATAACATGAATCACATTCACATTATTCATATCTTTGATAATTAAATCACATTTAATTATCTTAGATATCTCTCCTTATAATATGAATCGAATTCATATTATCCATCATAATTAAATCACATTTAATTATCAAATTTCTCGATGCTTGGATACTTATATCAATAATGAAATTATCCACGAACTCTTTAAAGGATAATACGCTTTCTCCGCGGATACTTGGAGATAAGGACAGGGCGATTGTATTGTTCCACACATAGTGACTTGGATATTGAGATCACATCTCAAATCCAGATCTCGGACCTCCCATAGATGCTTGATTAAATCAAGACCGCAAATCTAATCATCTCATTGCATCTGAATCACATTCAGATCAATGTCCAGCATTTGGACTAAGATCAGATTACTTCTCTACTTAGAGGAGTCACTAAAATCCAACCATGTTTCATCACTCCCTAGGAATGGAAACGTCATGGTTATACAATCGTTTATGATCACATCACCCTCAGGTATTCCCAACACCTGTGCATCCTGCATACTGGAAGACCTAGAATAAACCCGAAGTATTATATCAACTTTATATTGTCTACTTCAGGGTTTTATCAGCAAGTTTCTCATTTGTTCATTGGGATTTGGTATCGAAAATATACTTTCCAAAAGCATATATCATATCTAGGTCTTGATCATATACTTTCCAAAAGTATATATCAAACCTACAAATTCAATCAAGCTTCCAAAGCGAGACGACTGTGCACGGAATTTGATTCTTCCAATATCTCATGAGTGAGCTCATGTCTTCCAGTTCACTAATGAACCTGTATGATCCCTTTTAGAGATTGCATTACTCATATGCCCTTATATGCACACCAGCGTGCCGGTGTATAGACCTTGTTTAGGTCATCAACCTATTGGTCTGCCAAATGTACATACTCAGACATATAGTAAAACATCTGTCTCCGGTCAGAGGATTTGTGCCAGTATCGTGACAGCATACGATATAGGACTTTTGTTATGTCGATCTTGTTAAGTCAACTCTTTGACCTAACTAATCTGACACCTCCGAATCTCTATTCCTATGTAGAGGACCTGCATCAAGAGGTCAACCAGATATCAGCCTATGTGAGAAATGATTGCCATCTCCTACTCAGGCTGGAGATCTCATCTTAACAATCATTTGACGGTGCTTGATGAGTCCTCAATCTAACTCTTTAGATATTCATCCAAGCACCAGCGTCTATGATTCAATAATTGAATCAACAGTTGTATGATTATTAAGATAGCCATGGTACATAACCCTAATTGTACTAAGGGACCTATTATGTAAATTAGTTAGTCTTCATTTCAGATCAGGGAATGATATTCACAATAAAATTTATTGCATAATTGCTCGCGTGGGCTCGCATGTCCAACACATTTGTCATTATTTTATTATGTGATTTCATAAATACATATTATATTTTTGGTTTTTTACACTTGTCTTTCTTCGAGATTCAACTATTATATTTATGTACCTAACTTTCTTGCAATGTCACTTGTGCCCCTATTTTCCTGCATCGTTAAGGGTTGTGCCCCTCCATTAACCAAGATTTACAAATATCAAGGTCCTATTAAGAAAATGTTTACCAATTATGCCCCTCCCTTTTAATGCCAATAATGATCATGTAGTAGGGTCGATGCAATGTGCGTGAGGCTTTTCACCATGGAGGTGGCTAAGATACACCTGTTGGAGGATATGGCAGAGGAGGAGGAGGAGTTGAGGGCAAAGGAAGGGGCAATGGAGGACCCCAATGGAAGGAGGAAGCAGAGGAGAGCCCGAAAATTGGGAATGTGATTCTCCTTTTTCTTGGTGGTGTTTCTACAATATAGGACCACATTCTCAGCCTTTTCATCTTCCTCTTCTTCTCAGTGTTCTTGGGATCCTTTTCATTTGAATACCGATGGTGAAGGTGGTAACTATGGCTGAAGGGAGTCAATTTAAATAAATTGACTTATGCATCATGGATGCATGGAGATCACTGATGAATCTCCATTCATCACACTTTATTCCTTTATTTTAGCTAGAAATCTTGCAAAATACCATGTAATTATTTGTAAATACAATAAATTGTCAAAATGCATGCTTCATGTAAATAACTATAACTAGCATGTTTTTGCACAAAAATAAAGGAATAAAGGAATAAAGAAAAAGAGGGAAATATTTAGAATAAATATTGAGTGACCCGAACCTAAGGGAGGGTCGATCATTGGCCTGACCGCAAAATAAAACAAGTAGAGAGAGATAGAGCCATTCTCCAACATACATATATTTTCCCCTTTTTGTATATATTTTATCTTCATAAAATAAAAATAATTATGTGTTCCTCATAATGTGTATATATTTATAAAAATAAAATAAAAATAAGAAAAAGAAAAATTAAACAAAAATAAATTCTCTCTCCCCCTTGTATATACCATGTATATATATACCTATACATATTTATTTGACCCGTGTAAATACAAAATAAAAATTAAATAAAAATTATTTTGAATCCCATATTTTATGTTGTAAATAAATAAAATATAAAAAAGGGATAATTGTACAAAAATAAACAATTAAAAATAATAATAATAATAAATACATAGGTACATATACCTATATATAATATAATACTATGTATATACATTAATTTATTTTTCAAAAAAAAATAAATATCACAAAAAATTGAAAAATAATAAACATTTTTCATGTTGAAAATATTTTGAAATAAAATCATTTACTATTTTTTATTTAATTTACAAATATTTAATAATTGCTAGATTCTGATTAGTCCACGGGGGATGTTGACCCCAGGTCAACTTCCCCCCCCCCCCCACCCCATGACCACAAGCCCCGCGGATCTTGGCGCTAACCCGATTTCTCCTATTTTTCATGCCTCGATCCTCTACCCATTTCCTTAAACCTCGGGCCCCGATTATACACGATACATCCATGATCCACGCCCGACCTCCTTCCTGGGGATCCGTGCACCGATTTGCTCACCCGACTCCCATCTTCTCGACCCCTAACAGTATATAGCTTTGCCGCCTTCCTCCATTTCAGCACCTTCAGCCATCGTCTTCGACTCCCAGAACCTCCACCTTCTTTCCTTGAGTGACAACAATCCATAGGAGGTGTTGCAACGAGGATTGAGGCACCCTAGCCCCTGGTCCGGTGGTCTTCATCGCTGCGCTCCGCCATCGGTGAGCTCGAGCCTCTAGAGGTGTCTCTTCATTGAGGCGAGGATCCTAGGAGACTCAGCATCTCCCCCATAGACGCTTTCGATCGTCAGGTACCCTCTTTAGCCTATAGAGTAGCTTCCATTCCCGATTTTGGGTTTTGCGCCGTCGGCCGATTCCGGCCAATCCACATCGCTGTGACCGTTCCTTCTCCCATCCGACCATCGTTCACCTCCACTAGACTTCTCCGCACGTTCTACGCCCCTCCGATCACCCTGGTTCGCCACAAAACAGGGATTTAGGATCTCCTCCTCCGACGCTCGCTGGAGACCCACTCCGCCTCACCCGTTCACCCCCTTCACCCTTAACCGGGTGAGGCAGTTTGCCCTCGACCCAGCATTTGTTTTGTGCAGGAGAAACAAAGAACGGACCCCATCTAGAGGCCCAGCTATTGAAGAACAACGCTCCAGGTACTCCTTCGTCGTCGGAGCACTCCGGTTGCTCTCAGCTTCATCGGAGGCCTCCACCAGCTACGGACGATCATCAGCTCTATTTTCCCCCTCTCAGCAGCACCAGAGGAGGTTCTCCGTGTGCATATCGGGCCGGCAAAACTCACTAGCGACTTGTTCTTCCAGGAGCCTCCATTGTCGTTGATCGAGCCCCCTCTCGTGCCAGATTAGATCGTAGCCATCCATCTGAGGGAGGCTCCCAACCGTTGATCCATCTGAGGATCAGATCCGTGTCGTCCATCGCGCAGAGGTGTCCACGCGTCTCAGTCTTTCGATCTGGAGAGGGAGCCCATCAGTCGTCGGATCATAATGATGGGGTAATATCACTTAGGCCCCTCTTCTTTTCGCATTTATAGAGTAGTCCTGTAAATATTTTATCTAGTTGTTTTTAATTAGGGTAAAGTGCATGTAGGACCCTGTGCTTGTTTTATTTGCTTTTTAGTCCCTGTGTATGTGGAGCACGTGCATCGACACATGATTTGAGGAATATTTGCATATTTTGTCCTCTAGTTTTAAGCTGTTATTGTTTATATCCTTTTAAATAGGAATGACACTTTAGTCCCTGTGAGTGCAAATTACGTGCGTGCCTCGTGCCCATCTAGGCTTTCTACAACTTTGGCCATATGGTTTTTACATGTGTTATCAATTGGCCCTGGAATTTACTTTCTTTGCACTTTGATCCCTGTGTGCAGTGCCTTGTTTTGTGATTAAATAAAATATCAAATCAACTCCAAATTTGGTGAAATTTGGACACGTGACTCCTGCCACTGTATAAAAATTTCACTAATTTTTTGGGACATTTAGTATTGTTTGCTTTTTTAAAAAAATCAAAAACACCTATTTTTGCTACTGTTTGAAATATAAAATCGACTAAAAATATTAAAAACCACCCAAAAATTCTAAAAAAATTAGGTACTTTTTGTGTTTTCTTGCTTCATACCAATTTTTACTACATTTGGAAATATAAAACACCTGAAAATTGAAAAACCCTAAAAATCTTATAAAAATCATTAAAAATTCTAAAAAAAATCACAAAAAATACAATTTCTTCTCCTGTAGCTTAGTCTTTATTTCTAGTTTTCATAAAAATTGTCTCCAGATTTTTGTAGGTTATTTATCTATTTTTAGATAACCTTTCAATTTTGGCTGCACATTAGTTCCTTTATTTTGCCTTTTTATTTTTATAAAATTAATAAAAAATTATAAAAATCTGAGAAAATTACCAAAAAACACTTAAAAATATATAAAACACAAAAATAATTTTATTTTGATTTTCTGGCTTGTCTTTGTTTGTTGAATAAATTGTTGTTTGAGTTCTTTTTCTCCTTCTTCCTCATGTTCTTCATAATTAAAAATAAAAACACATAAAATCCATCAAAAACATTTTATTCATTTTTGACTACTTCGTAGGCCACTTGGCCAACCCGTGCTCCTTGTGTTCGACGCTGGTCGCTATACCAGGTTAAATAAATAGCGAGACCGCTATTCGGATTTTATTCTGATTACTTTGATTTTGGTGGTCTATTTTTCTTGTTGATCGATTTCCGAGATCCGGGTCACAACGACCCTTGTTTTTACCTTTACCCGGATTCTGGGGATTTCTCGGTCATCAATCACATCATATGCGATCTAAGTCATCTAGTAATACTAGTTGATGGGGCAACGTAAATTTAAAAAATTGATGGATCCACGTGTCTTGGGAACCATTCCCAAGACATTCCATCAAGGTCACAAACAAGTATTAGGGTTACATGTTACCTCTTATAGCGTGATCACAATCCTCACTTCTCTAAATGAAGAGACATCTTGCCTCAAGTCCAATCCATCGAAGTTAGCACATGCGGGTGCATGGATGAGATGTGTAATTTCCGCAATCCAAGTTGATGATTCCAGCATGTAACTTCCTGATTTCATCTCAAAAAATCCATGGTCTCACTCACGAGCACGGGGCACCCAAGAAGATGGAGATCTACGAGTAGTTGATCCGGCAGCACAATGACGGTGATGCTCTCCATAAACCCTAGAGTGGATGCTCAGTTGGGGTTGAGTGGAAGATCCTATGGATGTGTACGAGAGAGAGAGATAATTTGTTGTTTCAACTTGTTTGTTGAATTGTCTTATAAAGAGCCTAGGGTTTTCCCTTTTCTTATACAAAATTGGATGGCTAGGATGCACTCCTAATTTAAATCAATGGTCTACATTTTATTACAATAATTTGCCAACAACTACTTAATTTAAAAGAAATAAATATATTGAGACATTCTCTAATATTTAGTTTCAATTAAATAAATTCATTGTGGAAATAAAAGGAAAGTAGGAGAGCCCCCTTCCCAATCAGGGTAGACAGTCACTATGGAGATTCTCTCCATGTGGATGTCCATTCCTATTAGGAATGGAGCTCCACCTCTTTCCTAATCCATGAGATTATCAAATCTTATCATATTTTCCACATGTTGCAGCAACATTTGTTGCTTGAATTTTCATTAAAATAATTTTAGATTATTTTGTGACAGCTTCAATAATGAAATTGATAATTATGAGTCACATTCATCTTTATAATATTAAATATAACTCAATTCATATTTAATTATACATGTGAATCCAATTCACATTTAATTGTATAATGTGAATCTAATTCACATTTTCTTATAAATTGTAAATCTTATTTACAATTAAATCATTTTGTGATATTATGAATCACATTCATAATATTAGTATAATTGTTGTGGATAATGCTATCTACATCAGTCATATTTATGATAATTAAATCTAATTTAATTATCTTAGATGCCTTCTACATTTATCCAAATAATATAAATCATATCAACATTATTAATGATAATCAAATCGTATTTAATCATAAATTTTCTAATGCTCAGATAATGTCAATAATTGAATTAATCTCAAAATCATTCAAGAACAATGTTCCTTCTCTGCAAATACTTGGAGATAAGGGCAGAGCGACTATATATTCCATGTAGAGTGACTTGGATAGTGAGATCTAATCTCATATCCAGATCTAGAAAGACCACTCAAAGATGTCTAACCAATTCAAATAAAATATTCAATCTTCTCATTACATATGAATCATATTTAAACAAACGTACAGCATTTGGGGTAAGAATGGATAACTAGTTTACTGAGTGGAGTCACAAAAATCCGAACATGTTTCATCACTCCCTCAAAATGGAAGCATAATGGTTATACAATAGTTTAAGATGACATCATCCTTGACCCGTACATCTTGCATACTAGAAGACCTAGAATAAACTAGAAGTCCTGATCTTATTTGAACTGTCTCCTTCAAGGTTTTATTGTTAAGTTTCTCATTCAATCGTTGGAGTTGGTATCTACCATATGCTTTCCAAAAGCATATATCATACCTCAAATCATGTCTTTCTTTCAAAACAAAACGACAAACATTACGATTTGGTTTATCCCAATATCTCATGAGTGAGCTCATCTTCCAGTTCAGTAGTGAACCTGCATGATCCCTTTGAGAGATCGTACTACTTATATGCCCTTATATGTACAACATCTCGTCGATGTATACATCTTGATTAGGTCATTGAAAGCATTTGACTTGCAGTTAAAATATGTCTGTTGTAGAGATCATATAAGAGAAACGTAGTTTATCACACAAATTCCAATAAAATAGAAGAGAGAGAGAGAGAGAGAAGATGAATAGAAGAATAATAAGCTGCTCTCGTGTTTTATTACTTACTTTTTAATCAGATTAGTGCCCATGGATCGAACACAAGGAGGCAGAAAATTATACTCATGTTTTTTATATGAAAATTATTTTGTGATTTTAATTTTCTTCTTCTTTGAAAAATGATTTTTTTGTGGTTTTTATCTTTGCCATGTTTTTATTGTACTTTTAATTTTGCAATTTTTTTTGTTTGTATTTGTTTCTCAAAAATTATTACTTTTGCAAAATATGTGATACAATATAGTAGGTAGAGTAGAGTGTAATGTAATATTTTACTATATTGATCAAAAGTGAAGCAAAGAAAGGAAAATGAATTTTATTTATTTTTCAAAAAAGGGAATAAATTTTTCAAAAGACCTACAACATAGTATATAAATTAATATGGAAATATATGTGATACTATATATGTAGGCGGCGTGAGGACAACTAGGCAACATGCTCGAGGACACATAAAACAAATCCAAACATTAGACAAAATATGACAAATAAAAAAACAATAAAAAATACAAATAAAATACATGGAAAACTATAATAAAACTTCTCTAGGGTAGTTGGGTAACTACCCCAGAGAAATAAATCAAAAATAATGTCTAATGAGTGTCCAAAGTTGTCCTACAGTTCAGGGGAACAAAAAATGAAATAGAAAAGTACTATGCAAATGGATCCTTAGTTATGGACTATTTTGTAGGAAAAATAATGTTCCTTTGTAATTAGGTTTTCACGTGGGGACCTATTTGCAAATATCAAAAGTTTCTAGAGTGTGATCTGATTCGGTAAGTTGTTGGGATTCTTTTGCTATTTTTCCATTATTTTGTGTAAATGGTTGTGATTAGAAGGACGTACACGATCTCAGTTGTAGATGGGCGGACACGTGGCTCAAGATTGTAAGGTCTAGAGCTAGGGATGTTCTTCCCCAAATGAAGAATGGGCAGGGGCTTATCTTGATTTTTCGGCAATTGCAGTGGCTTGGCAGCGATGATGGAGTCTCCGAAGGGCTAGAAAGGGATCTCCTATCCCTTTTGAGCTCTCCTACAATGAGAAAGGTTGAGGAAGAAGGTAGATGAACTTCTGATGAATTCAAGGGCTTCAATAGTGGTGAGCTCTAGGTGTTGATTCTCCCCTTGATCAGACATGCAACAAAAAGGGAAGCTCCAACCGGTTACACTAGATGTGATGGACGGTCTGCAAAGATATTAGATGGACTCGATTCGCATGGAATTGGTTGAGATGGTTGGTTTCTTATTCAGCAGAACAGGTTTAGAAAATGGAATTTCCCTATAAAAAATTGAGTGAAACGGGGTTGAATTAAAAAGGAATTTCGATGGGAATCAATAGATCGAGGATTAGGCATCCTAAAGATGTGATTAGCAACTCTAATTGAGCAGTGAATTCAAGAAAAAGCAAAGGAAAAGTGGAGGAAATTAACCTGAGAATGAGGATGTAAGATCCTCAATCTTTGCTCGAGGCCCGGTGTTGCTTGAGCTACACACCACAAACGATGGTGACACAAAGTGAAGCACCACCTTGGAACCCTCCCATGAAGGTCCACCTTCCACGCGGAGTGGTCTTTGAGGTGTTGTCACCACCAAGGTCGAAGCTGCAGGCTATGGAAGTAGGTGGTTTAGTCAGTCTGTTATGGAGCTGGAGAATTTAGGTTGAAATGGAATCCAAGTGAACAAATAGTGTAGATGATGAAGGGGTGATTGGATCGGAGGTTAATTTGATGATGGCCCTTGATCCTGGTTATTAGGAGGATAGAATCAAGGGTTTAGATGTGACTTTAGAGATGAAGCGAAGCAGGACGAAATGGGAGAATAATTGTTGTTGGAATATGAAAAATGACCTCCTTCTTGAGGTTGAAGGAGGGTTGTGGTGTTGACACGTGTCAGTGTTACATAAGTTAGAAAATTAAATATAGTGTAAATTATGTATTAAATAGTAAATGCATTATTTTAAATAAGTATAAAAACAAAAACTATAAATATTTGTATTATCTAAATTATGTTATATTGTATTTTATAAATATTATATATTTTATGATTTATAAATAAAATATTCATAACCTACATACATAATATACTTGATAAATAGCACATATAATTTTAATTCAATATTCTAATAAATAAGTTATCAGTTTTATATTTTATTAATTAATATAATAGTTAGAGTTGTATGATTATTATGGATTTAATAAATTAATTTTCATATATTAATAAATACGTGTATATTGTCCACAGTTTAATTTCGAGTATTTTTAATGTTTTTTTATTTATTAAAAATATTAAATAAAAGTACTAATTTTGGAATTTATTTTATAGATAATCTACAAGAACATGAAAATAATTAAAAAATGTAAAATCAGTTGTTCTATAAATAATATGTACATAATAAAATAAATAACTAGAAATCTAGTTGTCATTAAGTCCAAAAGTCGACTTTTTGCATGCAGACGCCAATTTTAATGAAATTACATTCATTAATTAGAAAATAGTATTTTATGGACATTAAAGGTGAGTTGAGTGAAATTGGAGTTCGTGTGAAGAAGTTATGAGGTTCAGAAGTTGAGAAAATAACAATTTGTAATCCAGATTTCTTAGCATATATACATGTTGGAATTTTTTATGATTTTTATATTTTTATATATATATTTACATAATTAAGTGAATATTTGATAAATAATGTATAAATAAGATTAAGTGTTCTATGTACATCCTACTGACTTGGTCTCAGAGATTAGGTTATATAAATATACTTGCATCTATATCTATACTTAATTGGTCATATTGTACATATATACATATTTACATTATTTCTTTCTTTTCTTTTTTTCATTTTTATTATTTTTATGTCTTTGTAATGCATAAAAATACATTTTTATTCATGAATGGTATTTATATAAAATATGAGAATTATTGCATGTTTACATGTATTTGTTAAGGGTTTTAAGAAAAAATATGACAGAAATGTTAATGACTCATGGATTCATCAGTCACGGATTCATCAGTCATGAACCTAATGGTCTATCTAATGTATATAATTATACATATAGTAATACATCTACCTCCGCTTAGAGGACACGTGCCTATACATAACAGCATATGACATAGGTCTTAGTTATCTCGGTCGTATTAAGTCAACTTTTTGACATAACTCATCCAATACCTCCGAATCTCTATTCCTATGCAAACGACATGCATCAAGAGGTTGATTGAATGTCAACCTTTGGAGTAAGGATTGTCACCTACTTCTCTAGTTGGAGATCCCTTCTTGAAAATCACTTGACAATGTGGTTGAGTCCTCAGTATTACTCTTTAGATATTCAAATCTACACCAACCTTTATTATCCAACCTTTGGATCAACATCTGTATGATATAAAGATGGTCATGATATAACCATAATTATACCAAGAGTTCTATTTAGAAAATTAGTTATTCTTCATTTTAAATTAAGGAGCGAATTACAATAACTTGTATTGCATAATGTCTCGTCGTGGGCTCACATGTACAACAATCTCCCACTAGCTCAAAGAGTCGTCAATGGGCTAATCTTCAAATCCACAGTCATGTGGTAGTTATAAGCTATTTAGACAATTAGCTTGGTCAGTTGACTAGTCACTATGTCTTGAGAGACTATGTCAAGTCCTTTTACAAACTTGTATATCTTCCCGTAACAGTGCTTGCATCCAATGCGAATGTTGCATCTTATGCAACTGATAGTGAATCTTGTTAAAGCAGACACAATTCCTTTGACAATACAATTCAACAATGATTATAACCAGTTAGTAATTTATATTATCCTTATTAGAATACCCTTAAGCATGGAGATCTATATCTCCTTAGATAAAGACATAGTCTTAAGTCTTGTAAGGTATCTGTAGATAAGATTTTTAGATCACTATCCACAAAGTATTAAGTTCTTAAAGATAAGATTTTGATATCACTATATCTAAAGTCTTGTATCCTATAATATGTTTATTATTACTGCAATTAAGTGTTTTATTGCAATAGTATGATTGGTAACAATTTACCACTCCCATAGTATGGCAGGCATATGGCTTATGTATATATCTGGTATACACCTGGCTTCTTATAGCGGATGCACAAAGCTCATGTAGCTTTAGCATTCACATCAACAACATTTTGAGATGTTATCCCTTTTAATATTTCAATACCATATCTTAAAGGAATAAACCCTTCCCTAGAATTTTCTAAGTGGAATCTTTCCAAAGTGTACCCTTCATATGACTTATCCCAATGCCATCTTTTCTTTGCTCTTGAACAACTTCAGAACTAAGATCTGAGAGGCATACTTGAGATATTTTTTCTCAAGTGTATGGGACAATCAAATTACAAAACACTTATTATTATCCTTATTTCATTTCAAATAATTATGATTTTGTATGCATTTAGCATGATGAACACAATGGCTCTCCTACTAAGCTTCATACGGTTTATCAAGATTCTGTATGAAATCATAACCTTTATAAATTCATCAAATCTCATGTTCTGACTAAGAAGCTTGTTTAAGCCCATAGATGGAGTTCTTTACCTTGCATATATTGCCTTACTCAACAAGGAAGCCATGGGGCTACCTTATATGAATATCACTGTTGAGGTGTTCACTGAGGAATGCAATATCTACTTCCATCTTTCAGATGTTATACTCAAGTTTTGTAGTTTTCGTTGACAAGATGGGTATAATCATGGTCACTGGAAAAGTAAGTCTCGTCGCAAGAGATATCTTCTCTCAGTGTATAGCTCCAGGCTACGAGACATGCTTTGAATGTCTCTACATTCTCATCAGGTTCCCTCTTTCTCTTGAAGATCCATTTACACCCAATAGATTTGATCCTTATAGTTGGGTCCTTGAGGGTCCATACACAACACTTTTTTTATAAAGTCTACTTTAGACTCCATGTCATGATTCTCAGAAGCTTCATCATATGAAGTAAGATCATTGACACGCTTCTCTAACACTTGGAATCCATACCCTCTAGTTGGACTTATCACCCTCAAACTAATTTGAAGAGGTATAAGTGTTTCATCTTTAATTATCCTTTTAGTTTTGATTTTAAGCACCTCATTATCCTCCTAGGATTCGATGAGTCCCTTTACTTTATTCTCATCTTGATTCTTAGGGGAGTAATCCTCTAAGAATTATATTTTTAGAGATAAAATCTTTTAAGAATCTCATGATCATAAAGTATGTATCATATATCATCCTTTATAAACTTAATGAAGGAGCACTTTTTAGTGCTAGATTCCAGCTTACTTGCATCCATGTTCCTGTCATGGTCCAAGCAACCTTAAATCCACAAGTGTCTAACATTGAGCATGATTCCAAAACATAGCTCATGAGGGGTTTTGGGTTCATATTTGCTTGGAATCTTATTATGGATAAATAGTGCAGTCTCTAATGCATATACCTGGAAACTAAGAGGTAATTATGCTAAGATTCATCATCGATCAAATCATGTTACACATGATCAAGTTGCATCTCCCTACAACTTCACTGAGATAAGATGTATTAGGAGGAATGAAATAGGAACAATATTACTTTCTCTATAAGGCATTCTTATGAAATTATCTCATAGGTATTGCTACCCCGGTCAGAATAAATTCTTTTCATCTTCCTTCTAACTTCGGTTCTCAATCAAAATTATGAAATCTTTTCATCATTTCCAAGTTTTCGAATAGATAATAAAGAAATCTCATATCATAAATAATCATCAATGGATATCACATATCATTAATATTCATTATGGCATAGATGCTCTACATACGTTACTATGGATGAGGTCTTGAATAGCATTGTATCTTGCACCATTCCTAGGTAAGGGTGTATGGGACATTTAACTTTGAATATAATGTTCACAAGTATGTAAGTTTTTGAACTTTTGGATAATCTTAAATTCTATCTCTTACTAGTTCATTGATTTCATCAATAGACTTATATCCAAGTGTTGATGCCAGATCACTGTCAAATGATTTTCATCATCCTTTGATCTTTTAAGGTTTAATTTCCAATATTAGAAATCTTAATGAATCATTCATTAACATTCTAATTTAATAGGGTCCTTTAGATGTTATATTACTATCTGAAAAATTTCCATCATAACTATTTTATGATAGATCTATCTTGATATGTATGTCTATTTATAACAAGTTTAGAAATAAACAATGAACCTATTCTAATATGTAGGTTATAAAGACATTCTCTAATATTAAGAGCTCTCCCACTGGAAATAAGTTGTCTATCTATCCAACGGATATTGGCGCAATGATTGCATCAACTCCTATATGGATGATTATAAACCTTAAGATTGGGTTTTCTAGTCTTCTAAAATATGTGCAACCAATTGCAAGTGTTAGTAGAAGAATGAGATATAATTATCTGAATTTAATCTTATATAATAAGTAAGTTGGTTACAATAATGATATGTAGATGTAGAATATGTTGATGTAAGATCCGAGTTCTACAAGGTCTATATAGTCTGAAGAGTCATACTATCAATATATCAATTTGTTTCAGCATTGGCATTCATCGAACTCGTTGAATGTCATAGGTGGAGAAGTACAGTCAACTCTTTAACTCTCTTTTTTACATGGGTTAAACCCATGCTTCCACTGTGATTCCTTTAATTCTTAAACAATCATTTCTTAACATAAAGGACCTCTTAAATTGAACATGTCCTCAAGGTACTTAAATATAAGAGTATTTCACCATTTATACTTGCTTCATTACATTAATACAATATGAATTATGAAGCTTCATGAAAGACTTGAGTATAGAAAGTAGAATGACGAGACTCGTCATATCTACATCCAAATAAACTCTTAAAGATGGTTCGGATAGGTATTCAAACATTTTAATTATGTCATCTCTAATGGATCTACCATTCTGTATAATGTAGTGAACCATGTCATTCATGATTAAATGTTGGGAGAGCGCATGTTTGCCAAAACATCTCCTTCGATTTTTATGAGGATATTGACAATTATGATCATCATCGACATGTTACTTCCAACGTACGCTCGATGGGAGATCAAGAATATTTAGACATACAAATACTAGCTTGTTATCTTATTGTCTATTTAATTGCCAACCCTCATTATCGTGAGGAATCTTGCATATTGCAAGTACATACAATATATTTTTCAATTAAAAGTACTACACCCTTGATCATGGATCCAATCCATGATGTTGGTTATGATTGAGTATAGTTTGGAATGGGTTTAATGAAGGTTATTTGAAATAAGATAACTTACATATAAATATATCTACTTTAATTGATGTTATTATTATTTTAAATCAAAATTGTCTCACTTTTTATTACCTTGAAAGTCCATTCCCTTTCGAACTTTCAAAGCATAAGGTATGCTAACTAAAGTACCTCAAGCGAGATCTGTGAACTCCCTTCTACTTGTGTCACACCCCAATAATATAATAAAATGCAACTCAGGTGAAGGAAGTCGAAACTCATTCTGCCTTGAAAGTCAAACTTGCATTTATAAATTTGGTCTATGACACCCAAGCCCAACACCCCTAAATTGATGTGACCCCTTCAATTGAATCAACCGTCAACAGGAATAGAACTCATTATGTGCAATTCAATGTTGTCTCAATTATATAGGGAACAACATTGGGGTCACTATGCATACGGCCTTACTTTTTCAAGAAGCAAAGATCTCGATCCATGTGCGTTTGTACGTTGGAGATATGAGTTCGCATAGGCGTCTCCGTCGTACAATCTATGGTGTTAGAACCTTTTGCCTTAACGAAAGACTGTCGATGTCATCTTATGATTCTCCATATCCCATTCAAGTTTTGATTGATCATTTGAAACATATTCCCATGATGAACCCTTCCAAGGGAAATCTAGTCCTATTAAATATCAATTGTGTATTTTAATTGGATTATATAAATTTAATATATTAAATTAATCATAAATTCAATGCAACCAACCAATAGTTCATTTTCAATATTATACACCCTCACATAGTACAAATTTATGATTCCAATTAGTTGTAGAGTATGCCTTAACCGTGCACCATACTATACTTCCTTGAAATAGATTGGACCAGACACTCGAGTTATGTTGGAAGGGAGAATTTCCTTGACATGCAAGATGCAAATTAAGGAACCAAGGTGGCATACCCGATCTAGACATCATCTCCATTCTAATTCAAAATAACACAATTGGGTTTATTTGTACTAAGAGGTTTTATCAATCATTTTCTCTTGATAACCGTCATAATACTATATAATAATCACTCAAAATATCAAGCATATTAAATACTTTTAGATATCCTAAATTCTTGATCATATCAAGCAAACAAGTTGGTTTTGCATGTAAAGATTGAACTACAACTATTGTAGTTTGTAGTCTAGGGTTTTCATGTCAAGAAGCAATCAGTCAAGGATGTTGTTTGTCAGGTATTTATCTAAATAAATTATACAATAATTAATCAAGTTAAATTCCAAATATCTATGATTATTTTTGAATGAATAAACACATGAAAAAATGTCAACAAAATGATCCAATCATCTTTTGACCCATCTCCACTAAATATCACATATCTAAGGCAAACGGAGTTGGAATCGCATGATATAAATTCAAGGAGTTTGTTGGTTTGGTTTGTAACATAATAAAAGCATTTTTAACATATTTCATGATTTGAAAACAGTAACAAAAAAATATTTAGTTATAGATCCGAGTTTATATGCAAAAACAACAACACTACGGGAAATGTTTTATTATAAAACGATGCTCGTTCGATGCCAATCATAGGTGAATATTTTGAAGACATGTTATTCATTCTAGACACATTTAAGTATCCAAAAAAATTGTTTAAACATGTCATAAATGTAGATTTTTCATATGAGGAAAAAACTATAAAAAATGCATCTACAAAAAAACAACAAGTCTTTGTGCATCCAATAACCAAAAACTTGTTCTATTTGGATTTTTATCACAAACAAGACCTTCAAAAAATGCTTTGATACCACTTGAAGGAAGCATATTTAAGTAAAAATAACTTGCGCATCATGAAAGCATGGAGAATGTATTGTATGTGATCTAAGTGGACTGGTCATACTAGTCGATGGGGCAGCGGAAATTAAAAAATGTTGATGGAACCAAAAGGCTTGGGAACCATTCCCAAGAAAATACATCAAGATCATAAACAAGTATTAGGGTCGCCTCTTGTAGCGTGTTCGTGATCCTCGTGTTTCTAAATAAAGAGACCTCCTATCTCAAGTCCGATCCATAAGAGTGAGCACTTTTGGGCGCGTGGATGAGACGTGTATTTCCCACAATCCAAGTTGATGATCCGAGCAGGGAACCTCCTGATTTCATCTCACAAAATGTATGGGCTTCCTCACGAGCATGGACGTCGAAGAATATGGAGATCCACGAGCAGTAGATCCGACAGCACAATAGCTTCGTGACGACGAAGATGCTCTCCATAAAACCTAGAGTGGACGAACACTTGGGGTTGAGTGGAAGAGCCTATGGACATGTACATGAGAGTGAGAGAGAGAGAGAAAGAGAGAGAGAGAGAGAGAGAGAGAGAGAGATTTCGTTGCTTCAGCTTGTGTGTTGAATTACCTTGTGAAAAAGCCTAGGGTTTGCCCTTCTGTTATACGAAATTGGATGGCTAGGATACACTCCTAATTTAAATCAATGGTCTAAAATTTATGATAACAATTAATTAATTTAAAAGAAATAAATATATTAAATACATTCTCCAATATTTAATTTCAATTAAATCTGTTCATTATGTAACTATGAAGAAAGGATGAGAGTCTCCTTCTCAATTAGGGTGGATGGCCACAACGGAGATTCTCTCCATGTGGCCATCCATTCCTATTAGTAATAGAGCTCCACCACTTTCTTAATTTATGAGATTATCAAATCTCATCATATTTTCCTCATGTTGCAACAATTTTATTGCTTGAATTTTCACCCAAATAATTCCAAATTATTTTGTGACAATTTCAATCATGTCAATGATAATTATGAGTCATATTCAACAACCGAATATTAAATATGCATTCATATTTAAATGTACAATGTGAATCCAATTCACATTTAATAGTATAACGTGAATCCAATTCAAATTTTCTTATAAATTGTAAACCTTATTTATAATTAAATATATATGTGATATTATGAATCACGTTCATAATATTAATAAAATTATTGTGGATAGTGTATCCACATTAATCATATTAATGTAAATAAATTCAATTTAGTTATATTAGAGGCCTATCAGAATGTGTCCAAATAATGTGAATCATATCCATATTATTAATGATAATTAAATCATATTTAACCATCAGTTTTCCAATGCTTAGATAATGTCAACGTTTGAATTATTCTTGAACTCTTTCAAGAATAATGTGCCTTCTCCGCAGATATTTGGAGATAAGGATAGGGCGACTATATATTCAATGTATAGTGACTTGTATAGTGAGATCTAATCTCATATCAAGATCTAGAAAACCTCTCAAAGATGTATGATCAAGCCAGAAAGAACATTCAATCTTCTCACTGCATCTTATCATACTCAATCTAATGTCCAACATTTAGAGTAAGAATGGATTAGTCTACTAAGTGGAGTCACTAAAATCCAAACATATTTTATTACTTACTCAGAATGGAAGCGTCATAGTTATACAATCGTCTAAGATCACATCACCCTCGAGTATTCCTAATACAAGTACATCTTGTATACTGGAAGACCTAGAATAAACCCGAAGTTCTGATCTTATTTGAATGGTCTCCTTCATGGTTTAATCGTTAAGTTTCTCAATCGACCATTGGGAGTTAGTATCAATCATATGCTTTCCAAAATCATATATCATACCTTGAAATCATATCTTGTTTCCAAAACAAGATGACCAACGTTGGAATTTGGTTTATCGCAATATTTCGTGAGTGAGTTCATGTCTTCCGATTCTGTAGTGAACATGTATAATCCATATAAGAGATCGTACTATTCATATGCCCTTGTATGTACACCATCTTGTAGGTGTATAGACCTTGATTAGGTCATCAACCTAATGGGGATACTTAGATATATAGTAATACATCGATCATTGGTCAAAGGATGGGTGCCTATACATGATTGCAAACAACATAGGTCTTAGTTATCTCAATCTCATAAAGTCAACTCTTTGACCTAACTCATCCAACACCTCTAAATCTATATTCCTATGCAGAGGACCTACATCAAGAGGTCGATTGGATGTCAGCTTAAGGATTAAGGATTAACATCTCCTTCTCAGGCTGGAGATCTCTTCTTGATAATCACTAAACGTTGTGGTTGAGTCTTTAATCTAACTCTTTAGACATTTAATCCTACACCAACATCTATGATCCAACCTTTGGATCAATAGTTGTATGATATCAAGATGGCTATAGTGTATAACTCTAATTGTACTAATGTGCCTACTATGAAAATTAGCTATTCTTCGTTTCAGATTAAGGAGCGAACTGTAATAACTTTTATTGCAGAATAGCTCAGCATGGATCACATGTCCAACAACGACATCATACATGGGGTTCTCTATGAGATCTGAGCAAAAGATCTAGTCTTATGAGGTATGGAAGGAGTTCTCTGATTTGTGATGGGCAGGGACAAAGTCGGATAGCTTAGCGTGGAAATAGGCATCTAGGAGGATGTTGTTGGGCTAGACGTTGTTGTGGATGATGGACATGTGGCAGAAGAAGTGGAGGAGGGAGAGAACATCATCTAGGAGGACAAGGAGGGAATGAAGCTGGCTAGGCTAGTTGAGAAGAGGTGGATGGTGGGAGGAGAAGAGGACGTCATGGAGGGAGCCATCGGGGAGGTACTATAGGAGAAGGGTGTAGTCAGGGTCGTTCATGAGGGTAGTTTAGGGGTGCAATGGCCCAGGACCCATCAACTTTAGGGGCCATTGTTTGAAATCTCCTTTAGAAAAAACATGAATTAGATATATACCAACCTCTAGTATTAACTCCATGCAACATTTAATAAGTGTGCTTCATATTTTCACATCCACATGCATACTCTCCCCTATTTAATATGTACGCAAGATACACACTCGTTTCTTTAAATCTTCATTTTTGTAGGTAATTGCATCACATTCAAGAAACGATTCCCAGTGGTATTTCTCTCAAAATTTTATAAAAGCCCATATTGTTTCTTTTGCCTAGGGTGTAACAAATTCAGGAGTGGCACTGGATGTGGTGGTCAATGGAGTTGCGACGAGCTTTGAGCGGAGTGGTTGTGGTGAGAAATCTCGGTAAAGGGACTTGACGATCGGCTTTGGAGAAAGGAGGGGGGAGAGAGAGGATGAATGAGGAAGAAGAATAAGAAATTGCACGTATACACATTCTCTTTTCTTTCAGATTATGTTTGTGCCCTCAACATCCATGTAGGAGGGGAATGGATGGCAACTAATCTGAGTGACATAATTGTTAATCACCCAAGAAAGTAAGGGCACAAGTGATATGGCAAAAGATGTAGGGGTATAACTATAATTGCAAATCTTGGAGAGGCATAAGTATAAATAGCCTTCTATTTTTTCAAACATCCTAAATTAGCATCCCTGCTTACAACACATGTTTCATTCTATACTAAGTCTAAATAAAATTTGTTTATCATTTGCATAACCTATTTTGTAGATACTATAACGGAGGATAAAAACCTAGAATTACGAAGCATGAAGCGTTGGTTATCATTGGATGCACATTCTTATAAAGAAAAAAACCAATCCGAAGAGAGTAATAACCTCCTCTTTTGGATCTTCAATGGACACTGAAATTGACTCAACAATCTTATTAAACTATCACCCGCAACAGGGATCTAAACCCATGCTTGACGGAAAGAGAATACTGCTTCTGATATCCCACCTTGACTAAACGATATGTCACGAAAAAAATGATAATGCTTTCTCCTACTTTAAATAGGGTCGGCTACATGAATTCTTGTACAAATCCATGTTAAAAGGTCCAAGTATTTTTACGCTGATTGTCAGGTACCTAACACAACCCCCGTAGAGGGGGGATTTAAACCATGATCTTTTGGCTACACAACCTAACGATATATGGTGGATTTTTTTAATTCAACAGGAGGATAGGCATCCAAATGTCATTCTTTTCAGCCAGTTGTGGTGTTATAAGTTTGTCAAATGAAATGATAAGGTTGTCATTTATAAGTTAACTGAAGGAAAAAATTGACAGCATCAAACAGAACCCTTTTTAACAGTCTCAAAATTGACCATTTTATGTACATTTCTCATTTAAAATGATAGTTACTTACCAAAGCAAGGATCGGTCAAGCTTATATCCAAAAATGCACAATTGGGCTTTTTCATGGCAAAATGGAACCCCTGACGCCAGGTCCACGTACGCAAAATAAAAAGGCACCGAGAAAATTCGATCTAATATCTGCATATTGATGGTAACTCTTTCACAACTTACCCATCAAGCAACATAGGATTACGTTGCCGTCCATGTCAGGAAATGTGAGGCAGAGGGCAAGGGAACCTTTCAGTTTTCATGGACAAAGGACTAGATGGGCAACTTTCTCTTTTTGGCATTCCTTTGCATATATCATAGTAAGTAAAGATATTCAAGTTTCATAATATGGGAAACAGGCCACCAACACCTGTTATGGCTAACATTTCCCCCATTTGCCTACAGATGTACACTCTCACCAATCCTATTATGTAATAGAAAAAAGATTAATCATTTGGAGGGTCGAATTCGCCTCGAGCATTGGCTCGTCTCCAGTTTTCTCCCCACAACTTGGCCTCCGCCACGGCTCTTTCTCTGTCGAAGTTCCTCTTTTGCAGGACAGCAAGATCTTGCTGAGATTCGTCACATTCTTTGCCTCGAGTTTCTTCATTTAACTGTGGTGTGTCTGCCCTCCCTTCAACATTATTTGCTGCTGATCTCTGCTTCTCGCCCTCTGGTCTGCCCCGGCATCTCCTTCCATCCTGGCTCCCACCAGTTCCAATGGCAGCAGGCACCACTGTGGTGGGATCATATGCTTGGGACGCCAAGTATACCAGCGCAGTCACAATGTCTGCTATAAGAGGGCGAGCAGCAGCATGTTCTTGTATGCACATCGAAGCCACAGCCAAAGCTTGGTAGAGTCCGCGCATCGGGTATCGTCCTTGCAATAAAGGATCTGCAAGTCTTGGGAGTCTTCTGCGATCATTGAAAAAAGGGCGTGCCTGCAAGAAGGCAATGAAAACTCTAATGTTAAGAAATCATGGAAGAATGAAACAAGTGGAAGTCCTTTAGTCAGCATATATAACGTCTTCAGCAATCTAGCATTTATCATGCTTGAAAGAAGCAGAAGCAACGAACTGGAAACACAAGATAGATGCAACTAAATATCCATGCCTATACAATATTCAAACCATAAAACAATTATCAGGGAGCATTTTTTATGAATAAATAAGACAAATCTAATTTAATATCTTTACTCAAGGAATGCACGAATAAATCAAAATTCTTCAAAACCATACTCATTTCTCGACAGAATAATCCATCAGAAAATTGGAACTTTAAATTGTCTGGAGGCAAGTGCTAATTGATAAATCTTTTATCGGTTTAAATATTACTTAAACACACCTAATCGGATTTTAGCAAAACTGAAAATTGTGTAGGCATAGTGCACACTTCACACGAGTAATGACAAAAAAATTACGAAAAGAATGAGCAGCATAGTAAAACATTAAAAGAGCATTTTAAGGAGTTTACCCATGCAACAAGATTCTGCTCAGCATGAGGTCTGGTGTTGTCAATTGCTTTTCTCCCGGTGATCAGCTCCAAGAAGACCACCCCAAAACTATAAACATCTGACTTCACTGTTAGTTGCCCTGTCATAGCATATTCTGGGGCACAGTAGCCATATGTCCCCATGACCCTGGTGGAAACATGAGACTTGTCTCCAACAGGACCAAGTTTTGCAAGCCCAAAATCTGACAGCTTCGGACGAAACACCTCATCCAATAAGATATTAGATGACTTAAAGTCCCTGTAAATAACAGGCGGGTTCGCTTTGTCGTGAAGGTACTCTAAACCTTTTGCAGCCCCGGCAGCAATCTTCATTCTTGTATTCCAGTCTAACGGTTCTTTTCCAGGTTGTAAATCTGAAAAGATAACAGACAGTTCAAAAAATAAGATGTTCCTCAATATTACTGCCTACGAAAAAGTTATATCAAGACCATCACATGAAATGGTGTGTTTTCTTTATTAGAGAAGAAACCGAAATTCATTCCTAGAAGGAAACAAACAAAAGATAAACAGAGCTCAATATCTTAATCATAGAGGGAAAAGCACGTATGCAAAGTTGTTAAGAGTATCCAATATACATTATAAAGGCGACTCCAGGTTCCATCGTGATCTGTATTGAGATCCATTTCCTGCAACTTTTTACATTCATTGCATGCACAAGGTCAGGAAAAACAAAGAGCCTTCAACTATGTGCAAGATCCCCCTTGGCACACGTCAACTAAACTCAAAATATTACCCATGGACCCTACAAAGTAACACCTACCATGCATTGAAACTCGGTTTTCACATTACACCAATATATTAATTATGAAAATCCTTGGACTGCATACAAAAAACATGGGTGATTTACATATTACATCAAGTATGTAAACAGTTTGAAATTTATCTCCTTAGAAACAAAAGAAAAGCCAAAAGAACACAAAGATAAAAATGCAATTGGAGACAAAAATACAGTACGTCAACCAACACCCATGTCCAGGGTTACCTCAATCTTGATTACTGTTGGACAGTGCCTTACGGCTTTAGTTATGGTCCTATGGTCAACTCTTTTGGTCGACGGCAAAGCATGGACAAAATACTGACAAACCTGCATTCCTCTATAATACAGTATTCAAACTGTAATCATTAAAATTTATAGAAAACGAGAATGCAGAAGTGTAATCAGCGATAATAAATTAAAGAACTCCGGGGTTTTACGTGGAACCCTACTCCATAAGGAGCGGGATGAAATCACGGGAGAAGACTTTTCAAGGACGGATATATTTATTACTTCTCTCAACTGTTACATGTGGTGTGCGGCTTCTTATATAGCCCCATTACTAAGACCAAATCCCACTCAAACGATGTGGGACTGAACATGTGGATGTGTAATTGAACCCTGGAAGGATCCAATTATCCATCTATGATGCATACGCTAACACTCCCCTTCAAGATAGAGAACGCAATGCTCAGCTTGGATAAATAGAAAGAAAACAATCACTCACACTATACAAGACGGAACCACAAGTTCACATGGATGAGGCGTGCTCGCCCAGATCTGGATTTCACTGGGGTCGTTGCGGGGAGCCGTCACCTGGGCGACTCTATTGTGGGATTTAGGGTTCCAGTTTGGGAATCCTAGCTATCGCGTCTGCATAATCTAGTCATCTTGCAGAATTAGGATTCCATCAGGAATCCTAGAACAAAATACAAGGAACACCTCCTTTCTTATCAAAGTTGAGCGGATCAACAAACAAGAATAATAATAATCAAGCTTGAAAACGGAATCGAATCTCCCAAAAACTAACTTGCTTCGGTACCATGTTGAAATAAATAACGTGGAAGCATAATCAAAGAATATAAAAGCATTAAGCGAAACAATCAAAATTTATGTGGAACCTTACTCCGTAAGGAATGGGATAGAAACATAGGAGAAGGCCTTTAGGGCCAGATATTACATTGTAATCTCTCGATGATTACATCGGGTGTGGGGCTTCTTATACAGCCCCACAGACAGACCAGAGTCTCTCTTATAGATGATGTGAACTAAATAGGGAAGTAGTATAACTGGATCATGGAGAGATCAATTACCAATCAATTGTATACTCTAACATCCATAAAAGATCAAGGGAGGATAAAGACTATCTAACTATAATCTAGCATCAATGGCTTCGACATGTGCCTATTAATATGACCAATAGACTGATAAGAAAGGGACCTTCATATTTCCTAAAGTCCAAACCTTATCAACTTGTGAACACTTTGTTCATGGTAAAACATATAATATAAAGGCGTAAGAAGTGAAGACAATCGAGATCTCATGCATGCTCATGTATAGGGTCCATTTAGTTTGCAACACGTAATGGACATCAACATATTTGACATTTATTGATGGTCATTGACGGTATGTGTTTGTCTTTCTACTACATCACAAGTCAGAAACTGTTGGGGAAAATGAACGAGATGTTTATTCCATAAGCCCTAGGCTCTCTTGTATAGGAGAGTAGCCTATGGGTAAATTACATAAAGCATACAACTGAAAATAGAAATAACAGAGAGACACACAGAGACTACTATATGCGTTAACACTCCCCCTCAAGATGGAGCATAGATGTCAATCATGCTCAGCTTGGACGCACACTTCTAGAATGGGCCTCGTAGTAATGCCTTGGTGAATAATCCCTTTTGAGGAGTAACAGTTGGCAAGGACATGAGTGCACAATTCTAGGGCATTATCACTTCTCACAAACTTCAAAGTCATTGCCAATGGTATACATTCCCCCATCACTGGTCAGGGGGAGATTAGACTGACATCTTCTATGCAGCTCAAGAATGTGCTACATGCACCTGACTTTTTAATGAATTTGTTGTCAATTAGTCAGATTACGAAGGATCTACATTGTCGGGCAATTTTTGATCCATCTTCTCTTATTTTTCAGGACATCCATACGGGCAACGTGATTGGTCGTGGCTATGAGCAAGGAGGCCTCTACCGCCTGAATCAGACTCCATTCGTTGGAACCTCATCCCTGCCCACTGGACCAGTATCTCCTTTATTGTGGCATCTGCGCTTTGGACATATACCGCTTCAGAAGTTACGTCGTTTGTTACCCCAGGGTCTTCCTCACACACCTATCCAATGTGAGGCGTGTCAGTTGGGAAAGCATCACAGGTCGACCTTTCCCAGTCATCCAGGTCGGAGTAGTACCTCCAAGTTCGAGTTATTTCATATTGATGTCTGGGGTCCGAGTCGTGTACCTGATCATCAGGGACACAGATTTTATATAGTTTTCGTGGATGACTTCTCTCGTGTGTCATGGGTATTTTTGATGAAAAATAAATACGAAGCAGGCAATATTATTATCCAATTTCTGAATGAAATTCAAAATGTTTTCTCCACGCCTGGAGGAATCTGAGTATCCTGTAAGTAAACTCTGATCGCCACATAGGTGATGTGTAGCGCCCAAGTCCATAATCCACGGTAATGAATCTGATCTACTACTGGTAAATGCAAGTATGCTACCTGAAGCACTGGTCGACGCAGAGGCAGAAACAGCAGCATCAGATTGACTCTCAGTAGTAGGTGCTGGGCCAGATGGGGGAATAATGCCCCTCAGACGGGCAACTAGATCATCGAACCGCTGATCCAAAGTAGCAGCAGATGGAGGCTCCATCTGCTCAGCGACTCGTGCAGATGCAGGAAACACGTGCTTCGAGTAGCATGTGTCTTCATTGTGTCCAACGCGATGACAGTAAGTACATGTTGGCCGAGTGCGGCCTCCTCTTCCACAGGGTCCATGTCCACGGCTCTGATGATGAAATCCGCGACCCCTGTTGGCTGCCATGGCTGAAGTATTCTGATTCGTGGCCGTGGAAGGAACTGTGATCCGACTCAGTCTATGGAAAGCTTCCTCCATGGGAGGAATAGTGGAGTCGGCCAAGATCTGGGATCGTGCCGCCTCATACTCTGGATCGAGCGCAGCAAGGAACACGCCTACCATAGTTGTGTTCCTATATGTTTTCTGTTGTTTTGGCGTGGCTGTCAGGGGCATGAAGCTGTAGAGCTTCTCGAACATCCCTCTCAGTGATGTGTAGAGTGAATGTAGAGGGCGATCATTCTGCTTTATAGTGAATATATCATGCTGGAGTTGCAGAATCTTTGTCTCGTTCTTCACCTGCGAATATGTTGCCGCTAGAATGTCCCACATATCCTTAGCCGTGGGTTGATGTAGAATGTCATTGGCAATCTCAATCGCCAATGTACCAGAAAGCCAAACTTTGCATATGCGTCATCAGCCTCCCACGAGGCATTGTCTCCAGTCTTCTCAGCAGGCTCTGGTTCGGTAAGAATATGCTTCTTACCCGTTGACTTCATCATGGTCATGAACTGCATCGCCCACAGTTCATAGTTTGTACCGTCCATCTTGACAATGGGCAGTGGACCACGAAATGCGCCAATGGATGGGATATCCGCCTTGCTTTCTGACATACTGGAGACTGAAGACTGGAGCGATTGACTGAAGATGAGATTCATCTACAATGACATAGACGGGTTTAGTTGCATGTGTAGACCTCAAGCAACTAAACCCATGTCGATGACGATGTGCGCTTTAGGGCTTAGCACACGCGCACGCGCACAAGGAGCACGCACGCAGAGAGCACACGCACAGGCAGTCGCGTGCTACTGGAGAAGGTGTACGCAGGCGCTACTGGAGAAGGCGCACGTGTAGAGTCGCGCGCACAGGCGTTGTTGGAGTCGCGCACTCGCTCGCACTGGCGCACGCGCAGGCGCTATTGCGCTTGGAGAATCACGCGCACACACAGTCGCGCGTGAAGGGGTGCGCACACAGGCGCAGTCACGCGTGGAGGTGCACGCGAAGGTGCTGGCGGAGGCGCGGCGGGGCTGAGATGCTGGTGGAGGCGCCGCCGATGGGAGAGAGGCTCGCGGGTGGGGTAGGGTAGGGTTAGGGTTTCGAGAACTCCGATCTAGGACCGTCGCTCTGATACCATGTTGGGAAAAATGAACGAGAAGTTTATTTCATAAGCCCTAGGCTCTCTTATATAGGAGAGTAGCCTATGGGTAAATTACATAAAGCATACAACTGAAAATAGAAATAACAGAGAGACACACAGAGACTACTATATGCGTTAACAGAAACCTTTGGAAATTTAAAGAATTCATAGCTTTTATTGAAAACCAACAAGAAGAAAAACAAAGAGAATTCGATCTCATCAAGATAGATAGTACCTCTCAGATGAATTCAAAGAATGCCTAAAGAAAAAAGGAATCATTTCCAATTTTGATCGTCCGAGAACTCCCCAACTCAATCGAGCAACATAGAGACGCGATTAAACCTTAGACATGGTGAGATAATTAAGCATAGCTTTTGTTTAAATTCTAGGGATACACAGTAAGGCAACATATATGTCCTCAACAAGGCTCCAAGAAAGTCAGTTTTAAAAACCCCTAATGAGCATCAGTTTGGAACCAAACCACGTAGATGTAACACGCTTAAGATTTGAGGGACATGTTTAATCCATGTCGAAAATGTGGATGCAAGCAAACTAGAATCTCGCACAAAGAGTGATACTTCATTGGTATATAAATAATGTATTTAAGAAATTATGAATAAGTGAATTGTCAGTTAAGTAGCCCTAGGGTCCTCTATGTATAGAGGGGAAACCCAGAGATGAAATGAAGTTGCCAAGTGTCGCTACACGGACAACCTAATAATCTATTGGAGCTTACATAGAAAAAGAAAGAAATATTATAGTAAAATAATAGTATAACACTCTCTCTCAAGCTAGAGCATAAATGTCTATCGGACTTAGCCTGGATGTAAACTTCTGAAATGGTCCCTTGGAGAGTGATTTAGTAAAGATGTCAACCGTTTGTTTTACTAATAGACTGGAGAAGTAGATAAGAAACCTTTCTGGATTATGTCACTGATGTAATGAATCGACCTCAATGTACTTCCTCCATTCATGGAATGTTGGATTGTTGGCAATAGACAATGTTGTCTCGTTGTCATACATGAGAAGCAGAGGAAGAGGAACCTGCATAATTACATCAATCAAGACAAACTAGACCCACATCATCTCACAACTAACTTGAACCATGGCTCTGTACTTTGATTCTACACTCTATCTAGCAACTACCATTTCCTTCTTGATAATCCATGCAATTAGAGAATCACCAATGAAAACAGTAAAATTCATGGTAGACTTTTTGTCTTTAGACAACCGACATAGTCAGCAACAGTACGACCTAATATGGCAATGAATGTACCCTTTTTTTATTTTTTAGGCAAAAAAGGGGGAACATACGAAGGTGTCACCCCATCTTTATTAAATTAATGGAAAAATAATGGGGTTACCTTTACATGGGCCAAGACCCGAGGGAAGTCACCGCATGGATAGTTACATTATCTACAAATAAGCGATCTGAAGAAAAAAAATGATGCCATTATGTGAAAGCCAAATAAACCCAACTTCAGTGGCTGACAACAGCAAAACAATGCCAAGGAAAGATCTTTCGATGAAAAAACTGACTCCAAAAAGCTCTCCAAGTCTCCAGTGTTGAGCCAATCTAGCCTTAATGCCACATTACCTCATCTTAACGCATGCGAAGAGAATGTGCTGAGTAGACTCGATTTCCTCATTGCAAAGGGGCCATTTGTTATTGACATCGCCGAATATCCTCACCCACGAGTCCATAGTCATATTCCTTCATATATGCAAAAGCCAAAGGAAATCTTTGATGTGGGTACACTATTAATCCAGTTATCTAGCCAAAAAACAAAAGAAAATCCATCCCCCACCATCAGGTGAAGAAAGGCAGTTTACCAAAATTGATTGAACCAAGGCTACATAGATGTTAAGGATCACAATTCCTCCTCGTTGCCCCAATTCACGAGCAGAACCTTGTTCATAATTTGTAGGTGTGAGATCCTCAAACCCCCTTACTTAGCAGTCTAATACCTTGTGAGAACTTCAAGTGCCTAAGAATCATTATGCTACATCCATGTAGGCTAGATAACTCTGCTCCATGAACTGGTTAACTTTACCCACATCAACGAGATATCAGGTCTGGTGATCTTCACAAAGATGAGCTTCCAAACTAGCTCTTTATACATCCTTTTATCAACTTTTGTGTCATCATCATAGAGCTTCAAACTGTGGTCCGTAAAAATAGTTGTAAGTTTGTAATCTACCATCTTAATTTCTAAAAGAGGATTAATCACATACCTCTTTTGATTTTTTTTTCTAGGCCAAGAAAGTTGAGAAACTCCCCAAGATCCTTGATGATGAGTTGCTTCAAAAGTATTCTTTTTCTTCAGCAATGCCCTCTATGTCATTTTCTGTAACAATAGTATCATCCACATATACTAGAATGACAACAATACCTCTTCCGGTTTATGAACAGTGAATGATCAATCGTAGATCTGATGACACCTTGTTGTTCTATCAAGTCTAAGAGCTTCTGAAACCACATTCTCAGACTATGCATAATGTGATAAATAGCCTTATGAAAGCATAATATCTTATGACACTCCCCTAAGCAACAAACCCAGGTAGTTGTTGCATGTATACTTCCCTCTTCACGTTTCCATAAAGGATGGTGTTCTTGACATCAAGCTGAGAAAAAGGACACTCTCGGGCAACTACTACAGAGAGAAGGATCTGAATGGTAGAATGGTGTGTCACAGGAGAGAGACTATAATGGCAATCCATGTCATATGTCTAAGTGAACCTTTCTACCACCAATAGAGATTTCTAGCAATCCGCGCTACCATCTGCTTAATACTTCACTATAGATACGCACTTTCCCACAACAACGGATGCATCAACGAGAGCAGTGACAAAGTTCCAAGTGTATCCGGATTGTAATGCTACCATCTTATCTTCCATAGACACTAGCCACTTACTTTCCTATAATGCCTCCTAATGGGTGCGTGGTATAGTAATAGTAGACAATCCCACCAAAACTTCTTGTAGTCAACTAGTCATATGAGAGATGCCCAAGAGAGAGGTGACCAGAGAGAGTATCTGGTATACATGTGTTGACTCTTCCGAAGGGCACTAGGTTAGGTGAGATCTTCAAAAGAATCATAGACCGCATCTTACTAATTTATATCATCTAGCTAATCACTCTGTAGAACAGAGACATTAATTGTACCATCAATAGAAAACAAATGCTCAGTGCATCGCAATTCTTTAAGAGCTTGAAGTATCATTCAAGTAGTATTGATAAGAAGAAGCTCTATTGTCTCTTGCTTCTTCTCTCTCCCTAGCTTTTCTTGTAAAAACATAAAACCATGAGAATGATTTAAATGTCACGACCAAAATTAATTAATGTGAATTGGAGTTGTTGAGTAGACATGTAGGTTGAGGAAGAAGCAAGGATGAGAAGGCTAGATTTCATTTCAAGAAGATGAAAGGCAAACAGAGGTGGTTAACAATATTAGATAGAAGTCAAACTCCAATATTCTCTTTCTCATATAACTTGATCCATTTGCAAACATTGCTAGTCACTTTATATAGGAGGCATGGAATTACATAATAGTATTAAGCCTTCTCCCACTATAAGTAGGGTCGGCTACATGGATTCTTGCTCAAATCCATGTTGAAAGATTCGACTATTTTTTACGCCGGTCGTCGACTACCTAACGCAACCCCTGCAAGAGTGGGATTTGAACCCTGGTCTTGTGTGTGGTAGACACACTGTACTACCACTAGACCATTAAGTGGGTACATGCATGGAATTACATAAAAAATAAAAAGCAAAATCATAACATAATCTAACTCAACCCAATTGATTGATTCATAATAGATGAAGGATATGGAAAATAATTATGTGCATCACGGATGCGTGGAGATCGCGTCATATGCGATCGAGAGCAACTATTCGCACTAGTCGCTCGGGATAGTGGAATTTAAAAATTTTAAACCAATGAAACCACGTGATCCAAGAACACTTCTCGGATCGTTTCATCTAAACCACAAATAAGATATTAAGGTTACCTCTTGAAGTGTGATTGTGATCAAGTCTTTAAAAGAAGAGACCTCCTGTCTCAAGTCGGATCCAACGGAGGAGATGCTTGCGAGCGTGTTGATGAAACATGTGCTCCTCGGCATCCTCGCAATGCATATTAATGATCCAAGTGACGAATCTCCTGATCTCGTCGCACGAGATTCGATGTCTTCTTCATGAGCGAGGCGCGCCGAAAGAGACGGAAATCTACGAGCAGTCGAAGTGGCGGCACAACAACATAGCGACGATGGCAGTCTCTCTAGGGTTTAGAGTGGACAGACATTCTAGAGAGAAAGAGAGAGATGGGACATGTATGGAGAATGAGAGAGAGAGAGAGCTCTTATTTTTCAACCTCTTAGAAAGGCTAGGGTTGCTACTACTTTTATAATATTTTGGGATTCCATGGATCTCAATCCATGGATAATACAAAATCAATGGTTCACATTGATTTGTGCTTCTTTCAATGGCCATGATCTTGTTGTAAAATTATTACAATAATTAATTTAACTAAAATAAATATATATTGTATAATATAATTTAATTTCATGAAATCAATCCACCTTGGAAAAATAGGAAGGAGGCAAGCCTCCTTCCACAAGAAAAGGGGATGACCACCAAATTCCAATTAGGAATTGATGGCCATCCACCCTCCTCTTTAGGAAGGTGGCATGCCACTCATATTTCATGAGATTGCATTATCTAATTATTTTCTCCAAATTTTGCAACAACTTTTGTTGCAAATAATTTCAAAAAAATAAATCCAATTTATGTATGGAGAATGAGAGAGAGAGAGCTCTTATTTTTCAATCTCTTAGAAAGGCTAGGGTTGCTACTACTTTTATAATATTTTGGGATTCCATGGATCTCAATCCATGGATAATACAAAATCAATGGTTCACATTGATTTGTGTTTCTTTCAATGGCCATGAACTTGTTGTAAAATTATTACAATAATTAATTTAATTAAAATAAATATATATTGTATAATATAGTTTAATTTCATCAAATCAATCCACCTTGGAAAAATAGGAAGGAGGCAAGCCTCCTTCCATAAGAAGAGGGGATGACCACCAAATTCCAATTAGGAATTGATGGCCATCTACCCTCCTCTTTAGGAAGGTGGCATGCCACTCCTATTTCATGAGATTGCATTATCTCATGATTTTCTCCAAATTCTGCAACAACTTTTGTTGCAAATAATTTCAAAAAAATAAATCTAATTTACTTTGTGATCATTGCAATCATGCCAATGGAAATTTGTGAATCATATTCACAACCAAAAATAAAATGTAAATTATTTTTTAATTCATTATCCAATGTGAATCCAATTCACATCAACACTTAATTAACAAATATAAATTACGATTGGCTCTCTCTAGTATATTATAAACCACATTTATAATATCCATGAATAATATGGATAGTGTTATCCACATTATTCACATCCTTGATAATTAAATAGCATTTAATCATCTCGTATATCCATTCTCATGAGCCCAAATAATATGAATCATATTCACATTATTTATATAATTAAATCACATTTAATTATCTATTTTGCTCGATGCTCAGATACATTATCAACAATGGAATTATTCTTGAACCCATTTAAGAATAATGTGCTTTCTCCGCATATACTTGGAGATATAGATAGGGCGATTGTACGTTCCACGTATAGTGACTTGGATATTGAGATCATATCTCAAATGCAGATCTTGCGGACCTCCTATAGATGTTTGATTAAATCAAAACCGTAAATCTAATCTTTTCATTGCATCTGAATCACATTCCAATCATTGTCCAACATTTGGATCAATATTATATTACTTCTCTATTGAGAGGAGTCACTAAATCCAAACCCATTTCATCACTCCCTAGGAATGAAAGGATCATGATTATACAATCGTTTATGATCACATCACCTTCAGGTATTCTTAATACATGTACATCCTGCATACTGGAAGACCTAGAATAAACCCGAAGTTTTAGATCAACTTAGACTGCCTTCATCGGGGTTTTATCATTAAGTTTCTCATTTGATCATTGGGAGTTGTTATCAATCATATACTTTCCAAAAGCATATATCATACCTAGTTGTTGATCATACACTTTCCAAAAGCATATATCAAACCTTACAAATTCAGTCAAGCTTCCAAAGTGAGACGACCGTGCACGGAATTTGGTAGTTCCCTACATCTCATGAGTGAGCTCATGTCTTCCGATCAGTAATGAACAAGTATGATCCCTTTGAGAGATCATATTACTCATATGCCCTTGTATGCATACCAGTGCGTCGGTGTATAGACCTTGATTAGGCCATCAACCTATAGATCTGCCAAATATACATACTCAGACATATAGTAACACATTTGTCTTCGGTCAGAGGATACGTGCCTATATCGAGACAACATACGATATAGGTCTTTGGTTATCTTGATCTCGAAGTCAAATCTTTGACCTAACTTATCTAACACATCTGAATCTCTATTCATGTACGAAGGACCTGCATTAAGAGGTTGATTAGATATCAGTCCATTAAAGAAAGGATTGTCATCTCCCACTCAAGCTATCATCTCTTAATGATGATTTGACGGTGCTTAATAAGTCATCAATCTAACTCTTTAGATATCCATCCAAGCATTAACCTCTATGATTCACCAATTGAATCAATAGTTGTATGATCATCAAGATGCCATGGTACATAACCCTAATTGTACTAAGGGACCTATTATACAAATTAGTTATTCTTCATTTCATATTAAAGAATGATATTGCAATAATATTTATTGCAGAATGGCTCGTCATGGGCTCGCATGTCCAACAATCTCCCACTGGCCCAAAGAGCCATTAATGGGCTAATCTTTAAACCCACACTCATGTGACAATCATGGGCTACTTAGAAAAATGGCTAGGTAAACAGATTCGCTCTATTTCTGAGAGACTACACCAAGTCCTTTTACAGTATTTGCATATCTCCTAGTAACAGTGCCCGCATCCAATGCGAATGTTGCATTTTTATGCAATCAATACCCAATCTTGTTGAAGCACTTATACTGTCCTTGACACTACAACACAATAATCGTTATAACCAGAATGCAATTTCTATTATCTTTATCAGAATACCCTTATTCCCGGAGATTATCTCCTATGACTAAGACCTAGTCTTATGTCTTATAAGGCATCTGTACTTAAGATCTTTTAGATCATTGTAAAGTCTTAAGTTCTTGAAGATAAGACTTTGAGATCACTAACTCAAAAGTCTTATCCTCTGTGAAGATATTGTTATTACTACAACTAAGCATTTTATCTCTATAGTAGGATTAGTATCAATTTACTACTGCCGTTGCATAGTTGACATATGGCTTTTGTACACATCTAGCATATACTGAGCTTCCCAAAGCTGATGCACTAAGGCATGTAGCTTTGGTATGCACATCCTCAACTCTTTGAGGTGTTATCCTGTCCGATAGATTAGTACCATATCTTAAGGGAAGGAAGCCTTCCTTGGGGTTTTCCAAGAATGGAACATGTCCAAGGTGTATCACTTAATATGACGATCCCAATACCCTCTTTCTTTGCTTCTGAACAATTTCATAACTATGATCTATGATGTATCCTTGAGATCTTTCATCTCAAGTTATGGAACAACCAGAGTACAAAACACTTGTTATCATCCTTATACCATTCCAAATGATTAGGATTTTTATCTACATTTAGCGCGATGAACACAATGGTACTCCCACTAAACTTCATATGGTTCAACAATTTTTTTCTGAAATCATAACATTTAAATTTCATCAAATCTATTGTTTCAACTATAAGAAGCTTATTTGAATCCATAGATGGAATTCTTCAGCTTGTACACCTTGCTTTCCTCAACAATGAAGCCATGGGGCTACTTCATATGAATATCCTTGGAGAGGTATACATAGAGGAATTCAATTTTGACTTCCATCTTGTAGAGGTCATAGCCAAGTTGTGTAGCTATAGTTAGCAATATTCTGATGGGTTTAAACAGGGTCATTGAAGAGCAAGTCTCACCACAAGCGAAGTCTTCTCTTCATGTGTATCTTGTGGATATGAGTTGTGCTTTGAAGTTCTCTACCTTCTCATCAGGTTCCCTCTTTCTCTTGAAGATCCATTTCTTAATGGGTCTTATCCATGTAGGCGGATCCTCGAGGATCCACATATAACACTTGTATATGAAGTCTACTTTAGACGTTACTGCTAACATCCATCTTTCCATGACAAGATCTTTAGAAACTTCATCATATGAAGTCAGATCATTGTCAGATTTAACTGACACATGGAATCCATCTTCAAAATCATTTGATGAGGTATGGGTAATTCAACTTTAATTGTCCTTTTAGTTTCCGATTTCAGGAACCTTGTTATTTTCTCAAGATTAAATGAATTCCTTCACTTCATTTTCACCTTGATTCTCAAGAAGTCGCCCTCTAAGGATCACATCCTTAAAGATGAGATCTTTTAAGAATCTCAAGGTCACAAAGTAGGTATCTAATACCATCTTTTATATTCCAAATGAAGAAGCACCCTCTGGTGCTAAATTCCAGCTTACTTGCATCCATGACAAAGTTATGGACCAAGCAGCCCTAGATCCTCAAATATCCAACACTAGCTAGGTTCCAAACATAGCTTATGAGGATGTCCGGGTTTAGATTTGCATGGAATCTTATGAAGAATGTATATTGTAGTCTCTAGTACATATATACATGAAAACTAAGAGGTAACTATGCTAAAATTCATCATTGATCAAATCATGTCATACACGATCCAATTGTATCTCCCTACAACTCCATTGAGTTTAGGTGCATTAGGAGGAGTGAGATGGGAATGATATTCCTTTCTCCATAAGGTATTCCTTGAATTCATCTAATAGGTACTTGCAGCTTAGATTAGATCAAATTTATTTTATCTTCCTTCAAACTTTGGTTTTAAACAAAAATGTGAAATCTTTGAATATTTTAAAGGTTTTTAAGGTGAAGGGAAGATGTCTCATATCACAAATAATCATCGAATGATATCACATATCATCAATGTTAATTATGATACAGATGATCCACATACATCAATATGTATGAGATCTTGAATATCTTGACATCTTACACCATTCCCAGAGAAGGGTGCATTGGACATTTTTACTTTGAATACAATATTCACAAGTATGTATGATTTGAAATTTTAGACATTCTAAAGTTCCATCTCTTACTGGTCTATTGATCTCATCAACAGAAATGTCCAAAACTTGATGCCAGATCATTGTCCAATGATCTCCATCCTCCTATTGATCGTAAATTAAATTCCAGTATTAGAAATGTTAATGAACCATCCATTTAATACTCTGATTTGGTAGAGTCCATTAGATGTTAGATTACTATTTGAAATGATGGACATCATAACTCTTTATGATAGGTCTATTCCAAAATTCATGTTTATTTCCAACATTTAGAAATAAAGAATGAGTGTATTCAAATATCTAGATCACGGAGACATTCTCTAGGACTAAGGACTCTCTCACTGAAAATATGAAGTCTATCCAATAGAGATTGTTGCACACTTGCATCAATATCCATGTGGATGATTGTTAAACCTTAAGATCAAATTTTTCAGTCTTCTAAAACATATGCAATCAATTGCAAGTGTTATTAGAAAAATGAGATACAATTATTAGACTTTAATCTTATCAAATAAGCAAGTTAATTTCAATGATTATATGAAGATGTATAATATACTGATACACTATCCGAGTCCTCTAAGGATCTTAGATAGTCTAGATAGTCATACTATCAATACATCGACTTATTGTGGTATAGTCATTCATCCAACTCTGTGGATGTCATATGTATGGAAACCATACAAGTACAGTCAATTCTTTGACTTTCCTTCTAACTTGGGTCCAACCTATGTTTCCACTGTGCTCCCTTCATCTATAAAAAACCATTGCTTAAGACAAAGGATCTCTTATTTTGAATTCAAAGAATTTCAATATAAGAGTATTTCAATATTTATACATGCTTCATTCAATTCATACAATATGAATATTATGAAACTTCATAAATGCCTTGAGTATAGACAATAGAATGATGATACTCATCATATCTATATCCATCTTAATTCTCAAAGACTTTTGGTTCAGACAGGTACCCAAACATTTTGAGTTCATCATCTCTTATTGTGCCATCATTCTGCATAATGCAGTGAACCATGTCATTCATGATTAAATGTCGAAAACACATATATATGCCAAACATCTTAGATTTTATAAGGATTATTTGGCAGTTACGATCATCATCGGCATGATACTTCCAAAGCACACTAATGAGAGACCAAGACTATAGAGACATATAAACCCTTGGTTGTTGTCCTATTGTCTAATCAATTGTCATTTCTCATTATTATGAGGAAACTTTTACATTGCAACCACGTACATTATGTGTCCAACTGCAAGTACACTATCTTTATCCTGAATCCAATTCATGAGAATTTTTTTTCTTTATTTAGAGGGTCGGCCGAGAGAAGCCAACCCTGTGGGATTCCACAAATTATGTCGGTTGAGAGAATATACTGGTTATTATTAAGTATAATATTGAGTGGGTTTAATGAGGATTAACTGAAATACGATATTTGCATAAATACATATTTTACTTTGATTTAGGAATTTTTATAACAAAGTTGTCTTTCCTTGTCAACACTGAATGTTCATTCCATTAATCACTTTCAATGTAAGAGATATACATACCGTTATATCTCAAACAAGATCTAGGATCTCCTTTCTTATCTTTATTACATCCCAATAATATGAGAAACTGTAACTCGAATAAAAGAAGCGGGAACTCATACCGTCTTGCAAGTCCAACTTGCATTTCTCAATTCGATCTTTAACACCCGGACCCACCACTCTTAAGGCGATGTTGATTAATTGTTAATTGAACCAACCGTCAACAGGAATAACACTCGTTATGCGCAATCCAATATCACCCTAATAATATGAAGAACCAATATTGGGGTCACAACGCAAATGGCCTTACCCTTTCGAGAAACAAAGAGAACGATCCAGATGCGCTTGTATGCAGAAGCTGTCACTTAGGGCAGACGTCTCCTACATACAATTCTTCGCGACGGAACCCTTCGCCTTGACGGAAGACCATGGATGTCACTTATGTGATCCTCCATATAATGTTCAAGATCTAATTAATTATTATGAATCATATCCACATAATGAATTCTTACAAGGGAAATACTACTCTATTCATAATAGAGTTTAATTTTAGTTGGATCTAATTAATTTAATCATATTAAATCAATTATCAATACAATCAATCAACCAACAAATAATTTTTAATTGTTACTTGAAGGATGGTATAATCTCAAAAAAGTATTATTCAAAATTTTAATAAGTAGAAAAATACACCACGATCATTTCCAGCATTATCATTTCCTTACCCACTATAATGGCCAGTACCAATGTAAGTGGGACAGACCACTCATGGAGCAACCTACTACCCCAACGACCCCCGACGAGGCACCATATCCGCCGCAGGCCAGGATAATGTGATTTGATCATATTATATTTAAGATGATAATCATTCTTTCAATCGAAGTTATACCATATATAATATTCATCAAAACCTTTAATATTATAAGGAAATTTGCTAAACAAATTCTCATTCCTAGTCAAGTAACAATGTTTATTGGGACTGGTGTAACCAATTGTGATTTAGATCATATCTAATCAATTTTGGTTAAGGTATTGTCATTTAAGGAAATTATCATCTTTAAATATTTCACAAAATATTTATCAATAATTATTTATGAAATTAACAAATAATTTCCATTAGTTGATTAAATATTAGTCACAAGGTTCTTGATTGGAAAAGTAATTTTCAGCAGCGATCCCTACTTACTAAAATTAGCATATCTCAATCAATTTAAATCCAAATCACGCAAATTAAGTCTTTTTGATTAGTTGATTTGATTAATTAACATAACTTATATGATGTTCACGTATTTCTAAGTGAATTAAAACTGTAATTAACTCAATAATTATGTCAAGATTCGACATCTCTGAAATAGTGGATACATATTCACTAAAAGGATCATAACTTGAGCAAACGGATTCCAAATCACGTAAACTCAAGTCCCGCATTTTCCTAATTTAATGGAGAGTATAATCCAAGCAATAAATTTACGTTTAAAGGCACTTAAACGGGGAGAAAAAATCGTACAATTCAGGGTAACATGAATAAAATGCGATAAAAATTCACAAACCCTAAAGTGCTCAAGTCAGCCTGGGTTTATGGACCGTATTTGAAATCTCTGACTTATAACTCTAATACCACTTGAAGGATATGAAAATACTTAAATGCATTACAAAGCGTGGAGATCGCATTATATGTGATCAGGAGCGACTAGTAGCACTAGTAGCTCAGGGCAGCGGAATTTCAAATTTTAAACCGATGAAACCACATGATCCAAGAACACTTCTCGAATCGTTTCAGTTAAACCACAAACAAGATATTAAGGTTACCTCTTGAAGATGGTTGCAATCGAATCTCTAAAGAAAGAGACATCCTCTCTCAAGTCTGATCCAACAGAGGAAACGCTTGTGAACACGCTGATAAAATACATGCTCCTAACAATCTATGTTAATGATCCAAGTGTGAATCTCTTGATCTCGTCACACGAAATCCGACATCTTCTACACGAGCGAGACACAATGAAGGAGGAGATCCACGAACAGTCTAAGCGACGGTACAACAATGTAGCGACGACGGTGGTCTCTCTAGGGTTTAGAGTGGACTACCACTCTAGAGAGAAAGAGAGAGATGGGGCGTTATGGAGAATAAGAGAGAGAGAGAGCTCTTATTTTTCAACCTCTTAGAAAGAATAGGGTTGTCTCTCCTTTTATAATATTTTGGGAGTCCATGGATCTCAATCCATGGACAACACAAAATCAATGGTTCACATTGATTTGTGTTTCTTTCAATGGTCATGATCTTGTTATAAAATTACAACAATTAAGTAAATTAAGATAAATTGAATTAAATATATATTATATCAATATAATTAATTGCATTAAATCAATCTACCAAGAAAAAATAGGAAGGAGGCAAGCCTCCTTCCATAAGAAGAGGGGATGCCTACCAAATTCCAATTAGGAATTGGTGGTCGTCCATCCTCCTCTTTAGGAAGGTGGCATGTCACTCCTATTTCATGAGATTGCATTACCTCATGATTTTCTCCAAATTTTGCAACAACTTTTGTTGCAAATAAATTCACAAAAATAAATCCAATTTATTGTGTGATCATTGCAATCATGACATTGAAATTTTGTGAATTGTATTCACAACCCAAAAGAAAATGTAAATTATATTTTCAATTAATTGTCTAAAGTGAATCCAATTCATATCAACACTTAATTAACAAATATAAATTCCAATTAGCTTTCTCCAATATATTATAAATCACATTTATAATATCCATGAATAATATGGATAGTGTTATCTACATTATTCACATCCTTTATATCACATTTAATCATCTTGGATGTCCATTCTCATGATACCAAATAATATGAAGCATATTCACATTATCTATAATAATTAAATCGCATTTAATTATCCATTTTGATCAATACTCAGATACATTATCAACAATTGAATTATTCTTAAACTCCTTCAAGAATAATGTGCTTTCTCCGCAGATACTTGGAGATAAGAATAGAGCGATTGTACGCTCTACGATAGTGACTTAGATATTGAGAGCATATCTCAAATCCAGATCTTGCGGCCTCCCATAGATGTTTGATTAAATCAAAACCATTAATTTAATCATTCATTGCATCTGAATCACATTCAGATCATTGTCCAATATTTGAACCAAGATCAGATTACTTCTATATTGAGATGGTCACTAAAATCCAAACTTGTTTCATCACTCCCTAGGAACGGAAGCATCATGGTTATACAATCGTTTATGATCTCATCGCCTTTAGGTATTCCTAATACATATACATCATGTATACTGGAAGACCTAGAATAAACCTGGAGTTTTAGATCAGTTTAGACTGCCTTCTTCATGGTTTTATCATTAAGTTTCTCATTTGATCATTGGGAATTGGTATCGATCATATACTTTCCAAAAGCATATATCATACCTATGTGTTGATCATATACTTTCCAAAAGCATATATCAAACCTTACAAATTCAATCAAGCTTCCAAAGCGAGACATTTGTGCATGGAATTTGATCCTTCCCAATATCTCATGAGTGAGCTCATGTCTTCCGGTTCAGTAATAAACATGTATGATCCCTTTGAGAGATCGTATTACTCATATGCCCTTGTATGCACACTAGCGTGCCGGTGTATGGACCTTGATTACGCCTTCAACCTATCGGTCTGCCAAATGTACATACTCAGACATATAGTAACACATCTGTCTCCAGTCAAAGGATGCGTGCCAATATCATGACAGCATACGACATAGGTCTTTGGTTATCTTGATCTCGCGAAGATAACTCCTTGACCTAACTTATCTAACAACTCCGAATCTCGATTCCTATGCAGAGGACCTGCATCAAGAGGTCAGTTAGATATCAGTCCATTAGAGAAAGGATTGCCATCTCTCACTCAGGTTGGAGATCATCTCTTAATGATCATTTGACGGTGCTTGATGAGTCATGAATCTAATTCTTTAGATATTCATCCAAGCACCAGCCTCTATGATTCACCAATTGAATCAATAGTTGTATGATCATCAAGATGGTCATGGTACGTAACCCTAATTGTACTAAGGGACCTATTATGTAAATTAGTTATACTTCATTTCAGATTGGGGAATGATGTTTGCAATAACATTTAATGCATAATGACTCGTTGTGGGCTCGCATGTCCAATAATAGACCGGCAGTGTTGCAGAAGTCAGTATTCAGGATTCAATCGGAGGGGTCACTGAATAGAGAATAATCGGTATTCGGGTGATTATTCGGAATTATTCGGTTTTGTATTTTTAAAATTATTTTAATACATGTATAATATTCAAGGAAATATTCTTCTATATTCACATTAATATATATTCATTCCATCCATGATCATACTTAAGTTTTTATTAAAAGAGATGTTTTAATTTCAATTTTATGAGATAAGAGTTAAATGAACTATGTAATCTAAATAAATTATGACAACAAAGATTTTAAGAACCAAATGTTAGCAACATTATACATGCCAGAATGTTCAAAAGCACAAAAGCATAAACATAGTATGTTTAACACAATACATCAAACGTCACAAAATAACATAACATGCTAAATGTAAATTGTAAAAACAAGTGCTTTTAATCATCATCATCATCATCATCCAAAGGAACATCATCATCTTCTTCAAAAATGAATTCTTCATCTTCCTCAGGTATCGGTCTTGCACTCGAGCTTGATCCAGAAGCTCCACCTCTATTGCTTCTTCTTGGTTGTAAGATATCTTCAGCACCAGATGCATGGTCAACTGCACCCCATGTTAAATCTGAACCAGGATAAACCTCATCATCTTCAGTTTGCTCCCCACCAATCCATTCATTCATGTGAGTGCGATCTTTTGAAGAAATTGAGTCCCATGATTGGTCTTGTCGACATTCTGTGAGATTAGCATTAAATCGCACATAAACAAGATCATTTAACCTCTTAGCGCCCAACTTGTTCCTTTTCTTTGTATGAATCTGAAAAATAAAGTTGCATACCAATTGGATATATATATATATAATCCTACACTTCAAATAAATAGGTCGATAGATATATTACCGACTCAAATGTACTCTAGTTTCGCTCGCATCCAGAGGATGAGGAAGTCAAACTCAGAATCTTGACAACCATAGCTTGCAAATGGGGTGTTTCAGTCCCATGAATAGACCACCAGCTAGTTGTTCAAGCATGTGAAGTTTAAAAACCCTATATATGACTGATTCTATTCAAGTAATACATTATGCTAACAAATATAATACCTAGGTCAGAATGTCCATCATTTACCATCCTTAGTCTCATTGCCAATGGCTTACCAAACAATCCTTGAGCTAGTTTATATGCAGTTAACTCCTTTCTCGTGATGATGTCTTGAACATTCAAATATGGATAAAACTTTTCCATGCAATTCATAAATCCATTCTTCACAACAACATTTGTATTGAACATGCTACAATCATTGTAGAAGAAGTATGGGTTCAAGAAATATGCAGTGAGGTGCAATGGGGTATCAAGCCTTCCTTTTGTTTTAGAGACAATTGCATGAACAAATGGTTTATAAGATGACTCCAAACCATTAAAAGATGACATTATCTCTAGTTTAGCTTGTTCTAGGCCGCCATATACAAAGCCCATGGATGGCTTGCGATCTGCATTAACAACACGTAAGAAATGAACCAATGGTGTAAACACTTTACTTGCAAGTGTAATTTGGTTCCAAAACGTCGGGCTCAAGACTATTGATGATACCTCCTGCCCCTTTCTTGTCCTTGACCATTTCATAGCTCTCCATTCATCTGAAAAGAACATCAACCGCAATTTGTCTTTTTTCCCAAAATGCTTTCCAAAGTTAAAAATGTTGTTGCAAATCTAGTTTTCCCAGGTCTTGCAACGTCTCTCTTCTTTGTGAACATCTGTATCAAGCTTAAAGTTTTCGTATGACCATATATAAAAACTGTGGGTGTCCTTGCCTTTGTAATTGCACTTTTGATCCTCAGGTCTTTGTTAATTTCTTCCAATGCAAGATCAATAGAATGAGCAGCACATGATGTCCACCATATATGTGGATACTTTGTTTGCAACAATCTTCCTGGTGCTACATTTGCGGAAGCATTATCAGCAGCAACTTGTACAACGTAATCAGCCCCAACTTCTTTGATACATTGATCAACTAATTGGAAGATATATTCGCAGTATGTGCATCTTCTGATGCATCCATGGACTTTAAAAATAAAGTCCCAAGAGAACAGTTGACACAAAAATTCATGAGACTTCTTCCATGAATGTCTATTCATGCATCAGTCATTATCGAACAACATGTTGATTTCCACATCTCTCGGTGGCAATTCAACTCATTCGAGACTCTTTTCACCACCTTCTTCAAATATTGGCCGCTTATTTCATGCCTCATGGGAGGTTTAATGCCATGACCGTATTGCCCAACTGCCTCGAGCAACTACCAAAATGACTTAATTGTTAGTGCATGAAATGGAATTGATGCCGTATATGTCCAATCACATGTGTAAGGGATGACTCTTTCTCAGTGATCCTTAGCAAATGCATCTTTAATTGTCATTTGGCATGTGGGTCCATGGCTTCCCATGTCCTCGCCAACTAATTCAGATAATCGAGGTCGTTTATCTATTGCTCTTGATCCAACATCACTCACGATGTCTACTTCTCTTCGGATATCATCAATTTCTTTTGTTTTTTGTACCTTCTTCTTCATCGGTTCATCTAAGTATGCATACATCTGCTTCTTTGTTTCTTCATCAACTTTTGGACATGGAGCGATATTCCCCCTTCTGTGTGCAAGGTGTTGCTTAAACCTGAATATTCTTCCCTTCAACACCTTCTTGCGGAGTCTACAAACAACAGTATTTGCATCTAATGGTTTTTGAAGATAACAGAATTGCCAAGCGGGATCATTTGATCCTGGTGGCGTATAAAATATTGTGTCACTATTGGTCCCGACATTAGAACGTGCAGCCGTTTCTACAATTCACAAATAAAAAATCCATTATTAACAAATAACAAGTATGCATCAAGCTACATCCTGCAAAAAGATATCAGCGTATTGACCAATCCAAGTTATTTATTCCTTTCAAAGAAATATATTGACCAATTTTTCCAAGTCCAAAATCTAAAATTAGAAACATGGCTACATGCAAGGAGGAGCAACACATTATTTGATGCAAAAATAACTTCAAGCAAACAGGGCTACAATGTATTAGAAAAAGCGCTACATCTAAAATCTGAAATACATTGACCAATTATTTATTTGATGTAAAAATAATATCTAATTCAATAAAACCAAAAATTACAATAAGATGTATACATATAAAATAACTAATGAAAAAAAATCTATTAAGATGTATAAAATAACTTCTGAAATAAAAATAAAACACTTACCACCAGCGATAAGTCGAGGATCACTGGCGCAAATCGTTGGAGGCCAATCAGGCGATGAACGGCGACGAGGTTGGAAAGGAGGTGTCCTCGGAGCTTCTTGAAGCTCTCAGCTCTGAGCTTGGCTGCAACCTGCAAAGATCTCTGGCGCAGCAGGCTTTCGTCGTTTTGGACTTTCATATTTCGCAGGACGGCAGGAGTGTGGGTTAGGGCATACGGCAGATGTTTTTACCCTGAACGATAGGGTTTAGGGCATAGTTGGGTTTAGGTTTCAGATGCGGGTCGGATCCATAAACGGATCTGATCAACGAAAACTGAAAACCCAGTCGATCGATTATGCGTCCGACTATCCCGATTAGTCGGACCGCATAGTCGGTTTATCGAATAATGGTCGAATAAGGGCTATTCTAATCGGTGTACTCCCCGCACCGCATATTCGATCCGACTAGTCGGTCTAGTCGGCCGAATATTGCAACACTGGTTTCATCCCACTCCTTAGGGAGTAGGATTCCACGTAAAAACCCCGATGTTCATGTTTATTCTATTTCTCTGATATTACGCTTCCACATTCTTGACTCTAACATCTATTGAAGCTGATGTTAAAACAATCAGTTTTCCCAGACTGGTTCTTACACAAGATGAAGCCCCGGCATACATATCCTTTATAAGGTTAATGCACAGGACATGTACTTGTCTCTTCGCTAAAACTCTCCATAATCTCCCGTGGGACTGAATCATAGGCCTTCTTCAATTAATAAAAATCACATGAGGGTTCTTTTTAGCTCTATAAATCTCCATTGTTCTCCTCTACTAGTGGATAACTTCAGTAATTGAGTGGTTTAGCACGAATCCAAATTGATTTTTAGTTACTTTGAAAACTTGCTCAACCTCCTTTCTATCACACATTCCCAAATTTTCATAGTATGAATCATTAATTTGATACCTCTGTAATTCGAACAATTTCGGATGTCTGTTATTCATATAAAGAGGCACTATAATGCTTCTCCTCCATTCTTCTATCATTTTCTTGCTTCGTCAAATAACATTGAATATATCTATGAGCCAAGTCAATCCCCATTCACCTAGAACTCTCAAACTTCTTACGAATGTCATCAAGTCCTACCCTTTCCTAGGTTTCATAACCTTTAGAGCCTCATCTACTTCCTTTGTATCCATCTATAGCTTGCACGGTTCAGGTAATATTCACTACCATCAAGATTTCCCAAAATAATCAATTTATTCCCCTTCCTCAATAAAAAGCATGTGGAAATGCTGCTTCCATCTAGTCTCTATATCCTTCTGAGTAACAAGTACATATCCTTTCTCATTCTTGATGCATCTCACTTGAGAAAGATCTTTGGTCGTTCATTCTCTTGCTTTGGCTAATCTGAATATATCCTTTTGGCCCTCTTTCCAGTCAAGTTTTTTGTACAAAACTTAATAAGCTTTCGATTTAGCTTCACTTACCACCTTTTTTGCTTCCTTCTTCGCTATTTTGTAGTTTATGATAATTTTCTCTGTTTTATCCTTATACATAGCTTTATAATCAACTCTTTTAATTTAAGCTTCTCTTCTCAAAAAAAAATTTAAACTTCTCTTGCACACCTTCACTCTACGACGAAGTCTCCTTTTAGCTCGAAATTCCTCCCTTAGGCTCGCCTAGCATCTCTTTGGCTACTCTTCGGATACAAGATGCTACCGCCTCTCACATTTCGTATGCACTTCTTTTACAATCCCAAGATAAGTCTTTTAATACCTGCTCCTTGAAACTTGATTGCTTCAATTGAAGATTCCGCCATTTAGTTCTAGCGATCTTGGGAACCATCTTTTTCTTACAAACACTTTATTTGCACATCAATGACTAGCAAGTGATATTGAGATGTCAAGCTCTCTCTCCTGAGATTACTTTGCAACACCACCGGTCTTTCTCCTCTTCTCAAAATAATCTATCTGTATTTTAGTCGGACCACTCTTATAAGTAATTAAATGTTCCTCCCTTATGTTGAAGAGAGTGTTTGCTATGAAAATGTTATAAGCCGTTACAAATCCAGAATGACTTTTCGTCTTCATTTCTATCCCCGAAGTCATGGCCTCTGTGAGCACTAGCACACACTGAAGCATCCTTTCCCACATGTCCATTAATATCTCTAGTTAGATTTGTAAGATATCTTGCATAATCTTATCCAAATCCTACCAAAAAGCGTGTTTGATCCTTTTCTCTAAACCAACTTGCGGTGTGTTAACTGAGATTATATTCACAACTTATTCGAGCATCAATTTTAGCAAAATAATATGATCCCCAAATCTTTGCACCTCGACCACAATGTCCTCAATTCCTTATGAACAACCACTCCAACATTATTTCTATCCATCTCTTTACCTGGATACCCTAATTTAAAGTTGTCTTCTTGATCTCCCTTGCTTTTCTCTCCAACCCATTTTGTCTATTGGAGACAATATATGATTCTTCATTCTGTCTGTCGTATCTACTATCTCTATTGATTGGCCATTCAAAGTGCCAATATTCCAGCTACATATCATTAACACCTTTCGCAACCTCTTTTGGACTAACTTCTTTACTCGCATGCATCCATCATGCAAGAACCCTTACAAAATTTTAACTATATCCTGGCAACAATGCAACGACCCTTGATTTCTCATTGCTTTTGGACGATGCAACCCGTCACTAGTAGGAAGCACCCAACGAAATCCAAATGTTTGCTTAAATTCATGTTGAAAAAGTTCGACTGTTTTGAGGCAAATTCCTGAATAGTATTCTCAATTGATAGCACTATTTAAGAATGTCTCCGATAGTTTTACGCTGGCTGTCGGCTACCTAACACAAGCCTCTTCATTACCCGGGCTTGTGATCCACCGTGACTAAGCTATGTATAGTTCCTGGAATTTTATTTAAATAATTGATTCGACTTCAATCAAGATCTTTATTTTGTTCATGGATAAGTTTTTAAGTACCAGTCTTAGACTGGTACTTTAAAACTTATTCATGAACAAAATAAAGATTTTGATTGAAGTCGAATCGATTATTTAAATAAAATTCTAGGAACTACATAGCTTAGTCACGGCGTAACTCGTTGGAGGCCAATCAGGTGATGAATGGCGACGAGGTTGGAAAGGAAGTGCCCTCGGAGCTTCTTGAAGCTCTGATCTTGGCCGCAACCTGCAAAGATCTCCGGCGCAGCATGCTTTCGTCGTTTTGGACTTTCGTATTTCGCAGGACGACAGGAGTGTGGGTTAGGGCATACGGCAGATGTTTTTACCCTGAACGATAGGGTTTAGGGCATAGTTGGGTTCGGGTTTCAGATGCGGGTCGGATCCATAAACGGATCTGACCAACGAAAACTGAAAGCCCAGTCGACCGATTATGCGTCTGACTATCCCGATTAGTCGGACCGCGTAGTCGGTTTACCAAATAATGGCCGAATAAGGGCTATTCTAATCGGTGTACTCTCCGCACCGCATATTCGGTCCGACTAGTCGGTCTAGTCGGCCGAATATTGCAACATTGGATGAAACCATGGGAGAATGTCTCAAAGCGATGATTCTTCTATTGAAGTTTCTCATCCGATACAACGGGTGTGGGGTTTCTTGTATAGCCTTCACTAAATCTCCAAGTCCCACAAATAATCAATGTGGGACTAAACATAAGTAGATGTGGTAATTGGACCCTGAAAGGATGCAATTACCCACATACACACAATGGACGCATATTCCAGCACTCCCCCTCAAGCTAAAGCATGCAATGCTCAGCTTGGACACACGGAAAGAAATCTCAAACGCACAATACAAGGCACTACAGACAATATCAACTCAACGTATACTCTACCGTCGGTTGTTGTCGAAGACGTTGCTTCTCATGTTGTGCTGGTGAGGAGGAACAAAAGGCTGGAGTGTGAGTTGAACCAGATCTCCTCATTGAGAAACGTGTGCTCTGTATTGCGCCTATCAGAGTCACTGAAACTGGAATGAGTCTCCACTTGGAGAACTTTGGTCCGCAATTGTTCCATCTCTCTGAAGGGTCAAACTGGAAAAGGGTCGTCGAGACATTCTTGTCGGAGTCCACGGTCGTTGGAGACTGGAGTCTGAATGTTTCCTCATCGGAGAACTAGATCTCTCCCATACTAGATCAAAGAATGGGATCTCTACTATGAAACCACATGAAAACCCTAGCACACGGTAGCTTAGAGAATGGGATCTCTACTCTGGAGTCCCTATGGATCACATGAAAACCCTGCTGACCAGATCAAATACAGGGACCTCTCAAACAAAGAACGCACACATGTTCGCCTTGAACTGAAGACTCTGAATCAGCCTAGACGTCGACTCTGACAATCTATAGAGTATGACAACTGGCCTGGAATCTGGGATATCAGACTGGAATGTGAACAAACGGACCTGAGCCATAGAATTCTACACAATACTCTCCCTTTCTCCCATACTGATAAGAAAACAACGCCATCGATCAAGTTGGGAGAAGACATGAAGATGGGGAAAACCAATCTCAAATAATTTTTTTTTCACATCTAAAATTTTTTGTCATCTCTTTTTTTGTAATGAGCCATTCCATTTTTTGCGGCTTTTCTTCTTGCAATTTTTTCTCATACGATTTTTTTGTACGATCATTTTCCCCGTCTATGGTTTTTTTATCACTCGCCTCTTATTTTCAAAATAAATCTTCCTTTTTTTGAAAAAAACATGGCCCAAATAGGGCCTAAAACTGCAGTAGCCTTTTTTTAGCAGCAGTCCAACTAGGCATGTTGTCTCCCCTCCTTTTTTTAAACATATTGCGGCCCAACCGAGCCTGAAAAAACTCGTAGCTTTCCCCCTTTTATCGACAGCAATGGCCTGCGGTTGGGCCCAAGATCACAACAACAACAACAACAAAGCCTTTTCCCACAATTAAGTAGGGTCGGCTACATGGATTCTTCTTCGCCTCCATTCAGATCTATCTTGGGTCAATCTCGGACTTATATCCAAAAAACTAACATCCCTTCGTATAGTCTCTTTCCAACACTTCTTGGGTCGTCCTCGCCCTCTCTTAGCCGGCTCAACATCCCACCACTCGCATCTCCTAACCGGTGCATCAGTTGACCTTCTTTGCAAATGACCAAACCATCTTAAGCGGTTTTCTCGCATCTTATCCTCGATCGGAGCTACGCCAACTTTCTTTCTAATTGCATTATTCCGAATCCGATTTTTACGTGTATGTCCACACATCCATCTTAGCATTTTCATTTCTGCTACAGCCATTCTCTGCACATGTCTATGGTTCACAGGCCAACATTCAGAACCATAAAACATAGCAGGTCGCACGGCTGCTTTGTAAAACTTTCCTTTAATTTTTAGAGGAATTTTCTTATCACAGAGAACAGCGGAGGCTCCTCTCCACTTTAGCCAGCCTGCATTTATTCTATTAGTAACATCTCCATCAATTTCCCCATCATGTTGCAAAATAGATCCCAGATATCTAAAAGAATCTCTCTTCTGAATGTTATCGTCACCAATCTTCACCTCGATTCCTTCACCATTGCTTCCATCAAAGGTGCATTCCATATATTCCGTCTTAGCCCTACTTATACGAAAACTTTTAGTCTCCAATGCATGTCTCCAAACCTCAGGCTTCTCATTTACTCCATCTCTGGTCTCGTCAATCAACACAATATCATCAGCAAATAACGTACACCAAGGTAACTCATCCTGAATGTGACTTGTCAACTCGTCCATAATCAAAGTATAAAGAAATGGACTCAAAGTTGAACCTTGATGTAAACCAATGTTGATATCAAAATAGTCAGTCTTCCCTGTCGGGGTCCTTATACAAGATAAAGCCCTATCATACATATACTTTATGAGATTAATGTATAGGACGGGTACTTGTCTCTTCTCCAAAACTCTCCACAGTATCTCTCGTGAGACGGAATCATAAGCCTTCTCCAAATCAATAAAGATCATATGGAGATTCTTCCTTTTAGCTCTATAAATCTCCATTGTTCTCCTCAGCAAATGGATGGCTTCAATAGTTGAGCGACCTGGCATGAATCCGAATTGGTTTTCTTTTATTTGGGAAACTTGTCTCAACCTTCTTTCGATCACACGTTCCCAAATTTTCATAGTGTGACTCATCAGCTTGATACCTCTGTAATTTGAACAATTTTGAATGTCTCCTTTGTTCTTATAAAGAGGCACCACGATACTCCTCCAATCTTCAGGCATTTTCTTGCTTCGCCAAATAAAATTGAATAGATTCGTAAGCCAAGTCAAACCACGCTCACCTAAAACTTTCCATACTTCTACAGGGATGTCATCCGGTCCAACACCTTTCCCATGTCTCATAACCTTCAAAGCCTCCTCTACTTCTTTTCTTTGTATTCGTCTATAGCATGCACGATTTAAGTAACTTTCACTACTAGCTAGATCACCCAAAGTGATCTCTCTATTTCCTTCTCCAATGAAAAGTTTATGGAAGTATTGCTCCCATCTAGTCTCTATATCCTTCTGAGTAACAAGCAAGTGACCTTCCTCGTCCTTAATGCATCTCACTTGAGAAAGGTCTTTGGTCTTTCTTTCTCTTGCTTTGGCCAACCTGAATATATCCTTCTGGCCCTCCTTAGAGTTGAGATTTTTATACAAAACCTCATAAGCTTTTGACTTAGCTTCGCTTACAGCCTTCTTTGCTTCCTTCTTCGCTATTTTATAGTCTGTGACAGTTTCCTCTGTTCTATCCTTAGACATAGCTTTAAAGCAAGCTCTTTTAATTTTTAGCTTCTCTTGCACCCCTTCACTCCACCACCAAGCCTCCTTTTGACCCGGAGCTCCTCCTTTTGACTCGCCTAGCATCTCTTTGGCTACCTTTCGGATACAAGATGCTACTGCCTCCCACATCTCGTTTGCACTACCGCTACGATCCCAAGATAAGTCTTCTAAAACCTTCTCCCTGAAGCTTGATTGCTTCAGCGGAAGTTTCCACCACCTAGTTCTAGTAATCTTAGGAACCTTCCTTTTCTTTACCAGCCCTTTTATTTGTAAATCCAAGACTAACAAGCGATGTTGGGTTGTCAAACTCTCTCCAGGGATTACTTTGCAATCTTTGCAACACAACCGATCTCTTCTCCTCAACGCAAAGTAATCGATCTATGTTCTAGTTGAGCCACTCTTACAAGTAATTAAATGCTCCTCCCTCTTCTTGAAAAGGGTGTTTGCTATGAAAAGATCATATGCAGTTACAAAATCCAGAATGACTTTTCCCTCTTCGTTTCTATCCCCAAAACCATGACCTCCATGCACACTTGCATACCCTGAAACATCTTTTCCCACATGTCCATTAAGATCTCCACCTATGCAAATCATCTCTCTTTGTGGGATTCCTTGTAAAATTTTATCCATATCCTCCCAAAAAGCTTGTTTAGTCCTTTCATCTAAACCAATTTGTGGTGCATAAACTGAGATGATATTCAGAATTTCTTCTTCAAGCACCAACTTTAGCAAAATAATCCGATCCCCAAATCTTTGCACCTCAACCACACAATCCTTCAAATCTTTATGAACAACCACTCCAACACCGTTTCTGCCCTTATCTTTACCTGAATACCAAAGTTTAAAGCATGTCTTCTCGATCTCCCTTACTTTCTCTCCAACCCATTTAGTCTCTTGAAGACATAATATATGAATCTTCCTTCTTTCCATTGTATCCACTATCTCCATCAATTTTCCAGTTAAAGTACCGACATTCCAACAACCAATCCGTAACTTCCTTTGCAATCTCTTTTGGACTAACTTCTTTACTCGCATGCGTCCATTATGCGAGAACCCTTGCAAATTCTGGACTGCATCCGGGCGATGATGCAGCGGAACTAGCTTATTTACCCGCATGTGTTCCTCATGCGAGAACCCTTGCAAATTTTGAACTACATCAGGCTGCGATGTAGCGGCCCTTGCCAATTTTTCATTGCATTCGGGCGATGCAACGCGTCGCAAGTAGGGAACGCCCCAACGAAATCTGTATGTTTGCTTAAATCCATGTTTAAAAGAACCGAACAGTTTCGAGATAAATTCATAAATAGTGTTCTTAGAAGAATTTAAGAACACTATTTACGAATTTATCTCTCCTGCGCTGGTTGTCGGCTACCTAACGCGCAACCCTCCTCATTTACCCGGGCTTGGGACCGGCCCAAGATCGCACACATTTTTTTTAAAATACAAGCAGACCCAGGCACGTTGGGCATCAAATAAAAAAACCCTCCAAAAGAAAAAAAACACAACTCCTATGGGCCTTAGAATAAAAAGAGCATCGAGCCCCAAGAAGGGGCATCCTTGTTCGGTACTAGGGTTCCCGTCCTTTAGAGAACCCATCCACACCATAGTTGTTGTATGTGGGAAGGGCTAGGTGATAGAGCTGCTTCGCGATGTTGTTGTTGACATCATGCCAAGGTTCTCCCTAGAGCTTCTTACACCATCGCCGCATAATTTTGATCGCAAGAATAGGAGGCATTGGAGGATCGCGCGGAGAGGGTTCACGAGAGCCCTTCGCGTCATCGCAAATGTTGCTTGGAGCTAGAGAGATGGGGCGTGGAGCCACCTGGAGGTGGCGTTGCGAGGGAGATCAGGAATCGACATCGCCTCCCTAAATGATGGGGTTGGGGCCTGATGCGCAGAACTGAAGATAGGCAGGCGCCGATCACCGCAGCCACCTGGGGAGCACTGCTTGGGATAGTCACCGTCGTTAGGGTTCCAGGAATAAGATACAGCCTGGAGATCTTAAACTCGTTGGAAACCCTGATTTTCTTTTAATGAACTTCGCCTCTTACCCCTATGCGATCTGGAGGTCTCAACATCGATGAAGAAGTAGATCCCAAGAACAAACCTTGCTAGAGATGCTGAAATTAGGGTTCCAAAAATTGAATCCTAGGAATTTCTTTCTTGTTTGAGTATGTCTCAGAATTAGAGTTTTAGAAACCCATCATTCTAATCAGATCGACGTTGGCAGCAGAGAATTTTTCAGAACATTGATACATAACTAGGGTTTCAAAAAACCCTAGATTTCTTCTCGAACTTGATCACGTACATGAATCAAACTGTAGAACTGTGTTGTTGACAACATCGAAGATTTAGGGCCCGTTTGGTTATTGGGGTATCCTGGTGTACCCCGGTGTATCCCCCTCTAACCCTGGTTTGGAAATCTATCACAAATCAAGGTCATATCACATAACATTCCTTATTCCAACCCTCTCCCAACCCTCATAACTATCCAAATATCTACTATTCACAAGTGGATACCCCAACCCACCCCATCCCACTAACCAAACAAGCCCTTAGGGTTTCAAGAAACCCTAGACCTCTTCTAGATATTGAATGAATCATATATATATGAATGATAATAATAATCTTCAAGAATAAATCTTCAACAATAACCAAGAATCGTATCTCGAATAAATCATGAAAACAAATCCTTGAGAATCGAATCGCTTTGATCTCATGTTTGAAATCGAAAATGTGGAAGAATAATATCAGAGAAATAGAATAAGCATAAAGAATACCGAGATTTTTACGTGGAACCCTACTCCCTAAGGAGCGAGATGAAACCACGGGAGAATGCCTCAAAGGACCGATTCTTCTATTAAAGTTTCTCGTCTGATACAATGGGTGTGGGGCTTCTTACATAGCCGCCATTGAGTCTCCAAGTCCCACAAATAAACCAATGTGGTGGGACTAACATAAGTGGTTGTGGAAATTTGACCCTAGAGGGATCCAATTACCTATACCTACACACAATGGACGCATACTCTAGCAATATGCATCAAGGTCCAGCTTTGAGTTCATTCCTTTTTACTTTGATTGTGGATGGGTTGACTTCACATTTACCTTGGTGTATGTTGTTCGCCAACGATATTATGTTGATTGGTGAGACAAGAGATAGAGTAAATGAGAAGCTGGAGGTTTAAATACATACCTTAGATAATAAAGGATTTCATAAAAGTACAGATAAGACTAAATATATAGAGTGCACATTTGATGGAAACAACGGTAAAGGACTCGAGGTGAAGAACGATACCATTCAGAAGAAAGATTCTTTTAGATACTTGAGATCTATTTTGCAACAGGATAGAGAAATTGATGGAGATGTTAATCATAGAATAAATGCATGTTGGCTAAAGTGGAGAGAAACCTCTACTATTCTTTGTGATAAGAAAATCATATGAAAGTCAAAGGAAAGTATTACAAAGCAACCATGAGACACGCTATGCTCTGTGGATCAGAATGTTGGCATGTGAACCGTAGACAAGTGCAGAGAATGACAGTAGCAAAAATGAAAAATTCTAAGATGGATGTGTGATCATACACGAAAGATAGGATTCAGAATGATATCAAAAGGAAAATTGGTGTAGCTCCAATAGAGGATAAGATGAAAGAAAACTGCTTAAGATGGGTTGGTCATTTGCAAAGGTGGCCAGTTATTGCACCAGTTCGAAGATGTGAGATTTAGGATGTTGAGTAGGTTAAGAGAGGGCGAGGAAGGTCCAAGAAATGTTGGAATGAGACTATCTAAAGGGATCTTAGTTATTCGGAGTTTAGCCTGAGAATGCCCCAAAATAAATCAGAATGTTGGGGAGAATGTCGTTCAAATTGTCACAGACAACGAGAGAAACTTTAAGAAAGCTGATGAATAATGGCTTCTAGCAGCTACGACATTTTGTGGATGCCATGTGTTGTACATTGTAGTGATTTGATCCTGAAGGACTTTAACGAGAGGAAGCTGGTGACAAAGGCAGTGGAGCAAGCTCAGATTATCATCGCCTTCATTTACAACCATTCCAAAGTGTTAGCTTTGATGAGGCAGATATGCAATGGTGAACTAGTTAGGCATGGCATCACACATTTTACAACCAATTTTCTGGCGTTGCAAATCCTTAAACAACACAAAATGGGATTGAAAACCATGTGTTGCTAAGGTGAATGATTCGAGATACCCAAAACTAGGATAGGAGGGAGGAAAGTGGACAATGATCAATGACTTCTTGGATGGCGTGACCGAGTCACGAAGATAATGGATCCGATTGTATCTGTATTGCGGATGGTGGATGGTAACAAGAAGCCTATCATGGGAGTGATCTACAAGACAATGTGTTGCATTAAAGAGAAGGTCAGAGAAGCAGTTGGGAAAAGACAACACATGGTTGGACATCATAGATGAAGTCCAAGATACTCCCGCATCCTCTTCACAAGGCCGGTATGTAGTAAATATATTCTTTATTTTTTATAACACTTCTGCTAGATTAAAATATGAGAATTATGCAAGCTCGTGTCTAGATTATTACTTCAATCCTAAGTACTAGTATAAGCACAATCTTGGTAGAAATGCTAACCTTCTAGCAGTTGTCCAAATTGTGGTGGAGAAGCTTATGAAAGACAAGAAAATGCAAACAATGTGCATGGATGAGGTAATTTGGAGTGAACTTTCCCTTCCAAGTAGTCTGATAAATTTTCAATGGAAGTATTGTGTGACTCTTTATAACTTCAAACAATGTATAGGTCAAGTTCTTTAGAGATACTTTGGGTCCCTTCAATAGAATTACCGCGGTCAATGGACCAGACAATACTCTTCTTACTAAGGACGAAAAAGTCCATTGATTGTGATGTATGGCATACTACCAATAATTACTATTATTTATTTATCTCCTTTGGATGTTATGCATCCGAATGATGGTTACCATACAGGATTGAAGCTCCCAACATGCGAAAAATGTCAATGAAAGTATGATCTTTGAAGAGAAAATTGTTTCGCATCTACCAGGGGTTGTAAAAGGAACTGGAGTACATTCAGTATGATTCATTTGAAGAAGCAGAACAGGTTGGAAGAACATAAGCTTTATGATCTTGTCTACATGCACTGCAGCTTAAGGCAAAAGATGAAGCGTGCAAGAGAGGGGCATGACAAAGACGATTGCATAGACTCTATCGATCTTGCATATATTTTCAAAATACACGATGACGATGTAGATGAAGTATTCTCCAAAAGTAGACGAATTCTAGTGGTCCTCTAGTACTCATCAACCAGAAGGAAGGTCGAATCAGAATATAAGCCAACAAATGGGAATAAAGTTGGTCACTACATAGCAAGATCCGGCCGTATGACGGACCCTCTTTAAGAGTTGGAACGTGATGTAGTTGTTGATGACATTCTCTCTGTGGAGAAGAGAGACATAATGGGATATTTATTCCATAGGGCTAGGATCTCTTATATAGAGAGAAAACCCTAGAGAGTCCAAGAAGAAAAATACATAAATACCCCTGAGGGGTTACGGAACCCGAAGGGTTAAAGGTTACGGAATCCAAGGTTGCAAAAAATAGTATGCGGTATACAGTCGGTAGGGTCACTGATTACTGATTAAACGGTATGCGCTAGTTTAAACGGAAATTAAACGGTCTATGCGGTTTTACATTTTTCAATTAATAAAAAATATTACATATATATATAATAATAAAGTATAAATGAACTATAAAAAAATAATCACATATCCACAATTTTGATCAGATATTGTCAATTTCAATGACTTCTTCATCCAAATGTGACATGTCAAAGTAGATAGCATAATCAACATAGGGTTTATGTAACCTTAATGCAAAACGTGGCCGCTTAAACGGCGTGTAAACGACCGATTACACCCGTTTAAACGGTCTGACCGTTTACATTGCCGATTAAAGGTTATACAGTCGGTCGAGGACCGAATGAGTTTAAATGGCCGTTTAAACGGCCACCTGAATCGATTTTTGCATCCTTGACGAAATCCGAAGGGTTAAGGGTTACGGAACCTGAAAAGTTACAAATATAATTGTAATATAATAATTCTAACACTCCCCCACAAGTTGGAGCATATTTGTCGATCATGCCCAACTTGGATACTAAGTACATTAGGCGCTTCCTTGGAAGAGCCTTTGTGAGGATGTCTGCAAGTTGAAGTTCAGTGGAGATGTGTGGAGTGTTGATTCGTCCTTCTCGTACTGCATCACGAATAAAATGGCAATCAACTTCAATGTGTTTTGTCCGCTCATGGAAAACTGGATTGGTGGCGATGTACGTGGCAGACTTGTTGTCGCAATATAAGGGTACAGGAGTGGCGACTGACATGCCAAGTTCTGTTAGGAGAGAAACAAGCCATGTGATCTCACATGTGGCCTGAGCCATTGCCCTATATTCTGCTTCCGCACTAGATCTGGATACCACTGTCTGCTTCTTGCTTCGCCAAGTGACAAGGTTATCCCCAACAAATATGGTGTATCCTGTAGTAGATCGATGGTCCTCATGAGAGCTAGCATAGTCAGAATCTGTATAGGCAGAGATATTAGTGTGTCCATTCACCCCATAGAAAAGTCCACGTCCGGGAGATTCCTTCAAATATTGAAGGATCAAAATAACATCCTGCCAGTGACTGTAAAGAGGCTTCTTCACGTATTGACTGGCTCTGCTCACAGCATATGATATATCTGGCCTAGTAACAGTAATATAGAGTAATTTTTCCACTAAGCTTTTGTATCATGTTGCATCCTCAAATGATGGATCAGTAGATGATGAATATTTTCTCACTTCTGGAGGGATGCCAGATGGCTTGCATCCAAGAAGTCCTGCCTCAGTCAGAATATTGAGGCAATACTTTCTCTGTGAAAGATGGAGCCCCTCTGTAGTGTGTATTACTTCGATGCCAAGAAAATAACGAACTTGGCCAAGATCTTTCGTGACAAAAACCTTCTGGAGGAAGGCCTTGGTCTCGTGAATACCATTTATATCATCTCCTGTGATAACCATATCATCAACATAGACAGCAAGGATGATCGTGCCAGTAGACCGTCGTTTAACAAAGACAGAGTAGTCAGATGTTGTCCTCTGAAAACCAAGTGTGTTGATCTCTGTAGTGAGCCTGTCAAACCATGCCCTTGGGCTCTGCTTCAGGCCATTAATGGACTTGCATCGTAGACATACATGCTCCCCCTCGACTACATACCCCGGCGGTTGCAGCATGATAGCAAATTTTACGAACATTTATGTTATTTATTCTAGTTAGCATTTGTCTTGTTTATTTGATTTTATTTAATTCCCATGTAAAGGGCTCATTATAAAAGGCCCCTTTTATTTTTTTTCCCTTTGATTTCTTCTTTCCCTAATTTTAGGGATTTGTTACTTCTTTTGAGGGGGAGTAGCCTCTATAAAAGGCTCCCTTTGTATTAGGGTTTGGATAAGTTGAATTGAGCACATTTTTTTCTCCATCCCTAATTTCCTCTCTCTCTCTCTCGGCCCCACGCCTTTCTCTCTCCCCGATTTCCCCCTCCCCACCCCCGTAACCCTACCCTCCCAGCGCCGCCTTCTCTTCTTCTTCCCCGTGCCGCCACGCCCAGCGCCCCTCCCCTCCAGCCATCCCGCGCCTCTCTCCCTCTCTCCCCGACCCCTTCCTATCTCGTGAACCTACTCTTCTCCCGCCGCCTCCGCCTGTCTTCTCCCCAACGCCAAGCCACCGCCTTCTTCCCCACTTCGCCTCGCCCTCTCTACCGTACCGCCCTCCCTCCAGCCCTTTCCTCTCTCCTTCCCCCCCTCTGCCGATTCCGCCTCCTCCCAAACCCACCCTTCACTCGCCGCCTTCGATTCTTCCCCATCTCCTTCCACGCCGCCCCTGCTCTGTCCACCTTCTCTCCCAAACGACGCCGCCAACCGTGCGCCCTCCCATCGCACTCGCCAGCCTTCACCACCACGCGCAGGCGCCTTCCCAGGCCAGCGCCAGCCCTCCCCCCTATCGTTTTCGTCTCGTCGCGCCACCGCTGTCCGAACCCCTTCCCCCCTAACACGTGCTTGTCACCTGCCGAAGAATCTGAGAACCGCGGACCTGTGAAGGAGTCCTTCCGAGCCGTAGTTTGCCGACCAAGTCCGAGACCAACGGCGACCAGATCTAAAGCGCCCGAACAATCTCTTGCCGGTTGTGGTATGAGCGTATTTTTCCACCGTTATTCCACCATATTAAGTTAGCATTGTGGCCTGCGATATTGCTTGTTTGGTTTGGTGATTTATTAAGATTCCTAGACTACAACATCGCTATTTAATTCCTGTGACCTTTGTCTACTTGATTGCCCTAAGTTTGTGGAGAAATCGGTGCTAAAACGCAAGTAATTTGTCGTTTATTGTTGCTGAAATTTGCTCATTGTTCACCATTTTCTTCGATCGTCATTTAATTCCGTAGTTTTCATTGTCAAGTCATCATCTAGTTCATTACTCATTTGATTGGCATCATTTGGTATCAGAGCATGGAAATCGAATCGTTTTCACGATTCGACGATCCCGTCGCGTATTGGAAGATGCAATGTGATTTGAGTTGCATATCTCATGGTACACGTTCCCGTACACGTCAACAAAGGTTCAAGAAATGCCTTATGTCGAGCATCAAAGTCCAAGCATGGTTGGATGCGAAAATCGATGAAGATCCGGCCATTGACAACAACAAAAATCAGACCGACGTTGCTGCCATTCAACCCGATTTTGAGGCAACAACTGAAGGTATTCTCATTCATATTGAAGGTTTATTTGATACAATTGTTGAACAAGGAGAAAAGTATTAAGAACATTTGAGATTTTATCTCCCTCTCCTTGTCTCTCCTCTCTCCACGTGGTCTTCACGGTTCTTCTTCTTCAACCCCTCGTTACCGACAGTGTTGCAATAGTCGGCCGACTATCCCGAATAGTCGGTCCGACTATGAGGTGCGGTAGGGTACCCGACTGAATAGACCTCTAGCCGGGCAATAGTCGGTCCGACCGAATAGTCGGCCGACTGGCCCGACTATGAGGCCGACTGGAGTTCGACTCTTCATATTTTTATTTTTTTTATTTTCAATTTTCGATTTTTATGGGTTACATTTTACCACAGTATCGTCACAAATGTCCAATTCTATATGTCTATTATATTGATTGGTACTTTTATCTTGGATTCATGTTAAATAATGACCATATATGTATAAAAATATAAGAATATATGTATTATAAATAATTTTTTTATTAAAAAATACAAAACCGAATAATTCCGAATAGTCGCCCGAATACCGATTATTCTCTATTCAGTGACCCCTCCGACTGAATATCGAATACCGTCTTCTGCAACACTGGTTACCGACGAGTTTCTTCTTCTCAATCCCTCTCTTTTCTTCTACTAAAAATCCACCAAAAAAATATTATTTTCGTCTACGCCGAATCGTGTTTGCATCAGTAGTGAGCCTGTCAAACCATGCCCTTGGGCTCTGCTTCAGGCCATTAATGGACTTGCATCGTAGACATACATGCTCCCCCTCGACTACATACCCCGGCGGTTGCATCATGTAGACCTCCTCATCAAGATCACCATAAAGAAAGGCGTTCTTCACATCAAGTTGATAAATGGGCCAAGCCTTGTTGGCAGCAACAAAAAGAATGGTACGTATCGACCCCATTCTGGCAACAGGCGAGAAGGTCTCAAAATAATCAACTCCAAAGGTTTGTGTAAAATCTTTGGCAACAAGTCTGGCTTCCAACCTGTCAATAGAACAATCAGGCGACAGTTTGGTCGTAAAGACCCATCGACATGCCACAGGGCGAACTCCTGGGGGGCACGGCACAAGATCCCACGTACCCCGGGAGGTAAGTGCATCCATCTTCTCATCCATGGCCTGTCGCCAACCTCGATCTTGCATTGCACTGAAAAGATCTCTTAGAACGGTAATAGCATTAAGAGCATCTGCAAATCTCTTGTCACAGCTAGATAAACCATCTGTAGAAGTAAAATGTGACATGGGGTGATACGTACATTTCCTTTTTTGCTTGCGTAGAGCTATAGGAAGCTCCCCAGGTACATTCGGGACAGCAGTGGTGAGAGCACTCGAAGTGGTCATATCATCATGCATAAAAAGGACAGGCAAAGGTACAAACACTAGTATAGAAGGTATAGAGGTACGCTGGCGAGTATAGACGATTGGTGGAGGGAGGTCCAGAGGAATGCCACATACAGTCTGTGTGAAATAACTTGTTTGCTCAAAGAAGGCGACATCAGCAGATACATAGTATCGACGTCCAACAGGATCATAGCAGCGATAGCCTTTCTGGTTACGGGAGTATCCAAGAAAGACACATTTGATGGCACAAGAGGATAATTTGTCAGTTGCATGAAAGTTATGAACAAAGGCAATACAACTAAAAATTCGCAGAGGTATAGGAAAATGAGACTCTGTAGGATAAAGTAAGGAAAATCGAGTTGCCCCTTTGAGAACTGATGAAGGAACACGGTTGATGAGATATACTGCAGTAAGGATAGCATCTCCCCAGTATTGTTTAGGAACATTCATTTGACTAAGAAGAGATCTGGCAACATTTAGCAAGTGTCGGAGTTTCCTCTCAGCTATACCATTCTGTTGTGAGGTATATGGACATGATGTTTGGTAAACAGTTCCCTGGGATGCAAAGAAAGAGGTCAAGTCATGTTGGGTCAACTCAAGAGCATTGTCGGTACGAATGATCTTAACAATGCTAGAAAAATAAGTTTTAACATATTGAAAGAAATTACTGACAATCTGATTAATCTCTGAATGCTCCTTTATTAGATAGACCCAAGAAGATCGACTATAATCATCAACGAAAACTATAAAGTAGCGATGACCACTTCATGTGCAGATCGGACAAGGTTCCCAAACATCACAGTGAACAAGATTAAAAGCAGCAGTACTACGAGACTCAGTACGAACAGGAAACGAAGTTCTATGGTGTTTCCCGAACTCACATGCCTCGCACTGAAAGGGCTTCAAAGCAGAGAGTTCAGGAAACACCATGGAGATGGCCTTGGCAGAAGGATGTCCAAGGCACCGATGCCAAAGGAGCGGATCTTCGGAGATAGATGCAGCACCAACAAAATTGGGGTCTGAGGGTATGTCAAGGTAATATAGGTCGTTCTTCTCATGACCCCCACCAAAAATCTACCTCGTCCGAATGTCCTGAAAATAACAACAAGACTCATCAAATATCACACGACAATGAAGCTCCTATTACTGTGATTGAGTCCCATTAGCGACTCGAACTGACTTCACAGAGGTAGATGGTATGGAAAATGTGAGCAGGCTACCTTCTCCAGTGAGATGAGTAGAGGCGTCGGAATCAATAATCCAAGCTGGAGTAGAAGTGATAGCAGATTTGGCTATTGTACCTGAAGAAGTGGCCAGAGCAAGTTGTAGTGTTACTAGTCGTGGTAGGCCCTGGAGTCTGAAGGATCTGCATTAGGCGGGAGTAATATGCATCACTAAGATGAACAGTCTTGCCACTGGAGGTAGGTGATGCTTCTTCCACATCATAGGCATCCTCATAAGCATTATTGGCGTGATAAGAAGGTACGCCAAACATCTGCCAGCATCGTTCAGCCGGGTGGTTCCATCTACCACAGTGAGTACATGGGGCAGTAGAGTCTCGCCCACGACCACGACCAAAGTGTCACGGCCTCATCCAGATTCCCGTCCACGGCCACGACTTGGATCGCGACCGCGTCCTCCTCGCAAGCCGTATCTACCTCCTCGCCCAGATGAGGCGATGTGTGCAAAGTTCTCTGTTGAAGGTAAGAGAGGAGGTCGGGCAGCGAAGTATCGAGCTCCTCAAGTCGGCCAAAGATGGCATTCATTGTTGGCAGTGTGTCTGATAAGAAATTGCTCCTTCGCTGCATGGTACCTAGAATGCAGGCCATCAAGGAAGTTGTATACCTGCCAGTCAGAACGCTCTTATATATGTTTGGTGCAACATGAGGGCTGGAATATTGCAAGCTCCTCAACGGACTGGATAGATGCTTGTAGTACTCGATGAGGGTGGAATCACCCTGAGATGCTGACCAGATTCGCCTGTAAATATCTGCAAGGCGTGACTTCGTCTTCTTCTGGGAGTATGTTTGCTCGAGATCCTCCCACATTTCTTGGCCGTATTTTTGTAAAGAAGATTCGAGGCAATATGAGCCTCAACACTGTTGGACATCCAGTTGATAACCAAATAGTTATCAATCTGCCAGTTGTCGTACTCTTTGTCCTTTTCATCTAAAGGATCTTTAGTCAAAATGTAGAGTTTCCTCTGACCACCAATGAACACCATAAAAGATCAAGACCAGAGCACGTAATTTTATGTGCCCTTGAGTTTAATAGTAGTGCCTTGTGCCATAATATTTGTGGCCAAGGGCTTTGTCTCGGTAGAAGAAGGTGCCATGGTGGTCTTAAAATAGAAAGATGATCATGTGATCAACTAAGGATGCATATAAGAGCTAAAAAATGCCCTAAAACTCACGTTTGCCCTTGACGAAGGGTCGAAAACCCATAATGGACAGCATATCTGGATTCTTGGAAGTGATCTGTGATGAGTTTTGGATCTCCAAATAGTCCTACGGTACCCGTGGAGGGTAACTGTGGGGCAGACGATCTTCGTAGGAGGTCCTGAAAGCACCGGGTAGCGCTAGCAGAAGGGCTACTACACTGGAGGCTATTGGAAGGCCTTGCGTGGGGCATTAATTCAGGGAAGAGGGCCCGCGCAGGCTTTTGTGAGGCTTGAAGGTGGCGGTGGGGACTTTAGATCAGAACCCCGGTCTATAATCGTTGCTCTGATACCAAGTGGAGAAGAGAGACAAAATGGGATATCTACTCCATAGGGCTAGGGTCTCTTATATAGAGAGAAAACCCTAGAGAGTACAAGAGGAAAAATACATAAATACCCCTGAGGGGTTACGGAACCCGAAGGGTTAAAGGTTACGGAACTCGAAGGGTTAAGGGTTACGGAACCCGAAAGGTTACAAATATAATTGTAATATAATAATTCTAACACTCTCCGCTGGTTCCAAATCCCAATTCAAATCCAAATCAAAGGATGATGGTGGCGATAATGATGATGACATTGGTGGTGGTGATGGATTTAATGATGGAGAAACATATTCACGGGCATTAGCAAGGACCGTCGTGGACCACGTGATAGAAGATTCGAGGAAGGGCTCCACGCTAGGTGTGAATATATGGAGTGGAAGACGAATGCACATGGATAATTTATCCCAAATCCAAGTCCGAGACCTATGGATTAATGCATACGAACGTAGTCATCATCCTACGAATAATTATATAGATGATTTGATATCACATGTAGGTTCCTTCAGTTGCATGGACATTGACAGCCCATATCGTGGACCAAGTCCCTTGGGCGGATATGGATCGCATGATGAGAGATCCTTTGTGTCTTCCTTGAATACTTTCATGACCCTCCTCCTAGACATCCTTCTCCCCATGCGCTGACACCTCCATTATATGGTTACGGTCGGTATGGATACACAGCTACAACGATGAAAACTGTCAAGATAGCCAACCTCGTCAGAGCTAGAGCAACTACTTTGGTGATGACAGTTATGATTCTTTCTCGATTACTACATGGTTGTGCCTCCGCCTCCGCAAAGATCGTCTCCTACTCCATCGTCATCCCGAGGATCTCAAGATAGTACTTCGCAGCCTCATCGTGCCACTTGTGATACTGGATCTAGTATTGCTTATCCTCGTCTCAGGATACTCCTAGGCATCGATGACCATCAGTACAAGCAGTACGTGATGGATTACAAGGCCATGTACTCGTACATGACATGGGAGAACTACTATGAGTTCATCGAGTCAGTGATGTGCTACGAGAGACAAGGGGCGATTGAGATCCACCACGGGACTCTTGGTTCTGATCTGATCTCATGCGCAGGTAATATCTTTTATTGCAATAATTTACATGTCATTTATTTTGTGAATAGATGCATCTTTACTTGTTGTAAATTTGCAATTGATTTTTTAATTCACCAGAACCATGTCCACAAAAGTTATTTCTATGAACGAAACTTTATCTAACTAATCATTATCTACATTTTAGAATCAAATGTCTCATATGTAATGTCATTCATTGTCTTCCATGAACAAAATATGTGTTATAAGTGTGGTTAACTTAGCTATTTTCAGCCAGCAATCAACATTAACAACGATATGTTCGATATGACTTATATATGCGACATAAAGGTCATAGATGATATATATGTTTGATCTAAATATATATTTGTAAGTTATTTAATGTTCTAAGAACTTGGATGAACTCCATTTCCAATATCTATCAATCAGCTATTAGCATTAACACGTTATGTTGAATATGATCTGTATGTGCAATATAGGATGTATAGATGAGTGATATGTGTGTTATAAGTGTGTATTTGTAAGTTATTTATTGTTTTAATAACTTGGATGATCTTAATTTGTGAAAAATGACCAAGCATCTTTTTGAGCCATTTCCGAAAATTCCATCAATATCATCGATATATCCCTGATATATCCTTTTACGAACGAACCGATACTATTGAGATTAATGTGTATCTTTGATGTTATTTCTTATTGTATTTCCTTTGTATACCTGTCTTGATATTTACCCAGGGTTTTTCTCCTATATAAGAGAGCTCGAGGTTCTCATGAATAAACAAGTCATTCAGTTTTACAACATGGTATCGGAGCTATGATCCTAGACTCGGGTTCATGTATCCCACCCTAACCCCCCCCCCACCCCCCCCCACCCCCCGCGCACGACCCCCACCCCCCTGTGTGCCACCGCGCCTCTACACCTCTCCCCGCACGTCGCCCTACACCAGCGTGGCACTCAACTTTCCCCGTGTCCCACCCTGCACCCACCAACGCGTACTCGTGCCACACCAATGCCTCATGCCCTGCACCGGAGCACACTCGTACTCGTGCAACAACACGCACATCTGCATGCATAGCTGCGCACCGGTGCACATTTATGTGCATCTTGCGCACATATGCATGCACCTGCGTGCATTTGACGTGCATCTGTGTGCATCTTTAGTGCATCTGTGGGCATCTGTGTGCGCCGCTGCCCTTTGCGTGAGGCCTAGCCTACACCAACAGGAGATGAGGAAGGTTGTATGAGTCTACAAATACAACCAATCCTTTATATGTGATTGTGTAAACTCATTTACAACAGTCTACTCCTCAGTTTTGTTCCAGATTCTAGCATTCTTGCTACCATGTCAGAGAACAAGGGTGATGTTTTTTCGTCCGGTGCCTTCAAGGGCCCGGCTCCCATTATAAGAATAGATGGGACAAACTACGAGTTATGGTCCATGCAGTTTCGCACCTTGATGCAGTGACATAACAAGGAGCACATTCTAGCAGATCCAAAGCTAGAGGACAAGACTATGGCAAATGCTTGTTGGACGCAAGATGATGCTTATGCTCACATTTGGCTCTCTGGGACGCTCACCACGGAGATTGCCAATGATATTGTCAATCACCCCACAACAAAGGCTATGTGGGATATCTTAGCAGCCACGTACGTGCAGGCAAAAAATGAGAGCAAAATTTTATAGTTGCGGTTTAATATTTTGTCCACCAAGCATAATGGTCGACCTCTTCATGCACACTTCTCGCATCTTAGAGGTATGTTTGAGCGTCTGCATAGCTTCATGCCTATTAAAACGAGCACTGAGCAACAAGAGTCGTATCGAAATGCAACTATGATAGGAGTATTTTTGTCATCTCTAGATTCTGAGTACGGTGCACATTGTCGCCTTCCTGGTCGTTTTTTACTATGGCAGCCTCTCGTGACAAAGGAAATACTTCGCAGTTGCATGGTCGAGGACTACGTAGTCGAGGAGCAGGTCATCAATGAGGTCCATGTTCACATTGTCGCCTTCCTGGTCATTCTGAGGAGACATGTTATTAGAAGCATGGGTATCCGGCCTCCACTCGAGTTGTTGAAAAGAACAAGCCTGCTTCTACACCTGCTCCGGCTCATGATGCATGCTTTGATGATATTGTTTCCAAGATGCGAGAGATGATGACTGCTACTACTTCGCCCGCAGGTTCTTCATATGTCACACATATTGTTACTCTTCGAGCTTGTCAGGTATTGCTTATGTCCTTACCGGTAGCAGCAGTTCAGATTTGTCTGACTAGATCATGGACTCCAGAGCATCTCATCATATGTGTGACGATCGAGTATGGTTTACCTCTTACAGATTTATCCCTCCGGGTGGATTAGTGGTGATTGCCAATAGGGTCAATCTACACATTGTTGAACAGGGGGAGATTGTTCTAGCTCCCTCAATGCGTCTGCAAAATATCTTACATGCTCCAATATTTCATATGAATCTTTTGACTATTAGTCAGATTACAAAATATTTACATTGTTGTGCCATATTTAACCCTTCTTCTCTTGTGTTTTTAGGATATACTCACGGACAGGGTGATTGGATGTGGCCGTGAGCAGAGAGGACTTTACAGACTTGTCCATCCTCCTTGTACAGGGGTTGTTACTATCCCTTCTGGATCTATCTCCTCGTTTTTATGGCATCTTCGCTTTGGATATCTTCCTCTACAGAAGTTGTGTCATGTCCTCCAGCAAATCTCTACTCGTACTAGCTTAGAGTGTGAGGCATATCAGCTTGGAAAGCACCATCGTTCCTCTATTCTGAGTCATCAGAGTCGTCACAGTGGTCAGTTGTTTGAGTTGGTTCACTTTGATATCTAGGGTCCTAGTCATGTTCCTAATTATCAAGGACATCGATTTTATATGATCGTTGTAGATGATTTTTCTAGATTATCTTAGATATTTCTGATGAAGAATAAATCTGAAGCTGGTCCTATTATCAAATCTTTCCTTATTAAGATTAAAAACATAGGTGTCCTATTATCATGAAGCTGGTCCTATTATCAAATCTTTTACTCCTGGTCGTGACAAGCTCTTTCCTAGAGCTGTCAAATATGTGTTTGTTGTCTAAGCCTGTTGGAGTATTTGTTATGTGTCACATGTGTGAGAGGTGGGTAAATGGATCCCTCCAGGATCCATTTACCCATCCAGTTGTTTAGTCCCACATCTACCAGTTTGGAGATGTGGAGACTCGGTGGGGGCTATATATAGACCCCCACACCCATATAGTCATGAGAAAAAGCAATGAAGCATATGGCCTTTTGAGGCCTCCTCCCGTGGTTTCATCCCGCTCCTTAGGAAGCAGGGTTCCACGTAAAAATCTTGATGTTCAATATTTATGATTTTGTTCTTATGCTTTGTTTATCATTATCTCTTCCGCGTTCCTATTTTCTAACATGGTATCAGAGCGAGTTGATTCTTGGAGATTTGTTCATGATTTTTTTATGTATTTTTCGAGAGTTAGATTGTGATGAAGATTTACATGTAAGTTTGTTCGAGTTCTGCATGAGATCATTTAGCATCATGCTATCATTGCTAGGGTTTTGTTTTTGAAACCCTAGATATATTATCCAAAAGCTGAGATCCAGATCTGGGAGGTCGTTCCTAGCCTAACCTGTCGGATACCAACCAAAGCATCATCACAGGAGATATCCAGGCTTTTCCAGAACTCTCCAGACGCACAGCCCATGTTGCAGCTCTATCTTCAATCCCAGCGCCACACCTCTTCTCCTAATCATCCATTGCGCAGAGCCCTCTAGCCCTTCGGGTTGCTCTCTCGTGCGAAGTCCAGATACAAGCACGTGATCCAACATGCAGATCCTCCCTACGGCTGCTCATGTGCTTCGGTGGCGTTCGAAACACTGTCGATGCCTCCCCCTCGCCGGCAGCTCGCGAGGCGAAGTCCTCCTCATAGCGAGAGAGCAGGTCGTCATGTCGCTCCAGCTGAACCTACTGTCTCCAGGCGGCGCAAAGAGCCTAGTGGCGACGGCAAATGAAGATACATCCATCGTCGTTTATGTCTCCTCCAGGCTACCATCGTCATTTCCCTTTCAGTCAATGCATGGCAGAGCCCTCCATCGCACCTCCCTCCAGCGGTGCCATAGGCGCATCTCCCTCGCGCCACGCATGAAGTCTCTAAGCGGAAACCCTCCGCTCGCCCCATTGTGATCCCCCTGCCAGCAAAGCTCCAAGCGGAGCTCGACTTGCTTCAGGCGTAAGGCGACCCCGCACGATCCCCAGTCGACCTCTCCTCCCAACAGGCGGTGGCCTTCAGGACCACCAGGCAACGCGCACACTCGTGCATGATCCAGAGGCGGTGGCGTGGTTGTGAAGAGGGTTCCCATCGCGGGAACCCTAAGGCAAGCCCAACAGCTTAAAAAATGGGTGGGGTTTCAGCCCTAGTGGGCCTTATCATTTAAAAAAAGAGGTGGAATGTAAAAAAAAAGAAAGAAAGGGGGAGCAAGCTGCAGTTCAGCCCCAAGTGGGCCGTAAATGTAAAAAAAAATGTTAAAAGAGAGAGAGAGAGGATCTGCTTTGGAAAAAAAAGAGAGCCCAGCCCTATATTAAAAAAATGAGAAGAGGGGTTGTTTTGTGGGCCCTAGTTTGGTCGTGTATTGTTTCAAAAAAATGCAAAAAAAAGAGAAAAAAAAAGAAAAAGGAGAAAGTCGTAAAAAATTGGATTGAACGGCTTAAAAAATGAATTCAAAAAAATGATTTGACATTTTTCAAGAAAAAGTCGAAAAAAAAATGTAATCAGCTTGTTTGGTTTCTGATATTCCCCATTATCTTATCTTATCCCAACTTGGTTGATGTTGACATTCCGACCAATATGGGAGAAAGGGGGAATATGTGTAGAGTTACAGGCCCCATTGTCAGATCTAGATTCTCTAGACTCTAGATTCCAGGCCAGCCAGTTTTCAGACTCTACAGATGATCAGTTGTTTCAGACTCTACAGATGATCAGTTGTTCAGACTCGACGATTGGTTCTGAGTCTTCAATTTCAGACACGCATATATGTGGTCTTTTCAGATGTGCACATGTTTGCCATCATTTGTCGTGGTCCCCATCATTCTTGTTGTTTCGACCATTGTTTTCATGTGAGCCATAGGGACTCCAGAGTAGAGGACCATTCCCTATGCCATGTGAGTTTTCATGTGGTATCATAAGGACTCTAGAGTATGGTACCATTCTCTGTGCCAAATGGGAGAGACCCAGTTCTCCGACGAGGAGACTTTTCAGACTCCATTCTTCAACGATTGTGGACTCCGATGAGGATTGCACTCCCCGGCCTTTTAGTTCGGCCTTTTAGAGATAGAGCAGTTGTCCACATGTTGTGGCGGGCTAGAGTTCTCCAGGTGGAAACTCATCTTCAGTTGCAGTGACTCTGATAGGTGTAGTACAGAGCACATGCTCTTCAACGAGGAGATTCAGTTGACTCACACTCCAGCCCGTTCGTCCTCCTCACCTGCACGACATGAGAAGCAACGTCCTCGACAGCAGCCGACAGTTGTGCGCGTTCAGTTGATATTGTTCGTAGTGTCATGTAGCGTGAGTTGAGTTTTTTTCTGTTTGTTCAAGCTAAGCATTGCATACTCTAGCTTGAGGGAGAGTGTTGGAGTATTTGTTATATGCGTCACATGTGTCCCATCCAGTTGTTTAGTCCCATATCTACCAGTTTGGAGATGTGGAGACTCAGTGGGGCTATATACAGACCTCCACACCCCTGTAATCAGATGAGAAAAAGCAATGAAGCATATGGCCCTTTGAGGCCTTCTCCCGTGATTTCATCCCGATCCTTAGGGAGTAGGGTTCCACGTAAAATCTTGGTGTTCAATCTTTATGTTTCTGTTCTTATGCTCTGTTTATCATTATCGCTTCCACGTTCCTATTTTCTAACAATTCCCATATCCAAAAAGGGTATATGTATTTTGATCCTATTGGGAGAAAATATTATGTAAGTGTTGATGTCATATTTTTTTAGTCTACTATATATTTTTCTCCTACAGGTGTCAGGTGATCTAATGCTGACTCTGGTGAGGATATCTTCGTTCCTTCACCTCCGATAACTCCACCAACAAGTCCTCATGTTGAGTCTCAGTCACCTCCACCTCCTCCACCTCCATCTAGCATGACTCGGTTCCTACCTCGATTTTACATTCGTAGGTCCTCTACTCGCCCCTCTGCTCCAGCACCTTCCTAGTCATCCAGCATGCCCGAGGTATGTAGTGAACACATTGTTTCTACTAATGGCACCGGCAATATGTTTGATCCACTGGATACTACACAAGAAATCTGATAGCAGAGAACAGAGAGGTTGATGACCTCGATGTACCTATTGCCTTCAGGAAGTCATGTCGCAATTATGCTACATACCCTCTAGTTGCGCATGTTTCCTTGGATCATTTTTCAGAGGAATACATGAAGTTTGTTATGGGCCTCTCAGCTATTACTATACCATGAACATATCAGGAGGCCATACATGATAGCAGTTGGCCATGGAAAGATGGAAAAAGAGATGGCTGCTTTGTAGTCTCGTGGTACCTAGAGTATTGTTTCTGCCCCTCCAGGTGCATTTGTTGTCGGGTGGAAATGGTTATTTACGGTGAAGCAGCGAGCGGACGGCAGTGTGGATCGTTACAAGGCAAGGCTTGTAGCATGTGGATTCATCCAGACTTATGGGATGGATTATCAGGATACCTTCTCTCTAGTAGCCAGACACTCAACATTGCGCATTCTCCTATCAGTTGTTGTTTCACGGGACTGATCTCTTTATTTAAATTAATTACTTCTTTTATTTCACTATCATCATATAAAAATGTACAAATCTATGTAAATATATAAGAATAGACATATAAAAATGATTTATATATTCAAAATTAATTCGAAGCCGATTGTTTGCCCAATTAAATCTGATCGGTTGCTCGACTGGCGGGTAATCCTTAGTCAGTGACCCAACCGACCGAGTATCGTCTACCGATTTTTGCAGCATTGATTGCAACTCTTCCTTAAAAAGTTCTCAGACATCCTCAATGCTTGGACGATCTTTTCTAGCACCCCGGTACACTTCTTAACATGTTTCTAATGAATCTCGACCTTTACACCATAAGTAACTTCCTCAAATCCTCAAGCCTATGCATCATCCTTCTCATCGTCAAGCTCACCTCAAGATTAGACCATTAAAAATATGCTACCTTCTCCCTAAGGACATCCTCCATCAACTAGGATTTCTCACACCTGAAGACAGATCCGACTTGTACCACTCGCTAGAATCATCGCAGATGGAAGTGTAATTTGAGTGCGCTTTTGGAAGAGGATATATAGACAACAAATGGAAGAGCACCAATAGATCCCTCGATGCTATGACTGGTCCAGACAAGACCAAGATGTGGTGTTCCTCCACATATCCCAACCCTTCAAAGTATCCAATACTTCCAATGAAATCTATGTAAAGCCAATGAAAAGGCATCCGACCCAGGATTCAACCTCATCCCCCTGCAATAGGACGATCCACAACAAACAATGTGGCATTAAAGTCCCCACCAATAAGCTAATACAAGTTGGAAAACGCACTCTGAATTATGTGCATTTCATCCCACAACTCTTCACATATAAGCCTCAGTTTTTTATATCGACGTGACCAGGAGTTGGATCTTGTCCTCCTCACAATCCTTATGGAAGAGAATGTTTCGTTGTTTATTCATAGAGCCCAAGAGTTCTCTTATATAGAAGAGAGAAGCCTTAATGGGTAAATTACATACTAAGGACGGAGAAATAACTAAAGTATGAAATAGTAACATAACATAAAACTCTTAACACCCCCTCAAGTTGGAGCATAGATGTCTATCAGGCTCAACAACATATCTGAAAGGGTCTTCGGGCTAGAACCTTGGTGAGCATGTTTGTTGTCTGCTCACTTGAGCTAACATGGGATGTAGAAATAAGACCCTTCTGAATCATGTCTCGAGTGTAGTGACAGTCTCCCTCGATATAATTGGTTCTCTCATGGAAGGTTGGATTGTTGGAAATAAATAGTGCAGCCTGGTTGTCGCATTGGAGGTTCAATGAAAGGGGCACCTCAATAGCTAGGTCAATCAGAACAGATCTGACCCACATCAACTCTATACTCCCTTGTGTCATAGCTCTGTGTTCTGATTCTGCATTGAACCTAGAGATAAATATATGCTTCTTACTCTTCCATGATACCAATGAATTCCCTACGAACACAACGAAGTCAGAAGTAGACTTCCTGTCCTTGAGACATCCTGCATAATATGCATCTGCACAAGCTATAACAGCAAGAGATGTGCCTCTACTAAATAAAAGACCAGTGCCAAGCGAAGTCTTCATATACATCAGAATCATATGGATTGCATTCATATGTGCTTGTCTAGGGTACTATATGAACTGACTCACTTTGCTCACTGCAAACAATATATTTGGCATGATGATAATCACATATAGAATCTTCCAACGAGCTCCATGTATCCCCTCTTGCCTACTTCCTTAGTGTCGTCATCATATAGCTTCATGCTCGGGTCCATAAGAGTTGTGGCTGGCTTGCAATCTGACATCCCTGTCTCTGAGGGAAGGTCAGTAACATACTTCCTCTGGCTTATCACAAGACATTGTAGTTCCTAGCAAACTCCAATACAAGGAAGTAGCATAGACTGTCAAGATCCTTTGTAACATATTGTTGTCCAAGATAAAACCTTAGCTGCTTGAATGTCATGTGCATTATCCCATGCAATGATGATATCATCAACATACACCAGTATAGCAACAGTACCCTTCCAGGACCTCTGAACAAACAAGGAATGATCGACAGTTATCTCACAAACCCCTTTTATTCTATCACGTCCGAGAACTTCTGAAACTATGCTTCACAAGACATTGTGGTTCCTAGCAAACTCCAATACAAGGAAGTAGCATAGACTGTCAAGATCCTTTGTAACATATTGTTGTCCAAGATAAAACCTTAGCTGCTTGAATGTCATGTGCATTATCCCATGCAATGATGATATCATCAACATACACCAGTATAGCAACAGTACCCTTCTAGGACCTCTGAACAAACAAGGAATGATCGACAGTTATCTCACAAACCCCTTTTATTCTATCACGTCCGAGAACTTCTGAAACTATGCTTTTGGACTTTGCTTAAGGCCATAGATTGCCTAATGAAGTCTGTACACCTTTTGAGACTCCCCTTTAGCAACGGACCCATGTGGTTGCTGCATGTCGATTTCCTCATGTAGATCATCATAGAGGAATGCATTCGTCACATCAGAGTCCAATCCCATATGACTACTGTGAAGAAGAGAGACAAGAATGGGATGTCTATTCCATAGGGCTAGGGTCTCTTATATAGAGAGAAAACCCTAGAGAGTACAAGAGTAAAAATACATAAATACCCCCGAGGGGTTACGGAACCCGAAGAGTTAAAGGTTACGGAACCCGAAGGGTTAAGGGTTACGGAACGCGAAAGGTTACAAATATAATTGTAATATAATAATTCTAACAACTACAACAGAGAGAAGAACCCAAAGTGTGGAGTGCCGAGCTACTTGAGAGAATGTGTCCTGGTAGACAGCCCATAGGTCTGGGTGAACCAACGAACCACAAGTCGTACCTTGTAGCGATCAATGACGCCATCTGCTCGATGCTTAACAGTAAACACCCACTTGCATCCTACAACGGACACATCTGCAAAAGCTATAACAATGCTCCATGTGCCACGAGATTCTAAAGCAGCCATCTCCGCTTCCATAGCTAGGCATCATTGGCTCACCTTGAGAGCATCCTGATACGTACGTGGAATTTCAATAGCAGATAATCCCACAACATATTATATTGATGAAGGTCGCTGCAGGGATACATAACCTGTAAGGGGATATCGTGCACAGGAATGATTGCCTTTCTGCAAGGAAATAGACCACTCCAAATCGCTCTTCTGTGGTGGTTCCGGCTCATCCTATATATCTGCATGCTCATCATGTGATTGACCATGTACATGATGTACATCAATAGTACCATTGGTCGAAACCAAGTTTTCAAAATTTACCTTAGGCGTGTCGGATGTTGGGGAAGGCATTGGAGCATAGAGGACTGCCTGAGGTACATGTGTAGGTGGAGGTAGACGAATAACTTCATCCTCAAACTCAAAGGGACTTAACATGTCACCTGTAGGAGAGTAGTTATGATGGAATCAAAGAAGGCAACATATGTGCTGGCATAGTATTGTCCTTTTACATGATCAAAACATTGATAACATGTTTCGGTATGAGAGTACACAATAAACATACATTTGACAGCTCAAGGAGCAGGCTTGTCACGATCAGGATGTAAGAGATGGACAAATGTCGCGTAACCAAATACTCGTAGCGTAAGAGAGAAAAAGTCCTTCTCTGGAAAAGCAAGGGAGAAGGGCACATTTTCACGTAAAATGTTTGAGAACATCCGATTTATAAGATAACATGTTGTCATCACAGCATCACCCCGGAATGAATAAGAAGTCCTACTCTATATGAGGAGAGTCCTGGTGATATCCAGAAGACGACATTATTTGCATTCAGAAATACCGTTTTGTTGAGAAGTATATGGACAGGAAGTCTAATGGATAATGCCACATGAGCTGAAAAATGAGACAGTTGTGTAGTGCAGAACTCAAGAGCATTATCAAAACGAATATCTTTTATAGAGGCAGAGATTCAAAGAAAATACTATTTATTTCGACTACAAAGTTCTAAATCAATGTACTAGCCATAGACTTATGCTTTAATAGAAATACCCAAAGACAATTTGGAAAAATCATCAACACAAACCAAATAGTACATGTGTCCTTGATGATCAGGTACATGACTCAGACACCACATATCCAGATGAAATAACTCAAATGGACTCCGACTACTACAACCCTGACGACTTGGAAAGTTGGACCGATGATACTTTCCAAGTTGACATGGTTCACACTGGAAATTGGACTTGGTAAAGATGTCAGGGATGAGGCGACAAATCTTTAGCAGCGGTAGATGATCGAATATGAGATGCCACATGTAGAGGGAAATCGACTCTGCAGAAAGAGAACTGGCACCAACACAAGGAGATTGGGTCAACCTGTAAAACCCTCCATGTTCACGGCCACATCCAATCATCATGCCCATGATTATATCATGTAAAATAAGGGAACTATAGTCAAATACAGCACGACAATGTAAATCTTGTGTAATCTGATTGATAGATAGTAAATTCATAGAGAAGTCAGGTGCATGGAGAATTATGTAGATATATGAAGGGAGTCAAATGAACCTTCCCTTGTCGAGTAATAGGGGAATGTATCCCATCAGCAATCACCACTAATCTACCTGGTTATGTTGGACTATAAGTACCAAAATGCAAGCGATCTCTGCATAGATTATGTGATGCTCCAGAATCCATTATCCATTCTGAAGGATCTAGTCTAGAGAGACTAGTAAATGCATGAGTTATACATGAAGTAATAGTAGAAGCAGAGGTTGCAATATCTGATGGACCGGTACTAGAAGATCCGACGATTGGTCGCGTGATCTCTCTCAGATGGGCAACAAAGTCATCATAACGATGATCAGTGAGATCAGGATTAGTCTGAACATGCTCAATAGCACAGGTCGATGATGGGAAGTCGTGCTTGGAGTAGCACATGTCCTTTGAGTGGCATGATAGGTGACAGTATGAACATGGCTGATGTGGGCGTGCACTGCCTCTACTATGTGTGCCACTTCCTCTGAATGGAGATGAACCACCTCTGTCATCGGAAACTACCATAGCCGACGATGTCTGAGTAGACGTAGTAGAGGGGATACTCGATCGGCTTAGCCTACGGTACGCTTCCTCCATAGGAAGTATGGTAGTATCGGTGAGAAGCTAAAAGCAACAAGCCGGATCATATTCTTGGACAAGAGCAACCAGAAACATCCCGGTCTTGACAGAATCTCTATAGGCCTTATGTTGTTCTGGTGAGACCATCGGGGGTATGTAGTTATGGAGTCGCTCGAACATATCCCTCATAAATGTATACATGATGTAAAGAGAACGATCACCATGTTTGGTCGTGAAGATATCATGTTAGAGTTGCAATATCTTCAACTTATTGCTCGCTTGAGCGTATGTTCCTGCGAGGATATTCCACATCCCTTTGCTGGGACTTGACTCGGGATATTGTTGGTTATCTCAAAAGAGACAGTACTAGATAACCATATCTTGGCATATGCATCATCTGCCTCCCATGAGATGTTGGTCCCAGTCTTGTCCATTGGCTCATCCAGTGTCAGAATATGCATCATCTGCCTCCCATGAGATGTTGGTCCCAGTCTTGTCCATTGGCTCATCCAGTGTCAGAATATGCTTCTTATTGTATATTTGCAGTAGATTCATGAACTGCATCGCAAACAAATCGTAGTTTGTACCGACCATCTTGACAATAGGTGATGGACCCTTGAAGACACATGTAGATGGTGCATCAACTCCTCTTTCTGACATCGTTGACAAATAACTAGGACCTTAGGCAGATCGTGAAGCATCTACACGGACATGGAAAAAGGTGGTTGAGGGTGTAGACTCGTACCACAACCAACCCTAGACGAATGTTGAAAAAAAGTGGTCTGATTTTAGTTTGAAAAGGATGAAATCAGACCAAAAACTCTGAAATCATACCAAAAACTGCAAACTCAGGGTAGCACAAGAGCCAGCGACCAACACTGGATGGCATTGGTCGACTATGGAGCTAGACGGAACAAGTAGCACCCTGGGACTGTCGTTAGGGCAGTGGCGACGACTGCTAGGGTAGCAACGAGTGGTAGAAGTCGCTAGGGCAACAACCAGCAACTGGACTTCCACTTAGAACAGCCGCAAGCGGTTGGGCTACCGCCTAGAACACTCATAAAGACTAGGTTGTGGCTGGTTGTCGCTAGGGCAGCGACGTGCGGTTGGGGCGACTAGGCTACCACTTGGAGCAACAATGGTAGCCACTAGGGCAGAGGCGTGCGGTTGGGCTACAGTTGCACCACTAAATCGAGGCGAGATGAGGCTGGATGTAGGGTTGGGGAGGTATGGCTCAGGGCTCTGATCTAGGATCGACGTTCTGATACCGTGGAAGAGAGTACTTCGTTGTTTATTCATAGAGCCCAAGGGTTCTCCTATATAGAAGAGAGAAACCCTAATGGGTAACTTACATACTAACGACAGAGAAATAACTAAACTGTGAAATAGTAATATAACATAAAACCATGGAAGGCTGTATTGATATCGATATCGTTTCGATATCGTATCGATACGATATTTCGACGATATAGCAACGATATATCGCTGAAATATCACCCATATCGACGAGCCTTTGTAAAGAAAATGCCTGGAAATCGGGATATATCGTCATATCGGTGCCCATATCGGTCCCATGTCGATATCGATATATCGTCGATATATCGCGATATTTCCTTCCATGCATAAAACTCTCAACAATCCTCAACAACCATCACAATTCTACCCCAAAATGCCCATCCACCACTTGGACTATGTTACCATTTACGTCGCTGCCACCTCCACCACCTCTGCCACCACAACCCATTCCACATAAATCGATGTTGTCGCCTCTTCTTCACACCTCCCCTCTTCAATAGCCATCACCATGATAGCCTCCTCCCTTTTCACCTCTCTCTCACAGAAGAAGGAACGGTTTAATAAACCATCTTCACCCCCACGGAGAACGTTGTGCAACCAGACACTAGGCTCTTCTTCAATAGCCATCACTAGGATAGTCTCCTTGCCTTTTGTCTCCCTCTCACAGAAGAAAGAACGGTTCGGCCAGGCACCTCTACACCCATGAAGAATATTGTGTAACCAACCCTTGGGGGGGGGGGGGGGTTCCAGCAATGCTCAAGCACGGTGCCCCTAAGATCTCCATCAAAACTTCAAGTTCTAACCCTGGAGTCGAATCATTAGACACCACCGCTACAAGTTCATCCACCGATAACAAGGCCTCCAGAGGAAAGATAAAATATTTGCGAATCAAAAGAACTCCTAGTTTTGCAAGGATCCTCTGCACATTGGAAATCATAGTACAATCACGAAACAGTGGGGCGGTACCACGGCCGATCAGGTAACGCTTCAAACTCCCTCTTTAACAAATGCATCTCTTCTTGCCTAAAAGACCATGGTACATATGTGACCATTACAAAGATCAATCACATCCCCTTCAAAGGTAGAACCCTACACAAGCCATAAGTCCTTAAAAGCCTTAAGAACATCAACGACATAGCCCTCCGACAAGGGATGAAAATGAATACAAATATATTAGCATATGTTCGTATCCGCATTCGTCAAATAGAGGATATGAATGCCATTTTCTTGTATCTGGTGAATACGAATGTGAATACAAATGCGAATGTCCAACATTCGCCGAATACGAATGAATATAATATCCTCAATTTTAACAAATATGAATGTTCAAAATTTTGAGGATGCGAATACAAATATTCGTTTTTGAAGGATATGAATATGAATACAAATACGAATACAAATATGAATATAAATGTTCAAATTCTAGATGATACCAATACTTACATAGTATACAAAAAAGCAAGTTTGGTAAGCTTTCTTTTATTATTTAGTTATATATTTACATTTTTCTTTTATTATTTAGTTATTTTTTATGCACGTATTCATTACTAAAGAATTTAATATACTTTCTATACAATAAAAATTATTATGAAGCTAAAATTCTTATAGTTTTAACTAAATTTGGACATATATAATTTTCATATATTAATTCGTATTCATTTGTCAAATATCCGTATCCGAATTATCAATATCCATTTTGCATTCGTGTCAATATTTTGAGGATATGATTTTACATGTTACACATTCGTGTGATATTCGTATTCATACTCGTATTCGGGTTTTAAAAAGGATGAAGATATGGTAACACCTATATTCATATATGTATCCGACCATTTTCATCCCTACCTCCGACACCAAGCATAAATATCTTGCAAGAACAACAACCAAATCCTCCAATGACCGTACAATGTCATAAAGCCCAATTTCCCCGCTCTATAGTAGCGGAAGTCAAATCTATTCCTCGTACAATCATGTCTCTGATGCCCTTGCCCATATCATCAAACGCAAACACTCCAATGATCATACGATGTCATAAAGCCCAATTTCCACATCTATAGAAGTGGAAGTCCGTCCATGGCCGTTGAAATCACCTAAATCGCTTGCTTTAATTATTTATTTTTAGTGAAATATCGTTGCAATAAGTGATTGGAGTTCTCAAACAATTTTTTTGTGTTATTAGTACTCCTCGGCAATGTTCAGGAAGGCAGTACGCGGTATTCAGTCGGAGGGGTCACTGCATGGAGAGTATGCGGTATGCGGGAGAGTATGCGGGGAATATGCGGTTTTATGCGGTTTGGTATTTTTTATTATTAAAAATATAAATAATGTTTTAATATCATGGTAATATCATCTAAGTATTATATCTCGTGATTATAATAATAAAGAATTGACGGTATAAGGAACAAAACTAATGGGTTAAAAAGTAATATAGAGTCAAATGAGCAAAAACATCAATTGAAAGTGCGTTAAGTTGGTGTGCGAGTTTAGGTTACGGTTTTAGAAAATGTTTATTTGAAAATCGGACGCATACTCGGCCACATATACGGTATACTCGGCCGAGTAAGCGGCCTGACCCGCCTAGAGGCCGGAGCGCTGAGGCTTCCAAGTAAGAGTATGCGTCCGAGTATGCGGTATACTCGGTCGATTTCCTGAACACTGCTCCTCGGTATAATCGTATAATGTGAAGTCCGGAGTGTCGAACTCGGGTGACACTAGATTGTGATTTATTTTCTAAGTGTTGTCGATTTCAAGTTTATGAAGTTTGGTTGATTTTCTCTTTTTGATTTTTTGTTCGATTTTTAAGTTTTTAGCTGATTTTTTATTTTTGTGAATTTATCGATTCTATGTTATCTATTTTTATGAGTTTTTAGGTTTTATCTTTTTATGGAATTTTTAGTGAAGGATAATGTAGAGAAGACTCGGGAGAAAGGGATATTATATATACTATATAGTAGATGGTATATTATAGACTACTATTTTTAGCGCTTTTTTGTTTTATTTGATTTTTATTTTGTTTGAATTTTGGAAACAAAAGACCAAGCAACATATGTGCAAAATATCTACACTAGCATATGTGATATGTAGATGTATGTGATACTATGCAGGTAATAATGGGTGTATACGTAACATATACGTGAATGAATTGATTGTTTGAAGAAGGTGGAGTGTAGTGCAAACACTCATAAAAATCTATCCAAAAAAATGTCATTTCTGAAAATTCAAATCAAATCAATGTAGAGATGAAAATCTGTAAAACTTGACTCAATTCTACACTAGGGAAGCGTTCTAGCTTCCCTACAAAAACGGTATGCAAATCGATCACGATAATGTCCGATTAACAATTTTAATCCAAGGGTACAAATGTAACAACAAAATCAAAAAAAAGCCTTTTCCCACATTAAGTAGAGCATGCTACATATATTCTTTGCCTCCATTCGGAGCCATATTAGGTCATTCCCAAGCTTATATCCAAATAACTAAGATCCTTTCGAATGGTCTCCTTCCAACACATATCGGGCCTTCTTGCGCTCTCTTAGCTCTCTCAATATCCTAAATCTCACATCCTCCAATTGTGCATCAAATGCATCCTTTGTAAATGGCTAAACCATTTTAAGCAATTTTCTATCATCTTATCTTCTATCGGAGCTACACCAACTTTCCTTTTGATAACATTGTTCCGAATCCAATATTTTCGTGTATGAACACACATCCATCATGACATTTTCATTTCTACTACTGTCATTTTGTAGGCATGTTTATGGTTCATATGACAACATTCATATCCATAAGATGACAGGTCTCACAGTTATTTTGTAATATTTTCCTTTAATTATCATAGGTATTTTCTTATTACAATAGAACAGTAGATGTTCCTCTCCACTTTAGCCAACCTACATTGATTCTATGAGTAGCATCTCCATCAATTTCCCCATCATGTTGCAAATAGATCCGAAGTATTTAAAAGAATCTTTCTTCTTAATGTTATATTCTCCAATCATTACTTCCATTTATTCTCCATTGCTTCCACCAAATGTGCACTCCATATATTCAATCTTAGCCCTACTTACACGAATCCCTTTAGTCTCTAATGCATGTCTCCAAACCTCAAGCTTTCCAATTACTTCATTTCTAATCTCATCAGTCAACACAATACCATCAGCGAATAATATACACCGAGGTATGTCATCATGAATGTGAGGCCACAAATGTAAGGGTACAAATGTAAGCATGAAGGTAATATATTGGAAGGAATGAGATACTTTATTCAAGGGGTATGGGGTTTCTTACATAGTGTGAAGCCTTAGAGCCCGAGCAATGATAGTTACATAAGAGACCCCGAAGGGTTATAGGACATATAAATAAAATAAAGACAATATAATCAAAATAGCTTCAACACTCTCCCTCAAGTTGGAGTGCATATATATATATATATATATATATATATATATATCGATCACGCCCAACTTGAAAATCAACCATGACATGCATTTCTTCAGCATAGTCTTTGTGAATATATATGCAAGCTGAAGGTTCATGGAAATATGCAGAGTAATGATCTCCCCTCGTACTGCATCTTGAACAAAGTGGCAATCAACTTCAATGTGCTTATTCCGCTCATGGAATATAGGATTGGCAGCAATGTTCTAGTGTTGGATTATCTAACCGCATGGACACTGATTGATGGATTGCGGGTGGATCGGATGACATGACATGGATCGTTGCAAATAACAAACTTAAACAATCACATCATTATGTAGCACTTTCAGTCATAAGATAATCAATCAAACCAGAATTACACAAGAATTTAATGTGGAAACCCTTCTAGTTAAAAACTATGGCTTAAGTCTCCCGACTCAGGCTTTCAACCTGACCCAAACAAGTCTTACCACTAAACCTGAGTTGCTTACGTGGGCAATCCAACCATTTACAACATGAGTTGATTATACAGTCAACTCAACTGCATACATGAAATAAGCCTAACAACCCTAATATCAGAGTAAATATGCAATGAATAGTAAGAGGCAAAATTAAAAAAATCTTACAGAGTGAGGAACGTGTTCATAAGAATCAAATGCAGAGAATCAGAGTTGTTGAAATTAGGACGCAGCAGAAAATAACTCATGAATCTTTCTCTCAGAATATAGAGTGGAAAGTAGAGAGTAGAGAGCTTGTTATTCTTGTTGAATGTTATAAAATGAGGTATGGGGTACTATTTATAGGTCTTAGGGTCACATAGACGTTGGCTTTGAAAAAGTAACCTTTGTGAACAAAAGAGGAATGAAATCACCTTCAAAAATCTTCCTCAAATGAAATATGATCAGTCAAGATACAAAGGATGATCGATCAGGATTAAATGATAGATCGTGAGGATTTAGGTGATCGGTCAAAATCAAGAGATGATCGATCAAGGATCAAGATTGATCGATCAGAAATATAACCGTTGTAATTCAGATATCGATCAATCAAGTGTGATCAACTAGTGTAAAATGGTTGATCGGTCAGCTTGGCTCTTTGATCTGAAAGTCAAAATCAAGATTTGAGGTCTTTTACATTCTAAGACAATTACAGAACGCGGGACTAAATAAAAGAAAAGACGCGGTCTTGTTCTTGAGCTTGAGATCCTTCCTTGAGCTTGAGTTGGAGTTCAAAATCCTTGAACTCCTTCGAGCTTATTAGCTTCTTCTTCACTTAAGCTTGAGCTCCTTAGCTTGAGCTTCTTCCTAGTCCAGTAGCTTTCCTGCTCTCGACCAAGCTACAAGCTTTACAAATAAGTTTCGTTATCATCAAACTATGCATACTCATGTACTAATAATTTCCCTACTCATGCATGCACTCACATATAGTGGATTTGTTGTCATGGTCCAGAGGAAGTAGTAGAAAATCCAAGCTCATGTAGAAAGGAGACTAAGTATGTAATCTTACAAGTGGCTTGAGTCATCGCCATGTATTCCAGCCTCTGCACTTGACTTAGAGACAATAATTTGTTTCTTGCTTCGTCATGTAACAAGGTTTCCTCTAACAAACATGGCATAACCAGGGGTAGATTGTCTGTCCTCAAGAGAACTAGCATAATCAGCATATGCATAGGAGATAATGACAATGTGCTCATGGGTACCATAGAAGAAACCTTTTCCTGGAGAGTCCTCAAGTATCAAAGGATCAAGAAGATTATCTGGCCAATGATTGTAGTGAGGCTTCTCCATATACTGGTTGGTTCTACGTATAGCATATGATATATCTGACCTAGCGAGAATAAGATAGAGCAGCTTACCCATCATGCTTTTATATCATGTTGTATCATCAAACTCAAGGTCGATAGATGTAGTATGTTTCCGCAATCCCGCTGGGATGCCAGATGGTTTACATCCACCTAAGATGGCCTCTGTAAGAATATCCACACAAAATACTTCAGTTGTGATAGGTGTAAACCATTTGCAGTACGAATCACCTCAATGCCAAGGAAATATCTAAGTTAACTAAGGTCCTTGGTGACAAACACCTTCAGAAGGAAGGTCTTGATCTCTAGAATGCATGCTTTGTCATCACCAGTAATCACCATGTCATCAACATAGACAGCTAGTACCATAGTGCTAGAAGCCCTTCATCTGACAAACACAGAGTAATCAGATGGTGTCTTATGGAAGCCAGGTGAGCTTATCTCAAAAGTAAGCTTGTCAAACCACGCCTATGGGCTCTACTTTTGGTCATAGATAGCCTTACATAAACGGCAAACATACTCCCCCTCAAAGGTGTTAACTCGGTAGTTGCACCATATAGACCTCTTCCTCAAGATCACCATAGAGGAAGGCATTCTTGATATCTAACTGAAAAATCGGTCAGCTCTTATTGGCAGCAACAGAGATGATCGTATTGATAGACCCCATCCTGGCCACTAGGAGAAAATCTCAAAGTAATCCACGCCATAAGTTGGGGTAAATCCCTTGGCCACTAGTCAAGTCTTCAGTCTGTCTACCAATTCATTAGGAGCATGTTTGATCGTGAAGACACATCTGCAAGCTACATGAGCAACACATGTGGGAATGGAGCAAGGTCCCAAGTGCCCCTTGAGACAAGAGCATCCACCTCTCCATACATAGCATGCTTCCAACCCAGATGTTGAAGAACTCTATGATGATATTATGAAAGAGGTACATCAATAAGAGCATTTATAAACGTCATGTGACATCTAGATAATCCATAAGTACAAGTAAATTTTGACATAGGGGGTAGAGTACATTGCCTTTTGGACTTCCTTAGAGCAACAGGAGGGACCATCCATATTCGTAGCCTCAGAAGTAGCATCAAGGGAGGGAATATTGGTTTCATGATCATCAATTTTCAAATCAAAAGGAATACATAAAGGAACCATCTCATATGCATGTTTCTCCTTCCTATAGTAAACGTATAGTGAAGGGTCCAAAGGAATCTCTCCAACACTCTTAATAAAGAAACCAATCTTCTCAAAGAATATAACATCCGTAAAGACAAAATAATAATGGCTAACTATAATATCGGTATCCTTTTTATTTCTAAAATACCCCCATGAAGATGCATTTGATTGCACGAGGAGAAAGCTTCTCTTTAGCATGAAAATTCTGAACAAAACAAGTGCAACGAAAAACAAACGAAGGTAGCAGAAATGGCTTATCATCGGGATAAAGCAATAAGAATAGAAAAGAACCTCTTAATATGGATGAGGGAATCCAAATAATCAAATAAGCTGCAGTGAGAATAGCATTATTGCAGAAAAATTTAGGGCATTCATCTGAGTAAGCAAAGTAAGTTCTATGTCAAGGAGATGTTGAAGTTTCCTTTTCCCAATACCATTCTGTTGTGAGGTATGGGGACATCATGTCTAATGCATGATTCTCTAAGAATCAAAGAAGCTAACCAAATCTTTCTGCATAAATTCAAGAGCATTATCAGACCGAAATATTTTAATGTAAGCAGAAAAAGAAGTATTGGTCTCTGTGAAGAACTTAACCACATTGTTGATCTCTGGTCTTTCCTTTATAACTCATGAACTCCGACTATAGTCATCAATGAAAACAACAAAGTATACATATCCTACAATGGCAGCACCGGACAAGGACCCCAAACAAGGCAATGAACAAGATCAAACGGAGACGACCTTCGTGGCTCAATTCTTCGAGGAAAGGATGTCGTGTGATGTTTCCCAAAATGACAAGCCTCATGGTCAAATAGCTTCAGAGGACGGACTTCAGGGAACATATGAGAAAGAGCACTAGCAAAAGGATGTCCAAGACGTAGATGCTAGATATAAGGATCTGGGGTAATAGATGCGTCTCAAACAAAGCGAGAGTTATCAGATACATTAAGATAATATAGTCCATGTTTCTCATAACCACTACCAAAAATCTGCAAAGTATGAATGTCCTACAAGTAGCAATGATGATGATCAAAAATACCTTGAAAATTTGGCTCCTTCCATACTTAATGAATAGGCAACAAATTTAGAGAAAACTTTGGAGCACAATATACACCAAAGAGTTTTAATTTGGAGGAGAAATCCACTACCTATGGTAATAACTGGAGGGAGAGATCCATTGGCCAGTTTAAACAATCTCACAGAAACAGAAGGCTGAGTAGAAGATAGAGAGTTGCCATCACTAGTCAAATGGTTTAATGCCCCTAAATCAATCATACATGGACGAGTAGGAATGGATACCACATTAACCATAGAAGTAGAGAGTCAAGCAGAAAAGTAGTAGAAGCATAAATATTCTTACTCCTATGGCTATCTCTGAGAAGTTGCATGTGACGATGATAATCTTCAATAGACAACAATGTGGAAGGCTGAGTAATACGTTGAGGCAATTGATTTTGCCTTTACTGATCATGTAATCATCTCTGTAGATATCAATGTTGTATATTACGAATGTTATTGTATGACTGTGAAAACCAAGAACAGATACACCAATAGATTTACGTTTTTGCTGCTTCAGTTTCCTTGATGTAGCACTAACTCTTCAACACAGCAGAAAAGCATTAAACTGGAATTCACATTTCATATCAGATTTCAATCCAGATTTGCATTTCAGATCAGATTTTAGATCAGATCAGATTTTGGATCAGAATTCAGTCTGGAACTCAAAAATCAGATCACATTCGCATCAGAACTCAGTGCATTCAGATCAAAAATCACACAATTCAGCATGAAGTGCATTTCAGGGTCAGATTCTGAATCAAATTTCAGTCTGGGATTCACGAATCAGATCTGAACTCTCGCATTTCAGAACAAGTGCAACATTATAGCGATGCTACATCAGATTTCAGAACAAGCATGCAACTGTAGTAGTGCTATGGTAGTGGCTACTCTAGCAGTAGTCTGCTGCAGCCTAGGGCTTCCTCGCACAACAATAACAATAGCAGCCCAAAGATCGTAGCAAGAGCAGGTGGAACACGATTGATGGTGATGGTTAGGGTTTGAGTTAAAAGAGGCACAATGCTCTGGTCTAGGACTGTCAATCCGATACCGTGTGAAAATAATAAATGGAAAGGAATGAGATACATTATTCAATGGGTATGGGGTTTCTTATATAGCGTGAAACCCTGGAGTCCAAGTGGTGATAATTACGCAAGAGACCCGAAGGGTTACAAGACACAATAAATAAAATAAAGAGAAGATAATCAAAATAACTTTAACAATAAGAAAAGTATCAAATAATCTCTCAGCTCAGCCCATGTTCAGGGAATTAAAAATAATTTGCAAAACATTTCGCAGATGATCTGCAATATCAGAAATGGTCTTAGGTTGATCCAGCAATATCTGTCCAGGATGCTCACATGGGTCTTCTAGGGGTTTCATGTGCACTGCTGATGTGGGACTGCACTGCAATTCATGATCCCACAAAGGGCTTATGTGTAATAATTCCAACTTGATCATATGGATTTGGTAGACGCTCACATGTTGCTCGATGCTACGATCTTAATTTTCATTCGAAGACACTTGAAGGACTTTGTCATAAAATCTCTGCTGATTGGGGGATCTACGGTCCAGATTAGGTGCTAACATGCAATCTTGTCCTTCGAATCTCACATGCGTGTTAAAATTCTGCAATAGTTACTTTCTCTCTATTCGTGCATGGTGCAGATCTGAGCAGGCAGCAGCAGATGGATGATTCCTGGTTGAGGAATAATTGAAAGCAGAGGCAGTGGCAGTACACCTCTCTCAAATGCCAGGTGATGACTCGAGGGTTCATCTCTTGCGATGCAGCTCAGTGGTGAAGGAGATGGGACCGCAGCAGAGGACCTATTGTCCTCAGCTCACCTGGCTGAGGACGAAGGGGCTTCAACTGATGGACTATTTTTACTGGAGGTCAGCAAAGATCTGGATCGAGCTTGATAAATACCAAAAAATTCGACAGTGGAAAAAATATTTGGTAGAAGAAATTTGGAAGGAGGAAGAAGAGAAGATACGCCGGTTGTGAATGGCTTTGGAGAAGCGCAGAGATGTGTGGGAAGAGAGAAGAAGAAATGGAATAGTGGAGAAAACACTAATTATAATTCAACTTAAACTTAACAAAATAATGGACTACCACCCCCTTTACACATGAGTGTAGAATTCGATGATGCGGAAGTGATATCAGAGATAAAGAGATCAATAAGATGAAGAACGCCGGGATTTTAACGTGTAACACTACTCCATAAGGAGCAGGATGAAACTACGGGAGAATGCTTCTCAAAGGTCGGGTATTCGGTATTCCTTTTTCTCAACCGATAGAATGGGTGTGGGGCTTCTTATATAGCCCAAATTGAATCTTCAAGTCCCATGAATAATCGATATGGGACTAAAAATAAGAGGGTATGGTAATTGAAACCTGCTTGGATACAATTACTTACCTGTCGATGCATACTCTAACACTCCCCTTAAGCTGGAGCATGCAATGCTCGGCTTGGACAAGTAGAAAGCAATCTCTCACTCACAATACAAGATACTACAGACAATATCAACTCAACGCATACTCTATTGGTTGCATGTCAATTGAAGGGAAGGAGAAACTGAAGGGTTGGAGTATGAACTGAATAGGGTCTCCTTGTCGAAGAACATGTGCTCAATACTATGTCTATCAGAGTCACTGAAACTTGCATGTCTCCACCCGAAGAACTCTGACTGCAATTTCTCCATCTCTCTGAAGGATCATACAAGAATAAACGTGGAAACATCCATATCGGAGTCCATGATCGTTGCAGAATGGAGTCTAAAAATATCGGGATATATCGGCGACGACGACATATCGATATCGATATGGGACCGATATGGGTACCGATATGGCGATATATCCCGATTTCCAGGCATTTTCTTCACAAAAGTTCGTCGATATGGGCGATATTTCAGCGATATATCGTCGATATATCGTCGAAAGATCGTATCGATACGATAACAAAACAATATCGATATCGATACGGCCTTCCATAAAAGTCTCTTCATTGGAGAATTGGGTCTCTTCCATATTGGCTCAGAAAATGGGATATCTACTTTGGAGTCCCTATGATACCACAAGAAAATCCTATGCCCACAATGGCTCAGACTCTACTTTAGAGTCTCCATAGATCACATCAAAATCTTAGGCCAAATCAAACATGGAGACCTCTCAAGCAGTATTGCATAAGTCGATATTCGGTATCAGTCAGACGGGTCAATAGAGAATAATATATATTGGATTATGCATTTTTATTTATTTTAAATATAAAAATTATGTTTAATTTAAATATTCTTATATATTTTTACATGTAAGGTCATCAAACAATAAGAATCCAAGATATAAGTACATATTAACGAGTTACATATATAGAGCTTCAACATTTGTGATGATACCGGATAATGGGAACCTTTAAAAAATAAAAAATCATAAATGTAATGCAATAGTCGTTCGAATATTCGGCGAATACCAAAATATTCAGGCCAAATATTTGGAAATAATCGGGTTGGACCGAAAATTGACCAAATAGCACTATTCTATTCGATCACCCCTACATAATAAATATATTCGATCGAATATTACGATAGTGCTTTCAAATAATGATCGCAAATATGTGTACATCTAACGATAAAGTAGGAAATCTGGACGTCTGAATATGAACTTAAGAGTCAGAATATGTCATGTAGAACTCTACATAATACTCCTTTCTCCCAAATTGGTCGGAATAGATGACATATATCAAGTTGGGAGAAAATCTGAATATGGGGAAAGCCCAATCTCAAATGATTTTTTTGACTAATATTTATATATAGCCATCTCCTTTTTTCTTAAATTAATATTTTTCAACGTATGCCTTTTCTCTCTTGTTTTGTATGCTAGCCTTTTTTTCAAAAAAAATCCTTTTGCTTTTTTTCCGAAACACGGCCAAATAGGGCCCAAAAATACAGCTCCTTTTTTTTCTTCTCAAAGTGGCCCCTTTTTAGGAGAAAACCTGAATATGGCTTTTTTTAGGTATTCAAGTAAAGATAACGACAGAACCGGTGTTGTAGTGGTTGTTCATAAGGATTTAAAGGATTGTGTGGTTGAGGTACAAAGATTCAGGGATCGGATTATTTTGCCAAAATTGGTGCTTGAAGAAGAATTATGAATATCATCTCAATTTATGCATCGCAAATTGGTTTAGATGAAAGGACTAAACAAGCTTTTTGGGAAAATATGTATAAGGTTTTACAAGGAATCCCACAAAGTGAGATGATTTGCATAGGTGGAGATCTTAATGGACATGTGGGAAAATATGCTTCATGTTATGCTAGTGTTCATGGAGGACATTGTTTTGGGGATAGAAATGAAGAGGGAAAAGTCATTCTAGATTTTGTAACAGCTTACGATCTTTTCATAGCAAACACTCTCTTCAAGAAGAGGGAGGAGCATTTAGTTACTTATAAGAGTGGGCCAAATAGAACACAGATAGATTATCGTTGAGGAGAAGAGATCAGTTGTGTTGTAAAGACCGCAACGTAATCCCAGGAGAGAGTTTGACAACCCAACATCACTTGTTAGTATTAGATGTGCAAATAAAAGAGTTGGTAAAGAAAATGAGGATTCCTAAGATCACTAGAACTAGATGGCGGAATCTTCCACTAAAGCAATCGAGCTTCAGGGAGAAGGTTTTAGAAGACTTATTTTGGGATTGTAGCATAAGTACAGACAAGATGTGGGAGGTAGTAGTAGCTTGTATCCGAAAGGTAGCCAAAGAGATGCTAAGCGAGTCAAAGAGAGGAGCTCCAGGTCAAAAGGAGGCTTGGTGGTGGAGTGAAGGGGTGCAAGAGAAGCTAAAAATTAAAAGAGCATGCTTTAAAACTATGTCTAAGGATAGAACAGAGGAAACTATCACAAACTACAAAATAGCAAAAAAGGAAGCAAAGAAGGCTATAAGCGAAACTAAGTCAAAAACTTATGAAGTTTTGTATAAAAATCTCGACTCTAAGGAGGGTCAGAAGGATATATTAAAATTGGCCAAAGCAAGAGAACGAAAGACCAAAGACCTTTCTCAAGTGAAATGGATTAAGGACGAGGAAGGTAACGTGCTTGTTATTCATAAGAACATATAGACTAGATGTGCTTCCATAAACTTTTCATTGGGGAAGGAAATAGGGAGATCACTTTGGATGATCTAGCTAGTAGTGAAAGTTACTTGAATCGTGCAAGATATAAACGAATACAAAGAAAGGAAGTTGAGGAGGCTTTGAAGGTTATGAAACCTGGGAAAGGTGTAGGACTGGATGATATCCATGTAGAAGTATGGAGAGTTTTAGGTGAGCACGATTTGACTTGGTTTACGAATCTATTCAATGTTATTTGACGAAACAAGAAAATGCCTGAAGATTGGAGGAGTAGCATCGTGGTGCCTCTTTATAGAAATAAAGGAGACATTCAAAATTGTTCAAATTACAGAGATATCAAGATGATGAGTCACAATATAAAAATTTAGGAACGTGTGATCGAAAGATCCAACGTAAGAGAAAAGCAATTCGGATCGATGTCAGTTCGCTCAACTATTGAAGCCATCCATTTGCTGAGGAGAACAATGGAGATTTATAGAGCTAAAAGGAAGAACCTCCATATGATCTTTATTGATTTGGAGAAGGCTTATGATTCTGTCCCACGAGAGATATTGTGGAGAGTTTTGGAGAAGAGATAAGTACCTATCCTATACATTAACCTCATAAAGGACATGTATGATATGGCTTTATCTTGTGTAAGGCCTCCGTCGGGAAGACTGGCTATTTTGACATCAACATTAGCTTACATCAAGGTTCAGCTTTGAGTCTGTTTCTTTTTACTTTGATTATTGACGAGTTGACAAGTTACATTCAGGATGAGTTACCATAGTGTATGTTATTGTTGATGATATTGTGTTGATTGACGAGACTAGAGATGAAGTAAATGAGAAGCTTCAGGTCTGGAGACATGCAATGGAGACTAAAGGATTTCGTATAAGTAAGGGTAAGATGGAATATATAGAGTGCACCTTTGATGGAAGTAATGATGAAGGAATCGAGGTGAAGATTGGTGACGATAACATTCGGAAGAGAGATTCTTTTAGATATCTGGGATCTATTTTGCAACATGATGGGGAAATTGATGGAGATGTTACTAATAGAAAATGCAAGCTGGTTAAAATGGAGAGGAGCCTCTGTTGTTCTCTATGATAAGAAAATTCCTTTAAAAATTAAAGGAAAGTATTACAAAGTAGCCATGAGACTTGCTATACTCAATGGATCTGAATGTTGGCTTGTGAACCATAGACATGTGCATCGAATGGTTGTAGCAGAAATGAAAATGCTAAGGTGGATGTGTGGACACACACGTAAAGATCGGATTCGGAATGATGCAATCAGAAAGAAAGTTGATATAGCTCCGATCGAGGATAAGATGCGAGAAAACTGCTTAAGATGCTTTGGTTATTTGCAAAGGTGATCAGCGGATGCACCAGTTAGGAGATGCAAGCGTTGGGATGTTGCGTCGGCTAAGAGAGGGTGAGTACGGTCCAAGAAGTGTCGGAAAGAGACTATACGAAGGGAACTTAGTTTTTTGGATATAAGCTTGAGACTGATCCAAGATAGATCTGAATGGAGGCGAAGAATACATGTAGCCAACCCTACTTAATTGTGGATAAAGGCTTTGTTGGTGTTGTTGTTGTAAAGTGGCCTCTTTTTAGAGCCATGGCCCAATTGGCCCTAAAAATGCAGCAACCGGTGGTTCGTTAAACAAAGCCTTCTCCTACTATAAGTAGGATCAGCTGCATGGATTCTTGCTCAAATCCGTGTTGAAAGATTCAACTATTTTTTTACGATGGTTGTCGACTACCTAACGCAACCTCTACAAAAGAGGGGATTTGAACCCTGGTCATTTGGGTGGCAGGCACATTGCACTACCACTAATAAAAACGAGAGCGGGGCCCTTAGGGGATTCATGACTGCCTCTTTTGTCTTTGAAGAACAGGGTTTTGAACAGATATTGTCGCCGTGATGAACGGACGAGGAGGCTCTCACGCATTGAGGAGGGATTGGTCATCATAGTCTACTGCCTTGAGGTACTGAAGGTGGAGGCCTAGCCGCCTTCTCATGGAGCTTCATCGCTGGGGATATGTGCCGCCTGGAGGTCACAGAGGTAGTGCCCTAGATCACTTGGAGAGCCATGTTGCTTAAGTGACATGATGGGTCTATCAAAGAGGATCGTTGGGTCGGGAAACAACTCACGAGATGGTTGCCTGGGTGTGCGCATGTGATCTCAGTGAGATCTAGGCTGCCTTTGGATTGATGGATGGAAGGAAGTGTTGCTTAAGGGCATTCATGGACTTGGATCTGCCTAGAAGGGCTTGAGATGAGAAGCTATCCTCCATCTTCTTCTTAAATACGGGAGTATGGAGATGGTTGTGCATGGAGGCGTACATCTCAAACATCGCGCTTCTGGAAGTATCACGTGAGTGTGTGATACTGTTGTGAATTCTGTAAGCAGATGCAAGAAATAGATCTGAAGCCGGTGACTATGTACAAGCAAGACCTTAAGATCTACGATGAATAATCATGCGCATCGGGATCGCTAAACTGTGCATGCCTAGAGAATTAGGGTTCCGTGAACCCAAACATATTCTGAATAATGCCTATCAGATCGGCATTGACGGTGGCTGCGTAGAATTAGATTTTCTAACAGGAACCGTAGAACAAATAGTATTGAACTAATCAGAACCCATCCTAGCGCAGAATTAGGACTTCAAAAAGACCTCTAAAACTTGATCTTGAATAATCACGAATATGAACTCTATAAAAGATCTTCACAAATAAATCCTCAAGAATAAGCTAAAATCAAAACTGCTTTGTTAATCGAATCTCAAACAAATCAAAAACATAAAAATAAATCCTCGAGAATCGAACTCACTCTGATACCATGTAAAAAATGATAATGTGTGTGAGAGGAGATGAGCGAATGATATGATATATATTCAAGAGGTCTAGGGGTCCTTATATAGGACTAAACCCTAGAGAGCTTACAATAGTTAAAATACATAAATATCCTCCGTGGGGCTACAATAAAATATCATAATGTAATCTATTGTAATATCTGACAAATAACGTAATCTATTGTAATCTCTAACACTCCCCCTCAAGTAGGAGCATATCGATCATGCCCAACTTGGAAGCTATCCAAGAGAGGTGCTTCTTTGATAAGGCCTCTGTAAATATGTTAGGAAGTTGAAGATCTGTCGAGATGTGTGGTGTAGCAATCTTGCCTCGTCGTACAGCATCATGGACAAATAGCAGTCAATCTCAATGTGCTTGGTTCTCTCATGGAATACAAGATTTGTAGCAATGTAAGTGCCAGATTTGTTATCACGGTAGAGAGGAACAGGAGTGGTGATAGCAATATTGAGTTCTTTTAGAAAAGTCAGTAGCCAAGTGATTTCACATGTAGCCGGGGCCATTGGCCTGTATTCTACCTCTGCACTGGATCAGGATACTACCGTCTGGCGTCTGCTTCTTGCTCCTCCAACTGACAAGATTTCCTCCTACCATCATAGTGTAACCTGTAGTAGAGCAATGGTCCTCAGGTGAGCTTGCATAATAAGCATCAGCATATGCAGCAGCATTAGTGTATCTATTTGCCCCATAGAATAGGACACATCCAGGTGATGCTTCCAGGTATCGCAAGAACTGAAGAACGTCCTGCCAATGGGTGTAATAAGGTTTCTCCATATATTGGCTAGCTCTGCTCATAGTATAGGATATGTCAGGCCTAGTAATAGTAAGATACAAAAGTTTACCAACCAGGCTTCCGTATCGTGTAGTATGATATCTTCAAAAGGAGGATCGGTGGAGGTAGATTGTTTCCTTGGTTCTGCTGGAATGCAGAGGGTTTGCACCCAAGTAATCCTGCCTCAGTCAGTATATCTAAGCAGTACTTTATTTTTGACATATGAAGTCCCTTCGTGGTGTGTAAAACTTCTATGCCCAAAAAATAGCGAAGTTGCCCTAAATCCTTGGTGACAAAGGCTTTTTACAGAAAGACCTCGGTCTCCAGCACCCCTGTTTCATCATCACATGTAACAACCATATCATCCATATACACAGCAAGTATAACAATGCCAGTTGAAAACAAGGTAGTCAGGCGTAGTTCTCCGGAAACCCAGAGTGACAATCTATGTACTTAGCATGTCAAACCATGCCCTCGGGCTTTACTTCAGGCCATAGACTGCTTTGCGAAGTCGACACACATACTCCCCCTCAACTTCGTAATATGGAGGTTGCATCATGTAGACTTCCTCCTCAATATCGCCATATAGAAACGCATTATTGATGTCCAATTGAAAAATAGGCCAATCCTTATTATCGGCAACATATAGGATAGTCTGTATGGATCCCATCGTTGCAACTGGAGAAAAGGTCTCAAAGTAATCAACTCCATAAGTTTGTGTAAATCCTTTCGCCACAAGCCTTGCCTTCGACCTATCAATAGAGCCATTTGGAGACTGCTTCGTAGTGAATACCCATCTGCAGGCAACAGGTTTTGTTCCCTGGGGACACTTTACAAGATCCCATGTCCCTCTAAAATTTAGAGCGTCCATTGCTTCATTCATGGTCTTTCGCCATCCAGAATCTTGTAGTGTACTATAATAGTCACTTAGGATTGGGATTGCCATAAGAGCATCTGCATATCTTTTGTCAGAACATGATAAGCTATGAGTGGATTTGAAATAAGACATTGGGTGTAGAGTACATTGCATATTGGTTCTGCACAGAGCGATGGGAAGCTCCTGAGGATCATCCGGGACAGTATTGGTGGGAGCACTTGAAGATGGCATATTCTCCTGCAACAAAGGAACAGGCAGAGGAACAGGAACAGGAGTAGAAACATGTTTCCTTTTATACACAATAGGTGTAGGAAGATTTAATCGGATACATCATGATTAAAGAAGCTAGTTGTTCAAAAACTGTGACATCAGCACATATGTAATAGTGATAGCCAGAAGAATCATAACATATGTACCTTTTTTGAGTTTGAGAATATTGCAGACATTTAATCGCACGTGGAGATAATTTGTCGACGGTATGAAAGTTGTTTACAAAAGCTGTGCAACCAAAAATACGTAGAGGCAGGGGAAGTGGAGAGTCATTAGGGTATAGTAGGCCAAAGGGAGTGAAGTCGTTTAGGGATGCAGAGGGGACCCTGTTTATGAGGTGTACGGCAGTGAGTACAGCATCTCCCCAAAAGGTTTTGGGGAACCTTCATGTGAGTGAGAAGAGAGCGGGCAATCTCAAGGAGATGTAGTTTTCTTTCAGCTACCCCTTTCTGTTGGGAAGTATATGGGCAAGAGGTTTGATGGATTGTACCCTGTGAAGCAAAGAAAGATGTTAAATTATTTTGTGTGAATTTTAATGCATTATCAGAACGAAAAATTTAAATAGTAGTGAAGAAGATATTTTTGACATAATGAGAAATTTTAGACAGTGTTATTAATTTCGAAACGTTCTTTTAATAAGAAGATCCAAGATGAGCGACTGTAGTAATCTACAAAGACATCAAAATATTTATGACCACTCAGAGTTCGGATTAGACATTGACCCTAGATATCACAAGGGACTAGAGAAAACGGAGCAAGGCGGCGAGGCTCTGTCCGTGCAAGAAAGGATGCTCTGTGATGTTTCCTGAACTGACACGCCTCACACTCAAAAGGTTTGAGTGTAGAGAGTTCAAGGAACATCATGGATAGGGCCTTTACAAAAGGATGACCAAGACGGAGGTGCCACAAAAAAGGATCATCAAAGACAGAGACAGCGCCAACAAAATTGGAATCAGATGGAATGTCGAGGTAATAAAGCCCATTCCTCTTATGTCTACCAAAAATCTGCCTCGTCCGGATGTCCCTGAAAATAATAACAGAACTCGTCAAATATAAAACGATAATTAAGTTCACGACATAGCTTCTATACAGATAAAATACTGAGAGGAAATACAGGGGCACAGTGAACATCTGTCAATCGCAGCTTAGAAGAGAACGTAATAGTGCTGACAGTAGTAACTTGGGGATGTTCCATGTTAGCAACACGAACAGTCTTCACGGAGGAAGACAGCTGGGAAGATGTGAGCAGACGTCCTTCTCCCGTCAGATGGGCAGAGGCCCCAGAGTCAATAATCCATGCATGTTTGGAGGCAGAAACCAGGGTACTAAATCTCGTGAAATTTCGCTGAAATTTTGATTTCAATGGACTCGGTATATCTAAATCCATTTACATATTGATTTCTCGGATTTCGGCTGAAATCTCGCGAAATATCGTCGATATTTCGGGTCATCTCGCCATCTCGCCCAAAAAGGGAATCTTATATTAAAAAATCCACAAGTTGTCGAGATGGACCGATATATCGGTCGAAATCTCCCCATTTCGACAGACAATCGGCTCCTTTGGTTCTCCGAGTTTCTCCAAGTCCTTGTTTCATCCATTTCATCAAGGTAAGTCAAAATTGATCAAATGTTCATAGATTTCTTCATATTTTTTAGGATTTTTGTTCCTAATATGTTGTTTTGTCTTGGTGTGGTTTTTTTAGAGATTTTGAATATCTAGCTTGATTTTTGGAGACCAAAATTAGGGATTTTGTGTTTTAATGCACAATAATGATGCGTTATGAATGTATTTACTCGGATCTCATGTATAACATGTACTAAAGCGTACTTTGAAAATAATTTGTGAGATCTATGGAAGAGAAAATTGGGGGTTTTATATTTTAATGTGGAATCATGACGAGTTCTTCAATGATGAACTCGGATCTTAAGTCTTGGATGTAGAAAATATGTTTCGGATTTTTTTAGTGAATGAAATATTAAAATAGAGTAATTCCGAAAATAAACCTTAAATCTATACGTTATTTTACATGTTTTATGTCTCTTAGGTGATTTTTCTCGAAAATAGTCCCCTAATTGTTAGATCTAAGACCCTAATGTATAGATGTAAGGTGTTTCTTGCTGAAAATCTGAATATTAAGAGTATACTTTCAATTTTGAACACCAATATTTTAGGAATTTGTGAATATTAGGTATTAGAAAAATTAAAATATATTAATTCCGAAAATTAAAACATAAATTAAATAGATAATTCTTAATTGTTCACATCGTACGACTCGTAAATGATTGTTCTTCAATTTTCTCATAGGTTTCGGAGTTTCGGTGATCATCATGATGGAACATTCTGGATCAGGATCTGACAGTTCTGAGGATCAGAGGGAGGATTTCGATGGGGGCATTGATTGGAGGTATGCCTCCGCTCCTGATGGCAATAAAGTGAAACCACAATGCAATTTATGTGGGAAGAAGTTGGGAGGAAGGGGGATCACGAGGATGAAGCAACATCTTGTTGGCAACAACAAAAATGTTGCAAAGTACACGCGGTGTACCAAAGATATAAGAGACAAGGTGAAGGCCAACTTGGAAGGGAGAAAGGATAGGGAAACAAATAGGACAAGGAGGGGTGAACAATTTAAAGAGTTCATGTTTGACAAATAATTCAACGTCCTCTCAGATTCAGACGACGATGACTTTGTCTACTCCGCTGACATTCAGACTACAGCTGAGAGGAGGGCTTATATGAGGAAAATAAAAGAATCAATGAGGAGCGAGTTCGAGAGGAGAGAACTCAGTGGTGCACGAAGCAACTTCTATGGTGCAGGTGGCAGTAGGAGTAGTTTTGGAGGTGCACCAGTACTACCACCCACCAAAAAATACAAGGGAAAGGGAATTGAGCCCTTCTTGACGAGGAGCAGATCCATGCAATACAAACCAAGCAAGGATCCGAGGCAGAAGATGGTGAAGGGCATGTTCAACAATGTATAGGAGAGGGTGGGAAAGGCCATCAGCAAGCTCTTCTTTGGGGAGAGCATTCCAGCCAACGTTGCTAGTGGGTCATTCCTCCAACATGCCATAGATGAGATCGCTGCAGCAGGAACGGGAGTGAAGGCTCCCATATCCTACGAGATAATGAACAAATATCTTGGGCTGGAGAAGGAGGAGATGAATGAGTACATCGCCGAGCTGAGGAGGAAATAGTCAGAGTATGGGGTAACGTTGATGTGCATAGGTGGACTAGCTACACAAGGAAGCAAATCATCAACTTCCTTGTTTATTGTGATGGAAAGACAGTTTTTTTTTGAAATCTTTTGATGCATCCAAACATGTAAAGGACCACAAGTACTTGTTGAAGTTGATGAAGGACACCATCAAAGATGTTGGGAAGAGAACATTGTTCAAATTGTCACGGATAATGGAAGCAACTTCAAGAAAGTAGGTGAAACAATCATGAAGTCCAGTAGCTACGGCATTTTTTGGACACCATGTGCTGCACATTGTATTGATTTAATTCTAAAGGACTTCAGCAAGAGGAAGCTCGTCTCAAGGGAGGTGGAGCAAGCACGGACGATCACCACATTCATTTACAACCACTCCAAAGTGTTGACGTTGATGATGCGGATGTGCAGTGGTGAGTTGGTGAGGCATGTCATCATACACTTTACAACCAATTTTTATAGCATTGCAAAGCTTGAAACAACACAAAACAGGGTTAAAAACCATGTATTGCCAAGGTGAATGGTTCGAGATACCTGAAGCTCAAACTGAAGGAGGACGAAAAGTGGAGGCATTGATCAATGATCTCCACTTATGGGATGACGTGACTCGGGTCACAAAGATCATGGATCCGGTTGTTTCTACATCGTGGATCGTAGATAGTAATAAAATCCCACCATGGGAGTGATCTATGAGGCAATGCGCTGCATGAGAGAGAAGGTCAGAGAAGCAGTTGGAAAAGGATTCAAGGCATGGTTTGATATCATTGACGAGCGATGGTCCAAGATGCTCTCCCATCCTCTTCACAAGGCCGGTCTGTAATAACCTAATTTATTTTTCAATTTGTTATACCACTATAGAATATGAGAATTGTGCTTGTTTGTGTCCAGCTTATTACTTCAATCATAAATACTTGTTACTAAATTTCCATCCAATCAAAGAATGAATCTGTTGATATTCCCTTGAATTCTAACCATCTAACCCAAGTTGAAGAACCGTCGTATGCACCCCCTCCTGCCATACCATGCCCCAACAAGACATGGATAGCATATGATATATATCACTATAACATATGATGAAATTATAAAGGTACGAACATCGAAAGAAAAGATATACAATTGTATATGCCTTTTTACTAAATTTCCATCCAATCATAGAATGAATTTATTAATATTCCCTTGAATTCTAACTGTTTAACCCAAATAGAAGAACCGTCGTATGCACCCCCGTCTGCCATACCATACCCCAACAAGACGGGGCTAACATATGATATATATCACTATAATATATGATGAAATTATAAAGATAGAAATATCAAAAGAAAAGATATACAACTGTATATGCCTTTTTACTAAATTTCCATCCAATCAGAGAATGAATTTATTGATATTCTCTTGACTATCTAACTCAAGTTGAAAAATCATCTTAAGTACCCCCTCCTGTCATACCATACCCTAAGAAGATGGGGGTCTCATTGCCCGGTCAATGAGCCTAGGGGGTCTAGGAGGGAGCATGTGTGCACCCCTTGTACCAATATAAGAATGGACTTGGTACAAATGCTGACCTTCTAGCAATTGTACAATTGTGGTGGAGAAGCTCGTCAAGGACGAGAAGACACAGACCTTGTGCATGAACGAGGTAATCTTGATTTTTGAGGTAGATTGAGAGTGGGACTAATAAAATATTCTTGAGGAGTATTATGTAATAATTTATGGCTTCAACCCATATGCAGGTGAAGTACTTCAGGGATGCCTTGGCTTCCTTTGATAGAATTATTGTGGTAAATGGATGGGGCAATACTCTTCCTAGTAAGGACGAAGACAAAAAGGTACATTGAATATGTAGTGATGTATTACTACTATTTATTTATCTCCACTTGATTTTTTCGCAGCTGAATGGTGGTTACTATATGAGATGGAGGCTCCCCACCTACGAAACATGGCAGTGAAAGTGTTGTCTCAAACTGCATCTGATGGTGGTTATGAGAGGAATTGTAGCACATTCAACTTGATACATTCAAAGAGATGGAACAGGTTGGGAGAACAGAGGCTCTATGATCTTTTCTATGTGCACTACAACTTGAGGTTGAAGATGAAACATGCAAGAAAGAGTCAGGACAAAGCGGACTACACAGACCCTATTGATCTTGCATACATTTTCAAGATGCGCAATGATGATGCTGATGAAGATGGTCTCCAAAGGTGGATGGATTTCAATGGTGCTCCCGTGCTCAATCAACTGGGTGGATGACCAAATGAGAATATAAGCCAGCAAATGGGAGCCGATGTAGGTGACTATCTGGTAAGATCTGGGCGGATTACAAAACCTCTTGGAGGGTTGGAGGCCGAGATTGATGTAGCAGTTGATGCAATTCTCTCCACTAGCTCCAAATCCAAATCCAAATCTAAGTCAAAAGATGACAGTGGAGATGATGATGATGATGTTGGCGGTCGTGGTAGATCTGGTGATGGTGGGGAAACATACTCAGGTGGGTCAGGAGGGGGTGGTTGTGGACTACAAGATATAAGATTTGAGGAAGGGCTCCATGTAGGGCGTGAATATAAGGAGCGACAAAGGAACACACATGGACAGTTTGTTCCAAGTCTGAGTCCATGACCTATGGATTATGAGTTCGGTCGGGGCCATCGTCCAATCGACAACTACATGGACGATTTAATATCATTCGTAGGTTTCTTGAGTTGCATGGACATTGACAGCCCATATCGTGGAGGAACACCATGTCCCTTAGGCAGATATGGATTGTCATACGATGACAAATCATTTGGCATCTTCCCAAAATACTTTCATGATCCTCCTCCAGGACCTCCTCCTCCTCCTCAAGCATATGCACCTCCATCATATTCATATGGTTACAGTGGGTATGGGGGATATAGTAGCTACAGCGGTGAGAACTACCAAGATAGCCAACCTGAGCAGAGCCAAGGCAGCTTCTTTGGCGGTGACAGTTATGGTTTCTTCCCTGAGTACACGCCAGTTCCTCCTCCTCCACAGAGATCTTCTACTACTCCATCGTCGTCATCCCGAGTATCTCAAGTCAGTACTTCGCAGCCTCGCCGTACCATTCGTGGTACCAGATCCAGTGCTGCTAACCCGCATCTCGGGATACTCATAGGCATCGATGACTACCAATACAGGAAGTATGTGATGGATTACAAGGCCATGTACTCGTACATGACATGGGAGAACTACTACGAGTTCATTGAATCTGTGATGCATTATGAGAGACAATAAGGAAGGGGGGACGATTCAAATACATCGCGGAACTCTTGGTTCTGAACCAAACATGTCATCAGGTAATATATTTTAATCTCCAATTGCATTAATCATTAATGTGCATGTTCTTATTTACTCTACGTGAATTTTCACTTGTTGTAAAATTGTTACTCTGTTATTAAGTATTAAGTATTAACAATGATATGTTCGATTTGGTGTGTGACATACCGTCATAGTCATAGATGATAACATGATCTATATGTATGTTATAAGCCTATAAGTGTATATCTATAGTTTCATTGTTTGAAGTACTCAGATTAACTCCATTTGTAATATCTAACATATTGTACAATATGACCGATATGATCAATATGGTCGATATGACCAATATGTATGATATAAGGAGTATACATAAGCAATATGTGTGAAATAATTGTGTATTTATAAGTTATTTATTGTTATAATAACTTGGAAGATCATAATTTACAATAAACTTGAAAAAATAGATTTTTGAGCCATTTCCGATATTTCCACCAAAATTGTCGAAATTTCCCGAAATATCGACGAAATTTCGGTATTAAGGGTGACCAAAACGAAATCGAAATCAAGATTTCGAACCTTGGCAGAGACAGTATTTGCTACTGTATATGAGGTAGTAGCCAGGCTAGCATTAGAAGCAGAGGCAATATTGTCACAAGTAGAAGAGGAAGAATCATGCAGTAATTGTCATAGACGAGCATATTCAGAAGCAGTAAAGGAGGTTTGCACCCCTCGAGTTGGCCGAGCAGACGTATTTTCAGTGGTATCATAGGATTCTTCATCATAGGCATTGTTGGCATTAGGTGGCATGCCAAACATTGCCCAGCATCTGTCAGAAGGGTGATTCTAGCATCCACAGTGCACACACACTGGATATCAAGCAATAGACGACTCATGGCCACGTCCACGATCACATCCACGCCCAGATTCACGACCACGTCCAGAATCACGAACACATCCATGACCAGATTCACAACTCCATCCTCCTTAAAAGTGCTGACGCCCTCTAAGTCTTGAGGAGGTATAATGGGTCATTGTCTCTGTAGATGTGGTAATGCTAGAGTGTTGAACTGGAGCCTCTAGCTCCTGTAGGCGTCCGAAGATGGTCTCAAGGGTGGGCAGGGTGTCAGTCATCAAAAATTGATCTTTCACATGTTTATATTTTGGGTGCAAACCCGAAAGAAATCTGTAAACTTGCTATTTTGCATGTTCTCCCACCTACTTATCACAACATTGTATTGCCTAGGGAAGACTGCGTCTAATATATAACCGGGAAAATGTTAACTTTCATTAGATATGATCTTTCTTGCGTAAAATATATATCATTTCCTTTACATTATTATAGTGCAAGGTTCCATTCAATTAATACAAAAAACACTTTGCAGAATATCTAATCCGTAAAAAATCATATAATATTATATTGTCTATGGGCCACTTCCCTTCCGACTTGCATGTGTTAAGCATGCCACCAACGTTCATCCTGAGCCAGGATCGAACTCTGTACTTTGTTTGGATACCCGTATAGCCAACAAAGATCGTTGAAGTGACTAATTCCCGGGGCATTGAGGACAAAGAAATTGTTGGAGTTACCATTTCTATCGAGCACTAATATTAGAAGTGCATTCTTCTGAAAGTCTCGATTTCTTCCACTATGTATTACTTACCCTCAGTGATTGATTGATGCGATACATGCCGGCTGAAAAATAAGCTCCTCAAATAGGCTCATAAGAAGTCTGTAGGACTCGACAAGGCTCGACTCTCCCTGAGTAGCAGACCAAATCCTTGTGTAGATGTCTGAAAGACGAGACCTGATCGTCTTCTGAGAATATGTGCGCCCAAGGTTTTACCACATTGCCTTAGCAGTGTCTTTGTAAAGAAGATTAGCAACAACATTTGGATCGATGTTGTTCGTCATCCGAGTGATAACCTGACAATTATCAACAAATCAGGTGTCATAGTCTTTGTCCGTTTCAGCAGGCGGGACCTTTGTAAAAACATAGCTTTTGCGTTGGCCACCGACAAACACTTTGAAAGACCGAGACCATAGAACATAATTTTCTGAGCCTTTCAACTTAATAGAAGTTCCATGTACCATCAAAGAAGAAGTAGGGTATAAGGACTTGATCTCGGTGGATGTCATGGTGGCATCTTAGGTCAAGAAAAAGTGACCTAGAGGTTGTTCTCTTAAACAATCATCAAGTGCCTAATCATGCATCAAAGAATACGCATAGCACTGTCATGCGGATAAGGGGGCTTAGATGCGTGTTTAGGCCGCATCACGAAGGGGCGAGGAACTGCTGCAGGAGATGCTAGGGTGCACGAGGATACGCTAGCACGAGGGCCAGGAATACCAGGAGGATGCACAAGGGCTAGGAGGGTGCACGAGGGCCAGAAGGGCGCACAAGGATGCACTTAGCACAAGGGCCAGGAGGGCACACGAGGGCCAGGTAGGGCCATGCATGCGAGACACTGCAGTAGGAGGTGTTAGGGCACCTTGCGGCATTCCAAGCCAGCACTAATAGCCCCTAGCAGGGCTGAGCAGGATGTGCACAGGCAGCTAGTGAAGCGTCCAGGTGACGCGATGGTCAGGAGGCTGCACCACGCAGCGCATTCAGACTCTAAGCAACGCTAGGTGGCACTTCCAGGCGCTAGGCCGCACTTCCATGCGACGCGAGGATCAGGAGGCCGCCAGAGGAAGGCGACGCGAGGGTCAGGAGGACGGAGGCAAGGTTAGGTGCACCTGGCGGTGTCGCTAGGATAGGGTTGGGAGCCCTAGCCGTGCGCCAGCACGTGTTGTGACGCGTAAAAAAGAGTCTGAAAGCCGGCGGCGTACAAGGGATGAGGGAGACAGGGTCGGAGGTAGCGGCAGGTATTAGGTCAGAGCACCTGTCTAAGACCACTGCTCTGATACCGTGTGAGAGGAGATGAGAGAATGAGATGATACATATTCAAGAGGTCTAGGGATCCTTATATAGGACTAAACCCTAGAGAGCTTACAAAAGATAAAATACATAAATACCTTTCGTGGGGCTACAATAGAATATTATAACATAATTTATTATAATCTCTGACAGATAACGTAATCTATTGTAATCTCTAACAATGTGAAAGCGTAATATCAGAGAAAAGAGATAAATAAGATGAAAAATATCAAGATTTTAACGTGGAACCCTACGTCGTAAGGAGCGGGATGAAACCACGAGAGAAGGCATCTCAAGGATTGGGTATTCTGTGTTCCTTTTTCTCAACTGATACTGTAGAGATATTTTATGTTACCGCATTGTTTCCGTATTTTCTATTTTTTTCATCAACATTATGTAATTTACCCTTTGGGTCTCTCCCCTATATAAGAGAATCCTAGGATTCCCTTGAATAGTGATATTAATTGTTTCTTCTAGCATGGTATCAGAGTGACGATCCTAAACCAAAGCTCTTGTACACAAAATCCCTACCCCACCAGCAGCCTGCTCCTCTCTCTCCGTCGTCGTTGTGCCACCCCCGACCACTTTTTTGCCGCCCCATCGACATCTCCTACACTGCCGAAGGCACCTCCAGCGGCTGGTGCCACTGCCTGGGCTGCACCTGTTAGAGCAAAAATACTTCGTTGTCTTATTCCATAGAGCCCTAGGGTCTCTTATATAGAGAGAAAACCCTTGGGTAAATTACATAGATGTACATGAGATAAATAAGAAATACGTAACGGTACATCATAACATAACGTAAACCTCTACACTCTCCCTCAAGATGGAGCATAGATATCGATCATGCTCAGCTTGGAAGAACGTCTCTGGAAAGATCCTCTGAGCAATGGCTTGGTAAATATATCAGCAGTCTGGTCCTCTGAATTGACGTATGAAGTGGAAATCAAGCCCTTCTGGATCATGTCTCTAGTGTAGTGACAATCTACCTCGATGTGCTTTGTTCTTTCATGAAAAGCTGGATTATTGGCAATGAACAATGCTGTCTGGTTTTCACATTGAAGCTGCATCGGTAAAGAGACATTTACATTCAAATCTTCCAAGACTGCTCGAACCCACATCATTTTTGTGCTTGCTTGTGCCATGGCTCTATATTCGGATTCAGCATTGCATCTTGCCACAACAGTTTGTTTCTTGCTTTTCCAAGAAACCAGAGATCTTCCTATAAAGATAGCAAATCCTGAAGTAGACTTACGATCCTTTGGGCACCCTACATAGTCTGCATCTGCACAAGCGGAAATGGACAAATCTGTGTCCTTTCTGAATAACAAACCTGAGCCTGGAGAAGACTTTAAGTATCTCAGTATCATGTACAGGGCTTCCATATGGACTTGCCTAGGCTGCTCCATAAATTGACTCACCCGGTTTACTGCAAAAGCAATATCCGATCGAGTTATGGTGATGTATAGAAGCTTACCCACCATCTCTCTGTATCTTCTTTTGTCCACCTCTTCAGTATCGTTGTCGTACAGTTTCATACTTGGGTCCATAGGAGTGCTCGATGGTCTGCATCCAACCATTCCTGTTTCAACTAGCAAGTCTGTAACATATTTTCTTTGGGTCATTACCATTCCTTGTGCATTTCTCGCAAACTCCATCCCCAGAAAGTATCGTATGGTACCTAGATCCTTCGTAATAAACTAACTTCCCAAAAGTGATTTAGTCATCTCGATTCCCTGAGCATCATCTCCTGTAACCAGAATATCATCAACATATACCATGACGACAATTGTACCTCTGGGAGTCTTCTGGATAAACAAAGAGTGGTCCGCATTTGATCTTTTGAACCCCTGTCGTTCAATCAGCTGGGAAAGCTTCTGGAACCATGCTCTTGGACTTTGTTTAAGGCCATAAATTGCCTTATGAAGTCTTCACATCATGTGAGTCTCCCCCTCAGCAGTAAAACCCGGTGGCTGCTGCATGTAGACTTCATCCTGTAGATCACCATACAAGAATGCATCCTTGACATCAAGTTGGAAAATGGGCCAGTCACGTACCACAGCAACGGAGAGAAAAATGCGAAGCGTCGAGTGGCGAGCCACTGGTGAAAAGGTATCCAAATAGTCGACCCCATAGGTTTGGGTGAAGCCCCGTGCAACAAGTCTGGCCTTGTACCGATCTAGACGGCCATCTGCATGATATTTAACCGTGAACACCCACTTGCTACTAACCACAGAAGCACCAGGAGGAATAGGAACTAGGGACCAAGTCCCTTGAGATTGTAAAGCACGCATCTCTTCCTCCATAGCTAAACGCCAGCAATCGATCTTCATGGCCTCTTGATAGGTCCGTGGGATCTCAACCGTCGATACAGCAGCTGCAAACTTCTGGAAATCACCAGTAAGACGATGAAAAGACACCTGAGACGCAAGAGGATAGGACACACATTGCCTCTTCTGCTTCCTAAGTGCAATAGGACGATTAAGATCATTATTCACTGTACTGACTGGCGGATCCTCCCCCTATAGCAAAGATTCCTGCACCGGTACATTATCTAACCCATCATTAGTGACAGTATCGGAGCATACCTGAGGCGTGATGGATGGTTGACGTGTAGCTTGAGCAGGCCCTGACCGCCTTGTGTAGAACTTAGGGAAAGGTGGAATGGGATGATATGGAGGTGGTGGTGGTGGTGGTGGCGTAGTGGACTCAGATTGACCCAGACTTGGAGGTAGAGGAACATAGACATTATCATCCGGAGATGTGGAGGAAACCAACCAGTCACCTACTGGGGAGAAGTACATAACTGGCTCAAAAAATGTAACGTCAGCACTAACATAGTACTTGTCGTTAATAGGGTCATAGCAGCGATAGCCTTTTTGTGTCCGAGAGTAACCTACAAAGACATACTTAACAGCTCTAGGAGAGAGCTTGTCAAGTCCTGGAGACAAGCGGTGAACAAAGGCGACTGTTCCAAAGACACGAGGGGTAAGTGAAAACAAGTCCTTATCAGGAAAGAGAACAGAGATTGGAGCTTTTTCCCCAAGAACGGAAGAAGGCATACGATTACCATATAGCATGTTGTAAGTATAGCATCTCCCCAAAAAGCTAATGGTGCACAACTTTGAATAAGTAATGTGCGAGCAATATCAAGAAAATGTCGATGTTTGCTCTCCGCGACACCATTTTGTTGTGATGTGTAAGCACAGGTAGTTTGGTGAATAATGCCCTTAGAGGAAAGAAACTGAGCAAGAGAACGAGTGCAAAATTCCAATGGATTATCCGTGCGCACATATTTAACAGTAGAAGAAAAAACATTCTGCACTTCCTTGATAAGATTTTTGATAATACTTCCTGCTTTTATTCTTAAGAAGAAAAGTCCAAGAGACACGAGAGAAATCATCAACCACAACGAGATAAAACCTGTGTCCCTGATGATCTGAGACACGACTAGGACCCCAAATATCTATATGAAACAATTCAAACGGGGAGCTACTGCTCCGACTCTGACGACCAGGGAAGCTAGAACGATGATGCTTCCCTAACTGACAAGCTTCACAACGAAATGAAGAATTCGGAGAGATCTGTGACAGGAGGTGACGCATTTTCTGGAGCAGAAGGTGACCAAAGCGAAGATGCCATGTATACGGAGAAACGGGTCCCTGAGAGTGAAGTGAGACGCCAGCATAGGAATTCCGGACTAGACGATAGAGGCCATTATGCTCAGAACCACAGCCAATCACCCTGCCCGTTAGTATGTCCTGAAAAATGACAGATGATGGGTCAAATATAGCACGACAGTGCAAATCTTTTGTAATCTGACTAATTGATAATAAATTCATGGAAAACTCAGGTGCATGTAAAACATTCTGTAAGTGCATGGAGGGTAATAAGGAAGTCTCCCCCTGACCTACAATAGGAGAATGAGTGCCATCAGCTATGAGCGCAGACCGACCAGACTGAATATCCCTGTGGGACTGCAGTATATCTCTGTCACGGCAGAGATGATGGGTGGCTCCAGAGTCGACAATCCAACCTGATAGATCGTGGCAATGACGAAAGGCAGAAGTACTACCTGAGGTACTGGCAGCAGCAAAGGTACTAGCCGATGCAAAAGCCACAACATCAGATGTATCGACAGCCTTTGATGATAACTGTGGCATAATGTCACGAAGCCGTGCCACATGCTCCTCGAACCTGTGATCTGGAGTAGATGCTGAAGGAGACTAAACATGATCAGCTATACGTGCCGAAGGTGGAAACCCAAACTTGGAATAGCATGTATCCTCGGAATGACCAGTGCGACGACAAAACGAGCACGTTGAACGCATACGACCTCCTCGGCCACGTGCACTACCTCCACGGCCACGAAAAGAAGACGAACTACCTCGTCCTCTGGAAACCGCCATTGCCGAAGGAGGTGGAGTAGCTGCGCTGGAGGAAACAGAGATACGACTAAGCCTCCTGTAGACTTCCTCCATCGGAGGAATAGTAGCGTTGACGAGGATCTGAGAGCGGGCATCCTCGTACTCCGGATCAAGGGCAGCAAGTAATACTCCTACCATAGTAGCATTGCGAAATGTCTTCTGCTGCTCGAGGGTGGCTGTGAGCGGGATGGTGCTATATAATTTCTCGAACATCCCTCGTAGGGACGTGTACAGAGAGTGAAGAGGTTGTCCATTTTGCTTCATAGTGAAAATATCATGCTGCAGCTGCAGCATCTTAGTTTCGTTCCGTACTTGAGAATATGTCGTAGCCAGAATATCCCACATCGCTTTGGCGGTGGGCTGATGGAGGACGTCATTGGCAATCTCCATCGAAAGCGTCCCTGATAGCCAGACCTTGGCGTAAGCATTATCAGCCTCCCAGGAGGCATATATCCCCATCTTCTCTGCCGGCTCATCTTCAGTAAGAATGTGTTTCTTACCACATGACTTCTTTAGGCTGAGGAACTGCATCGCCCAGAGCTCGTAGTTTGTCCCGTCCATTTTGACTATTGGCGTCGAACCTTTGAAGGCACCTATGGAGGGCATATCTACCTTTTGTTCTGACATGATGTCGGAGAAGAAGACCTAGGATTGATAGACAAAGGAACCGGTGTCTACAAAGACCTGATCGGATTCAAGTGCATATGTAGAATTTATGCACTTGAATCCATGGAGGAATAGGTGCCGATCGACGAACGAAGGAGCTCGGGAGAGAGAGCTGGTCATCGGCGGCGGTGGGTCCTCGACGAGAAGGAGGCGGCGGGAGGGCCTCGGCGAGAAGGAGGCGGCGGGAGGGCCTCGGCGAGAAGGAGGTTGTGGGAGGGGAGGTGACGGTGGGAGGTAGTGGCGGCGGGAAATGAGGCGCCGGCGGGAGAGGAGGTGGCGGCGGAAGAGAGAGAGCGAGAGAGAGAGGGGGCGGTGGAAAAACCCTAGGTTAGAGTTTTGGCTCTGATACCATGTTAGAGCAAAAATACTTCGTTGTCTTATTCCATAGAGCCCTAGGGTCTCTTATATAGAGAGAAAACCCTTGGGTAAATTACATAGATGTACATGAGATAAATAAGAAATACGTAACGGTACATCATAACATAACGTAAACCTCTACAGCACCCATGTCGCCCGAGCTGCCGCTTACCGCTATATGCGGCATCTTTTCCCTCTCCTAAGGATCTGAGAACGTGATCATGTGATTACGTCAGTCTGGTTTTGGCGTTTCTTGGGTGATTTCAGATCTGTATATCACTCATTTGTGTGAGGCACATTATAAAAATCAGTGTTGTAAAAGTCTCCTGACTGGTCTGACTAGTAGGTTCAACTAGTATAGTAAGCGGGGTAGCCGGCCGAGTATTGATTATTTTTGACTAGGTTGACTAGTCAATTGATTTTTTTCTTGGAGATGCCATATTATTTTTTTTTGTTTTTAAAATGAACTTATTCTAATAAGGTTAATGATTGTTATTTAAATTCAATTACATGGTTTCTTTCATTATGATAGTAAAAAAATGTACAAATCTATGTAAATATATAAGAATATACATATAAAATGATTTATATTTAAATAATTAAAAAAATCAAGGTTTATTAATGCTCGATTGAATTCGATTAGTCGTCGGCTGCCGATTAATCCTTGGTGACCCAACCGACCGAGTACCTATTACTGTTTTTTCAACCTTGATAAAAAGGATGGGGCTGGTTGCATCTTGAGTCTACACATGTAACCACTTCCCTACATGTCTGTGTAAACAAACTTTTTTGGTTTACAAACCTCAATCTTTGGATCCGGAAATATGTCAGAAAGCAAGGCTGATATCCCAACCACAGGCGCTTTTCGAGGTCCATCACCAATAGTGAAGATAGACGAAATGGATTATGAACTATAGGTCATGCAGTTCATGATCCTAATTCAATCTACAGATAAAAAACATATTCTTACCGACGAGGAGCCGACTAATAAGATTGGGGTGAATGCCGCATAGGAGGCTGATGATGCTTATGCACGCGTGTGGTTATCTGGCACACTGATAGTAGAGCTCACCAATGATGTTCTGCACCAACCCACCGCCAAGGCGATGTGGGACATTCCCGCTGCTATGTATTCCCATGTGAGGAATGAGATGAATATTTTGTAGTTACAGCATGACATATTCATAGTCAAGCAAAATGGTTGTCCCATGCATTCTCTGTATACATCTCTTTGTGGCATATTCGATGAGTTTCACAGCTTCGTGCCTCTCGGAGCCACCCCTGAGCAGCAGAAGGCGTAGAGGAATGCCACCACGGTTGACATGTTTTTGGTAGCACTTGTCCTCGAGTGTGATGTTGCTCGCTCACAGATACTTGCAGATTCCAACATCCCTCCCATGGAGGAGGCATATCGCAGGCTTAAAAGGATCATTGTTCCATCGTATGTTTCTACCTAGACATCCTCTGCGATGGTCGCATCTCGCAATAGGGAGGCACTTCTCAGTTATGCGGTCGTGGTCATCGTTGTAGGGGAGGTTGTGTTCGCCATCCATGCACCTATTGCCACCGTCTTGGTCACTCGAAGGATACATGCTACTCCAAGCATGGATTACCATCTTCTTCTCGTGCAGCTGAACAGGCTGAGCCTCTTGCATCGTCATGGTCACTTTGTTGCTCGCTTGAGGTAGATTATGCCTCCTACTAGTTTTCATGCATCTTCGAGTGCTCAGGGAAGCCATTCAGATGTTGCAGCCTATGCGTTTTCTAATACCTCAAGTAGTACTTATGCTCTTACTAGTTGTCATATGATTGACATGATAGAGTGGATTATGGACTCGGATGTGTCCCATCACGTGTGGAGATAGAAGTCAATTTGCAATGTACAGATAGTTACCCCTGGTAGATCAATTATCATAGTAGATGGGACTTAATCTCCAGTTGTAAGAAATAGGGAGATCGGTCTGACGCCATGCGTCTACAAAATGTGTTTCATGCCCCTGATTTTTCAATGAACTTATTTTCTATTAGTCATATTAGTAAGGATCTGCATTGCAATGCTATTTTTAACCCATCTTCACTTGTGTTTCAGGACATTCTTCTGGTCCGCGCTCCGTTTGTTGGTGTCCAGACTCGTCTCACAGGTCCAGTCTCCCTGTTCATGTGGCATCTGCACTTTGGTCGCCTTCCTCTCCAGAAGATGTGTCACGTGCTCCCTCATATTTCTCCTTGCTCCTCTTTCCAGTGCAAGGCTTGTCAGTTAGGGAAGCATCACCTGTCTACCTTCCCGAGTCGCTAGGGTCGGAGTAGTATCTCTCTTTTTGAGTTGATTCATGTAGATATTTGGGGTCCAAGTCGTGTTTCTGATCATCAGGAACACAGGTTTTATCTTGTGAATGTAGACAATTTTTCTATATTATCTTTTATAAATGAAGTAAAGAATATTTTCTCCTCTATAGTTAAATTTATGCGAACTAACAATGCATTGGAATTTTGTACTCTTGAGCTCTCGCATTTCTTCTCATCACTTAACATTGTTCATCAAACTTAGTGCTTATACATTTCAACAAAATGGTATTGCTAAATGTAAGCACTATCACTTGCTTGATGTGACTTAAACTCTTTTTATTCAGAATCATGCTCCGTATTCATTTTAGGAATCGTGCTCCACATTCATTTTAGGAAGATGTGGTTCTCACTGCTAGCTATTTAGTGAATCGCATGTCCTCTTCTGTGTTGGGTGAAAAAATTACATTCTCATTTGCCTTTCTAGAGAAGGATTTGTTCTCACTCACTCCTCATGTGTTTGGTTCGGTTGCCGTTGTGCATCTCACCTGGAAGAAGAGATGGTCGCATTGTAGTCGCAAAGCATCTGGAGTTTAGTTCCAGCTCCTTTAGGAGCCTCTATTGTCAACTGCAAGTAGGTGTTCCCTGTGAATCACCATGCAGTTGGTAGTGTTGATCGCTACAAGGCCAGGTTGGTTGCACGTGGGTTCACCCAGATGTATGGGGTGGACTATCTGGACACATTCTCTCCAGTCGCTCGCCACTCCACTCTTCGGGTTCTTCTTACTGTTGTTGTGGTACATGATTGGCCTATATTTCAGTTTGATGTCAAGAATGCATTCTTATATGGTGATCTCCGAGAGGAAGTCTACATGCAGCAACCACCTAGGTTCGCTGCTGAGGTGGGGTGCTAGCATGTTTATAGACTTCACAAAGCTATCTATGGTCTCAAGTAGAGTCCAAGAGCATGGTTCCAGAAGCTCTCAGACTTGATTGAGCAGCAAGAATTCACGAGGTCAAATGTGGATCATTCTTTGTTTGTTCAGAGAACCCATAAAGGTACAATTGCTATTATGGTTTATGTTGATGATATCATCGTTGTAGGAGATGATGTCAGGGGATTAGCGAGGCAAAAAGTTTTCTTGGTCAACAGTTTATCACTAAGGACCTTGGTACCCTAAGGTACTTTCTAGGATTAGAGTTTGCAAGGAACCAGCAGGGTCTTGTAATGACCCAAAGAAAGTATGTTACAGATCTTCTAGCTGAGACATGCATGATTAGATGTAGACCTGCTACTACTCCTATAGATCCAAACATGAGGATATACGATGATGATACATAAGAAGTGGACATGAGAATATATAGAGAACTTGTGGAGAAGCTATTTTATGTTACCAACACTAGGCCAGACATTTCATTCATTGTTAGTTGGGTCAGTCAGTTCATGGAGAAACCTAGACAAGCGCATATGGATGCAGCCCATATGATTTTGAGGTACTTTGTTGAGAGTTGTATGTTTATGCATTTATTTAACACTCCTTATTTTATTTGTCCTCTTTATGTAATTTTTCCATGGCCTCTCAACTCCATATAAAAGGGCTATAGGGCATTATAAAATAATAAGTCCATCTTTTCTCCTAACATGGTATCAAAATGACGGTCCTAGACCGGAGCACTGAAACCCTAACCCTAGCCCTACCCCACCCGCTGCCCTCTCTCTCTCGGTGCCGCCCCCCCCCCCTCTCGGTGCTGCCCCTCTCTCTCTCCTATCTTGGCACCACCACCCCTCTCTTCTCTATTCAGGTGTTGCTGCCCCTTCCCTTCTCTCCCAAGCTTGTCGTTAATCAATAAGGGAAGGGTTGTTGCATGTTGGGGGGTGCCTAAGGGAAGGGTTGTTGCATGTTGGGGGTGCCTAAGGGCCTCCAGGATGCTTGATTCATCAATTTGTGTAGGTTTTTACAACCTACACGCTCTAATTTTGCTCTGAAACAGTAAAATCAGATCGATGCAGTCACCTCTCGCACCGTGTAAGAAGAACATAGTAAGGAAATGGTTCTGGATTGAGTCTACACACATAACCATCACCCTAGTGTACATGTAGACACTTTTTCTTCGTTTATCTACGATTTTGTCATGTCCTCATCAGGCAATATGTCAGAAAGTCGCGGTGATGTTACATTCACAGGTGTTTTCAAAGGTCATGTACCCATTGTCAAATGGATGGCACAAATTATGAACTTGGGCGATGCAGTTCATGAGTTTAATTACAGAGCCATGGAAAGAAGCACATCCTTACACAGGATGAGCCGGAGGATAAGATGGGAATCTATGCCTCATGGGAGGCAAATGATGCCTATGCTCAAGTATGGCTATCTGGAATCGTACTGTGGAGATAGCAAATGGCATATTGAGCCAACCAACTGCAAAGGCCATGTGGGACATCCTCGCTACAACATATTCTCAAGCGAGGTATGAGTCAAAGATTTTACAGCTTCGGAATGACATCTTCACGACCAAACAGAATGGTCGACCACTACATACGGTGTACCTCCCTCAGAGGTATGTTTGAGAGGAAACATGGCTACATACCATTGACAGCTATGCTTGAGCAATCGAAGGTGTATCGTGATTATGTGATGACTGGGGTGTTTCTGGCATCCCTTGACTCAGAATATGATGCAGCTTGATGCAAATTGAATTTGGCGGCGACAAAAAATGAATTTTTAACGGTGGAATTTTTTTGGTAGAAGAAATGGGAGGAGTTGAGAGAAGAAGCTCGTCGGGAACACGAGGGGTTGGAGGAGAGAAACGTGAAGATCACGTGAGGAAGGAGAGAGACGAGAGAGGGATAGAGAATAAATCTCAAATTTTATATCAAACTGAACTGTCTTTTACAATAGGCTACCAACCTCTTTATATAGTAGAGGTGGAATTACAAAAATAGAAAGCGAATCAAATTTAAAATCCCACTCTATCCTAATTGACTCTAATTAATTTGAATTAAAATTCAAATCGACTCTATCCTAATTTGACTCTAATTCAAAATTCGAAAATCAAATTTAAACTGACTAATTAATTTCGAGATCACACATGATCTCTTTATTTAAATAAAAATGTGACGATTCAAATAAACGTAAATAAAACATCAAGCCCTATATTTTAATTTTGTGCTGCATCAATTCTCCCTCGCTTGAAAATTCGTCTCCTGACGAATTGCTTTGTCTTCGGTGCACCGTTGGAGAACTCGATCTTGACATGGCAGCTTCAACTCCCCAATTAGATCCTTTTCAATGTTACGTTTATAATTTCTTTCCACTGAGGGGCATGTATGTAAATGTTCTACCCCTTCACTCAAGGTATACCAATAACATAATTTACCCTTCAATTGGCCCTTTCGATAAAATTTCTTGTGAGGAGGGGAATGCTTGTAATATTTCCAAAATATCTCATCCCTTCTTTCAGGGGATTCGATTGAAAAGGAATATCCAATCCTCCTTAGGGTTTTTATCCCCGTCAAACATCGTCGACATCGGCGCCGAGGGGGAAGCAACAGTCGACGTGTGGGGCGGTGCCGGCTAGCTCGACCTGGAGTGCTGGCTCGTGGGATTGGGAGAAGTTGTGCGCTCATTGCGATGTTGAGGGTGGATCGTTGGAGCCCTTGGCGGTATGGGAGGGTATCACATCGTTGGTGGCGGCGACCCGCGAAGGGAATGCACACGCGGTGACGAAGGTGGAGGCGGTGTGCAGGCGTTGCACCAGTCACGCATGCGTCGCAGCTAGCCAGAGAGCATCCTCGTGACTGGGCTGCAGCAGAAAAGACCACCACAACAGGAAAGACCATCGTGGATGCTTCTTGGGATGCAACATAGAACATCACCGCGGGGAGATCAACCAGCTCCTCTGCGACGCTTTCATCGTATGTCGGTTCCGCATCTTCATGGACAGTCAGTTTACCTGCGAATATTGAGATTTTCGTTTCGCCATTCACGGAATCATCGTCAAAGACGGGCCCTGAGTCTCCGTTTTTTTGCATTTTTTGATTCATGGACAGCAACATCAATTGCTAAAAAATCGAGGTTTTCGTATTCCTCATCCGCGGGATCTTCATCGAAGATGGGCCCTTGGTCCTTTTCCTCTTGCACAATAGTTGTATCAAATAAATCTTCATTTGGACTGAAAGTACCTTCGTTTTTTTGCTCAAAATCGGGTTGTACAGCAGCTGCCACCATCCGAATTTTGTCGTTGTCGAGCAAATCTTCATTGAATGTAGCATCCATCCACTCTTGGACTTTGATGCTTGATTCAATGTGTTTCTTGAACTTCCTCGAACGCGAACGCGAATGCGTGCCACAAGATAGACGACTCAGGTTGAATTGCAAACGCCAATACTCGACAGGATCGTCGAATCGTGAGAACGATTCCGTTTCCATGCTCCGATACCAAATGATGCAAATTGAATTTGGCGGCGACAAAAAATGAATTTTTAACGGTGGAATTTTTTTGGTAGAAGAAATGGGAGGAGTTGAGAGAAGAAGCTCGTCGGGAACACGAGGGGTTGGAGGAGAGAAACGTGAAGATCACGTGAGGAAGGAGAGAGACGAAAGAGGGATAGAGAATAAATCTCAAATTTTATATCAAACTGAACTGTCTTTTACAATAGGCTACCAACCTCTTTATATAGTAGAGGTGGAATTACAAAAATAGAAAGCGAATCAAATTTAAAATCCCACTCGATCCTAATTGACTCTAATTAATTTGAATTAAAATTCAAATCGACTCTATCCTAATTTGACTCTAATTCAAAATTCGAAAATCAAATTTAAACTGACTAATTAATTTCGAGATCACATATGATCTCTTTATTTAAATAAAAATGTGACGATTCGAATAAACGTAAATAAAACATCAAGCCCTATATTTTAATTTTGTGCTGCATCACAGCTCCTTCCCAGATACTTACAGACTCTACTATGCCTCTCATGAAGGAGGCATATCGGAGGTTAAGTCGACTCAACATCTCCTCAGCTCCTACTGCTGCCCAGACTTCATCTGTTATGGATGTCTCCCATGGGAGAGGTGGTTCTTATCCATTCAGAGGGAGAGGTGGCACCCATGGGTGTGGATCTCAACAGTCATGCCAACTTTGCACTTACTATCATCGATCAGGCCATTTCAAGGATACATGTTATTCCAAGCACGGGTTTCTACCATCTACTTGAGTTGCTTAGCAGGCTCCACTAGCTACTACCAAGGTTTGAAAAAACTAGAAACGGAATGAGGCGATTTCCATATAATCGAGGCGAGGCGTAGCCTCGAGACGGTCGAGGCGTAAGCCTCAATTTACAAGGATAAATACCTATAAAAACTACAATAAAATATATACTAACGAAATTATATATTTTTTTACTAACATAGATATAGCACTATAATATATGATGAAATTATAGAGCTAGGAACATCGAAAGAAAAGATATACAACTGCAGCTCCCCTAGCGAAATTTTGAATTGAGGGTTTTATTTCTATTCAAGTATATGGGGAGTAGTACACAAAACTCCCCTTGAATTCTATTTTGTTTGTACTTCTCGGTATATTACATAACTCGTTATGTGACCACTTCTTAAAAATAAGCTTGCGGGTAATGTTTTCAATGTTATTTGCGAATTCGTACGTTTAATGGTATAATTTAAGATTTTTTTGACATAATAGGACATGTCTAATGGTAAATATGAACATGAAAATGGTCGAATTTAAGCATTCATCTTGTATAATTATATCCTAAACAAATAAACCTTTATAAACATCTGAAATTGCCAATAGGATAAATGATGTTTATAAAAAAATAAACTGAAAACAAAAAATGCCTCGAGGACCGCCTCGCCTCTGCCTCGACCACCTGAGGCGATTGCCCCTCAAAGACCACCTGAGGTGATCATTATGGGGTGTTTCCAGACCGCATCGCCTCAAGGCGTACGGCTCGTACGTCTCGAGACGCATTTTTTCAAACCATGGCTACCACCACAGAAGGCTCTACAGATCAACGCTTTGATAAGTTTGTTGTACGCCTTCAAGAGATTATGCCACCTACAAACGCTTCCCAGAGCTCCTCTTCTGATCCATTAGATTTTGCTACTTCTACATCCACGAGTGCCACGGGTACTACTTATACATATACTATGCACTCCAGTCCAGATATTTTAGAATGGATAATGGACTCTGGTGCCTCACACCATCTATGTGGAGATTGCTCACAGTTTATTAGGTACAGTCTGATTCAGAATGGTAGGTCTGTGGTGATTGTTGATGGGACGTATTCCCCCATCACAGGTCAGGGGGAGGCTTTCTTGGCTCCCTCATTACATTTACAGAATGTGTTTCATGCTCCAGATTTCACAGTGAAGTTATTATCTATAAGTCAGATTGCAAAAGACATACATTGGTGTGCCATATTTGACTCCACTTCCCTTGTTTTTCAGGTATACTCACGAGTAGGGTGATTGGATGTGGCCGTTAGCATGGAGGCATTTACTGACTGATCTAGACTCCATATCTCGGTGCTAGTTCGCTTTCTGGGAGTTATCACCATACACCTGGCATCTGTGATTTGATCACCTTTCGCTATCAAAGATATGTTGTATCATTCCAAGGATTTCTATCAAGTTTGAGTTTCATTGTGAGGCATGTCAACTTGGAAAACATCACCGGTCCAGTTTTCCAAGTAGCCTTGGTCATAGTAGTCAGAGTCTATTTGAACTTGTTCATTTTGACATTTGGGGTCCTAGTCGTGTCCTTGATCACCAAGGACACATGTACTATCATGTGGTTGTTGATGATTTCTCCAAGATGTCATGGGTCTTTTTACTGAAGAATAAATCTGATGCTAGTACCATGATTCAAAACCTTGTTCATGAAATATCCAATATTTTCTCAGCGTTGATAAGATATGTTCGGTCCGATAATGATTTGGAGTTTTGTACAACTGTGTTAGCTTAGTTTTCCAGTTTACGTGGGATTGTGCATCAGACTTCATGCCCTTATACATCATACCAAAATGGTGTTGATGAACGCAATAACTGTCATTTGTTAGATATCACTAGGACTCTTATATAAAGTCAGGCTCCTCACTCTTTTGGGGGAGATGTTGTTATGACTGCGTGTTATCTGGTCAATCGCATGCCTTCTACTATTCTTGGCAAAAGGCTCATTTCTCTCTTGTGTTTCCTGAGAAAGAGTTGTTTTCTCTTACACCAAGAGTTTTTGGATATGTCGCTTTGTGTGCATGTTCTGTCTCCTAATCGTAACAAACTTGCACCTCATGTTGTCAAATGTATGTTTGCGGGTTATTCTTGTACTCAAAAAGGCTACAGATGTTTCGATCCACTCCAACGAAAATATTATATTAGTGCTGATGTTACCTTTTTTGAGTCCATCATGTATTACGCTCCTATTGGGGATAGGTTGAGTCTGTCTGAGTCTAAGGAGGCCCTTCTTCCACCATCTCCCACTACCTCCATGCCCGATGCTCCTTGGCATTTCCCAGCATCCAACATGCCCCAGGTAAATCCTGAGAACTTCATTTCTACTGATGGCACTAGTGGGTTGAATGATGAACAGGAAATGCCACAGTATGACAGCAGATAGGAGGATGATCTAGGATGGCCAATTGCACTACCAAAAGGGAAAAGAGCATGTACAAAATACCCGCTAGCAGGACAAGTGTCTCTGGATAAACTGTATGTGGGACTGTCTGTTATTGAGATCCCACAGACATACCAAGATGCCTTTAAAAAAAGTCAGTGGCGGCTAGCGATGGAAGAAAAGATGGTTGCTCTACAATCACGTGGGACATGGACACTTGTTATAATCCAGAAGGAGCGTCTGTTGTCAGTTGCAAATGAGTCTTCACTGTGAAGACAGGGCAGATGGTACAGTTGACAAATATAAAGTCAGGTTGTTGCCAGAGGCTTTACACAGACCTATGGTGCGGATTATAGCAATACCTTCTCTCCTGTCGTGAGACAATATACCCTACAAATCTTGCTCTCTGTAGCAGTAGTGCGTGATTGGGCGCTTTTCCAGCTAGATGTAAAGAATGCATTCTTTTTTTTTGAAGTCAAGAAGAGGGGGAAACACTCATAGGTGTCCACCCTAAGATTGCATTGAAAAACACATCACAAAATTACAAAGGTGGCGGCTAGGAAAGCCACGAGTCTAATAAGCTTGAAACATGGATACAAATATTTTCCTTATAAAACCTTTAGCTAGAGAACAGTAGCGCATTCTTGGCCAGCCAGATGGCCCAGACAGTGGCCACCGGGCAAAGCAGGATTCTCCTGGACGTTGCATGGCCGCCACTAGCGAATCGCAGAACGAGAAAAGTCTGCCAGTACTGACCCAATCCAGATCCGGGCCTACCCAGATAGGCGTTGTCGCCTGACATGAGAAAAAGAGATGCTCTGAAGTTTCAATGCAGGTTCCATACATAAGACATATGTCAGAAACCGTCCCGAGCAATCTAACACACCAATCATGCATCATAAATCTCCCTCGTCTAAGCAGCCAAAGGAAGATGCCGATTCTCTCGGGGAGGCCAAGTTCCCAAAAGAAACTGCAGTCCCTCACAATCGCAGTCGATTGCGAATGAGGAGGCCAACAAATCATCATATAAGCTTTTCTGACAGAGAACCCACTCCCCCGCCATACCCAATGGTCCCGCTCCCCAGAGGGACGGTCAAGAATGCATTCTTATATGGTGATCTTCAAGAATAGGTTTATATGCAACAACTACCTAGGTTTGTTGTTGAGGGGGAGTACGGATGCAGGCTACATAATACCATTTATGGACTTATGCAGAGTCAAAGTTCTCATATCTAATAGAATAGAGAGGATTCAGACGATCCACTTTATATCATTCCTTATTTGCACAGAAGACACAACAAGATACGATGGCTATCCTCGTGTATGTTTGTGGAGAAGAGAGACAAAATGGGATATCTATTCCATGGGGCTAGGGTCTCTTATATAGAGAGAAAACCCTAGAGAGTACAAGAGGGAAAATACATAAATATCCTGAGTGGTTACGGAACCCGAAGGGTTAAAGGTTACGGAACCCGAAGGGTAAGGGTTACAGAACCCGAAAGGTTACAAACATAATTGTAATATAATAATTCTAACAATAATAATTCTAACACTCCCCCTCAAGTTGGAGCATATCTGTCGATCATGCCCAACTTGGATACTAAGTACATTAGGCGCTTCCTTGGAATAGCCTTTGTGAGGATGTCTGCAAGTTGAAGTTCAGTGGAGATGTGTGGAATGTTGTTCCGTCCTTCTCGTACTGCATCACGAATAACATGACAATCAACTTCAATATGTTTTGTCCGCTCATGGAAAATTGGATTGGTGGCGATGTACGTGGCAGACTTGTTGTCGCAGTATAAGGGTACATGAGTGGCCCCTGACATGCCAAGTTCTGTTAGGAAAGAAACAAGTCATGTGATCTCACATGTGGCCTGAGCCATTGCCCTATATTCTGATTCTTACATGGATCTGGATACCACTGTATGCTTCTTGCTTCGCCAAGTGACAAGATTATCCCCAACAAACATGGCGTATCCTGTAGTGGATCAACGGTCCTCAGGAGAGCTAGCATAGTCAGAATTTGTATAGGCGGATATATTAGTGTGTCCATTCACCCCATAGAAAAGTCCACGTCTGGGAGATTCCTTCAAATATTGAATGATCAAAAGAACATCCTGCCATCGACTGTAAAGAGGCTTCTCCATATGTTGACTGGCTCTGCTCACAGCATATGATATATCTGGCCTAGTAACAGTGAGATAGAGTAATTTTCCCACTAAAATTCTATATCATGTTGCATCCTCAAAAACTGGATCAGTAAATGATGAATATTTTCTCACTTCTGCAGGGATACCAGATGGCTTGCATCCAAGAAGTCCTGCCTCAGTCAGAATATCGAGGCAATACTTTCTCTGTGAAAGATGGAGCTCCTCTGTAGTGTGTATTACTTCGATGCCAAGAAAATAACGAAGTTGGCCGAGATCTTTCTAACAAAGACCTTCTGGAGGAAGGCCTTGGTCTCATGAATACCATATACATCATCTCTTGTGATAACCATATCATCAACATAGATAGCAAGGATGATCGTGCCAGTAGACCGTCGTCTAACAAAGACAGAGTAGTCAGATGTTGTCCTCTAAAAACCAAGTGTGTTGATCTCCGTAGTGAGCCTGTCAAACCATGCCCTTGGGCTCTGCTTCAGGCCATAAATTGCCTTACGTAGTCGACATACATGCTCCCCCTCGACTACATACCCCGGAAGTTGCATCATGTGGACCTCCTCCTAAAAATCACCATAAAGAAAGGCGTTCTTCACATCAAGTTGATAAATGGGCCAAGACTTGTTGACAACAACAGAGAGAATGGTACGTATCGACCCCATTCTGGCAACAGGCGAGAAGATCTCAAAATTTTCAACTCCAAAGGTTTGTGTAAAACCTTTGGCAACAAGTCTGGCTTTCAGCCTGTCAATAGAACCATCAGGCGACTGTTTGGTCGTAAAGACCCATCGACAAGTCATAGGGTGAACTCCCGAGGGCACGACACAAGATCCCACATGTCCCGGGAGGTAAGTGCATCAATCTTCTCATCCATGGCCTGTCGCCAACCACAATATTGCATTGCACTGAAATGATCTCTTGGAACGGTAATAGCATTCAAAGCATCTGCAAATCTCTTGTCACAGCTAAAAAAAACATCTGTAGAAGTAAAATGTGACATGGGGTGATACGTACATTTTCTTTTTTTACTTGCGTAGAGCTATAGGAAGCTCCCCAGGTACATCGGGGACAGCAGTGGTGGGAGCACTCGAAGTGGTCATATCATCCTGTAAATAAGGGACAGGCAAAGGTACAGACACTGGTGTAGAAGGTATAGAGGTACGCTGGCGAGTAAAGACGATTGGTGGAGGGATGTCCAGAGGAATGTCACTCACAGTCTATGTGAAATAACTTGTTTGCTCAAAGAAGGTGACATTCGCAGATACATAGTATCGATGTCCAACAGGATCATAGCAACGATAGCCTTTCGAGATACGAGAGTACCCAAGAAAGACGCATTTGATGGCACGAGAGGATAATTTGCCAGCTGCATGAAAGTTATGAACAAATGCAATATAACCAAAAATTCGTAGAGGTATTGGAAAAGGAGACTCGATAGGATATAGTAAGGAAAATGGAGTTGCCCCTTTGAGAACAAATGAAGAAACACAGTTGATGAGATACACTACAGAAAGGATAGCATCTTCCCAATATTGTTTAGGAACATTCATTTGACTAAGAAGAGATCTGACAACATTTAGCAAGTGTCGGAGTTTTCTCTCAGCTATACCATTATGTTGTGACGTATATGGACATGATGTTTGGTGAACAGTTCCCTGGGATGTAAAGAAAGAGGACAAGTCATGTTGGGTTAACTCAAGAGCATTGTCGATACGAATGATCTTAACAATGCTAGAAAAGTAAGTTTTAACATGTTGAAAGAAATTTTCGACAATTTGATTAATCTTCGAATGCTCCTTTATTAGATAGACCCAAGAAGATCGACTATAATCGTCAACGAAAACTATAAAATAGCGATAACCACTTAATGTACGGATCGGACAAGGTCCCCAAATATCACAATGAACAATATGAAAAGCAATAGTACTACGAGACTCAGTACGAACAGGAAACGAAGTTCGATGGTATTTCCCGAACTCACATGCCTCGCACTGAAAGGGCTTCAGAGCAAAGAGTTCAGGAAACATCATGGAGACGGCCTTGGCAGAGGGATGCCCAAGGCGCAGATGCCATAGGAGTGGATCTTCGGAGATAAATGCATCACCAACAAAATTGGAGTCTGAGGGTATGTCAAGGTAATATAGGTCGTTCTTTTCATGACCCCCACCAAAAATCTACCTCGTCCGAATGTCCTGAAAATAACAAGACTCATCAAATATCACACGACAATGAAGCTCGACACAAAGCTTGTGAACTGAAAGCAAGCTATAAGGAAAATCAGGAGCACAGTGAACCCTTGAAAGTCGAAGTTTAGAAGAGAATTCCATAGTTCCGACAGTAGTAATCTGTGACTGAGTCCCATTAGAGACTCAAACTGACTTCACAGAGGTAGATGGTATGGAAGAGGTGAGCAGACTACCTTCTCCAGTGCGATGAGTAGAGGCGCCGGAATCAATAATCCAAGCTGGAGTAGGAGCGATAGCAGAGTTGGTTATTGTACCTGAAGGAGTTGCCAAAGCAGCAGTTGTAGTGTTACTAGTTGTGGTAGGCCTTGGAGTCTGAAGGATCTGCATTAGGCGGGAGTAATATGCATCATTAAGATGAACAGTCTTGCCACTGGAGGTAGGCGATGCCTCTTCCACACCATAGGCATCCTCTTAAGCAATAACTCTAACAATGTTGATGACATTATTGTCATTGGTGACGATATTCAAGGGTAGCTGAGGCCAAGAAATTCCTAGGTCAACAATTTGTCACCAAGGACTTGGGAGAGTTGATGTCTTTTCTAGATCTAGAAATAAGCAAGGTTTGGTAATGACACAAAGAAAATATGTGATGGATCTACTTTCAAAAGCTGGAATGAAGGGTGCAAACCAGCATACACACCTATGGAGCCAAGTATGGAGCCAAGATTAGATCGCGTACTTAGTTGCAGGGAGGGAAGAAATAGGTTTCCATTATCAATAGAAGCAGAGGAGGCATCAATTCAAAGAAAATTTATCCAAGCGGTAATGTGAAGAAGGATTTGCATCACATAGTTCTCTCTTGTGCTTTAATCGCATCGGTATAAAGGGTTATTGGGATCAATTGGTTGGATGAGACTTTGCTTTAATGATTTTTGCATAAGCTTCAAATCAATGAGGATCAATGGCGGTGAGCTTGCATATAGAAGTCATCAAGATAGGAGTCAGGTACTTGCATTTTGGGGGGCTATTTGGATGGAGAGGGAATACAATGGTCTAGACAGGAGAATAATTACATCTATAATGTAGTGCACCATGAAGCATGGAAGGACATATCGATATCGATATCATTTCCATATCGTGTTGATATCGATATATCGCCGATATATCGCCGATATATCGCTATATCTAGGAATCTTTCTGAAGAAAACGCCTGAAATCGAATATATCGATATATCGATTTCGATATCGGTCCCATGTCGATATCGATATATCGGCGATATATCGCCGATATATCGGGATACGACCTTCCATGCCATGAAGAGACTTTGCATGCATCCTGGGGTATAGTTTTTTTTGTTTTGAAACATTCATGAGGTATAGTGTTGTATAGGGACTATGTTTTTTGTCTCCAAAAAATAGTGACTACTTTTTACTAAATCTTGGAGTCTGACCACACCAGTTAGGCATCCTTTGGCTTTTCAAACAAACATAGAGCAGCTTAAAAAGGGGTCCCAAATTACTCAAATCTCCTCCTAAAGATAAGTCTATTAGAGTGCTGATTTCCTAATAATGCATTTATATAGGTGTCATACCTTGGGAAAAATATTGACAACTTGACTCTACTCTATATAAAAGAAACACTGTTCTAAGAAAAAATATGTAAACAATATAATAGATGAACTATGCTGTGGAGATGCAATACCTTGCTTTAAAAAAGAAGGCACATACCATGTAGATGATCCTCCAGGCAACCCAATGGCATGAACTCGTAAACAAGAAGGCGTTGATCCCCTTCTGCACAGTATCCAATCAATTTGACAAGGTTTGGATGATCCAACAAGCTAAGCATGAGAACTTCAACAAGGAATTCTCTATTGCCCTGAAGCCCATTTCTATCCAGTTGCTTTACAGCAACAACCTGAAAAAACAATAACATACATAACTTGGTATCTGGGCAACATGTCATGTATAGCTACAACATTTAAGAACAATATTTATTCGATGCCAAGAACGAAATAGTGCTAAGATGAATCTTTTTTATGCTAAGAATTATCTCCAGATATAATGAAAGATGAGTTAACAAAATAGTGCTAAGATTTTCAGCTAAGCAAAATCAAAGGTGCTAACTTTCGTTCTCAGTTGATCAGCCAAATTAACAGAGAAAAAAATATAAAGAACCAATGCTATCAGAATTGACCATCCATGAACAAGGTCAATGACAGAATGTTAGGCAATATTGACTGCAATCCACAAATGTTGACCAAATCCACAGAAACTGATCAAAGTCAATGTGATATCTACCATGTAACAAACACTTCCCCAGAATTCACACTTTCTATTAGAGGATTTTCCACACTTCTACCATGTACCCACTTTGATGGTATGGTGGTAGAGCAGTGTGCCTACCACCCAAAAGACCATGGTTCAAATTGAGGAGGGTTTGCGTTAAGTAGCCGACAACCAGCATAAAAAACCGTCGAATCTTTCAACAAGGATTTGCTTTGCCTATTAGAGAATTGAACGAGTCTTTCAAAACATTATAAAAAAATTGTTAATAAGAATGCCCCCTCTCTGAAGTCCCTGCAACACCATAGGCACGGGCCTTTAAAAAGAAAGTGTTCCGAGTTGCAAAAGCCTAGCTCAAACCTAAGGTGCGGAAAATGAAGTAAGATACATGTCATATCTACTAGAGCGAGGACTTCAGTTCTTCAGCATGAATGTTTCCAGTCCTAGGGCTCGTCCAAAAGATACTTTATACTAAGTCATGCCAACTTTTCAATTGACATAGGAAATTTTATGCACTCTGAGTATGCACTAATATCTGTATCGAAATTGGAAAAGAAACAGCCTTGACAATCGATCAGTTTTGATGTTGTTAATTTTGCACCGCGTTGTTTTTTACCCAACAATAATATTACATTCAAAATGAAAACGTCTTTAGTCATAACCTGGCCAGTGCTCTGCAAGCACCCCTTGTACACGCGTCCAAATCCACCTTCACCCAAGAATGACTCTGCTCTGAAATTATTTGTTGCAGCTGCAAGTTCACGATAACTAAATGTCCTTGCGGATATCTTAACACCTGATTCCTCCTCCTGAATTTCCAGCTCCCGTTTTTTCTGGCTGTCCATGTCCACCTCCCATTTTGAGCTTTCGTTGCTTCTACTTCTCAATCGATCAGCTCCTAAATACATTAATCAATCAGGTTAACTTTTTCCCTGGAAACATAGGCACCACAAAATTGCACGAGGATATTTCGCTACGAACTATCGAACCTAAAGTAAGAAACACTACATAGAAATTGACGGGAGACGGGCAACAAGCTGCGCCGCCAATCCCTTTTGATGACAGTTAAATATTCAGTTAAAGAATTATATGCAGTTAAATATCAGAACTAAATCGTGCATCAATATCCTGTTAAAGAATCCAGTATGCTTTTCGTGGATGCTTGTGCATTGGGAAAAAAAGCAAATTACATGGTAAAGATAAATTCTTAGTGCAACACCGTGAAATTGAAGAAAAAATGACCCTCAAAAATTAAGAAGCAAGTGTCAGAGCAAAGAATCTGTCAAATAGCATCTATTAACGTTTAAAAAACAAAAATGGAAGCAGATGCTACATCTAGAAATAATTTACATGAAAGAAACATTTTATAGCCGGCACATAATAACAACATGATGTTCACAGCATGTTCACAGCCTGTAATTCTTGAAGTGGGAGCGTAACAAAGGGAGAAAAAATAACTAGGTCCACTGAACACCGCCAGTGGTAAAAAATATAAAAAAGGACAATAACTGGGGAAGAACCTCATAAAATGCAAAAGGAAAGAAGAGACTGACCGGAGGACAATCTGTTGATCTGGGGAGCGACCATGGGGTGCTCTTCCCTCTGGTCGCTCCTCCTGACGCTGACGGGTTGCAATTCCTCGGCCTCCCTGGAATCGAAACAGGGGCAGCAACCCATCTTCCTCATCCACGGTCAAATCCCATTCAAGGAGCCAATTTTAAGGCCGACTCGGGAATTTTCAGATTCAAATCACGGCAACGTTAGGAATAAACGTTGGGTTGGTGGCGATCGAAATCGAGGGAGAAGAGATGACTTGGTAGAGCGATGTGATGCGATGATTCGAACTGAAGAAAAATGGGGGCCTGGCGACGACCAATCATATCTTTCCGTTTCTTGGCAACTTCTATTTATTTCTTCTTTTTTCTCTTTTTTTCTAGATAGGAAATTTGGAATTGCACGATATACCCGCGTATTGAATTATGGTTCCACACGAGGCCTTTATTTTTCTGCTTATGAGTCAAGGGGTTAACCGATGAGTTATCCATGGAGGGCCCATCCATTGTAGAATAATTTTATCGTTAATCAATTCAAACTTTCTTGGATCAATTTCCCCACTATTAAAAATTTTATTAAGTTCGTAGAAGTGAGATTTAGTTTAGTTAAAACCTTAAGTGAGGTCACCGAAAACCATCATCTTTAGTATTCTCAAAATCTATTATGACCGCACCAATCTCGAGTATTATCAATACTTTTACGTTATACACAATAGAAGACTAAAATAACTCAAAGTATGTGTTCCAGCATTAGCATGAAAATCTCAGTTAACCATAAGGCAAAATATCAATTATATACTTTTCAATGTGTGTTGATATTAACAAATTCGTATACTATTCCAAAAAGTGATTATCATCTATGGACATTGATTTACCGCAATATCTCATTAGTGAGATCTGTCTTCCCATTTACCATGTATATACATTTATGATTCCGTTGAGAGATCATATGTCTCATATATCTAAAGGATTATGGAAGAATACTCAAGCGCATCACGGAAGCGTGTGGATCGTATCGTATACGATCGAGAGCGACTAGTCGCACTAGTAGCTCGATGTAGCGGAATTTAAAATTTTAAATCGATGAAACCACATGATCCACGAACACTTCTTGGATCATTTCATCTTACCACATAATTGGTAAAGGAATACCTCTTGTAGCGTGGTTGTGATCAAGCCTCTAAGAGAAGAGACCTCATGTCTCAAGTTTGATCCGTCAGAGGAGACGCTTACGAGCACGGAGATGAGTCGCATGTTTCTTGCAATCCAAGTCGATGATCCAAGCAATGGATCTTCTGATCTCGTCTCACAACATCGAACGTCTTCTTCATGCGTGAGATGCACCAAAGAAGACGGAGATCCGAGAGTCGTCGAAGCGGCAACACAACAGCGATGCGATGACAAAGAGAACCTTCTCTCTATGTGAAGAGTGGACAATCCCTGAAGGAGAGGGAGAAGAGTTGGCGTGAGAAATAAGAGAGAGAGAGAGAGAGAGAGAGAGAGAGACGTTATCGAGATTGTGTAATCAAAGACAAAGGGGTGTCTCTTCTTTTATAAGGTTTTGGGAGTCCATGATCCCAATCCATGGTCAACACTAAATCAACAGATGAGATTGATTTGTGATTAATCCAACGGGCATAATTTATGTTGTTAAAAACACAACAACAATTGATTTAATTAAATTAATGTATATTGATAAATCAATATAATTAATTTAAAAATTAAATCACGTAATCTTGGAGATAATGGTGGAAAAGATTGGCCTATCCCTTAAAAGGAGGGGACGGCCACCAAGTCCACCTGGGACAATGTGGTCATCCACCCTCTTTACTTGGGCTTGAGCCAATCTCATTTCAAGTCATGAGATTACATTATCTCATGTAATTTCCAAGATTATCTCACAAGGATAATTCACAATTATCTTGTCAAGATTGCAATCATGCTATTGGAATTAAGTGAATCACATTCACAACCCAAAATGTAATTATATTTTTCAAATAATCATCTAATGTGAATTCAATTCACATCAATAATTAATCAACAAATATAAATCACAATTAATCCCTCTTCAATATATTATAAATAACATTTATAATATATATAAATAATTGGATAGTGCTATCCACATTATTCATATCCATAATAACTAAATCACATTTAATTATATTGGATAATCATTCTCATGCATCCAAATAATATGAATCAAATTCTCATTATTCATGATAATTAAATTACATTTAATTATCCATTTCTCAATGCTTGGATATAATTTCAATGGAACTCTTTCAAGAACAATGTGTTTTCTCCGTAAATACTTAGAGATAAGAACATGGTGATTGTACGGTCCACACATAGTGACTTGGATATTAAGATCACATCTCAAATCTAGATCTCATGGACCTCTCATAGATGCTTGATTAAATGAAGGCCGCAAATCTAATCTTCTTATTGCATCTGAATCTCATTCAGTTCAATGCCCAACACTTGGATCAAGATCAGATTGCTTCTCTACTGAGAGGAGTCACTAAAATCCAGACATGTTTCATCACTCCCTCGAAATAGAAGCATCATGGTTATACAATCATTTATGATCACATCACCCTCAGGTATTCCTAATACATGTGCATCCTACATACTGGAAAACTACGGTACATCCAAAGATATAGATCAATTTTACACTGTCATCTATAGGGGTTCATCATCAAGTTTCTCAATCTTGATCATTGGGAGTTGGTGTCAATCATATGCTTTCCCAAAAGCATATATTATACCTACAAATTCTTGTCATGCTTGCAGAACACGACGACCATGCATGGAATTTGATAGGCCCCAATACCTCATGAGTGAGCTCATGTCTTCTGGTTCACAAGTGAATATGCATGGTTCCTTTGAGATATCGTACTACTCATATGCCCTTATATGCACACCAGCTCGCCGGGATATGGACCTTAATTAGGTTATCAACCTATTGGTTTGCCAAATGTACACACTCAGACATATAGAAACACATCCGTCTCCGATCAGAGGATGAGTGCCCATGTCATGACAGTATACGACATAAGACTTTGGTTATCTCAATCTTGTTAAGTGAATCGTTTAACCTAACTAATCGGACACCTCTGAATCTCTATTCCCGTGCATAGGACTTGCATCAAGAGGTCGGTCAGATATTAGCCAAATGAGAAGGATTTCCATCTCCTACTCAGGATGGAGATCATCTCTTAACAATCATTTGACGGTGCTTGATGAGTCCTCAATCTAACTCCTTAGATATTCATCCAAGCACCAACCTCTATGATTCAATTGTTGAATCAATGGTTGTATGATTAGTACGATGGCTATGGTACATAACCCTAATTGTATAGAGGGACTTTTTATAGTGCATTCATTCATTTAATCTCAGATAGGTAATGAAAGAATCAACAACATTTATTGATAAATCAAATGTTACAATAACATTTATTGTGGGAATGGTTCGCCTCAGGCTCACATGGCTAACAATTTCTCACTAGCCCTCAGAACCATTTGGTGCAATCCATAAACACATTCTCATTACATGCTGGTCAAAAATCTTCTGTGTCAAAGGTTTGGTAAGAGGATCAACAATGTTGTCGGAAGAGGCCACCTTGGTGATGATGATGTCACCACACTTTTGAATCTCCCGTATGATGTGATATTTCCTTTCCACATGCTTTCTCTTTGATGCCATCTAGGTTCCTTTGACCAGGCAATGTCTCCCATGTTATCGTAGAGTAACAGGATGGGAGTATTAGAGGAAACTATGCCAAGTTCCAAGATGAACTTGCGCAACCACACCGCCTCTTTTGCAGCATCTGATACAACAATGTATTCGGCTTATGTTGTTTAATCTGTTGTAGTGTCATGCTTCTTGCTTCTTTATCTCACAACACCACCGTTTAACAGGAACACAAACCTCGATGTCAACTTTTGATCATCAATATCTGATTGGAAGTCTGAATCTGTGTATCCCAAGACTTGGTGATCACCATATCCATAGACCAAGATGTAATCTTGCGTCCGTCTTAGATACTTGAAAACATTCTTCACTACATTCCAGTGTTGTTCTCCATAGTAGGATTGATAACGACTTACCACTCCCACTGCATGCCAGATATCTAGGCTAGTACACATCATGGCGTACATTAAGCTTCCTACAGTTGATGCATAGGGGCATCCAACCATGGCCTTCTTTTCCTCAACAGTTTAAGGAGCCATCCCTTTAAACAGACGGATACCATGTCTTAAGGGGAGGAAACCTTTATTGGAACTATCCATACAGAAAATTTAAAGAATTTTCTAAATTTTCCCATGTTGTGATAATCCTAATATCCTCTTTTCTCGATTTCTAAACAGCTTCTGACCTAAGATGTAAGAGGATTTTCCAAGATCTTTCATCTCGAAGGTATGGGATAGCCAAATCTTAACATTAGTCATCATCCAAGTATCATTCTCAATGATAAGGATGTCATCTACGTAAAGCACGATGAACACAATGGCGCTCCCACTAAGCTTCTTGTACACACAAGGTTCATCAGGATTCTGCGCAAAATCACAACTCTTTATGGTTTCATCAAACCTGATGTTCCAACTATGAGCAGCTTCTTTGAGCCCATAGATGGATTTCTTCAACTTGCATACTTTACCTTCCTCGGTTATGAAGCCCTAGGGCTACTCCATATTGATATCCTCCTCGAGATATCCATTGAGGAAAGTTGTCTTGATGTCCATCTACCAGATGTCGTAGTCAAGAGATGCAAATATAGCTAGCAGCGTCCTGATGGACCTAAGCAGCCACAGGAGAGAGAGCATATCATCGTAGTCGATGCCTTCTCTCTATGTGTAGACTTTTTCCATGAACTGTACCTTGAAAATCTCTACTTTCCCATCATGTCACCTCTTTCTCTTGAAGATCCATTTACACCCAATGGGTTTTACCCCTTCATGTGGATCCTCTAGGGTCCACACACCATTCTTATACATGGAGTCAATCTCTGACTTCATTGCTAGCATCCATTTATCCATGTCATGATCTGCGAGTGCTTCGTCAAATGAAGCAGGATCATTGTCAGACTCACATGACACAAGTAATCCATACCTTTCAGGTGGTGCAACCACCCTCGAACTCCTTCGAAGAGGTATGTGTGTTTCATCTTTATTTATCTCTTTAATTTATGCTTCAGGAATCTCAAAATCCTCAGGGGACCCTATGAGTTCCTCTACTTCATTTTTATCTTGACCTTTAAGGAAGTCATCCTCCATAAATCTCACATCTCTAGAGAAGAAAATCTTCTGGGTCCCAAGGTGATAAAGTTGGTATCCAATACCATCTTTAACATACCCAATGAAGTAACACTCATGAGAGCGAGATTCCAGCTTACTTGCATCCACGTTCTTTGTATGGACCAAGCAACCCCAAACCCTCAAGTGATTAACACTAGGTTTGGTTCCATACCAAAGCTCATGAGGAGTCTTAGGTACAGATTTGCTAGGAATCTTGTTCAGGATATATATTGTAGACTCTACTGCATTTCCCCAAAAACTAAGAGGTAAATGTGCTTTGCTCATCATTGAACGGACCATGTCCATGATGGTTCTACTGTGTATTTCAGCAACACCATTAAGTTAGGAGGTTCCAGGAGGAGTGAGATTAGAGACGATTCCATTCTTTTTAAGGTATTCCCTAAATTCATCTAAGAGGTACTCGCCACTTTGGTCAGATCGAATCTGTTTAATCTTCTTATCGGTTTGGTTCTCAACCAAAGCCTTGAAGTAGTTGAACTTTTCAATGGTTTCAGATTTATGATGTAGTAGGAAGATAAACCCGTATCGTGACTGATCATCAATAAACGTCAAATAATATAGACATCCATTTCGAGTCGCGGTACTGAAGGGACCACATACGTCGGTATGTATTAGGTCAAGAATACTTTCGCATCGTGTAACCTTGTTACGAAAAGACATTCTATCATTTTACCTTGAATACAATGTTCATGGGTAGATAAAGATTGAACATGTAGAAAATATAAGGATCTATCCTTTATCAATCTATTGATTCTATCAATAGTTAAATGACCAAGCCTTTGATGCCAAATCATATTCGAATGATTTCCATCCTCCCTGGATTTTTTGGGGTTTTTAATAGTGGCAGTAATATTCATGACATGTTCATTAATGCACAATTGATAGAGTCCACAAAAAGTCTAAATACCATCCGCAATATGCTTATCATACTGACTTATGAATAGTTTATTACAGAAAAGGAATGAATATATGCTTCTAACAAGCTTATATACATATATTAAATTCCTCTTTACTTCAGGTACATAAATACATTCTTTAAGTACTATACTCTTCTACTAGATAATGATAGTCGGCAAGTCCTGACAGTGACTGTTATAATGCTTGCATCAGATCCCATATGGATGACTATCTTACCTTCATCTAGACTCTTAGTTTCTTGAAATAGATATAACAAATTGCATACATGGACAGAAGAACCATAATCTATAGCCCAACTTACTTCTCGTCCAATGAGAAAACCATTTTCAATGACGAAAGTAGATTCCATACATGCTGGGGCTTTACTTTTGTCTGCAGAGTTTAGATATTCCAGGTAATTACACCTCCAGTGCCCCGGCTTCATCCAGTGGTGACATACTTCGATTTTCTTCTATGCTATCAATGTGGATGCATTGAAAGATGAGCCAATACCTTGACTCTTATTCTTTCTCTTATGGACTGGGCCCTTTCGAGAACCTTGCTTCTAACAACGTTTTCCTTTGACCTGTGTAACCATTGCACTAGCAGGGGGGCCACCCTTCCTCATTACGTCTTCAGAAAACTTTAATGCAACCAATACCCTGCGTTAGTAAAATCAACTTTGCTCATATGTAACGTGACCATAAAGTCATTGAAAGACTTAGGAAACGACATCAGAATGAAGTCAGCCTGCATGTCTGAATCCATGAAGGCTCCCAGGTTTTCCAGTTGAGAGAGGTACTCAACATTTTGAGTACATGTTCTCTGACAGAGGTCCCCTCCTACTTCTTGCAGCGAATAATCTCTTTCATTACATTATAACGTTGTATGCGGTTTACATCACTAAACATTTCTTTCAGATTTAGCATGATCTCTTGGCAAGTGCTCATTTCCACATGCTGCCTTTGAAGGACATTGGATAATGAACCTAGAATGTAACATCTTGCCAAATTTTGATCATCATCATATTTTTCATTATATGAATTTCTTCTGGAGTCCGCGGGTCTGTGTACTTGTCCTTTGTTAGCACATATGAGATGTATTCAACAAAACGGACAAGATCCAAATTTCAGATGCAATTCGAATAATTTAGCTCGGCTGATTGACCTCCAGGAGCTTGCTAAAAGGGTTCATGGACTTCATTTTATGAAATTAAGAATGCACTATATTAGAATATATAATAATAATATATCCAATTGTATTTCTTTGATTTAGGAATTTTTAATCAAATTAGTCTTGTCTTTTCAACCTTGAAAGTTCATTCCCTTAATCACTTTCAAAAGCAATAGATATACTTATCGCTATATCTCTATCAAGAACTAGGATCTCTTCTTCACCTTTGTCACATTCCAATAATATGAGAACCTGTAACTCCGATAAAAAGAAGCGGGAACACATTCTGCATTGCAAATCCAACTTGCATTTCCTAATTTAGTCTTTAACACCCGAGACCACTACCCCTAAGGTGATGTTAACATGTTGCTAATTGAACCAACTGTCAATAGGCTTAAAACTGACTATGCATAATCCAATATCGCTCCAATAATATGAGGACCTGATGAAGCTACGTTTCATCATCTTTATTCTATCATTTTGGCCTTAAAAACCCTAGTAAATGCGTGTAAATAAATCTAATTTAGGCATTTTAGCATCCATGCATATGTGTGTAGATATTGTATAAAATGCGGCTTTTAAAGCCAAAATTATAGAATAAAGAAAAGAAAAGAAAAAGAATAAAATATTGTAAATATTTTATGACCCGAAACCCCGAGACCTAGGCATCTTGATGAATAGGTCGACAAGGAATAAAGTAGGGAGAGATAAGGTCAGAATTGCAGAGAAAATACCTATACATTTTATTTGATTCTTTATTCATTTTGGGACCTATTTTTGGTTCCACTTTTTATACATCAAATAAAGAAATTTTGTACATGAAAATTGTAGATAATTTAATAAAGAAAAATACAAAATTGATTTCACAGAAAAATAATGTACAGATAAAAAGTTATGGTCTGAATAAAAATCCAGAATGCCAACTTCCCAGACCCGTATCTCATAAATGAAAACTCCAAATGCCGCATACTCACCTTTAATTGTATATAGAAGAAAATAAGCTAATTAATGGCGGTGGTTTCGCATTTGGCGGAGCTACGGTTTGAAAGTTGAGTTTTGGACCCACATTGTACATTGTACCAATTAAAATATTCAATTTATTATTTATTTATTATTTTTACAATTTTATATTGTTGTAAATAATACTTATAATAATAATGTACATTAAAATAAGAATAAAACCTAAATAAAAACAAAAATAAAATACTTAAAAATAAAATACATAGATACATTACCGGTACATATACCTATACGAAACATATTTGTATTTTATTAAATATACAAAACACCTCATAAAAATAAGTAAAAATATATTTGTGTATATAAAAGTATTTTATGATTTTATAAATCAAAAATAAATAAATCAAATATATACAATAAAAATAAAAGAACACAATGTATCGATATAGATACCTATAGGGGTATAAATGCAAACTTGTAAAAATATGTTTCATAAAAATAAATAAAAATCATACTAAAATAATTTATAAAATTACAAATATTTTTTATTTTATAACCTAAAACTAATAAAATCGTTTACTATTTTTAAATGATTTTACAATATTTTTTTTCAGGCTTTTTTCCTTGTTGGTCCACGTGGACCAACCAGGAGGGCTGGAGAGTTGACCTGGGTCAACTCTCTAACCCAGCGCCTGCTGCCTGTCAGAATAACTTTTTTTTCGTTTTTGACGATTTTTGGAGACCGATCCTTTCATCCTTTGATGTTGAAGTCTTCACGACTTTTGAAGCTCGACTATAGGGCATACTCGCCCGATTGATTTTTCGACCTTCGGGTCGTTGATTCGAGAGATACGCCTCGTTCTTTGCACCCTCTCGACCACGTTCAAAACCAAGCCTCCGACTTTCCTTGGGTTTTCAACCACTCTTCCACCTCCCATTCCCTAACTTGAGCCCCCTAGCGTGATTCTTGGTGACAGCAGGAGCACGGAGGGAGCTTCCCCGGGACAGATTGGTGTCGAATCGAGGCAGGTTCCCTCGCCGGAGTTCTCGCCGGAGAACGCATTGTGCTCACACGGGTGAGGTATTTTCTTCCTCTTTTTTCTCTTCTTTCCTCTGATGCTTTCGAGTAAAAGGCCACGGTGGTAGTCTCTCTTTCAAGACCTTCGTACAAAAGTTATATCTTCATCTCGATCCACCGCGGCCGGCATCGAGTCTCGCCGGCCGCCTTCATCTTTCCAATCATCCGCCCCCTGTGCGAAATCCTCCACGAAGTCGGGGCATTTTTCCCCCGACTTCTTCACCCATCTTCATTGCAGGTTCTGGAGACCACGGGCGTCTCTTGATGCCAATTTTTGTGACGACCAACCTCCCTGGAGCCATCTCCGCTCGTCGACGTCGCGGCGGCGTGCGGGCGGTCCAACCGCCATTTTGAGTCCATCATCCTTCAAAGGGAGTTTCCAGGAGGCGGCTGCAGCCATCGGAGGAGCTCCTGGGCGCCGGAGGGACTCGAAGCGTCGATTCAAATCTCGCCGGAGGTCGCGTTCATTCAAGCACCTTCAGGGCCGTCGATCTGGCCGAGTTCTTCCCGAGGTGCAGCAGCCGTAGGATCCTTCTTCGCCAGGGCCGTTCGATCAGTGAAGCATTTTTTTAATCCTGGCCGTTATAACCCCAAGGGGTATCGGGCTTTGTGGAGAGGACACGTGTCTCAAGTAACGCCCCATCCATCGTCCATCCGCAAGCAGCTCTGGGTATTTTGCGATTCTAGCCCTGGGCAATTTTTTTGTATTTACTACTAACTGCCGAAACTTTCATTTGCTTTTAAACGTTTATGTAATATTTGCAAACATGCCCGGTGGGTTTTGATAATTGCGTAGACGTCCTCGCCAGGCGCGTGCACATCACGCGCGCCTTGGCGAAATTTTACAATCACCCCCTTGCGACTTTGGTTATTAACGTTTAATACATCAACAGTTCATTGCAGTATTAATTTTTGCTGAACTTTGCGTATCGGCCCTTGGATTTTCTGCTAATTACGCATATAACCTTGGCCGTGGGCATTTTTCTTTGTGCTTCTAGTATTTCATGCATGCATCTACAAGTCACCAAAAAAAATCCCCAAAAATTGCATTAAGCTCCTGTTGCATAATAGTTTATCACCATATTTTTATTTTCCATAATTATTGCTTTTTAATATTTATAAAAAATCAAAAACATCTATTTTCAGCACTGTCTAGCTTATAAAATCCATAAAAAAATATAAAAACTTCTCAAAAAATCCCAAAAAAATATATTTTGTTCCCTTTAGTGTGTCTTAGCTCGAGACCAAAAATCATTAAAAAATACACAACCTAACTCTTAAAAATTGCAAAACTCTAAAAACCTTCATAAAAATTTATAAAATTCATAAAAAATCCAAAAATAGTGTTGTCTTCACCTGAATTTTCTTTGTTTTATTATCTTTAGGTGAAAATTAATTTGGAGAATTTTTGTTACAGTTTGCTATTTTATTTCTCCATTTTAAGTTTCAGCCTTACATTTTATTCACTGTTTTCTCTATTTTGCTAATTAAAAATACCAAAAACATTCTAAAAATTACCCAAAAATCACAAAAACAGTGAAAAAGGATAAAAAGATCAAAAAGACTTTATTTGCTACTTTTTGAACATCTTTACCTATTTTTATAAATATCTCTTTCTCCTTTTCATTACATTGTCCTTATTTTCCAATATTGAAAAAGAAAATAGAAAAAAAATATAAAATATAAAATATAAAAATCAGAAAATCAAAAATCAAAATAAAAAACTATAAAATTAAAAATTAAATAAAAAATTATAAAAATTAAAAACCCACAAAAAGAAATTGGCTAAGTGATTCATTAGACCTAGGGTTTGGGATCTTTATCTGCACTCTGCACCGTTGTTTCCTGTGTTCGACCCCTACTTGCTTGCCATTATACATTGTTAGTAGGGTATAATAAATTTTAATCCTTGCTCTTGATTGCTTTATTGATTGTGTGGGTTAATTGTTGAAGACCGAGGTGGTTTGAGCAGTCGCACCAGCGACAGTGAGTCTGACTTGTCATACCACTATTTAGCGGCTCTCGCTTTCTCGCTTTTCAGGACCCAATATTGGGGTCACTACGTATAAAATCTTACTCTTTCGAGAAGCAAAGAGCCTGATCCATATGCGTTTGTATGTGGGAGCTGCCACTTCGGGCAGGCATCTCCAACATACAATCCCTAGCGATGGAACCCTTCGCCTTGATGGGAGATCATGGATATCGCTCATGTGATCCTCTACCTCATATTCAAATTCTAATTAATTATCATGAATTACATTCACATAATTAATTCTTCCAAAGGAAATACACATCTATTCATAATATAGTATTTTAATTGGATACAAATAATTTAGTCACATTAAATCAATTATCAATCCATTTCAATCGACAAAATTGATTGTTACTTGAAAGGATGGTATTCTCAAAGTACATATTATTCGAATTTAATAATTAGGAAATACATCATGATCTCTCTAGCATTATCATTTCACTACTCGTTGTCATGGCCAGTATTGACGGGAGTGGGACAGACTGCACACGGTGCAACCTGCTACCCCTACACTGCCCGACTAGATACCATATCGGACTCGGGAAAAGATAAGGGATTTTTACCCCACGAACCTTAGATATTTGCTAAATTACCTTTACAACCTTTTGCACAACGTAGTTACCCCATTGACCTTGTAAATTACCCTAAGAACCCCCATGAGCTTCAAACAAATTAACCGTATGGTTCATGGGGTAAAAGTCAGCAATTTTACCAGGTCAAGGGGGGATTTATGTTGTTTCAAAGGTCAAGAAAGTAATTTATAAAGTTTATAGGGTTTGTAAGGTAAAAATCCCAAAAGATAACACCAAATTGACCATTATGTACTTGTGATGATAATTGGGTTTTCAATCGAAGTTATACCATATAGTAATAACCAAAATCATTTTGATTATAAGGAAATTTGCTAAACAAATTCTCAATCCTATTCAAGCAAGTTTGTTTACTAAAAGATGATCAAGTAAACAATTTGTGATCTAGATTATATCTGAGTAATTATTAGTTAAGGCATCATAATTTAAAGAAATAATTATCATCAAATATTTCTCAAATATCTATCCATAACTATTCCATGAAATTAACCATTAATTTCACTAATTTCCTAAATGACCTCACAATGTTCTTGTAGGAATGTAATTTCCAACACTGACCCTCTCTTACTAAAATCATCATATCTCAATCAATTTAAATCCAAATTAAGCAAAGTAAGTTCTCAGAATTTGATAATTTGATTTATAACAAGAACCAAGTTATTAGCACACATTTCTAAGCATTATTAAATATTAACTAACCCTTTAATTACGTAAAGTTTTGCCATCTCTGAAATAGTGGATATATATTCATTAAAAGGTCATAACTTGAGTTATCAGATTCCAAATCATGCAAACTAAATCCCACGGTTCCTTAATTAGTGGGGAACATTATCCAAGTGATAATTTTGTGTTTAAACATTTTAAAAAGTACCGAAAATAATCACAAAATAAGGCTGTAAGAATGAGATGCAATAAAATTTTCACAACCCATGATGAACCCAAGTCTTCTTAGGTTTATGGACAATATCTAAAACCTCTGACCTAAGGCTCTGATGCCACTTGAAGTATTATGGAAGAATCCTCAAGAGCATCATGGAATTGTTTTGATCATATCGTATACGATCGAGAGCGACTAGTCGCACTAGTTGCTCGATGCTACAGAATTTAGAAAATTTTAAATTCATGAAACCACATGATCCAATAACGCTTCTTGGATCATTTCATCTAACATAATTTGTAAAGGAATACCTCTTGTAGTGGAGTTGTGATGAAGCCTCTAAGAGAAGAGACCTCCTGTCTCAAGTCTGATCTACTAGAGGAGATGCTTGCGAGCGCGGAGATGAAGCACATGCTCCTTGTAATCCAAGTTGATGATCCAAATAATGTATTGATGAATCTGTGATTCATCATACTTAAAGTTGAAAATAGAGCTTTGTTCCCGAGTAATTATATGCATATTTCTACTTATATTGCATAATTAGTATTCATGCATGCATAAATAATATCTGCATTTTAGCATTCATATTTGCATTAAATAAGAAGCCCAATTCACTTGTAAATATTCACCTGTATATTCACCATATTTCACCTATTTGTATATATTTTATACTAACTTCAAATCTAATAAAATCAAATCTATAGTGTATATATTACAATTACTAATAAAGGAAAAATATCAAAAAAATACTAACTTGTAAAATTGATCAATAAAACACGAGTCCAAGTTTGCAACTAGGAGCCTTAAAATGCGTGCATGTCTCTCATACATTGTCCGATTTAAGTATACTCACTTTAAAGTAATATACATTCAGAGACCTTCAAAACAAGACCAATTTCATTAAAATCGGAGCTCGTATGCAGAACTTGGGTTTTGGGCCCATATTGTATATTGTACATATTGACCTTTTTGCCCTTTATTTTATCCTTTTATTTTCTTAATTATGAAAAATTCAAAAATAAATAAATAAATAGAGAAGTGCCACAAGGCAGCATCCCAGCACGCCACGTGGCACCACCTCCTCTCTCTCTCTCTTGTCACGTGTGCTGCACGTGACCACGCCACAACCCGATCACGCGCGCCGCACGTGACCACTTTCCCCTCCCCTCTTCCCACTTCCCCCGCGTACCTCACCTACACACTCCACCTCCTGTGCCACTCCTCCTTCTCACGTTGGCTTTAAAAGGCTGAACACTCTCCATTGATCTTCTATCCGCCATGAACGTGAGAAGAATAGCGAGCTCCTATCAGCATCTCAGGTGACAACTGAGAGGGTGAGGTCGAGCAACAACCTCCGTCTTCCAAGGCAAGATCCAGAAGTGCACAACCTCCTGTCGCTGTCGCATCTCCGAGCAGCTGAGATCTGCCCCAACCGAGGTGTTGAGCAAAAATCAGAGCTCTTCATGAAGATCGTTCCCAGGCACCCCTTTCATCCGCTACAAGTAATCTTTTTCTTCCTCTTATCCCCTATTTCTTCGTCATCTTCCTCCTCGTACTTTCTCTCTCCTCAATCTTTCATTTTCCATTCACCAAATTGCAAAAAAATCCATTTTCACGGACATATCAGCTATTACGAATCTAATGGAGATTTTTACTTAATTTTTGGATGAAGTTTCATGAATCAATTAATCTAAAATTCAACCTGGGTAAACATATGCATGGAAAATAGGGGAATTGGTGAAATCCCCTGTTTTTGCCCCCCACGTTCTTTCTCTCCTTCTCTCTTCTTCTTCCTCCGCCCGAGCACCGCCGGCTCGTCCACCGCCACCTTCGCTCGCGGTGCCCTGACTGCACCCTCGCTCCAGCCCAACAAGTGACCAGTGCGACTATCCAGATCCAGCTGTGGCCGCCTCCAGACGCTCCCTCCACGGTTGTGGCACTCCCCTGCAGTCGTGTGCCCTCGCCACCGTGTGTGACTCCTTCCTCTGCTCGATGCCGCATCGACCCCTACCGTAGCTGCGCACTCTCCTGCCGCAGTGGACGCCCTCGACCGCGCCACCCACTAGCGGGCGCGTGCCTCCGCGGGGTCCTTCCCTTGCTGCACCGCCAAACCTTGGAAGCAGTGACCGCCACGCGACTCCTCTCGATCCTTCACCGTCCACCTAGCTACTCCACCTCCCGTCGTGTGTCGATAGAGGTGGAGATCGCCGCTTCGCCACCAGTAGGGCTGCAATCCGCGCGACCATCAACCGGCCTCGACTCCATCAACCTGCGCTTCGCCTCTATCGACCTTACAACATGCTCCCCGCCGACTGCTGCGAAACCACCGCGTGGAGCTGCACACTACGTCCCCTGTAATCTGCACGTGGATGCCTGCATGATCTCCACCAGCTCTAGGATCTTGTCCACCTCCGAGCAACACCGAGTAGGAGCGCCACTGCGGAAGCCTCTACGTGCCTCTTCACGCGCCTGTTTGCCTGACACTCAACCCTACTTCACGTGCAAGGCACTTGAAGGTTGGGTCATTCGCAGAGAACCCTCTGCCTTCTCGGGTATCCACATCAAGTCCCCGTCAATTAAAGTCACACACGAGGCACGCCTTCCCTGGAGAAATTGCATCCACACCCTCTAGCATATAGGTAATTGCATAAATGTCCTCGTCAGCATATTTCATTTCTATCAATTTTGTTTCTGTATTACATTCACATCCCTGTGTTTGCACGTTTGTTTAAACATTCATTTGGCCTCATTTTTAAATTCTAAAAATTGCATGTTGTAGTTTAACTTGTCCTCTATCTTGTGTGACACGTCTAATTTTTGTGAGTCAATTGGAATTTAATAATATAAAATTGGTGAAAATTTCTATATTCTGCCCACTATGTGCCTTTTAATTAATATTAAATTCCTTGTTACTACATAAATCACCATAACATCATATTAGACCTAGGATAAATTACTCTAAACAAAAAATCTTTGCATTTATACACATCACGAGGCCTGAATAAATCAAACAATGATTTGTTTAATTGATTTTAAGTAGGTCCAATTCAATAGAATTGTAGGTTTATTAATTATCTTGGATTCATCATACTTAGATCCATCTAGGATAAATTTTATATATAGAAATAATGTGTTTTGGTATTTATTAAAATTATTTTACAAAAATCACCCCACATTCATCTTTAATTCATATTAAATTCATACATAGTCTAAAATTTCCAAAAAAATATAGACACTTAGGTTCATAACATTCCATATTCTGGCCAATTTTTATAATTTTTGGACTTCAATTGATCATTTTTCTGGATTAACTTGAAAAATTGGCTTGAAATTGCATTGTTTTTCCTTTATTGCATAAAAATTTATAAAAAGACCAAAAATATTCATCTGAAAATCAGACCTCCGAATTAACTAAAAATTTACCTAAGGAGAAAGCTGCCTCCCTGAGTTCGACCTTGGGCTTGCCCAAGTAAAATAAATCTGTCGCTCGCATTTAATTGAATATTAATTGAAGCGGTTTTGACGAAGTCTCGAGTACCCTACTGCAACGAACTTAACATTTAATTTGACCGTCAATTTGATTGAATTAGACTAGACAACGTCAAAATGGCGCCGTTGCTAGGAGGCACGGCTTAGATTAATTTTTAGAAAATTTTGTGTTCTAATTTTCCATCCCTGGGTAGTCTGACCCCTGATTTTTCCTGTGAATACCAAGCGAGCCAAGGAATTGCATGTAAATAATCTGAGAGATTTATGAGGACATGTAATTCTCCATTATTTTCACTACTTTTGCATCTTTCCAACGGTTCCCGTTTGGGTTCTCCCGTGTGTAAATGTAGTAGAAATGTGTCCCCGTGTGATGTGTGGATTGCTTTTTCGTAGAATATGCTTGCACTTACGGCTCTTAGAGCCATTCTAAGACTTGCTTGTGCTCGTAAATTTCTAGGACCACACTTCGTACTTAAAGTACACACTTAGATCGCAAATGTAATCAAATTCAATCTGTGCTTCACTCGCTAATAGAACTGCCTATCTAGGAGCGACTTTTATCGCTTGCATTGCATTTAGCATAAAATTTTCAATTCTGTTTTGCATCCTACATACAAAGCGAAGAAATCACTGTAAGTTTTATTTACTTGGCATCTCATCATTGATTTATCTCGTATCAGCTTTTCTCGACTCCTTTCCCCTTGGTTTTTCATACTTAGGATAAAAAGGAAATTAGGACTGGATGATAGGCATGCTTTGTGGATTGGACTAATCAAGTGATCACCTAAACTTAAACGGGACTGCTAAACTCAATTGACCAAAAAAATCAATAAAATCGGAAATTTTGCTTGCAGGAGATTAGCTTTGACCTTGTTTTCAGGCTGAGTAAGGGTACTTGAGTGTGTGTGCACACCCTAAGGGAGAGACCAAATCCCCGCCTTCCATATCACGTACCAACTGATCCGAGCAAATATCACGAGTTGAATACTTTCAGGTTCACTAACTAGCACCAAGTAACCTTCGCTTGTTCGCAAGTAGATAGGGGTGAACCAGCGGTGCTTCGCGACAAGTTGCTAGTAACCTCTCGGGGTGAAGTTCCAGCCTTGCTAGCCTCCGCCTGCTTGCAGGTAGATAGGGGCAGGTCTTTGAACTCCTCAACTTGGGATAGGAGCAAAGGAAGGAAGGGCACATGTATCTTAGGCGACATGTTAAACAGGGAAGACGCATCCAGCTTTGAGCCGACTTCCCTATAGGCCACGTAACATTTGCTATTTGCTTGAAATTCACACTTAAAATCAACCAGATCAATCAGACCCGGTTTTGAGTCCTTCACTGTGTGAGTGTAAAAATCAGGGTTTGGATTCACTTGCTTGTTTCAGGTAGGAGTAAAATCCTATCTTATACTCCCAATTCTCCTTCTCGTCATCCAAGATGACTGATTGGGGGGATATCTATTCCCGATTCGCCAACCTCTCTTTGAGCCCCCACAAAGTTTATCTTCATCAAGCGCAACTTGGGCCAACTCGAGCTCATGACCATCTTGAGTTCGAGATCCATCACTTCCAGGTGGTTACCCTCAAACCAACCTTTTTCTCTCCTCTTACCTCACTGAGGAAGACCACCGTCTCGGTGAGAATGTCGTCATTGATATGTCCTCTAACCTAGACCATTTTCCATTCCCAAGAAAAGAGGACAAGATGCCACCTAAGAAACACCCAGATGAAGAGGAACAAAGAGATGATCCGATACAATAGATCCTTGCTCGCCTCACCACAACCGAACAACAGAATGCAGATCTACTGTCAAGGATGGGACAAGTCATTACTCCAAGAGGAATTGGCCGACTCATGGTAGATTCTTATAACCCAACAGAAAATGAGATGCATAGTTAGTTGGTACCCGTGGTTCCCCCTGAAGCGTTGGAGCTGAAGCCCCACTTTCTGAGCCTGCTTCCGAAGTTCAATGGAAATGCCCACAAAGAACCATATGCCTTCCTTAGAGACTTTGAGCTGGTTTGCAACAACCTTAGTCACCCTGGGGTTGGGCAAGACTACATCAGGCTGAAGGCCACCCTGTTTGCCTTAGGAGATAAGGCCGCCCATTGGTTGAAAAATCTCGGGGTGAGATGTACAACCTGGATGTAGTTCAAGAACTTGTTCTTAAAGAAGTTCTACCCACTTAGTAGGACTAATCAGATGTGAACTAAGATCGCGAGCTTTTCTCAGGGACCCAATGAACCATTCCATGAAGCCTGGGATAGATTTAATGACTTAATTCAGAAATGCCCTTGCCATGGCATTTTAATTGCGATCTTAGTCCATACCTTGTTCTGTGGCATGACCTCAGAGATGTAAGGGTTAGTAAGTGCCGCCTGTGGAGGAAGCTATCTGAACAAAAATGAAGATGCTGTATGGAAGATCCTAGAGCAGATGGCGGAAACAGGCAGGTCTCAGGCCACCAGGGCCTATCAGTTGTCTCCCTCAATCCTATCCAACGAGACAACCAGGAGGACTATAGTGGATCTGACAGAGGACCTCATCCCTAGCATGGGGATGATAGCTGACAAGTTAACCATGGTCGAGCAGATTCACAAGAGGGTCACTGACCTTGAGGCACTCTCGCGATTACCGAAACAAGTGGAGGAACTAACTGAGAGGGTATCCAAGATACAGCTACCTGCCCCTTCTGCACCACCTATACCTGTACATCGAGTTAATCTTGTACATGAATAAGCACCGGGGCCTCAGAGTAGCTGGGTAGAAGAGCAACAATATACTCAGCAAGAGCAACACACACCCCCACAAGTAGAGACAGGATACAAGGAGCCTCCGCAGGTTTTTGAGATCAACAGTCTGTAGCGTATGGTACAACCATGACCCCATCGACAGATAGTCGGGGATAGGGAACGATCAGCCTCACCGACATCCCTAGCTTACTAGGAAACCAGCTCCATCCCCGCACCGCGTTACAATCCCATCCCGGACAAGGGTATCAGCCTCAACAACATCAACAACAACGTACTTTCCACTCGGGCCAGCAGGGCCCTCCACCACCATCCCATCATCAGCAGTACCGGCATGGCCAGCAGGGCTAATACATAAACTCGTCCTCTAGTCACCATCAGCAAGTCCCGCCCACAAACGAATTGGAGTCCCTCACCTTGGTGATCGTGACCCTGACTGATAGGGTCCAACAGATTCAGAATGACTACCTGGATATGAGAACAGATATAAATCGTGTTTCCTGTATACATGACCAGCAGAGGGCACTAAAGACTCCAATTCCCGCCCAGGTTCAGGCTAACCCAAATAGCCGGAATAAAGGCCATAACCTACATCGAGATCAGGTATACTATTCAGATAACTCTTTATGTGAACATGAGAACCTTTCGTACGATAATGTTAATCATATGTCCCTCAGGAGCGGAAGGTCCGTGATCGTACCTGATCAGGCACGTGCTCTAGAGGAAGACGCCGCCAAGTCTTTACCTGAGGAGAACTTGGAGGCGGAGGAGCATAACCACCACCACCACCCGCGGAAGAAGAAGACCTCTAAGTCCTTAAAGAAGAAGGAGCACAAGACCTGCAGTGAGTCCTGCAAGACCGATGAGGAGCCTGCACCTCAATCTGAGGAGGATGTCCCAGCAGTCATGGAAGAAGCATCACCAGTTTTGCAGCAGAAATTTTCTTTTAGTCCGAGTCAGAGTCCGAGTCAGTCTCAGTGTCCTGTACAGAGCTCAGTTCCTCAGTTCAATGAAAATCTTTTAGTTTCAAAATCTGAGTTAGCTTCAATAATCCCCTTCCCCCCGAGCTCTTAAGGGAGGAAAGAAGAAAACTAAAAAAATACAAAAAGATGACCCTGAGATGGCATAGTTCTGTAAAAAAATACATCAAGGTCACAACCCCTTTCGATAAGTACATGGAAATGACACATGCATTCCATAAATACCTTAAGGTGGGATGCACACCTACTAGGGTTATCAGAAAGTCCAAAAGCCGTGTTGATAAACACGTTCTGTCAGTAGACACTACTTGTGCAATTAAGAATGTGTTTCCAAGGAAACGAAGAGACATGGGTGTACATTATGTGGTGAGTCATGTCGATGACACTGCGTTTGCACGCACTCTCCTTGATAACGACTCCTCAATTAACTTGATGCCTACAACCCTCTACGAGCGGCTTAATCTCAAACCTCTTAGGAAATCCAGAGCACTACTTCAGTTTGCAGATAAATCCACCAAGAGGTCCCTAGGAGAATTGAGGAATGTTATCATCAAAGTGGAGGGTCAGGAATACTTGATGGAATTACAGTCCTTGATATGAAATTGGAGAGATTCCCAGATCATATTAGGAAGGCCCTTCCTTAGAACAGCAGGGGCCTTATTTGATTACAAGATTAGAAAGATTCAGTTCCAAACTCTAGGCGAAGATGAGAAACTTGAGATGAAGCATAACGGATGGTAGAGGCCGGATTCAGAATCTAGCACCGAATACTCTTCGTCCGAAGCAGATTGTATTCATGTAGACACAGTTGGGCCATGGAGACAGAACCCAGCCGGCATCGATGAGTCCCTCTCTTCCGGAGAAGATCCTGTGCATGAGTCAGTTTGTGAGGCCCTTAGGAACCATTATAACGTAAAAGGTGCATCCCCCTACATCTTCGATGACGTCGAGGCCCATCTGGACCTGTCAGTCCTTCCCTCTTTAGGATAATCATAAGATGAAGATGATGAGTAGGACGTGGTCCTTGCCGATTGTCTGGAGACTTTTGATGATCTGACTCTAGAGCCGAATGAGTTGGTGGCATCAATTTCAAGGACGGATCCAACCACGACCAACACAGAGCCATATTCGATTGAGCCAGACTTCCTTGATGATCATACCTTACCTGAGCTCAAACCTTTACCCACAACACTAAAATATGCCTTCCTTGTAGGGTAAGAGAAGAAGTATCCGGTCATCGTCAGTTCGCAATTGATTGAGGAGCAGGAATCTCGCTTGCTAGAGATCCCGGAGAAAAACCGCAAGGCAATAGGTTGTAGCATTTTCGATCTCTATGGGATAAATCTCGCTCTGTTTTAGCACCATATCTACTTAGAGAATGAAGCCAAACCCTCTCGAGAATTCTAACGTCAGTTGAATCCAAATTTAGAGAGGTCGTGAAGAACGAGATAGAGAAATGGTGCAATGTGGGTTTCATTTATCCCATCTTTGATTCTAAATGGGTGGCTCCAATCCATGTTGTCCCAAAAAAATCGAGAATTCAGACGACCACCAATGAGGACAGATAGGAGATCGTGACACGAGTGCCCACGTCGTGGCGCGTCTGTGTGGATTACAAACGCTTGAATGCCGCGACGAAGAAGGATCATTTTCCCCCACCGTTCATTAATCAGATCTTAGAGAGACTAGCGGGGAAAGAATTCTTCAGCTTTTTAGATATTGCTCATGAGGACCAGGAGAAAACCACATTTACGTGCCCCTTTGGTACCTACGCTTTCAGGCGCATGCCCTTTGGGTTATGCAATGCTCCTGGTACTTTTTAAAGGTGCATGATTGCAGTATTTGCCAAAATGGTCGGTGAATTCCTAGAAGTCTTCATGGATGACTTCTCAGTCCACGGCGATTCCTTCGATTCCTGTCTTAGGAATCTGGATCGAGTCCTCAAGCAGTGTTGTGAGGTCAATCTGGTGCTCTCCTAGGAGAAAAGTCACTTCATGGTGACAGAGGGCATTGTGTTGGGGCATGTCATCTTCAAGAGAGGAATGGAGGTTGACCCTTGATGAATCTGTGATTCATCACTCTAAAAGTTGAAAATAGAGCTTTGTTCCCGAGTAATTAGCTGCATATTTCCACTTATATTGCATAATTAGCATTCATGCATGCATTGATAACATCTGCATTTTAGCATTCATATTGCAGTAAATAAGAAGCTCAATTCACTTGTAAATATTCACCTGTATATTCACCATATTTCACCTATTTGTATATATTTTATACTAAGTCCAAATCCAATAAATTAACTCTATAGTGTACATATTACTAACACTAGTTAAAGAAAAATATTAAAAAAAAACTAACTTGTAAAATTGACCAATAAACCCTCAATCCAAGTTTGAAACTATGATCCTTAAAATGCACATATCTCTCTCATACAACCTTCGAATCAGGTCTACTCACTTTTAAAGTAATATACATTCAAAGACCTTCGAAACAAGACCAATTTCATTAAAATCGGAGCTCGTATGCAAAACTTGGGTTTTGGGCCCCTTTTGTATATTGTACATATTGATCGTTTTACCCCTGTATTTTATCCTTTTATTTTCTTAATTATTAAAAATAAAAAAATTAGATTAAATTGTAAATATTCTTGTCATATTTTCTCTATTTTTATTTTTATTTTTCTCTCTTTTAAAAATGACAAAAAAATTACAAAAGATAAAATGCGGTATCTTATATTTATAAGGTATCACCCAAAAATACATTTTTATACAGATGACTTCTTTTGATTTTCGGCCCTTCACAAAAGTTGTAGATCTCGTTGAGACGAGCAACTTTTGTGTTGACCACTTTTTGATTTAATCTCTTTTGTTATTTCTTTTTGATTTTCTTTATATTTAATTTTTGAATTTTCTAGGAACGACATGTGGCAGCTCTTAGAGCCGCCACATGTCACCCCATTTTCTTTATTTTCGAATTTATTTTATTATTTTCAGATTTATTATTATTATTATTTTATTATTACTATTTTAATTATTTTTAGTAGCCTACTATATTATTTTATTTTTTTATTTATTTTACTCCCTTCTACCACTTCTCCCTTACTTTTCTTCCACTCCAAGTTAATAACTCCCCACTACCCCACTCTCTCCATCTTTCTTCAACTTCCCTTTACTCCTCTTTATATTCTGATCCCCTCCTCCATTTCTCATCATCCGCCATTCTACAAGTGAGAAAAGCTCCAGCTCCACCAACATTTCGAGGTGACAGATCGTCCATTGGTGTTGAGCGATGCCGAGTCCATGCGAGATCCGCGAGCCTTATTCGCGTAGCATTATCCACAAGGGGATTGCCTAGCTTCTCGGCTTTTCGCCAAGCTGATCGAGGCCACGACGTAAGCTGCACATCGTGGCTCCTAAATCCGACGAACCGCAGGTAAGTACTCTATCTTCATCTTGTCATTTCATTTTTTCTGACAAATTTTCTTCCTTGTTTTATCCTTATCACATAAAAATCGCGCCACCACCATCATCACGATCACCACATCACAATCACCTCATTTTTATCACCACCAAAACATTTTCATTCACCAACATCCTTCATCATTATCATCGTATTTTTTTACTTCATCTATCTTCATTGCATACATTCACAATCACCATCATTTCCGCATCGTATTTCCTGTTTACACTAAAAAATTTACAAAAAAGTTAAAAAAAATAAAAAAAGAACCGGAGCAGTCGTAGCCCCCCTTCCTCCACGCCGCCGGTAGCTGTCCCAACCGCGTGCTCCTCCAGCCAACGCACGCCGCTGCGCCCGTGCTGCCACACTACAGCCCTTTAGGTAGCGCCGCCATTCACGACACCCCACCACCAGCACCAACCGCTCTGGGGGCCACCTTCGTCCTTCCCACCAGTGACCGTTCAACCCGCGCCCAAGTGCTTCTGTCTGTTCAGCCACAGTCGCCCTTCCTCCAAGCAGCTGTGCCTCCTCCTCCGTGTGCAGGCCTTCCCTCCAAGCAGCTGTGCCTCCGCCTCCTGCCTGCGCACGACCCTCCGACTCAAGCTGCCAACCTCACAGCAGCCGTTGCGCGACCGGGCAACCCCGACGGCCAAGCCGCCTTCAACTCCATCCGCTTCATGTCGACGTAGCCCCCCTTCTCCTCCTCACGTTGTTCGCCCCTCCGCCCGCGGCTGCGAGCCACCCACGCGCAGCCGCGTGGCCGCCCAGGCGCAACGCTCTCCGCAGGACGCTCCTGTCCGCACCTCCCCAGGTCGCCATGGCGCGCGGGATGGCCGCACGCCTCCACCGTCAATGTGACGCCCCGCACACAGCTCTCCACGCGACGCCGTCCATCCTCTAGAAGTCTCCAAGGCCGTTGCCGCCGCCCGCCTTCACGTCGCTGCCTCACACACCTTGCGCCGCCTCCCATGGCCCGCGGCTGCGCTAACTCCTCAAGATCGTGCGTGCTCTAGACGTCTTCAAGGTCTTTTTATTTCATTTTTATTTTTTTTGGAATTTTGCATATTTCACCCGTAAGTGTTCTGTATTTCCAAAAGTGTCCCCATGCACCATTTTAATTTGTTTATTTCATTTTTAGTATTGCATTTATATCCCTGACTTCGTATGTTAAGTTGGACTCTAAAATAACATCTTTTATTCAATGAAAAATAACATGTTGTAGAGCATTTAATTCTTTATCTTTGGGCTATTTATTTAAATTTTTTTGAGCATTAGATATTTTATTAAAAATCAGAGATTGAAAAGCAGTGATATTTTGCCCATTATTGCTCTGAAATACGCACATAGTCATTTATTGCTCCAATAATTGTGAAAAAAATTGTGAATGATCTATCTTAATGTGCTTTAATTAAGTCCAAATTTCGTCCAATCAGGAGTTGTCTTGTGCATAAAATAAATTATAGAGTGACGAGTTGATATTTGTTGTCGACTCACTCCCATGGCACACCAATATCGTGAACTATCTTGTCTCCAAGAAAGTTCCTGAAAATTGGCCCAAGAGCCACATAGAGCGACTGAAGTCGGATTCAAGACATTACCATTGGGAGGATCCAATCCTTTTCTTTGAAGGATCGGATTGTGTTTGGAGACGGTGTATTCCTTCGGAAGAATATCATAGTGTCCTTACTCTATGCCACAATCTGGAGGCAGGAGGACACCACTCCGGGAAGAGGACCGCATGGAAGGTACTTCAGTGTGGCTTATACTGGCCGACTATGTTTTGTGATGCAACCACCTTTGTGAAGTCGTGCCCAGTATGCCAGCGAATGGGAGGAACCGTTGGTTCCAAGGATGAGATGCCGATGTAGCCTGTCATCATCTGTGATGTCTTTGACGCCTGGGACATCGACTTCATGAGCCCATTCCCTGTTGGCCACGGATTCGAATACATCCTTTTGGCGGTGGATTATCTTTCAAGGTGGGTGGAGGCTATCCCAACCCGAGCAGCAGACAATAAGACTGTTTGTAAATTCATTAGAGATCACATCATCTCTAGGTTTGGGATCCCCAAAGTGTTGATATCAGATGGGGGTAGCCACTTCGTAAACAGAGATGTGAAGAAGATCTTAAAGGATTATGGCATCGAACACCGTGTCGCTAGTCCTTACCACCCACAGACCAATGGCATGGTAGAGGTGTCGAATAGGGAGGTGAAAACCATATTGCAGAAGCTTTTCCGCCCAAATAGGAAGGACTGGTCTTAGATTTTGGATCAGGTCCTATGGGCTTATAGGACAACTTACAAGACACCATTAGGAACCTCCGCATTCAGGATGGAATTTGGAAAGCCGTGCCATTTGCCCATAGAATTAGTGCACAAATCGTAATGGGAAATTAAAAATGTCAACTGGAACACACGCCTAGGGCAGAGACAGAGAGAATTGGATCTGAATGAGCTTGTGGAAGTCAGAAACTTGGCATACGACAACAGTGTGGTGTATAAGGACAAAGTAAAGCGTTGGCATGACAGATATATCAGGAGAAAGACCTTTGTCCTTGGACAGAAGGTATGGTCATTCAATGCAAGGCTAAAGGCTTTTCAAGGCAAGCTGAAATCCAAGTGGACGGGCCCATTCATAGTCCGTGCTGTGCATGATAGTGGATATGTTGAGATCTCAGATCTCACAGATGACGCACAGACATTCCTAGTCAATGGACAACTGCTGAAGCACTTTGTCGAACCCAGTGAATAGTTAGTCCATGTTGAGGAGATTGCATTCATGCATAGGACAGACTCAACACATACACATAGAGCCGTGTATGAGACCGTGCAGCAATGAGCTCTCGCCATCAACAACATCTAGAAAGATTCAGATCGCGATCCTTATATATACCCACCATTCCTACATATTCTTTCACTCTTTACTGTATAGCCTCTCGATCACATAGGTCCTCATACACCCTCCCGTCCTTTACTTAGGCTAACCTAAGCCTAATTATAGGGGGGACCGATGCCCACCATGTATATATTCATCCACTTCCCCTCTTGACCTCGTCTGCCCCGTTTTTGATCTTCTTCTACACTTAGGCTGCCAGATCCTAAGTATAGGGGGGCAGGACGACTTCTATATATTTTTTGTAATTTAAGCTCTCCTAGGATTAGCACGAGCTATGTCTTTTTCCTCATTTTTTCGTGCTCTGAGGACATAGCACACGCTAAGTATAGGGGGCGTGTATATATTACATATATACCTTACTCATAGCTCATACTTTCGCATATTTTCACATATGTTTTGTATATGTATTACACAATAATTACGGGATGGGTAAAAATGTTTTTTTTGTAAAATACATGTATACTTGTATATTGCATAATTTGTATAATATTTATAAAACTTGTGTAAACTGTTGTAACATAGGAGGTATACCAAATTTTGAAAAAAAATGGAAAAATAAAAATCAAAGGCTTCTTATTTACTCTTGCACATCATCTCTTAAAAAGAAAGAAAAAGAGTCTTGCATCTCTTTCATCTACATAGCATCTGCACCTCATCAGCATATCTTGCATATGCAAAGTGAAAAGCTAGTGGGTTCTGAACCAAGTTATGAGTAGATGTTGAGGAGGGGCTTGATTTGACCTTAATCCACCTAATTTCAGAGGAACCTTATAGGAACTGGAGTTAAGATTTCTCAAGTCAAGTGACTTAATTCTTTGAGTCTGCAAGTCTATGTTCACATGTCATCTTGATTAGTCTAAGTAGAATATCTTGTGCACACGCATGGTTCTTTTAGAAAATGACCTAACTTGGACAAGCAGCATGCACGTAGCTCTTCATTAATGAGGTGGTGAGGAGGTAGAATACTTTAGCTTGGAGTAGCACACGGGTGGAAACATCCGTCCTCCTCTAGGGAGGGTAGTGCATCTCAACCTTGTCTGGTGGTGTTGACGTCTAAGGACGGGATGCTGTGGGTTGCAATAATGCTTCAAAAGAGGGCTAGTCTACTGGCTCAAGAGGGAAAAACTCCTAATGTACATGCTGAACCTTGTATGTAGTTCAAAAAAAAAGAAAAAATGCAAGAACTCTAAAAAAAGTTAGGCCGAAGTAAAAATAAAGTACCTGTCGGAGTATGTATATTAGCAAGAAGTCGATAGCTGGATGACTTGGCTACACTGGTCAGGCATCCTGGGATAGGTAGATACACTGGCTACCGTCCATTCTTTTCTCCACCCCTTCCTCTTGAGCTAGTCGCACTTGAACTTAGAAGGGAATACCCCGCTCCTCGAGGAAAGAGTTACTGGACCGGGGAATTAGAGTTACCTTGTTAGTGGAGACTGCTTCTTAGCCATTTCTGACGTGGAGAGCTATTTTACACTTACACAGTACAAGTAAGAATCATTGTCATCAGAAATTTGCGTTTGAGGATTTGTTCTGACCTGACTATTAAGGCGTCTTGGACAGAAGATTTGTAGAACTTAAAGTCTGTTAGGTCTTAAATTCAGATCCCAATAAGGTTCTGCCACACAATTAATCCAAGGGTCGAGTCAAGCTCCATTTTCAACTTTTGTTCATGACCTTAGTATGGAACCCAAAATCATTTCACTCTTGTATTTCATTTTAGTTGCTCGGGGATGAGCAAGGTTTAAGTATACAAGGTTGATGAATATGTAATTCATCACTCTTAAATTTGAAAATAGAGCTTTGTTCCGGAGTAATAAGATGCATAGTTCTACTTATATTGCATAATTAGCATTCGTGCATGCATAAATAATATCTGCATTTTAGCATTCATATTTGCATTAAATAAGAAGCCCAATTCACTTGTAAATATTCACCTGTATATTCACCATATTTCACCTATTTCTATATATTTTATACTAACTCCAAATCCAATAAAATCAACTCTATTGTTTGAATGGAATGTTATCTGCCCGATGCCATAGTTCACTACTGCTTTGCCTATTCAAAAAAACAACCGTCCAAGGATTATCAGGGTGCGCAGAAGATGAACTGAAGTGTCCCTGTCCAGAATTATGAAATCTATAGAAAACAACATTCCCTGAATGGTGACGATGACATCTTCCAAGATTCTTCGGGACCTCTTAATGGATGTGTATGTGAACTGCAAAATCATTCATGTGAACTTAAGCATTCCCAACCCAAATTCTTTGAGTAGTGAAGTGGGCATCAGGGTTAATTGAGGATCCATTGTCAAATAGAGTTTAGTAGAACTCATGATCAAACATCTGACATTTGACTAATCGTTCTTCTTTATTTGGAGATTACTGATTGCATTCACTGTAGCCGCATTGAGGATGTGCTTTACATTTCTTTGACAAGATTTACGCAGTTGTCTCTTCAAAGTATATGCTTCCTTCAGACCTTTCTTATAGTTAGGCATGTACTTGATGGCATTGAGAAGAGGCAATTCAAGAACAAGATTCTGAATTATTTCTACCACATCAGGGGTGAGACAAGGGAGTTTTCAATTTTTTAATTTTTTTGGATTTTCTCATTGCATTTGGAAACAGAATATGTACAAAATCAAAAGCAACAGTATGAATAGTGTTCTAGTTACAACAAAATCTTTTCCCACATCAAGTTGTACATGTGGATGACTAAAATGAGCAAGGTCATCCAGGAAAGGCGGACATCCAAAATCTTTATGCGAGGCTCCATCGGATGGCATTGGATAAACTGCAAGAGCTGTCTCCTCCAAGGCTGGATTGTTGGCGCTTCTGTTGCTGCTGCTAGTGATATATTTGATTTTGCTGTTTTTTTTGGATTTTTAGTGACGCTTCTCCTTCTTCTTCTCCCTTATCTGGTCTGGTTGCTTGTCCGACTGATGCAGAAGAAGACAACGACTCCCCCATGATTGCTTTATTCTTCCCCTTGCAAGTAGTTGAGTGTCGCAAGGTCCTACTGCTCCTAAGAATGACAACATTAGATAAAAATAATTCATTCATATCTAACTCTATAAGACCAAAGAGAGTTCCACAGACTACTTGTTATTTCTTCTTAAACTTATTGGGGTTTGCCTCCACTTACGCAGGAATGGAGGTCTTGGTAGTGGTGAAATCGTCCAAATTCTGACTGAGATCTGTAAGGCCCTTGAGAAGCTGGACCAAGCTTTCCAAGACGGGGTTCACATGAGATGCAACTTCAGATACCTCGGCGTGCTGGACACACTAGCATTATTGATGGTACTAAGTATGTTGGTTGGGGTACTGAGAATGATATTAAGGAGGTGTTGCTGTTTATACTGCTGAGGTGGGTATTACTGATATGGCACAACTGCATACTGCTAGTTTGCTGGTACTACCGGTAATATGGTTGTTGGTACTGGTTCTGTCTCCAATTGCTATGGAATTGTCGAGACTGTTGGTGTTGTCGGTGTTGTGGTTGGTTGTTCTGGACAAACCCCCTCCTTGTTGTTGAGGGAATTAGCAGGAGTTGACAACCTGATCCTGCTGAGTTCCCTAGACAGGTTGGTTGCGAATCATTTGACCATATGCCATTCACCTCCTGAATAAGAGGTGGTGGAGGGGAGAACTAATCTAGAATGTACCGAGGCTCCGATTGGTAGATAACCAGCTGATGATGTGACTGTTGCAGAGTGGATGATCCTGGAGCCTGCACACAGTGATGAACTGCTGGCTGATGTTGACTCGGCTGAGGAGGTTGTGGCAGTTCTTGTTCCTTCATCTCAACGGGAGTGGAAGCCGATGCATACACGGAGTTGTAGGAACTGATTGTGCTAACCAGGAGCTCCAGCTGCTTGGTGATTTTATCAAACTTATCCAGGTGTTGTATACTCTGTTCGATCACAGCAAGTTTTTTGAGTTCCTGTGATCGTTTTTTGATTATGTCCACTTTGGACAGGTGGCTCCCAATAATGCTCAGGTTGGAGCTCTCATCCTTGTCTGGCCCATGGGATGATGTCATATGTACATTCTTCTAAACATTCTATGGTTGGCACTGATAAGCATGGGATGATGATAAATCAGCCTCTCCTTCGGCCATTTCTTCAAATATATACCAAACAACATCCTCAACTTTGTTGAAATGGGAGCCGTCACACACAACATCCACATGCTTATGACTTTCTATTGTGAGTCCCCCAAAGAAATGTTGGACCAAGCTGGTCTTCGGAATCTCATGATGGGGACACTTCTCTTGTAACTCAGTAAACCTCTCCCAAACCTCATGGATGGATCATTGAGCATCTTGGGTGAAGTTTGCTATGCAGATGCACATATAATTAAGTCTCCTAAGAGGATAGTATTTGTGCAAAAGGCTAACTTCAATTATTCCCAGGTGGTGATGGCCTTCCCCAAGTGGTTGATCCAATGAAGGGACTTATCCTGAAGGCTGAAGGAAAATACCGTCATCTTCACTACCCCTAGGGGTATACCAGGGTAATCGGTTGTGCCACAGATGCGCCCAAACTATTGTAGATGAACGTAGGGTTCTTCATTGGCATTTCCTCGGAAGGTAGGTAGGAGCGTGAAAAACGAAAAGACGAGAGCCGCTAAGAAATGGTCTGACAACTCAGACTCACTGTCGCTGAGGCGACTACTCAAGCCGTCACGTTTATCAACAATCAACCCACACAATCAACTAAGCAATCAAGAGCAAGGATAAAAATTTATTATACCCTACTAAGAATGTATAGGAGCAACAAGTAGGGGTCGAACACATGAAGCAAAGGAGTAAAGCAAGCAGACAAAAAGTCAAGCCCTATGTCATGTGAACTACTTAGCAAAGTGGGATTTTTTTATGGGTTTTTGATTTTGTATTTTTTATTTAATTTTTAATTTTATATTTTTGTATTTGATTTTTAATTTACTGATTTTATATTTTCTTTTTATATTTTGTATTTTTTTGTATTTTTTTATTGTTTTTTAAATGTATAATATGTATAAGGAATATATACACTAGCGATAAGAGAGAGATAAAAATAGGGAAAGTAGTCAAAATACAGAAAACAAAGTATTTTTTATGCTTTTTATATTTTTCTAATGTTTTTGTGATTTTTCTATATTTTTCATATTTTTTTTGGTATTTTTAAAGGTAAAAATACTAGAAAACAGTGAACTAAGTTGCCGACCGATATTAAAATGAGGATGAAAAATAGCAAATAGTGTCCAAAAATCCTTAAACTAATTTTACTTAAAAGATAATAAATCAGAGAAAATACAGAAACTAAAATTGCATTTTTAGGATTTTTGTAAATTTTTTAACATTTTTAGGAAGATTTTTGGGGTTTTATAATTTTTAGGAGTTTCCTTTTGTATTTTTTGTTATTTTCGGTCTGGATCTAAAAGATATGCAAACACACAAAATATTTGTTTTTGGAAATTTTCAAAAATGTTTTATAATTTTTATGTCTTTTCTAATGCAAATAGTGCTGAAAATGCATGTTTTTGAATTTTTATAACAAATAAAATGCAATAAATATGCAATAAAATATGAAAAGGAAGAGAAATCAAACATGAGCTTAACTTGATTTTTTTGATGATTTTTTTGGAATTTATCGACGCATGAAATAAATAGAGACAAAAAAAAAGAAACTACACTTCTAGCAAGGGCATATGTGTAAATAAGCAGAAGTACAAGGGACACAGTGCAATTCCTCCCAAATATATACAACTATATCACAAAAATGTTTGGGCTAAATATAAATAGCCAAACCCGCAAGTGTATTCCTGCAAATATCCCCCGGCCGCACGTGCTATGCACGCGCTTGGGAAGGACCTAAAAGTAATTTCACAAAAGCACGGGGTCTAACATGCAATTTTTTCAAAATTATTACACTTAATTAAAAAGTTCTTGGCTTGAAATGAAATAAAGAAACACCAGGGGGTCCTTGCAAAAATCTCGGTCCCCTCACGTGTAGAGGTACACGAGGTGATATGGCGGAGGACCTAAATGCAAATAAAGGAAGTTCAGGGGCTAGTTCCTAAATATTACAAAAATTTTTGAACTACAGATGAAAGTTTAAGAACTATAAAATAAAGACAAAAAAGTATTTAGGCTCAAGGGCAAAATACCCAAACTGGGCGCGATCCAACGGCGTACAGCTCTTCACTAATCCACGTGGCGCGCGGAGGACGTGCGATACCAGTTCGCAGCGGACGTCTGGGATTAGATCCTCCTATGGGATCTGATGGTCGACGCCCGCGACGATCTGACGGCTGCTGCTAGTCTTGGAGATCAGCCTCGATCGGACAGCTGGAAGGCGGGGACGAAGAACGGCGAAGAACTCGCAGCGAGGCGAGCTTCCCCCATCTAGATCTTCCTCCTCCGGCCCTTGTTCACGCTTCAAAATGGCTAACGACACCCCAGTACCGATCCTCTATTGACTGGAGGCTTCAAAACACCCCGACGAAGGCCGGAGCTCACCAGCGGCGATGACGGAGCACGGTGGCTCTAGGTACCTCCGGTGAGGTACAAAATCAGCCCCAGATGCTTTTGTGGCTTCAAAACCTGCAGAAGAGAGGTGAAGGGGTCGAGGGCAAGTTGCCTCCACCCCACGGGGGGTGGAAAAACACAAGCGATGGCGAGGAAATAATCCCACATCCATCGACGAAACTCGAAGCCGGCCAACGCGAAATCCAATTGATTTGGCGATGATTAAATGAGACAGAGTGGATGGCGAAACGTGGGGGAAAGTGTCCAGCTAATCTAAGGGCTAAAGAATGACAGAATAAAGGGGGGCGAACCTCACCAAGGTGCGCGGGAAGAGAGCTCTAGCGAGACCTCCGACGAAGGGATGTGACTTGATTCGACACCCTAGGACGCCTCCAGAGGTTGGGATCAATTCCTGTTGTCACCAGGAAGACCCTCAGATACCTAAGGACTGGTATGAAGGGTGGAAGAGCTATCAAAAGAGTGAGGAAGGTCGGGGGGGGGGGGCAATTTAAAGGTTTGACTGAATGGTCGACCAACACCAAAGAACAAGGCGTATCTCGCCGAATTGCTAACGCTTGGCCCAAGAAAACCCAGGGCGTGAAAGCCCGTTCCATGAGGAACAAAATCTCTGAAGACGTCGACACGAAAATGTGAAAGGAAGCGCCTCGAAAAAATCAAGAAAAACGGACAAAAAACACTTCTGACGCAGCCCAGACATTGGGCAGAGAGTTGACCAGAGGTCAACTCTTGCCACCCCCTGGTTGGTCCACGTGGACTAACCAGGAAAAAGACCAGGGAAAAACCTTCGAATTGAATATTAAACGATTTTATTAATTTTTGGTTATAAAATAAAAATGTTTACTATTTTATAAATTAATTTATTATGGTTTTTAATTATTTTTATGAGGTATAAAAATGCAAGTTCCCATTTATAGGCTATATAGGTATATATATAATTTAATATTTTATTTTTATTTTGTGAATTTAATTTTACTCATTTTGTTTATTATTTTATATATTTGTAAAATATTTTGTACACTTAAATATTTTTTTACTTTATTTTTCTGATATATTTTGTTTGCTTAATAAAATAGAGGTATTAATTACATAGGTTTGTATACAGGTATTATACCTAGGTATGTTATATACAAGTATTTTATTTTGTATTTGCTTTATGTTTTTATTCCAGTTTTAATACACATATTTATTATAAATAATATTTACAAAATTTTAAAAAATATAAAATTATAAAAATAACGAATAAATAATAAAATGAATAGTTTAATCTGTACAAGTATACAAGGGGGTCCAAAACTCAACTTTCAAACCGGAGCTCCGCCAAATGCGAACCACCTTCATTAACTAGCTTATGAGAAAATATATACAATTAAAGGTGAGTTTGATGCATTTTGAGTTTTTATTTGCGAGATACAGGTCTGGGAAGTTGGAATCCTGGAATCTTATTCAGATCATAACTTTTTATCTGTGTATTATTTTTGGGTGAAATAAAATTTGTATTTTTCTATATTTAGTTATCTACAACTTTTATATTCAACATTTCTTTATTTGAAGTATAAAAAATGGAACCAAAAATAGGTTCCAAAATGAATAAAGAATGAATTAAATAAAAGGTATTTTTATTGTATTTTGGCCCTTATCTCCCCCTACTTTATTTCTTGTCAACCTAGTCATCGAGATGCCTAGGTCTCGGGGTTTCGGGTCATAAAATATTTGCAATATTTTATTCTTTTTCTTTTCTTTTCTTTTCTTTATTCTATAATTTTCGCTTTAAAAACCGCATTTTATACAATATTTACACAATGATGCATGAATGATAAAATGCATGGATTAACACTATTTACACGCATTTACTAGGGTTTTTAAGGAAAAATGATAGAATAAAGATGATGAAACGTAGATTCATCATCCCCCTATACTTGCCTTTGCAAGTTCATAGCAAACACTTATGCAATAAGTGCAGAAAAGAAAAATAAAGAAAAGAAAAAGAAGAAAATTGGATTAAGTTTAATAATCAAACTTGTCTTCACAAAATCAAAGTTTGGAGCTTAAGTCGGACCTTTAGAATTTTAGTGCGGGCGGAACCTTAATGAGGATCGGATTTGAAATCCAACAGCCTTCGAGAATCCCAAAACTCTGCTCAAGTCTCCTCAATAGCCAGGTCGGAAATATTTCAACTCATACGCAAACCCTTACGACTATGAATCTGACTCGTACAGTGTAAGTGATAGTGGCTCTCCCCAACTAAAACGACAAAGAGACTGACTTCTCTAATATGACAACCCACTGATTCCCCAATCCAACAACTTACTCCTCAAGGAGCAGGGTATTCCCTTCTAAGTTCAAGTGGCAACCAGCTCAAGAGGAGGGGGTGAAGAGAAGAATGGACGGTAGCCAGTATAGCTACCTATCCTAGGATGCAAGACCAGTGTAGTCAAGTCATCCAGCTGCAGGCTCACATGATTTGACTTTGAAGCTCACGCTTGCTTATTTGACTTTACACATATGTACACTCCGGTAGGTATTTTTATTTTTGTACAGGCTTGTCCATTTTTTGGAGTTTTTGCTTTTTGCATTTTTTTGGAATACTATATACAACAGCATTTACATAAGGAAGTTTTCCTCTTGAGACAATAGACTATCCCTCTTTTGAAGCTTTATTGCAACCCACAGTCTCCTGTCCTCGAAACTCATCCTCACCGGACGGGTTGGGATGCACTTCCCTCCCTAGAGGAGGACAAGTGTTTCCACTTGTGTGCGTCTCATACTGGCAAATCCAACCTCCTCACCACTCCAATCGAGTTGAGCCAAGTGAAAGGTGCAGGTGTCCAAGTTAGGTCATTATCAACAAGAGTCGTGCATGTGCTCCGAAATACTCTACTTAGGCAGTCAAGAATCCATTGAACAAGTCCCGTGATCCTCAAAGAATTAAGTCAACTAGACCTGATGTACCTCAATTCCAGTTCTTATAAGGTTCATGTTAATTAGGTAGATTTAAGGTCCAATCAAGCTCTAATCTTCGGATTTTACTTAGACTCGTTCAACTATTAAACTCAATCCAAAAAATGCTCATGCTATGCAAATGCAGAAAATATTTTTGTGATGCAATTTTCAAAGATTTTGAACTTTTTATGGGTTTTTGAAAAGAAGATGCATATGCATTTTTTGTATTTTTCAAAGAAATTTTTAATTTTTTTTTGGATTTTAATTTTGCAAATGTTTTTGGGATTTTTGAAAATAAAAGGTTTTGGCTAAAAACTAGGTACAAATATTTAGACAGGGATGCATCTTATATTTGCAAGAAGTGGATTTTAAGAATTTAAAAGGGTAAATGGTCAATTTGTATAAATATATATAGTGAATTTTGGTGAGATGTATGTATTCCTCAAACTTATTTGAAAAGGTTTTTCAAACAATTTTGAAAACTATAGTCCAAATAATTTTTACAAACAGTTTTTACAATCATGTACACACATTTGAAAATCATTTTGCAAAGGTTTTTCAAATAGTATATATATATAGATTTTTCAATTATTTCTGCAACCATTTTTCAAACCATTTGCAAATCATTTTTCAAACATTTTTATTTCACACAAAGAAAATAAAATTTTTGCAAACAACACATCTTTACAAAGGTTGAAAACATGTAACAAAAAATTTTCCAAATAGTTTTCAAAAGATTTTTCACAAATATTTTAAAACTATTTTTCAAACATTTTGCAAGAAATATTTTAACCTGATTTATTAATCAGTATTTACAAAAAGAATTTGAGGAACGATCAATACCCTTTTATTAAGGTTTTAATGAATTTTAAAGAATTATTAGCCATATTATTAAGAAAATATGAAAGTACGAGTTATGGCTAAAGTATATACAGAGTATATATGACCCCCTATACTTAGCTTGAGCAATGTCCTCATAGATCGAAGAGAAAAGAGAAGACATAACTCGTACTGAGTATCGAAAAGTCTACAAAATAAATAAAGAAATGAATGAACGGATGAGAAATTGACCGTCCCCCCTATACTTAGGATCAAATAATCCTAAGTATAGCAGACTGTACACAAAGCAGGGAGGGTCAAGGGTGGGAATGAACAGATCGTACTCAGACTGTCTCCCCCTATACTTAGGGTAAGATATCCCGAAGTATAGATAAGAAGAGGAGACAATGGAGAGGATCAAAGAATGGAAGCACTCGGGGTGCACACCCCCCTATACTTAGGAGAAAGTGGGTCCTAAGTATAAAAAATAGTCAAAAAGGGGCGACACCTTTTCGGTAAATAAAGAAGATGGACAAGTAAAAGAAGAAAAGAAGAAAAGAGATGAAAGTGGATATGAACAACTCGGGATGTGCATTCCCCCTAAACTTAGGATAAAGTACATCCTAAGTGTAGCAGTGATGAAAGGGATGACATAATGTTGGTAGAATAAGGTAGAAGAGGAGTAAAAGAAGAAAGGAAGAAAAGAAGAAAAGTCATTCAAAAATATCCTACTATGCTTTGCCGTCCTCTGACGTTTCGAAAATATTCGGCTCAACGCTGTAGATTACTTGAATAGAGTCAATGACAGATATGAATGTATCATGTTCAAATTAAGGCTTCAGAAGCTATCCATTGACTACAAATGGCTGTGCGTCAGCTGACAAATTAGATATCAATACACTTCCATTGTCACACACATGCCTAACTATAAACGACCCAGTCCATTTGCTCTTCAATTTGCCTGGGAAGATCTTTAATTTTGCATCAAACAACCACACCTTCTGAACCGCCTCGAAGGACTTGCGGCGGATATGCTTGTCATGCCACGTTTTGACCTTCTCCTTGTACATCAGGCTGTTGTTGTATGCATAGTCTCTAAATTCCAGTAATCTATTCAGATCCAATTTTCTGTTCTTCCCTGCTTGCTCGGAATCCAAATTACAGATGTTGATGGCCCATAAAGATTTGTGAATGAGTTCAACGGGCAGATAACAAGGCTTGCCATACACAAGGCGGTAAGGAGACATTCCCAAGGGTGACTTGTACGTTGTTCTGTAAGCCCAAAGAACGGAATCAAGCAGCTGAGACCAGTTCTTGCGATCCGGATGCACAAGCTTTTGTAAAATTGTCTTAGTCTCCCTGTTTGAACATTCAGCTAAGCCATTGGACTGCGGGTGGTTGGGTGAAGCAACGTGATGTTCAATGCAGAATTCCTGGGTCAACTTCTTCACCTCTCTGTTTATGAAATGACTACCCCCGTCTGATATGAGAATCTTGGGAAGTCCAAACCGTGCTATGATGTGATCTCTCAAGAATCGACAGACAGTCCTACTGTCAGCAGTTCAGGCAGGAATAGCCTCCACCCAACGACTTACATAGTCGACAACAAGCAGAATATATTCATAGCCCTGGCTGTTGGGAAATGGGACCATAAAGTCAATGCCCCATGCATCGAAGACGTCTGATATCTGAATGAATTTCAGAGGCATCGTATCTCTCATTCCTATGGTTCCGCCCATCTTCTGACAGTCAGTGCAGCATTTGACATAATCATCTGCATCTTTGAATAGTGAAGGCCACCAGAGGCCACTTTGAAGAATTTTTGCTGCCGTTCGTCTGCCTGAATGATGTCCTCCAGAATCTTGGTCATGGCATAAGGCGAGGACACTTGGAACTTCCTCCTGAGGAATGCACCTTATCTATATACAATTTGCCCCCTCACGAAATAAATACGGATCCTCCCACTAGTAGAAATGGATTTTAGACAAGAATATGTCTATTTTTCAGCTTCGACCAATCCTGTGGGATAATCTTGGTCACTAGATAATTCACGATATCTGCATACCATGGAAGCGAGGTGACTGAAAGAATTGCTTCATCTGGAAAGGTCTTTGTGATAGGTTGCAGGCTCAGCTCAGGAGATTCTGGCTCAGGAAACCTTGATAGATGATCGGCCACCACATTCTTTACCCCAGGTTTATCTCTAATTTCCAAGTCGAATTCCTGGAGGAGAAGGATCCACCGAATAAGACATGGTTTGGCGTCCTTATGCTGTAAGTACCGAATGCCCGAATGATCAGTTTAAACAATCACTTTGGATCCAAGGAGGTAGGATCGAAACTTTTCCAAGTCAAAGAGCACTGCTAGCAGCTCCTTTTCAGTGATGGTGTAGTTGCGCTGAGCTTCATCGAGCGTTTGGCTAGCGTAGTGAATCGCAAATGGTACATTATCTTTCCTCTGTCCAAGAACAACACCAATGGCATAATCGGACGCATCAGTCATTATCTCAAAAGGTTGAGTCCAAATCGATGGCTTCATGACATGGGCCTGTGTAATGAGTTCTTTCAACTGATTAAAGGCAAGGAGTACACGATTGTCTACAATGAATTCATTCTACTTGCCGAGCAACTCAGTCAACGGTCTGACCAGTTTGCTGAAATCTTTGATGAACCATCGGTAAAAACTGACATGGCCTAAAAATGACCTGACTTGCTTGATTGTTGTAGGTGGCTCAAGTTTGGAAATCACCTCCACCTTGGTTGGGTCAACCTCCATGCCACGTTTAGAAACAACGTGACCCAGCACGATTCCTTCGGTCACCATGAAGTTGCTCTTCTCCCATGAGAGCACCAGATTTACTTCGCAGCACCTCCGCAAGACTCGGTCTAAATAACCCAGACACTGGTCGAAGGAATCCCCGTAGACCGAGAAATCGTCCATAAATACCTCGAGAAAGTTGCCCACCATATTGGCAAAAACTGCAAGCATACACCTCTGAAATGTGGCTGGGGCGTTGCAAAGCCCGAATGACATCCGTCTGAAGGCATATGTACCAAAAGGACAGGTGAACGTAGTCTTCTCTTGATCCTCAGGAGAAATAGCAACTTGATTGTATCCAGAATATCCATCCAAGAAGCAGAAGTATTCCTTTGCAGTCAATCTCTCCAAGATCTGGTCGATGAAGGGTAAAGGAAAGTGGTCCTTCTTGGTGGCGAGGTTAAGTCTTCTGTAGTCCACGCATACTCGCCAAGAGGTGGGTACTCTGGTTGCGATCTCCTCTCCTTTGTCGTTCTTCACAATGGTGATCCCTGATTTCTTAGGCACCACATGCAGAGGGCTCACCCATTTGCTGTCGGAGATGGGATAAATGAATCCTACATCACACCATTTCTGAATCTCTTTCATAACAACCTCCCGCAGATTAGGATTTAATCTTCTCTGGAGTTCTCGAGAGGGTTTGCAATCTTCTTCCAGAAAAATGCGATGCAAGCACAGTGATGGATTGATCCCATGGAGATCCGCGGTTCGCCAGCCTATCGCCTTGCGGTTGTGTTCAAGAACCTCCATCAGACGAGATTCTTGGTCTTCGGTCAGGTGCGCATTGATAATGACCAGGTACATGTTTGGTTCTCCCGCAAGAAATGCATATTTCATGTGGGAGGGCAAGGGTTTCAATTCTGGTGGGGTCGGAGCTGTTTCAGTAGTGACTTCAGCTATTAATGCAGGTGGCGATTCTTTCATCTGTTCAATGTCCACTAAACTCTATTCTGTCTCTTCACCCAGATTTTGACAGAATGCCTCGATAATTTCCTCTTTATTACAAGATTCGTCAACAATTTGCTCTTGGTTTTGATGGCACATCACCCCCACGGCAGTCTCATGCAGCGCATCAGTAAGCACATCTTCCTGATCGATAAGGGGAAATTCAACTGCAGTCTCCAATCTCTCCTCCGGGTAGAGGAGTTCATTGATCTCATTGCCATCCAAGAATAAGTTGGTATCTTGAATTTCTCCCAGAAAGTCGCAGTCATCAGAATACTCAATCACCCTTGTGCATGTTGCAGATGTTCGTTCTGATGGTGCTTCCTCAGGTAGGGTCTCCACTCTAATTGTTTCGTTGCCAGCGCCAAAAGTGAATTCTTCAGTCCCATAATTCATTACTGCATTTGACGTCCGCAAAAATGGTCTTCCAAGTATGATCGGGGTAAGGAGCAATGGAGTGGGGACGTCCATATCTGGTACCACAAAATCGGTCGGGAACTGCTTTCCCTGAACCGTGACTATGACTTACTCCAACAGGCCCCTAGGCCGCTTAACTGACTTGTCTGCGAACTGCAGAATCATCTTTGTAGGCTTGAGCGGTCCCAGCCTGAACTATGAAAGCAGTGATGCTGGCATCAAGTTGACAGAAGACCTACTGTCAAGAAGTGTTCGTTCGAATTCCTGATTAAACATCTGAGAACACACAAGAGGTGCTCCCATATCTGGCTTTTTATCTGGGAGGTTGCTGATGGCATTAACTGTGGCCATTGTGAGGATATGCTTTGTGGACTTGCCACCTTTGTTTCTGGAGTTATGAGGGTGAGGCCTGCGCTTGGTTGTGCATGCGTCTTTCAATCCTTTCTTTACAGTCGGCATGTACTCAAGAGCTTTCATTAATGGCATGTTCAATACCAAATTCTGGATAATTTCTATAATGGCAGGATCAGACAAAGCATTTTTCAAATTTCTCATTTTTTTGTGTTTTTTCATTGCTTCTGGAAAAGGAATATTTACAAACTCTTCACCAACGTCATTCAAAGTATTGTCCATATGATTGTTTACAGGTAGATGGCAAAAAGGAATAGAATCATCTACAAGATGTGGACCAAAAACGGTAGGCTTGGCTTCAGGTGCTGACGTTGGACTCGCTGCAGGTGCAGGATTCCTTCTGTCCGTAGCTGGCTCTGTAGCAGATGCAGACGTCTCCAATGTTGACCTATCTCCACCGGGGCTGTGGCCCTGGCGTTGGCCTGGCTGACGATTCACCGTTAGATGCAAGATGCTTTCCTTTCGCATTAGCTGATGGCTGGAGTGTCCTACCACTCCTGAGAGTAACAACATTAGATAAAAACAATTTAATTCACCAGAATCAGGTTGGACATTGCCGACTACCTGCTCCTTGCGTCGGAAGTTGTTCGGATTGGCCTCGACTTGAGCAGGGATGGCTGTTTTCGCAGCCGTCAAGTCGTCGATCTTCTGGTTCATCTCAGCCATATTCTTCCTCAACTGTTCAAGGCATGCCAGGGCTGGATTAACTGGTACAATCTCAGAAGAATCCCCCTGCTGGGGCCTAGAGTGCTGGTATGACGACTGAGACTGCGACTGGTAACCCTGAGAGAATTGGTGAGGAGGAGGGTTAGAGGAATACTGTGAGTTCTGGTGATACTTAGCAGTCGATTGCTGATGATATCCTTGTCCGCGATATCCAGACAGTTGAGGACCCTGCTGATAATTCTGCCTCCAGGTGTTACCGTGAGACGGAGGCTGGTGCTGATATGAGGGCTGGAAGCGTCTCCCACCCTGCTGCTGCCGGTGATAGGGCTTGTTGCCCATGTTCTGACCCTGAGAGTGTCCCTGAGGACGGGTCAGCTGCGCTTCATTATTCCATACACTGTTGATTTCATGGATCATCGGTGGGGGTGGAGAGAACTGCTCGGGGTAGACTGGCTGGGACTCTGGCTGATATACAACCATCTGTGTCTGTGACTACGGGGGCTGCTCTGGGACCTGCACGTAGTACACGTGCTGTATAGGCTGGGGTTGCAGTGGCATCGACTGAGGGTTTTGATATAGCGTAGGCTCCTTCTTCTTAGCGATCGGCTCAACAGTAGTAGACACAACGTTGCACATGTTGGCATTCAAAGCACGGACGAGCTGCTCCAGCTGCTAGGAAATCACGTCGAGCTTTTCCAAGCCCTGTGTCCTCTTCTCGATGACTGATAGTTTCTCGAGGTCCTGTGACCTCTTCTCAATGATATCCACCCTAGACAAATGGCTCCCAATGATGCTCAAGTTGGAGCTCTCATCCTTGTCTTCGGTGTAAGAGGCCATGTTTGTTGGCTTGCTGATGGCGGTTGGCACCTTCATGTATATTCGGGACAAGGATTGAGCGGCTTCTCCTTCAGACATTTCCTCGAAGACGTTCCACACCACGTCCTCGTCCTTGTTGAAATGAGAACCGCCGCAAGCGATATCGACAAGTCTTTGGCTCTCAATTGTGAGCCCCCAAAGAAATGTTGTACGAGACTAGTCTTCGGTATTTCATGGTGGGGACATTTCTCCTGAAGATCCATGAATCTTTCCCACGCTTCATGGATAGTCTCGTGGGGCTGCTGGCAAAAACTGGAGATATGGGCATGCATCTGGTTCAGACAACCGAGAGGATAAAACTTATGGAGAAATGCAGACTTCAGCTCCTCCCAGGTCATGACTACCTTCCCTAAGTGGTCGACCCAGTAAAGAGCCTTATCTTGAAGGCTGAAGGGAAAGGCTATCATCTTGACTACCCCCAAAGGAATGCCAGGGTAGTGAGCGGTAGCACAAATGCGGCCAAACTTCTTGAGGAAGATGTAAGGTTCCTTAGTGGTGTTCCCATGGAAAGTAGGGAGCAGAGACAAAAACTGCGGCTTCAGCTTGAAGTGGGCGTGGATTTGTGGAATTTGGATCCACTCAGTGATACGCTCGGCTCCAAGATTGTATGTCTTCTTCAATATCAGCTTTTACAGCGGGGATCCTGCATCCACTCTATCAAACTATGGTCCTCGCACTGAAAACCCATCTTCTTCCGGTTGGAACTCCTGGTCTGGCTCATCCTCTCGTCAGCCATCTCTTGCATCAGCCCTCCTCCTCAGGTCATTCAGCATATCTTGGAAGGCGGTCTGGGAAAGGGCTTGATTTGTTAACTGCTGCTGGATGGCTTGGATGGAAACCAATAATTGACTGTTAACGTCATTCTCTATAGTGTACTGCCCTTCCCTTGATTGGCTTCAACTTCCGGTTGGGGCTGCGGTCCCTTTCCTCTTCCACCGGCCATCTCAGATTCTACTTGACTTGCTGGCTCAAAATCAGGCTCTAGGTCTACACATGGAAGAATGCCCGATCAGTCTGAATTGCAGCTCCGGATGTAGAGAAAAATTCTGGGCTAAGGTCAACACAAAACTTCGTTAAGGATGGCGATATGTAGGGAGTGAAATCAATGGCCATCCAAAACGGACAGAGTTCGGGACAAGAGTGATCCTGGTTTATTGAAAAAGACGGGGAGTTTGGAGATCGATTCACGGAGTCTGAACCGGGTTCTCGGGAATCGCCCCAAATTATTAGAGAAGGCGAGCGGATGTAACCGATGTGGGTGTCGATGGAGTCTCGACTGAACTATCCATTCGTCACCATCTCGAAGGTCAAGCAGAAGACAAATGTGGATGAAAGATATGAGGGTCAACAACAAACAAATGGAGTGTAAAACAGTAGAAGGCTCACACTGATCAAGGGTCAACTGGAAGGAGAGCAAAAAGAGCGCAAAGGCGCGATGTTTTTGATCTTGACCTTAATTCGACTAATCAATCAAACCTCAAAATAATGGATTCACCAACTCGACCCGTGAAGCCGTGAAGGTTCGACAATTATCTTTATGAGTTTTAGATTTGTTTTTCAGGCAATTATCTTGTCACGAGTCCTTAGAACGCTACGCCTATAGGAGAGAGTACTGCCAGAAAAGTGTCCCGTACTTGTCCTCCTCCTGTGTAACCTATAGTCTGCACTTTTTAAGGTCCTTGTAACCCTTCTGGATCCCTACTCAACCAAAGAAATAGAGAGAGGAAGCCAATAGTCGAAACTGATACTTCAGAACTCGCTCGCAACGGAATCACCCGTGAGCGTGCAAGAACCTACTTGAGCGCAAGACAATGAGACAGACACCCCCGTGAAGGCGTGACCTATGCTTGATACTTTGGACAAGGTCAATGCTCTACACAATAGAGAGTCACTATTGCCGACCAAGCCCTACTCATCTATGTACAATAGAAGCGCCAATACTTCGGAAATCCAGGCGATACACAAGGTAGCCACAAACTGGGTCTTGGGCTTCAATCCTTACGACGTCGCTCACCTCACTGGGAAGAAAACCTTCATATGCAACCTGAAAACAAATGAGGGCTTTGCTCACCCCAAGGCAATGAGTCCAATAAATCAATTTTATTAAGGTCAAGTATTTTTAGCAGTCACCTTTTTTTATTTTTTTGTGTTATCACTTGTTTTGAGTCAGTTCAATACAAGCGCCTAACGTTTTTGTTTTTTCTTGATTCCTATTGATCCGGAAACAGAGGGAGAAGGTTGGCAAAGCAATGCAAGGCGACACTAAGATGGAAATCTCACCTTAGTGCCTAAATGATGAATGCTCAGTTAGAAGACTAACAGTGCTTCCTAGCTCTCTCCATGCAGGATGTGAAACAGGAATTTATAAACCTATACTATATGCCGATATGCACATAGAAAGCATCCTAAGCAGGCAATTGCTAGCGTGAAGAAACAAATGATAAACACACAAAGCGAAACCTAATATTCCGATCTTGGAATCTCCTTGGTACCCACCACAATGGGCCTTGCCAGCGCTGTACGAAGACTCTCGTGGCACGGTGGTTTCGAATTATATGTTCAAAAATTAATTATATCTAAGTCCAAACGATAAGACTATAGGTACATGCAATGGTTGCTAGGTGTTTGGCCTTAAACTACACGGTCAAGCAATCCTAAAGACTAAGGGCTCATTCCCCAAAAGTAAAGAAAAGAAAACAAAACCAGAAAATAGCAAGCAATGAAAATACGTCAAAACTGCAGTGAGCTCCCAAGTGAACAAACACTTGGAAGTTGGGCCCGAATGTCCAAGAGTCCAAGGTACCTGTATTATTACAATTTAATCAAATGTATCTCTCTCACAAAAAAGACTAAAAACCTAACTATCCTCTCTCTCTCTCTCTCAAGTCCTCCTGCTCTCTCCTGCTGGCTAGGGTAGAATAGCCGGATCCTCCTCCCAAGGCTGCTCAGGATTCCCTAGGCGATCCTCCTCGGTCGGTGGTCCCTCGCAAGAAAACAAGAAAGAGACGTCAGGCAGTTCCAAAATTAATGATACAATAAGATACGATAAGCACAAATGGCTAAGCTAGTAAATAGACACAAGTCTACTCTACAAGCCGATGCTCCCCGACAATGATGCCATTTGAAAAATGAAAAGATAAGAGCCGTTAAGAAATGGTCTGACAACTCAGACTCACTATCGCCGAGGTGACTACTCAAGCCGTCACGTTTATCAACAATCAACCATACAATCAATTAAACAATCAAGAGGGGATAAAAATTTATTATACCCTACTAAGAATGTATAGTGACAAGAAAGTAGGGGTCGAACACAGGAAGCAAAGGAGTAAAGCAAGCAGACAAAAAGTCTAGCCCTATGTCATGTGAACTACTTAGCCAAGTGGGATTTTTTTGTGGGTTTTTGATTTTGTATTTTTTTATTTAATTTTTAATTTTATATTTTTGTATTTGATTTTTAAGTTACTGATTTTATATTTTCTTTTTATATTTTGTATTTTTGTATTTTTTTTATTTTTTAAAGATATAATATGTATAAGGAATATATATACCAGCGATAAGAGAGAGATAAAAAGTAGGGAAAAGTAGTCAAAATACAGGAAACAAAATATTTTTATGCTTTTTATATTTTTCTAATGTTTTTGTTATTTTTCTAGATTTTTCCTAATTTATTTGGTATTTTTAAAGGTAAAAATACTGGAAAACAGTGAACTAAGTTGCTGGCCGAAATTAAAATGAGGATGAAAAATAGCAAATAGTGTCCAAAATTCCTCAAATTAATTTTACTGAAAAGATAATAAATCAGAGAAAATACAGAAACTGAAATTTCATTTTTAGGATTTTATAAAATTTTTAAGATTTTTAAGAAGATTTTTGGGGTTTTATAATTTCTAGGAGTTTCCTTTTGTATTTTTTTGTGATATTTGGTTTGGAGCTAAAAGATATCCAAACACACAAAGTATAATTTTTTTGGAAATTTTCAAAAACGTTTTATAATTTTTATGTCTTTTCTAATGCAAACAGTGCTGAAAATGCAAGTTTTTGATTTTTTATAACTAATAAAATGCAACAAATATGCAAAATAAAATATGGCGAGGAAGAGCAATCAAACAGGAGCTTAACTTGATTTTTTTTGATGATTTTTAGGAATTTATCGGTGCATGAAATAAATAGAGACGAAAAAGAGGAACTACACTACTTACAAGGGCATATATGTAAATAAGCAAAAGTACAAGGGCCACAATGCAATTCCTCCCAAAAATATACAACTATATCACAAAGTGTTTGGATTAAATATAAATAGCCAAACCCACAAGGTTATTCATGCAAATATCCCCCCGCCAAACGTACTATGCGTGCTCCTGGGAAGGACCTAAAAGTAATTTCACAAAAGCACAGAGGCTAACATGCAATTTTTCCAATAGTAATACACTTAATTAAAAAGTTCTTGGCGTGAAATGAAATAAAGAAACCCTAGGGGGGTCCTTGTAAAAAGCCCGATCCCCTCACGTGTAGAGGCACGTGAGGTAACGTGGCGGAGGACCTAAATGCAAATAGTGGAAGTTCAGGGGCTAGTTCCTAAATATTACAAAAATGTTGAACTGCAGATGAAAGTTTAAGAACTATAAAATAAAGAAAAAAAGTATTTGGGCTCAAGGGCAAAATACCGAAACTGGGCGCGATCCAACGGTGTGCAGCTCTTCACTAATCCACGTGGCGTACGGAGGACGTGCGATACCGGTTCACTACGGACATCTGGGATTAGATCCTCCTATCGGATCTGATGGTCGATGCTCGCGACGATCTGACGGCTGTTGCTAGTCCTGGAGATCAGCCTCGATCGGACGACTGGAAGGCAGGGGCGAAGAACGGGGAAGAACTTGCTGAGAGGCGAGCTTCCCCCGTCCAGATGTTCCTCCTCCGGCCCTTGTTCACGCTTCAAAATGGCTAACGACACCCAGGACCGATCCTCTGTTGACTGGAGGCTTCAAAACACCCTGACGAAGGCCAGAGCTCACCAGCGGCGATGGCGGAGCACAGTGGCTACAGGTACCTCCGGTGAGGTAAAAAATCAGCCCCAGATACTTTTGTGGCTTCAAAACCTGCAGAAGAGAGGCGAAGGGGTCGAGGGCAAGTTGCCTCGACCCCACGGAGGGTGGAAAAACACGAGCGACGGTGAGGAAATAATCCCACATCGGCCGGCGAAACTCGAAGCCGGCCAACGCGAAATCCGAGTGATTTGACGATGATTAAACGAGACAGAGTGGATGGCCAAACGCGGGGGAAAGTGTCCAACTAATCTAAGGGCTAAAGAACGACAGAATAAAGGGGGGAGAACCTCACCAAGGTGCACGGGCAGAGAGCTCCGGCGAGACCTCCGACAAAGGGATGCGACTCGATTCGACACCCTAGGACGCCTCCAGAGGTTGGGATCAATTCCTGCTGTCACCAGGATGACCCTCGGATACCTAACTACTAGTATGAAGGGTGGAAGAGCAATCAAAAGAGCGAGGAAGGTCTGGGGGAAAAATTTAAAGGTTTGACTGAATGGTCGACCAGCGCAAAAGAACAAGGCGTATCTCGCCGAATCGCTGATGCTTGGCCCAAGAAAACCCAGGGCATGAAAGCCCGTTCCACGAGGAACAAAATCTCTGAAGATGTCGACACAAAAATGTGAAAGGAAGCGCCTCGAAAAAATCGAGAAAAACAGACAAAAAACACTTCTGACGCAACCTAGACATTTGGCAGAGAGTTGACCAGAGGTCAAGTCTTGCCGCCCCCTGGTTGGTCCACGTGGACCAACCAGGAAAAAGACTGGGGAAAAACCTTGGAAATTCAATTAAAAATATCAAACGATTTTATTAATTTTTGGTTATAAAATAAAAAATGTTTATTATTTTATAAATTATCTTAAGGTATAAAAATGCAAGTTCCCATTTATAGACTATATAGGTATATATATTTTTTAATATTTTATTTTTATTTTGTGAATTTAATTTTATTAATTTTGTTTATTATTTTATATATTTATAATTTTTTATACACTTAAATATATTTTTATTTTATTTTTCTGATATATTTTTTTGCTTAATAAAATAGAGGTATTAATTACATAGGTATGTATACAAGTATTATACCTAGGTATGTTATATACAAGTATTTTATTTTGTATTTACTTTATGTTTTTATTCCAGTTTTAACGCACATATTTATTATAAATAATATTTACAAAATTATAAAAATATAAAAATATAAAATTAACGAATAAATAATAAAATGAATTTTGTAATCTGTACAAGTATATGGGGGGGGGTCCAAAACTCAACTTTCAAACCGGAGCTCCGCCAAATGCGAAACCACCTTCATTAACTAGCTTACGAGAAATTATATACAATTAAAGGTGAGTTTAATGCATTTCGAGTTTTTATTTGTGAGATACAGGTTTGGGAAGTTGGGATCCTGGAATCTTATTCAGATCATAACCTTTTATCTTGGTATTATTTTTAGGTGAAATAAATTTTGTATTTTTCTATATTTAATTATCTACAACTTTCATATTCAACGTTTATTTATTTGAAGTATAAAAAATGGAACCAAAAATAGGTCCCAAAATGAATAAAGAATGAATTAAATAAAAGGTATTTTTATTGTATTTTGGCACTTATCTCCCCCTACTTTATTCCTTGTCGACCTAGTCATCAAGATGCCTAGGTCTCGGGGTTTCGGGTCATAAAATATTTGCAATATTTTATTATTTTTCTTTTCTTTTCTTTATTTTATAATTTTGGCTTTAAAAACCACATTTTATACAATATTTACACAACGATGCATGAATGATAAAATGCATGGATTAACGCTATTAGCACGCATTTACTAGGGTTTTTAAGGCCAAAATGATAGAATAAAGATGATGAAACGTAGATTCATCAGAGTGTCAGTTGGGGCTTTAATTCAAAATGGGCATGGATTGCAGGAATCTGGACCCATTCAATGACTTGTCTCACCTTGGGATTGTATGTTTCTTTGAGGGTCGGCTTGGACTGCTCTACTATAGGCTCTTCTGGGCCTCCATTACCTCCACTTTCAGGATTTTCTTTGAATCCTCATCGGTTTTCTCCCCTTCTCCACAAGTCATTGAGCATGTTTTGGAAGGCAACTTGTGATAAAGCCTCATCTGTGAGTTGCTGCTAGATTGCTTGAATAGAGGCATGGATCTGGGCATTCACTACATTCTGATCCGGTTGCGAACTCTGATCTGGATGAGGTGGTGGTTGCGGTCCCTTCCCTTTTCCTCCAAGAGCCATCTCTCTCTGACCCGGAGTCTGACTCTATCACAATTTATGGCTTCAGATTGGGCTCTTGATCTGCAAATGGAATAATGCCTCGAACAGTCTAAATGGAGGCATCAAATGTAACAAATCGGTATGTGTTAAGGTCAACACATAACTTCATTAAGGATGACGATGTGTAAGGAGTGAAATCGATAGCCATCCAAAATGGACAACGTTCGGAATGAGAGTGATCTCGATTTATTGGAGAATACAGGGAGTCTATAAATCGATTCAAACACTCTGAACCGGGTTCTTGGGAATCGCCCCGAATTATTAGAGGTGATGAGCATGTGGAATCGATGTTGGTGTTGGGGTCCTGACTAAGCCATCCTTATGTATTTTAGGTTTTTAAGTGTTTTTGGTGAATTTTTCAGAATTTTTAAATTTTTATTTGATTTTATAAACATCAATAAAGAGGAAACATAAAGGCTACTATGCAGCCAGACTTGAGAGATCAATTAAAAATATCAAATTGATCTATAAAAGTCTGGAGGCAATGTTTATGAAAAATATATGTAAAAACTAAACTACAGAAAAGACTTTGTATATTTTTGATTTTATAGAATTTTTTAGAATTTTTATAAGATTTTTAGGGTTTTTCCATTTTTAGGGTTTTTATAAATCCAAACAAGCCAAAAATTTGACAGAAGCTAGAAAATACTAAAATTAACTATCCCTAATTTTTAAAATTTTTGAAGAAGTTTTTTGTATTTTTCTTTGATTTTTTAATTCAATCAGTAATGAAAATACGTGTTTTTGAATTATTAAAAATAGTAAAAAGCCTAAAAATGTCCCAAAAATTTAGCGAAATTTTACACAATGGCAGGAGCCACGTTTCCAAATTTCACCTAATTTAGATTTAATTTGCTATTTTATTCAATCAAAATAAGGCACACAGCACATAGGGACCTAAATGTAAAGAAATATAGTTCCATGGGCCAATCAATAACACGTGTAAAAAGCTCAGGGGCCAAATTTGCAAAAAGCCCAAAACACACGCGCAACACACATGATCCAGACACAGAGGGGTATAAAAGCAATTCCTATTTAAAAATATGCAATCAGTAACACATAGGAAATACAGGACTAAACATGCAAATAACCCAAATCTGCATGTGTCGACGCACGCGACTCACATATATAGGGACTAAAATGCAAATAAACTAAACATCGAGGTCCAATGTGCAAAATATCCAAAATAAAAACAACTACACTAAATATTTACATGACTAAACTATAAATGCAATAAACAGAGGGGCCTAAGTGATATTACCCCTTTATTATGATCCGATGAACGAGGGGGTGCCACGTGTAGATCGAACGACTGAGAAGCGAGGGCACCCCTTCGTCGATGATTGGTCCAGATCAAGCCCAGATGAAGATCGAACGACTGCGAACTCCTCATGAACGAATGGACACGATCTATACTGGCGCGAGGGGGCTGATCGGACGGTGAAGGAGGGTCCTGGAAGAACTCGAAGCCAAAGAACTTCGCCAGCTCCCTCCGTGTGCTCGGGACCTTCTTCGGAGCTGTTGAGATGTGGATAATAACGCTCAGACCCTTCCGCAGCTGGTAGGTGCCTTCGATGAGGCCGAGAAGCTTCGGGGAGCTCTGGCGACGGCAGAGGAGCCTCACTCCTGTGTCTGTACTGCTGGACCCTCAGATGGGTCGCGTTGACATGAAAAAGGGGACAGAAGAACTCCTGGGTCGAGGGCAAAGTGCCTCGACCTGGTTAAGGGTGGAATGGGTGGTCAGATGAGGGAGGAACGCGGTCTCCGGCGAGGCAACGACGGGGGAGACTCGATTCTTGGTTCTGGAGCAAACCAAGGTGAACGGAAGGGCGTAGAACGTGGGTAGGAGTCTCGTGAGTGTGAATCAGTGGTCCGATGGTTGAATAGATGAGCAGGATGGTGTGAATTAGCCGGCGACTGCTGGCAGCGCAAATTGGGCGTAATTGAAAATCAAGCTAATCTAGAGGGTACCGAAGGTACCTAGTGGCTGAGATTGACTGTGGATGAGTTGGCGGAGCTCTGGGGGTCTTTGCCTCAAGGAATCGTCAGAGTCCGTGGCTCGGTGCACCTCGCGGCGACGCACAACGAAGAAGATCGCCAGATCAGTGGCTGAGGACGGTCCCTCCTCACTGCAACACTCCCATCCGATAGTTGTCACTCTAGGGAAGAGAGTGGAGGTCCTGGGATGGGAAGGCAGAGCCAAAGATGGGAAGGAATTGCGGCCGAAGGATGGTCTTTATATGATGAAGGGTCCGGCTAAATGGAGTCGGTAGGGTCGCTCGAAGCACGGATCCCTAGGAAAACCTCCGGGCGAGGGTTAGGGATGATTCAAGAATAATCGGGGCTCGGGGTATCGATTGATGGTGATTGGATCGAGTCGCGAAAAATTAGAGAAGTCGGGTCGGGACGTAAGATCCGCGTCTGGTGGTCCTGGGGGGAGAGTTGACCGGGGGTCAACAATCCCTCGTGGACCAATCAGAATCCGCCATTTATTAATTATTTTAAAATTCAATTAAAATTAGTAAATGATTTAAAGGTTTATTGAAAAAGACGGGGAGTTTGGAGATCGATTCACGGAGTCTGAACCGGGTTCTCGGGAATCGCCCCAAATTATTAGAGAAGGCGAGCGGATGTAACCGATGTGGGTGTCGATGGAGTCTCGACTGAACTATCCATTCGTCACCATCTCGAAGGTCAAGCAGAAGACAAATGTGGATGAAAGATATGAGGGTCAACAACAAACAAATGGAGTGTAAAACAGTAGAAGGCTCACACTGATCAAGGGTCAACTGGAAGGAGAGCAAAAAGAGCGCAAAGGCGCGATGTTTTTGATCTTGACCTTAATTCGACTAATCAATCAAACCTCAAAATAATGGATTCACCAACTCGACCCGTGAAGCCGTGAAGGTTCGACAATTATCTTTATGAGTTTTAGATTTGTTTTTCAGGCAATTATCTTGTCACGAGTCCTTAGAACGCTACGCCTATAGGAGAGAGTACTGCCAGAAAAGTGTCCCGTACTTGTCCTCCTCCTGTGTAACCTATAGTCTGCACTTTTTAAGGTCCTTGTAACCCTTGTGGATCCCTACTCAACCAAAGAAATAGAGAGAGGAAGCCAATAGTCGAAACTGATACTTCAGAACTCGCTCGCAACGGAATCACCCGTGAGCGTGCAAGAACCTACTCGAGCGCAAGACAATGAGACAGACACCCCCGTGAAGGCGTGACCTATGCTTGATACTTTGGACAAGGTCAATGCTCTACACAATAGAGAGTCACTATTGCCGACCAAGCCCTACTCATCTATGTACAATAGAAGCGCCAATACTTCGGAAATCCAGGCGATACACAAGGTAGCCACAAACTGGGTCTTGGGCTTTAATCCTTACGACGTCGCTCACCTCACTGGGAAGAAAACCTTCATATGCAACCTGAAAACAAATGAGGGCTTTGCTCACCCCAAGGCAATGAGTCCAATTAATCAATTTTATTAAGGTCAAGTATTTTTAGCAGTCACCTTTTTTTATTTTTTGTGTTATCACTTGTTTTGAGTCAGTTCAATACAAGCGCCTAACGTTTTTGTTTTTTCTTGATTCCTATTGATCCGGAAACAGAGGGAGAAGGTTGGCAAAGCAATGCAAGGCGACACTAAGATGGAAATCTCACCTTAGTGCCTAAATGATGAATGCTCAGTTAGAAGACTAACAGTGCTTCCTAGCTCTCTCCATGCAGGATGTGAAACAGGAATTTATAAACCTATACTATATGCCGATATGCACATAGAAAGCATCCTAAGCAGGCAATTGCTAGCGTGAAGAAACAAATGATAAACACACAAAGCGAAACCTAATATTCCGATCTTGGAATCTCCTTGGTACCCACCACAATGGGCCTTGCCAGCGCTGTACGAAGACTCTCGTGGCACGGTGGTTTCAAATTATATGTTCAAAAATTAATTATATCTAAGTCCAAACGATAAGACTATAGGTACATGCAATGGTTGCTAGGTGTTTGGCCTTAAACTACACGGTCAAGCAATCCTAAAGACTAAGGGCTCATTCCCCAAAAGTAAAGAAAAGAAAACAAAACCAGAAAATAGCAAGCAATGAAAATACGTCAAAACTGCAGTGAGCTCCCAAGTGAACAAACACTTGGAAGTTGGGCCCGAATGTCCAAGAGTCCAAGGTACCTGTATTATTACAATTTAATCAAATGTATCTCTCTCACAAAAAAGACTAAAAACCTAACTATCCTCTCTCTCTCTCAAGTCCTCCTGCTCTCTCCTGCTGGCTAGGGTAGAATAGCCGGATCCTCCTCCCAAGGCTGCTCAGGATTCCCTAGGCGATCCTCCTCGGTCGGTGGTCCCTCGCAAGAAAACAAGAAAGAGACGTCAGGCAGTTCCAAAATTAATGATACAATAAGATACGATAAGCACAAATGGCTAAGCTAGTAAATAGACACAAGTCTACTCTACAAGCCGATGCTCCCCGACAATGATGCCATTTGAAAAATGAAAAGAGAAGAGCCGTTAAGAAATGGTCTGACAACTCAGACTCACTATCGCCGAGGTGACTACTCAAGCCGTCACGTTTATCAACAATCAACCATACAATCAATTAAACAATCAAGAGGGGATAAAAATTTATTATACCCTACTAAGAATGTATAGTGACAAGAAAGTAGGGGTCGAACACAGGAAGCAAAGGAGTAAAGCAAGCAGACAAAAAGTCTAGCCCTATGTCATGTGAACTACTTAGCCAAGTGGGATTTTTTTGTGGGTTTTTGATTTTGTATTTTTTTATTTAATTTTTAATTTTATATTTTTGTATTTGATTTTTAAGTTACTGATTTTATATTTTCTTTTTATATTTTGTATTTTTGTATTTTTTTATTTTTTAAAGATATAATATGTATAAGGAATATATATACCAGCGATAAGAGAGAGATAAAAAGTAGGGAAAAGTAGTCAAAATACAGGAAACAAAATATTTTTATGCTTTTTATATTTTTCTAATGTTTTTGTTATTTTTCTAGATTTTTCCTAATTTATTTGGTATTTTTAAAGGTAAAAATACTGGAAAACAGTGAACTAAGTTGCTGGCCGAAATTAAAATGAGGATGAAAAATAGCAAATAGTGTCCAAAATTCCTCAAATTAATTTTACTGAAAAGATAATAAATCAGAGAAAATACAGAAACTGAAATTTCATTTTTAGGATTTTATAAAATTTTTAAGATTTTTAAGAAGATTTTTGGGGTTTTATAATTTCTAGGAGTTTCCTTTTGTATTTTTTTGTGATATTTGGTTTGGAGCTAAAAGATATCCAAACACACAAAGTATAATTTTTTTGGAAATTTTCAAAAACGTTTTATAATTTTTATGTCTTTTCTAATGCAAACAGTGCTGAAAATGCAAGTTTTTGATTTTTTATAACTAATAAAATGCAACAAATATGCAAAATAAAATATGGCGAGGAAGAGCAATCAAACAGGAGCTTAACTTGATTTTTTTTGATGATTTTTAGGAATTTATCGGTGCATGAAATAAATAGAGACGAAAAAGAGAAACTACACTACTTACAAGGGCGTATATGTAAATAAGCAAAAGTACAAGGGCCACAATGCAATTCCTCCCAAAAATATACAACTATATCACAAAGTGTTTGGATTAAATATAAATAGCCAAACCCACAAGGTTATTCATGCAAATATCCCCCCGCCAAACGTACTATGCGTGCTCCTGGGAAGGACCTAAAAGTAATTTCACAAAAGCACAGAGGCTAACATGCAATTTTTCCAATAGTAATACACTTAATTAAAAAGTTCTTGGCGTGAAATGAAATAAAGAAACCCTAGGGGGGTCCTTGTAAAAAGCCCGATCCCCTCACGTGTAGAGGCACGTGAGGGTAACA